>OW052247.1:17207500-19607500 GCA_932526585.2 Philonthus cognatus | reverse complement strand
CGCCACGCGTATAAAACACTAATTTAAATTGAAATTCAAAATATATTCCTTATAAATAATTTGCTATTTTGTTTATAAAATAATGTAATGTTTTCCAGTGGGTAATTTTTATTTTAATGTAAAATCTTGGAACACATTTTGTCTAGTAGCCCTTAGCCACAACGAATTTTGTTTAGACAATGTGCGAAATGACAAACTAATGCAATTTCATTCGGCTATTGTCTAAAAGCCTCAGACTATTCGCGTTTTGTCCGCATTTCCTGTTTTGTCCGTAACATATGCATTAAATGCACATTTTTTGATTATCGAAAACTTTTACCACATTCACTGCCAGGACGTTTACGTCAATGATTGCTACCACGTCATACATTCGAAAACACTTGGCGGAAATTTGTGACAAACAATTACTCGGAGCGGACAAGATTAGCGGTCAAATTTATCATTAATGCCATGCCAAGGCGGTCATTATTGACCACCCCTACCACATGTAGGCTTTTGTTTAATTATTGTTGTTTTTCAAGTTGTCATGGCAACCAAACAATACCAAGTTGGTATGCAACAGTTAAAATGTTATTTAAAAAGAAGGATAATAATGATTGTTCATCGTTTTTACTCAAATAAATTGATGCGGGATTGTTTACATTTTTTAAAAGTCAACATATGGTACATCTTTGAAATCAGCGTAAAAAATACTGTTCAATTATATATCTTCATATGCGCCCATGAGAAAAACGAAAGTTGTGTTTGGAAGAACAAAAACGAATCACTTTGCAACTTTATAACTTACTCTCTATGTCCAGTCGTAAAAAGTTGCTATAAAAATGTTTTTACTAATTTGGAAAAGGATAAAAAATAATGGAGATTAGGCAACATTTAAATATCTATTTTTTTTATTTATTTGTTCAAATAACATCGAAACAGTTAAAGATATTTAAAATGTGGAAGCAAATATTTTTATTAGTAAGTATTGTAATGCGCAACTTTGCCCCTATTTAACTGATTCTCTATCTCTTCAATTAAGCGAAATCCCCATAGTGCTGCTTGAAAAACGGGCACCTTGTAGAACGATATTTTCTATCTTTTTTTTAATAGTTAGTTATGAAACAATGACAATTATATAACAATTGCGGTTGTTTGCGATGTATGAGTTTGTTTAATTTTTATCCAATAAATCAATTTCGAAGTTGTAGGTAGGAAGAAATGGAAATTGGTAGGAAGAATTATCCCAATCCCATGAGCTGTTCGTTTTGGACTTTTTGTGTGGTCATGTGAAAAAAAAATATATCGAAAGACATATTCACCTGTGGATGACTGTAGACAAGTTTTAAAATATTGTCGTATGAACAGTAAACAAAGCTACAAATATATATTAAATAGATGTAATTTATGATATAGAATAGAATAAAATTGAATAGTAATAGAATAGAATAGAATAGAATAGAATAGAAGAAAAATTCTCCATTTTTAGAGTGTCAAGTTACAATAAAAAACTTAAAATCGCGTTTATTTGTATCCTTATTTAACTTATAATGTAGTCTTTTATTGTTTTCATATTTTCAAACGTTTAGTGTTATTATTATACCTACTTTATTTAGTTTTAATCCCAATTGAACTTTATCTTGTGTTTTGATGAGGTTAATTTCCATAAAAAATAGTTACAAAGTATTCCTTTAACACCACATTAATTCAAAAATTTAAAACAATAAAGCTAACTGCCACAAACAATAACCATTGTTTTATTTTAGTCATTGTTTTATCAACAATTCTAATGTATTATTTAAATTAAATAATAAAATGTATAATAACTTCGACAAAGTATAAGTACATAAATATTCAAAAATCTGTAATAAGCTTACGCTTTTTTAATAATAAATGTATTTGTATTGCAAAAGAAACAACCGTTTCAATAAAAATAACATGCACAATAAGCGCATCATACTAATTAAATAAAATGTTGGTACTTTAAAAAAACATCTTTAAGCTTCTATAATTTTATTGTTACTGGATTTTTTTTATCCATCATTAAAACACAGTTTATACATTTCTTGCTAAAATCTGTTACTTTACTTTAGTACGAGTATTTGACATTCTGTTATAACTATTTCTTAATAAATAAAGAAACACCTAAATTAATTACTTTTTAATACTTGCACCAAAATAAAACCCAAACATATTGTATGTTTTGCATTATTTTAGTCAAGTTTAAGCATCTGCATAAAACAAAGTCTATAAATGTTTTAATGATATTTGCTTATGTTGTCAATTATTCAACATTCTTTAATTTATAATAAAATGAATAATTAATTTAATATGATAATTATATTAAACATTTGACATTCTCTTATTTTCTTTGTGATAAATACACCTAATTTATTATATTATTCATAAATATTTCTTAAACGTCTGCAAATACTTTATTAATGCCTCAAATTTAAGCTTTCGCAAATAAACACGAAATTTATTTATTTGAGGTCTTAATCAAAATATAAAATTCCTTTGAGTTATGTCCAAATGCGAAATTAAAAAAAAAACACTTCTTATTATTTTGCATAATTTCAGTCAACTTTGAGTTTCCATAATTTAAATTACATTATTGTGCTTTAAGCGTCAATGATGAAAATATAAAAGTATAATATGATTTCGGAATTTTAGTTTCTACATATTTTGTTATTGTAATTGTATTGTATTTCCAAATAGTGAAATCATCATAATATAGAAGACATTTTTGTTTTATGTAGAATATAAGTTACCATTTTTGTTGAACTGCACAGCTCTGCGGGCCTTAAATTGATGATTTAAAGCTTATATTTGTCAACGGGAGTAAAGGTACCCCACGCTAATTACCAACTAGCTCAGGTTGGTTGAGGTTATGAGAGATGAGCAACTAACTTTTGAAACAGGTATGCTGTTTAAAATGATTTATTTTAAACAAAAAAAATAACATTAAAACAACAAAGAATGAAATAAGATTAAAAGAAACACAGTGCACGAGTTACAGGGCAGACTTAGTGTGGCGTCGGCGTCGCGATCGGAATTTATACTAGTCCAGCGGCGGCGTCTGGCTGGTGGTGGCATCCGGATGGAGACGGCGTCCAAGTAGCTAGACGGCGTATCGGTGTGAGACGGCGTCCTGTGCTCGTCGACGGGATGTGGCATCGACGTCGGTGGGGTGTTGCATCTGGCTGGATCCGGAGGCAGCAACAAACACTATGCTCGTAGTGCGGGACGTTGAGGCGGCTGCTCTGGCAACCTTGATGCTCGGCGTCGGCGTGACTTCAGGAACGACGTCGGAACGGCTAGCGTCGGCCCCAGGTAAAGTTTCCTGGAGTCGGTGGGTTGCTGGCCTGGTCTGGATCCGGCGGAAGCAATTGGGTTCTCGACGGCTGGGACGGCTGACGTCGGCGTCGGTTTGTTTCCTGTTGTTGGGTTCTTCTTCTGGCGGCAGGAACGACAGCTGGGACGTCTGGCGTCGGCGTCGGTCAGAGCTTCCTAGCTCAGATAGAAGAATCGAGGAACGGTAGTTCCTCCTGAATCGACATGCTGTCCCCTGTACAGCACAAGAGTGGACTGCCTTCCTGGATGTCGTCCTCCGGTATTTATGCCACGAAAAATGGCTTGGAAAACAACATTACATCCCTTGTTTTGAGGACTACATGACCGTTGGCAAAGAATTCGCTAGAAAGTAATTATTGCAGACAACATAATTACTTCCAGCGAACTCTCAAATCCAATCAACCGTTAAGCTGCAGTTTGAAAGAATTATAGAAATTTATAAACTCTCTTCTTTCAAATTGCAACGGTGGTCATTCGTCCTTTCCCTTTAATGCCCATTTTTAAAAACCCGAGGGGCAATCCGCCACACCTGCCCAGGTAGATGGTGGCCCGGGTACGGTTTGAACCGCGGGAGATAATCCATTGGGCCGGGCAATTTAGTTAATCGCTGGGTGCGAACTTATTTTAAATAAAAGAAGAATTGCGAATATTATTTACAATTCTTGTTGTTGGAGATTAAAATAATTCCCGGTAACATATTTAATCCCGATTAAATTTTATTCGAATTAGGTAAAATTTGTTCTGATTTAATACATTTTTGTGAATATAAAAAAGGGACCTAGGCATTCAGTTAAACGTTCTGTTATATTTTAGAAAATACTGATACGTATTTTCAGAAAATAAAGGATGATTAAGTGTTTTCGGGCCGGTCGTCGCTGGCCGAAAATTCAAGATTCCCACAAATTCTCTCCATCCGACCAAATTTTGGGATTTTGTTAACGACAGAAGAAATCGAGATAGTGTCCCCTCAGTTCTTTGGCAGGGAGGTACTCTGAAAGAAGGTTCTCAGATTGTGGACGCCTTCTCTGACTACTTTGTTCGGAATTACACAGATGGCCCAATACTCTGTGAAAATACAGCTACAATGTCCTATATAGGGCAAATTAGTTTCTCCGAAAAAATGGTTATGGCGGAATTGAGGCGAGCAAAGAATAAATTCACAATGGGCATAGACAATATTCCATCATTTTTTGCAAAGGATACCGTGGTCATGTTGGCGAAACCATTAACTTATATCATCAATTATATTTTGAATACCGGCATCATTCCAGTATTCTGGAAATCAGTAAAAGTAATTCCTGTATTTAAAAAGGTCAGCTGTAACGAATTATAGACCAATTTCCTTATTATGTAACTTTTCCAAAGTATTTGAAAGTATATTAACAGATTAGATCTATAATTCGGTTAAGTTCGACCTCTCTCCTAAACAGCATGGGTTTGTACCGAAAAGATCAACAATGACCAACTTAATTATTGTCACTTAGTATACCTCCTGTAATATGGACCAAAGGCTACAAACATGTAATATACACAGACCTATCAAAAGCATTTGATCGTATGCCTCATGAAATATTTATTACCAATCTGCACTTGTTTAATTTGCCGAAATGTATCATTAACCTATTAGCCTCATACCTCGTTAACAGATCCCAGTATGTTGAGCTGAGAGGACACAAATCACGTAACTACCTTGCTAAAAGCAGTGTTCCTCGGGGATCTAACTTGGGTCCTCTGTTGTGCTGTTTGTTCATTAACGATGTGGTTAATATACTTAATTGTGACGTGCTTATCTATGATGATGATATAAAACTGCATAAAACGGTGACTTGCCCAGAGGATTGTAATTAATATATTACAGCATAACCTTAACAATCTAAATACTTGGTGTAAGGACGATAGACTTTGTTTAAATTCCACCAAGTGTTCAATATTGTCTTGTACACGTAACGTACACTCCGTTCTATACGATTATACTGTTGATGATGCTATAATTAGTTGTGTCAATGAAGTTGTCGACCTGAGAGTACTTTTTGATAATAAGCTAACATTTAATGCACACATTCTCAACATAACAAAAAAAATGCAACAGAGAGATTAGGGACTTCAAGGATCTACAAACTTTAACCCTATCATTTAATTCTTTAGGTAAAAGTAAACTCAATTATTGTGCCCTCTTATGGAGCTCCTACAAACAGCTCTACATCCGGCATGTTCAATCTGTGCAGCGAAGGTTTCTGAAATATTTATTTATAAAATGACATGGCGTCTATCCTGTTCGCGGTTACCCTTACGACAATTTGCTCTCAGAATTTAATATGGTTTACTTTGCCGATAATCATAATCTTATTATTGTTTTCACTCTGTATAGAATCCTACATAATCAAATAGATGGCATCTATTTACTGGAATAAGTGTCGTTTCATGTACCACGATCGAATGCCAGAAACTGCCCACCCTTTTCCTTCCCTACACCCACCACAACTATACCCCTATTACAAAAATGATCCACAAGTATCACCAAATACAGTATGATGTGGATATATTTGCAGTTTTTTCTGAATTCAAAATTAAGGCTCAAGAATGTATGTTTATTAATATGTAAGTGTGATTGCAATTATATGTATCTCTATTAATTGTTGCCTTATTTTATATTTTAGTAAGTCACAAATATTAACTTGTAATATTTCCTTGTAAGGTAATTATCTGTTGGTAATAAATATTATTATTATTATTCTTATATTATTGTAATTACCTACCCATGAAACGGCGATGATTTCCGAAGGTGCTCTTTATACGCCCCCACACAAATTTTATTTAGTCCACACTCGGACGCGCTCCTGAACAATATCCTAACAAGGCTCAGGGTTCAGACCATTAAATGTACACATAATGAATGATACCGCCCGGTTTTATAATGTAAATGCTAAATAAGTTAAAGATTAATGATAAAAGTCATGTGCTTACATGATCAAACTAATAATGTTTACACAACTATACAGGGTGGCTGATTTTTCATTGTCCAGCTTATATCTGGTAAAATATTATAGATGCAAAAACAAGTTTAATATGACAATGGCAAGTTTCATGAACCATAAATTATAACAAATTTGTTCTTCCATGGCCTACCTATTTTTCCGAAAAAAGTAAAATTTTCATTTTTACAATTGAATTTCCTGTATATTTTTTTGGGAATCAGATTCTAGATGAAATTCTTTTTACAACGATGTATTATAAGTACTACTTGACTTGAACAATGGTTCTCAATGTTTCAAAAAAATGACAGCCTATTGGTAGCACAATCAATGTTTTTATTATTGTTCATTTTTCTTAAATAAGAAAACACCAACAAAAACTGATAACTGTCAAATATGACATGCATTTGCTGATAAAAATAAATTTGACAATTAATAACAATAATGAAAAATGGTGGCGACTAACCGGGAAAACCGACAAGGTCAAGGAAAAGTTAGGGGATTTTATTCATCGGGAAAGGTCTTGCAAAAGTCAGGGAAATTTTAGGTTACCAATAATAATAAACATGCAAATAATACGATTAAAGAATTGACAAATTGTTATTTCTGTTCGGAGCACGAATTCGAAAATTAAATATTATTAAACAAAATTAAAAAAAACATTCCCCATAATTCACTCTAACCAAGTCGTTTAAGATTTCACTTGACGTTAGTGATTTATACGCGTGGCGCATGAAGTAAAATTTCGAGTTTAGAAAAGCCTGAACATTTGGATTTGCTGGGGCGCGACTCGCTTCGGTCGCGCGCCCCAGCAAATCCAAATGTTCAGGCTTTTCTAAACTCGAAATTTTACTTTATACTTAATCTGGGAGAAGAAACCCTCATTAGACGAAGAAAAAATTAAATAAATCGATGGAAATGATTGATGATTTACAAATAAAATTATATTAATCACTGAAAGCTCACAAAACACACGATTTAATAAAAGAATTTCTATCTACCGGGTGTTGACTTGGCGGACGCAACATAGAAAATCGCATGTTAATTTTTAAGTGTATAAATATTGGCTCCGCTATTTATTTTAGAGACAAAATGTAAATTTAGCTTTTTTGAAGAGGGAAAAATTCTGAATTTATTAGTGTTCACACATAACACTTTACGTTTCTCTAAGTTAAGATAATTAAGAAAAAGTATTGTGATTTTATGAAAATGGAATTGAGACAAAAATTGCGGATGTCAAAGTAGCACAAGATATTGCTGTCACTCGATTAAAGACAGAAAACATATCGCAAACATCCTGATAACTGTGGTTGCAAAGTACCACTTAATTAGGAGGATTGGATGTCTCAAAGAGACTAATTTTTTTTTTAATTCGTTTATATATTTTGTAAACATTTTGTAAACTATTGGCAAATTCAAATTTTCTTTAAACTAAAAATTCCCATTTCATAAGATTGAATTAAACCAAATGAGACATATTTTGTTGTACTATAAGTAAAAGAACATAAAGAACTGGTAGCTTATTATTTTTTCTAAATTTCAGATAATATGTAAACTATTCGAGAGGTTTACTTTATTTAAGACAAAATCAGACATTTGAACATAATTAATTGAATGAAATTTATTGTTTATTTTAGTGTGAATCATTTCGTAAATATTTACTTTAATCAAGTGACAGCGATATCTTTTGCCATTTTGACACCCGCAATGATTTTAGAGAAACTTAAAGTGATAAACGTTAACACGAATGAATACAGAATTTAAAAAAGGTAAATACATTTTATTACTAAAATAAATAGGGGAGCCAAAATTTGAACATTTCAAAATTTACATGGGATTTCCTATGTTGCGTCCGCCAAGTTAGTTATTTGTTAATTGAATAAATAAATAAATAAATTAAAAAAAAGTGTGTTTGTGAACATTTGTGTATTTAGTTACTTTTGCCAATTTTTTTTTTTAATTTTACAAAAATTTTGAATTTACTCAAATTTTCGAATTTTTCGAATACATTACCCACTGAGAAGAAAACAAACAAATAACGTTATATCAACATTGTAGCAACATTAAAAGTTGTTTTAATGTTAATGAAACATTACTTAAATGGATTTGCTCAGTGGGTATCAACATTTTGTAAATTAAAAGAAAGATTTAAACTAGAAGGAAATTTAAAGAAATTTCAGATTTGTTGTAATTTTATGACAATTACCAAATTACTGAAATTTACGATTTATTTTTAAAAAATGTATGAAAGTTATGTAAATTGAAAGAAGAACGATTCAAACATCAAGAAAATTTAAGGAAATTACAGATTCATTGTAAGGCTGTCTTCAGTTTCCTTAAGAAACCTGCACTTTTTCCCGACACATTTAAAACCTATGCCAATCAATACTAGACATTAAATGCTCTCTAACGATACCAAATTTTTGACTTTGACGATTAGGGAAAATGTACAAACTCGAAATATAGAATATCCCAAACATTTCTTAAATTTTCTATATTGGACCAAATTTTTTGAACATTTAACTGCCTCTCGTTTTGATTTGTTATACTCAATGCACCCTTATAGAAAAGAACCATATTTGACAAGCGATTTGCACACAAATAATTATCTTTTATTCTCGATATAATAAATTACTTGAAGTAATTGAAATAATTGATTTAAAAGCAAACATTACACGAACACAGTGCATAAAGACAACATAAAAACAATTTAAAGGCAATATAATAATTAATTTAGACAATAAATCAGTTAACCGTTAAGACAATCGAAGGAAATCAATTGAATTATAACCAGGCATGCTTATAAGGGGATAGTATCCAGCAGTCTTCAAGTGAAACATAAATCGTTCACAACTCGTCCTTGATAGGACTAGAACGCCATCGTTCACTGGGACTTCGAGTCGATGGATCCGACTTTTGGGGTTCTTCAGTACTGGATGGTTGTTCAGTGGTTGTTGGCTGTTCGGTAGTAAACATGAGCACAAGCACTATTTGAGCGTGCGCCTACAATGCAAGTGCAAAAGTGACCAGCAATACGATCTATGCCCTGAGCAGCAGTATTAAACAATACAAAAGTTCTGTATTTGATTTGCGATCGATGTCTCGACATTACATTGCATCTAACTAGAACTGCATCACCACGACATTGATGTTGTGACGCTGATAGTTGATCGACATAACCTCAGTTGCAACTACGAATTGAAATCCACCACTTTGAGTTGCATGATCTTGGAAGTAAGACCTAGCTAGTCTTAGCTGATGAAGACCACCAACGTAGACAATGATATTCTGCAGAGTCAACTCTGGAATATTATCACCTGCAAGATCTTCAAGGCGCCAATAACAAGCAGCTCTAACAGTTTTGAGTTTGTATTCTTCAACAACAGCCTGTAAAAGATTTGCTTGATCGAGCATACTAATAAGCGACTAACAATTGCCGTTTGCATTTCTGAATTATACTGAATCGGTAGAACAGATGCATTGTGGATTGCAGCAATGATACGGAAATCATGAAAAGCTGATCCAAGAACATAATTGCGTTGTCTGCGTCCAAAAAAAACCCAACGTTTTTTAAGTCGGCCGAAAATGTCTTCTACAGTGTGTCGTATTTTAGTGACAAGCCTTGTTCTATTAGCAAGATTAGTTGATAATGTACCTTTGCCTTTAGGAACAAAGTCGGGCATCTTCACGACGAATCCACGGCTCTCAGCAGGTGCAACAGCGTTTCTAAAACCACGGTCAAGAATCAGTAAGTCTCCACGTTCAAGATTTGGGAAGTTGTCTGGTTCTCTCTCAGGTTAGAGAAGATCAGCTAAAATGTCGCCATCTGCTTGCGATCCAGGAAAAGGGCCATAAACACCATAAATAAAACCATCAGTTGTAACGTCTACCATAGGTTTGATACAATTGACACCTTTGTAGGTCGCATAAGTTTTTCTAGCAAACTGGACTTCTCTACAACAATGTAGGTGCCATCAAAAATAATCATCGCCTGTTGATTTTGCGGATCGAAAATGGAACTTGCAACTTGATCACTTCGTCGACGCAATGTAGCTCTTGAAAGGGTAAAGCCCATCATGTCTTTGTAAAAATTGGTCTTCAATGCTTCTCGAACTAAGTTCATGTGTGAAGAAATCGTCGCAACTGATCTTTTAAACTTCACTGAAAGTTGTTCAATGGTTGTGCTCTGTCGCAAGCGATGCAGATAAATTCCAAGAGCCATCGTTGCGTCAATACGTTCAAAAGTTTCAGAATCTTGGAGATATCTGAGCATCAGATTGAATGTTTGACAATCGACTCCAATTTCACGATAAAGCACGTCCGATGTCATTTCAGCAAAATTCGTAATCGACGAACGATCGTCTAAACGAGCTTCCATTACAAGTTGAGCCATTGTTTGAAAGTTCCTTGCTATGTTCTCAGCACTCATGTTTATGTTGCTGAAATCCGCTTGCAGTTGAGTTGGAGGAGCGAAGCGATCGCCGGAATAATGAAGTTGACATGCACGAGCACCTGAAGGCGCCAGATGCCGTGGGCCAAGTAAACTTTAACGACATCGCGCCTGTTGACTTGTCTAAGTGGAGTTGTTTGGTTAGTGCAATTGAAGACACATCTTGTGTGAGAAATGGCCATTCGCGCCATGGGCAGAGAGATTGTCTAAGTCAGTGGTGGGGAAACTTTCTTTAAAACGGGCCATTTGTAATAACCAGACAATCGTAGCGGGCCAAAGAATAATGCTTAATCGTAGGTAGGTAGTTTTTATGCGGGTCGTCACATTACGAAGTAAGAACGCGTTCAAACATTCTCACGACGGCACTCTTAAACGGGCCGGATTAAACCTTTCCGCGGGCCGGACTTAGCCCGCGGGCCGTAGTTTCCCCATCACTGGTCTAAGTCGTACTTACAACTGGTTCTGGTCTCTCAGTTTCAGTCTCAGGTCCTTGAGTTTGCTGCCCATCAGACGTGTATCTTGCTCTGTAGCAGCGTCGAATTTTTATGAGGGATTTATTGAAAAATTAATGTCTGTGCGGTTTTTTATTATGTTTGTATTTTTATGCAATAAAACTCATCCTCACTGAAGTTTCGGCTAAATGGATGAAAGTCTAAATTGTGTTGTTTGTGAACGAGATACTTCTCGTACAGCAAGAGCAGAAGTAAATCATTCTACCAACGGTGTCTATCACCGTTGGTAGAATGAATTACTTAAAACCTCTAGAGTGCCATGGAAAATATTGTAGGTTGGCAACTCTGCAATTATACATCATAATTATTATGTCTGACGTTTTAAATGTCAATTTTTAAAGCGTGTAGCTAGATTAACTGGACACGGTTTTTACATTTTGTACTAAATAAATGAAAAATAGTAAGGTAAATTATATTCTGTTTAAGTTAAGTGTACATTTTAGGTTAGTACGTTTCAATAAAAATAATGAAATCGTGCCTGAACTAGCGTCTGTAATTTTAGATGTCATGTACTGACTTTTTAAAGCAACTACTATTTTGATAATTTTAAAAGTTCAATTTTCTCCATCATTTGAATAACATGTGTCTTTATAGTTTATAGTTCGTAGGTATTTTGTTACTCATACAAGTATAATTTAACTTTTAGTTTATTTGAATAATCTTGTAGTATCTAAGCCAGCATAAGCGCCCATTTTTGTATTTTTGTTATCGATATGTTTAATTTTTGTATTATTGTAAAAGTCGAAACGTAAATAAATAAATAAATACATTTGTAAGCAATTATTAGATTAAAACGAAATAAAATACAAAATACTCCGTCTGAAGTATTGTTATTAAATAAGAGAACCATATAAATTCCATTCTGATCATTTCAATTCAATATTGGAGATAGAAATTCAAATTAAAAAATGGTGATGTGTCCATCATAGTACTTTCCCCCGTAAATTGCGTATTAAATCACTTTTAAAATATTTGTAGCATTATTATTTTCAAAATGTCTTCAACTTTTTGATAACTACAACTTTTATTTGAAACATTTTTCAATTGGATCAATACATACTGACACAAACCAATAACTAGATAAAAAACACTATTTATTGAATATCTCAAAAACTAAAAGTGCTATGGCAAAAAGTAAGTCCACAAAAAATCTTTAGTTTTTTATTTCCTACAACTTTTATTTGAAACAATTTCCAATTGTATCGACACATACACTGTCACACATCAATAACTAGATAAAACAATCAACTTTTAAAATATCTCAAAAACTAAGAGTGCTATAACAAAAAGTAAATAAACAATATATCTTCATTTTGTTATTATCTACAACTTTTATTTGAAAGTTTTTTTGTTTGATGAACATTTTTTGAAAAAATCTGAAAAAACTGAAAAACGCTAAGAGTAAAGTACCACTTCCGGTTTTCCGATTTTCACCAAAAGCTTTTCAGTTCTTCCGATTGTAACAAAAAGCTTAAGTTTCAAGTTTCATCTCGATATCTTCTGCGGTTTTTGCGGTACAGCGCACACAGACAGACAGACAGACAGACAGTTAGACATTTTTCAAAAATGGTCTTATTCGACTCAGGGGACCTCAAAACGGATATTTCCGCTAAAATGTTTGATTCGAAAATTTTCACGAAAACAATACTTTCCCTTTGTATTACATACGGGGGAAAGTAAAAATTAACATGGGAATTCCCCATGATGCGTCTTGAAACGGGACACACGGTATATGTTTGTAACCGACTTGTGCAAAAATGTAATTTTTAAAACACCAATAAATTTTCACTTAGACCTCTCGCACATGGAGCGAGTTCCGGCGGAAGCATTTTGAAAAAGTGAAGATTTTGCCTTTTTATAATACGCTTCTTATAGTATTTTTTGCTTGATCGACCTTCTTTTGGTAATTACTTCATCTGTTTCCAAAATAGTAGGTTTTATTTACTAAGTTGCTATGAATAGCAAACCGGTAAACAGAACTTAACATTTACTTACCATTCAGTTACCGGTAATAATGTATTACGTCACGAGAGTGGTGTACAGTATATTACATATGAGCGGCGAGTGCAGTATTCCGTGAGTTTGTAATTGCCATACCACTCGAGAAACGTTGGATACTTTACTTACGCCCTGACAAAATAAACAATGAGCAAGAAAGAACAACATGTTTATCCAATAATTTTTGAAAGTAACATAACATTGATGAAAACTAAATTACTACTTAATCAATATATATCAAAGAAATGTCATTTGGTTATGCCGTAATCAATGAGCTGTTCAGCTGTCAGCATGTAATATACTTGTCAAAGCTAGTACGTGCATGTGTAGGTAATGTCAATCATACGCGTCAAGATGACAGTGTGGTGTGATGCGGTTACTAGATAGGGCGTAGGTAATAGTATATTACGTAACGAGAGTGGTATGCAGCATATTACATATGAGCGGACATGTTGCGCACGAGCCACGCAGCGGCGAGTGCAGTATTCCGCGAGTATGTAATTGCCATACCACTCGAGAAACGTACAATACTTTACCTGCGCCCTAACAAAATAAACAATGGGCATTAAAACACAACTAATTTATTGTAATAATTTTTAATAGTACCATGACAATGATGGAAACTGAATTACTACTTGAATAATATACAGGGAATAAAGCTGTACATTTTCCGACATTCGTTGATTTTTAAAAGAGTTTAATTTGAAGCTTTAAATGAGTGTTTTCCACTCCCAGACTAAGCATGAAGTAAAATTTCGAGTTTAGAAAAGTACCGACAAATTTTCTGGGCTCTTCAAAATTCGAAATTTTACTTCATGCGCCACGCGTATAAAACAATGATTCTAAGTGAGGTTCAAACAATATTTTAGTGTTTTATACGTGTGGCGCATGAAGTAAAATTTCGAGTTTAGAAAATTTGTTTCGGGTCGCTGCGCGACCCTCGACAAATTTTCACGGGGCTTTTCTAAACTCGAAATTTTACTTCATGCTTAGTCTGGGAGTGGAAAACACTCTTTAGAGCTTCAAATTAAAATCTTAAAAAAAAACAACGAATAACCAAAAATTTAAAGAAATCAAGCTGCATTTGGAATACGTATACTTTAAAGAAAAACTCACTGTACATCCCAAAAAAAGTCATTTGGTTGTACGGTAAGCAATCAGCTTTTCAGTTGTCAACACGTAATGTACTTGTCATAGCTATTACGTGCATGTGTACGTAATGTCAATCATACTTGTCAAGATGACAGTGTGGTATGTCGCGGTTACTAGATAGGGCGTAGGTAAATGGAATTTACAATCTATAACAACTTAGTTAGAATTGAAGGGTGTCAAATTTTAATTATCAAATTTGACAAACGGTCAATGATATATGTTATTCATATTGATTTCTAAGAAATGTTATCCATCTTGTCCTATCGAAGAGAAAACGTTATAAGCATATAGAACATCGCTCACTCCGCTTGTTCCTGCTCCAAACAATGGTCTTTGGCCGATAACAAATCATTACTGTTCTCAATACTTAGTATACTATTTATTATAGAATTTTGTTAATCACTAAAATGTCTATCTTGAAGAAAAAATTGTTTGAAGTTAAGGAATATGGAATATCAGCGAAACGTGTGGGCTTAGATTAAAACCAAATGTCATAGGGCATCTACAGACGCGTTTCAAGATTCATCTCTCTACAGTGCTTATGACTTTTTTAAATAGAAATTTTAAAATAACAATGCCATAAACTTATTAGTAAAAAGTACTGTGTCTTGCAAACAGGTACTGAGAAATGGATTGAGTGAAAAAGAAGGTTGATATTTATATGTAAAATATATTATGTTTTAGTATGCTACTTTAGCAGCATATTTTGAATCTCACAATATTTCAGTGTTTTACACGCGTGCCGCATGAAGTAATATTTCATGTTTAGAAAAGCCTCAAAATTTCCTTTGGTAGCTCCGCTTCGCTATGCGACTAAACCACATTTTCAGGCATTTCTAAACTCGAAATTTTACTTTATGTTTAATCTGGGAATGGTAAACACTTAATAATAGCTTTATATTGAATTCTTTAGAAAAACAACGAATATCTGAAGATTTACAGCGTATACACTGTAATTAGGATATGTATATTTAAAAGTAAAAACTGGGATACTGGTCGCCATAATTAAATAAAAACAAGAACCCGTAGCTCAACCTCCGAACCGATTTTTACCAACAAGAGCAATTGGAGATGTCTAGAGAGGTTTAACTAACCAAGGAATCTCCGTTAGATCAGTTTACCAAAAAAAATCAATCATTTGCATTCAAGGCGTACAGTCCTTTTCTTTGTTTGCCCTTAACTACTCACCATAAGAGGTGCCATTTTGATTGGTGCAATGAAAGACTACAATGGGTCGATCAATGTAAGTAAGTTATCTTTAACCACGAATCGATATTTCGTTTGTGTGTCCACGATGGTCATAAGATGGTTAGACATATGGGGACTTCCTTGGTCTTCTTGTTCTCCAGACCTATCACCTTTTAAACACGTGTGGGATACAATCGGTACATGACTGGGCAATATTTAGCCACCCCGTCACTTTACCTAATATTTGGATACGTATTCAGGAAGCTTGGGATGTAATCCCTCAGGCTAACATTGACAATTTGATTTCTAGCATGGCTAGGCGAGTTATTGAGTGCTCTAGAAACCGTGGAGGAAGAACTCAGTATTAAAATAATGGCAAAAATTACCTTATTCTTTCTTCCCCCATATGCAAAACAAAGGGAAAGTATTGTTTTTGCGAAACATTTTAAATCAAAAATGTTAGTGGTTATATCCATTCTGAGGTCGTCGAGTTGATTAAGACTACCTTTAAATAATGTCTGTCCATCTGTAATTCTGCCGCCCCGATAAAGTCAAAACCGATTGAGCTGTTGAGATGACACTATAAACTTTAGGTTTTTATTACAATAGTAGAATTGGATTCACTTTTCATAAAAATGCGGTTACCGAAAGTGGTAGTTTACTCTTAGCATTTTTTTTATTTTTCTTTAATATTTATCATATAAAAAAAATCTAGTTAAAAAAAGTTGTAGACAATAAAAAAATTAGCATTTAATGTTTATACACATATAGGGAGTTTTTCTTTCAAGTATACATATATCTAAAAAAACGTATGCATATATGCATACGCTTTTTTTAGGCTCAGTCAACTTAGCCCCCCGAAATTCGATTTAAAAAAAAAAACGAATGCGCTAGACAGGCCTCAGCTAGCGCCACAAAAATGAGAGCTAGCGCTATTTATACAAGATAGTTATGGGGGTTTGAACTTTCGGGGGGCTAGGTTGATGCTAGCCCCCCGAGTTTGGATTTTTAAAGTTTTTTTTTACTATTCGGACTCCTCAGAGCTAGCGCCAGCTAGCGCTACTAATTTAAAAGCTAGCGCCACCCCCACAACCCCAAAAAATGATGAATTATTTTTAACCCTAGCCCCCCAAAATTAGATTTTTTTTAATCAAATTGAGTGGAAAAGATAGATTAGAGCTAGCGCCAGCAGAATATGAAATAACATTCTTTAAAAAATATCAAGTAAAAAAATATTTACATCCAAATTTTGATGCGAGAGCTTTCAGATGCATACAGGATTTACTTACTGAATTTCAATACAAAATCATGATTGACATATAAAATACCGCTTCCAAAAAATATTTCGGCGTTCTAATTACCTTATTTATGTTCATAGACACTGGCTATTAGAAACATGATGCTTAGAAGACAGTAGCGTAACTGACAATTGTATTTTCACTCCTTGCTAATTTAAATCGTTATAATTTAGGAAGTAACCGTACGATTTAAAAAAAAATTGTTCAGCATTGTAATTACTATACTAATGTATATAAACACTGGCAATGAGATAGCTAGCGCTAGCAAGACGGTGGCGTACCTGACGGTTGTTTTTATTACTACTTGATAACTTAAATCGTTATAACTCGGCCAATAACCGTGCGATTTTTAAATTTCTTTGGGCGTTAGAACACCTAAGGTGATGTTCATAATCACTGCTAGCGCTAGCAAGACAGTGGCGTACCTGACAATTTTATTTTATTCCTTGATAATTTATATCTTTATAACTCGGGAACCAACTGTACAATTTCAATTTGTTTTTCGGCGTTAGAATACCTAAAGTAATGTCCATTACTACTGGCAACGAGATAGCTAGCGCTAGTAAGACAGTGGCGTACCTGACAATTGTTTTCAGGCATTTCTAAACTCGAATTTCTACTTCATGCTTAAACTTAAAGTGGAAAACACTCGTTAGAAGTTCCAAACTGAACGCTTTTCAAAAACAAAAAATGCCTGAAAATTTACCAAGTACACATCGGGTTATGTATGTATCAACACTTGCATGTAAAACTCACTATATGTTATCTAACCAACCTAAACGTAACATAGGTATATTTTCGATACTACAAAATTGTGATTTAGCTTCTTTAGTTGCTATTCAATTCACCTTATTTGCATTCTAACACAATCTATCTCAATATCCTAATTCTACAATACACAGGGAGTTTTTCTTTATAGTATACGTATTCCAGATTTAGCTTATTTTCTTTAAATCTTTAGATATTCGTTGTGTCTTTACGGGAATTCAATTTGAAGCATTAACCGAGTGTTTTCCACTCCCAGACTAAGCATGAAGTTATATTTCCAGTTTAGAAGAGCCCCGTGAAAAGCATGAAGTAAAATTTCGAGTTTAGAAAAGCCCCATGAAAATTTTCTGGGCTTTTCTAAACTCGAAATTTTACTTTATGTGCCACGCGTATAAAATACTAAAATGTTGTGAAATGTATGTATATTTGAACCTTACTTGAAATCAGCGTTTAACACGCGTGGCGCATGAAGTAAAATTTCGAGTTTAGAAAAGCCCAGAAAATTTGTCTCGGGTCGCTGCGCGACCCGAGATAAATTTTCATGGGGCTTTTCTAAACTCGAAATTTTACTTCATGCTTAGACTGGGAGTGGAAAACACTCGTTTATAGCCTTAAGTTGAACTCTTTTAAAAAACAACGAATATTATACAATATTAGGTTGTATTCAACTTAAAAATTATTAAGTAATTACTTATATTAAGTTTAAGATTCATTTCTTGTGACTGATGAAGGAGCAACTTTGTAAGCAAACCTAAATATCTAATCCATGTTACATATCAAATATTTAGCGTATATGTTTCGATAGTTATTGTTACATTATACGGCTCAGTCAACTTAGCCCCCGAAGTTTGGCTTTTTTGAAGAAAACTTGTCAGTTACGCTACTGTCTTCTAGGCATCATCGCCGAAATATTTCTTGGAAGCGATATTATATATGATAAACATGATTTTGTATTGAAATTCAGCAAGTAAATGGGAATACGCATACAGGATCTGAAAGCTCTCGCATTAAAATTTGGATGTGAATATTTTTTTACCTAATATTTTTGAGATTATATTTTTTTTATATTCTGCTGGCGCTAGCTCTAAGCTATCTTTTCCATGCAATTTGATTAAAAAATCTTATTTCGGGGGGCTAGAATTGAAAATGTTTTATCACTTTTTTTTTGGGTTGTGGGGGTGGCGCTAGCTTTTAAATTGGTAGCGCTAGCTGGCGCTAGCTCTGAGAAATCCGAATAGTGTATAAAACTTGAAAAATCCAAACTCGGGGGCTAGCATCAACATAGCCCCCCGAAAGTTCTAACTTTCTTGTCTAAATGGCGCTAGCTCTAATTTTTGTGGCGCTAGCTGGAGCTAGCTATGGCCTCTCTAGCGCAATATTTTTTTTTCAAAAAAGTCGAACTTCGGGGGGCTAAGTTGACTGAGCCCTTTTTTTAAAAGAGTTCAATTTAAAGCTTTAAATGAGTGTTTTCCACTCCCAGGTTAAGCATAAAGTAAAATTTGCCCTAGAGCAAAATTTGGCTTGGACCAAGCTAAATTTTGCGGGCTTTTCTAAACTCGAAATTCTATTTCATGCGCCAGGCGCATTAAACACTGAAAATACTGAAATATATGTAAACCAGTAAACACCTAAAATAAGTGTTTTAGACGCGTTGCGCATAAAACTTTGATTTTTTACAATTTATCTGAGAAAATAAATTTTAGAAATAAAATCCACTTAAAATTCATCGAAGAAAATTAGAATCAATTGCACTTACAACTTATTGAGACAATTAAATAATCTCAACACATTTTCTTTAAATACAAAAGTTGAATTCATGTAATAAAATCATCGATTTTAGAAAAATGTTTTTTTTTAAGTTGTAAAACTTCAACAGATTATCAATTCAACATAAAATTCATAAAATCAAGATAAATTCAAATTCAAAACTATTTGAATTCGAGAAAATAAGCTTACGCTTCTTATAGTTTGCACACTTTAAACATAATATATAAAGTTACGAAAATGTTATTCGTGAATCGAATTAAATAAAATTTTAAATATTTTATGGTATAATTCAATATCCGGAGGTATATTTGCACGGCAAGTAGTTGTTTCAATGGAGATTTATCGTCTTAAGTTGTCTTATTAATTAAGACATTGTTTGCATTTTCACGAATAACATTTTCGTAATTTTATATATTATATTCATAGAATCTACACAGAAATGAGTAAACTTTGATCAACTATAATTGAAGTTTAAATATAAGTATAAATGAAATTGCCAATATAAAATCTATAGATGGCCCGAATAATTTGACCCAAATTGTTACAGTTGCTGTATGTAACAGCAAACACTTGTTGTATAATTCAATGTCCGTCGGGGTATTAGCCCGGGAAGTAGTTGTTTCAATGAGTGTTTGATATAGTCTTTGTAAGACTAACTTGTTGTCGATTGCGAAAAGAATCGCACTTTTAATGTTTGAAGTTTAAATATTTCTAATGGATATTCCAAAACCACAAATCAAAGTTTACTTTTATTTATAAAGAAATGCGAATGCTCCAGGAATTTAATTTATTTGAAAAGTTATTTAAAACAAAATCAAACGTTTGTACATAATCAACTGAATAAATAGTAAGATATTAAAAGGTACATTTTCTCGTTTTCTGATCTTAGATAACGATGAACATTTCGAACTTTAAAAACATTTTTAGCGATTGTCTTTGAATGAATAAACTTTGTAGTAAAGTCGAAACAAAAATCGAACAATTTTGAGAACATTACAGACGTCTTAAGTTGAATAAAACGTCATCAATAAATAAATAAAAGGTCAGGTATTAAAAGGTACAGTTTCTTGTTTCCTGATCTTAGATTACAAAAGACATTTCGGGTTTTGATCAAATTATCAGCCATTGTTGATGAATAAATAAACTTTGCGCTAAAGTTGGAAATAAAAAACAAAATCAGGTGATTATTGACTAAGTTTCTGATTCATCGTCTAACGAGTGTTTCCACTCTCAGGTTAAGCATGAAGTAAAATTTCGAGTTTAGAAAAGCCTGAATATTTGGCTCGGGCGCATAGCGAAGCGGAGCGACCGAGCCAAATTCAGGCTTTTCTAAACTCGAAATTTGACTTCATGCGCCACGCGTATAAAACACTGATTCAATGTGAAATGGTCTTTAACCAATTGATAAGTGAAATAAGTTTAGTATATTAATTCACAATTGTTTAAATAACGGGAAATGTACTTTGATGGACACATCTATTTTTTGTTGAAATTCGAATCATTTTTTAGTGCGAATAGTTTACATGTTATCTGAAATTTAAAAAAATAAGCTACGAGTTATTTCTGGTCTTTCACTTACATTACAAAAAAATATGTCTAATTTGGTCTAAATTAATCTTATAAAATGTTAATTTTTAGTTTAAAAAAAAAATTGAATTTGCCAATAATTTGTACAATATTTACAAAATATAAAAACGAATTAAAATTAATATTGACTTTCTGCAAAAATTTAGTCTCGTTGAGACTTCTCAAAATATTTATTGAAACAACTACTCAATTTTTACTGTTTCATTTTACTTTTTAGCATAGTTTTCTGCTCCATAGGCAGGAAGTAAAATTTTGAATTATGAAAGCCGAAAGCCGGAGTGAAGTAGCATCCAAATCTAAATGTACAGCCTTTTCTAACCCGAAATTTTGCTTCATATGCCAAACTTATAAAATACTGATTACATTTGAAGTTGAAATTTGTTTTATTTTGTTTATGTTATGTTATTTTTTTGACATTTATAATATTTTTAAACGCCTACTAATGACTAGCATCGATATATGATTTTGAGTTTCGTGAAGAGTATAATCAATAAATAATTAACACTGTTGTATTCTTTCTTCACACTTTATTTTCTAATGGTTAGATATATATTTCAAGTGCTAAGCCCTTATCATCAATAACAACTGTTATTGATAGTGAGTGCTTGGCACTTGAAATATATATCTAACCATTAGAAAATAAAGTGTGAAGAACGGATACAACAGTGTTAATTATTTAATGACTAGCATATTATTTTAAAATTCAAATAAAAAAGAAACGACCGTTATTTTTGCAATCGTGCATTTTTAGAGATTGTTATGACTAATATTATTAAGTGATTTGATAAAATAAATAAATAAACATGACATTGCAAAACCACACTGATTGTTGAAAGCATTGAATGAACATTCGTAACACAATATTTTAAATGGTTGCTGATTTTTATCATACAACTATTTCACAATCAACAAGTAACATTATCTAATTATTAATACAAGTTCAACGGTCTTCAGAATCGTGAATTTATTTCAACATATTTTTAAATCACTTTGCTTTTATATTCTCCACTATCATATACAAAGATTTCTTATATTGTATTCTCTAACAGCAAACATATCGTTGACTTAACGTAACAATAAAATATCCCATTGAAGAAGAAGAAAAAACTGGTGAACGCAATTTTGTACTTTTAAATAAGTGATCCATTCCGGCGCACTACAAAGTTCAATAGAAGTAAGTAGCTGATGAAGAAGAAATAAATAATCATATAAACAAGTCTCACAATATTTTTTGGTCGTTTTTACCCTATATAATAAAACAGTCCATATAAAACCGAATTGTGTGCGTTGAACTATTTTTGTTTCATTTTTTTTTTCTTGTGAATCAAGTAAGTATGTAGCATTCCATGGATTGTTTTAATACCAGGCACGCAATGCTAATATTTTATTTAACGTCTTTTCGAATGCAGACACGCAATCTGTTGACTCAATTGTTTTGGTTCCGTTATCGAATGTTGTTACACCAAAGGGATAACAAAAGCGCAACATGCTCTGTTGTAATCGATGATAAACCCATACGTTGCATCATTACTAACAAATACACACGCAGAGATACATGCATATATTCACACACCTTAATTTGAATGTTGTATAAGTATTGGTGTTACTTACTGATACTTTGTTCCAAGTTAAGAGTTCCTCGCTCCTATTAATTAATTGCCTTTTTCTGGCTAACATTTTTAAAAATAAGTCATAATAATATAATTTCTTCATACGACATTAGAGCATCTTGCTATATTAATAGAATAGAATGAAATCTATTCCGATTGTTTAGATTGTTGTTCGAGGGAAAGTTTGAGCGTTTGTTTATTTGCTTGCTGGTAAAAAAAATATTGAAATTGATAGAGTAGTTACTAAAGAAATAATTATAACAAATTATCATGGTAATATTAAATCCGCTATGCCCAACACAGGTACCGACCGCAAATTAAAATGTTATAGGATTAGTTTAATAGTTGAGGCTGTTACTTAGTGAAATTTCATATCAACACTTTTAGTAAATAACACACTTGGCTAAGATTTTACTGTTTATTGATTGACACTGCAACAATTGTTTCGCCACACAGTGGCTTCATCAGTCAGATGAATAATTATGCATCTGCCTGATAAAGCCACTGTGTGGCGTAACAATTGTTGCAGTGTCAATCAATAAACAGTGAAATCTTAACCAAGTGTGCTATTTACTAAAAGTGTTTATAGGATTAGGATATGGATATACTATTTTCAAATTAACTTTGAAACTAAAAAAACTACGACAAAAAGTATGTACACATTAAATGTTTATTGTTTTTTTGATTCTCTGCAGTTTTTATTTAAAACATTTTTTTAATTATGTTAATAATTTACAAGATACAAAAAAAAACGCTAACAGTAAACATCCACTTTCGGCTCCCCATTTCACCTACAAATTAATCATTTTTAGATATGAATAGAACTCAAATACCAAATTTAAGAAAAATCCCAAGAGCCGTTTTCACTAATATCGTTTTATCAGACCGACAGACGCTTTGCGACCATCCAAATTTTCAATGTTTTTTAAGTCAAAATATGTACTCCATGCTTAACCAAGGAGTGGAAAACACTGGGTCGACCGTTCTTGGCCGAAAATATTTCTTACCCGTCGGCGGGGCAAGGAAAGCAGTTTCTCACAAAAGAACCTGAAGACTTATTACAAGCTGCTCGAGACTCAGATGATGTACGAAAATCTTAGCGAATACTTCGCCGTTATACCCGTGTTCCGTATAACTGTCGTCGTTCGTGATTTGTTAATTTTCCGATATTATTATGTTTTCTTTTTTTTCTACAGGTACAACGTGCTAACTCCTTAGTTTGGACAAAAAACACTCGTAGTTGCAATGACGGATAATTTGCAAATTGCAAGACTTGATAATACCTTTTCAAAATTTATTAACGCGAAATCAATCATAAGCAGCATATTTTGAATTTCACAATCCTGTCAATGTTTCATATGCATGGCGCATGAAGTTAAATTTCGAGTTTAGAAAAGCCCCGTGAAAATTTGTCTCGGGTCGCTGCGCGACCCTCGACAAATTTTCTACGCGGGGCTTTTCTAAACTCGAAATTTTACTTCTTGCTTAGTCTGGGAGTGAAAACACGTGGTACAAATTTCAAATTCAACTGTTTAATAAATTCAACGAATACTTGAAAAATTATATGTATAAGGAGGGATATGTGTCGGATGTTCAATAAAAAAAAAAACCTCTAGAGTGCCATGATTTTATCTTTCTTTAAATTTACTACAATCATTAGACCATTCAAAATTTGGAAAGGATGCATATGTAAACAATGAATACAAAACATTATATGAAGACTTCTTCTTTCTTATACTTAGTATTAGATTTACTTTTCTCATTGCCAATACATTTGTTACAATTTCTTGAGATTTCCTCTTTTTTATTCTCAACGATATGTTCATCGTTCACACAATTATTTTCCTCAAATTTCTGAACGATTCTAATAATTGTTAATTAATACTAAATAAGTCTTCTTTTGTGGTATAAACACTCTTGTTGAATTAAATTAATGCTTTGTGTCTTAATTAATTTAGATGACAAACACTGACTTTTCATAGCAACTACTACTTTAAGGATTTTATTTTCAAATATTTCTTCACTATTTTTAATTATACTTCGATGAAAACTAAAGAGAAAACATAAATAATACTTGGAAAACAATGCTAGTAGAGAAAGGAATAATTCTAATTTTATTCTGATCATTTTGGTTCAATAATACAAAGAGATACAAAGTGAAATTGAGATGTTTACATGGGAATTCCCTATGATGCTTCTTAAAACGGGATACACGGTAGACAGATTTACAAAAACACAATAACAAATTCTGAATACATAAAATTGATTAAAGATAAAGATTGATTTAAAAAGAAAACAAATAAATATAAACAACGCAATAACATATTAAAATTATTGAAATTTGTCTCATGCCTTTTATATTTAAAAATACAATAACATTCAAAATCACACATAATGACATACATAAGTTAAAATATATAAAATGAATAAAAACATTGAAATTCGTTATAAAACATTGTGATCCCAAGCAATCTAATTTCAAGTTATTTTACACAAAAAATTAGAAATGTGCCACAAGACACCCTGTACATTTAGTGTTAATGATTTGAGATATACGATGAAAATGTATCTAGTAATCAATATTTACAAAATCTAAGAACAACTAATACATACTTCACCAATAGTTTTCCTTTGATTACTATTAGAAATTGCTGGTATCAAATGGATTGTGCTCCAGCCCATTCGTCATATGCTGTAGATGCATAATTAACTATAATCCAAATAAAAATATTTCAAATTTAAAACTATTTGAATTCGAGAAAATAAGTTTACGCTTCTTATAGCTTGCACACTTTGAACATAATATATAAAATTACAACAATCATTGTATAATTCAATAGTACTTATCGTCTTAAGTAGTCTTATTAATTAAGACGTATTGTTTGCCTTTTATACGAACATTGTCGTAATTTTATATACAGGGTTATTCAAAACAAAGGAACAGATTTTAAATAGTTATTTCTTCCTAACTACAAAACATAGAAACACAATTCCAACGTTCCTGGAAAGAGAAAAGTTCAATTTTTTATGCATTCAATATGGGCACTATGTATTACACGTGCTTTGGATTTTTTTGGCTCCTTTCGTAAACTATACGAATACGCTCGACATTTCCATTTGATGTGCGTAAACATCCCGTGCTTTTCTGTTTACAGATGCAACAACCATCGATGCCACTGGTAAATCTGCTTATGACGAGGCGGTTGTTTATTAAACTGACGGCGAAAGGCACATTGAACTTCAATAATGGACTCTAGTTTTGCTAATTGTAGGACACAAAATACTTTTTTGCTGTGTAGCCATTTTACTATAGACAATTAACATTACAAGCAACAGCGCCGTGGTTGCAACTTCTGCCTAAACTGCTCAAAAAGGTAGAACCATAATTCCAACGTTCCTGGATAGACTAAAGTTTAACTTTCGTTTGTCCAGGAACGTTGGAATTATGGTTCTACCTTTTGTAGTTTGGAAGAAATAAATGTTTGAAATCTGTTCCTTTATTTTGAATAACCCTGTATTATGGTTAACTATAATGTTTGAAGATTATTAGTCCGGACAAAATGGACCACAGCGATGGCCACCAAGATCTCATGATGTCAAACCACTTGATTCTGATTTATGGGGTCGCATTAAAAACAACGACAGTTAATTTCAAAGAATACCTAATTCAATCGTAATATCCGAATTTTGTAGATTGAATCATATTGAAATGAATAAGGCAACAAATAGCGAAATAACCCGCAAAATTTTGAAGTGTTTAGAACAAAATTGCGGCCATATTGAACATTTATTAGATTTACTTTGTTAGATATTATAGTCTGTTTAAATACTAGAAGGAGTAGGTGCCACAGTCCAATTTACACTATAAAAAGTTACCAGAAATATCACTAGATAAATTTGGCGGCAATTTTAAATAATTTCATAATTACTCTTTAAATAAAATCAAATATCCATTTTGTACTTCTTAATTTTGGTTAAGTATTTTCTTTTCCACCGTACGATATCGTCAGTTCAATTAAAACGCTTATACGCCATTTCGCCATATATCTGTGAAATAAAACATATTTACATTCTGTTCATAATATAATATGGAATTTTTATAATAATGTGTCTCTATCAGAGCTGGAACGAATCCTCGTAAAAAGGATTCGAATCACGAATCCGAATCACCTAATATGATTCGAATCACAAATAATCGAATAAAGGATTCGTAGGAGATAAATATGATTCGAATCGAAGATTCGAATTCTGTTTCTTCGAATAACGAATACGAATCCTTCAAGAATAAATGTGATTTTATTAGTTTTTGCAACCATTAATATATAAATATCTTTACCAGTTGTTTTAACAAAAATTTTTAAAACCTAATTATTTATTATTACCACTGTAATATCTAGTACTTACTAAACTCCACTTAAAATCAGTGTTTTGTGTGCGTGGCGCATGAAGTAAAATTTCGAGTTTAGAAAAGCCCAAAAATTTGTCTCGGGTCGCTGCGCGACCCTCGACAAATTTTCACGGGGCTTTTCTAAACTCGAAATTTTACTTCATGCTTAGCCTGGGAGTGGAAACACTCGTTCAAAACTTCAAATTGAACTCTATTATAAAATCGACTAATGCCTGAAATGTACGTAAATAAAAAATTCACTGAATATCATTAAAACCGAGAAAGTCAGAGAAAAGTCATGGAATTTCATTCAAATTGACCAAAACACTAACAAAAAAGCCATATGATGTTATTAAATTTGTCAAAATCAGCAGGCAAATTACAAAACACGTAAACATTTATAAAATTAACTTAAATATTGCCAAAAACAATGAAAACTATTAAACAGAATGCGGGTTTCCCATAGAAGAAAGTTATATTAAAAGGTCAGGGAAGACTCTATAGTCAATCATTACCATGTCAGTTTTACTTCAAACAATATTAAACAAAATTTTGAAAACTAGATTATTATCTTTAAAAACATTTTCAATCAGTTAATGTTCTTATCAAAGCATTCACTTTGAAGTTTCGAATGAGCGTTTCCACTCCCAGACTAAGCATGAAGTAAAATTTCGAGTTTAGAAAAGCTCCGTGAAAATTTGTCGAGGGTCGCGCAGCGACCCGAGACAAATTTTCGGGCTTTTCTAAACTCGAAATTTTACTTCATGCGCCACGCGTACGAAACACTGATTTGAAGTGGAGTTCAGAAACACACAAATACATCTTTAACCAGGGTAACAGGGAGTCAGATATTTAGTCTGTTATCAACAATTCGAAACAAATTTTCTGGGCTTTTATAAACTCGAAATTTTACGTCATGCGCCAAGCGCATAAGCAGTGATTTAAATAGAAATTTAAAAACACACAAAAAAACATTTTTCATGTTATTCCTCACAATTAATTCGAATTATTTTTGACGATTCAAATCCCTTTGTAAGTATTCGAATCCTTTTATAAATATTCGAATCCTTTTCTAAATATTCGAATCCCTTTATAAATATTCGAATCCTTTTACAAGGATTTGAATCCTTTTATAAGGATTTGAATCCTTTTATAAGGATTCGAATCACCTACATTTAGACTCGAATACGAATCCTCTGAAAAAATATGACGAATCCGGATCACGAATCCAGTTAAACTAAAGTATTCGAATGCCTCTTTTGAATCCTCTGGATTCGAATCCTGAATGATTCGAACACCGCCCAGCTCTGGTCTCTATCTTACTTAAAATTGATTTGTTTCATAAAACTATACAAGGTATAACGACTCATCTTCGGCATGCCTGCATGATCGTTTACTTCTTTTAAAACTTCATTCAAAGTTGGCAGTTTATTTTTATAGAAGAAACTATGCACGGATCTCTTCACTACGTCATCAAAAGTTGTAATTATGTCCTCCAAGCTGTTTAGGGCTACAAATCTCTCCGGATTTCTTATATTCGCTAATGGTACGATAGACAGTGGAATTTTCAACTCCTAAAACTTAAACATTTTATTATTTGATGCATATTCTTATGCTATTTGATATCTCACCTACTGCACCAATAATGTCTAATATAACAGCAGTCATTTTTTCATGTGGATCATCTGTTATCATCTGCTTATACATATTTATTATGCACTCTCTTTCAGACAGATATATATGACCCAAATCCAACTTCTTACGCTTTTTTGGAGATGAAGGTGATATTATCACCGAGCTTGTACTGGGTCCATAATCCATCACAACAATATAAACAAAACTAACTTTTAACTATGCTAAAGAAACATCGCACAAAAGGTTATTACGAAACAGACAAAGTTGCAACTCGGTAACGCTTCGATTTAAAGTTATGTCAGCTGTTGCTTCTAATAATGACGAAATTAGCATAGTGTAACCTGGGCGCGATCTCGGCCAATCCGAGTTGTAGGTTTTGGCGCCAGAAATTTAAAACGCTCCTCCTGGTTATTAAACAGATTATAGAGCATGTGGTTTCTTGATTTAACTATTTTTTTTTTACATTTAAGTTATTTTTCAAAAATGTTTTTGTCTGTCTGTAACACTGCACAGCATAAGCCGCTAAAGATATTAAGATGAAACATCAACAATAATAATAACTTAACTTAAGGCTACTCTAAGATTTTCAAAAACTGAAAATTTTGTTCTCGCTTTAAAGGTGCAAAAATTGCGTCTTTTCTGATCAATATTATTATAATCGTAGGATCTGAAATGCGGAAACGTGGTACTTTACTTTCAGCATTTTTCCGTTTTGTCTTGAAGTCTTGTCAAATATTACGTTTGTAAATATATTGTTTTTCGTTGTTAGATATTGATCATATCAAAAAAAAAACAATTAATAAAAGTTGTAAATAATAAAAAATTAGCATTTATTGTATATGTACTATTTGTAAAACTCTTAGAAAGGTTGTTAATAAATTTCGTTTAAACGAAAATATCTTGAAAACAAAAGAAGATGGATATAGGGAATACTAGTATAAATCAATGCAGAATTAAATTCTGCATCAGAATACATTTATAGGTTATGTTGCGTTATGATATTTTTAATAGAATTTTATGTAGAATCAAAATCCGCAATAAAAGATATAGCATTTCATTAAACATAAAAAAGTTTATGTTGATCCGGTATAACCGAAACTCGTATATTCTTGAAAATATTTTTATAGAAAAGAGCACACTCGATTACACAAATGCTGAAAATCTTATTACAATACAATAATTAGAAGTCCATATATTTTTAATGTGCGATTTCGGTGAGACACCTTGTATACTGATTGTTGACTGCTATTTATTTGTTGTTATTCAAAAAGATTGACTGCATTAACTAAATTGACAAATGTCGACGTTATACGTCAATTTTTATTGTAGATTAATTTTTGACTAAAATAATAAGTTCAATATTTTTACGAAGACCGGCTCGACCGATTTAAGACAGTCGTTTTCTTCTCCAACTATTTTTACAATAATATACTTTTATGACGTTACAAGTTTATTTGCTGGTTATTGACATTGACATTTATACCGATAGTTTTGACACGAGTCGGATTCAGCCAACATTTTGTCCATTAATAACGATGGTCTTATTATTTGTTTTTCTTTGAGATAGTTATGACACATATTTTGACAGTTGCGATATATTTTAAATTAGTGAGTGTCTTCCACCCCTAGATTAAGCATGAAGTAATATTTCGAGTTTAGAAAAGCCTCGTGAAAACTTGTCGAGGGTTGCGCAGCGACCCGAGACAAATTTTCTGGGCTTTTCTAAACTCGAAATTTTAGTTCATGCGCCACGCGTAAAAAACACAGACTTCAACTGAAATTCGAATATACATAAATTTATTTTTTTACTGTTTTATACGTGTGGCGCATGAAGTAAAATTTCGAGTTTAGATATGCCCAGAAAATTTGTCGAGGGTCGCTGCGCGACCCTCAACAAATTTTCTACGCTTTTCTTTTCTAAACTCGAAATTTTACTTCATGCTTTGTCTGGGAGTGGAAAACACTCGTTTAAAGCTTCAAATTGAACTTAAAAAAAAACAAGGAATATCTAAAGATTTACAGAAAATAGGCTGAATTTAGAATACGTATATTTAAAAGAAAACAACATTTTCAGGCTTTTTTAACCTCGAAATTTTACTTCATGCACCACGTGTATATATTCACTGATTTCTAGTAAAGTTGAAAATATATACTCCTGAGATATGATGGATTAATATTGATCGAGATTTAGCGAAATAAACATACACTACGTTTTTGTGAATATTTTATAAATAGTAATAAGAAAAGTAGGGGGAAGTGGGGCAGATTCATACAAGGGGCACCGTCATACACTAGATGTATCTGATGTTAGGCGCATATCAACTAAATGACTTATACATGTACGCGTAGCTTACTTATGTGTGTGGTTGCTGGCGGAGTTTGACAGCAGTCGGCCACGTGTAAGTAATTTAATAACCTCACTTTTAACATCTTTTTTATAATGAAAGCTGCTCTCTAGATTATTCAGTTCTATTTTATTTAAAAGGTAATAGGGTCAAGTTTGTAAATTGATCTGTGAATAATTCTATATATGGTTGCCTTTATTTGGAGTCATTCAATGGTAGGAATATTACCAGTGCTTATAAAAAAACCGGAATATGGCCTTTTAATAAGTTGATTTTCAATGATGATGATTTTGGCCGGTTCAGGTGTATCATTCAAATCCTGTAACAAATCCCAATATAAGCACAAGTGGTGATGAGCTTGCAATAGATGGTGATGAGCTTGCTACAGTTGGTGTTGAACTTAGTGATGTTACTGCTCGAACATCGCCGACTTTGTCCAGAGATGTCTCGCCTACATTGCTTTCACAACAGCTTGCATCAACAGTGATAGATCTTGATAACGCTGCACCATCTACTTCCAAAGTATTGAAGACGCCAGAAATGATAAGGGCCTTTCCCGAAAGTTCAAAGACGCACACAAACAAAAAAAGGTCGATCACTTGGAAAATCGAGAATTTATGCGGACACGCCCGAAAAGAATAGAATTGAAGAATTGGAAAACATCAAAGAGATGAAGAGATTAGAAAAAGAACGAAAAAGTAAAGCAAGAGAAATAAAGAGAGCGTTGTGTTTATTAAATGAAGATTATGTCAAATCGAGCAAACCAAAAAGAAATAAAACCAAAGAGATTGAAACAATTTGTAGCGACCGTGAAACAGATATCAGCCTAAGAGAAAGTTCTGCTTCACCTTTCGACGTGCTTGAAGAAAACGAAGAAGAAGATGATTATGAAGTGCCTGTTGACCCTGAAAATGTCAAAGATGGTGACTATGTGCTTGTAAAATTTGAAAAAATGAAGTCCGTTATTTACTATGTCGGACAAATTATCAAATACTACAGTTTGACAGAAGTAATGGTTTCATTTTTGAAGAATAAACCAGGATTTTCTATGAATTTTGTCTTTCCAGATGTCAAAGATGAAGGCTCAGTAGATCTATCAGATATTGTTTTGATATTACCGGATCCTAAATCAGCTAAGACAGCTAGGACCGCCAACATTTTTAGTTTCAACAAAGATCTCTCTTTTTATAACGTACATTAATATTATTGTTGCAAAGATAATTCCCTTCAAGATAATTAGTGTTTAACATTTAAGATTCCTCATGTTGATTGTGATATTTTTTTTAATTGTTCATTATTGATAGTATTAGTAAATAAGAATTAAGCAATACGTCACAGATATTTAAATAGTGATATGACTGATTAGAAAGACTGTTAGATTAACTTAGTTCCCTCTGTGATATAAAAAAACTACCTATATTTATGTTATTCTCTCTTTATTATATGATTACTTAGTATTATTTGGTTATAGATACTATTATTGCTTTTGTTTTCATGAAAGTTGTGTTTTGATATTTTGATTTTGATAAATAAATAAACATTTCATGCTCAACTGTGTATTTTCTTACATGTATGAATCTGCCCTAATGAAAGTGCCCCGTATGTGGGGTACATACATACATTTTAATTTATTCTTTTAAACTGTTACAAAATGCCTTACAAGTGTATTTACACAATTTACATGTTTTTGATATAAAGTCAGATAGTAAGAGTATTGATTTTTCATGAATCGATATAGATATCGATTACCGAGAAAATTCTATAAGACAAAATATAAAAACTGTATGAAGCTGCCCCACCTTCCCCTACAAGAAATTCAGTTTGCGATACTTTGCACATGTCACTTCTTTAAAAGTAAAATATTTAAAACTGATTTTTGTAAACCATTTTATCAATGCTACCGGATCCATATTACTGGTGAGTAAAGTACCTATTATTACTAGTATTTGCTCAATTAATTAAAAAAACTGATTAAATTTGTCTCCAGTAATATTTGATTTTTTTATTTTATGATTTTTTTACTGTGCGATTACAATTTATAATTTTTCATGCTGACTCTAGTAGTCTGTTAGTTTAGTTGAATGAGAAAAATAAGACCCAATGTTTTTTTTTATATATCTGTTTTGGAATAACATTTGGTCGGGCTTCGAAAATATAAGTCTTTTCGGGCCTTACAGGTTCGAATGAAAACTGTCTGCGTGTCAAGTAATTACCATTAAATAAAATGCTTTAATTTCTCCCGATGTAAACAATTCCACCAGGAACAGGTGGTGGCCTATTTGAATAAATTTACTAGTTTTCATTTTCAATTATTCTTAAATAGTTTCCCATATCCATTGTTTACCTAGACTTATTGGGTCAAAATGTAAATTACAAAAGACAATAAAGTGCACATATCACTTATATGCAAAATGTAAAAATATTACCTGTTTTGTTTTACAAGTACCTCGTAAGTATTTAAATAAAATGTACCATTTAAATTAAGTAATCGATTAATTTAAATATTATTAAATAACATCATTAAAACTTACAGGATTTTCCAAAGAACGCCTCGATCTTCGAAAACGTTAAGGAACACTTTGTAACCGGCGCGCATGTTCTCCTTGAGGAACACCCGGAAAGTCTGCTATCACACCCACACACAAAAAAATCCCGAAACAAATATTTACAACTTTTCAAATTCACGTCTCGACAGTCACTAAATCGTCTTCACAGTCTTGGTGCCCAATTGCCTCTTCACTTTCACTGAAACCTCCTGCAACGTCTATTGAATGTCTAAATAATCGCTCGAAAATCGGGTCACGCGATTTGCACGTATTGTCTATGTGTAACTGTCAATCTTTACATAATATTCCGCGTTGGTTTTAGTACATGTGTGTGTAGATTGTCGTTTTTAATGATTGTTTTAATTGGTTAATTGGACGTAAATTTCCGTGAAGTTTGTAATTAAATTTCGGTTCAAATCTATTTGAAAATTGACGTGATGGAATTGTTACGCAAACTTGTATCAGGTGATTATATTTATTGTTTTTAGAAACAAGAATTATCACCGTTCAGTCACTTATTTTTTGATGTAGTAGTTAAATTTCTAAACAATAGAGAAATATCTTTTAAGATTAGAAAAGAGAAATCAGAGTTAGATAAGATAGGGCTCCTGAACATTATTTCAAAGAGATTTCAAATATTCGATTTTTATTTGTTTGCATAAAACTGTAGTTTAACATTGTAAGAATATGTTCCTAAAATGTTAAAATTATATTTGCAGCCGTTCAGAAGTTTTGGCCTTTGGCAATGGAATATATGAAAAATCAAATCTTTAAATGCGTTTTTCTCAAAACTATTGTTCTCTCCACTGCTGGACATCTCATTACAAAACTATTCATCAGATTGCGCTGAAATTTTGTACACAACTTCGTGTAACAAAAAAAAAATATCACCATTCGATTCTTCAATATGGCTTTAAAAATAATTTTTGTTATCCCAACTCTCTAAACTAGCCGTTTTTTTAAAATGCCTGATACAGGTGGTCTGGGACACCCTGTATATATGTATACTAAAAGAAATATTCCCTGCATAATACATTCTTTATTTAAATTAATTTATTTAAAGATTAAACTAAAATATCTTCACTTTAAATATATTTACTTAACAATATTCTTTTTAAAAAAATGTATACGTTCAGATATTATTTCACTAGTTTTATAATTAACCATTTTTCAAGTCTTTGGTAAATTTTAACTCAACTTTGAACATATTAATTTTTTATTAATTTCTTAGCAGTATATTCATTTTTTTTTTAATTTAGCATTTTTCCTTGGGGTGTACAAGTGTTAAAATAAAAAATAAGATCTGTGGTCTAGTTTTTTGTAAACACGTAATTTTCTACTCCTTAAATAAGCGTGAAGTAAATATTTCTAGTTTAGAAAAGTCTGATTTTTTTTTATTTCTTAGGGAAGCGGCCGTCCTGTAGAGATTATCTAAAATATAAGAGCTGCAGCTTTCAAATTTTTATTGTTTTTTAAACTGTCAAATAATCTAATCTTATGAACTAAAATCTTTATTTGTCACATTACAACTAAATTAAAAAAAAACAAATGACAACACTACAAAAACGGGATTACCTGAAAGTGCGGGGGTAGTGACGAACATTAACAATAATACAATTATTGTTTATAAAATGTATAAATTTCATATTTAAATTATTTTAATATAATTATCACAAAAATAGTTCTCAGCACAATCAACACCGCTGCAAAGTTTATGGGCCCATTGTTGACATCCAAGCACAAAGCACGAATACCATATTTCAATTTTGTCGTTTTTGTGACATATTTTACACTTGATTTCAAAATTATTTAAATTTGTATTATCTAAATCATCGTCATCGCATATATCATTTTTGTTATTTAGTGACATATTTCACACTTGATTTCAAAACTATTTAAATTTATATCATCCAAATCATCGTCATCACATAACTGACCCTCGTCAATATCTTCTTCTGAAGACCTGGATTCATATATATTTCGTTTTAGCAATTTTGTTCAGCAGTTTTAGTGGTTTGTCTTGACCCAAATTTATTTTTTTGTAAAAAAGCTGTTTTTTGTATTTTATTTTGGAACATTTTCTTTATTTGCTTTAGTTTCTTTCTGTTTTTGTTTAGCATTTTTATATATGGCTTTCATTGATGTTGAAGTCAGTATTTGAGATTTTTCTTTCTTGCTATGTAAAGTTAATTAAAGGAAAGGCACTTGGTATTGTTTCACAATTAAATCTTTATCCCGACTAGTTTCGGTTTGTTAGACCATTTTCAAAGGAATGTACAGAAAAAATTATTTCCTAAGTATATATACAATATTTTTGTTTCAGGTAATAAGAGAAGTCGGAATTAGGGAATTCCAAATCTCCTCGTTTTCGTTTACGATATTTTTCCCCAACGAGGAGATTTGGAATTCCCCAATTCTGACTTCTCTTATTGCCTGAAACAAAAATATTGTATATATACTTAGGAAATATTTGTGTCTGTACCTTCCTTTGGAAATGGTCTAACAAACCGAAACTAGTCGGAATAAAGATTTAATTGTGAAACAATACCAAATGCCTTTCCTTTAATTAACTTTACATAGTGTAATATGTTTTTCTTGCGTTTTCCTTTTGTATTCAACTCTAAATTGAATGTAGGTTTTAGTGTAATTTTGTCAAAAGATATATATAGTAGCTGAGGGTCTTGTACAGAAAATTTAAGTTTATCAATATTGGAAGGACCTGAAGTTGGTTCGGGTGTAGTTTCCATAATTGTTCCATTTGTATTAGAACAAGGTGTAGTAAAATCAAGATCCGAAAATAAATTTCTATCTATAGGAAATATACCTGTAGCTTGGAAAACTTTAACGCCCTTATTCTGACCAGCAACTCGTAAATAGGCTTCAGTAAATAATTCTGCAATATCGCAGTTAGCTATTCTTTTGTAAGGGTTGCTCTTTATGTAGGAGTCGCATTCCAAATCGTACGCTTTTTTTAAAGGCCCGAAGAACGTAATATCCAGTGGTTGCAATCTGTGAAAGGTATGTGGTGGAATTGACAACAAGACAAAGTAGTCTTGTTGTCAATTCCACCACATACCTTTCACATATTGCAACCGCTGGATATTACGTTCTTCGGGCCTTTAAAAAAAACGTACGATTTTCATGGCAATAATTATAAATGCGCAGTGAAGAATGGCTGCTATGATTATCCAGTATCAGCAATACAGGATCTCTAAGTTGCCTTAGTATAACTTACAAAATATTTCAGCCAGATTGCGAATAATTCTTTATTCTTGGAGTAGTGGTAAATAAACCCTGGAAGGCCATTTTTTTTTAATAATGGTGTCATTCTCATACGGGGATATATAAACATCGGTGGAATAAAATTTCCTGCAGCACTCATAGAACAACAAATGGTGATCACAACTCCAACTTGCTTTTGGCGCTTAGGGGGAATTATTTTCAAGGGTTTGTGAACTGTGTCAGTCCATTTTCGTCTACATTGTAAATTCTAACAGGCAGACATTTATATTTTCTCATAACGCTCTCTAAATTATTATGGAAATGTTCCACTTCGACTTCATTAAAAGCTGTAACCCTGTTTAAGCTAGTTGCTTCTGGTTTGCGAATGCTTATATTTTGATTTCTTTTAAGGAAGCTGTATATCCAGTCCTTCCCAGCTATTTTCTCTATATTATTAAAATCACGTCTTATGTTATTGATTTCTGCATATTCGTATACAGCTTTCGAAGCTGTAAAGGGGTTAGCCCATAAAATGTTTTGTCAGTGTAACTAAATGTTGAGACAGATTACTCTTTCCTGTTCAGTAGAAAAACTGAACGCTTTTTCCCATTCTGGCTTTATAAAATGTACCTGCCTTTACGCGATCTCTTAATGACCTGACCGGTACTAAATATTTTCGTGCACTTTCCCAAAGTCCAATTCCGCGGTTGACGTCCGCTAATACCTCTTTCATAGCCTCTTCTGGCCAGGAACAACGGTTGGTAGTCCATTGTCTAAATTTTGGCATCTAAAATTAATTTACAAATATTGTTTTGAAATACCCTGATAACACCATGTAACCAATTTTTGCATTGTTTCTGTTTATGTTAATGTGAGTAACGTTTATGTTGGATTTTTACTTATATTTTAAAGCAATATCACTCTTTTTTCTAAAGTATTAAATCTAGCGTGAAAATATTACTTTGAATGTCGGTGTTTTGCTCATTTGGCTAATTTTTTCAATTTTTTTATAAGCAGAAAAAAGTTTTATTTTTAAATGGTTTTATCAAAGAAACATAAAATTAACATTGAACTTCTCTAAAAAAAATAAAAACTTCAAAAGTGGATGGCAGTTCTGCTTTTTCGCTTATGTGACGATGAGTCCTCAAGAATGATACACCATATCATATTACAATCCTATCATATTACAATCCCACCTGCCCTGATAGCGTTTTTCCATCGTTGCTATGTCCTGATGGAATCTCTCACCGTGCTCTAAACTGATGTCACCCATATTTTCACCGAAGAAACTTAAGTGAGAATGTAGAAAGTTAACTTTAGGGACATTCGGCAACCAAGGTTTTTATAACATTCCAAAAGTTTTTCAACAATAACTTTGTACTGTGTAGACTTTTTATTTCCAATGAAGTTATCTACTACTTCCCTAAAAGATTTCCAAGCATTTCTCTCAATTAACCTCATTTTTTGTTCTTCAGAATTACACATCTTGCGAACATCTGATCCATTAAAAACTCCACCTTCTATTTTAGCGTTTGACAATTTTGGAAACAAAACGAAGTGTTTGAATGACTCTTCATCTTTATTAAGTGTTTTTACGAACTGTTTGACCAACCCGAGTTTAATATGAAGCGGCGGCATTAAAACTTTTTCTAATCTCACTAATGACGCATGAATAATGTTCTTTACACCAGGTGTTCTAATACTATTTTGGTGTAGTGTTTGGTTGTAGCATGACTGTCCCATAAACACAGGAAACAGGAATATTTGGTGTAACTACCCTGAAGAGCTTTAAAATAAGCAATCATTTTAAAATCTCCGCAGACTTGCCTTTCATATTTTTTGTACTGCAGTTTCTCCAAAAGAAATTTTACATTTTCGTAATCTTTCAAATTGTTACCGGCGCTTTTCCGTAAGCGTCGTCAACTTGTTCATTCAGCAATATTTCAGCTGCAACATAACCACGGGCGTTATTTTGTTACATATTTTAATATTCAGAACAACGGTCCCAATTCACCTCATTCTATTTTTCAGTACACAATATTGCTTCATTCTCGTTTATTTTCCAAATGAGTAAAGTTCGCGCCATACATTGATATTATTTAAGTTACATAGGTTGCCTAGTGGAATCTCGTCAAATAGCGCCCTCGAACATCAGACAGCCGTCCAAGGGTAAAACTCTGAGGCATCCGCTATTTCCAGTTCCAGGGTTGTCCAAAATATATACGGATTTCCCGGTTATCCCCGAGTTCGCCACATCTGCGATGGGACGCCGCTACCTGCGACCGGCCCGATCGCGCGAGCGAAACGTACGTGCGAAGCACAAAAGAATCGGGCATGACGTCAGGGGTTATAAAACCGCCGAATGCAAGGGATAGGAACATCCCCTACGTGGTTCGCGTATGTAGAATACATACGCAAACGTCACAACCCTCATCGGATAACTGAGAAGAAGACGATTCGAACGACACCAAACACGATATGGTTAGTTCGAACCAGAAGGATATAAACCGCGAGCTGTCATGATATTTAATTGTTACTAATTTGCTTTTAGACGAGGTTTCACATAGCAACAATAATGTATAAACAATTACTATGCTCCCCGTTATGCTTGGACAAAGTTTCATAAACTTCTATTCAGTATTTTCCTTATTATTTTCTAAGTCCAGGCATAACACCCCTATTGTTTATATGTTTTTTGGAGTTGGTAGGCGTAATTGTTTATGCATATTGTTGCTAGGTATACCAAACGATGCGCTTTATCATTCCACATCGTTGGTATTACTTTTAGGCAAATTCGGTCAACCCCTTCGGCTTAATTAAATTAAACGTCTATTAAACCCCGTTCTTAGCTCGAATCAAAATATGTCATATATGCCCGGACGCAGAATCATATCGCGCATATAATGACATATTTTGTATTTCAAAATATTAATATTTAATATTTATTTTGGCCATTTTTCTTTCGGCCAACGAAAGTTGGTGGTCGCCAGAGGGGAAGACGGAAGATGGTTGAACAAAAACCAAATAAATACCGCCGGCCTCAAGGGCTAAAATCACTTCAAAAAAGTCTGCTGACCCGTCAACATCACTTCGAAAAAGTCTTCGAACCGTGCATCGTCACTACGCTAAATTTCGGTCCGCGTCCGCGTCCGCGAAAGTTTTTGCAAGTATTCTTTACGACCCAGTGGTCGTACGTAAGTTATTTTTTTTATTGTATTTCTTGTTTTTTTCGTTTGCTTGTTTATTTTTCTATCTTCATTTGTAAATTTATATTCGTTGTTTAATTTGTTTCGTGTTAATACATTTTGTTACTCTTTGACTAAAGTTTTCATTTACATTTAAAGTTCAATTTCAAACCTTTCATTTACCTTTTAACTTAGAATCAGTGAAGTGATTATCCTGGTGAGCATAATTTTATTATTCAGTGACTAAATAGCTAGCCGGAAGTTGCGATGTGGGTCTTCGTTTAACACCTCAATTGTTTAACGAAGATTTTATATGAATTCCAACTAAGAAGCACCCCACCCCGTAACAAAATGGACCGAGTGACCAAGGGGTATTGACGGATACATGTTTCCATTATGAAGGAGAACGGACTTTAAACTTCGCGAAGAGCTGTCTATAAAAAGACGCCAATCCTCCGGATGATATTCAATGTCAATCTCTTCAAATTGCTTGTTTACATCATTACAGAAACACAAACCCTTTTCCATAGAAAAATATGTCGAACATTTTTGGTGTCTTTTTCGGGCAGTTCTAACTCGGCAACTGGCGTCTATAAGATTCCATTCCCTCAATCTGGATGTCAAAATTTCTGCATTTAATTTAGTTAGACCAAGATCTCTGATTAGATCATCCATGTCTTGTTGTCTGAGAAAATGAGGTTCTTTGCTTTCATCGTTTAAAAATAACACATCCGATTCCTCCGAGTGAACCCTATCATTGAGATTTTCGTAGTCAGATTCTTCAGTTACTGAAGAAGGTAGCGTGGGAACAGGCAGAGTTTCAGAGTGAGGAACTGGTGCACTACTTGACTCAAGATCGGGTTAAGCTAGTGAGATTTACCAAACAAAAGTAGCAGTCTGTTGCATGATTTTTGAATTTCTCCACCTTTGTGGAACTGCAAAGGGCATGGCTCTGCGTTTGCTTCTATACCACGCTTCCAATGTTGATTGGCATGATCCACACAACACGTGCGGGGCTCATGGTTTATCTTGCTTTCCAATTTTAAAACCACAGTAGGCTTCGTACGCCTGAATGATTTTTGTATCGGCTTGAATTTCATGTTTAACTTATTTCGAACCAATATACAAGCCAAACACATAGCAAAACGAGTCAGCAGGATGAGACACAATTCCGCACAGAAATCATTATATATATATATATATATATATATATATATATATACTCACAAACACAAACGAAAAATCAAGAAAACTCTGAACCGTTGACACTTTGGACGAACGAACGTAAATCTGACATTAGCAAAGCCTCCTTGATACCAGAGCTGGGCAGGATTCGAATCATTCAGGATTCGAATCCTGGATTCGAATCCTTTTAGAGGATTCAATAGAGGCATTCGAATACTTTAGTTAAAGTGGATTCGTGATTCGGATTCGTTACATTTTTTTTAAGAGGATTCGTATTCGAATCCAAATGCGGGTGATTCGAATCTTTATAAAAGGATTCGAATATTTATAAAAGGATTCGAATACTTACAAAAGGATTCGAATCGTTAAAAATAATCCAAATTAATTGTGAGGATTAACAGGAATAATTTGGTTCGTGTGTTTTTAAATTTCTGGTTAAACCGATGTTTTATACGTGTGGCGCATGAAGTAAAATTTCGAGTTTAGAAAAGCCCCGTGAAAATTTGTCTCGGGTCGCTGCGCGACCCTCGACAAATTTTCTACGCGGGGCTTTTCTAAACTCGAAATTTTACTTCATGCTTAGTCTAGGAGTGGAAGACACTCGTTACCTTAAAATATGTCACACGTGTTAAAATGTGTATCGTAACTGCCAGAATGAAAAAAAATTGATATGTCTATCATAGTACTTTCCCACATGTTAAATACTGGAGCTTTTTAAACAAATGTTTCTCATTCCTGTTAAACTTTGTTCAACTTTAACCTAGGATTGGAATCACTGTTCAAAACTTCAAATTGAACTCTTTTATAAAATGGACGAATGCCTCAAAATTACATAAAAATAATTCACTAAATATCAATAAACCCGGGAAAGTCAGAGAAATTGACTAAAACACTGAAAAAAAAAACGTTTGAATATATCGCGAAAAGTAACAACATACACACAAATTATGCAAAATATCAAAACTATTGACATTTATTAAGAATCATATATATAACATTTTTCTTTTATATCCACGCTGTGAACCTTCAGATATTCGTTGTTTTTTTTGAAAAACAACTTCAATTCCCTGTAGTCCTTCGGTCTCCGAAAACTACAACTGGTCCTTCGAGCTATAGCCTTTGTAAAACGGTCCTTTGAGTAATAAACTTATTAATCTAGAGTGATTCATCAATTAGAAACTTCTAAGAACGAGTGTTGTCCACTCCCAGACTAAGCATGAAGTAAAATTTCGAGTTTAGAAACGCACGGGGCTTTTCTAAACTCGAAATTTTACTTCATGCGCCACGCGTACAATACACTGATTTGAAGTAATGTTCAAAAACACACAATAACATCTTCAATCAGAGTAACACGGAATCAGATATTTAGTCTGTTATCAACGATGATCAGTGTTAATAATAAATAATTAGGTTTTTAATATTTTCCTTAAAACAACTGCTAGCAATATTAAAATGTTAATGGTTGCAAAAAAAATAATAAAATCTAATTTATTCTTGAAGGATTTGTATTCATGATTCAAAAAAACAGGATTCGAATCTTTGATTCGAATCATATTTATCTCTTACGAATCCTTTATTCGAGTATTCGTGATTCGAATCATATTAGGTGATTCGGATACGCGATTCGAATTCTTTTTACGAGGATTCGTTCCAGCTCTGCTTGATACTAATATCTCAAAACATCCCCATAAACAAAAATTTGTTACATGGTGTAATTATAAGTTGCAGGGTAATGACGCACAAAGCAGGGTTATGGCGTACAATGCGCCATTACCCGCATCCAAATGTGCGGGATTAACCGATCGCACATTTAACATATTCCTAACCTCAACAGTATGAATCACGTTTTTTTACTACAGAAACAAACTGATAATATTTTTAATTCTTGTTAATAACTATACTAGAGTTTATAATGAAATAATAACCTGTTAAAACTATATTTTTGTGGTCATAACAAAACACGTTCTGTAGGTTACATTATCGGCAAATTCTTTCGTTCGGCTTTTAAAGGTTAGATGGCAGCTGTAAAATGTTTTGCGAATTGTCTAATCTATTAGCAAGAATTATTGCGCGCGCCATTACCCTCTGTGCGGGAATACCCTTCGCTCCCCTACTTAATTTTCATTTGTTAAATTTGCATTTCGAGTGTTAAGCACTCATAATCAATAACTAATATTAATTATTGATAATGAGTGCTTAACTGTCAAAATAAACATCTAATAAATAGAAATAAAAGTAAAGTAAGGATTAAAGTTTTTTATTTAGAAATATTTACTTCATGCGCCACACAGTGGTCTGGGCGGCGACAAAACCCTACTTATTTGAATTTGCTGGAATGAAAAATAACTTGTATTCGTAGTTTATAGGATACCTAACTACTGCATTCCAGTTATTTAAGTCGCAGAATTTAATATTTTTATTATAGATATCAATTTTCAAAGTTCACGATTAGAATTGAGAATTTTAATAAGTTATTTTTCTCATTTCATAATTTTTTACAAGTTAATATATTCTTCGTATATTTTTAGCATATTAATGTATGTTAAAATGTACTCACAAATTTAAAATATATGTTTTTAAAAATTTTTATAATTTTTGAAATATGTTGTAAAACAATGGCACTTTCATAAAGCGTAACTTTTAAGCGCAGGCTAGCGCAAGTTTCTAACTTGATAAAAGACCTAACCTAAGCTCCAACGAAAACAAATTGATGAGTTTTAGCTGCGACGACCTGCGACCTTGGGATATAACTATCGATTTAAGCCACCCGTGCCAGACATTTGTTTTTGAATTATGTGTATTCTCTTAACTTCGAAAAAAAAAATTATTTACAAAACCTACCCGAATATTTCAACGAAACTAGTCTCGACTTTCTAACCCTACCGCTAGGGGGCGTATCTGCAATTATCATTAAAATGTTAAATAGCAATCTAAGTTATGTGGGGCACCATTCGATAGATAATTAAAATAATAGCTGTAGCCAACACAGGTCCGGCCCCCAATTAAAATAATACAGGATTACTTCCAATTACTTGGTATTAATAATGCTTATTGAGATAGATTATTAAAATTCAAAAATTCAACATTTCCCAGAAAACTTAGAGAGCTACGACTAAAAGTATATACTCAATAAATGTTTATTTTTTAATACTTTACAACTTTTATTTAAAACATTTTTCAACAATGTTAATAGTTTACGAGATACAAAGAACAATCTAAAAGTTAAAAATCAATTCTGGTTTCCTGTTTTCACCCAAAAGTTGATTTCAAAATACCGAAAATTAAAAATATACTTTAAACAAACCGTTGAAATTAATAAAAATAGCTAATTTAATAATTATAAATTGTTCTAAAAAGTGGGAAAAAATTATTTTAAATAAATTAATATTTACAAATATTAAAGTTGAGCGAACTTTCCAAAAGTAGCAAAATTTGCATTACCCCAATAATGTTTTTTTTAAGTTTACAATTCCAAATAAAAATCAATTCTAATTTTATTCAGGTTTTAGTATTTTCTTAGAAAAATTAATAAACATGAAAATAAAAAACTTCAAAGTAGAAAAGAAATTAAAAAATATCAAATAATTGATTGAAATAAAAATGTTTTATTTTTAATTATTACTGAATAATATTGGAATTGATTTGTAATTCAAATAATAATTTTTATTTTAAATTGTAAAGTTAACACAAATTATAATTTACCAAATAAAAAAATCTATCCTCTATTTCAACAGAAGTATTGACAAAAAACTACAAATAAATAGTAGAATAATACAAATAGCAATAATATATATTATCAATAAGAAACCTAAAAAACTATTAAAAAACTTTCACTCCACATTTTCCTTGTATACATCCACAACTCCTCTTCCATCGAAGACACAATCCTCACAAAAGCTTCCATTTATGATCATGTTGTCGTAATCGGTGATTTTAACATGAATAAAACAAAATCAAAGCAACTCGCTTCCTTTATGGCAAATTCCAGCTTTGTTCGTATCCATACCAGTCCCACATTCATCATGTCAAACAACCAATCCACCACTCCCGATACCCTTCATTGTCTAAGCAAGATCGAACACCTTATAGATAATGTCACCCTAGTCCCTGATTTATGTTCAGACCACTTGTCTATTCAATTTTTCTTAAATGTTTGCTGCCCTCTTCCATCCGTTCCCATGACAATTTTAAATTACGAAAACAGTGACATTACAAAAGTGACCGACGAAATGACAAAATTTCCAAAAAATCATTGTATTAACCCTAAAACGATCTCCCTTTTCTAGCATACTAAATAAGGACATGCATACGATGATTGGACAGTACAAAAGTGACTTTTGGATAAAATCGTGTGAACAAATAAACGACCTACAAGGTAAAAATTACTAGCAGGAGATTAAAAAACTCAGCAAGTACCGGAATACCGATTTTATCCAAAAAATCACAGACCCAATGACAAAAAATACAGGGACGGACGATATTGATATTACTAACATCTTTGCGACTTATTTCAAACACTCGTACACAATGACAAACCCACACAGACTATAACAATGAATTCCTTGACAATGTAAACTCCTGGTATTCCTTTTTTTCTTTTAAAACCACTTAAATACCCCTTGCTCCAAATAATGCTATAAAGGAGAAAGAATATTTTGAAAACCTCAAAAATTGCAAAAACACGGCACCCGGTTATTTCTAGAATTATCCTAAAATCTCTTCCAACAAAAAAATATCCTAAAAATATTTAATCTAATATACTCTACCCAGGTTTTGCCGTCCGAGTGGAAGCGGGGTATAATTACCTGTATACCCAAACCCGGAAATGACCCATTAGATCACAGCAATTATCGCCCCATCACTCTTCTCCCTGTCCTCGGAAAAATTTTCGAAACCATAATTAAAAATAAACTTATGTCCTGCATACCTGACTTGATCTCTCGCTACCAGTTTGGATTCCTCGAACCCCGCTCCACAACTCTACCTCTATCCATTCTCACATCCAACTGTCAAACAGTAAGCCTTTAAGGTCGTAAATCTGCTATATTATTCCTAGACGTTCAAAAAGCGTTTAATACCATTTGGCACCGGAGCTTGCTGTTCAAGTGCAACTCCCTTAATATACCTCCACACCTAAGCAACCTCTTAGACAGTTTCCTGCATAACAGATTCCTCCAAATTAAAATACGCCAGACCTTTTCCAGCGGCTTTACTCCTAAGTAAGGTCTTCCGCAAGGATCCCCTCTATCACCATTTTTTTATAACCTCCTCGTCCCCGATATATACAACCCCGATCTTAATTATTTAAATAAATCCGCCTACCCTCTCCTGTAGCCGACGATACTGCGTTAATCACAAGTTCCAATACTCCCAAAAGCCCTCAGCACTCTACAGGCCTTAGTGGCACCATTCAAACATTGTTTGCGAAATGGCGAATTTTCATAAACCCCAATAAATCTCAGCATATAATCCCGTTTCACACAGCAAACAACTCCCCATTCTCAATTTCTATAAACAACCAAAGCTCTCCTTCCTTCAACCACGAGCAAATACTTAGGTTCAAGTTTTTCAAAATCAACAAAAATCATTAATATATGACATAATAATTTACCATTTTTATATATCATATCCTTATGTATTCGTATACTCTGTACATTTGCGGACATTTATTGATTCTATAAAAGAGTTCAATTTAAAGTTCGAGCGAGTGTTTTTAATCCCAGGCTAAGCATGAGGTAAAATTTCGAGTTTAGAAAAGCCCCGGGTAGAAAATTTGTCGAGGGTCGCGCAGCGACCTGAGACAAATTTTCAGGGGGCTTTTCTAAACTCGAAATTTCACTTCATGCACTACACGTATAAAACACTGAAATATTGTAAAGTTTAAAAAATACTAGCCTTATTTTGTACGGTTGGTTGACAAATGGTGTTGAATCTTCTGAACTGATTATATATACTAATTCTATTTATAAATGTTGAGAGCTCTTTGTCAATTTTCAAGAAGATAATTTCCTTAGTAAAGAACATTTTATTTTTTAATCGTTGAATATTATTTATTTTAATATTGGTGAAAACTTGCCTGCAACAACTTTAAATGTATGATTTTTTAGTATCCCCCCTCTAGAGTAGGGCACGCTCCATCCCTTAAAGTAACGAGAGTTTTCCACTCCCAGACTAAGCATGAAGTAAAATTTCGAGTTTAGAGAAGCCCCGCGTAGAAAATTTGTCGAGGGTTGCGCAGCGACCTGAAACCAATTTTCACGGGGATTTTCTAAACTCGAAATTTTACTTCATGCGCCACACGTATAAAACACTGATTTACAGTAAAGTTAAAAATATATAACGCTTAGATGTGATGATCAATATTTACCTAGATGTAGCAAAAAAATTCAAGTATTACTTTTTTTGTAAATAGTTTTCAAATAATAATAGAAGTGGAATAAATTTAGTTTGAGCATGTCTTCCATATTGTTGATATTTAAATCATCATATCTTTAACGGGAAAAGTGCAATGATGGACATATCACCATTTTTAAAATTGATGTCATTTCCGGTGAAACCAGAAGTGCAAATAAGGTTTATGGAAGATCTCTAAACTCGAATTTGTGTTTAGTATAAGCATATTAAATTTCAAATTAATATCTCACAAAATAAAAAAGAAACTGTGGGGTTTTGTTGCATTTTGGTCGGTTTCAGACTACTGTGCGCCACACGTATAGAACACTAATTTGGATTCAAGTTAAAGAAAACGTACATACTTCAACTTTAATTATAATGTAAAATACGTTTCACATCTTTTATGTAGTGAAACATTTTTTAGTATGATTTTAAAAATGAAATATGATTATATTTCACTAATATTTTGGTTTTTTATTCCAACTAGTTTCGACTTTGAGTCATTTTTAAGGAATAAAGAAAATTACTTGTTTACAAACACGACAAGAGGAAAGGCTTATTTTAATTTTATGGTTTAGGCAATAATTTAATTATAATAACACAAGATCAGATTAATGAGTATTATAGACTTATTATAATTGTATAGGGTTTTCCATTAAGAAGTCCCATTTTAATTATTTAAAAACAATATTTTTTTTCTGAAATAGTGCCAAAATATTTATTTCAAAACAAAGTATAAACTCCACGATTAGTTGTATAAAATGATATCTGGTAAATGGCCACCTCGGCTTCTTCTGCAAATGGCTATTCTTTTGAAAAAGTTTTGCATCACATTTTAGCATTTTACCTTTGGCTCTTATTTGACCAATATCCGCTCGAAGATTTTCTTTGAGCTTTTGAATTGCGGTAATGTATTCAGATGACCTGGCGATACAAGTACGAACTGGCAATTTTACATGAGTCAATTTTGCTCAAATTTAGTGATAAATTTCACAATGGCACGGTGAGAAGGTGATTCATATGAACGCTGCGATTTGTCTAGGCGAAATTTTCACTATCTTGATAATGAATGTTCACTATTTCTCTACGTTGTTGGAGCATATATCATTCCATTTTCTCAAATCGTACACTTTTCACTTGAAAAGTGTGAAACGATCAAGGCCCTCTATTTGCCAGTTTAAAAATGCCAGGAAACTTAAAATGGGACCTCTTAATGGAAGATTCTTTATTTTGAACACAATTTTGTTTTATGCATCAACTTAAAAGTTCAAATTTTTAGATATGCACTGAACCAACAGGCAAAAGTTGAGGGAATTGTAAAATGCAACATTTGTAACTAAAGACAATGAAAAATGGAACGATGGAAATGTTTCTATTGTTCCATTTTTCATATTTTGATTCAAATCGATGAAATATTCTTGCAAATAGAAAGCACTATTTCATTAATACACAGATATATTCTACTATTTTTAGATAAATGTTTATTATACCTATCTGAACATTTTGTAAAAATGGCTTTTCTCATTAAAAAGATTGCCGATTACTGACATAGTGTAATACGTTTCACCAAGCGCCAAACGAAAAATTATTTCAAGAAACCATTTCGTACTTTTAAATTAATAATCCATATTTTTATATTTAAAACATATATAAATATAAACAGATAAACGTTTACTGAACGACTTAAATATTTTCATATGTATCTCTGAAATGCATAATCTATATATCTATGCATATTTTTAAAATTTATAAATGTATAAAAGATAAACACTGCATGGACGACACGTAATATGTACCTACATTATGTATGCATTATGTTTGTTTTAGCATTCGAGTAATAAATGTTTAAATATTGGTCAAAGATTGACGTTTGTCGTTGAAACGATCCTGTTTGTTATACAAGTCGTATTTGATGAGGATAATTGACGGGTAAATGCTTGGTTTTCCTTCCATCGATTTCCCACTATTACAATTGTCTGGATATTAAAAAAATCTATAATTTCTTGAAAACGCCAATATTTGTCCTGGATGTTGTTTGCAGAATTATTGTCCGTCTTATCTTTTACACAGAATTGGATTGAAACACATATGCAAAAATAAATACATTGTAAGAGTAAATATACATTTTTTATGTCGATTAAGACAAACTTTTGTGATTAAAAATCACTTACTCATAGTTGGTTTAAATCTAAGCATATTTGTTGTTTACTTAGAACACTGAACTTTTAGACAAAAGAAATTGCTAACCAAATGTTATTTAGCAATTAGAAAAAAAAAAAACAAAGAAATCGATAATTATGTGGTGACACAATTTTTAAATATCATTATTACATTTTGTGTGAATATTGAACACTGGTATTTCATAATAAGTAAAAATATATTTAACAAAGTTTGTTAAGAAATAAATAAATTTTGGACAGTAGAAATTGCTAACCAAATATTATTTAGCAATTAAAAAAAAAGCAAATGAAATCTATAATTATGTGGTGACACAATTTTTAAACATCATTATTAAATTTTGTGTGAATACTGAACATTGGTTTTTATAATAAGTGGAAATCTAAAAATTATAATTGTTTATCCAAACTGTTTTATTTTTTTGTAAAAGGAAGGGTAATGAATGGAATTGACTTAGGCGGTTAGCCATTCATTCACGACCAGTTTTTAATATTATAATTTTTCATATTATTGAAAATGTGGACAACACAATTAACATTTCTGCAGTTTACGATTGGTCCAGTATAACGACTCAACCGCTCGGCCACCGTAGCCGCATCCAAATTGTTGTGATATAAAATTTTGTGTATATTGCGTATGTGAATGAATGAACTGGCTCTTACGCAAAGTATTTTGACACATATTTCTGCAAAAATAAAAACTACAAAAATACGGATATTCTATTAAGTTATTTTCACTTTAACGTAAAACTTGATTAATTTTATTAAAATTTAAGGACACTACACAGATTTCTGTTTGATATTCGCCATGTATCAAATAAAGTTCCCAATTTATCAAATTAAAATCCAACATGCCAGTTTTGTATCAATATATTTCACTATTTGTTAAATGATTTTCCTCTTTTATCAAAAGATTTTCACATTGTATTTTTACCACCTTACAGACCATTCATTAGCTCAATAGAAAAACTGCTGAGCCTATTGATGAAATGTATTAAAATATCAAGTCCTAGTAATAAAAATGTCCTATATATTTTTAAGCATCAAATTTCAGAACACTAGAACCTTATTACATATTAAATCATATTTGAGCGATTATTCGGAGAGAGAGAAAAACTTGATTTTCATACATATTTTAATCAATTTTAATCAATTTTGAAGCATTTGTTGTTATTTCGAAAGAATTCAATTTGAAGCCATTAGCGAGTCTACCTATTGATTTCGCATGGAGTAAAATTTAAAAATAATTGAAGGTTCAAATTGAACTTTTTTGAAATAACAACAAATGCCTGAAAATTGATTAAAATATGTATCAAATGTTAGAATTAGAATTACTTAATTACAAATATCCTAATTAACAATTATTGCGAATTATAATCATAACACTAAAAAGTATCAATAGTGTTCGATCAAATCACCACGTATTTCCAAACATAATTCTATTCTGTTGCTTACATTTTGTACTGCCTGAAAAATATTTCACCTTCTTAATTGTTGTCAATCTAGTAAACTATTAAGTGGTTACCGTACACTTTCCCGAATATATTTTCCCGAATGACCTTTTTCCCGAACGCCATATTTCCTGAAAATAGAAATCCCGAATCCCATTTCCCGAATCCAATTTCCCGAAAGGTATTGTTCCTGAATAAAATATATATTTTATATACAAAAGTTACAAAAGATTCCAAAAGTGTCACAATACAATATTGTGGGCGATTACACCCAAAAATTCGAGAACTCCTTGACTTCCCGCCGTACCGCCCGCGTAAGACTCATAATCGGCTGTGATACATTGAAGTTTCTCTTGAGTTGTGAGCCACTTCTTCTTTAGCGCTGCCTTCACCATCCGACCCAAACTTAATTCCACGAGCATTATTTCCGTGTCCGCTTGTTCCATCTGAATATCCTTCAGTGCGGAATACAAATCTGGGTGGTGCTTGCCGACAACCATTTGAAATCGATTGTGCCACCCTTCGCTGATGTTATTGGTCCTGTGAGAACCGGCGAGAGTCGCTTCATATTGATTCCACGTTTCGATGGGATGTCTGGCTGACACAGCTCGTCGTCGTCCTCGACCCGGTCTGCCAAGAACGTAGTATTCCGCAAAATAGTCAGTAACTGGAAGAAGCTCATTTGGTACTTCTGAGACAGGAAGAAAAGCCAGAGACAGCAGCATGTGAGTGCACGTTTTTAATTCGCGATTGTGGCGATCGTTGTATGCTTCTTGGAGTCCCTCCGACTGAACTTTCCGGTAGACTGATTGGCCCAGGTGGAAAAAGCAACACGAGACTTGTGAGCGAGGGAAAACGTCACCACACGCATTAATGATTGCTTTATCGAAGTCTGTCAGGTTCGCAATTTGGTATGTGATGTTTTTGAGCGGTTGATTGAACAGCGCGGAGTACTGCAGCATACTGGATAGTTTCTTTCGACGATAAGAGAGCGTACACAAGTGGAAAAGCAACGTATCCTTCGCCTCTAATTTTCTTCTTCAGGCCCAAAACAGCAAATACTTGAGAAAAAAATTGTTGGGCAAACCTGAAACCAATAACTCCAGATATCAACCTAATACAACCTGGATATCAACCTAGGATGTCAGTAATAACCTTAAATGTTCCATCTAAGAACCATGTGCGACTTGCAGCCAGGATCTCCAAGTTTCTCCTTGTCGCGAACACTAGACATTGCCCTTCGCCAAAATCGTCATCAGAGTCGTTGGAGTCGAATATGAGAAAGCTTTCACCGGCAAGAGTCTGCGTGTAACGTACGGGTATATCGTTTTTTTCCCTCTCAGGTAATTGGCTGAGCACTCCAGACGACACGCCAGCCAACTCAACACGCAAAATTTGAGCGGGAGGTTATTCTGGGTTTTCCTCAGCTTTCCTTTGAAAAAATGTCAAAAATGTCAAAATGACAAAGGTAACCCCTTACCTTTTCAATTACCTTTTTAATCTGTTCGTGAGAATTTCTGCGGAACACTCCTCCTGATTTGGAGGATGATCCCCTCATTGCAGAGGTCCTTTCAGAACTATCACGTTCTCTCCTAGGCGACAGTCAGCGGTGATTGCCCTAGCTTTACACTCCTTTGCACGTAACCGCCGGCAGTCCCAGTAAGTGCTTCCCTTACTCTGTTTCCCTCGTAGATATACAAACCCATCAAGAACGAGCTTTTTATCAACAATTTTGGCCTCCATTGTAAATTATTAAACAACTATTGCACAATTTCGTACGGCGGAATGACGTGACTACAATTTGTTTGACGGTTGCTATGGAGCTTGTTCAAATTTATTCCATTCGGGAAAAACATCATTCGGGAAAGTTGATTCAGGAAAGTAGTATTCGGGAAAGTGTTTTCGGGAAATGTATTATTCAGGAAAAACGTAATTCGGGAAAAATATATTCGGGAAAATGTATTCGGGAAAATGGGCGGATACGACTTAACTGTTTCCAAGACACTATAAAAACTATTTTTTTTTAATTTTGCATGGAAATTATAAGTGCGATATATCACTGAATTCAGAAAAAAACCTTCCTAAGAAAATAGCAAATTCTAAAAAGCCCCCCACAAAACAAAACAAAAGTTAGCTATGCTTCCTGGGTATCTCAAAATTAAATATGCTACTAAATTCCTCATTAAAAAGTGCATGTATAATAACAAAGTTATAAATGTCTAGATTAAATAGTTTTTAAATAAAAAATAAAAACAAAATTTTAGAAAACCTTTTTTTACAATATTTCGAAAACAAAAGATGATATTTTAAATTTAAACATAAAAATGAATAGAATTGCCAATACTTGGTTGTACAATACTTCAAAACATGAAAAGTGCGATTCTTTACGCAATATACAGCGAATTTATCTTACGAACACTCATTCAAAATACTACTTACCGAGCTAATACCTCGACGGACATTGGATTTTACACGTGTTTGCTGTTACATGCAGTATTCATATTTTATTTTTAAATGGCAAACAGTATCTAATTGATATACAATGGTTAAAACGTTATTCAAAAAGAAGATGGAAAAATAAATAGTTTGCAGACATTATGCGCTAGTTTCCATTGAAACACTATAAAAACCATACATTTTTCGAAAGTGAACATTCATTTGCCCAATAAGAAAAAAATATATTGTATGGAAAAGCAAAAATTCATTTATGCGTATCGGTATGCAAATTTATTAAACAAACTATCTGTTATTTTTTAATTCTTTTCTTTGAGTGACTAGATACACTTAATTTATTGCACTTTTCAATAATCCTTTACCATCTAAAATTACGTTATATCCACCACACACAAATCACAAATCAAACCGTTTTAATCAAAATTTGAGGATTCTTTGATTTTTTATCAAGCGCCAAAATTAATAACAAACTTCTTGTATAAATATTTATTAATTATGCAAATTTAAGTTAGTTTTGAGCTTCTGTAACATTGAACCAATTTTCATTTCTTAACAATATTTCTTAATTTTATCAAATATTTTATATTCTGTTAACTGTTTGATTATATATTAAAAAAAAAACACTTTCATTTAGATAAAATTAAATTATACGGGGAATTTTTCTTCTAAGTATACATACGTTATACATTTTTAGGCATTGTTTTTATGAAGCGGTGAGTGTTTCCACCCTTTTATTAAGCATGAAGTAAAATTTCAAGTACTGATCATTCGATTTTTGAAATCATTTGTTAACACCTATCACTATATAGAACATAACAAGTGATTAACTTTGAACAACATAAAATATTATTAGTATTTAATGACTTACCGTTACGAGGATTTTCACCTTTTGATTAAGCCCTAAAGTAAAATTTTTAGTTCAGAAAAGCCTTAAAGTTTGGATTCTACGCTCGGCAAATTAAAACTTTTACTTCATGGCTTAATCAAAGGGTGAAAATCTTCATTAACGTTAAGTCATTTAATACTAATTATATTTTATGCTGTTCAAAGTTAATCACTTGTTATGTTCTATACAGATTGGCCGTATTTCAACAGAATGTATGGGGATCTTGTTTATTTGAAGAGATAGAGAGTCGGTTGGGTATTTTAGGGCCCAATTATAATTTAAAAACAAATTTAAAATATCTTTTTTCGTTTTTGAGATATTGTCAAAAAACGATTTTTGAAATTTTGTTTTTATTTTTTTATTAAAAAACTATTGAATCCAGACATTTGCAACTTTGACATTATACGGGCACTTTTTAGCGAGAAATCTAGTAATATATTTTGTTTTAAAATAACACTAACATTAACCTAGGGACCAATATTTTTCTTGATGGAACCAAATTGGGTAAAGTAAAACACTTGTTCATTTTTAAAGATAAAGCTACCTTCGAAAATGATCATAACGGATCTAAACATGTGCCAGGCAACTGAAAATAAAAATAGTGAACAAATCAAGCGGTGACCAGTAAACTTTGACCAGTAAATTTTAGAAAGTATTACTGGTAAACCGGCTTACCGGTATTACAATACTGAAATGACCAAAGAAAATAAATTCTATAAAATTAACATGAGGAAAGATGATTCGATATGAAACAAGGAGCTTAGTTGATACTTAAAGAAAGTAAATAGAAATTAATCTTAGCTTCTATTTATTCAATGTTAAAATCAGCTAGGAACACATTTATATTTTACATTTATTGTGTTTGCTAATAAAAACACTTTGAATGCATAGAATAATGTTAAAAGCGTGTTGGTGCGAATTGCTCAATTAAATTAAAAAGAGTGTAAACAGTTACCTACGTTATACGTTCGTTTGTTTTATCGTGCTCACCATTGGGATTTCGTAAACTATAAGAGATACAAAGACGGTTAAATTAGATAAAAGTTTCCATTTTTAATACAAAATAAAACTGGGTAAACAAATTTCATGTGGCTTCATTTGTTTTCAAGTTATGACAAAAAAAGTGTAAAATTCTACAATATCATCTGTTTTGTTATAACTTAATGATGCCACTATGGGGCAGTAGATGGCGTTAGCTATCGAATTCATTTAATAGTGTTCACATATTGGCTTGATATAGTCAGAAATGTTCAGTATTCCTCAGCACTGGATCGGGACCACACTGAAGTGGACCTTGAAGTCCGAAACGCATCTGTGGGTATCTAGTGCGGAATACTGAACTCAAATTCAATTTTGTTATAACTTTGTTAATTATAACGATAATGAGCTGAAATTGGAAACTTACCTAAAATAACATCCGAAGAACACAACAAAACTGTGATGGTTTATATATATTTAAAATACGACATCTAATTTCATTTTTTTTTAAACTAATAAAAGACAGTATTAGTTGACTAGCACATTTGACCAGCCAACAAAAATTCTTACCATCGGCACTTGGCAGATTTTATTATTAACTCTAATAAACATAGGCAGACCCATTGTCAAATAATGTTGTTATAATGCATGCTAATTACATTAATAATGTCAGTATATAAATAAAAAGTGATTTCCACGTCAAAATAGATATGGTAAGCAATTTTTATTAACTCTAATAAACATATACATACCGGGTGTTAACTTGGCGGACGCAACATAGGAAATCGCATGTTAATTTTAAAGTGTTCAAATTGTGGCTTCCCTATTTATTTTAGAGACAAAATGTATATTACTTTTTTGCAGAGGAAAAAATTCTAAATTTATTAATGTTCACACTTAACGCTTTATGTTTCTCTAATTTAAAATAATTAAGAAAAAGTAATGTGATTTTATAAAAATAATGACATACCATGAAATTGATACAACAATTGCGGATATTCCCTGTTTTTTTAAGTTCAATTTAAAGCTTTAAACAAGTGATTTCCACTCCCAAAATTTGTCTCGGGTCGCGCAGCGACCCTTGACAAATTTTCTGGGCTTTTCTAAACTCAAAATTTCACTTCATGCGCCACGCGTATAAAACACTATCTTATTCTCAAATGTATGTGTATTCGAACTTTAATTAAAATCTGTATTTTATACGAGTGGCGCATGAAGTAAAATTTCGAGTTTAGAAAAGCCCAGAAAATTTGTCTCAGGTCGCTGCGCGACCCTCGACATTTTTTCGCGGGGCTTTTCTAAACTCGAAATTTTACTTCATGCTTAGTCTGGGAGTGGAAAACACTCGTTTAAAGCTTTAAATTGAACACTTTTAAAAACCAACAAATGTCAGAAAATTAATAGTTAAAATAATTAAGAAAAACTAATATGATTTTATAAAAATAATGACATACCATGGAATAAATACAATTGCGGATATTCTCTGTTTTTGTTTAAGTTCAATTAACAACTTTAAACAAGTGTTTTCCACTCCCAGAGTAAGCATAAAATAAAATTTCAAATTTAGAAAAGCCCCCTGAAAAATTGTCGAGGGTCGCGCAGCGACCCGAAACAAACTTTCTGGGCTATTCTAAACTCGAAATTTTACTTTATGCGCCACGCGTATAAAACACTATAATATTGTCAAATTTATGTATATTCAAACTTCACTTAAAATCTGTGTTTTATACGCGTGGCGCATGAAGTAAAATTTCGGGTTTAGAAAAGCCCAGAAAATTTGTCTCGACCCTCGACAAATTTTCACGGGGCTTTTCTAATCACGAAATTTTACTTCATACTTAGTCTGGGAGTAGAAAACACTCGTTTATAGCTTCAAATTGAACTCTTTTAAAAATCAACAAATGTCAGAAAATTAACAGTTAAAATAATTAAGAAATAGTAATATGATTTTATAAAAATAATGACATACTATGAAATTAATTCAATTGAGGATTTTCTTTGTTTTTTTTTTTAAGTTCAATTAACAACTTTAAACAAGTGTTATCCATGCCCAGGCTAAGTATAAAGTAAAATTTCAAGTTTAGAAAAGCTCCGTGAACAATTTTCTGGGCTTTTCTTAACTCGAAATTTTACTTCATGCGCCACGCGTATAAAACACTATAATATTGTCAAATTTATGTATATTCGAACTTCACTTAAAATCTGTGTTTTATACGCGTGGCGCATGAAGTAAAATTTCGAGTTTAGAAAAGCCCAGAAAATTTGTCTCGGGTCGCTTCGCGACCCTCGACAAATTTTCACGGGGCTTTTCTAAACTCGAAATTTTACTTCATGCTTAGTCTGGGAGTGGAAAACACTCGTTTAAAGCTTCAAATTGAACTCTTTTAAAAATCAACAAATGTCAGAAAATTAACAGTAAAAATAATTAAGAAAAAGTAAAATGATTTTATAAAAATAATGACATAACTTGGAATTATTACAATTGAGGATATTTTCTGTTTCTTTTTTTAAAGTTCAATTAACAACTTTAAACAAGTGTTTCTCACTCCCAGACTAAGCATGTAGTAAAATTTCAAGTTTAGAGAAGCCCCGTGAACATTTGCGCGACCCGAGACAAATTTTCTGGGCTTTTCTAAATTCGAAATTTTACTTCATGCGCCACGCGTATGAAACACTATAATATTGTCAAATTTATGTATACTGGATCTTACTGGATCAATTATTGATACTTATGAAAGTGGTAATTTTGCTTTTGCTACTTATATTGATCTATCCAAAGCCTTCGACTGTGTCCCTCACACACTGCTTCTAAGAAAGCTGTACTCGTACAACTTCAACCCACAGAGTTGTGGCCTCTTGTTGTCTTTTTTAACTAGGAGGCAGCAAGCGGTCACGTATAAAGGGGACAAATCTGAATTCCTGGAAACGACATGTGGTGTCCCACAGGGATCAACTCTAGGGCCTCTTTTGTTCCTAATTTTTATAAATGATTTTCCTCAGTACATGAATGATGGTAAAGTGGTTTTATTCGCTGATGATACTACTATAATTAATTCATCTCCTAACATCGAGACTGCCTATGAAAAAAACAAAGAACTTTTAATAAAGGCTACAACATGGTTTACTGCTAATCGACTGAGTCTCAATGCTAACAAAACTGAAACCTCGATTTATACCTTAAACAACCATCATATGACAAATATGCCTACGGTTGTTAAATTTCTAGGTGTTTATATTGATAATTCCTTGTTGTGGGACAGTCAAGGCGACGAACTCGCAGCAAAACTAAATAAAAACATCTTTGTCTTGAGAGGACTAACAAATAACGTCTCATATGAAATGCTCAGAACGGCCTATTTCGCGCTCTTTCAGTCCCGTCTTACTTATAGTTTAGCTGCTTGGGGCCACTCTGCAATAAGACACCGTATTTTCGGTTTACAGCGTAAGGCCATTAGAATCATATCCAACCTGGGTTTTCGAGATGACTGCAAAATGGCTTTTATTAATCTCAAAATTCTCACATTTCCCTGTTTGTACATACTGCATTGTTTGTTATCTGTTAAGTCTAGCTATGACAACCACATATTACAACCCATAAATCATATATATCAAACCAGAACGAAAGAAAACCTGTATGTTCCAAATTTAAGATTGCAAAGATCTAGAAATTGTGTAAATTACTATGGCCTAAAATGTTTCAATGTCCTACCTAATAGCTTCAGAAATCTTGACATAATATTATTCAAGTCTAAGATTAAAGCAATACTACTGGAAAAAGCTTTTTATAGTTTGGAGGATTTTCTGGACCACACATTCTGATATCCAACTATAAATGTTTTTTAAATGTGTAGTTATTGTATGTAATTTTTTATATTTTAATATGTATGTGTTCGTTATAATTTTAAGACTTTATAGCTGAGTGGGTTAACACAACCATTTTATTTTTTATTTTTATTTTATTTTTTTTAATTTCAAACGTTGGGTCCTAAATTTTATGTTTAGGTTCGTAATTTTTAAATTTTGACTTATTAGTTTTGGATTTTTGATCTTACAGTTTAAGTTCTAGATTTTAGGATTTGAATTTCGAATTTTAGATATTAAGTATTGTTTCTTAAATTTTAGCCTTTAAGTTTTAATTTTTAAATTTTAGCTTTTAAGTTTTAGGTTTTAAATGTTATTATTTATATTATATCTTTTCGCGACAATATTTTACTGTATATGTATTACTATTGCAATATTGCTGTGATGTCCTGCAAATTAATTATAATATTATGTAATGTATCTTATCTGACCTGTGTAAAACTTCCGTTATGAGCACCAATAAAGTATTATTATTATTATATTATTATTATATATTTGAACTTTACTTAAAATCTGTGTTTTATACGCGTGGCGCATGAAGTAAAATTTCGAGTTTAGAAAAGCCCAGAAAATTTGTCTCGGGTCGCTGCGCGACCCTCGACAAATTTTCACGGGGCTTTTCTAAACTCGAAATTTTACTTCATGCTTAGTCTGGGAGTGGAAAACACTCGTTTATAGCTTCAAATTGAACTCTTTTAAAAATCAACGAATGTCAGAAAATTAACAGCTAAAATAATTAAGAAAAAGTAATGTGATTTTATAAAAATAATGACATTTTTCTTGTATAAAGTAAATCATTTCGAAAACATTTACTTTAATCAAGTGATTACGATATCTTTTGCCATTTTGACATGCGTGGTGTTTCAATTCCATGACATGTCATTATTTTTATAAAATCACATTATTTTTTCTTAATTATTTTGCCTTAGAGAAACGTAAAGTAAATACGTTAACACGAATGAATTCAGAATTGTCCCCTCTACAAAAATGGCAAATACATTTTGTTTTTAAAATAAATAGGGGAGCCAAAATTTGAACATTTCAAAATTTACATGGGATTTCCCATGTAGCGTCCGCCAAGTCAACACCCGGTATACTTTATTAAATAATGTGAAACTATTATAACTAGCTCTTATAAGTTTTGCTAATTACGTCAATAGTGTCAATTTATGTCAACAGAACTCAATTTGAATCAGAAACGATTACCGTTTTTTGTAATCGTTTTTGTGTGTGAAAATGTCAAAAATGCATTCCCTTGTAAAATAAAGAATTATTTACGTATACGTAAAACATATATAGTAAATAAATCTGATTTTGTTTAATGTTGATATGTATGTATGATTTTACACTTTAGAATAAATCAGTGTTTTATACGCGTGGTGGTTTGCGCCCGCAAATTCAAATGTTCGGGCTTTTCTAAGTTCAAAATTTTAAGTCATGCTTAATCAAGGAGTGGAAAATACTCTCAAAGATAATATTAAATGCTTTTTAAGAAAATACATTAAGTAATATTAAATTTAATTCTGCAATTTATTGAATATTTGAATTGATTTATTAATTAGTTTTTGTAAGTAATACTGAACATCTATTTTATAAACTCAATTTTCCTCCAACTATAACTTAGAGTTGATCAATTTCGGATTTAAATGCCAAAGTTAAATACTTCCGAGCTAAAATTTTCCTCCAACATAAAATCTTAATTTTCACAATTTAGAATCAAAGAGATTTCTTTTGACTTTAACTTACCTTGTTGATTTTGTGTTAAAAACTTCATAATAACCTCCAAAATTATTTTATAAGAATATCACGCCCTGAAATTTTTCACAAACCTAACTGAGTCTAGAAATAATAATAAAGAATTATTTCTCACTGAACAAACACAATTAAGTAATGTTTCATCAACATTAAAGCAACGTTCAACGTTTCTACAATGTTGATATAACGTTATTTGTTTGCTTTTTGCTCAGTGGGTTATGTTTACGTAAAATATAAATCGTAAATAAATCTAATCTTACGTTATTCTGGTTATAGTTGATATGTGTATGATTTTAAACTTTCGAATAAATCAGTGTTTTATACGCGTGGCGCATGTAAAATTACGAGTTTCGAAATACAATGAAATTTGCAGATTTTATACAAGGGGTCCCTTTTCCTTAGATATGATGCTTTATTTTATGTGACATAAACGACACATAGCTTCCTTCTCAAATTTACTATTCTTGTCTATGGTGGAAAAATCAAATATAACTGGCATAAGAAAAATTGAACTTTAATGTTGAACTTTGAAAATGGGACACCTTACACAAACTTTGAAATTTTTGTTGTGTTTTTGAATTGTTTTGGGTACTTTTTTAATATTAACTTGCTAGCTTTCTAATTAACAAAGTTATAGCAAAAAGAACATTCTATCGATTTTGACATTCTTCGCTATATGGTGGAAACAAAAGTCACTAGATAAAATTTGTTTACGTAATTTTATTTTGTATTATAAATGGGAACGTTTCCCTGATTTAGACGTCTTTGTATTTTTAATAGTTTACGAGCTCCCAATGGTGAGTAAGATAAAACAAGTGAACGGTGTATTAGCTATAATTACTGAAATAAAATCCACCAATTATGTAAGAAATCGTACCGTCAACATCGATCAAGTATGCTATTAATAATTGGCATACAGAAGTCATTTTCTAAGTGAGCATTAATTGGCAACTACTTATAACTAGAATTTTCGATCTTGAAAAATAAATGGGAAATTCATTAAATGTCGATTGAAGGTGATTAATGGTAAATAAAAATAAATCAAAAAATATCAAAATGAAATACTTATTTATTTTAGAGTTAGTCAAATAATGAAATGATATTTATGCAAGAAGTAGATATAATAATTATAATAATAATCAAGACTGTTTTGTAAATATTTTATACCGGGTGTTGACTTGGCGAACGCAACATAGGAAATCCCATGTAAATTTTGAAATGTTCTAATTTTGGCTCCCCTATTTATTTTAGAAACAAAATGTATTTACCTTTTTTGTAGAGATAAAAATTCTGAATTCATTCGTGTTAACGTTTATCACTTTACGTTTTTCTAAATTAAAATAATTAAGAAAAGATAATGTAATTTCATAAAAATAATGACATGCCACGGAATTAAAACAATAACTGCGGATGTCAAAACGGTAACAAAATTCGTAGTCACTTAATTAAAGTAAATGTTTTTGAAATGATTTACACTGTGCAAGAAAAATGTCATTATTTTTATAAAATCACATTACTTTTTCCTAATTATTTTAGCTGTTAATTTTCTGACATTCGTTGATTTTTAAAAGAGTTCAATTTGAAGCTTTAAATGAGTGTTTACCACTTCCAGACTAAGCATGAAGTAAAATTTCGTGTTTAAAAAATCCCCGTGAAAATTTGTCGAGGGTCGCGCAATGACCCCAGACAAATTTTCTGGGCTTTTCTAAACTCGAAATTTTACTTCATACGTCACGCGTATAAAACACTAAAATATTATAAACTTTATGTATATTTGAACCTCACTTCAAATCAGATTTTTATACGCGTGGCGCATGAAGTAAAATTTCGAGTATATAAAAGCTCAGAAAATTTTCACGGGGCTTTTCTGAACTCGAAATTTTACTTTATGCTTCGTCTGGGAATGGAAAACACTCGTTTAAATATTCAAATAGAACTCATTTAAAAAACAACGAATGTCGGAAAATGTACAGCCTAGGCGTATGTTTACCTAAAAGAAATTAATTTATTATTTTCTTTAATTCTTTAGATATTCGTTGTTTTTTTTTTAGTCCAATCTGAGGCTTAAAACGAGTGTTTTCCACTCCTAGACTAAGCATGAAGTAAAATTTCGAGTTTAGAAAAGCCTCGTGAAAATTTGTCGAGTTTAGAAAAGCCCCATGAACAGCGACCAGAGACAAATTTAGAAAATTTAGAAAAGCCCAGAAAATGTCCACTGGGCTTTTCTAAACTCGAAATTTTACTGAATGCTTAGTCTGGGAGTGGAAAACACTTGTTTATAGCTTTAAATTGAACATTAGAAAGAACAGGGAATATCCGCAATTGTTGTATCATTTCCATGGTATGTCATTATTTTTATGAAATCACATTACTTTTTCTTAATTATTTTAGCTGTTAATTTTCTGAAATTCTTTGATTTTAAAAGAGTTCAATTCAAAGCTTTATGCGAGTGTTTTTCACTCCCAGACTAAGCATGAAGTAAAATTTCGAGTTTAGACAAGCCCCGTGAAAATTTAAAACAAGTGTTTTCCACTCCCATACTAAGCTTCAATTTTCTGGGCTTTTCTAAACTCGAAATTTTACTTCAAGCGCCACGCGTATAAAACACTAAAATATTGTGAAATTTATATTCGAATTTCACTTGAAATCTGTGATTTATACGCGTGGCGCATGAAGTAAAATTTCAAATTTAGAAAAACCCAGAAAATTTGTCTTGGGTCGCTGCGCGACCCTTGACAAGTTTTCACGGGGCTTTTCTAAACTCGAAATTTTACTTCATGCTTAGTATGGGAGTGGAAAATACTTGTTTAAAGCTTTAAATGGAACTTAAAAAAACAGGGAATATCCGCAATTGTTGTGTTAATTTCATGGTATGTCAATATTTTTATAAAATCACATTACTTTTTCTTAATTATTTTAAATTAGAGAAACGTAAAGTGTTAAGTGTGAACATTAATACATTTAGAATTTTACCCTCTACAAAATAGTAAAATACATTTTGTCTCTAAAATAAATAGGGAAGCCAATATTTGAACACTTTAAAATCAACATGCGATTTCCTATATTGCGTCCGCCAAGTCAGCACCCGGTATAAATAAATAATATTGGCAAAGATGACAATTTATTTTAGAAGAAAAAAAAACACTTATTCTTATTACTATGGAGTTACAATTACTCATTATTCTAGGAATTTTAGGCTACAAAATGTTAACATTCAGGACACTATATTTATATTTTGTTTAATTGTTAACAAACAAAAGCATCAAAGATATTCTTATTGGAGTTAAGTGATGGGTTATTTATAAATTAGTAGATTATTAGTAGTTACTTACTTTATCTTCACGTTTTTTGTCAAGATTCTAAATTTTCATTCCAAGCACATTGTGCTTCTTTTCAATAGATTAGATTGTAAATAAACATAAAAGTAAAATTATTTACGTAACCAAGTGCTATTGATTTGAAACCAGATAAAGGCCGGCTAGTTGAAGCGAATTCAAATGAGGTACTTAAACCAAAATTGTAATGATTATTTTTTTGTGTACAAATCATTTGCTTCTAACTTGGTTAATTGAAAATGGTTAAATTCTTTTAATAATTTTAGTTGGGTAAATGTGGCTTTAAAACCTTGTATTTAATTTTTTTTAGTTTGTCTAATATCAATTTTTTTACAATTACTGCACTGTGATAAATAAAGTTCCGATTTTTCAAGATCATAAATTTTTATAAAAGTATTTCCCAATAAAAAAATAATTTTGGTTTTTGTGTAGTAGGCAGGTGTGAGTTTGAATTTCTTAAAAAATGATATGAATTTGATTAATAAAAAGTAATAGGTTCATTTTGGTTTATGAATAATTTTACAGTAATTTTTATTTATAATATATAAAATTACGAAAATGTTATTCGTGATTTTTATTTATATTAGATTCTATTACTGTTCTTAAACGCGATGCTAAGCGAATTGTATGTCTTTTATGTTTATTCATAAATTTTTAAATTGTGTTAGTATTATAATTTAATGATCTGGCTATATCTAAAATAATTGTAGATTCACGTTTTCTCTTTTCTTCAGTTATTGGTAACTGGATAGCCCGATAAATAATATATTAAAGGATGATCATTTATGTTTGAATGCACTATGTGAACTTGAATGAATGTAATTGAAAGTGTGGGTTTATTTTCCGAAAATTTTGAAATATAATTTGTTGTTGATTTTATAATTAATAAGTCTAAGAATGGAAGTTGACCATTGATCTCAATTTTATGTGTAAAATGTATGCTATCAATAAAATATTTAATTGAATATTAAAATTATGAACATGTAAATTTTTTTTTATTATTATTTGCAAAACACTTAGTTGTATTTTACTATAATTACAATTGATCACAAATGGATCAATGAGTATTATTTAGCTAACTTAATTTACTAAAGGTTTAATACTAAGGGTTTACTAATTAGTATCCCTTAGATTTTAATAACTTAATTACACTAATTAATGTGTACACTAGCACTATGCTCTGCTTTTGCACTAACACAATATTAAACTAACTTGAACGGTTTAGACCGGTGTAGTCTTCTGGTCAAATTCGTGTTATCGAGGAGCTGGATGGCTTCGATGTTGACGTGTTGAAGAAGTCGCTGTTCATGACTCGTGGCAAATTTGTGTATTGTCTCATTAACAGTATCCATTTCCAAGTCCCTGTGGAGGTCACTGTTTCGGAAATACCAAGGAGCATTGACAATACTCCTTAGTACTTTATTTTGGTATCGCTGGATTATTTCTATATTGCTCTTTTTGGCACAACCCCATACAGTAGATTGACAGGGTGGAGTTCCGACCAAGCAGCCAATACATTTTTCGAAATTTGATGTCCAGTTCTTCTTTTTTCTTTTTGACATGAGCTCTCCAGCGTAGCTTAGCGTCCAGTGTAAAACCCAAATATATTGCTGTATCATCATATGGTACCTGGATATCATTCATACTAACAGGGATATGTTGATTTCTTTTATTTGTGAAATTGACGTGGACCGATTTAGTCTCATTCAATTTGATTCGCCATTGCTTAGTTCAGATGTTAATTTTATTTATCGAGGTTTGCAGATTTACTGTTGCTTCTTCGTGATCTTTGCCTACAGCCAATATAGCAGTGTCGTCGGCAAATGTGGCTATCGTATCATGGTCTAATTCAGGTATATCGCTGGTGTATAATAGGTAGAGGACTGGTCCTAGCACACTGCCCTGTGGTACACCTGCCTTTATTTCTTTTAGTTCAGAGTAAGCATCTTCCTGCTTAATTCTGAAAACTCTATCTGAAATGTATGATTCTAGTATTTGTGAATATAGTCTGGGTAGAAGTTTTCTTAATTTGTATTTAAGTCCGTCGTGCCACTCTTTGTCAAAAGCTTGCGCTACATCAAGAAAGATAGTAGAGCAAACCTTTCTTTCTTCCAGTGACTTTTCAATTTCGTTCGTAATTCTGTGGACTTGATCTATAGTTGAATGACATTCTCTGAAGCCAAACTGATGTTCTGGTTTTTTGCCTTCAATAATTGGTTTTAATCTTTTAAAAAGTATTTTTTCAAACATTTTTGAGATTACAGGTAATAAAGAGATTGGTCTGTACGAAGAAACTTCATTTGGTAGTTTTCCAGGTTTATGAATCATTATCACTTCTGCTACTTTCCATATCTTAGGAACATATTTTAATCTAAGCGATGCATTAATAAGATATGTAAGTTTTACTATTGCTTTACGAGGTAGTTGTTTCAGAATTTCGCCAGTAATTAAGTCAAATCCTGGAGCTTTCTTAGTGTTAATGTGATCTTTAATTATCATTTCAATTTCTCTTGGGGTAGAGGGTCTGATTTCACCTTCTTCCTGGGTAATATTTTCCCAGTCCAGAATGGCTACACCCTCATTCGGTTGGAAAGTCCATTCAAGATATTCGGCAAACCTATTAGCCTTTTGATTATTGCTTTTAGCATAGGTCCCATCTGCACTTCTAATTGGAGAATTCTGCAAGATTGGTCTCTTCAGTCTCTTAGTAGCTTTCCAGAGTGAATAATCAGTTTTACCGTCAATTGTTAGTCCACTTAGATATTCACTAATAGAGTCATTTTTAATTTTTTGAATCTCTCTTGTGGATTGTTGTGTTGCGTTATTTACTCTAGTTTTATCTGCTGGGCATCTAGATTGGTGCCAGATTCTTCTGAGTCTTCTCTTTTCGAAAATAAGGGCTCGAATTTCTTTGGGGTAAATATTACGTTTGGTTCGTGGGGTAATAATAGGGGTATTATCCCATGTAGCTTGTTGGATATTATCAACAAATTTTTCCGCTTCATAGTCTAGCTGGTCTTCGTTTCTTATTGAGGATGACAAGTTGATAGTGTCTTCAAGTTGAAGTTTAAAGCTCTGCCAATCGGTAAATTTGTTAGTCAATCTAGCAGGTATTTCCTTTTGTATAATACTATCGCTTAGAGTGAGGACAATCAGAGAATTGTCAGAATTCATATCCCAAGCCTCTTCCACGTGCATGTAGTTAACAGACACATTTCGTGTTATGAAAAAATCAATTAAATCTGGAATTTTATTAGGATCTGTAGGCCAGTATGTTGGTTTGCCACTTGAAATTGTTTCGCATTTTAGTTGGTTGACTGCCTGTAGTAGTTCCTTTCCTTTTGTAGTTGTCACTCTAGATCCCCATTGAATGTGTTTAGCATTAAAGTCGCCTCCAATGATAAATCTATATCCCTGTTTATTTAGAAAGTCTAAATATTGTTCTTTTTGAGAGCATGTCTAGGCGGACAGTAGACTGCAGAGACAGTGATATCGTATGTTTTTGTTTTAACATTTACAGAAGCGGCTTGAAATTCATCTGTTTTATATCACATATCTTGGTTATGTTTAATTGTTTCCTTGATTATGATAGCACTACCACCTCTGGCTGAATTTCCTGGATGTATGGTATGATATACCTTATATCCATTGAATTTGATAAAGGTCTCTCTTGTAAAATGAGTCTCGGAAATAAGACATATGTCAATATTTTGTATATCTAGGATTGCTTGCAATTCTTGTTGGTGTTGCAAGAGTCCATTGCATTCCATTCCATAATCGTAAGGTTACTTGACATTGGAGTTTTTGGGAATAGCTCCTTTAGTGCGATGTTCAAGTCTGCTTATACGTTCATCCATTTTTGTTAATTTCTCCATAATCTGCTGAAGAGTGCTTTGAATGAAAGCGTTTTGATCTTGCTTTTGGGATTCATTTTTATTATTATTTTCGGACTTGTTAATGACTGCTTGTAAATAAAACACTTTTTACTTTGTTTAACCACTATAGTTTGCACTTAATTTGTGATAGATAGTCGAAACTATGGTCACAAATTAAGTGCAAAATATAGTGGTTAAACAAAGTAAAAAGTGTTTTATTTACAAGTGTATTTAAGATGTACCACAACACAAAACAAAATTATTAACATTAGTATTGGATTTAATAATTGTAATAATATCACCAACATATCTTAGGCATAAATGTGGGACATTTTCTGTTCGGATTTTAGCAACACTTTCTAAATGGTTCATAAAAATGTTTTCCGAAAAAGGTGATAATGGAATTACCAATAGCAGTAAAAAATGTATATTTATAAAATTTACCATTAATTTCGAAAGTCTTGCAATCCAAAATTAATTGAGGTAATTCTATGACTTAATTTATGTGATCTTTATCATTATTAAGGATAATTACAATGTATTAATAGATACAAGGAGTTCGACTTTAAGTATACATATTCCAATTATATGCTGTACATTTTCAGATATTCGTTGTGTATATTTAAAGAGTTCAATTTGAAGCTTTAAACAAGTCTTTTCCACTCCTAGGTTAAGCATGAAGTAAAATTTCGAGTTTAGAAAAGCTTGAAAATTTGGTTTGGTCGCGTAGCGCGTAGCGCGTAGCGCTACGCGACCAAACCAAATTATCAGGCTTTTCTAAACTCGAAATTTGACTTCATGAGCCACGCGTATAAGACACTGATTTCAAGTAAAGTTCACTTGTTCACAATATTTCAGTGTTTTCAGTGGTTAATACAGTGGCGCATGAAGTAAAATTTCGAGTTAAGAAAAGCCTGAAAATTTAGTTTGGTCGCTTCGCTACCAAACCAAATTTCCAAGCTTTTCTAAACTCAAAATGTTACTTCATGCTTAATCTAGGAATGGAAAACACTCGTTTAAAGCTTTAAATTGAGCTTTAAAAAAAACGTAGGCATATGTTTACTTTAAAGAATAATTTCCTGTATACTACAGAATAAAGATATCACATTAAATGAAATCAATAAGTTGTCTTGCATAATAGCATTTTAGAATCTTTTCTACAGTTCAAAAGAGTTTTTAATAGATACTACACAATATACTCTCTTATTCTGTTGTTAAAACCACAAATTAAAGAACACATTGTGCTATTGCCTTGTGAACAATTTGAAACTTCTAAAGAGTGTTTCCATACCCAAATTAAGTAATTAGTCTAAAGTTATAAATATATTGCTTTAGTATGCTGATTTAGAAGGATTTTTTGGATTTATTTTTAAATCAATGTTTATTACGGGTGGCACATGAAGTAAAATTTCGAGTTTGGAAAACTCGACTTCTAAACTCGAAATTTTACTTCATGCTTAATCTGGAAGTTAAAAACGCTCGTTTTAAGTTTTAAATTGAACTCATTTTAAAAACAACGAATGCCGGAGAATTTACAGCCTATTTATACAGAGAGTTTTATGTAACACGGAACATTTTCTTAACGAGAAATTTTCTTTTAAATATAAATAAGCATACATTGTACATTTGCGATGCCAGGTTTATTAAAAGAATTTAATTTGAAGCTTTAAACGAGTGTTTTCCACTCCCAGGCTAAGGATGAAGCAAAATTTTAAGGCTTTTCGAAACTCGAAATTTTACTTCATGCGCCACCGGTAAAAAACACTGATGCAATATAAAGTTTAGCGGTGTATTTTAAACTTCGTATTATGTCAGTGTTTTATACCGGTGGCGCATGAAGTAAAATTTCGAGTTTAGAAAAGCCTGAAAATTTGGTTTGGCCGCTCCGCGCTTCGCGCTACGCGACCAAACCAAATTTTCAGGCTTTTCTAAACTCTAAATTTTACTTCATGCTTAGTCTGGGAGTGGAAGACACTCATTTCAAGTTTCAAATTGTTTTTTTTAACAATGAGTATCTAAAGATTTACGACATATACGGTGTAATTGGGACATGTAAACTTGAAAGAAAAACTCCCTATGTGTACAAGTTGAGGCATTAATTGCGATTGATTGGCTACAATTTTTAATGGTCATATAGGCAACCCAATTTACACATAACTTAAAAAATAAAGATGTCAAATTGTATTGGATGAACATGTTCGGTGTTACATAAAACTCTCTGCAGTACACTTAAAAGAAAAATTCCTTGTAGATAAAATATCGTATTCAATAAAAAGAAACGTCATGATTTAATCTTTTTCAATTTATGTTGGCTACACGCTTTAGGACTTGGCATATAAAACGTCAGTCATAATAATTTATTATATAATTTCAGATATATATATATATATATATATATATATATATATATATATATATTTTCCATGGCACTCTAGAGGTTATTTTTTATTGAACATACGATATAAAGTTATACCAATACTTAGATGTAGAATATTATTAAAACATTAAAAGTGCGATTCCTTTCACAAATCTACAACTAATTTGGCTAAGAAAGACGAATTTAACCACCCATTGAAACTACAACTTCCTTGGCTAATGCCCCGAGTAATGTTTACTAAAGTTTTGTTCCTATTTTAACAGTTATTATTTCTAGTTACTCTCAGTCACGCAAACTAAGTGAGCCTATAGTCCATAATACACACATCATAAATATATTTTTTAATTAATATTATTTTGTTGTTATATTTTTTCTACCTTAGCTTTCTAATTGTCATTATAATAAGGCTAATTACACTTCTAAAGATTCCAACCCACCTATTAATCTTTGCGATCCATAAAAATGGTTTCATTTTAACGTTCCTTACAAAACCGAACGCTTTTATTTTAACCACCGTCTTCCCTCTCCTTCCAGCAACCGGAAAAATGAAACCCGAACCTTAGGTTCGCTCGCCAGGCAGGAACAAAGTGAAAAAACAACAACATTTAAACAATGGATGCCCTTCCTAAATAACCGACGACAAAGTGTGACTTGCACTAACCCCAATGTACTTCTACCACTACACGTGAAGTATGAATGTGCATGTATACATCGAGGGAAAAGGACCAAAGAGGGGAGGTTGCACAATCGCCCGATGCAACGAGACTACCCTCTTCTTCAGTGCACTATCGTGAGTCATCAGAACATCATGAAATCGCGAATTTTAAAAATGCATACATGATTGGAAGTTTTAAAATCGTTTCGAATTGTAATAAAAATAGATGTGTTTGAAGATTTGTGTAACTCATCAAGACAGTGAGATTTAAAGATTGTAGTCTAACACAAAAAACGAATTATAAGACTAAAAATAAAGTGAAATGCCTTATTACTAGATATTAAAAGAGTTTTTATTATTCTAAGCTTATCATATCATACTTGGCAGAGTCGTTTATTAATAAACCAGTTACTCCTTAAATTCTAAATTATAATTTTCCCGGTTATTCAGAAAAGTTTGTTTACATTTCATCGGGCATATAAATATATTTATTCATCTGCCCGACTTTTGAAATTAATATATTTATCTTCCCGATAAGGTAAAAGAACTCTCGTAGTGTTTATACCAATTAAATTGTAAACAAACATGTGTGTTATTTTCTAAAAATATTAGAATGCAATTTCTACTATTTGACATTGCTGTGATCTTTACACTATACAATAATGCATACTTTATTAGCGAATTGTGGAAATTTCGTGTGCGTGTTTCTTGTGCAAATATTTATTTACAATATAGTCATTTATCATACAAATTAATTGAGGGATTGCGTCAAAACCGTCCTCTCGATTAGTGGTACTTATCATGTGGTGGGAGGTAAGTATTGTTTACATTTTAATTTATATATTGTAAACATCCATCAAGTGTAATTTACAAAAGATATTTAAACCATGGCAAGTAGATGGCGATGAGTTAATAAAAAGTAAAGTATATTTCTGAGTTTTATTGAAAATTTAACGACCTAGGTCGATTGATAGTTGTCACTATCTGAGTTATTACATTAAGATTTATCTAATTTCATTTTACATAATTTAAGTGTTATATTTGAGCAGCGGTTCGGTTTGCAAACTCTCATGGGTTCAAAAGGTTTATAAAGTGAGTGCATAAAAATAATATAGTAATGGCGAAATTTTAAATCCCTAACGCAATAAAGATAACGAAATATTATATTAACGTGCAAATATCGTGAAACAATACCTGTGACCAAAATCATTAGGGTTAGCAATTAGCATTCATTTACATTAAAGATGATTACACTTTATTTTCAGTCTACTAGAATGCAGTGCATACATGGATTTTTTCTTTCAAGTATACGTATCCCAATGTAAACGCATTTTGAGGCATTCGTTGATTTTTTTATAAGTTCAATTTGAAGTTTCGAGCGAGTGTTTCCACTTCTTGATTAAGCATGAAGTAAACTGGAGGGGTGGGGGCTAATCCCCGCATCCCTTATGCAGTGGCGGCCCTAGGGCGGTGCAAGCAGTGCGACCGCACCGGGCGCCTTCATTTGGGGCGCCGAAAACGGCAAGCGAAACGCGGTGGGGCGTCACCATGAGATCTAGCATCACCTACAAATTTGGGGCGCCGAAAACGGAAAACGAAACGCGGAGAGGGGGCGCCACCATGAGAACTCGCACCACCTAAAAATTTTGCTAGGGCCGCCACGACCCTTATGGACCATCCGCCACTGCTAAAATGAATCGTCTGTTGAGATCTTATCTTTGATTGAAAATTATCTATGTCAACTGTCATTGTATAGTCATCTAACTTGATCTAAGCAAATAGTATTAACGATAGAACCCTCAAAAGAATGACGGAAACCACAACTCTCTATCTTAATTAGTTTCGGAGATATCTTAGTTCTTATATTATGGGTAAAAATGCCGTTTGTAATGGAATCGTGCAAACGTCATTTTTACCCATAATATGAGATAATTCCAAAAGGGTTCGACCAAATGTTTTAAAAAACATTACGATTATTTTTTGAGAGGGATTCAAAAATCAAATAATACACTATGGATCACCTCCATTTAATCACCATTTAAAATGAACAACTTGCATATGCTGCTGTCTTTACGGTGCACCCTGTATACATGAAAATATCTTTACGTTATGCAGGTCTTAAACTCAAGCAATTTTGGCCAAGGAACATTTTTATGTCTTACAATTATTTCGAGAAATTTGTCAGAATTTGGTTATAGTGCTGTAATAGTATATTTTTTTGTGCGCGCGTGACATTTCCCGTGTGAGGCGTAGCCGAAGTCATGAAAGCACGGAAAAATCCATTTCTGGACGGGTACTAAACGCTATTTTTTATTATACTTATCTAAAAACAACAACAACAACTAAATATTTAAATTAATGTTTTATTTTCAAACCAAAAACATCTATGGTTGTAAAAAATAAACTAATTCTAAAAAAAATCAAATTTAATACCAGCTTTTCGAAATTTGTTCAGGTTCGCACTTTCTTTTAAAGCCAAATATCTTTTTAACATGGCAAATCGACACTATAAGGTTGACGAATTAATAGATTTAGCCTTTTCGGAAAAATAAACTAGAAGTTATACATCGTCACACATATATTATATTTTTGATAGTCCGCCATTTATTGAAATTGTCAGTGTTCGTGTAGATATCTCGATTTTATTAGTTGTAATTCGGAATATCAGCTAATAAATCATTTTCTCTTATGTCTGAGTACATTGTTATGACATTTACGTATTTCACTGACAAAAAATAAAACTTCAGTGAAAAATACCTCGTTTGTATGGAAACATGGCCAGCGCACGGAATGAGCGCACAAACAAATGTTTTCCGTGGGGTGATTTAAAAAAGCGACGTTTTCATTATTCTAGAGGCATCTGGAAACATAGTATTTTCAGATATGTATAATAAAAATATATTTCCCATGATATTCGTACATTTCTGTATGAATAATAATAATCTTTCATAGCTGCACTTGATTTGAACAAGACACTTGTTTACTTTAAGTTATGTTTGATAATGGTTAGTTATTATTATTATTATTACAAATGATTGACTGTAATCGTTCATGTTAGCTGTATAAATTGAATGACTACTGTCAAAACTTTGTTTGTAAATGAATTTGTCGTCATTGTTTCCAAAGAACTTTTTACAAAAAACAAAATATTATTAATAAACTTTCCTTATTATATACAGGGTGTCTACGCTAAACCGTTCGTTTAAAGTTTATGGGGTTGCTGTTGCACAAAAAATTTGAAAAAAAATACTTGTCATATGGTTGAATCAGTTGTCCTCATGTAAAATATATTCAACTTTATATCACTTCCGGTTCCACCGGAAGTAGCACCAAATTTGTTATTTTAAATAATTCACCCTATATATTAGTAATTTTTTGGATTTCACGTTTAAATTGTAACATATATTATTCGAACATATGTACACTTATCTCTTCTAGTTTTCAAGCAAAAATAATATTTCTAAAATTTTGACCTCTAAAAGGCATATTGAAATCTGTCTGTAACCTATCTTAAGAGTAAGTTAAAAATATGATTTAGGAGTATATTAATTGAAAACAGTTAATTTTTACAATAAGTGTTCTTAAAATATCAATATCGAAGTGCCCTCTTCAATATCTCGTAATTCAAGTTTTTTAAATGGAATGACCCATTTTTTATTACATGGTACGATTAGGGGAAGATTTCCTATAAAAAATAACAAGTATACTCCTAAAACAAGTGGTCTTCGAATTATTTCAAAGATTCGTTTTTCGTCGCATTTATGCAGGGAATAATGCGCGCATAAGTCGCAACTGAATTTTAGTAGGCAAGTAGTAATGCTTTTGTTTTATCGCGTATGTAATGCGAAATGTCAAATAATGAAAACAATTAGTACAAAGTTATACAGAAATCAACAAAATGAATAAATACACCCATCAACAAATTATCAATTTATTCTTTATACATGGCAACTGCGATAGAATTGTTACTCGAACATGTAGAGTATTTAATGAAACTTATCCACATTTGCCGCCGATGAATAAAATAAGATTTAGAAGATTGGAATAAGATTTTGTTCAATTGGCAGTTACCATGTATAAAGAATAAATTGATAATTTGTTGATTTGTGTAATTATTCATTTTATTGATTTCTGTAAAACTGTATACTAATTCTTTTTATTATTTGACATTTCGCAATACAATCGCGACAAAACAAAAGCATACTATTGGCCTACTAAAATTCAATTGCGACTTATGCGCGCATTATACCCTGCATAAATGCAACGAAAATCGAAATTTCGAAACAATTCGAAAACTACTTGCTTTAGGAGTATAGTTGCACAATACTTTTTTGTAGAACATTTCCCCCCAATCGTAACACGTGATAAAAATTGAGTCATTCTATTTAAAAAAATGAAATACTAGATATTGAAGAGGGCACTTAGATATTGACATTTTAAGAACACTTATTGTGAAAATTGACAGTTTCCAATTAATTTACTCAAAGAGGCATCCTCTAGGTACAAGTAGAGATATAAATCATATTTTTATCTTATTCTTAAGAGAAGTTACAAGATGCCTTTTAGAGGTCAAAATTTTAGAATTTTTTTTTTTTTTCTTGAAAACTATAAGAGATAAATGTACATATGTTCGAATAAAATATGTTGCAATTTAAACGAGGAATCCAAAAAATTACTAATACAATACAAATTTTAAATAGGAACCTCTAGTTTTTATTGAAGATTCGGATTCTACACCAAAAATAATTTAGGTTTTTATTCGTGATAGATGGCGCTGTAGTCGCAAACATGAAAACGTTCCCAGTAAACGTAAAAAATCTGCTGTGGCCAACACAGCTACCGACCGCAAATTAAAATAGTATAGGACTATAAAATTCATATTTTCAATGATTTATTGAAGTTAATTTGTACATTAAAATGTTCGTTACTGGTAAAATGATTATTTTCAACTTGCCTACAAAAAAAAAAAAAATAGTTGCAGTCGGCCTAAAACAGCAAAAAATAGCATACACACCGTAGAAAACAATTAGAATTTTTCTTTTCGCATCAAAAAAAATATTTTTCTTACGAAAAATCAAATTCGAAGCGCCATTTTTGAAAAAAAAATTAATATTGACGATTCTACTATCATCTATGAGTAATTTAGAAAGTTTAGAAATAAACTTTACATACATTTTTTTTATACAAGGATTACGGTCTCCGGCAAAGGCCGTTTTTTGAGGTATACAGCACAATTTTTGGTGCAGAATCCATATCTTTAATAAAAAATTGGAACTCCTATTTAAGATTTCAAAGTTGCCCCCCCTCCTTTCGCCCCTGGGAGGTGGGATTGGGATCATAGGATTGGATGACCTCCTCGAAACCATTAAACTTTTGTTGGGATTTTTTTTGTACGATGCATATTTGTCGAGATATTCCAGTGGATTATTTAAAATGGGTCACCCGGTATAAGGAGGAAACGAATATATGTTTACATTTATTTAATTACTTAAATTAGTTTATTTGATGTAAATACTCATTTATTAAATATTATTGAAGAATTATATTAATATTTAATAAATATTATAATTTTAAATATCAAAGGTGGAATACAGTATTAGTGTAAATTCAGAAAAAAAATATTCTTTCAAAAAAATATGAATCCAAAATGGTGCTTATAAGAAAAACAAAAGAAAAACCATAGTTCCTGGAAAAATGTTATAGTTATCTTAAAATAAAATATGCGACTTGTTTCCTTATTAAAAAGTGCCAACATTATAAATGTCTCCATTTAATAATTTTTGAAAATAAACAAGAAAAAGAAAATTTTAAAAATCTGTTTTTGACAATATATCGAAGACAAAAGAAGGTATTTAAAATTTGTTTTAAGATTATTAGTGACCCCTAAAATACGCAACTTTAATACCAAGGAAAATAGGACACTGATATGATGGCAGAGTACTGGAATTTACAGTGGGATTGCTATGGTATTTCCCACTACAGAAAATCGGTTGGAGAAACATATTTTCTTATGTTGAATAAATTAATTTTGTAAAAAATATAATATGAATTTTGATAACAAATAAAGGGATTGACTGTTACGCAATTCACTTGCTTGATTTATAAGAACAAAGTGTTTATATATATTCAATAAATTAATAATAAAAATAAACATATTATTTAATGCCGACATGGCATTAATGTTCACAAACAGAGAGTGCTAGTGGCGCATGTGATTAGTATAAAAACTACAGCTGATAGGGCAAAACTAATGCAATTTTCGGATTCAGTGGTACGGAAATATTCTAGAATAGACGTAACATGTAAGGTGCCAAAATGTGTGTTGCCCTGTGTAGTAGTACTAGTAATAGAATAATATTCCATTAGCTAACGGTAGAAAGGTTAGGAAGGTGAACAAACAATAAAGCAATTATATAAAAATATTTTATGTTTAGAAGTATGCTGATCACTAATCCAGGATATCTCAAAGGGCCCGTATTCACAGTACTGATGCAATTTGTTATCGGTGAGAAGTTGTACTGAAATGACATCATTTTGGGAAGAATTTAGCCAACTGTTTGGATTAAAATGACTTCATTTCAGTGCAACTTCTCACCGATGACAAATTGCATCGGTACTGTGAATACGGGCCCAGGACTAGTGGTCAAAATAATTTTAAACTACTTATATTTTTTTGTTGTTGTTAAAAAAAATGGTATGTACTTGTATAGTAAGTACTGATATTGATTATTAACTACGGAGAAATTGGATTAAGCAGAGCGCTACGCTTCGCTTCGCGGCTGCAAATGCAAATTTTCAGGCTTTCTTAACGTCGAAATTTTACTTCAAGGAGTGGGAACAAGTTTCAAATTTAATGTTTTTCATAAATAACGAATTCTTGAAAATGTACATCGTATACATCTTGATGTGTGTAGGCCGGTGCCTCCATTCCCTGGTAACGTTTTCAAATTAAAGTTTAGACCAACGTTCTATTGGATGAATTAAATTCTATGTTTTGATTTTAGTTATTGTATTTTAGGGTAATAACTAATTGAATTTGATTAAAAAGCAAGCAATTATTATTTTAAGTTTTATGCCTCATTTGAATAAGTCTTTATATGCAATAGTATATGTAATGGTATAGGCAATAGTGTATGCTATATGTACGTATGGATTGTGTATATTGGTGTGCCTATAATAAAGGTCTAAATGTTACTTAAACACAACATAAAAAGTGATTTTAAATAATTATGATTTAATCTGCATTCAAAAATATTTCATTGCTAATTTCTAAGTAAGTTAACTGTTTTGTGTTGTAGGCGTTCACTTTGTGGTACATCTTAAATACACTTGTATATAAAACACTTTTTAATTTGTTTAACCACTGTATTATGCACTTAATTTGTAATTAAAGTTTCGACTATCTAGTAGTCATTATCAAACTAAAGTGTGATTCTTTTCTAATAGGTGGATAGCATAGCTGGAATTATTTTGTTTAAATCTACAAGCTCGAAGCAAGATTAAAAGAACACGAGCGATCTTTTAGATTAAAACAAAATATGATGAATTAATTTCTCACTTAACCCGTGGTGAAACATATTTAATTAATTCGCTTTGATTAAAACATTTGGTTTGTTTCACTGATTTCAGTGAAACAAACCAAGTGTTTTAATCAAAGCGTATTAAAACAAAATAGTTCCACCTATGCTAACCACCTTTTAAAGAGAATAACACTTTTGGTGAGTATGTACTTTCAGTAATCTATTTTGCCGAAAAAGGTCGTAAAATGGATTTACTGGAAGCACTACAAGTGCACAAGGCCCGAATTAATCCCGGAATTTTCCTTCTTAACAACCAGGTTGACCTAATGTACACCCCTTTCTTTAAAGCCGTAGAAATAGTTTCTAAGAAGTGTTTTTTATTTTAAAGTAAATAAAAAACATAATTACTACTAGATAGTCGAATTTATAGTCAGAAATTAAGTGCAAAATACAGTGGTTAAACAAAGTAAAAAGCGTTTTATTAACAAGTGTTCTAGGTAAGTAATAACCATTCATTTTCATATATAATCAAGAAATAGAAGATTTACGAGTCTTTTACCTATGCTATTCATTGAAAAATAAAACAACACTTTTAATATTTACTTTATTTATATCTCTGTATAGTTTTATAACTGTCTACTAACAGATAACTAATTAGACAGCTCTACTGAAAATGTTAACATCATCTTCTAATTACAAAACAATGCTGGGGAATACAAAAAAACGTAACTTTTACATTTTTATAATGCATAATCAACCCATCAGTTAATTTGATAGCATTACATGGTTCAGCACTTTTTACACTTTTTGCAACGAAACCGTTCGTTACATGCACTGAGCTGAACTGAACTTGGTTTGTTTGCCACAGTTCACTTGCACCGAAACCGCATTTTTTTACTCTGGTCCAGAATCGGTGTAACTATGCAGGTTAGAAAAAAGAGAGAGACATAGTTGTGCAATATGTGAATTCCCGAGCAAATATTCGAATATCTTCACCCAACAACCCCATTTTTTTAAAATTATGAAACACGGAATTCTTTCAGCTTCCCTAGTTTAATTTGTTTATAAAATACAGTAACAACATTTGCTTTTTAGTCTTTACTTAAATCGTTTTGTGTATTATAGTAATTATATTTTTTTAATATTTTGCACCAAAAGCGTTAGTTTGGTTTCAGTTCTGTTTCCACTTCAGTTTATATACACTGACATGAACTAACCTGAACTAGTGATGTCACAAACTTGAACTCAGTTCAATTTAGTGCAGTACAAACGAACAAATCTATTGTTCATAAACACTGTATACATGACGTTCTGCGCAATACAACGACTCTGTGAGCTCGAAGTGCAACCCAATATACAATTCTCGTATGTAATATAAGTGAGAATTATTACTCAAATAAAATATCATATTGCAGCTACACATTTGCAGAGCAAGGCACCATAGAGAAAATAATATTTAGCTTTGATCAAACGATGCAATTTTGAAATAGTTAATAAAATTGATTAATAAGAAATGTAATTAGTTGTTTATTTCAATTTTGCTACTTGATATCGCAGAGAATTAGAAGTAAATAATTCTAAGAATATAACTCATGCGTCACATAGCTACATTTTCTCCAATCAGAATCGCTTATTTTTATAGATACATGTTATCACAGCAGTGATCGAATTCTACCACATTGTTGCTACAAAAATTATTTGTCAAATCTGACAGGTAAAAGTTTAGAAAAGCCTAAAAATTAGGATTGGTCGCTGTTTTATTCGTTATATTCTCTCATTGAATATAACTCGTGGTATGATTAATAATCGATAATATTTATTCGTAAAACCGGAGCAGCACATTCAACTAGCCCTTCGCAGCTCGGTTTCACTCCTGAATATTATCGATGATAATCATACCACTTGTTATATGTTTAATTAAAATAAAATTACTATATAAAAGCACGGGGCAACGTCAAAAATAAACTATTTATCATTAAACGCCCGCCCCCCCAAATTTTTATATCACCCCCCCGACTTTTATTCTGGCCACGTCCTTGTTTGTAATCCTCACTTATGTTTTTATTTTTCTACAAAATATTAATTATGACATTGCCAAACTAACGCCATTAGCAATAGCTCACTTATTCAAAGTTATTACTTCGAAAAATTCACATTTTTAAATCAATTTAAATAAAATAACTAGAAGAGTTATAAAGTAAATACGCATTAAATGCTAATTTTTCGATTATCTACAACTTTTATCAACATTGTTTTTTATATTTATTTATTTATTTATTTATTTATTAACGGAATCTCCATTTTATTACATAAGTGTACATATACATATTGTTATATATGACAAAAATAACAAAAAACATAAAAATCATATAAAGAATTACATTGATTACAACCGACTAAATTATTACTGAATAAAAATAACAAAAACCATATATATATGATCAATATTAAAGAAAAAAACTAAAAAAAAATGCTAAGAGTAAACTACCACTTCCGGTTTTCGCATGTTTACCAGAAGTTGATCGGATACTACTATTGTAATAAAAAGCTTAAGTATCAGCTCAATCGGTTTAGACTTTATCGGGGTGACAGAATTACAGAAGGACAAAATTACAGACAAACATATTTTAAATATGGTCCTAATCAACTCGGAGGACTTCAAAATGGATATATCCACTACAATATTTGATTTGAAAATGGTAGCGAAAACAATACTTTCCCTTTGTTTTTTGGGGAAAGCAGAGCTGGGATGAATCCTCAAAAACAGGATTCGAATCACGAATCCGAATCACCTAATATGATTCGAATCACGAATACTCGAATAAAGGATTCGTAAGTGAAAAATATGATTCTAATCAAAGATACGAACCCTAATTTTTGAATCACGGATACAAATCCTTTAAAAATAAATTTGAATCTATTATTTGCAACCAGTAATATTTTATTCCATCGGTTTCTATTAACAAAAATGTACATTTACCGACTAAATATCTGATTATATAATTATTTTAATTAATGATGATATATGTGTTATTGAACTTCGTTTTAAATCTGTGTTTAATACGCGTGGCGCATGAAGTAAAAATTTCGAGTTTAGAAAAGCCCCGTGAAAATTTGTCTCGGGTCGCTGCGCGACCCTCGACAAATTTTCTACGCGGGGCTTTTCTAAACTCGAAATTTTACTTCATGCTTAGTTTGGGAGTGGACAACACTTGTTCTTAGAAGTTTCAAATTAAAGGATCACTCTAGATTACTAAGTTTATTGCCATTTTACAAAGGCTACAGCTCGAAGGACCAATCATGGTCTTCGGAGACTGAAGGACTACAGGGAATCGAAGTTTATTTACAAGAAAACAACGAATATCTTAAGGTTTACAGCATGGATAGGAAAGAAAACATCCAATTTTGAAAAAATATCGAAGTTGGGTTGATTTTCAGTGCGTTTTTAACTTCACTTTAAATCAGTGTTTTATACGCGTGGCGCATGAAGTGATATTTCGAGTTTAGAAAAGCCCCGTGAAAATTTTCTACGCGGGGCTTTTCTAAATTCGAAATTTTTCTTCATGCTTGGTCTGGGAGTGAACCGTCAAGATTTTCTACATGTCGAGATTTTCGAAATTTCTAGATTTATGTCGATTTATTCACAGTTTGGTATTGTATTAAATGCAACTTTAATATTAAATAAAAACGGTTTTTTTTAGGAATAGAATATTCACCCATTATGAGCTGACCAAATTATAAAGTTAACTATAAAAGTATATTTTAGATACAATTCTGAATCTTTTTCTATGACTTCAATGAATGATTTATTATATTACATACGTCGATTTTTTAAAAAAGTAAAATTTAAAATTCAAACGAGTGTTGTCCTCTCCCAGACTAAGCACGAAGAAAAATTTCGAGTTTAGAAAAGCCCCGCGTAGAAAATTTGTCGAGGGTCGCGCAGCGACCCGAGAAAATTTTTGCGGGGCTTTTCTAAACTCGAAATTTTACTTCATGCGCCACGCGTATAAAACACTGATTTCAAGTGAAGTTAAAAATGCACTGAAAACCAACCCAACTTCGATATTTTTTCAAAATTAAATGTTTTCTTTCCTATCCATGCTGTAAACCTTCAGATATTCGTTGTTTTCTTGTAAAAAAACTTCGATTTGCTGCAGTCCTTCGGTCTCCGAAGACCAGGATTGGCCCTTCTAGCTGTAGCCTTTGTAAAATGGTAATTAGCTTAGTAATCTAGAGTGATCCTCAATTTTAAACTTCTAAGAACCAGTGTTGTCCACTCCCAGACTAAGCATGAAGTAAAATTTCGAGTTTATAAAAGCTCCGCGTAGAAAATTTGTCGAGGGTCGCGCAGCGACCTGAGACAACTTTTCGCGGGGCTTTTCTAAACTCGAAATTTTACGTCATGCGCCACGCGTATAAAACACTGATTTAAAGTGAAGTTAAAAATGCACTGAAAACCAACCCAACTTCGATATTTTTTCAAAATTAGATGTTTTCTTTCCTATCCATGCTGTAAACCATCAGATATTCGTTGTTTTCTTGTAAAATAACTTCGATTCCCTGCAGTCCTTCGGTCTCCGACGACCATGGTTGGTCCTTCGAGCTGTAGCCTTTGTAAAATGGTAATAAGCTTAGTAATCTAGAGTGATCCTTCAATTTGAAACTTCTAAGAACCAGTGTTGTCCACTCCCAGACTAAGCATGAAGTAAAATTTCGAGTTTAGAAAAGCCCCGCGTAGAAAATTTGTCGAGGGTCGCGCAGCGACCCGAGACAAATTTTCACGGGGCTTTTCTAAACTCGAAATTTTACTTCATGCGCCACGCGTATAGAACACTGATTTCGAATAAAGTTAAAAATATACTATTAACGTTGGATATTTTGCATGTTTAAGTAACCAAATATCTATTCACAAATATTTGAATTATTCGAAAATTTCAATATTTATATTCAAATATGAATAATTTAGTGATTTAAATATTCATATTACAATATTTAACTATTTGAATTAATCGAATTCGAATCCCAGCCTGAATAGCGATGATTCCAATTATTTAGGAGGATTTGAATCCGTGTATGAGGATTCGAATGCTTTTATAAGGATTCGATTCCTTTTATAAGGATTCGAATCCTTTTATAAGGATTTGAATCCTTTTATTAGAATTCTAATCTCTTTATAAGGATTCGAATCATCTACGTCTGGATTCGAATACGAATCCTTTTAAAAAAATGTAACGAATCCGGATCACGAATCCATTTTCACTAAAGTATTCGAATACTTCTGTTGAATCCTCTAAAAGGTTTCGAATCCGGGAATCGAATCCTGCCCAGCTCTGGGGGAAAGTATAACTAAAATAAATTTATGTTGGCTACACGCTTGTGAAATTGACGTATAAAATGTCAGATTAATATAATTAATATTAATAATTATATTATAATTATAATTATAATAATAATTAAAATATGTAATTTCAGAGTTGCCAACCTACAATATTTTCTATGGCACTCTAAAGGTTTTTTTCTATATTGAACATATGTATATTTGGACCGATTCCTTAAGCAAAACGTTAAAAATAACATAATCGTTATCTATTAAGTATCAGTATACATAACAAATACCAAATCCATTTCCAACATACATATACGTTACATCTAACATTTTTGCTTACAGAATGGAAATTATCTTGCATTCCTGAGCAATAATCAAAAATGTTTTATCAACATGCAACATTTAAAAAAAACATTACTTATACGCAGGGCCTGCTGAAGGGCGGTTAGAAAGGTACGACCGCACAGGGCCCTATGCTTTTGAAGGCTGAATTAAAAAATAAAAACGGTTTCATTTTCTATTCTTTTATCCAAATACTTCAACCCTTATAAACATACCAGTGCCATTCAAAGTAAATCCGAAGTCTAATCAATAGAAAATAAACTAATTTAATTTGAATGTTTAAGAAGTTTGGTCATTTAGTATGATGTAATAAATTAAGTAAACCAAGCATGCATTAGTCAATAACGATTATTTTTCAAAGATAGTTTCAAAATGTAGGTATAGAATTTATGTTTTCGCTGATTTGGAAACTTTTTACACTTGAAACAAGATAAATTCAAATTCAAAACCATTTGAATTCGAGAAAATAAGCTTACGCTTCTTATAGTTTGCACACTTTAAACGTCATAAGCAAAGCTATACTGAAGAGAGATAAATCTCGAAACGCGTCTATTGATGGCCTAAGACATTAGTTTTAATCCAAGTCCTTTCACTTCTAATTTGTTGCTATCTCTCCTTTCATTTTAAATTGTATTGTTAGTTGGTTTGAAGAGAATTTGACCCAAACGTTACATATACTTTAATAGAGAGTTGTAACAAATCAAATTAAATAAGATTTTAAATATTTCATTGTATAATTCAATATCCGGAGGTGTATTTGCACGGGAAGTAGTTGTTTCAATGAATATTTATCGTCTTAAATTGTCTTATTAATTAAGACACTGTTTGCATTTTCACGAATAGTTTTATCGTAATTTTATATATTATATTCTTACACTTGTGTCAATTTGTTCTAATTTGCAATAATTATTTAAAATTTGTGATTTTTGTTAAATCTCGAGATACAGAGATATTTCTTTTATGTATACTTTAACACATTCTATACAAGCATTTGTAAAATTAATGAACTGGTTACATCATGTTCATAAACAGTATATTTTGAACTTTACTTTAAATCAGTGTTTTATACGCCTGGCGCATAAAGTAAAATTTCGAGTATAGAAAAGCCGAAAAATTTGGTTAGATCACTCCGCTTCGCTACGCGACCAAACCAAATTTTCAGGCTTTTCTAAACTCAAAATTTTCCTTCATGCCTAATCTGGGATTGGAAACACTCGTTAAAGGCTTCAAATTGAAAATTTAGACTAAATAATCTTTTCATTCTATTGATTTTAACATTTCTATACTATTTTTTCAATTGTAATACCCATTTTCAATAAAATTGTGGTATTTTATATTGTTAATAGATCTTGTAAATAAATAAATAAACTTAATTTGATTGACTTGTACGAAAAATTACAGACATCGAAAAAAAAAAATGTTATTACATTTTCTTTAACATTGTTAAAATTTACGAATTTTATTGATTGGTGAATTAATGTATTTGTTGCTTTTAACGTTTCATCTAAAATGTTTGTTATTTGAGAATGTTTAGACTATGTTATTGTAATTGATTTTGATTACTTTTTCACTATTTTTATTAAGTTTCACTATTTGTATATCAATTCTACGAGGTTATCGATTAATAGAAGTCCACAAATTTTCTTTTTCGTAAAATTTTGATGATTTTTCCAATCTTGATTTGTTTATAACGATTTTAGTCGTTTGTCTGTTGATATTCTAATTTAGCTATTTTTTGCTGTATCTGGGCCTGGCCACATACCGGGTGTTCGATAAAGTACACCCAACCCCAGAGCCCCCCATTTATCGCCCACGTTGAGAACCTATGGCCAAAGTCATTGAAATAACAACTTTGATGGAAGTACTGTTTTGAGGATTTCTTCCTTTTTATGATTTTATTTCGGAAATAACACGATCTGAAATCAAATCTAGTCACAAAATATACCAGAAACCATAAATAATCCACACTGAATAACAATTCCTATTCCTGATTCCCATTGCAAAATAAAAACAGCCACACATTATGCACAAAATTGCATCACGGATGACGAACGACTGCAACCACAACCAACCGAGAAAGAACCCGATATCCGTCGGAAATCCAATCCACTCAATACCGTACACACGAGAAATCTACTCTCGAAATGAAAATGTAAAGTAAAAAACAAACAGAAAAAAAACTTCTCGTGTTGTTTGCGTTGGAAAGAGTGAGCGAGTGGAAGGAAATATCGAGCGGGAAACCCTATACCAGAATACGGGCCTTCGCCGGATATGTATCAAAATTAAATTCTCCGGTTTAGAGTTTCGAATTCGCGTACCAAAACGCTAAGCCCGTGTAAGAAAATATCTATTTTGTATTTGGGAAGACTGTGTGACAGGTGAAACGTACTTAAGTGTTAATCCGGTGTGAGTTTGTTGCAGTTTTAAGTGCATCACGACCAACATTATTACAAGAAGTGTTAGAAAAATCATCAACAAGAGTCTTCATGAAAGATGTTTTCATTTGAAGAATAAACTCGAGAATAGAAGAAAGATTCTAACAACAATTACGTAATTATTAGGAAAAGAAAACAATTTATCTATTAAGGATGTACTTGCAAGAAGATCCGTCGTAACTAACGTTCTTTGAAGAAGAAACTAAACACTTCATTTTTGACTGGACAACATATGGAAAGGTAAGTGATTCTTGCAATAGTAATTTTTTAAAATTTATTTTAAGAAGAAAATAAGAGATGATTTCATTATTTATTTCGATTAACATACACCCTGTATGTAGGCTGGGAAAAATCTGAGGATAACTGGTATATGGCTGAGGGGTAAACTACCGCGATAGATTTTATAATTTTTTATAATACTTGCATCATTGTTGACATGTCATGTGAAAACAATGGACATTTCTGAAGTTCTTAACTAAGTTTGGCATATGGTTGCATTGTGCGCTTCTTTAATCAAAATCCTGGCTAGTATTTTTTCGAGCTATGTTGACACAAAAAGAAACATGTTTAAATCTATTTATCCTAAGAACGTGATCTTGAAATAATGTAAATAAAAATCAGATCAAATTGTATCCGGGTGTTGATAAAAATATTATTATAATTAAAAATGTGTGATTTTTGTCAATTTTTGAGACAATTATTTAATAATTTTATTGCTTTCAAAATTTATTTAATAATGTTAAAGTTTTATCTGGATTTACATCGATTTATTTATTTCAATGGATTTCATCTTTTTACAACAACATAATAACAATGGTATCAAAAACTAAACTAAATTATTGCAAATATAGAATAACATTGTTTTCTCTCAAAAATTGTTATGTTTTGCAAATGTTGAGGTTGACAGTCAATGAGATTAGCTTAGAAAACAATTTGCAGTCTGGTTACGTTAGATAACAGATTCATATGTAAGGTAAACAGTATTGACTCTAATACTCATTGATTTTGTAACGAGTGTTTTTCATTCCTTGATTAAGCATGAAGTAAATGTTTTAAGTTTAGAAAAGCCTGAAAATTTCGCTTTACGAATACCTGAATATTTATAGTGTATCTATACCCAAAAGAAATACTATACTATTAATGATTTCGATAGCTAACGCCATCTAATGCTTCATAGTGGCATCGTCAGTTACACGAATGCACAAAGTGCATATACAGGTCACTGTTTCGTCTACGAGCGAGCAGAACTCTGTTTGCGAAACCAGAAAACAAATATCAAAATTGAATTTGTGTTCAGTATTTCGGCGTCTGTGGGTATCTGGTGCCGGAATACTGAACACAAATTCAATTTAGTTATCTGTATACTGTACTAATATTACTTGAAAAAACAGACACAGTAAAACTCTCCCAATAGTGTTGTTTTTATTTCAAACAATAATTGAAAATTTTACGAAAATCTCGAAGTTTCGAAAATCTGACAAAAATATTATAAATTGGTAAAAATCTCAAAATATTAATAATCTTACGCAAATCTTGAAATATTTAAAATCTCATAAAAATTTTATAAATCGACAAAAATTGAAAAGTTTACGAAAATCTTGAAAAATAGAAAATCTTTACTAACATTTTATAAAGTGATGAAAATCTCGAAATATTGATATCATGAAATTTGTAAAAATCGACAAATATCGAAAATCTTATGAACATTTTACAAATCAACAAAACGAGTGTTTTCCACTCCCAGACTAAGCATGAAGTAAAATTTCGAGTTTAGAAAAGCACCGCGTAGAAAATTAGTCGAGGGTCGCGCAGCGACCCGAGACTAATTTTCACGGGGCTTTTCTAAACTCAAAATTTTACTTTATACGCCACGCATATAAAACATTGAAATACTATTATTATTATTATTTCGTAAAAGGTGACTATTTATAATTTCATAACAGTCATTAAACTATTCTTGGCAATATTATCAATCTTAGGTAAAGGCCTTTAAAAAATAATTTATAGCATTAAATAATTGTAAATATTAAATCTAAAATATTGAAATATTGAGGCTGATAGTCAATGAGATTAGCTTAGAAAACAATTGACAATCTAGTTACATTAGTTAACAGATTAATATTTATTTATTTATTTATTTACTTATTAACGGAATCTCCATTTTATTACATAAGTGTACATATACATATTGTAATATATGACAAAAGTAACAAAAAACATAAAAATCATATAAAGAATTACATTGATTACAACCGACTAAACTATTACTGAACAAAAATAACAAAAACCATATAAAGAGTTACATTGATTACAGCCACCTAAATTATTACTGAACTAAAGATCTAACAGTCAATGACATTGGATAGCCTAATATTTTAAGAAGAAAATAAGAGAAGATTTCATTATTTATTTCGATTAACATACACCCTGTATGTAGGCTGGGAAAAATCTGAGGATAAGTGGTATATGGCTGAGGGGTAAACTATGCAAGGTAAACAGTATTGACTTCAATACTCGTATTTTGATTTCGTAACCAGTGTTTTCCATTCCTTGATTAAGCATGAAGTAAATATTTCAAGTTTAGACAAGCCTGAAAATTTCGCTTTACGAATGCCTGAATATTTATAGTGTATCTATACCCGAAAGAAAAGTTATTTGTATACTGCAGAGCTGAGCAGGATTCGAATTATTCAGGATTTGAATCCTGGATTCGAATCCTTTTACAGGATTGAAAAGAGGCTTTCGAATAGTTTAGTTCAACTGGATTTGTTACTTTTTTTAAATTCGTATTCGAGTCTAAATGTGGGTGATTCGAGTCCTTATAAAAGGATTCGAATCCTTATAAAAGGATTCGAATACTTACAAAAGGATTTAAATCGTCAAAAATAATGCGAATTAATTGTAAGGAATAATATGAAATCTGTTTTTTTGTGTTTTTAAATTTCTCGTTAAATCACTGTTTTATACGCGTGGCGCATGATGTAAAATTTCGAGTTTAGAAAAGCCCAGAAAATTTGTCTCGGGTCGCTGCGCGACCCTCGACAAATTTTCACGGGGCTTTTCTAAACTCGAAATTTTACTTCATGCTTAGTCTGGGAGTGAAAACGCTCGTTCGAAACTTCAAAGTGAATGCTTTGATAAGAACATTAAATGATTGAAAATGTTTTTAAAGATAATAATGTAGTTTTCAAAATTGCGTTTAATATTGTTTGAAGTAAAACTGACATAGTAGCCACAATCTGAAATGTTAAATTTTTAAGACATTTCCCTGACTAAAGATGTTTTCCCTAGCCTTTTAATATAATAAAAATAATAAATTTCTTTATTAGCCAAATAGTGCAACCATAACATACATGGTTGATATGAGTGACCAAAATAAAAAAAATGATTACAACTAGCTAATCTTAAGGCGGGATTCCGTTTTTGAGTATACCCCAAACTGTTCTGTAATCCAAACCTTAGAACTAATAAGATTTACAATATGAAAAGAAATAAAACATAATGTGATATCAATATAAAATTTAGTGATCGAATATATAATAGAAATGTATTATTTATAATATATTTATAATACATTTATACTTAAGAGAAAAGTAACAAAAATAAAAATGAAAAATACTATCATTATTGAATATATTGCTGTAATAATTGTTTTTTAACTGCGACCATAAACTTATTTAGGCTACACATTTTTAATTCAGGTGGTATCAAGTTGTACATTTTGTAAATTTGAAATGATATTGACCGTTTGTATAAAGAAGTGCGATGTTTCGGAGGGGATAAGCGTCCTTTAGATCGAGTATTAAGGTTGTGCACGTCATTCCGAAATATAATTTTATTATACAGGTATGGTGGTGATTTGGTAATTATTAGTTTATGAAATAAACACAAAGTCTGGTATTCTCTTCTATTAGACATGTTGAGCCATCCCGTATCCACCAATTTATGAGAAATTCTGTCAAATTTCCGAATACCATAGATAAAACGCAAACAAGAGTTTTGGACTCTCTGAATACAATTTGACGTAACTTTGTCAATTGCTGCATTATACCTAGTGTCTGGGATAAGAGGCGAACATAGGAATTTAACATGTAAAATTAAATATGTGTAATTATTAGCTCCCCTATTAATTTTAGAGAAAAATCGTAAGGGAATATATTTTAGAGAATTAAAAACTGTATTAAATGTATCCATTTAATTTACGTTTGTACCAGAATCCACCTTAAATATAATAAAAATAAGTTGAACAATGTACCATTAAATAAAAACCCTTGTCATGAGTTTGACAAATGTCATATTATAGTGAAAATAATTTTGCTAGTCAGATATCAATTCACGCATTATAATTGTTATGAATAATAATCCGAGTTATTCCAATAAAGAGAGGGTATTCATTACAAAAACATTTTACAGTGGCGTCAGTTTACGCAGAGTTCGTGACTTATTTTCGGTTAAATTTAACAATCGACCAATTCCGTCTGTATCAACAATTACCAAGTTTGTGAAAAAGTTTGAAAATACAGCAAGTGTAGCGGCAGATGATTCAAAAGGTATTTAAATAGTCCAATTTCAACAAATATTGATTCAAAAACATTAACCTTACAGGCAAACGGAACAGAAGATGCAACAATGAATTGAAAGAAAGAGTTTTGGGTTTGATAAATGCTGAACCAACAACTAGCGTACGCTGTATTGCTCGTGAGTGCAACGTGTCTAAATTCTCTGTACATAAGATTCTGAAGAAGCATGGATGTCATCCCTACAAACATCAATGTCATCAGGAGATACTACTAGTGGATGAAGAAAGCAGGCGTGTATTCTGTGAAATAATGCAGGATCGATCAAACACAGACCGAAACTTTTTGCAGTCTATCTGATTGATGAATGCACCTTCACTCTTAATAACGAGCCCAACACACAGAACACGCGATACTGGACCCAAGTATACGTTTGCAAACTAGAACCCAGTTCCCGCAAAAAATAAATATTTGGGCTGGTATTTTTAACAATAATATTATTGGGCCATTTGAAATTTATGAAAATTTAAATTCGAATTCTTATTTAGACCTTTTAAACGACCAGGTTGGCCCTGCGTTAGAAGAAGTTGCACGTGAAAATCAGAAGATATGGTATCAGCATAATGGATGTCCGGCCCATTATGGTTTAAATGTGAGGGAATATTTAAATGCTAATTTTCCCAATTGTTGGATTGGTCGCGGTGGCACTATCAACTGGCCACCAAGATCTCCTGATTTAACACCATGCGATTTTTTTTTATGGGGTCACCTGAAAAACAAAATTTATAAAAAACGCCATCCAAATATTGAATCTTTGCGGGAAGCAATTTTTGTGAATTTCAGATTAATTACAGATAGGCAGTTGGCTAATGTAAGGCAGGCGGCATTTTATAACAGATTGGGTTATTGTTTACACCAGAATGGAGAACTTTTTGAGTACTTGCTCTAACATTTCCCATTGGGCGTAGATACAGTAAAATAAAAATTTAAACAAAAATAAATCACGAACTGTTTGTAATCTGACACCAGTATAAATTATCTTGATAATAAATTTATTATGTTTCTTCCATGATTTACGTGTTATTAATATGATTTATCCGAAACGACAAGAATGCATTAATTATTTTTCATCATTTAAATTTCTTTGGTAACATTTCGATAATATGGATTCTGGTACAAACGTAAATTAAATCGATACATTTAATATAGTATTTAATACTCTAAAAAATATTCCTCTGCGATTTTTATATGAAATGAATAGGGCAGCTAATAATTACACATATTTAATTTTACATGTTAAATGTTCGCCCCTTATCCCAGACACTCGGTATAATGATGCACTGTAGGTAAAGTGTGACAAGACAAATTACAGAGAGCAATCTTCATATTCTCAGATTCAAATTAATATAAGCAGCGCGAATAAATCTCTTTATATGAGTTTTATATCGGAATGTATTATCGATCGTTACGCCTAAGTTCTTTGCATCCTTCACAAACGGTATCACTGTTCCATTTATTGAAAGTCTAAGTTCATTTGAAAGTTGATTACATGATTGTTTTTTTTTTTTCTTCAAAAATGAGATAAGATGATTTGACTGGGTTTAGAGTTGAATCCAGCATACCTGAATATTCATAAATCCGTTTTAAGTCGGAGTTAATATTTATTTCAGCCTCACGATACGATTCTGGATGAAAAGAATAGTAGAGTTGACTATCATCTGCATACATGTGCCCGCAACAAAACTGCAATTGGGAAAGAATATTTGATGTGTAGATAGAAAACAATAGAGGGCCCAACACAGAACCCTGCGGTACAATTTGTCTTACAACAATAAAGTTTGACTTAGAATTATCGAATTATACACACTGTTTTCGGTCGCTAACATAATTTCACAATAATAGTACAGCAGATTCCTCAAGCCCTATAAAGCGCAGGATCAGTTTAAGAGTGTCATTTGGATTGATTGAGTTACTTGAAGATAATTATACTTTGATTAAAAAACACTTAGAACCTTTCTTCAATACTTTATTTTGTAACCAAATGTACATTTCGGACACGAAGTGTCCATTATCAATGGTTTGATACTAATACGAAAAATATACATTTTACACTGATATATATATACTAAAAAATGAGGGAATTAGAGGGTGTCGGTAGGGGGTGTGGTTATGGTGGTAATAAACTAATTTTAGCCGAAAAAAGGTTATCTGTGGGTAAGTAGGTACGTGTTTGATGGGGATTACAAGGGATTAGGAAAACACCCGAGTTTCAGGTGGACACACTAAATCTAATAAAACATTTTCGAGCGGACTTAAATCGAAATTTAACAGTAGGTTTTCTTGTTTTTTCATTTGAATTGCCTCCAACTTATTTAAATGATAGTGTGTAGAATGTTTCAATAATTTTACGTTTTCTAAAATGAACTTATGGCCCGTTTTAATTGCATGGTTAGCGACCGCAGATTTATCCGGATTCAGGTGTTTAATGTGTGAGACATGTTCCTTGAATCTAGTTTGAATGTTTCTTTGTGTTTGTCCTATGTATATTTTGTCACAATTCGAACATTTAATGGAAAAAATTCCAGATTTTTCTAAGAAATGTTGTTTCGTTAAAAGTGTTCCTTAGTAAATTGTGTAATTTTGTATTTACATAGTACGCTGGGGTTAAATTGAATTTTTTGTACAATTTTTTGAAATTATATTCGATTGTGGGGGAATAACTTAGTCTGACATATTTTGTTTCTTTTATGGTTTCTATATCTGTAAGTGAAGTTATATTTCGGAGTTTATATTTACAATACAATACAATACAATACAATACAATATTACAACAGAAATACAATACAGAGACTAATTAATAGACATTCACGTAAATATAAACTCCGAAATATAACTTCACTTACAGATATAGAAATCATAAAAGAAACAAAATATGTCAGACTAAGTTATTCCCCCACAATCGAAAATAATTTCAAAAAATTGTACAAAAAATTCAATTTAACCCCAGCGTACTATGAACCACCATAACCACACCCCCGACTGACACCCTCTAATTCCCTCATTTTTTAGTGTATACATATCAGTATAAAATGTATATTTTTCGTATTAGTATCAAACCATTGATAATGGACACTTCGTGTCCGAAATGTACATTTGGTTACAAAATAAAGTATTGAAGAAAGGTTCTAAGTGTTTTTTAATCAAAGTAAGAGTATCATACCTGACTGTATCGAAAGCCTTACTAAAATCTAACAGCACCAATATTGTCATAAGCCCTTTATCTGTAGATGACAAAATATCATCAGTAATTTTTAACAGTGTGGTTTCACAACTGTAACCAAGTCTAAATCCAGATTGTAAGTCGGATAAAATTTCATTTTTATTAACATAATCATATAGTTGAGACTTAAATATTTTCTCAAATAGTTTAGACAGTGTAGGCAGTATGCTTATCGGTTCAATTTAACCCCAGCGTACTATGTACCACCATAACCACACCCCCTACTGACACCCTCTAATTCCCTCATTATTTAGTGTATATATATCAGTATAAAATGTATATTTTTCGTATTAGTATCAAACCATTGATAATGGACACTTCGTGTCCGAAATGTACATTTGGTTACAAAATAAAGTATTGAACAAAGGTTCTAAGTGTTTTTTAATCAAAGTAAGAGTGTCATACCTGACTGTATCGAAAGCCTTACTAAAATCTAACAGCACCAATATTGTCATAAGCCCTTTATCTGTAGATGACAAAATATCATCAGTAATTTTTAACAGTGTGGTTTCACAACTGTAACCAAGTCTAAATCCAGATTGTAAGTCGGATAAAATTTCATTTTTATTAACATAATCATATAGTTGAGATTTAATTATTTTCTCAAATAGTTTAGACAGTGTAGGCAGTATGCTTATCGGTCTTAAATCCTTAAGCTCACATGAATTATTGGTTTTAGGAACTGGTTTAATTATTGCATATTTCCAGCAATCAGGAAATACACTGTCTAATATACACGAATTTACAATGTGGGTCAGATAAGGCACAATATATGGACAACATAGGAGTAACATGACATTATTAATATTATCGTATCCAGTTGCCAAAGATTTTATTTAAAATAAAAATTGCGCTACGGTGTGTTCATCTACTAGTTTGAAATTGAAAGAAGCACCAGATCGATGATACCTATTTTTGAAATAGCTATTAGCATTTGCTGTATTACTATTACTGTGTAAACTCTTGCAAAAATAATTATTAATTGCATCAATATAAGATAAGGATTTGGGAATGCTAATCTGTTTTTTTGAAAGGCTTAGAGACTCGATGTGTTTGCACATAAATTGTGTACCGCGATTATTGCAAACGTATGTAAAGTATGCTATCGTTTCATTTTTCTCAAGCTTTTATAGTTGTCCCGATGTGACGGGTTACCAGATTTCCTTTAACGCGATTTTGCATTGTCTCGTAACTTAAACAATAATTTCAGATTATCCGTCAACCATGGACTAGATCTTTTGGATTTCTTACGTTAGATTAAAGGGGCGTGACAATCAAATAGATCTATTATGTATTTATTGAACAGAAATAGTTTGTCATTCACGTCTTTGGTTCTAATGATATGATGCATAGGTAGATTGTGTAAATCATTTTTAAATAAATTTATATTTATATTACGAAAGTTACGTGATGTAAATACTTGTTCGTTATTGTGCTGTTCAATATTAAGTGCAAGAGTACAGTAAACTCCATCGTGGTCAGAAAAAGGACAGTCAAAAATACCACTACTTGTATAATGCAAATTGATTGGAGATAATAATTACGTCCAAAAGAGATGAAGTATTATCTGTAATTCTAGTGGGTTCATTGATAATTTGGGTTAGTTCAAAGCTATCCAACACGTCACACAGAAGAGAGTACTTACTATTTTCATGCTTAAGCATATCGATGTTTAAATCACCACAACAAATTACATTTTCAGTATATGAAAATTATTAGCTAACGCGTTTTCAAACTCATTTAGAAACGTGGGGACATCGCAGTTAGGCGGTCGGTATACGGCCGTCACAGCAATTTTATAATTTTGTTTTTTGACTATAATGGAAATAATTTCAATATCAGTATCCAATGTCACGAAAGAGTAGTTTAAACATTTTTTTATATATATTCCGACACCCCCGCCTCTGGCCAAACGATCATTTCTGATAAATATGTAATTATCAATAAATAAGGAGTTATCTGGAATATTTGCGTTTAACTACGTTTCTGAGATAGTTAATATGTCGAAGTTATAATAATTTATGAGTACCATTACATTCATGATTTTTGGAAGTAGAGACCTTATATTAACGTGTGCAACTTTAAGTTCATGTCGTAACATTTTACCGAAATACTTATTTAACTTATTATAAATTTAATAAATTAGGAGATTTTAAATTAATTAAATTATGAATATTGGTAATTAACCAGCTGGATAAAATAAATAAAACAATGTTCGATTCAATGATAATAGAAAGATGAAATAAATTGATTATTTTAAGAATATAAAAAAAATCGAAACCGACTGTATTGATTTATAAACGAAAACAAATATAATTATATATAACTTTCTTCTGTGGGAAACCCCCATTCTGTTTAATAGTTTTTATTGTTTTTGCCAATATTTAAGTTAATTTTATACATTTTTACGTGTTTTCTAATTTGCCTGCTGATTTTGACAAATTTAATAATATAATATGGCTTTTTTGTTAGTGTTTTGGTCAATTTAAATATAATTCCATGACTTTTCTCTGACTTTCCCGGTTTTAATGATATCCAGTGAATTTTTTAATTACGAAAATTTCAGGAATTAGTCGATTTTATAATAGAGGTAAATTTGAAGTTTTGAACGAGTGTTTCCACTCCCAGGCTAAGCATGAAGTAACATTTCAAGTTTAGAAAAGCCCTGTGAAAATTTGTCTCGGGTCGCGCAGCGACCCGAGACAAATTTTCTGGGCTTTTCTAAACTTGAAATTTTACTTCATGCGCCACGCGTACAAAACACTGATTTGAAGTGGAGTTCAGAAACACACAAATACATCTTTAACCAGAGTAACAGGGAGTCAGATATTTAGTCTGTTATCAACGATGTTCAGTGGTAATAATAAATAATTATGGAAGCGATGCTAGACTGTCCCGGTCTTTAAATCAGGCATAAAGACATGTGTTGACAATTATAGAGCGATAGTTATTCAATCATGTTTTCCTAAATTATTAGATAAGTTGGTTGCGAAGTATATGTTAAACATTTTTATCTGAGCAACAACATGGATTCTTTCCATCAAGATCTACTGCTTCCAACTTGTTTGTATACTCCAATTTCATTACCGACGCGATGGAGGAAGGGGCAGTGGTAGACTCGATCTATACCGACTTTAGTAAGGCGTTTGACAGAGTTAGCCACTGTAGGCTTTTATACAAACTTGGAATGTATGGTGTTGCTGGGTCCATGATTGAGTGGCTCCGGTCGTTCATAAGTTGTAGATAACATGTGGTGAATATAAATGATGCAGTTTCTGGTTCTGTAATAAATGCAACTTCAGGTGTGTCCCAGGGTTCTCACCTTGGACCATTGCCATTTCTCATCTTTATCAATGATATTGGTAAAGAAATTCAATTAAATGTTTTGCTTTATACTGATGATATGAAGCTGTATCATAAAATCACCACCAGTGACGATTGTCGCATCTTGCAGAATGATCTGGATCAGCTTATTATATGGTGCTCCAGTAATGATTTGCATTTGAACACAACTAAATGCAAATATATTCGTTTTTCAAGAAAACAAGGGATCTATTTACCGGCTATCTATTTTCTAGATAGTAATCTTTTAGAGAGGGTTTATAAAATCAATGATTTAGGCGTTCTACTTGACTGTAAATTTCAATTTCATGAGCACTTAGATTTAATTATTGCAAAAGCATTCCAAAGAATTGGTTTCATACGGCGTATTACTATACATTTCAAATCTATCCGTACTTTAATGACATTATACTCCACCTTAGTCAGACCAATTCTAGACTATTGCTGCATAATTTGGTCACCGCACTATCAATGTCACATTGATAGATTAGAACGTGTACAACGTAAAATGATAAAACTCATTTGCTACCGGTCAAACCTTTCGTACGATAGTAATAATTATGACCTACTTCGTACATATCTCGATTTGTTGTCTCTTGAAAAACGAAGGATTTATTTTATGCTATGCTTCGCATATCGTATACTGAATGGACTGATACTTTGCCCATCCATTTTATCGTCTATTGGCATTAACGTTCCAGTTCGCTCAACCAGACAACAAAAACTTCTTGCTGACGTACACCACGTTACTCTGTATGGCTATAACAGCCTACAAAACAATTTAATAAGATATGTTAATTCTTATGGCGAGTCAATAGGTTTTTTTTCGTGTCTCGTTGAACCGTTTTAAAAGACTTTTTTTAAGATCGATTAACTCCTCTTAAGGTCCTTTATATAATTATTTATTTGGTCCTCTTTTATTAGATGTAACTTCTGTCTCTGACTGTATTCATTTGTACATTTTTTGTTTGTTTTTGTATTGTTTTGTGATTATTATGTATATATTGTTGTATTTTTAATGGTCTCCCGTAATAAAGTATATATATATTATGTTTTGAATATTTTTGTTAAAACAACTGGTAACGATATTTATATATTAATGGTTGCAAAAAAATAATAAAATCAAATTTATTTTTAAAGGATTTGTATTCGTGATTCGAAAAAACAGGAATCAGGTATTCGTGATTCGAATCATATTAGATGATTCGGATTCGGATTCTGGTATACTGTACTAAGAAAAAACAAACACAGTAAAACTCTCCCAGCAGTGTTGTGTTTATTTCAAACAGTATTATGGAGTTTTATCATATATTAGCCTCTTCAATTAAATACTGTACTGGTTACGTTTCATGGCTAATTTGATTTAATGTTTGATATGACATTCATTCACACCTTGGAAGAAAATTCTTGTCATTTCAAAATCATACTCTAAGATGATAGGAAAAATAATCACAGCCCACATCTGCAGTAATTTTAAAATTTGTGAATTCTTGATGGCATATGTACTTGTTAAGAAAATACACATTTACTAATCAGTGAAGATCCATAACCATAACATTTCATTATAGGTGTAGAATAAAATGCTATCTTCTCTTCTTTTCTTCTTATAATAATCAGAATTGCAATCTATGAAAGTAGCTGATTAAACTGTTTTTTTACAAACGGAATGAAAGAAAAGTAATATAGATAAAATTTATTTTCTTCGTCTGTAATTCCGTGTGTAAAAACAGTTCCTTAAAGAGAATGCAAATAATAGTTTGAAATAAAATGCTTGGAAGCCGATTTAAAGCAGCGCTTCACAAACAGTTGATTGGTATTTTTGTGTGGTGGTCAAATTTTGTGATTAAATAATGTTTAATAACAAACAATTTTTAAGTAGGAATGATATTGAAATATAGACATGAATGAAATTGACAACAATTTTTAGATAAGTATATATTTCTTTCTTTATTAGAAGTCGTAACATAAAATTTTGCGATTTTGGCAGAATCGGTCATGTGGACCAGCACCGCTTCAAAGGAATTAGGATGAGTAATGCATGCTATTTGCAGATGTTTATGGACAAGACAATTTTTCTTGGAAACAATATGGCTAAGGGTACTGTTTTTGTGTGGTGGGTGGATTAGTTTTTAAAAATGTCTAGCACCATACGAAATCAGTTCTTAAAGCTTATCTTTGCAACAATCAAAACGGTTTGTATGCAGATTTTCTTCTTCAAACAACAATAAATATTAATACCGTGCGATCATTTTAATCTAAACTAGAGTAGGCGTTGATTTTAAAATTAGATTGGCTTTTATTTATTTTATTTAATTTATTCCTTCATTCAATTAGCATTCTGGGCAACCGCGCGAAAAAGTATGCAGCCTACTCTAATTTTAATTTATATGATCGCACGGTATTAATTGACAAGAGCACTTACCACAATTTTAAAAACGTTTCACCCAGACACAGGAGGTGTTTATCAAAACTAAATTTAGAGAAGCTCCATTCCTTGATTAGGCATGTACCCACTGAGCAAAGAAACGTTGCATGACACGTTGCATCAGTGTTACCGCGCAACACGAAACGTTGCGTTTTAAGTTGCATGAATGTTGAAAAAACGTTGAATATACGCTGAATGTTCGCCTGCAGGAACGTTGCACGCTAACGTTCAAAGAAAAACGTTGCTGCACCGTTTATAAAGCAACGCCAATGCAACACGAGCGATTACTCTTATTTGTATGCAACCCAGCATACGAATGTATGTATGTATGTATGTTAAGTTGCATACGATGAATGCATAGAATCAGTATTGTATACAACCCAATGTGCAGCAATTAAGTGAACGTTATAGGAAGGCTTCTCTAGTAATCTCAATGCAAAATTTATTTTTGGGTTTAAATGTATCAAAAAATACAAATATATATATTGGTAACAAGAAAACAATAAAAAAAAACTGTCTTACAAAAAGTAATGTATAGTCTAGGGGAGACAGTACCCTGAAACCTAAGTACCTAGCAGAGCTGTGCAGGATTCAAATCATTCAGGATTCGATTCCCGGATTCGAACCATTTTAGAGGATTCAAAAGAGGTATTCGAATACTTTAGTGAAAACGGATTCGTGATCCGGATTCGTTACATTTTTTAAAAGGATTCGTATTCGAATCCAGACGTAGATGATTCGAATCCTTATAAAAGGAATCGAATTCTTATAAAAGGATTCGAATCCTTATAAAAGGATTCGAATCCTTATAAAATGATTCGAATCCTTATATAAAAATTTAAATCCTCATACACGGATTCAAATCCTCCCAAATAATTCGAATCATCGCTATTAAGGCTAGGATTCGAATACGATTAATTCAAATAGTTAAATATTCTAATATGAATATTTAAATTACTAAATTATTCGTATTTAAATATAAATATTTAAATTTTTGAATAATTCAAATATTTGTGAATGCCTATTTGGTTACTTAACCATAAAAAATTTCCAACCTTAATAGTATATTTTTAACTTCACTTGAAATCAGTGTTTTATACGCGTGGAGCATGAAGTAAAATTTCGAGTTTAGAAAAGCCCCGTGAAAATTTGTCAAGAGTCGCTGCGCGACCCTCGACAAATTTTCTACGCGAGGCTTTTCTAAACTCGAAATTGTACTTCATGCTTAGTCTGGGAGTGGACAACACTTGTTCTTAGAAGTTTTGAATTGAAGGATCACTCTAGATTACTAAGTTTATTACCATTTTACAAAGGCTACAGCTCGAAGGACCAATCATGATCTTCGGAGACCGACGGACTACAGGGAATCGAAGTTTTTTACAAGAAAACAACGAATATATGGAAGTTTACAGCATGGATAGGAAAGAAAACATTCAATTTTGTAAATATATCGAAGTTGAGTTTGTTTTCAGTGCATTTTTAACTTCACTTTAAATCAGTGTTTTATCCGCGTGGCGCATTAAGTAAAATTTCGAGTTTAGAAAAGCCCCGCGAAAATTTGTTACGGGTCGCTGCGCGACCCTCGACAAATTTTCTACGCCTGGCTTTTCTAAACTCGAAATTTTACTTCATGCTTAGTCTGGGAGTGGAGAACACTCGTTTGAACTTTAAATTTAACTCTTTTATAAAACCGACGTATGTAATATAATAAATCATTCATTGAAATCATAGAAAAAGATGCAAAATTTTACCTAAAATTAACTATTAGAGTTAACTTTATAATTTAATGGGTGAATATACTATTCCTAAGAAAAACCGTATTTATTTAATATTAAAGTTGCATTTAATATAATAACAAACTGTGAATAAATCGACAAAAATCTAGAAATATCGAAAATCTCGACATGTAGAAAATCTTGACGGTCCACTTCCAGACTAAGCATGAAGTAAAATTTAGAGTTTAGAAAAGCCCCGCGTAGAAAATTTTCACGGGGCTTTTCTAAACTCGAAATTTTAATTCATGCGCCACGTGTATACAACACTGATTTAAAATGAAGTTCAATAACACATATATCTTCATTATTTAAAATCATTATTTAATCTAGAGTGATCCTTTAATGTAAAACTTCGAAGAGCGAGTGTTGTCCATTCCCAGACTAAGCATGAAGTAAAATTTCGAGTTTAAAAAAGCCCCGCGTAGAAAATTTGTCGAGGGTCGCGCAGCGACCCGAGACAAATTTTCGCGGGGCTTTTCTAGACTCCAAATTTTACTTCATGCGCCACGCGTATACAACACTGATTTCAAATAAAGTTTAATAACACATATATCTTCATTATTTAATCAGATATTGAGTCGGTAAATGAACATTTTTGTTTATAGAAACTGATGGAATAAAATGTCACTTTCAATTTATTTTTAAAGGATTTGTATCCGTGATTCAAAAATGAGGATTCGAATCTTTGATTCGAATCAAATTTTTCACTTACGAATCCTTTATTCGAGTATTCGTGATTCGAATCATATTAGGTGATTCGGATTCGTGATTCGAATCCTGTTTTTGAGGATTCATCCCAGCTCTGGTACCTAGTACCCTTCAACTCTGAAAACATTAAAATATTGTTAACAAGTGCATGAACTTCAATTGAAATCAGCGGCTTATACGCGTGGTGCATGAAGTAAAATTTCTAGTTTAGAAAAGCCCAAAAAATGTTCACGGGGCTTTTCAAAACTCGAAATTTTACTTCATGCTTAGTCTGGGAGTGGAAAACACTCGTTTAATGCTTTCAGTTCAACTCTTTTAAAGAAACAACGAATATCTGAAGATTTACAGCATATAATTGGGACATGGTTACTTGAATGAAAAACTCTCTGTATGTTGAATGTCCATGAAACGTGTAAACCACGATGCTGCATTATAGCAACAGTTTCAAAAATTATACAATGTTAAAAATGCAATGTTCCCATATTCAATATATATCCAATATTTACAATACAATGTTGCATAAAAGTCAAATTGTAATGATTATATAACGTTGTGTTACTTTTCTGCAATATTTTTGAAACGTTATAAAACAATGATGAATTTTAGTATTATATTTAATTTCGGTAATGTATATAAATCAATATTGCACGGAAAACGTTTATAAAATGTTTGTAACGTTATTAAAACTGTATTGTAATAATTTGAATACAATGTTTTATTTTAGTATAATGTTCAATATTCGTGCAATATTTTATATGTTTTCGTGTTCAGTGGGTAGTAAATTTTCAAGTTTAGAAAAATCTAAAAACGAAGCTTGGTTAAGTAGCGAAACGGAGCGACCTATCCAAATATTTAGGCTTTTCTAAACTCAAAATTCATAATGATACATTGATTTAAAGTCAAATCCAAAAAAGACTGCGTGAGTTTGATCACACGTTATTAAATTTTACAAATGATAGACTTATTATAATAACATAATAAGCCACACAAACAATAAATGCTGTTTTATTTTTAGATTTAATTACGCAGTAATATAATAAGCCACAGTAGAAGAATTGTGGTCATATTTCAACAGATATCGCCACTATACCTAAAATCAAGTTATTGCATTTTGGGGTTTTGTATGAATGTCACTTTAAAACATGATAAGCCACATCAAAATGTCAACGGGTATTATTACACCTCTCGATAAAAATCAATTTCATGTGAGAGTTTGAGTTCAACAGATGAAATTAAAGACACAATTGATGAGAATGTAATTGATAACGACTTTGTGCTATCAAACGACGGTGGGGCTTTAGATACAAGTAAGTGTAGTGTTTAGTTCATATTCGCGCCAAAAGTCTGCGCGAATCCGCCGGTTTTGATTATGCGAAAACCGGCAACGTTTCAGAAGCAGTGTACAAATGTCCGCCGTGAAGGCACTAGTAAAATTAAAGTTAAGTTTATTAGGAGTATTTCGGAGTTGTTATAATTTAATTCTCTATACCCCAAGTTAAGAAGACATTACACTGGCGACGAGGAATTTATGCATACCCGATGCACCAGACAAGAAACCCTACGACGAAATAGTAAATGTGTTAAGTCAATTTTATGAGCAGAAAAGAGCAGTTTTTCAGAAAGGCATCGTGTCTATGCAGCAAAGAAACAATCCAATGAATCAGTGCAAGAATACGCGGCAAGAATTAAAAGTCTGGCTGCTCACTGCAAATTCAATGCCCATCTGAATTCAGTTTTAAGAGATAAGTTCATCATGGGAATGGAGCCTGGAAAGATCAGGGAGAGGTTGTTCCAAGCAAACGAGTCATTAACAATGGCGAACGCAGTGGACATCGCATTAAGAAGTGAAGCAGCCCAGTCAATGTATGGAGGAGGCGCAGAATCAGCTTCCTTATATAAAACGCAAAGCCATGGAGTTGCACCGGCTGGAGAAGAAGCATGATCGGGGAGCATCGCATGGCGCAGGCGGAATCGGTCGAGGGATGTCGCACGCAGGAAGGACGACTGGAGGGGCGAGCTCATCTCGCTGTTTCTGCTGTGGACGGGACAATCACACGATAAAAGAGTGCAGGTATCGTGATTACAATTGCAAAAACTGCGGTCGCAAAGGTCATTTAAGCTACGTTTGTAAAAAGAACCAAATTAATTTTATTGAATCAGCTGATCGGGATAATAAACATACATTCACATTATTTTCAATGAACAATAGATATTTTGAACCAATTATTGTAAATGTAGATGTAAATAACGTACCCCTGCAGATGGAGCTTGATTCGGGAGCTGCTGCTTCTGTAATTTCCGAAAACTTGTATGTAAAGTGGTTTAAACAAATAACGTTGACTCCAACAAATTTATGTTTAATAAATTATACTGGCGGAAAAATACAACTTGTAGGAAAAGCATTGGTAAATTTAAGGTATAACAATCAAAATAAATTCATGAATATTTATGTGATAAAAGGGGGTGGACCACCATTACTTGGACGTGATTTTTTAAAACAATTTAACTTGGGGTTAATTAACTTGGGGTTAAGAGAATTAAATTATATGAAAGGAAATGATAAAGTATTACAATCATTATTGAATAAATTTCCTAGTGTATTTTCTAATACTATTGGCACTTTGAAAAATTATAATATTAAATTAAAATTAAAAGAAAACAGTAATCCGAAATATTTTAAGCCGACAGCGTTACCTTTTTCTTTAAAAGACAAAGTAGAAGCAGAATTAAAACGTTTAAAGCAATCTGGTATCATTAACCCAACTCACATATTGGCTTGAAATAGTCAGAAATGTTCAGTATTCCTCAGCACTGGGTCGGGACCACACTGAAGAGGACCTTGAAGTCCGAAACGCGTCTGTGGGTATCTGGTGCCGGAATACTGAACACAAATTCAATTTTGATATTTGTTTTCTGGTTTCACAAACAGAGTTCTGCTCGCTCGTGGACGAAACAGTGACCTGTATATGCACTTTGTGCATTCGTGTCACTGACGATGCCACTATGAAGCATTAGATGGCGTTAGCTATCGAAATCGTTAATAGTTTTCACATATTGGCTTGAAATAGTCAGAAATGTTCAGTATTCCTCAGCACTGGGTCGGGACCACACTGAAGAGGACCTTGAAGTCCGAAACGCGTCTGTGGGTACCTGGTGCCGGAATACTGAACACAAATTCAATTTTGATCATTAACCCAGTTGAGCATTCAGAATGGGGCGCACCTATTGTTCCCGTATTAATGGAAGATGGCTCTGTGAGAATATGCGGTGATTATAAAGTTATACTTAATCCATGTTTAGAGTCTGAACGATATCGGATTCCGAGAATCGATGATGTTTTTGCTAAGTTACAGGGAGGTCAACAATTTTCTAAAATAGATTTGACACAAGCATATCAGCAGATATTATTAGATGAGGATTCAAGAAAGTTGACAGCAATTTCGACTCATATTGGGACGTTTGTCTATAATAGGTTACCGTTTGGGGTTAGCTCAGCCCCGGCTCAATTTCAAAGAATAATGGACAATATTTTAGGACATCTCGAGGGTATTTGTATATTCCTCGATGATATATTAATAACGGCACCAAATCAGATAGAACATTTAAAAAGAGTTCACAATGTATTAAATATTTTACAACAAAACGGTTTTACTATTCGATCAGAGAAATGTAAATTTTTCCAAGATTCAATATGTTATCTAGGATTTATAATTGATAGGAAAGGATTACACAAATCACCTGAACGGTTGGATGCTGTTAAAAAAATGAGTGTTCCTAAAAATGTGTCACAAGTTAGGTCAATGTTAGGTACTATTAATTATTATCACAAGTTTGTACTAAATATGTCAGAGATTTTACATCCATTGTACAATTTAATAAAAAAAGATACAAAATGGTTTTGGTCTGAACAATGTCAGAATTCATTAAAAGAAATTAAAAACATTTTAATATCAGATATTTCTTTAGCTCATTATGACCAAAATTGTACGCTAAATTTAACTGTAGATGCTTCGCAAGTAGGGTTAGGAGCTATTCTATCTCAAATTTTGGATACGGGTGAAGACAAAGTAATTGCATATGCTTCGAGGACACTGTCCCCCACTGAACAAAAATACTCACAAATTGAAAGAAAAGCATTAGCAATTGTGTATGGTATAACAAAAATTTACCAGTATGTTTATGGTCGTATATTTAATTTGTTTTCGGATCATCAACCACTTATAACAATTTTTGGCCCAAAGCGTGGAATACCAACTTTAGCAGCAAATAGACTGCAACGTTATGCAATATTCCTAACCAGAATTGACTTTAACATTAAATTTGTAAAATCAAATAAAAATTGAAATTTCAATTATATAAATTATTTCGACAGTTCAAATTTAGATCTAAAAATTCAAAATATTAAAAGAGAATCATTCAAAGTTGCAGACATATTAAAAGTTAAAGAATATGTAGAACACGGATGGCCTCAAAAATGTAATTCATTGAATTTGAAACCGTATTTTAATAGAAAAAATGAAATTAATGTGGAAGATAACATTTTACTGTGGGGATATAGAGTAATTGTTCCAAAAACATTACAAGAAAGGGTTTTATAAGAATTGCACAATACTCACCAAGGGATCGTAAAACCAAATCCTTGGCACGTTCGTACGTATGGTGGCCCACACTCAACAAAGATATAGAGAAAATATGTAAATCTTGTGAGACTTGTCAATGTTTTAGAACGGTTCCAAATAAAATTCCTCTGAAATTTTGGCCAGTCCTGGTTAACGTTTGGGAACGTGTACATTTAGATTTCTTAGGATCGATATCCGGTAAACATATCCTTGTAATCACTGATGCATTTTCTAAATGGGTAGAGATATTTTTAATGCCAAATATAACTACAAAAAATACGATTGAAAAATTACGCGAAACGTTTGCAAGATTTGGTATATCAAAATTAATAGTGTCAGATAACGGTACTTAATTTACATCGTATGAATTTAAACATTTCTTAGAAATGAATAATATAACATTTTCAACATCTCTCCCACATCATGCACCATCTAATGGGTTAGCCGAAAATACAGTAAAAACTGTTAAACAATTTTTACTAAAGGAAATGAAAAACATTCCTAAAATTAATTTTGAATGTGCCATTAGTAGATTTTTAATATTGTATAGAAATACAGAACATTGTTCTACTGGAGAAACCCCAGCAAGAATAATGTTTAGTAGACCATTGCGAACTCGACTAGACAGTATTAAACCAATTGAAAATTATAGAAAAAATAAAAGCATTGAGGAAATTAGAAATAATTTACTGAATTCTCAAGCTCGAAAGAGTCGAAATTTTAAGGGTGGAAGGAAAGTGACATTCAAGATTGGACAAAAAGTGTTATCCAGAGATTATAGAGGAACCAAACCCCGATGGATAAGTGGAACCATTGTGAAAAAAATTGGTTATGTTATCTATTACGTAAAAGTGCAAGACACCGAACTATTGCGGAAACGCCACATTAATCAATTACTAGCGGATGATAGTGATTTTATGTTGAATTTGTTGATGAAAAAGAATATGTTGTAAATTCTACTATTACAAACCTTGAAGATTCTGAGGAAGAAGTGGCACCAAATTGTGATAATCAAAATACGTCAAAATGCGTTGCTAATTCTATTTCAAAAGAAATTGTTTCGGAAATACCCGTACGACCCCAGCGCCGCAGGGTACCTCCGGATCGATTACAATATTGAATGTTTAGAAATGCTGTATTAATTTAAGCGGGAAGGAGTGTAGTGTTTAGTTCATATTCGCGCCAAAAGTCTGCGCGAATCCGCCAGTTTTGATTATGCGAAAACCGGCAACGTTTCAGAAGCAGTGTACAAATGTCCGCCGTGAAGGCACAAGTAAAATTAAAGTTAAGTTTATTGGGAGTATTTCGGAGTTGTTATTATTTAATTCTCTATACCCCAAGTTAAGAAGACATTACAGTAAGCTATGCATTTTATTTCTTTTTTGTGGCATATCATATTTTACAAAAAAAAAAAAAACATTTTTTACATGGCTTACCATGTTATTGCAGTAATTACGTGGACCAGTGTAACAGTAATAATACTTGAAATAAATCCGCTATTTCTTTGGAGACAAAGCAGAGAGGACAGTTATGAACAAGTCATATAGAAAGAAGGAGCAAATTAGGACAAAAATATTCAAATATTATTACACCTCGTGAGTTGGGTCCACCGGGTAGAACAACTGCAGAGAAAAACTCATTAATACCCATGAATTCAGTTCTACACATTTCTGAGACATAGAGTCCTATGAAATCTATATCTGTTTAACTTTTAATTAAGATTAATCAATATCGAATTGGGAGTAACCAATTTCAAATTGGAATTTCAAACATAGCTGTCAGTTTAACACAATGAAATCGGGATTGAACAACATCAAATTTAGAATAAGCAATTTAAAATTAAGATTGAGCAAATATTTAAGAAATTTCCAGTTTAAATAATTTAGCAAAAATAACACATTTTAACTTAAAGCTTTAAACGAGTGTTTTCCACTTCTAGGTTAAGCATGAGTAAAATTTCGAGTTTAGAAAAGCCTGAAAATTTGGTTTGATCGTTCCGCGATTCGGAGTGGCCAAACCACACTTTCGGGCATTTATAAACTCGAAATTTTATTTTATGCTTAATCTGGGAGAGGAAAATACTTGTTTAAAACTTCAAATTGAATTTATTTAAAAAACAACGAATGTCAAAAAATTTACCGCGTATGCGTATGTATACTTAACAAAAAATTCCCTAATGTAAAGTCGGAAGCAATAAATTTACATTTATATTTATAATGTATATTAAAAAATGACAATTTTCGACTTGTGTTATATTTTGGCAGGTATGATTTATATTATTTAGCTTTTGACATTTTAACAATGTCTCTTAGCTTATATATTTTTCGTAATATAATTTCGGTAAGCATAAAACTAACATTACTAAAACAATTTTATATATAAACATTAAAAGTGCGATTCTTTTCGCAATCTACAACAAGTTAGTCTTACAAAGACTATATCAAACACTCATTGAAACAACTACTTCCCGGGCTAATACCCCGACGGACATTGAATTATACAACAAGTGTTTGCTGTTACATACAGTAACCTACTGCAAATGTAACAATTTGGGTCAAATTATTCAGGCCATCTATAGACGCGTTTCGAGATTTATCTCTCCTCAGTATAGCTTTGCCATTCTCTCTAAACAATTTGACACCTTAGACTGGCGGTCACGTTACCGTTGAAGTTGAAGTAGTTGTTTCAATGAGTGTTTGATATAGTCTTTGTAAGACTAACTTGTTGTAGATTGCGAAAAGAATCGCACTTTTAATGTTTGAAGTATTCTGCAACCAAGAATTGGCAATTTCATTTATACTAATTTTATATATTATGTTCAAAGTATGCAAACTATAAGAATCGTAAGTTTATTACTGCAACTGTTTTTTATGTTCCCTTGATTGTATTGTTACGATTGTAATTTGCTCATTAAAGCTGTAATTTACAATAGGTAAAATCCAGCGACGGCTCGCAGCCTAACTTCAGGGTCGGTCACAGCGCCAAGGACGGCAAAATTTGAGGTTGGGAGGCTTTATAAATACAAGGAATTGCACAACAAATTCACCTTTCAATAACGGACACATATAACATTGGGTTTCTGGCCTACCCTGAAGTTAGGCTGCGAGCCGCCGCTGGTAAAATCATACATTTTTGGTAGTCACTAATTCCAGCACAGTGGGTGTTTTAACTACTGTACAGGGTGACCCAAATTCGATGTTTTTATAGGGTATCTCAGTAACCTGAATAGTTAGACAAAGTCTGATATGCATGTCATGACCACTATTTCAGAGAAAATAACAATGTTGTTAACAGATCATGGCTAGCTTGATTAGTTTGGGAGATATCGAGCGTTTTCTAATTGTTGGCTATTTTAAAATACGTCTTTCTCTCAATAACTATAAGATATACAAATAAATAGTTAAATAGTTATTTGTGCAGTTTTCAACTTAGAATTCAGTGGCGTACTTATTTTTTTATTTTAACTTTTAATTTCAGAGTTATCACACAAAGTTGCATTTTTTTAAATAGAACAACCTGTATGTTTTCATATTATTAAATAGCATTTTAAATTAGCTTTACATTGATATACAAATTTAACAAAAATTCGTTAAAATACGCAGAAAAAAACGATTATATTGAAAACTAAGTTAGTTTAAATATTAATTTTATAATTTTTGAAGACTTTCGCGAATAATTACTGAGTCTACGGATTCCTTCATTAAAAAAAAATAATAATACTAGCATCTCTGTAATTATAATAGTATGTATTATCAAAATATTAAAAGAGAATCATTCAAAGTTGCAGACATATTAAAAGTTAAAGAATATGTAGAACACGGATGGCCTCAAAAATGTAATTCATTGAATTTGAAACCGTATTTTAATAGAAAAAATGAAATTAATGTGGAAGATAACATTTTACTGTGGGGATATAGAGTAATTGTTCCAAAAACATTACAAGAAAGGGTTTTATAAGAATTGCACAATACTCACCAAGGGATCGTAAAACCAAATCCTTGGCACGTTCGTACGTATGGTGGCCCACACTCAACAAAGATATAGAGAAAATATGTAAATCTTGTGAGACTTGTCAATGTTTTAGAACGGTTCCAAATAAAATTCCTCTGAAATTTTGGCCAGTCCTGGTTAACGTTTGGGAACGTGTACATTTAGATTTCTTAGGATCGATATCCGGTAAACATATCCTTGTAATCACTGATGCATTTTCTAAATGGGTAGAGATATTTTTAATGCCAAATATAACTACAAAAAATACGATTGAAAAATTACGCGAAACGTTTGCAAGATTTGGTATATCAAAATTAATAGTGTCAGATAACGGTACTTAATTTACATCGTATGAATTTAAACATTTCTTAGAAATGAATAATATAACATTTTCAACATCTCTCCCACATCATGCACCATCTAATGGGTTAGCCGAAAATACAGTAAAAACTGTTAAACAATTTTTACTAAAGGAAATGAAAAACATTCCTAAAATTAATTTTGAATGTGCCATTAGTAGATTTTTAATATTGTATAGAAATACAGAACATTGTTCTACTGGAGAAACCCCAGCAAGAATAATGTTTAGTAGACCATTGCGAACTCGACTAGACAGTATTAAACCAATTGAAAATTATAGAAAAAATAAAAGCATTGAGGAAATTAGAAATAATTTACTGAATTCTCAAGCTCGAAAGAGTCGAAATTTTAAGGGTGGAAGGAAAGTGACATTCAAGATTGGACAAAAAGTGTTATCCAGAGATTATAGAGGAACCAAACCCCGATGGATAAGTGGAACCATTGTGAAAAAAATTGGTTATGTTATCTATTACGTAAAAGTGCAAGACACCGAACTATTGCGGAAACGCCACATTAATCAATTACTAGCGGATGATAGTGATTTTATGTTGAATTTGTTGATGAAAAAGAATATGTTGTAAATTCTACTATTACAAACCTTGAAGATTCTGAGGAAGAAGTGGCACCAAATTGTGATAATCAAAATACGTCAAAATGCGTTGCTAATTCTATTTCAAAAGAAATTGTTTCGGAAATACCCGTACGACCCCAGCGCCGCAGGGTACCTCCGGATCGATTACAATATTGAATGTTTAGAAATGCTGTATTAATTTAAGCGGGAAGGAGTGTAGTGTTTAGTTCATATTCGCGCCAAAAGTCTGCGCGAATCCGCCAGTTTTGATTATGCGAAAACCGGCAACGTTTCAGAAGCAGTGTACAAATGTCCGCCGTGAAGGCACAAGTAAAATTAAAGTTAAGTTTATTGGGAGTATTTCGGAGTTGTTATTATTTAATTCTCTATACCCCAAGTTAAGAAGACATTACAGTAAGCTATGCATTTTATTTCTTTTTTGTGGCATATCATATTTTACAAAAAAAAAAAAAAACATTTTTTACATGGCTTACCATGTTATTGCAGTAATTACGTGGACCAGTGTAACAGTAATAATACTTGAAATAAATCCGCTATTTCTTTGGAGACAAAGCAGAGAGGACAGTTATGAACAAGTCATATAGAAAGAAGGAGCAAATTAGGACAAAAATATTCAAATATTATTACACCTCGTGAGTTGGGTCCACCGGGTAGAACAACTGCAGAGAAAAACTCATTAATACCCATGAATTCAGTTCTACACATTTCTGAGACATAGAGTCCTATGAAATCTATATCTGTTTAACTTTTAATTAAGATTAATCAATATCGAATTGGGAGTAACCAATTTCAAATTGGAATTTCAAACATAGCTGTCAGTTTAACACAATGAAATCGGGATTGAACAACATCAAATTTAGAATAAGCAATTTAAAATTAAGATTGAGCAAATATTTAAGAAATTTCCAGTTTAAATAATTTAGCAAAAATAACACATTTTAACTTAAAGCTTTAAACGAGTGTTTTCCACTTCTAGGTTAAGCATGAGTAAAATTTCGAGTTTAGAAAAGCCTGAAAATTTGGTTTGATCGTTCCGCGATTCGGAGTGGCCAAACCACACTTTCGGGCATTTATAAACTCGAAATTTTATTTTATGCTTAATCTGGGAGAGGAAAATACTTGTTTAAAACTTCAAATTGAATTTATTTAAAAAACAACGAATGTCAAAAAATTTACCGCGTATGCGTATGTATACTTAACAAAAAATTCCCTAATGTAAAGTCGGAAGCAATAAATTTACATTTATATTTATAATGTATATTAAAAAATGACAATTTTCGACTTGTGTTATATTTTGGCAGGTATGATTTATATTATTTAGCTTTTGACATTTTAACAATGTCTCTTAGCTTATATATTTTTCGTAATATAATTTCGGTAAGCATAAAACTAACATTACTAAAACAATTTTATATATAAACATTAAAAGTGCGATTCTTTTCGCAATCTACAACAAGTTAGTCTTACAAAGACTATATCAAACACTCATTGAAACAACTACTTCCCGGGCTAATACCCCGACGGACATTGAATTATACAACAAGTGTTTGCTGTTACATACAGTAACCTACTGCAAATGTAACAATTTGGGTCAAATTATTCAGGCCATCTATAGACGCGTTTCGAGATTTATCTCTCCTCAGTATAGCTTTGCCATTCTCTCTAAACAATTTGACACCTTAGACTGGCGGTCACGTTACCGTTGAAGTTGAAGTAGTTGTTTCAATGAGTGTTTGATATAGTCTTTGTAAGACTAACTTGTTGTAGATTGCGAAAAGAATCGCACTTTTAATGTTTGAAGTATTCTGCAACCAAGAATTGGCAATTTCATTTATACTAATTTTATATATTATGTTCAAAGTATGCAAACTATAAGAATCGTAAGTTTATTACTGCAACTGTTTTTTATGTTCCCTTGATTGTATTGTTACGATTGTAATTTGCTCATTAAAGCTGTAATTTACAATAGGTAAAATCCAGCGACGGCTCGCAGCCTAACTTCAGGGTCGGTCACAGCGCCAAGGACGGCAAAATTTGAGGTTGGGAGGCTTTATAAATACAAGGAATTGCACAACAAATTCACCTTTCAATAACGGACACATATAACATTGGGTTTCTGGCCTACCCTGAAGTTAGGCTGCGAGCCGCCGCTGGTAAAATCATACATTTTTGGTAGTCACTAATTCCAGCACAGTGGGTGTTTTAACTACTGTACAGGGTGACCCAAATTCGATGTTTTTATAGGGTATCTCAGTAACCTGAATAGTTAGACAAAGTCTGATATGCATGTCATGACCACTATTTCAGAGAAAATAACAATGTTGTTAACAGATCATGGCTAGCTTGATTAGTTTGGGAGATATCGAGCGTTTTCTAATTGTTGGCTATTTTAAAATACGTCTTTCTCTCAATAACTATAAGATATACAAATAAATAGTTAAATAGTTATTTGTGCAGTTTTCAACTTAGAATTCAGTGGCGTACTTATTTTTTTATTTTAACTTTTAATTTCAGAGTTATCACACAAAGTTGCATTTTTTTAAATAGAACAACCTGTATGTTTTCATATTATTAAATAGCATTTTAAATTAGCTTTACATTGATATACAAATTTAACAAAAATTCGTTAAAATACGCAGAAAAAAACGATTATATTGAAAACTAAGTTAGTTTAAATATTAATTTTATAATTTTTGAAGACTTTCGCGAATAATTACTGAGTCTACGGATTCCTTCATTAAAAAAAAATAATGATACTAGCATCTCTGTAATTATAATAGTATGTATTATCAAATATTTATCTAGCATTTTAAATTATCTTTACATTGATATACAAATTTAACAAAAATTCGTTAATATACGCAGAAAAAAAAAACGATTATATTGAAAACTAAGTTAGTTTAAATATTAATTTTATAATTTTTGAAGACTTTCGCGAATAATTACTGAGTCTACGGATTCCTTCAATTTTAAAAAAATAATACTAACATCTCTGTAATTATAATAGTATGTATTATCAAATATTTATCTAAATGCTTTAGAGCTAGATACACAATTTTTCAATTAAAAAACAAAACTAAATTTTGTATAAAAATGTAAAGCTAATTTAATATGCTATTCAATGACATAAAAATATATAGGGTGTTCCATTTAAAAAAAAATGCAACTTTATATCATAACTCGGAAATTAAAAATTATATTTGTCTCTGGACGGCCACATGTAGAGTATGCATCAGTAATCCGGTCTCCCTTTACAAACTGTGCCATCCATCAGATTGAGATGATACAGGGAATGTTTCTGAAGTTGATGACTTTTCGTATGGGAAAATATTTGTTAGACTTCAGCTATAGCGAAATGCTTTCAACCCTCAATTTGCATTCTTTGGGCGAAAGAAGAATCTTTCTAGATCTTTCATTTTTATATAAGCTGGTAAATGGGTTTGTGAATTGCAGTGAGTATTAATTCCAGACAACGATCAATATTTAGAATTTGTTTTCATACCACAAAGTACGGTATGTATAACCCTATTGATCGTATGATGAGACATGCAAACGATTTGTCCAATAATTCCAACTTTATGCTCTTCACTTCTTCATTTGCAGTTTTCAAAGCCCATTTACGCCATATTGATATATCCCATCTCATTAATATTACATAAATGTAATGCATTTTTTTTATTTTTATTATTTATTGATTTTATTTATTCGTAAATAATTTTATAAAGTATATGTATCTTTGTTGTTTGTTGATTCAATTCAAGTCTACGTAATTTACACTGCATGTTATCATCTGCGATAATTTGCTTTTGCAAATAACACTTTGTAGTGATACCTTCTGTGATATTGGATTTTAGTTTTGTTTCATCTATATTATTACTTGTTATTTTTACATTTTACTATTTTAGGTTATTTATTTATTTATTGCATTTTAATTAATTATTTTATTTATTTTATAGTCTTGTTGCTTTTTATTTAATTTTGCATTTATTTATTATCGCTTGAAGATGGGGTATATTTTTCTTTTCTTTTATAATTCATGTATTTGAATTTGTCAGTTTGATGTATTATATTGTTGTGTTTTGTTCTCTCTCTCTGATTTCTATATTTATGTTATATTGATTTATTATTTCTTAAAGATGGGAATGAGCTGGTTGCATGTTGCTTTGACTATGAACTGTTTGGGATTGAGAAATAACCATTTTTACGTGTGTCTTGTGCCATTTTGTTTTTTGTTTTTAGTGTTGGGCACACTTTTCTTGTATATTTTTAATATGTATTTCTTGTATAATCTAATATGTATTTCTAAATGTATTTTGGAAATGGAGATTCCGGTAATAAAGTGAAATTGAAATTGAATAAAAAAATAAGTACGCCACTGCATTCTACGCTGAAAACTACATCAATAATTATCGAAGGGTTTTTTTTGTATATCTTATAGTTATTAAGATAAAGACATATTTTAAAATAGCCAACAATTGAAAAACGCCTGATGTCTTTCAAACTAATTAAGTTAACCATGATCTATTTATGCCATTATTAATGTCTCGTAAAAAGAAGTCATGACGTTTATATTAATTTTTTTCTAACCCTTCAGGTTACTGAGATACCCTATGAAAACATCGAATTTGGGCCACCCTGTACATTGTATGATACATCAAAATGATCCTAAAACTTGGAGGATTATATTGTTGCTAATTTAAAACGATTTAGATTATTAGTTTTTTTTTTATATAAAAATGTCCTGAAAATTGTTATTTTTGAGTCATTTATTTACTCAATTTTCGACAACAAATACGCTTTCTACGGTAAATTCAAGGGTGTCTTTACATTTTACATTCAATTTACTCAATAATTATTACCAAATATTTCTATTACATATTCGGTTATCCTTTTTATGTTAGCAATGGTGAAATATTGCTATAAACAATAATTAGCCTTTTTTAAATTTCTGGCCTATAGTTATAGTATTTTTAATACCCATTTGTAATAACCCCATCCTTATTTATCAATCATGAATCAAATGAAACAAAATATTACCAACAAAAATGAACGTCGAATAGTAAATAGATGTTACGTCAAAAGTTTGATGTCTGTTATTGTCATTAAATAACGCAAAAATGTATTACTAAAATGCGATATTCCGATGAATCCAAAAAGCTAATACTTAATGTAGTAAGTTATTTTCAAAATGAATTAGGATGTCTATTTAAGGCTGCGATCCTGCGAGTGTGTTTCAGTTAAAGCATATTAACGGTAGCACGATTTACAAAAAAAAAAAAAATAGGAATAGTTACTTAATTTAATTACCCATAAGGTAGAATACGTTTAGTTTTGAAAATAAAAAATAAAAAAATTAAATGTTTTTAAAATTCAATTATAAATAGAAAATTATATTTAATCATCACGAAAAATATCACAATGGATGTGGAAAATCTGTCTCTTTACATATCCACTTCAATAAACTACAAAATATAGCTTTTTATACCCGTTAATATGGTCCAAGTATCAATGGAAAAAATCTGGTTTGTTTAAAAAAGGCGCTATTGTTTTCATCGTGTACCAGCCGCTGTTAGTTCAGCCGATTTCCGATAGGTGATTGAATGTTAGCTGGAGTAGAAGATATACAACTAAACACAAATGTGTAACAACCTCGTCCACCGCCCGTTTTCCAGCGCTAGTGAGCTGTTGGTAGATAGATCGCACTACGTATAGCGGTTCTATACGATGGGTTATTCGTGTCATTCGGATTATTGCAGATATGAAATTATGCGATGCCGATGCATAGCGCGGGACGAGCGTATATACAAAAAAAAAACAAGATTACGCAGCTTATGCGAAGCATCTCGCTACGGATTCAATAACTTTATGCAGGCCTATTTATAAATAATTATCATGCTAATTTAGTCAATAAGTTAAAGATATTGAGGTCGGCACTTTAAAAATATAAACATACATACATAAAAACATATACGCCGAGAAAATGATTGCCGGTAGATCGTTCCTGTACGTTGCCCTAGGAACCATTGTTTATAACCTGTTTTTTAATACAATAAATCTGCTTCGAATTTTCAATTACCAAGGGTGTGTTTTTAGATGTTTTCTCTGGGGATCTCGGAAAGTATACTAATAAGAGAAACTGTTAAATCGGTATTATAGTGCAGCCAAACAAATTTGTTAAATCGTCACCATTAACATTAGGTATAGCGTACATCTTTTTAAGATAAATGTATACCATTTGAATTGTAGGCACAACCCTAAAAGAGAAAAGCCGTCTTTTTAATAATATCAAACTATGGGATTCCTAAAAAAATTAATTATATTTGAATAAACTAAATTTCTGATACACATGTCTTAATAAAATAAGTAGGTTATTAAAAAATATAGAACTGAAACTGTAATAGGCAACGTTTTAGATACTTCTACATTATGTTTTGTTTACAGTTTCTTCTATCTGATATAATCGAGAAATATCGGCAATTATTACATTTTTCAAAATGTCTAGTTAACCTTAACTTGTATGACACTCCTTAAACAGCACAGCTTTGCCCATTTGATCATTTCTCTATCTATTATAGTTGAAAGAAATCCCAATAGAGACCATCAAACAAAAACTCTCCCTGTATACAAATTTTGAGTACTAAAGGAAAAGAAGAAGAAAAACAAATAAATAATAAATGAATGAAGGATGCATTATTTAATAATTATAATTATTGCAACAATCTAATTTATTGAATTTCATTAAATACATATCAGTAAATATACAAAAAAATCACAGAAAAAATGAACACTCCATTCTTAAACTTGTATGTATCCCAGTCAAATGCATAAACATGCATATACCGGGTGACACATACATATCAGTGCTGGATCTAGAAAATTTCTCAGTGGGGGGGGGGGGGGCAAGTCAGCCTCTTGCCGCCCCTGTAGCTGTTTCACTTTTTAAAATAACAGGATAAAAGTAATTCTTCCGCCCGGTGCAGTTGCCAGTTTTGCCTCCACGTCAATCCCGTACGGGGTGCTGTTACGCTTGAATTTGCCGCCCCCCTGAACTTGGCGCCCGGGGCGACATTAGGTTGACACAATATTGAAATACAACTTGAAAAACAAAAATTGTACAAGTTGACACATTATTGTATCAAATTGATACAATACTGTAACCTAACCTGCAATTGTGAAAGAAAGAACCGAGGATTTCGCGGTTTTGGGGACCTGGTCCCAGAATTAAGAATTAAATTAGTCTTTATTGTAAATTTAAATAAATTCTTATTTCACATTAAATTAATACTTTAACTTTTCACCAGCATTCAAAAATCAAGTGTTTGTCAGACCTGACGCCTGTGTAGAGTGTCAAACATCAACTAGTTCCCGTTACAAATGCGCAAACTATTGATGTTATTCAGGGCATAAACAATATTGTGTCTATATTAATTATAAATAATGTGTCTATTTTTGCAAAATATATTGTGTCTATATTGTACGCAGTTTGAATATTAATCAATTTTATTCTGGATTTCGACATCATTGTGTCTAGATTGAATATTACTATTGTATCATTCTTCGCATTTAATATTGTGTCTATGTTGTATGCAGTTTGAATAACAGTTTCAATCTATATACAAGATATTTAATATTTATACTAGGGAATATTTCATGAAATCTGAAAATTAACAAAATACGTTATGATTGTTTTAAATTGAAACTTTGGAGTGAAATAATAATTTAAAAAAAAACCTGATTTGTTTGTAGTTTCAGCGGCTGTGAAACTCTTTTTTAATAATTTCTGGCAGAATTGAAATTTTAAAGAAATTAATCAGTTTTTCTTCCATTTTGGATTGCCAAAAATCATCATCCTTATAAATTTGTTCGAAAAAAATAGGTGTGGCGTTGTTAACATAAACAATAAAATAACAAAATTGCCTGTTAGCGATATGGAGTTGTCCTTAGACCTACAAATGTGAATGGATCTATTAATTAATATCTTAAATGCACTGTACAAAGAAAATAACGATAGTATTCGCTATTATAATTTTACCTGATAATAATAGTCATGATTTCTTTTTAGCCGTAACTCATTATTTTTAAATTCCAGGCATATCATATTTCTTTTTGAAGCTTCTTCTAAAGAAATTCCTAGTTTCGAAACTTTCCACATACATTTCACTTCCACTATTCCATCATTTCCAATCAAACCTAAATGTTATTAACAAACTAATCTTATTTTTTCATAATTAATCCAGGGGCGTCTCTGGGTGCATTTTATTTAATACTAATAAGAGACACCAGTTCGATATTTGTATTTCGATAGAGGAATAAAATATATATTTTTTGTCTGTCGCAGTTTTTGCTATACCTCGCTACGTTTTAAAACAGCTCTAGATGTATTTACATTAATAAGCACAGAATTGTGTAAATGTGTCACTAAGTATGATATATGTGATACTGCCCTGTATCTCACTAACGAAACGTTTCCGAGCACACATTAATAGGACATTTTTTGTTTATTCCTCAAACTACCGATTCAAATATACTAGTAAAAATAGTATGTTCGTGAAATATTTATGGCGCTTCCGAAACTCAATTGAGGAAAATTATTCAAATGGATTTTTCCGATCCCCATAGGTATACATATTATTACGCGGAACCACGTTTAAATTGTTATTTATTAAATAGATTTATTCGAAATCATCATTCAACTCGGCCATAATTGAAACAACAACAAACGAATAGATTAGAGAACGTACCCCGTTTTTTTAAAATTATTTATAAATAAGTAACCTTAACGACAGTCTCTAAATACACAATGAATAGGAAATTATAAGGATTTTTTTAACGACAGTCGTTAATTATTAACCAAAGGTAAATTATAAGGCCCATTGTATGGTTATCCAGTTGGCTGTTGCATCCTATAATTTTTGTTATAATCATGATTCCATTACTAGCCAACAATATTAATTTTATATGCAGTACTTGAGCAGAAGACTACTTTGATAAATAATTATTATCTTGCTTCTCTCCGTATTTAAATAAATGTGCGCCGCGCGTCGCCGATGCTATAAATGATTTTTATCAAATATAAATTGTATTTAGCTTCCCACACCAGCGCTGTATTTTCATGAGTCAGGCTCGAGGCACACGCCGCGCGCAGCCCAAATCAAACCGCAAACAAAATTTGCTTCAGATGCTCGAGCCGCTCGAGCACTGCGTATATCGCATAAATATGTTTGTGTGTAGAAATGCCGAATACGTTCGGGTAGCCATGCCTCGTGTATGCACACTCAATTTTATCTATCGCTGAATTTGTCGACGTGGGTTCATGAACTGGCAGGAACGGATGGGTTTGCTTCTCGGCTCGTTTATTTAATTTTTACAATCTCCAATATAACATATGCAACTTAATCTCACTTGTGTACGGAAAATGCCTACGGGATCATGGCCTTAAGGCAATTCAAAAAGCGTCCGAAGTCCTAAAAGTTCCACAAAGCGCATTATACAACCTACAAGACAAAAACAGATCAACGGATTTCGAATTTAGAAGGAATATGTCTGCAAACGATTCCCTGGGCAAAACTCGAATTACGAAGAATACTCTACATTGTTTAAGGAAAGTGATTTACAAAATGTATGCCCGAAAGAAACATATTACTTTAGAAACTATTCACTGACAATTTATAGAAGAATTATCAGAAATTGAAAACTCGAAAAGTTCTTTATATTCGGAAACTAAGAAAATAGGCTTTAGCTTCAAAAAGCAGGATGAAAGATAAAAAATATTGGAAATGCCTAGAATCAGGTTGAAGAGAATTTTATTTTTAAATAAATATTAAACTGCTAAAAAAACATTTGTATAATGCTTAGTGGAACCACAGTTCATATATATCCAGTTAGCCAGTCTCCATATAAATTTTGGGTACACGCGAATGGGAGCAGAACGCTGGATGCCAAATTGGTGTATCTGGCTGCCTATATACACCAGTCTGGCTTCCTGCGGTCGGTCGGTTACGACTATTTTACTCCAGATGTCGCGAAATCAAGTCTCAGTGAGAGAGTGAGAAAGAGACAATTTCTTTCTCCCTCTATTCCGCGCATCTCGTATCATATTCCAGATGTTGATTTTTCAATCTTGAAAACACGTTTTTTTTTCTTTTAACGAGCTAAGGATGCGTGTTACATTCATTCATGCGTTTCCTTCTACAAATTTATTTTCTGCGTTATTAGAGAATAGATTTTATGAAATTATATGTGAACGTTGTAAAATTCATTAAGTATTATTTATTTTGTACAAGAAACTTAAAATACAAAACTATTTAACTTTTGATAAAAAGTAAAACAAATACATCAACTTATCATTTTATTAACTAATCAGATCCTATTGATCAGATCAAATCTACTGATCGATAAGGGTTTCTTTTTTAATTAAAGGGGTCAGTGCAAAATGCAGTTAAGTCATTTCTTTTTTTAGTTTTTGAATTGTTACCGTTTGAAGTTTTTAACCCATTAAGCGCCGTTGATGCATACACGCAACATTATTATTTTTTGATAATTAAGTTACTAAATAAGTTTATTTGATATATTATATCATTTGACCTGAATTGAAAATATACCAAGAAAAATTTTAATATTTTGTTATTTAAAGTGTATTATAAATACTTCACAATATTACAATGTTTTATACGCGTGGCGCATGAAGTAAAATTTCGAGTTTAGAAAAGCCTAATTTGGCTCGGTCGCTCCGCTTCGCTACGCGCCCGAGCCAAATTTTCAGGCTTTTCTAAACTCGAAATTTTACTTCATGCTTAGTCTGGGAGAGGATACACTCGTTCTTAACCTCATATTGCACGTTTTTATATAAAATTGACGAATGCCTGAACATTGACAGCGTATACATTACATTGTTGAGGCACTAATTTTTTGAAAATCCATTATCACTTTAATATAATAATAATAATAAACTATTTATGATTTTTAACTTTTTATTAAATTCACGTATACATTATGTGCATTTAAAGACAAAATTCACAGTATGTAATTCATAGAAATCACAAAAAGTAGTGTAGAATTTTAATTAAAATTAACTTTTAGAGTTAAAATTGCTTGGCCGTTAATGGGTTAAAATAGTTTTAAATATACTATGTGTCCCGTTTCAAGGCGCATTGTATGTTTCACGTAAAGATTTCCAATGTAATTGGAATTTGAGTTTGTATCGCTTATTGAACCAAAACGATTACAATAAAATTAAAATCATTTCTTTACCTACTAGCAGTATTTTCGAGGTATTATTTTTGAGTTCTCCTCAGTTTCATTTGAAATATAGCTTGAAAATAGTGAACGATTATACGAGAATAAAATCGTCAAAACAGTAGTTGCTACGAAAAGTCAGTGTTTGGCATCAAATTTATTAAAACACAAAGCAATAATTCAATTCAACATGAGTGTTTATTCTGCAAAAGATAAAAATCAGATCCCAAAATGGACACAGTATATATTTTAATCACGATGCGTATTTTATTAAATGAACCATACTTTTAATAAACAGTTTCAGAAATTTGTGGTTTTTGCACTGACTACTTTAATTATCCGTTTACTTTGAACGATTGTTACATGATCAACTTGTACTTTTCCGATTGAAATTTTATTTACGCTTATTGTGTGCCATTTGACTAACACCGACAACACTCAGCGGGCACTAAAATGTTACCTAATTTTTTGATTAAAATTTATGGCATCCGTCGTGCGGCTGCATGGGGATAATTTGAAAAAGAATAAGCAGAAATAGTTTTCGATATTCTCAATACTTCCCGAGATACACGAAATGTTATGTAGAGAAAGTACAAATTATATAAAAATCATGAAACTTTATAATTGAGAATATTATCAAAAACTGCGAAACAAACAAACTTGTTAAATCAAGTTATTAGTCACATTAATAACATTATAAATTTTACATTTTAATAATTGTTACCGACCTCATGGCTATCTTTTTTTGTACGGAAATATATGTTTTAGGGTCCCAGGAATCAGAAACAAGTGTTATCCCTAATATTTGAGATAATTGGCTCAAATATTGAAATATGTTGAAAAGTCTCGTCAAGTGATGATAATCAAAAACATTTAGAAAACAACAAGATGTCTTTTAATAGAATAAGTATAATAGATTTTCTCTGAGGAGTGTAATTGCAAAAATTATTGAATACTCTATTTCCAGTTTACGTTTTGTATGTCAGGTTAATTCAATTATTTCAATGGTTTTATTCTTAGTCAGATTACAATTACAAAAGGTACCGATGGGATTATGTTACAGTCTAAATAGGTAAGTAAAAATAATTCAAAATGATTTAAGAAAACCCGATCAAAAAGTGTCTAACTAAAATATCGGTTAGTGAAAAACATGATAAGAAATTACCGAATTGGATTCTGCGGATACGGATTAAATGTGTCAACAGTAAAAAATCTTTTTAAATCCCAAAATATTTATGGTTTTTAGAAGGTTGCGGATTATCTGTAAGTTGCAGTGGTATTGTTCTGGTCGCGCAATACTTGAGGGTATACGAATAGGTAAAAACAGATAGATCACTTCGAAGAATTTGATTTTTCATCCCTTCTATAAAGCTATCCCCACTAAAATAATGAAAATTGTCCAATAAGAAAATAGTCAAGGAAAAAAGTTAATTCGATATTCATACACGTTATTCAGAGTGTAAATGGATGAAACGAAACGTAGCATTTTTAATGTTCATTTCTCAAAATTAAAATATTATCTTCCCTAATTATTTCAGGAAAATTATGATATTCATTTGGTTAAAGTAAAAATATACACACCGAGCTTTGCTATTTATTGCATTTTTAAAAACCGGAATGTCATGAAATTAAACAAGCAAATGATGAGGTGTTGATTTGTTGGCTTTTTATTTAAAATATATTCTGTTGATTTTGTGTTACACTTCGATCTATTCTGTATAATTATTACTGAATAAAAAAAAAAAAAACGAAAAAACAGCTTCTATAATATCGTTAATAAATAAGAAAACAGTTATATGTATATTTAATATAGTTTTTTAATGTTTGTTAGTTTTTTGTAGATATGAATATTTAGATGAATCTACATTTCTATGTTTTTAGTTTTGTGTATTCGTAAATAATTTATCTATTTTATTGAAATAATTTCGGTTTTTTTATTATCAATTCCAATTAAAATACCCATCAAACATTTTTCAAATTGATTTTTTCAGTGTAAAAAGATTTTTGTATTTATCTAACTTTTAAATAAAAAATGTTTAATAACATAAATATATTAAAAATCTATTAATTTTTAAACACGTATTTATTAAAAATATATATAATAACTAAAAATGTTGGAAATATATTTTACATTTTTTCATTGTAAAATGACTGTTTATTTATACAAATTATGAATATTTGAAACAATAATCGATTAATCTAATAATTTTAACAATTTTTTTATTAGAAATATATTAAATAACTAAAAACGTTGAAAATATATTTTAGAATTGTTAATTTCATTGTAAATTTGTTTTTATAAAATATATTCCCGAATTTCATAATTTGGAACACGCTAGAAATCTCAAAATAAAAGAAATATTTTCGAATAGACTTTTTGTGGTGATAATAAATTTTATTATTCGTCTACAACAGTTCATATACAGGAAGTTTTCCTTTAAAGTATACATATTTCAAATTCACCTTATTTTCTTTAAATCTGTAGATATTCGTTGTGTTTTTAAAAGAGTTCAATTTGATGCTTTCAACGAGTGTTTTCCTCTCCCAGACTAAGCATGAAGTAAAATTTCGAGTTTAGAAAAGCCCCGTGATAATTTGTCGAGGGTCGCGCAGCGACCCGAGACAAATTTTCGCGGGGCTTTTCTAAACTCGAAATTTTACTTCATGCGCCACGCGTATAAAACACTAAAATATTGTGAAATTTAAGTATAATTGAACCTCACGTAAAATCAGTGTTTTGTGCGCGGGGCCCATGAAGTAAAATTTCGAGTTTAGAAAAGCCCAGAAAAATGTACAGTGTATTCTGTATATTGAGTTATTTATACTTAAAAAACTCTGTATAACTAATCAATAATATAAATTATTTGCTAAATTTGGTACATACCAAAGTTTTAATTGAATTTATGAAGAAAAAAAAACAATCAAGATAAAAATAATATCAAATGAATTCTTTAATGTAAACTCATTGAATTTATTTTTTTGATTTGTGGTTAAATTTTAGGTTTATTTAGGAGCTTTTTAAATATATCTGATTCCCAAAGTCCATAATTTCGAACACGCTGGAAATCTGAAAATAAAAGAAATGTTTCGGAACAGTTTATTTTTTCTTAAGGTCATCAAATTTATCATCGTACAAGTGGTGTAGACGGGATCAAATTACACGACGAAATAAGAGCGAGCGCGTTTGTGTGTGTGTGTGTAGACGCAACCGGAGCAGTTTTCTCTAGAATACTTCTACGTTTACTCTATTCATAAGTAGATGGACCCACTTCCCGACCACAGTCTCTCCTTTTCTATTCTCGAAAACTCGGAATCCCATAAGCATTGTCTACCCTTGGTGGAACTTTTAGTTGTATTACAATAAAATAACAGCATAACTATATAAATTATAATATTCCATATTATGTAATTAAATAATATGTGTAATCCTACACCACCACTGGTTGTTTTGAATATCAAGTTACTCCACCAATGCCCTAAGAATAATGATTTAGATGTCGGCCATTTGACATGACAAGTTCCTAACCTAATTTTGTGTGTGTGTTCAAGAAGCCGCATACGTTAAGTCACTAAAACAACTGTTACTTCTAAATAGGTATTAACAATACTATATCTGCTAGGTGTGGTAACATATTTACAAATTTTATTTCGGTTATTCTCCACTAGGTGGGTCTGTTAATTTTTGTTTAGTAGTGTCCCTGTATTTAAGAGAGTAGCGCAAACTGGCATCCATCTTGACGCCTTTAGGCGCTAAATTCAAACAACCAATCATATTCTATATTGATTGACGCGCGTTCTGGTAATTTGATTCAGTTTGAATTTGACACCTAAAGGCGTCAAGATGGATGTCAGTTTGCGCTACTCTCTTAAATACAGGGGCACTATTGTTTAGTGAATTACTTCTTGTGTGTGCGTTTTTTTTTGCGAGCGAGCAGCAACTATTCGATTAGTCACCGCACTCCACAATTTGCGAGGAAATTGCTTTATTATCAAACTGCTCAAAGACGGCTCAAAGGCTCGGCGCGGGGCAGTAAGGGTTCAAAATGTTTTCATATTTAGATGAAAATTACTATACATTTTTTAAATGTGTGTTAAAATATAAATCAAAACAACAATTTAAAAAATAAATTTAACTATTTAAAATATACATATTAGAATTATAAATATACCTTGGTGTCTCCGGATAAATGCCCGAAAATAAATTCTAACATATTTTTCGACAAAAAGTGTAAAAAAAAAAAAAATAAGAATACCAACGCATGATAAGGGAGAAGTACCACAATTTACAATTTTAAAAAATTTTGTTTTTGAAAAAGTAATTTGCAAAACTTGAGCTTAATAACATTTTTTAAGATTATTTATTCTTTTACTTATTTATCGTAGATTTTTATCGTTAATTCATTTTAAACTATTGTATTTCCAATGGATTAAAATGTAAATAATCAAATTGGGTAAAGTACGACCCCTAACACATAAATGTTCGGACACCAACTATTATTGTGAAAAATGTACATTATTTTGACTATATCCAAATTTTAAACGTTTATTTGCTCGAAGTTTTCAGATTTCCATCAATCAACTAAATATTGACGGGTCATCAGTTTTTATAATTTTCGTCAATTTACGTAAATGTTGGTGATTTTCGTCAATACCATCAGTCATTTGTTTTCAATGTTTAGAAATTTATCAGTTTTAAAGATTTTCTTCAAGTTTGTCAAATTTCATTGTTAATTTTTATAATTTGTTTAAAAATTAATTTGACAAATTACGAATTGATTTTTGAAGATTGTCTCAAATCTGAATCAAAAATTATTGTAAATCTTACATAAAAACATATACAATTTAACGAAAATCTTGAAATATCGAAAATCTTATGAAAATATTATCGAAAAATCTTGAAATATTGAAAATTTTATCAACATTTTATAAATCGACGAAATCGGTATATGTTAAAAATCTCATCAAAATTTTATAAATCGACAAAACGGGTGTCCTCCACTCCCAGACTAAGCATGAAGTAAAATTTCGAGTTTAGAAAAGCCCCAAGAGAAAATTTGTCGAGGGTCGCGCAGCACCCGAGACAAATTTTCGGGGCGTTTCTAAACTCGAAATTTTACTACATGCGCCACCCACATAAAACAATAATCTCACATTTGACATTTGATATTGAGATTCCATATTTCACATTTGACAGTTAACATTTAACATTTATTATTTGACCTTTGCCGTATTTACACAGATTGGCTTTTTTTACATTTTATTGAACTTCATTTTCGAGTGTATATTATTAAATAAAAATTAACATATCTCGGAGTATTGAAAATCTCATGAAATTTTTAGAAATCGACAAAATCTCGAAATATTAAAGATTTCATGAGATTTTTATAAATCGACAAAAATCTCGATATGTCGAAATCTCATCAACATTTTATAAATCGGCAAAACGAAGGTCGTCCACTCCCAGACTAAGCATGTTGTAAAATTTCGAGTTTAGAAAAGCCCCAAGAGAATATTTGTCGAGGGTCGCGCAGCGACCCAAGACAAACTTTCGGGGCTTTTCTAAACTCGAAATTTTACTTCATGCGCCACCCGTATAAAACAATAATTTCACATTTGACATTTGCTGTTGATATTCCATATTTCACATTTGATTATGCCGTATTTTGACAGATAGACTTTTTTTACATTTTATTGAAAATTCTTTCGTCATCATTTTCGAGGTTTCGAGTATATTATTAAATAAAAATTAACAAAATATTTTATGAATTTGACTCAAAATCTTGAACGTTGAACTTGAATGTTGATAGTCAAAATTTATAAATGGCCATTTTCATGGTATTTAAGATTTTCTATTTTTATCTTCAATTTCGTTCAATTATGAAAATTGATAGAATTTTGATAATCAATTGTTGACCATTAACTGAATGAAAATCAAGATAAAAATAGAAAATCTTAAATACCGTGATAACGGCCTTTTATAAATTTTGACTATCAACATTCAAGTTCAACGTTCAAGATTTTGAATAATAAAATTCATGAAATATTTTGCTCGGAAGTGATTAAAAATAACTTAATCGACAAAAATTATGAAGATTGTAACAATTTTGATAATCAATTATTGACCATTAAAATAATTGATTATCAAAATTGTTACAATCTTCATAATTTTTGTCGATTAAGTTATTTTAAATCACTTCCGAGCAAAATATTTTATGAATTTTTAATCAAAATCTTGAACGTTGAACTTGAATGTTGATAGTCAAAATTTATAAAAGGCCGTTATCACGGTATTTAAGATTTTCTATTTTTATCTTGATTTTCATTCAGTTAATGGTCAACAATTGATTATCAAAATTCTATCAATTTTCATAATTTTTGTCGATGAACTTATTTTAAATCACTTCCGAACTCCAGAAAGACCAAAATAGTACCGCGCGCTCATAAAAAACATGCATCGACATTTTTTTTTATACGGGGCATTTAGATCTCCAGAAAGAAAAAAACAAAAAAAAATACTGCCGCGCGCTCATAAAAATATACATCGACACTTTTTTTTTATACGGGGCATTCAGTTTGCCGTTTACGCGAAATTCAACTAACATGCGCCCTCCGACCTAAGCTTCATCTCGTAGTATAAAATTAGGAAGAAACATTACAATTCTAAATTTATTTATAAGTGCTTATTTGAACGTAGATATCATAAGTTAAATTAAAAACATCTCTAGAGTGCCATGAATTAATCTTTTTTGAAATTTAAGTTGGCTACACACTTCAGGAATTGACATATAAAACGACAGACATAATTATAATGTATATTTTCAGAGTTGCCAACCTAGAATATTTTCCATGGCACTCTAGAGATTATTATTTAATTGAACATACGATATAATTTGTAATGTTTTCTGCACAGATTTCTCTTAGCTGGGCAAATATATGCAGGTAAAAATATGGCTATTTGCTCCGAGAGACCACCACTTCCTTATCAACAGTTGTCTGTTCTTTACTACTCTGCGTCTCACTCTACTAAACGGCAACCTTAATTCACAGTAAATTAATTGATTTAAAAAATAATTGATTCAAAGTGTCGACTTTCAATAATTTCACAAGATGTAAAAGAGTCGCACTTTTAATGTTTGAAGTATTCTGCAACCAAGAATTGGCAATTTCATTTATACTTATGTTTGAACGGTAACGTGACCGCCAGTCTAAGGTGTCGAATTGTTTGGAGGGAGTGGCAAAGCTATACTGATGAGAGATAAATCTCGAAACGCGTCTATAGATGGCCTGAATAATTTGACCCAAATTGTTACATTTGCAGTAGGTTACTGTATGTAACAGCAAACACTTGTTGTATAATTCAATGTCCGTCGGGGTATTAGCCCGGGAAGTAGTTGTTTTAATGAGTGTTTGATATAGTCTTTGTAAGACAAACTTGTTGTAGATTGCGAAAAGAATCGCACTTTTAATGTTTAAATTATTCTTATTTTCTTGCACTTGGCCTCTCACAGAGGCCTGCAACAAGGCAATGGAGGCTGCTTGTCCTGATAAAGTGTACCGAGGCAAAAAAAAGCCTCCATAGTGGAACCAGGAGATTTCCTCCTTAAAGAAGGAATGCAATAGGCTGTTCAACAAGGCAAAACAAACCAGCGAATGGTCTCTGTATAAGGACAGCCTAAGAGTCTTTAAGAAGGCTGTTAGACAGGCAAATAGGGCCTCTTGGAGAACCTTTTGCAACAAAATTGAGGAAACCTCCGAGAGCAGTCGGCTCAGAAAGATACTATCGGGAAATCCAGCTATCTCGGGTTTTCTCATGAAGCAGGGTGGTGACTGGACTACTTCATGCGAGGAAACCCTAACGGCGCTGATGGAAACCCACTTTCCCTCCGACTCTGGTGGAAAAGAGGGTCGCCCGGCACCCAGGAGGAGCTGCCCCATATATGTTATCTTGAGCGAGCACAAACTGGCTTGGAGTGTAAAAAGCTTAAAGCCATTTAAAGCTGCAAGCCCTGATGGGATCATTCCTGCTAAATTACAGATAGCCTCAGATATTATAAATCCCTGGTTGGAAGTAATATTTGAAGCCTGCCTAACTCTATCGTACATCCCTCAGAGATGGAAAGAGACAAATGTGGTGTTCATACCCAAAGCAGGGAAAATAACCCACTCAACACCGAAGGACTATAGACCAATCAGCTTATAGTCCTTCTTACTCAACACGTTGGAGAGACTAGTTAAAGCGTACATAAAGGAACGTATCAATCCAAATCTTTGGTCAACTAACCAACACGCTTATACTAAGGGCAGCTCGGTGGACACGGCGCTGCACGCTCTCATTAGCCAGGTTAAGAAGTCCATGTACAATAAGGAGTTTACGTTGGCCGTATTTCTGGATATCGAAGGTGCCTTCAACTTTTTGTAATCAGAAGCAATTCTGTGTGCCCTCAGAAACCTGCACATGGACGAGTCGATATGCCTCTTCATAGGGGGGCTGCTGACAGAGAGGCACGTTGTCTCCTCGCTGGGTGGCTCACACTCAAGAAGAGAGGTTAATAGGGGTACCACTCAAGGGGGGATCCTCTCCCCGCTACTATGGAACGTAGTCATAAATGACCTACTGAAAGAACTAGAGTCTGTAGGGTGTAGGGCAATTGCCTACGCTGACGATGTGACTCTTACGGTCTCTGGCAAACACTTAAACACCCTATCCGAACTTATGGAGCAGGCACTCCTCAAGGTACCCCGCTGGTGTGAGAAGTGTGGACTAGGGCTAAACCCTCTCAAAACTGAGCTTGTACTCTTCACCAGAATGCATAAAGTACCGAACTTCAAAGTTCCTACTCTAAACGGCACGGAACTGGTGGTAAAAAAGCAAGCTAAATATTTGGGCATTCTAACCGACAGGAAGCTTAGTTGTCAGCCCAATATCCAAGAGAGAGCACGGAAAGCGCTCGTCGCGCTGTACTCCTGCAAAAGAGCAGTGGGCAAGAACTGGGGACTGAAACCAACTGTTGTTCACTGGATGTACACGGCCGTGGTAAAATGTTCTACGGGACCGCAGTCTGGTGGACTGCCCTTGACAAAAGGATCCACCAAACTGCCCTCGGCAAGGCTCAGAGAGCCGCCGAATTGCTCATAACGGGGGCGGTCAGGTCCACCCCCTCCAAAGCGCTAGATATAATACTAAATCTAGCTCCAGTAGACCTCTACTGCAGATATGCTGCAGCTACCACAGCGATCAGAATCAACTCAGTTGGGATATGGAGCACTAGCAAACTGGATTCCAGAACTTAATTTTGAAAATAAGTTCTCCACTTCCATTCCGGTCAAAACCAAATGGTTAGAGGGCACGTTAATTCAAGGCAAGGACATCTGGCTCTTTACGGATGGTTCCAAGTCTGAAAACAGAGTAGGGGGAGGAATCTTCTCACAAGATTTCAACCTCAAAAAGTCTTTTAGACTCCCAAACCACTGTAACATTCTTCAGGGAGAGGTCACGGCCAGCCGAGTGGCAGCGGACTGGATCCACAAAAAGGACCTTCAGGGGAACCGTATCATGTTCATTACTGATAGCCAAGCCGCCATTAGGGTACTGAATAGTCCGTACTGCACCTCAAAGATGGTCAGAGACTGTAAAAAATCACTAAATAGGCTTGCAAATAACTGTGACGTGGGACTCATGTGGGTACCTAGCCACACTGATATCAGGGGAAATTCAATTGCCGACGACCTTGCAAGGAAGGGGGCAAGAATGAAGGACCTGTTTACTGAATTCTCCATCCACATTCCTGTTGTGGAATGCAAGAGACTACTTAGGGACTAGATGATAGCATCGGTCAACCATAGGTGGAGAGAAGAAGATACGTGTTTCATAACAAGGCAGCTATGCCTATATAGGATACTATAAACAGCAACAGATTAATTGCACTTAGCAGAATCGACATAAAAAAGGCGGTAGGCATCCTCACAGGCCACTGCCTCCTAGGCAGACATGCACAAAAGCTGGCTCTTGAGCACGACTTATGCAGAGGATACCTGGATGTGGAGGAGGAAGAGACGGTACTCCACTATCTGGGATAATGACCTGCTCTCGAAGGGAAAAGGACCAAGTACCTTGGTATGCACTATGTAAATGGACTAACGGACCTCACACCCCTAGATGTGAGAAATCTAATCGGGTTCATTAGGTGCTCGGATTGGTTTGTATAGGTGGGGAGTGGCCCTTTGGGCCTAAGTGAGCAGTCTAACTGCTGCCATTAGAACCTAACCTAACCTAACTTGCACTTGGCCCACTGAGCATATACATTCAAGTTCTTAATCAAAAGATATTTTAATCTTGTTTACTCAGAGGAAGGAGTTGTTGTTTTATATTTTATTGGATTAAAAGTAAACACATTAAGTGTTAAAAAATGTATAGCGTTACTTAGCCATTAACGATGCAACTCTCTAATAGGCAACAGATGGCACCAATCGACATTAAATAATTAGTAACAAATAGCTCTTTAATAACGTTACCTTTAAATTGACGAATAAATCTCCACAAAACATAATTATTTAATAAAATTACAAAAAATATAAAACTAATTACTTTATCTGGTATATTTACTATATAAATATAAATAATTTAAAACTATATTACATTTACCATATTTTATATTCATAAAAAATATAATACAATAATTATATCTAAATAAAACATAAACTTCTATCTCTCTGTCTCTTTCATTTCATCAAGTTCTAAATAACAAGATTTTTAATCTTAAGACTTTGTGGTAGTTATTCACACATACATATCCCACTGAACTAACTCATTCAAATAACTCTATGTTTTTGAGTTTACGTAAGTGATTATTATACTAAAAAAGACTGTTATTCCTTACTTCACTTTTTATTCGTATCGTTAGATGTACATTTCGAGATACAAGGTGCTCATTATCAATAACAAACTTCGAGTTTGCTATTGATAATGAGCATCTTGTGTCTCGAAATGTACATGTAACGATACAAATAAAAAGTGAAGTAAGGAATGTCTTTTTTAGTGTCATTCAAGTAATCTTAAATCAACATTTATTTATTTAATGTTGGTTAAATGTTGATATAACGTTATTAGTTGGTGTTTTGTTCAGTGGGATGTTGGCCAATTTTATTATAATTTTCTGTTTGGTTTCAAAAATGACAAATGAGTCGAATATAATTTAGTAACAATTAAATATGTGCTCAGAATCAATACAGTTTTTACGTTAATAACAATGATAATATTTATTTTAATCGATATAGAAATTTAATCTTCGAATATATTTACTGTTAAATTGGTAAACCAGACATAAGCATATTATTTATTTCCTGTTATTTAATACTTGATGCCCCTAATAAATTACCTAGAATTTGTATGACTAACTCATTTTCATTACCTCTTTCTTACAACGAAACAGATAATTACATCTATCTAAACAATTTTTTTTATGTATTTACAAGGAATATTTGAAAGTTTGGTCAATTCGCTGTTATTGCGATTTGATGTCTTCTTTTATGATATTTGTCGTTTGACTATTTGCTGCCAAAACGGTTTGTTTGCTGTACGCATTCCTGTAAAATCTTAAAAATAGGTATAGAAAAATCACAACGTTTCCCACGAAGAAAAATGTTAGAGCTTTCGGAAATTTACAGTCCATCCAGATTATCATCATTAAGTAAGCCAGCATTATACAAAATTGGCCCTACAAAAAAAAAATAAGAGTCTTAATTAAATGTTGAATTATTGCTTCCTCTTAAGGTACATAAAATCAAATGACGTTAGACTTAAGTTAAATGTTGGTTTGATATGACGTTTTTTTGATTTTTGTAATTTTAAAAGCACATAAAATTATATAAAAAATATCAACTTCATTTTTGAAAAACGGTTTCTTATTTTAATTCTTACCAATTGAATCCAAGTCATGTATTTCTTCCACCAAAGATATTTTTGGTATTTTGGTCCTAGTGCTGCGACAAAGTAATAGAAATACATTATCACGTGGACTAATGAATTCAAAAACCCAATTAGAAGACCTTGTTCGCCTAAAAATCGAAAGATATAATTAACGTTTTTTTTATGTTTACTAAAAACGCAGTTATAGTAGAATTTGATGATGTAGAATGTGTGGTTCAAATTTTTTAGAGTGTGTCGACAATTGTATCTGCAACGATTTTTCCTAGTTGTGTCAAATTTTGACGTTACATGACAATGTCATACTGTTTAGATCGCAAGTATATTAGTGTTCTTTCTTTAGGAAAAGCTTTAAATCATAATTTCTTGTGAATTTATTCTTTTGAGTATATATATATACCAATTACGTGTTGTATATAATAAAATACTCGTTGTTTTCTTAAAAGAGGTTAATTTGAAGTTTAAATGAGTGTTTTTCACTCCCAGGTTGAGCATGAAGTAAAATTTCGAGTTTAGAAAAGCCTGAAAATTTGGTTTGTTCGCGTAGCGCGAAGCGCGGAGCGACCAAATCAAATTTTCAGGCTTTTCTAACCTCGAAATTTTACTTCATGCGCCACGCGTATAAGACACTGATTTCAAGCGAAGTTTACTAGTTCACAATATTTCAGTGCTTTCAGTGTTAAATACGCAGGGCGCATGAAGTAAAATTTCGGGTTTAGAAAATCCTGAAAATTTGGTTTGGCCGCGACCAAACTAAATTTTCAGGCTTTTCTAAACTCGAAATTTTACTTCATGCTTAGTCTGGGAGTGGAAAACACTCATTTTAACCTTAGAATTGAACTTATGAAAAAAAGCGTATGCATATGTATGCCTAATAGAAAATTGCCTGTATGTATACTTAATAGAAAAATTCCCTGTATTAACAGATCAATCCGATGACTATTAGCCAAATCTACTAAATGCGCATTCGATTCAACTAACATTTTCGGTTGAGCTTGCACAAAATCAACATAAATGCATTATTTATTTCTGTAAATTCCTAAACTATTTAGTATATGAGGAAACCTTAAAACTTTATAGCTGCATACCGGAACATACGTTTTCGCATGTTCCATCTAAAAACCATAGCAGACATATTATGAAGTGTTCTGTTTCTTTTCACACACGTAATCTGCTGACATCAAAGTATTTTCGTATTACATATATTCGTGCAGAAAGCACTACAAATCATGGAAACCATGGGACACCTCTTGTGAATCGTAACTTATATTCATTTTAGTCGAAACTTGATGCTCCACTGAGCAAAAAACAAACAAATAAAGTTATATCAACATAGTAGCAACATTAAACGTTGTTTTAATGTTGGTGGAACATTACTTAAATAAATTTGCTCAGTGGGTCATGTCAGTAAAAAGTAAAAAATTTTCAATGTCACTCGTAAAACTTGGATGATTTAATGTATCTTACTTTAAAGACATAATTATGGAAATCAAATTTAATACTATGATTATTATGGAGATTTGGACTTGTTTTCGATGTTTTTTTGAAAACTTACCGGGAAGGAATTTTAAATAAGCCCAAGAAAATACCATCATTATTGAGTGATGATATACGTGCAGAAAAGTGACTTGATTTTGTTTCTTCCTGAGCACGAAAAATACCGTGTCCAAAAGTTCTATAATTTTCGAAACAAAATACCACCATGCTGCCGTAATTACCTACAAAAATGCAAAATATTAATTAAGTCTAACACAAATAAAGAAATAAAGCACTCTTTATTATTAATAAACACACATTAAAGCATACATTCAACATAAAAACGACATTTTCTTTATAAATTTACTAAGCTTTGATTAAGCGATTAAAAATATTATTTAATTATCCTTAATTGACATTTACTGATTACAATTATTTAGATATTAATAATGCGTGCATAGTGCTGCAAACTCTTATATTAGAAGATAATCCTAATATAATTTATGTGCATGACAAACATAAAAAACAAACACAATTTTCATTTTCATGCTAAAACTTACCCTTTCATACAAATCTAATCTTATATTATAATCATCCTGTAATTGATTTAAAAATTTATATAACGCAAAGAACTTATAAATTGCCAATTTTACATTATAATAAAAACAATAAATAGCAACATTAAAGTTTTTGAAATATTCAATTTAATAACTGGAGATCAAGCTTATTTAAAAACAAAAAAAACTAGAACAAGTTAGAAATTATACTAATGGAGAGAGATCGAGAATAATTGTTTCAATCGGCAGTACGTTCTCTTGTAGCAAATTGTAGTGTTGCTTTTGTTTTGTTTATATATTGTTGAAACTATGGCCACAAAATATAAGTCATATGTTGTATTGGCGTTAACAGTTGTTTACTTTTCTTTTTGTGATTAATCACAAATAAGTATTTTAATTAAATAATAAAATGTCTCCCGTTATGCATGATTAAAGCAGCGTTTTCCAAACTCTGTGCCTTGAGTTAATTATTGGTGGGTCTCGATTAGATCTTGATCAACATGTCTTTTTCTAGTTAGTCAAGAGAACCCGGTCACAACATCCACACAGGTTTTGCCACCCCGAGAGCGGGTCGTGTACCCACTTAAAAAACACTTTACACATAATTTAAATAAATGTATGGGTTTCCTAAATGGCATACAAAATAAATAAAAAATGGATTTATTGATTTCTTAAATAATTGAAAAAGTGAAAACAGATGACACTGAATGATGAGGGTGAACTACTTATCAATGTCTGATGTGTCTATCTTAATTTATATTTCTATCGTTTATACGAGGGTTGCCTTTTATTTTTCGGGATTAGGGAACAGAAACAAATATTTTTTTATTATTTTTCAAAATGTTCACGGTTATTCCATTTTTTGCCGAGAGAGATTCCATTTTCAATTCTTTATACACAACACAAATAGCGCTCGTATGTTAACATGTTCTAAGTACAAATACCGTCAAAAATGTCAAACTTTACAGTAGAGACGTCATTTTTTAAATAGTAGCACTAGAATTACCCAATCCCGAAATATAAAAGGCAACTCTCGTATTGTACATGTGTAATGTATTTCAGTGATATTACAATTGCAATTTAATAAAATTACTTGTATTATATTATGTATTATAATAATATTTAAAATAGCAAAAGAAAATATCAACCTAACTTACGTTCGTAAACATAATAATGTTCAATATTCTTGATGTCTTCATTAGTACATCAATCCTTAAACAAATGGTTGACGATTACGTACCTTTATATGTTGTGCTATTTTGACAGGAAATTTTTGCTTAGGATGTCTGTTGTATGTTTAGGTTAGGTTACTTTAGGTTAGGTTAGGTTATTATTTGTTTAGGTGTTGTGTGATACACTAACTTAACAATAACCGATATGCGATTTTATAATCGCATATCGGTTATTGTTTAGTTAGTGTATCACACAACACCTAAACAAACAATAACCTAACCTAACCTATGGGTAAAATTGCATATCGGTTGTTGTTAAGTTAGTGTATCACACAACACCTAAACAAACAATAACCTAACCTAACCTAAAGTAACATAACCCAACCGATGGGTAAAATTGCATATCGGTTGTTGTTAAGTTAGTGTATCACACAACACCTAAACAAACAATAACCTAACCTAACCTAAAGTAACCTAACCCAACCGATGGGTAAAATTGCATATAACCTAACCTAACCTAATCTAACCTAACCTAAACATAAAACAGACCCTCTAAAAAAAAAATTTGCTGTCAAGCTCAAGAAACATTATCTTAAAAACACTGCTTTCTAAATAGAATTATTTCGCTCGAAAATTTAAAAAAATATTTGTATACATTATATTTTTATAGATACTAATTGTGAATAATTCACCCTACCGAGCGCGATAGCTCGAATGCATTGCGATGATTCGAATCTTTTTGTAAGTATTCGAATGCATTGCGAGGATTAGAATCTTTTTGTATTTGAATTCTTTTGGGAGGATTCGAATAACCTAGATTTGAAATCGAATACGAATACTTTTAAAATAACGTAACGAATCCGAATCACGAATCCTTTATCACTTAAGTATTGAAATGCATCATTTAAATTCTTCGAATCTCCCCTAGCTCTGTTATTTAACCCATTATGCGCTATTGATGTAATAACGAAACAATATAATTTTTTTGGTAATTAAGTTACTAAATAAGTTATTTGATACATTGGTATATTTAACCTGATTTGTGAATGTGTCTAGAAAAGTAAAATTAAATATTTTTACTACTACTCATATTAAAAAAGTATTTTTAAGTATATTTCTAACAATGAAATATTTCAGTGTTGTATACGCGTGGCGCATAAAGTAAAATTTCGAGTTAAGAAAAGCCTGAAAATTTGGTTTGGCCGCTCGGAGCGACCAAACCAAATTTTAAGGATTTTCTAAACTCGAAATTTTACTTCATGCTTAATCTGGGAGTGAAAACACTTGTTCGAAACTTTCAATTGAACGCATTTATAAAATCGACGAATGTCCGAAAATTTACAGCATATACATTATGTATATTTACAAGAAAAATGCCCAGTATGTAATATAATCAGTCATTTATAGAAATCATAAAAATAAGTGCAGGATTTTACCTGAAATAAACTATTAAAGTTAACTCTATTATTGCTCGGCCGTTAATGTGTTTAGTGCAGTAATAATATTCGCAATTATTCGAAGAAACATCAAACAAATAAACTAGTTTCGATCAATAAATCCATTCGCTTATCGGAAACAAAAATCGGAGATAATTGCATTCTTTACGGATTTATTTACCTATTCAACATCTGTTCTGGCCGATTGAATACGCGGTGCGTATCGCTTTTTGGAAAATACAATTCGGTTTTCGAGTTTTCAAGTGCTATTGTTTATATACATTTACGATAGTATATGCTGTGACTGGTCGACGAAGCTGCAAAGGCTAATAATTACGCAATAAGAAGTGCTACTATTTTGGTTTAAAAATAATTTAAATCCTTGCTGAAGGATAAAGTAAATATTTCGACATTATCACATTTGGAGTTCACGGCCCGATGCAAAGCGTTCAATTTTAAACAAAGTTTAGTTTTCCCAACTGGAACAATAATTTTAGATTACTGAGATTTTTTTTTTATAAATAAACTTTTACATGATCTGCTGAATATATTTAAATAATAAATACAGTGTTACTATCTTTTGTTTATATGTACTTTAATTTAAGTATTTTCCAACATTACAATTTATTCCTCGTATGTTTGAAATTATTTTTTGTAATATTTTGTCGTACTTACAAGACGTCTAACTGGATTATGTGTTTTCGGGTCTGAACAACTCGTCGTGAAAATGTACTCCCAGTCATTTTTGTAGACAAACGCTTTGCAGCACAGCCACAGGCTGAAGAGCATTTGGTATAAATTGTAAGCTATGAGAATCTTCTTCATTTCAAAGGGTCTCCGATTTGCCATCCAATCCGGGCCTAGTTTCAACACGAAATAGAGGTACATTCCTAAGATTATGAATATCGGAACTGGACTGTGCATTAATGGCCATGAATCCACCGTTGGATCTATAAAAGATAATTTTAATAATTAATAGAACAAATAAATCAACACTCAGAACCATTTGCACCACAACTGATTAACTGTAATCATCTATTAATCATTGATTAAACCCCTAATTAAGCCGAAATTATACAGTGAATTTTTTAAATATACCCTGTTAATTTTCGAGCAATGTTCAATTTAAATGCTTTTACAGAGTGTTTCCACTTCTTGATTAAGCATGAAGTAAAATTTCGAGTTTAGAGAAGTCTAAAAATTTGGATTGGTTACGTAGCGAAGCGGAACGACCAATAGAAATTTTCAGGCTTTTCTAAACTCGAAATTTTATTTCATGCGCCACGCGTATAAAACAATGATTTAAAGCGAAATTTAAAATATACTACTTAAGTATGATCCCACGTTAATAATGCTGAAAGGCAATTATAAATCGTTGGTTTAAACGTAAAAGTCATTAAGTAAATTAACGGTTTTTTTTTATCCAAAAAGTACTTACCCTTTTTTGATTCTAGTAATTCATTATAGTTATCTACGACTAAGTGCATCAATGATGTCATTGTGATTTCTGAAAAAAAAAGAGTATCATACGTATTATAAACTATTTTACATTTTTATTTAGTTCAATTTTATTTATTAAAATAAACAAATTCATATTTACATCGTTATATATATATATATATATACTGAGTGTCTCGGATAAGGGGCGAACATAGCAATTTAACATGTAAAATTAGATATGTGTAATTATTAGCTCCCTTATTCAATTCAAAGAAAAATCGTAAAGGAATATTTTTTAGAGTAATAAAAACTGTACTAAATGTATCAATATAATTTACGTTTGTACCAGAATCCATATTTGCGAAATGCTACCAAAGAAATTTAAATGATGAAAAATAGTTAATGCATGCTTGTCGTTAGGGATAAATCATAATAATAACACTTAATTAGTGGAAGAAAGATTATTTATTTATTATCAAGATAATTTATAGTGGTGTAAGATTACAAACAGTTCGTCAATTATTTTTGTTCAAATTTTTATTTTACTGTATTTACGTCCAATGGGAAATGCTAGAGCAAGTACTCAAAAAGTTCTCCATTCTGGTGTAAACAATAATCCAATCTGTTATAAAATGCCTGCCTTACATTAGCCAAGTGCCTATCTGTAATTAATCTGCAATCCACAAAAATTGCTTCCCGCAAAGATTCAATATTTGGATGGCGTTTTTTATAAATTTTAGTTTTCAGGTGACCCCATAAAAAGAAATCGCATGGTGTTAAATCAGTAGATCTTGGTGGCCAGATGATAGTGCCACCGCGACCAATCCAATAATTGGGAAAATTAGCATTTAAATATTCCCTCACATTTAAACCATAATGGGCCGGACATCCATCATGCTGATACCATATCTCCTGATTTTCACGTACAACTTCTTCTAACGCAGGGCCAACCTGGTCGATTAAAAGGTCTAAATAAGAATTCTAATTTAAATTTCCATGAATTTTAAATGGCCCAATAATATTATTATTAAAAGTACCAGCCCAAATATTTATTTTTTGCGGGAACTGGGTTCTAGTTTGTAAGCGTATCTGTGGATTTTCCTGCGTCCAGTATCGTGTGTTCTGTGTGTTGGGCTCGTCATTAAGAGTTAACGTGCATTCATCAGTAAAACAGATAAACTGCAAAAAGTTTCGGTCTGTGTTTGATCAATCCTGCATTACTTCACAGAATACACGCCTGTTTTTTTTCATCCACTAGTAGTATCTCCTGATGACATTGATGTTTGTAGAGATGATATCCATGCTTCTTCAGAATCTTATGTACAGAGAATTTAGACACGTTAGACTCACGAGCAATACATCGTATGCTAGTTGTTGGTTCAGCTTTTATCAAAACCAAAACTCTTTCTTCCAATTCATTGTTGCATCTTCTGTTCCGTTTGCCTGTAAGGTTAATGTTTTTGAATTAATATTTGTTGAAATTGGACTATTAAAATACCTTTTGACTCATCTGCCGCTACACTTGCTGTATTTTTAAACTTGTTCACAAACTTGGTAATTGTTGAAACATACGGAATTGGTCGATTGTTAAATTTAACCGAAAATACGTCACGAACTCTGCGTAAACTGACGCCACTGTAAAATGTTTTATAATGAATATCCTCTCTTCATTGGAATAACTCAGAATATTATTCATAACAATTATAATGCGTAAATTGATATCTGAGTAGCAAAATTATATTCACTATAACATGACATTTGTCCAACTCATGGCAAGGGTTTTTATTAAATGGTACATTGTTCAACTTATTTTTATTATTTTTGAGGTGAATTCTGGTACAAACGCAAAGTAAATTGATACATTTAATACAGTTTTTAATACTCTAAAAAATATTCCTTTACGATTTTTCTCTAAAATTAATAGGGGAGCTAATAATTACACATATTTAATTTTACATATTAAATCCCTATGTTCGCCCCTTATCCCAGACACTCGGTATATATATACAGGGTGTTTACGCTAAACCGTTCGTTAAAAGTATATTGGGTTGCCGTTGCACTAAAAATTTGAAAAAAATCCTTGTCATACGGTTGAATAAGTTCTCCTCATGTGAACATTTTCAACTTTATATCACTTCCCGTTACACCGGAAGTAGCACCAAATTTGTTATTTTAAATGGAACACCCTATATATATTAGTAACTTTTTGGATTCCTCGTTTAAATTGCAACCTATTTTATTCGAACGTATGTACACTTGTCTCTTATAGTTTTCAAGCAAAAAAAAAAAAAAAAATTCTAAAATTTTGACCTCTAAAAGGCATCTTGAAATCTATCTGTAACTTCTCTTAAGTATAAAATAAAAATATGATTTATATCTCTACTTGTACCTAAAGGATGCCTCTATGATTGTATTAATTGGAAACTGTCAATTTTGACAATAAGTGTTCTTAAAATGTCAATATCGAAGTGCCCTCTTCAATATCTCGTAATTCATTTTTTTTAAATAGAATGACCCATTTTTTATAACGTGGTACGATTGGGTGGAAGATTTCCTACAAAAAAGTATTAACAACTATACTCCTAAAGCAAGTGGTTTTCGAATTATTTTGAAGATTCGTTTTTCGTCGCATTTATGCAGGGAATAATGCGCGCTATAGTCGCAACTGAATTTTAGTAGGCAAGTAGTAATGCTTTTGTTTCTTCGCTTATGTAATGCGAAATGTCAAATAATAAAAACAATTAGTACAAAGTTCAACAAAATGAATAAATACCCTCATCAACAAATTATCAATTTATTCTTTATACATGGCAACTGCGATAGAATTGGTACTCGAACATGCAGAATATTGAATTAAACTTATCCACATTTGCCGCGTATGAATAAAATAAAATTTAGAAGATTGGAATCAAATTTTGTTCAATTGGCAGTTGCCATGTATAAAAAATAAATTGATAATTTGTTGATTTGTGTAATTAATCATTTTGCTGATTTCTGTAAAACTTTGTACTAATTCTTTTTATTGTTTAACATTTTGCAATACAATCCGCGACAAAACAAAAGCATACTACAGGCCTACTAAAATTCAATTGCGACTTATGCGCGCATTATTCCCTGCATAAATGCGACGAAAAACGAATTTTCGAAATAATTCAAAAACTACTTGCTTTAGGAGTATAGTTTTATAATACTTTTTTGTACCAAATTTTCCGCCCAATCGTACCATTTAATAAAAATTAAGTCATTCCATTTAAAAAAATTGAATTACTAGATATTGAAGAGGGCACTTAGATATTGACATTTTAAGAACATTTATTGTGAAAATTAGTTTCCAATTAATTCACTCATAGAGGCATCCTCTAGGTACAAGTAGAGATATAAATCATATTTTTATCTTATTCTCAAGAAAAGTTACAAACAGATTTCAAGATGCCTTTTAGAGGTCAGAATTTTAGAAATATTTTTTTTTTCTTGAAAACTATAAGAGATAAGTATACATATGTTTGAATAAAATATGTTGCAATTTAAACGAGGAACCCAAAAAATTACTAATATATAGGGTGTTCTATTTGAAATAAGAAACTTCTATCTGTAACTTCTTTTAAGAGTAAGATAAAAATATGATTTATATTTCTACTTGTACCTAAAGGATGCTTCTATGAGTGTATTAATTGGAAACTGTCAATTTTGACAATAAGTGTTCTTAAAATGTCAATATCGAAGTGCCCTCTTCAATATCTTGCAATTCAATTGTTTTAAATGGAATGACCCAATTTTTATCACGTGGTACGATTAGGGGCAAGATTTCCTACAAAAAAGTATTAACAACTATACTCCTAAAGTAGGGCAGGTGGTGGCCGAGCGGTAACGTCGCCGGACGGTAAATCGCTCGACGTGCCACAGACCGGGTTCGATTCCCGTGCACGGGGAGTTGTTATTTAAAAATAATAACTCGTCGTGTCCCTGGGTGTGGTGTGAATGTGTTGTGACGTCCAATATATGTTAATATAACTTACGACATAAGTTATGAATTAAATAATATAAGTTAAAAATAAATAATTGATGTTGGCCAATAGTCAGAGCAACTAAGGCCAGGCAAAAGCCAAAAACAAAAACAAAAAAAAAACTCCTAAAGTAAGTGGTTTTCCAATTATTTCGAAGATTCGTTTTTCGTCGCATTTATGCAAGGAATAATGCGCGCATAAGTCGCAACTGAATTTTAGTAGGCAAGTAGTAATGCTTTTGTTTTGTCGCGTATGTAATGCGAAATGTCAACTAATAAAAACAATTAGTACAAAGTTATACAGAAATCAACAAAATGAATAAATACACCCATCGACAAATTATCAATTTATTCTTTATACATGGCAACTGCGATAGAATTGTTACTCGAACATGTAGAATATTTAATGAAACTTATCCGCATTTGCCGCCGATGAATAGAACAAGATTTAGAAGATTGGAATCAAATTTTATTCATTTGGCAGTTGCCATGTGTAAAGAATGAATTGATAATTTGTTGATTTGTGTAATTATTTATTTTGTTGATTTCTAAAAAACGTTGGACTAATTCTTTTTATTATTTGACATTTCGCAATACAATCGCGACAAAACAAAAGCATACTACTGGCCTACTAAAATTCAATTGCGACTTAAGCGCGCATTATACCCTGCATAAATGCGACGAAAAACGAATATTCGAAATAATTCGAAAACTGCTTGCTTTAGGAGTAGAGTTGTAATACTTTTTTGTAGGAAAATTTCCCTCCAATCGTACCACGTGATAAAAATTGGGTCATTCTATTTAAAAAAAAACTTAGATATTGATATTTTAAGAACACTTATTGTGAAAATTGACAGTTTCCAATTAATTTACTCATAGAGGCATCCTCTAGGTACAAGTAGAGATATAAATCATATTTTTATCTTATTCTTAAGAGAAGTTTCAGACAGATTTCAAGATGTCTTTTAGAGGTCAGAATTTTAGAAATATTTTTTTTTCTGGACGACTATAAGAGATAAGTGTGCATATGTTCAAATATGTTGCAATTTAAGGAGAAATCCAAAAAATTACTAATATATATATGGTGTTCTATTTAAAATAACAAATTTGGTACTACTTTCGGTGGAACCGGAAGTGATATAAAGTTGAAAATATTTCACATGAGGAGAACAGATTCAACCGTATGACATGGAATTTTTAGTGCAACGGCAACCCCATAAACTTTTAACGAACGGTTTAGCGTAGACACCCTGTATATATATATATATCAATTAACAGATAATCTGAATAATAAATTTGTAATCTTGTAATGAATCCGTATAAAAGATTGTCAATAAAATGTTCGCACAATCCAGGTTATCAGAATGTCAATAAACCGTATGAACGAAACAATACATCTTACATAAATGGTAATTTAATTTTGATTAGCAAAATACCAATCAAAATTCGTAAAGAAATAATCATTTTTTTTAATAAATGATAACGCAAATTCATATTTTTTCACAAAACATATCATAAATAAATTTTATCAGTATTTTTGAGGCTAAAAATAAATAATTGTGTGGTCACCAAAATGTTTATAACAAATCAAGTCACATATTAAAATTCTATAATTTTTAGAATTATAAGGCTCAACCCAATATTATCTTAAAAACATGTCTATAAAAACAAAGCATTTGTGTATACTTAGTAATTATTACAATTATACATAAAGGGATTTTTTCTTTTAAGTAAACATATGTATTTTTAGTAAATTTTCTGACATTCAATTTGAAGCTTTAAACCAGTGTTTTCTACTCTCATGTTATGCATGAAGTAAAATTTCAAGTTTAGAAAATGTTGTTTGCTCTATAAACTGTCGGCATCTCGGTTGCTTTAAAAAACAAATTACATATCTTAAATTACGTCACCTGATTCGGTGAGTGTCGGAAACGTCAAATAAATGTAATTATATGTATGTCTAATTACGACGTATGTTTCTGAAGTCAGAACCTACTAGGATGCCGACAGTTTATAGACACTCGTTAGAAATTTTAATTCATGCACCACGCGTAGAAAACACTGCTTTTAAGCGAAGTTCCTAATATACGTCTTTAGCATACTGCTATAGTAGCATTTTGTTAACTTCAAAATATTTAAGTGTTTTAGATGCGTGGCGCTGAAGTATAATTTCGAGTTTACAAAACCTGAAATGTTACTTCATGCTTATTCTGGGTGTGGAAAACACTCGGTAAAAGCATGAAATTAAACTCTTTTAAAAATAACCAATATTTGAGGATTTACAGCGTATAATATAAATATATAAATATAATATATCATAAATATACTTAACAGAAAACATTCCTGTATAAGGTCTACTTATCCATATTTTCTTACTACTACTTGATTTGTGCAAAACTATTTGTTGTTGGCGCAAATAAATTATTAATATTATTAAAGTAATGGGAAAAGAAGTTAAATTTCGAGTTTAGATTAACCTGAACATTTGGATTTACCGGGGCGGTACCCCTTGGCCTTGCACCAGGAAATCCAATTGTTATTAAACTTTTCTAAACTTGAAATTTTACTTTATGCTCAATCAATCAGTGGAAACCCTTGTTAATGATCATTAAATGTTCTATGACTTGTTTCTATAAAACAATAAACCGGTTATTGAAATAGTCGGTAAATCTACAACGCCAAGTAAAAACTATCTTCTATAATAAACACAAAAAAAATCCTGTTCATATAATTTTATTAAAATTAACCTCTTAAAATGAAGACAATTAATATAAACAACAATAACAGTAAATAGTCTTCAATTAATTCAAAACTAATAAATAATGCAGAGACTTATTTATTTAATCTATTCACAAGTGTTGATTACTAAAACTAATCACTTTCACATTAAGTAGCCAATAATTTTGATTATTGTCGTGGGAGAGCGCGACAGATTTCCTAGAGTAGGTGAAGTGAAATAAGGCTATAATATGTTTCAATCTAACTAAAAAACCCAAATTCAATCAGGAAGGGGTGGCGCGGAGTTATGAGGAGGGGGGGGGGGCGACCTGAATAAGGTTGAGAACCTATGCTCTAAAGTATCTGTGGGTAGCCAGTGCCGAAATACTGAGCCCAAATTCAATGTTAAAATATCTGAATTAAAAATAAAACGTACTTTAAATGGTGCAATCTTTATTATTAATAATAATACACTTTATTAAAGAAAATATCCGTTAACATTTTTTGTTTGGAAAACAATACTTTCTCTTTCAGGAAAAGTAAAAATCATAGAAATATGTATAGTAAATAAGTTTTACAAGAATTTTAAATAGAAATATTAGTATTTTGACTTGACTTTTCACTATTTAAGTACGACCTTAGATTAAGAATATTAGTAGATACGAGACATCCATCACTCGCCACAAAGTGGGGTGAGAGGAATGCATCCAAATGCCTAAACATAAAAATATCAGGCATCAACAGATGCAAGATAACTAAGACTATTATCCGTTTAAAAAGTTTTGACCCCTGTGTTTGAATGCCAATAAAACAAACAGCATTTTTCAATAACTATAATTTAAAAATACGCATAAAGAGCAATCAATTCTACATAACGTATTTTGATTTTGAGATTTGTCCTTTACAAATATGATTTATGTTGACCTCTAAATGAAAAGAAAAAGAAAAGCCTGAAAATTTGTATTTCCTGAGGCGCGACTCGCTTCGCTCGCGCGCTCCTGCATATCCGAATTTTCAGGCTTTTCTAAACTCGAAATTTTACTTGACGCTTAATCTGGGAGTAAAAATACTCATTAGAAGTTTCAAATTGAACGTTTTTATAATTAACCTTGTATAAAAAATCTACTCATTCTACAGTGATTCATTATAAAATAATCCAGTTTGGTTTGATAATTTTTGAAGTAAACCGTATGCCTATAGTTATTTACTTTTTAAATCAAGTAAAATTACTTTAATATGTAATGAAAAAAGTATCTAAATTCAAATACAATTAATTAATTCGTTAATTTTTCGTTTTATTTCATTTCAGTTTTAAAAATATGATGATAATGTTTAACCAAGTAATCAATGACAAACAATACATTAGTTGATAGCTACAATTTTGTAATATTTTAAAATTGTAATATTTTCGACAGTAGTGAACATATTTTGTTTGTGACTCTATCACTTATGACATGACCGTTTTTCACTAATTTGTATATTTGTTTACAATTTCTAGAAAAGAAATTACTTATTATTATATGTCATAAAGTAACATAATATTAAGTGTTGAAAGTGGTATAAAACGGCGAATGTGTAAAAAGTTAGGTTAGGTTAGGTGCCACATACATTTAAGTAGACGATGTAACGTCTAACCTATTTTAAGTTTTGACATATTCGGCGTGTCAAGTTTGGTTGTATCTCACATCGTCAAGGTGTTTAAGGTTAGGTGTCACTCTGATAAGTTAGGTTAGGTATAATGTCAATCTGTTGACTAAATGTCGGCCAACGCCGACTTACATCAACTGCAATTATAGTTTAGATATCGACTTACGTCAACTGTCTTTATAGGTTAAAGTAAAACAAACAAACAAGTATAGTAATCAAGATACAAATTCAAAATATACACAATAAGTGCCATAAAAATGTCATAAGTGATAAAGTGACAAAGAAAACATGTAATGAACATGTTTTGTTTGTCACTCTATCGCTTATGACGTTGTCTAAAAATATTACAAAATTTAAAAAATGCATAACTGTTAATAATTGTATTCATATGATAAAAAATGATATTTTTTTTAATATTAAATTCAAATATAAAAAGATTTAATTTGATCCTTTTTTTATAAACCTCAAGCCGTCCTCCTGGGTGCGCGCGTGAACGAATTGTACCTGAAGATTTTCGCTCAATTTCTGTCTATCTTGCGTATATCGGGTGTACACAAATAGGCATTTAAGATGACATTTTACATAAAAATCAAGTGTTTACTTGAGTTTTTTAGTTTGTTTCAAAAGTATTAAAAGAATACATTTAAATAAATAGCACATTTACTTTTTATAAAATCATTTTTGTTTTCCATAACGAAGGTTGTTAGGTGTCCTGATTAATCAGGATTGTCCCGATTTTTAATGTAAGGTCCCGGTATCCCGGTTGAAGTCTTATAGAAATGATTAATTTTTTCTGATAGTTATTGAACTAAAGTTGGAATTTTTAATGAAATCACGAATTTAGTTTCAAAAATTGAGAAAAACTTATAAATTGTTCAATAAACGTAGATGTTGGTATATGTACACAAAAACGAATAAAGTTTTCCCTAACAAAATAGAATTTTTGTTTAATATTCCCATAGACGAAGTTTATGTAAATGTAGATAATGTTAATATATCTCAACTTGATCTAAAAATGCATTTCAAACATCTATTCTTTCAAACGACAAAAGCCCGGAACACAATTCCAACGTTCCTTAAAAGAGAAAAGTTCCAATTTTATGAATTCATATGACCACCATGTGTTACACGAGAAATATCAAAACGGTGGCTCATTTCTTGCCACACATGAATCAGCTGGTCTCTAGTTATCGAATTTACAGCTTCAACAATTCGATGTCGCATATTTTCAAGAAAGGCTTTTGGGCTCCTTTTCGTAAACTGTACGAATACGCTCGATATTTTGCGACTAGACCAAAAAGTTTAAAATCTTTCGATTTCTATCACTTTCCTAAAATGTTGGAGGGTAAGGGGAAAGAGGCCGAGCACTCAAGGGTTAATCCATTATGAACACCAACCGCATTTTTTTGGGTGTCAATGACAACCCGATATTAGCAGGTTGTAAGAAGTCCATGTTTTCAGCCGGCGCGTGGCGTTATCTTTTGTCCGGTTTGAGGTGGTTTTGATAGGAAGATTTATTTGATATTTATGAAATTATTTAAAATGTAATTATAATTAATACGACATTTGTAAAATAAAGTCGAAAATTATGTCTACGTGTACAATTTTAGGTCAATATTTTTTTTTAAAACTTATCTGACGTTTACATCTTGGTAAATATTAATCATCATCACATCTAATCGTTATATATTTTTAACTTGACTGTAAATCAGTGGTTTATACGCGTGGCGCATGAAGTAAAATTTCGAGTTTAGAAAAGCCCCCGTAGAAAATTTGTCGAGGGTCGCGACAAATTTTCACGGGGCTTTTCATTAATCATTTTCATTCATTTTCATTCATTTTCATCACGGGGCTTTTCATTAATCATCATCACATCTAAGCGTTATATACTTTTAACTTTACTGTAAATCAGTGGTTTATACGCGTGGCGCATGAAGTAAAATTTCGAGTTTAGAAAAGCCCCGTGAAAATTTGTCTCGGGTCGCTACGCGACCCTCGACAAATTTTCTACGCGGGGCTTTTCTAAAATCGAAATTTTACTTCATGCTTAGTCTGGGAGTGGAAGACACTCGTTAGTTTAAAATACATCACAATTGGTAAAATATATATCGTTGGATGGCCGTCTTCAGGGGTGATATGTAAGCAAATTATGGGTCTTGGGAGTTCTCAAATAAGTGAGTTACTTGACTGTTTCTAAGGCACTCTTTACAAAAAACAAAAGATTAACATTTTACATATAAAATGTACAGGGTGAGCGAAACTTGATGTCTCTGCTCTATTATTAGAAAAGGAAAAACAGTAGAAAAAATCTGAAAAAAGGTTCATAAATGGGACTGACTAAGGTCTATTTTAATCCAAAATTGCATATTTTACTAAATTTTGAAACTGAAGTAATGACGTCATCGAAATTTTTTTCTTTAGATATTTCAAAAGAGCTAACTTTTCTGAATAAACTTTGTTGAGAAAAAAATTTGCTATCTTCTTTCGTTAAAAAATTAAAAGCAAACTTAAAAGAAAGTATTATGAAAAATTCACAATTGTCACGACTTAAACAAGTAGCCTTTGGAAGCAAATAACAAAGCTGCATTTGTCAATACTTAAACTAATGGTTGACAAATATTGTTTTCTTGTCATTTGATTTTAGATTTCAGATTTTTTCTATCGTTTTTCCTTTTCATAAATAGTTCACGTCGTTATTTTAAATGTACATTACATATGAGACTATTAAAATGAATAAAGGATTTCAAATTGCACTATAAATTGACAATTTTAATAGTCATATGTAATTTACATTTAGGTTGACGACGTGAACGCCATCTCCTGCCAATAGTCTTGTCTATTGTACTCACAAATTGACTATTATAAATGTCAATTGATTGTGCATTTTAAAATCCAGAAAAAAACTGAACATCTATAACCATTTTAGTAGTTATGTGTAATTTACATATAAATTGACGATATGAACACCATCTGCTGCCAATTTTTGAGTAGTGGTATTGACAGTAGATGGTGTTCACGTCGTTAATACAAAAATAATGTATATGTTCATTATAGCACTTTTTCCGTCATTTAAAGAATTGATGATTGTCGTACAAAACGTATTACACTTGCTAATTGGTTGGTTATAGACCATTTAACAATAAATCAGAGTTTTATACGCGTCGCGCATAAAGCAAAATTTCGAGTTTAGAAAAGCCTAATTTGTCTCAGTCGCTCTGCTGCGCTACGCCCGAGCCAAATGTTCAGGCTTTTCTAAACTCAAAATTTTACTTCATGCTTAATCCCGGATTGGAAACACTCGTTAGATGATCAATCATAACCAGGGTTGTTATGTTTAAAACACTTTGTTTTAAAACAGTGTTTTAAACATGTTTAAAAACAGCCGTCGTGTTTTAAATGGTTTCGTTTTAAACATGTTTTAAATCTTACATTTGTTTAAAACATGTTGTATTTGTTTAAAACCGTTTCTTTATTATCTTAGCTGCTAAACATAAATATTTGCTGAATTATATTTTATATTAATTCATTAAAATTTTTTGTTTGTTTTTAAATTTTAGCTAAATTGGTTAAGATATTTCAAATTACATTATCAAACAAAACATTTTATTACAATAAAACTGTGTGTGCATAAATGTGGTTTTTAAATACAGGGATTTTTTCTATCAGGTATACATAAGTATACACTGTAATTTTTTTGACGTTCGTTGTGTTTTGTTCAAGATTTTAATTTTAATCTTTAAACGAGGATTTTCCACTCCCAGACTAAGCATGAAGTAAAATTTCGAGTTTAGGAAAGCCTAAAAATTTGGATTGGCCGCGTAGCGAAGCGGAGCGGCCAATCCAAATTAGGCTTTTCTAAACTCGAAATTTTACTTCATGCGCCACGCGTATAAAACACTGAAATATCGTAAAGTTTAAAATATACGGCTTTAGCAATCTGATATAGAAATGTGGATAAAACGTGAGTCAAATTCTGCGCTGACAAAATTGGTCAAAGCAGTGATTATAGGCAACATAATAACTCTAACGTATATTAGGTTGCTTATAACCGTTGTTGTAAGTGTGTGTTTTTTGAACTTCACTGTAAATCAGTGTTTTAAAGCGTGGCGCATGAAGTAAAATTTCGAGTTTAGAAAAGCCTAATTTGGATCCAAATTCTTAGGCTTTTATAAACTCGAAATTTTACTTCATGCTTAGTCTGGGAGTGGAAAACACTCGATTAAAGCCCTAAATTAACCGCATTAAAACAACGATTTCCCACAACTTTAAAAAACGCTGTAATTATCAGGATATGTACACCATAGAAAAATGCCCTGTATATTCTGTTTTAAACACGTTTTAAACGTGTTTTAAACACGTTTTAAACGTGTTTTAAACATGTTTTAAGCACGTTTTAAACCCAGATCATAACCTCATTTTGCATTTTTTTTATTGCTAGATTAGCGTGCTCTATTTAATCAATTTGATTAAAACGTAACCAAATAACACCATTGCATAACATATCGATTAATAAGTTAAATTGTTGGAGTCATCAAATGAACATAAACGACCGTTTAAAACACTTTAAAAAGGGAAAAAAGGGAAACTACCTGCTATTCTAACAGATAAAGTCATAAATTGTAACATTAACACACCATAAATTGTGGTTTCTATTCTTCCAATATACTCCCGGGCTTATAGAGGGTGTCTCTCTTCAAAATTTGCTGGTTTAGATATTTTGGAGAGGCCCTGACATTTTCATTCGATGTGCGTGGACATCCCATACTTTTCTGTTTGCAGATGCAACCATCGTCTACGAATTTTCGATGCCACTGGTAAATCTGCTCATGACGAGGCGGTTGGTTATTAAACTGACGGCGAAAAGCACGTTGAACTTCAATAATGGGCTCCAGTTTTGCTAATTGCAGCACACAAAATGATTTTTCATGTTGTGTCGCCATTTTACTACAGACAATCAACATGATAAATAACAGCGGCAATGCGGTCGCGATTAGAACTTATGCCTGGACTGTTTAAATTTTAAACTTTTGTCTATCCAGGAACGTTGGAATTATGGTTCTAACTTTTGTAGTTTGAAAGAAATAAACGTTTGAAATCTGTTCCTTTCTATTGAATAGCCCTGTATATCTCAACTTGAAAAAAAAATGAGAGGTAGATTTTGCTTCCAACATTAAAAAAAAATCATCATAAATAAAACCATTAAAGGTTTATTATTTTTATGCAAAAATTGAATGAATATTTCACGAAAACTTTGGTCGCGAGACCGTAGGTCAAGCGATTTGGTGATTTTGCTTGACTTAAATTTGCCTAAAACGACAAAGTTTGAGTGAAATATTCAATTGCCTGTATTAAAAATAATACTCGAGTGGTTTTTGACATGATTATTTTAGGAAAGCGAATTCCTGGCATATTTGCACTCAATATCCTTAACCCTTCACTACACGAAGTAACATATACCGGGTGATGCATCGGCTTAGGACATATAGGAAATCGAATGTAAATGGAACAATTATTGGCTCCCCTATTAACTTTTGCAGAAACTAGTATTGAAACTTTTTAAAGTACTAGATTAGATAAGAATACCTACGAACCCTGAATACTTTCTTCTAAGCTGTTTTGAAGTTATTTACAAAATTATGACCTAAAAAAATTGAATTTGCCTAAGATCCTAATACACAGAGCTGGGATAAATCCTCAAAAACAGGATTCGAATCACGAATCCGAATCAAGTAATATGATTCGAATCACGAATACTCGAATAAAGGATTCGTAAGTGAAAAATATGATTCGAATCAAAGATTCGAATCCTCATTTTTGAATCACGGATACAAATCCTTTAAAAATAAACTTGAATCTATTATTTGTAACCAGTAATACTTTATTCCATCAGTTTCTATTAACAAAAATGTTCATTTACCTAATAAATATCTGATTATATAATGATTTTAATGGTGATATATGTGTTATTACCTTCATTTTAAATACGTTTTATACGCGTGGCGCATGAAGTAAAATTTCGAGTTTAAAAAAGCCCCGTGAAAATTTGTCTCGGGTCGCGCAGCGACCCGAGACAAATTTTCGGGCTTTTCTAAACTCGAAATTTTACTTCATGCTTAGTCTGGAAGTGGACAACACTCGTTCTTAGAAGTTTCAAATTAAAGGATCACTCTAGATTACTAAGTTTGTTACCATTTTACAAAGGCTACAGCTAGAAGGACAAATCATGGTCTTCGGAGACCGAAGAACTACAGGGAATCGAAGTTTATACACAAGAAAACAACGAATATCTGAAGGTTTACAGCATGGATAGGAAAGAAAACATCCAATTTTGAAAAAATATCGAAGTTGGGTTGGTTTTCAGTGCGTTTATAACTCCTCTTTAAATCAGTGTTTTATACGCGTGGCGCATGAAGTAAAATTTCGAGTTTAGAAAAGCCCCGTGAAAATTTGTCTCGGGTCGCTGCGCGACCCTCGACAAATTTTCTACGCGGGGCTTTTCTAAACTCGAAATTTTACTTCATGCTTAGTCTGGGAGTGGACAACACTCGTTCTTAGAAGTTCCAAATTAAAGGATCACTCTAGATTACTAAGTTTATTACCATTTTACAAAGGCTACAGGTCGAAGGAACAATCATGGTCTTCGGAGACCGAAGGACTGCAGGGAATCGAAGTTTATTCACAAGAAAACAACGAATATCTGAAGGTTTACAATATGGATAGGAAAGAAAACATCCAATTTTGAAAAAATATAGAAGTTAGGTTGGGTTTCAGTGCGTTTCTAACTTCACTTTAAATCAGTGTTTTATACCCGTGGCGCATGAAGTTATATTTCGAGTTTAGAATAGCCCCGTGAAAATTTTCTACGCGAGGCTTTTCTAAACTCGAAATTTTACTTCATGCTTAGTCTGGGATCGTGGATCGTCAAGATTTTCTACATATCGAAATTTTCGATATTTCTAGATTTATGTCGATTTATTCACAGTTTGTTATTGTATTAAATGCAACTTTAAAATTAAATAAAAACGGTTTATTTAGGAATAGAATATTCACCCATTAATAGCCGAGCAAATTATAAAGTTAACTCTAAAAGTTAATTTTAGGTAAAATTTTCCATCTATTTCTGTGATTTCAATGAATGATTTATTATATTACATACGTCGATTTTTTAAAAGAATTAAATTTAAAATTCAAACGAGTGTTGTCCACTTCCCGTCTAAGCATAATGTAAAATTTCGAGTTTAGAAAAGCCCCGCGTAGAAAATTTGTCGAGGGTCGCGCAGCGACTCGAGACAAATTTTCGCGGGGCTTTTCTTAACTCGAAATTTTACTTCATGCGCCACGCGTATAAACACTGATTTAAAGTGAAGTTAAAAATGCACTGAAAACTAACCCAACTTCGATATTTTTTCAAAATTAGATGTTTTCTTTCCTATTCATGCTGTAAACCTTCAGATATTCGTTGTTTTCTTGTAAAAAAACTTTGATTCCCTGTAGTCCTCCGGTCTCAGAAGACCATGGTTGGTCCATCGAGCTGTAGCCTTTGTAAAATGGTAATAAACTTAGTAATCTAGAGTGATCCTTCAATTTGAAACTTCTAAGAACGAGTGTTGTTCACTCCCAGACTAAGCATGAAGTAAAATTTCGAGTTTAGAAAAGCCCCGCGTAGAAAATTTGTCAAGGGTCGCGCAGCGACCCGAGACAAATTTTCACGGGGCTTTTCTAAACTCGAAATTTTACTTCATGCGCCACGCGTATTAAACACTGATTTCAAGTGAAGTTAAAAATATGCTATTAACGTTGGATATTTTTTATGGGTAAGTAACCAAATATGCATTCACAAATATTTGAATTATTCGAAAATTTAAATATTTATATTCAAATATGAATAATTTAGTAATTTAAATATTCATATTAGAATATTTAACTATTTGAATTATTCGAATTCGAATCCCAGCCTTAATAGCGATGATTCGAATTATTTAGGAGGATTAGAATCCGTGTATGAGGATTCGATTCCTTTTATAAGGATTCGAATCCTTTTATAAGAATTCGAATCCTTTTATAAGGATTCGAATCCTTTTATAAGAATTCGAATCCTTTTATAAGGATTCGAATCCTTTTATAAGAATTCGAATCCTTTTATAAGGATTCGAATCATCTACGTCTGGATTCTAATACGAATCCTTTTAAAAAAATGTAACGAATCCGGATCACGAATCCGTTTTCACTAAAGTATTCGAATACCTCTTTTGAATCCTCTAAAAGGATTCGAATCCGGGAATCAAATCCTGAATGATTCGAATCCTGCCCAGCTCTGCTAATACTGCAGCCACCAGTAACTATCATGTCCTCAAAAAAAATTAAATTTATAAAACGGTCATATTACTGTAGTCACCAGTAACTATGCAGATATTTTTAGGACATCATTTTTAAAATAACTTCAAAACGGCTTAGTAGATAGTATTCAAGGTTGGTAGGCATTCTTCTTTAATCTAGTACTTTAAAAAGTTTCAATACAATTTTCTTCAAAAATGTATAGGGAAGACAATAAATGTTCAAATTTTGCTCCCCTATTTATTTTAGATACAAAATGTATGTACCTTTTTTGTAGAGGGAACAATTTTGAGTTCATTTGCGTTAACGTTTATTACATTACGTTTCTCTAAGTTAAAATAATTAAGAAAAAGTAATGTGATTTTATAAAAATATTGACATGCCATGGAATTGAAACAATTGTAGATATCAAAATGGCAAAAGATATTGCAGTCACTTGATTAAAGTAAATGTTTTCGAAATGATTTACACTATACAAGAAAAAATCATCCTAATAAAGTGGTATTATGCTGACCACAGTTATCACGATGTTTGAGTTAGGCCGGTCGTCCACTGGAAGCGACAACACGCGGCTACGCGCTCACGCGATCCTAGCGGCAACATGCGTATACGCGCGACAGAACCCGATGTGTGTAAATCCAATGAATCTCGTCCACTGCAAGCGTGCGCGGACATGCGGATTCTCGCGCCGAGCGTGTAGCTGCGTCAAGTCCCAAGGAAATGGGATCTGTAGCTCGTAGCCGCGTCTAGTCCTGCGCCTTTACGCTTCCATTTTACGGCTTTAATTTCGTTATTTACACAGCTATTTATTTCATAATTTCAATATAAGTAAATAAAGGATTAGTCGACTCATCCATTGAGTTGATTTTTCTATAATAGCATAAATTTCATTAAAATAAAATGAAAGAAAATAGCATAACTTGTGATTCTTTTTAGTGTAATATTTATATTATTTATGAACATTTAAATTAAGAGAAAGGTTTTGTTAGAAATAAAAACATGCTCTATGCGAAATTTTACAGCAGTGCTTATGACCTCTGTAAATCATAAAAATGCCCTCTAAAAGTGCTGCCGTCTCTTGCATTTTTCTTAATACTCATGGCATTTTCTGTAAAATTACAGAAATCTTGATGTCATATTCTTACTATCCATTCAACACACGTTCTTAGGTTTCGTTTGATTGTGTCGGTTGTGCTGTTATTTGAACATTTCGTGCGTATGTATTTTTTTGGAATGATTATATTTTTGTAATTTCTTGCAATGATCAACTAATTCCGATGGACCAGAGAGTTCCGGGTCACGTGTAGGCTAGATATTGGTATTTGCTTGATGGTGTTTGGTGAATTTCGGGAGGGCGACGCTCAGGATTTTGTCAGGCCCTTCGGGCCGGTCGGTCGGCGGGTGCGGCGTTTTTTATCGCTCATGATTGTTTCAATTTCAAATGTAAATATTTTATTGTTGTATTGTGGTAGGTCGGGAGAAATATACTCAGCATATTTTTCATTTATCGTAATTAGTAGTGACACAAGGTTTCAGAATATTAAACAGTGTTAAAACTTTTAACAAATTGAAATTAATGTAATTTTTAAAATGTTTCGCGGACCATATTTCTGTTCTCGCGAACCACAAGGAACCACTGCCTTAGACAAAATGTGTATGTCACCATGGCTCAATAAGCAGTTCAATTAATGTGATTAAAATCTGTGAAAAATGCGAATTTATAGCGTTTTCTAAACAGTTTTAATTTCGCTGAGACTTTTCCAAATATGTATTGAAACAATTACAGTAATACCCCGACAGACATTGAATTATACAATGGATATCAGAGTTACACGACAGCTCTTCTATGCATAATTTATATGCAAAATGTAACATCACACATTCACATTTTTAGTTCGTTGAAATATTCTGCAATCATTGGTAAATTCATTTTACTTTTTGTTAGAAAACGTCTGTGATGATGTGATAAACATACATTTAAAATATGGTTTATTTCATTGAATGTTATATTTGAAGGTTTCTAGGGTCATTCGATAATAGTCACTAAATTTCTGGGGATCTTGATCTAGATCGCTGTGGAGATGATGAAATTCTCCCAGTGATTCCCTTTTTTTCAATATTGGGTTTACCCAACATGATCGCCTTTTTCGAATTCCAATCATACCCCTAATCACATAGGCATTTTCTAGAAGATAAAAATCCTCTGCATCCATTACAAATATATTTTAATTTCACAACTTTGACGGTTCTAACAAACTGAGCAGCGCGAAGTCACATGCAGTGTACGGCCCCTGTCGCGTGTAGCCGCTACTCTTGCAGCCGCCCGTTGCCTCTCGTAACGCGTGAGCGCGTAGCCGCGTGTTGTCGCTTCCAGTGGACGACCGGCCTTATGTTTTTTGTCGTTAATTAAGTAACTGCAATATCTTGTGCTATTTTGATATTCGCAATAGTTGTATCAATTCCATGGTATGTCATTATTTTTATAAAATCACATTACTTTTTCTTAATTATTTTAGCTGTAAATTTTCTGATTAAACGAGTGTTTTTCACTCCCAGACTAAGCATGAAGTAAAATTTCGAGTTTAGAAAAGCCCCGTGAAAATTTGTCGAGGGTCGCGCAGCGACCCGAGACAAATTTTCTGGGCATTTCTAAACTCGAAATTTTACTTCATGCGCCCAGCGTATAAAAAACAGATTGTTCTATTGAGTTATGTGGAGTATTTAATCACAATAAATAACACTTTTATTCCTAACTTCACTTTTATTTTTATTCGTTAGATGTACATTTCGAGTGCAAAGCACTCATTATCAATAACTAATGGTCTTACAACTTTTTTTTTATTGTATAACACAGATTTTAAGTGAAGTACGAATATACATAAATTTGACACAATTATAGTGTTTTATACGCGTGGCGCATGAAGTAAAATTTCGAGTTTAGAAAAGCCCAGAAAATTTGTCTCGGGTCGCTGCGCGACACTCGACAAATTTTCACTAGGCTTTTCTAAACTCGAAATTTTACTTCATGCTTAGCCTGGGAGTGGAAAACACTTGTTTATAGCTTTAAATTGAACTTAAAAAAAAAACAGGGAATATCCGCAATTGTAGCAATTCCATGGTATGTCATTATTTTTATTAAATCACATTACTTTTCCTTAATTATTTTAACTTAGAGAAATGTAAAGTATTAAGTGTGAACATTCATTTAGAATTTAGAATTTTTCCCCCTTCAAAAAAGTGAAATACATTTTGTCTCTAAAATAAATAGGGAAGCCAATATTTAAAATTAACATGCGATTTCCTATGTTGCATCCGCCAAGTCAACACCCCTTATGTAGATGTTTGCAGATTTTACTAATAATAAATAAAAGCGATAATATAGGTTTTTGTCATCATTTTTTTCCGTGTTTCCTGACAGTTTTAACATACAAAACATTTTATTGTTAAAATTAAAAATAATCGTGCGATAAGGGTTAAATGGACTAAAACAAATTTTGAAGTTAAACTAAAATATTACCTTTGCGTTAATAGTTTAAGTGTCATAAGCCCGTATTATTGAGTATTGCAGAAAACTGTAAACTGCTTCCAAAATTCCAAAGTTTGAGGGTTTTGTGGGACAGAACATCAACATTTTCTTTAAATACTTTTTAATTTCCTCATACTTGTTATGAAAGCCAGATATATTATTTAATTTTATTATTGCTTGCACTAATATCTCATTAAGAGCGCCTATTAATCATTTAACTCGCAATACTATTGCATTATCTGAAGACATTTTTTTTGTAATCTGATCAGCAATTTTTTTTCTTTCTTGTGTTTAGTTTAGGTAAATATGTTTTCTATGGAATTGGTTTAGATAATTATTTTGTATGATGCGTTTATTTCATTTAGTTACTTTCACATTTTTTGTGGGTAGTTTTCACATATTTTTATTGAGTTGTAATTATGTTTTTTTTTATTTACACTGTATACTTTGTTATAATGTTTGATTCTGTTGATTTTTGTCCTAAATTGGTTTATCTGTTGGTCTATAAACGTATTTATTTATTTATTATTCCTAAAGCGAGCGCTGTCAGCTTTTGGCGTTTTAATTTGATGTTTTGATGAGTTGACTTACTATGATTAACTGTAAATTAAAAATTTACTAAAACTTAACGATCTACTCATGGGGACAATGAAGGATTAAAAAATGGAAAACCTTTTAATCGCCACGTGAATCACCTAGTTTTCGCATTTATTAAAACATGTAACGTGGTGGAAATGTATCCATTTTTTTTGCTCTCAATACTTTTAGTCAAATAATCTACACAAAAATCATTGGTATAGCTTAGAAATAATTAATCTTTAACTTTGTTCAATGAAAATGAAAATATCCCCACTTGATTTTTTAAAATATTGAAACAATGATTGATTATTTCATAAAAACTACTAATTAACGAGAATTTGTTGTTAAATAAATGGTAAAAATTTGAATGAATTATTTAATAATAATAAGATAACCTATTATTTCGAGAAATAATTAGCTATGAACAATAAAATAATAATTATTAAAAAAAATTATAATAAAATTAAAATATTTTAATATAAATTGCATTAGTTAATGAGAATTTATTGTTACCAAAAAATTTAAGAACAATTGATAAGCATAATCTTTACAGATCTATGAATATTTTGATCTGTTAAATTTTTAAATAAAATGTACGACTTTATTTATCTTTACAAATTAAAATCAACTAAGGTATAATCATGTTGAAACACAAGTTAATTATCTTAAAATTATTCAAGTAAATTTATTAAAAAATTAAGTTTTTGCTCTAATATTTCCCAAGTAAAAGGATTAGGATTAGAATCAAAATTATACTTCTTAATCACTTTTGCATATTTCAGATTAGATGGATAGACCTTTTTTGTTAAGGTTTACCGTCATGTTATTATGTATTTTTTCGAATTTCATTTCGGACAGAAACAAAATTATTTTTTACCTATTAATCATAGCGAAATAAAAACATTGCAATATATGCCACTGAAATTTGCCTTTTGTCATAAAATAATAAAAAACTTCAAGTGACTTATTTATGCTAAGTCAATGCCTCTGGCAATGTCTGTCAAATAGCTTATTGTCGACACCGGTAGTTAAAGGGTCAAGGCCCAATGATAATCTAAAAACAAATTTGAAATGTCTTCTTTCGTTTTTGAGATATTTACAAAACACGGATTTTTTATTTTTTTATTCAAAAGCTGCTGAATCCAGAGATTTTCAACTTTGACATTATACAGGCACTTTTTAACGATAAATCTAGTAACATATTTTATTTTAAAATAACTATAACATTTACCCAGAGACCATAGCCAACTTTTGTTTTTCTTATGAGCGCCATTTTGGATTTTCATATTATTTGGACGAATATTTTTTGGACGAATATTTTTTTCTTAAATCAATGATGTGTCACACTTAAAGTTTATTGTACATTTTATATGTAAAATCTTAATCTTTTGTTTCTTGTAAAGAGTGCCTTGGAAACAGTTGAGTAACTCACTTAGTTGACAACTCCTAGGACCCATAATTTGCTTACCCCTGAAGACGGGCATCCGACGATACATATTTTAACAGTTGTGATGTATTTTAAACTAACAAGTGTCTTCCAGTCCCAGACTAAGCATGAAGTAAAATTTCGAGTTTAGAAAAGCCCCGCGTAGAAAATTTGTCGAGGGTCGCGCAGCGACCCGAGACAAATTTTCACGGGGCTTTTCTAAACTCGAAATTTTACTTCATGCGCCACGCGTATAAAACACTGATTTACAGTAAAGTTAAAAATATAAAACGCTTAGATGTGATGATGATCAATATTTATTGAGATGCAGCGAAAAATGCAAGAATTACTTTTTTTGTAAATAGTTTTTCAATAATTATAATAATAATTTAGTTTGTGCAGCTTGTATGTGATAATCGATACTTATTATTATTATTACAAAAGATTGACAGTTATTAATTAATTTTGACTGCTAACAATCATTGACTGCTGTCAAGATTTTATTGATTAACAGATATGACGTCATTGTTTCCAAGGCACTCTTTACAAAAAAGAAAATATCATCATTTTAAATATCGAACCTAAAATAAATTATGAGTGTCTGTACATCACTGAGTTCAGAAAAAAATATTCTTTAAAAAAATATGAAAATCCAAAATCTATTTGTTTATTTATTCATACGGGTAGCCAATTACATAAAAAAATATAAATATATAATTTTTTTTTGTAGTTATCTTAAAAAAATATATGCTGCTAGATTCCTCATTAAAAAGTGCCTGTATATTGTCAAAGTTCTTAATGTCCAAATTCAGTCGTTTTTGAATAAAAAAATTAACGTTTTTTTCGACAAATTATTTTTTTGTTGATACCTCGAAAACAAAAAAAGATATTTTAAAATTGTTTTCAGATTATTAGGCCCTAAAATACGCAACTTAGCCCCAAGTTAACCGACTCTCCATCTCTTCAAATAACTGAGATCCCCATACATCCTGTCGAAATACGCGCACCCTGTATATATATATTAATCAAACAAGGAAATTTACATTTTCTCAAAATAATAATAATAATGTAAGTTTCTCATCTTTCACGTGAAACATATTTAACTATGATTTAAAAAAGAAAACACTTGGTTAAATGTCACTAATAATACTATAAATATTAGTGAAATTTATTATGTTATTATGTCTTAAAGAAGACTATTTTGTGAGAGAATTTAAAACGTATAAATAGCGCACACTTTTGTGGTTTATATGCGAACCATCAAGTTAAATAAATAGTAATACAATTATACCTTAAAATAAGTGTATATTTTAATTTGACATTGTGATTTTATTATTTAATTAAACTTTTTTATAAAAGCATAATCACCACAAGCATTTTTTTTTAATATTACATTTTTGTTTATTAAGTAGTAGTTTGTTTTATGCAAAAGTAGAGGTTTAATATAGAGCTCACTTGATAGCTGGAATATTGCTTTACAAGTAGAAATAAAAATCATCTCGCTCCATCTTCGCGTTCGAAAGTTATGATTTTTTTAATGTAGCGGGTCGCTCGCGCAAACTCGAGATTCTGCCCAGAGGTAGAAGGAGTAATCAAAATGAAAATAAAAATAACGGAAACAAAAATCCTCATAAATTTCTAAAAGAAAAAACCTTCTGAGTTTGGTTCAGTTATATTTTTGCATCAATCCATCGTTCAGCAATTAATTCCTAAAGTTGCATATTTTCAAGTCGCGAACGGAGCGGGAAAACTATAAATGTTTTTAACAATTTATTACATTTTACATATTATTTTGACATATATTATCAACACTTTATTTTAGTATTATTTGGTGTTAATTTTATTTCAATAGACGTATTAGAAAAATTGTTACGATTATTAATTGTAGGAAGCGTTTTTCTCTCTAACAATACAGTGATATCTCAGATTTTAACTGGTTGAAAAATTCATAACTTGATGACGCGCAGAGATAGAGGAATGATTTTAGGTATGTAATTAGACCAGATATATACTTTCAAAATGATTCAGATCTTAAATCTCGACTTTTACAAAATAGCGGCTCCATTAAAGTTTTACTTCTAGAAAATTAAATGTAAAACTTTAAATAAATGCTATTCAACTAGGACGCAATGCAAATTATTACAAGCGACCTGTTAATTAAGAACAAATATTCCGTTTCTAGAAAACATAAGGTGCCTTAAAATATTTAACTTATTTAATAAAATATCAATTATTTAGTAAGTGCACTTTTTATTCATTTGACAATTTAAAAAAAGGTTAACTTTACTTGAGTATAAAACGGTATGTCATCCAGAAATTTGTTAAAATATACTGTTATTCCTATTAACTGAAGTCTTTAGAACACATATATGTCATAAACATTGCAAACATTATTTTTTTTTGTTTGTTTGTTTGTTTGGCATAGGTTCTAGCCATTCAGCCACCAACGATGATTATATTAATTAATTTAACATATATTTGGACGTCACACACATTCACACCACACCCAGGGATACGACGAGAAATTTTTTTAAATAAAGTCTCCCCGTGCACGGGAATCGAACCCGCGTTTGTGGCTCGCCGAGCGATACAGCCCGACGACGTTACCGCTCGGCCACCACCTGCCCCAAACATTACTTATTTTTGTTCACTTTTCAGTGCAACGGTTATACTATGCGCCGCTGGATTAATCAATGGTTAAAATTTTATCCTAACGAGTGTATATACTTCTTGTTTAAGCAGGTAAATCTTTCGAAAATTCAAGTTTTCAGTGTTTTTGAAACTTAAAATATTTACTTCATGCGCCAGGCGTATAAAACACAGACTTATTGTAATGTTCAAAACATGCTTCATCTACAATAATAATAATAATTATCACAAGATTATAAAACTGATGAAACTTCAAAAAATAGTTTTATTTTGCTGCATTTTATGTAAAAATGTTATTTTTAAATAATTTTAAATCTAAAATGGATGATTTTTTTCTTTTAGATTATTTTTCAATGGAAATCATAAAATAAGACTCATCAATCGCCCCCGACCTCCTAAATTCCTTACTATCTATGCCACTGGTGCATATTAATGGAAATATATTAAATACATTATATGTGAAGGAAATATTTACAAATTTGGGATTGCTGCAAAAAAAATTATTATTTAAAAAATTATGAGGTTTAAAAATATGAAAAAATATTATTTTATGCATACACTTTGGACACAATTGATAAATTTTCCAATAATCAAGCAATAATTAATACTTTTATAGAACTTTTTAGCTAAACTATGTTTGTTGCCAAATTTTATTATGATGCATCAGGGGTAACATACAAGGAGTTTTTCTTTTTGGTATACATATCCCAATTATATGCTGTAAATGATTACATATTCTTTGTTTTTTTTTAAGTTCAATTTAAAGCTATAAACGAGTGTTTTCCACTCCCAGATTAAGCATGAAGTAAAATTCCGAGTTTAGAAAAGCCTGAAAAAAATCGAAATTATCCTTCATGCGCCACGCGTATAAAACACTGATTTCAAGTAAAGTTCACTTGTTAACAATATTTCAGTGTTTTCAGTTTTTAATACGCGAGGCGCATGAAGTAAAATTTCGAGTTATGACATTAGGTTTTAAATTTACTTTTATATCCCAAAGAATTTACATAACCTTTAAAAGCGCGAGATTTACTTAGAGTAAACAAATATTTTAAAAATTGATTAACGTTAAATCAAACTTGAGCAGTATATTTTAAAGTTCACTTGAAATTAGTGTTGTGTACGCGTGGCGCATGAAGTAAAATTTCGAGTTTAGAAAAGCCCTGTGAAAATTTGTCTCGAAGCGCGCAGCGCAAATTTCCTACGCGGGGCTTTTCAAACTCGAAATTTTACTTCATGCTTAACTTAGAGAGTGGAAAACACTCGTTTAAAGCTTCAAACTGAACTCTTTTAATAAAAAGCGTATGCATGTGTATACTTAAAAAATACCCTGAATTTTTCTACCTCAACTTTCTGGTGAAAACCCTGGCACTCCCATGATGTAAACCATTTTTTTTGTTAATCACTAATTGTCAGTAAAGATATGTGAACTGTTTTATTTGTATTTAGCTCAACAATTTGGCACTGGTAGGCGGTTATTTCGTCTAATCTAATTTTGCGTCCTCAAAATTTGAGCATTGGAAAAATTATTTTATATTGACCTAGCTCAAATTTTCAATTCTGTCCGCCACTGAAAGAGTGTGCCTATCTCTGATTTACATAAATCAGTGAAAGTCTGAACTGATTTTAATTTTTTCAATCATCTATTATAAATATTCTATATTTATTGTTGTTTTATCAAGATTAATTATTTTGACAGACCTGTGAAGTTTTCCAGTTTGATGAATTTAGTGAGTCCCGGCGGACACTCGAAATTTTCCGAGATGAAAGGTAGCGGAAATTTCTTTTTTTGTTTTTTTGAAAAAACAACGGTCACTTCAAACAAAAAACCCACTTCGATCTTCGAGCACTCGAACGCGACTGTGTGGCTAAGCTTACGCTCGTGGTCTCATACTGAAAATTCACTATTGGCTCAACGGTATCACTCCTTTCACTTTACTCGACTCTCTCCCTCTTTACTTATTTCCCTCTTCACATATATATTGAATAAATCACACGTATACGTATATATTATTTATAACAATTTCAATTTAACATCATACAAAGGTGAAATCATATGCTAATATGATCAGTAAAGAAGTAACATTTAAGAATACATATACAAATGGCGTATATTTTCTTAAATTCTACTTCTATAGTTTTACATGGCTTATAATATTGCATTACTTTCGCTTAAAACTTAAGATTTTGTTAATATTTGAATATACCAGTATTTTTATAAGTCAAAGTTTGGCCCACAGTTTAATCTTTGTTTAAATTGTTATAATATTAATGTTGTTGTAAGAAAATCATTGAAAGGCCAAGTTCTAGTATTGCATGACTTTCGTTTAAGGTTTATAGGTTAGTTAAAGTTTTAGTGTTACGCGGCTTTTCTTAAAGTTTATGACATGTTTTTTATTTATACGGAGATTTTTTCTTTTACGTGTGCATATACATGCGCTGTACATTTTTCGACACTCGTTCTTTTAAAGAGTTCAATTTGAAGCTTTTAACGGGTGTTTTCCACTCCCAGACTAAACATGTGTAAAATTTCGGGTTTAGGAAAGCCTGAACATTTGGTTTGTAAAAAAACACTGATTTCGAATTAAGATTATATTTTAAACTGATCAGGTATGTGCATTTATGATTTACAGCATTATTAAATAAATTCTAATTAACCCTATTTTGTTATGATAATTGAGGTTATGTATAAGACTTAAGCTAGGGGTATCACGCTATTAAATTATTAGTTGTAAACTAACAAAAGTAAACGACTAAAATATTTTATTTATCTCAACATGTTAATATCATCGTTGGATCAGTATTAAAGCTGTATGCTAACGTCTGTTAATCAGGGTTGTTATGTTTAAAACACTTTGTTATAAAACAATGTTTTAAACATGTTTAAAAAGAACCGCCGTGTTTTACGGTTTTGTTTTAAATGTAAAATTCGTTTAAAACATTTAAACAACGTTAAATTTGTTTAAATAATTTTCTTATTATCTTAAATTAGTTAAACTATATTTTATACTACTTTATTAAAGATTTTTGTTTACGTTTTCAAATTTTAGTTAAGTTGTTGAAGATATTTCAAATTACATTATTAAAAAAAAATTTAATCTTAGTAAAATATCACAATTATGTGTGCATAAATGTGATTTAAAACGTGTTTTAAACATGTTCAGCCTTTTTAATAGAATTGCCGTTAATATCATTATAGTTTAATGCTAGTTAATATCTACTAAACGCATACATGATATTTAAACATGGCAACATTACATTTTCATGTGTTCTAACTTCATTGTAATCAAGCAATTACACTGTTTTTTATGTTTGTGAAAATGTATTTTTTCTGGTAAATTATTAGAATAGAATTTACTTCTATCGAGTGTCTCCACTCCCAGACTAAGCATGAAGTAAAATTTCGAGTTTAGAAAAGCCCCGCGTAGAAAATTTGTCGAGGGTCGCGCAGCGACCCGAGGTAAATTTTCACGGGGCTTTTCTAAACTCGAAATTTTATTTCATGCGCCACGCGTATAAAACACTAATTTCAAGTGAAGTTCAATATTCTGATAAGGGTTATACATTTATGATTTATTAAATTAATTCTAAATAACAATATTTTGTTATGACAACTGAGGTTATGTATAAGACCTAATCTAGGGCTATTAAATTATTAGTTGTGAACTTACAATAGTAATCTACTAAAACGTTTTATTAATCCGAAAATGTCAATATCATCCTTAGAACAGTGTCATAAAGTATATTAATAAGGCTGGTTATGTTTTAAACACGTTTTAAAGATGTTCTTTCTTAATAATGTTTTAAACACTGTTTGAGTGAAAAAACACGTTTTGTAAAAAAACTGTTTGTTTTAATTAAAATGAAATAGAAAATTTTTTTTAACAGCCCTACTATTAATAAGACTGTTGGCGTTGCGCTAAGAGTGGTTACATTTAGCTTTAAAACAATGTTTAATACAAAGAACTGTGTTTAATTCAGTTTTTTTCTAAAACTCGATTAAACGATTTAAATGTATTTTAAAGAATATATTATCTATTCTGTGTTAACCCAACAGCCTGAAAATTAATAAGGTTTATATTTAAATTTAAATTTATTGACGGAAAGTAATGTGTATGCAAGTTAATAATAATAATCACAAATAAAAATTAATTAAGGAAAAAGTAATCAAACCCTAATCTTTTTTAAATACATTTAAAACATGTTCTTTCGTTAAAAGTTGTAATTGAAGTATTTAAATATAACAATGCTAGAAACATTGTTGAAATAACGGAATTTTTTTAAATTGTCATGTAAAGTACATTTAATAGGTCTTAGACATTAAGTACAATTCCCAATTTAAATATTACTAGCCTTACAATGATACATAAATTTAACTAAATTATGCACATTACTTGAAGAAAGAAACGATGATCAAGGTACTATAATAATTAAATCAGAACTTCACTTGCATTACTAATACCGATCTTATAATTAACGCTAGGCAAACTTTATTTGGAACAAATTTAATATACAATGTGCGTACTCTGTTTATCATGCTGTGTATGTATCTCATTCTTAATTTATAAGATGCAAGGAATTTAAAATAGAAAGATTCTAAGAATGACATTAGAGTGAAAAAATATCCACATTCACATTCGTACATTACATTATTTTATTTAAATTATTTAATGACTAATAATGATTGTATAAAACACAGAATGAATTTTTATACGTTTAATAAATTTGCACGGTTTCGCATTTTTTTCTGTCAAAATCAGCACAAATTTTCTCATGGATGTTGCAAAAGTAAAAACGACGATTTAGCTTAAATAAATATAATTTACATGTATATCAGTGTATTCGAGGAAAAGGTAATTACTTTATAACGAATTAATCATATATACAGTTTGCTCAATAATCTAATTGATTATCATTAGGGGCCAGTTGAATTAAAATGTTGATATAATATATAAAAAATTACGAAAATATTCGTGTAAAATGCAAACAATACGTCTTAATTAATAAGACAACTTAAGAAAATAAATACCCATTGATACAACTACTTCCCGTGCAAATACACCTCCGGATATTGAATTATACAATGAAATATTTAAAATCTTATAGTGTTTATACGCGTGGCGCATGAAGTAAAATTTCGAGTTTAGAAAAGCCCAGAAAATTTGTCTCGGGTCGCTGCGCGACCCTCGACAAATTTTCACGGGGCTTTTCTAAAATCGAAATTTTTCTTCATGCTTAGTTTGGGATTGGAAAACACTTGTTCAAAGCTTTAAATTTAACCTCAGAAAAAAACAGGGAATATCCGCGATTGTTATATCAACTCCATGGTATGTCATTATTTTTATAAAATCACATTACTTTTTCTTAATTATCTTAACTTAAAGAAACGTAAAGTGTTAGGTATGAACGTTCATAAATTTAGTATTTGTCCCTCTACAAAAAAGTGACATACATTTTGTCTCTAAAATAAATAGGGAAGCCAATATTTGAACACTTTAAAATTAACATGCTATTTCCTATGTTACGTCCGCCAAGTCAACACTTGGTATGTTTTTTCTTGTTATTTTTTAATAAACAATATATAATAGTTATTTATGTAATAAGTGTGTAAAATTGAGCTTTATAGCATGAGTTCAGATGATGTTTCGTGACGAGCCGAAGGCGAGTCACGAAACATCTGAACGAATGCCATAAAGCTTATTTTACACACGCATTACATACATAACTTTTTGCACGTCATACCGTAAACAAGTACAATATAGTATTTATAAATAAGGTTTATTTTGACTTTAAATTTCAATGGTAATTATTTGTTAATATTAACAGTTAAGTTTATAGTAAAATGGGAGCAATTTTGTATATTGACTCCTGAAGCTGTAAGTGCTGGTAACATAACATTTTGGGAATCGGCATTTGCTTCTGATATGTTATTTGCAATATTCACATCTTCGCGGTTTTGGCATTCCTTAATAGAACTACTATGTGCGATTATAGTGCTTTCTTTTGCCTTATTGGGTTCTATATATTCTATATTATCATTTGTAGTCAAATTTTCTATTCTGGGTTCTACATAATTATTTGAACTTGGACCTGCTACAGATGGATTTTTCATAATTGCGACCGCTGTTTTGATTTTATTATTAAGGGAATTATCAATGTAGCCTTCGGCTACAGCGGACGATTTCCATCCAGCATGTTTCTTAATTTGTACTAAGTTAGCTCCAGTATTGGCCAATAATGTTGCGGATAAGCGTCGAAAACAATGACCCGTGAAAAGATGTGGATTTTCTAAATGTAAATATTTCGCAATAATAGAAGGAAAGCTTCCAAACGTGTTAATGCCAACTACTTGATTGGTGCATCGTACGTTTGCATATTTTATAAAGAATTTTCTATCTGCCGCACTTTTATTAGTCCGCAATCTTGAATACTTTTGGTAAAAAGAGATATAATCTATATCAGATTCATTATCGTTGACAATAGTAAAGGTTCTTGGATTGTGAGTTTTCGTATCAGGAATGCTAATAATTAACATATTGTCAATTTCTTTTATATCCTCTTTCTTGATATTGTACAATTCGTGTCTGCGGCATGCCCCAAAAATCCCAAATATTAATGATACCTGAAATGCCTATTTCAATATATTGTTAAAATGGTTTAATTAAAAATAACCAACCTTAATCATAAGAAAACTGTCATCTGGGGCATCCTTCAAAAATGCCAATATTTCAGATTTCGAGAGAGTTTTAGATTTTTTTGCCTTAAATCCTACGCCATTCTGTTTGATGAAAGCTATTAATTTGCTATATTTTCCAATTTGCACATTATGTTTTGTAGCGAGGGTGCATTTTAACATTGAAAATATAGACCAAATGCTAGAGGGCTTATATTTTCTGCAAAGATCGGCAAACTATGCTAATAAAGTATTCTCTGAATACCTTCTAATGGTTCTAGATTCACACCACTTGATAAATTCCTGGTAGCAATTTTCATATATTACCCTTGAATTTTTCGGTAGTAGTTCTAAACTCGCTATCTCTGCTTCCTTTACTACATCTGGTGGTGTGCAGCTTTCCGCGTCGGATGTATCATCCACTTCCATGATGAACTACTATCGATGTACTCGTGTCGCGAAAATTTTATTGATTGTTCTGACAGCAGGTATTTCGATTACAGCGTATCATGAAATTCCTTTATGCATTCGATACCACTGTTATGGTTTGGATACAAATAAACAATGTAACATTTGCTAAATGATACCTTTTGACATTGATTAGAGTTTGTAAAGTGTCAACTTTTAAGATGAAAGAGCAAAAAAAATATTTAAGGTTTACCCAATAAGCGCTATTAATTCAATAACGCAACATTATTAATTTCTTGGTAATCAAACTACTAACTAAGTTAATTTGCTACTTTGTATTATTTGACCTAACTTGAGAATTTGTGAAGAAAAATTTTAATATTTTATTATTAATTAATTAAATTGTTGATTTTTTATTGACTTAATTCTAGGGTAAAAAAATGTTTGCACCTCTTTCATTTCATAATTATGAATTTTAGATAATTTTAGCTAAAATTAAATATTTCGATTATATACACATCATTATTTCATCTGCCTGATGAAGCCACTGTGTGGTGAAGCATGTTGCAGTGTTCAACAATTAAAGTGAAACCCTCCCAACTGTGTTGTTTTATTTCAAATAGTATTATGGAGTTTCATCATGTATCCGCCTCATCAATTAAATATATATAACAAAAAAATGTTTTGAGCGTATTTCTAACGTCACAACATATGCGTGGCGCATGAAGTAAAATTTCGAGTTTAGAAAAGCCTGAACATTGCAAAAATTTAAAATCCATAATTATGAAATGAAAGAGGTGATGAAATGAAAGAGGTGCAAAAATTCTTTCACCCTAGAATTAAATCAATAGAAAATCAACAACTTAAAACAATTACTTATTACGGTACAATAAATTGTAAATTTGAAAATATCCTTAAGAAATGTAACATTAATGTAATATTAAAACCCCCCCACAAACTTAAAAATATCATTTTCAATCCAATAACAAAAGTTAATCCTTTAGTCAGATCCGGTATTTATAAATTGAGTTGTGAAAATTGTAAAGGTATGTACATTGGGCAATCCAGTCGTAGATTCGAAATAAGATTAAAAGAGCCCGAGCGAGCTTTTAGATTGAAACATAATAGTTCCACCTATGCTAACCATATTTTAGAAGAGAATCACACTTTTGGTGAGGATGTACTTCAGTAAACTATATTAGCGAAAAAGGTCGTAAAATGAATTTACTGGAAGCAGTCGAAGTGCATAAGGCCCGAATTAATCCCGGAATTTTCCTTCTTAACGACCAGGTTGACCTAAGTACACCCCTCTCGTCGAACGGTATAAATAGTTTTTAACATGTAATTTTTATTTACTTTAAGTTTGGTAATGACTACTAGATAGTCTAAACTATAGTCACAAATTAAGTGCAAAATACAGTGGTCAAACAAAATAAAAAGTATTTTATTTACAAGTGTATTTAAGAGTGAAGGTCCACAACACATAACAAAAAAATAATTAATATTTAAAATTGTCTAATATATTAAATAATTCTATTTCAAATTGTTATGTTGACTTTGTTTTTGCACAATTATAATAACATTTTTAAATATTTTAGACATAATTTTAAAAATTAATTATTTTTAAACTAAATGTATCTACAAAATATTGCATAATGTCATAAATATTTAATAAATCTATTGCGTAATAGTAAATATGAATTTAAACGCTATAAAATGTTAATATTTTTGTATAAAAAATTAGAAGAAAAATTATTCAGAGTATGATGAGATTTTACAAAGAAAATATCGGGTTATATTCAATATTATGTAGACTAGGGTTTAACGAATAGAGCACTAATAACCTTTCTTCACACTTTTATTTGAATTACCAAATGTACATTTCGGACACAAAGTGACCATTATCAATGGATTAACACTAAATACAAAACAGAAAATTTAAACTATATATAGACAGGCAGATTATAATACAACAAGACTAGGGTTGTCCAACCTTTTATCTTCGCTGTTCCGCATTCACCATAAATGAGTTGTCTTGGGCCCGCAATATATGAAGAACAAAATAAGCAGGTTACACATTCCAAGGGAAAAAGGTAACATTTATTATTAACACAAAAAATCGTTGATAACAAACTAAATATTTAATTCCGTGTTATTCCTATTAAAGATGTAGTAATATATTGTTTTGAACTGCATATTGAAATAGTGTTTTACACGCGTAGAGTACGAAGTAAAATTTCAAGTTTAGAAAAGCCTGAAAATTTGGATTGGCTTTTCTAAACTCGATATTTTACTTCATGCTTAATCAAGGAGTGACAAATACCCGATGAAGGTAATTTATTAAATGCTATAAGTTTTCCATTTTTAATGACTTTTACCGGTACAATCAGGATGGGCGGCGTCAACAATGTCACTTCGACAATGTCATTGTCGACGCCTCGAATTTCACGTCGATATCAACTATTTTGATTAGTATAACATTTGAACTATTCAGCCTAATGCGATGCGATTTTAACAGATAGCTTGGAAGTTAACAGAGCATCCAAAACTCGAAATATCACCCAAAACAGCAAAATGTACAATATAATAATATAATCTTTCAATAGTATTTTAATATTGTTTAACATTTGACTACGGCTTTGGTTCTCGACATTTTTAACGTTGTCGACGTGCTGTCATGTTGACTATTTACGTCGACGCGTCGAGGCTCATTCCTGGGTACAACAACGTTATTATAATTTGGCTAATTATTTAATTCAAATCTAAATAACGGATTGTGATTGGTTGTCATTACGGTCTTTCCGTGAAAACATTCGCTATGGCAGTGGTCTTTCCAAATCGTCTTTCCAAATTCGTCTTATCGATTTTTTTTTTATCGCGTATGGAAATCTGTCACCTGCCATATTTAATCATTAATTTTATAATGAATCGCTTCGGAAGCAAAACACATCAAAAAGTTGATACATTTTTGAAGAAAACAATTCCAAGAAACACGGTTAGAAATCATAATTATGTTTCGAAACAATTCGTATTCTTTGGAACGTCCCCAACGACGAATTGGCGTTCATTGGCAGATCTGGCAAGTATTTTAAAATGAAGGGCATATAACATGAACAAACAAGACGGTTTTTGTTATTGAATTTCATTAAATAATCATTCGAATACCACTCGTTGTTTGAAATTTTTGTCGAGAAAGACTTTGTTTTTATACACTCAAGCTAAGTTGTCTTAAGCAATTCAACTCGATGAAACTGTCAGAAAAAATCACTTGCTCTACGAGCTCGTGCCTTTTTCAGAGACAGTTTCATCTCGTTCCATTGTTAGATAACCGAGCTTTCGTTACAAACAAAGTCTTTCCGAAAATTTCCAACAACTAGTGGTATTACATGTGATAATTATCGGTACGCCAAAATCACAAATTTACTAAATAACCGGGAATTAAATAAGTCTGTAGATGTAATATTAAAAATGTGTATGTATGGAAGCGACAAAATGCAACAGCTAATAAAGACATTTTCCACTAGCGCGTTAAATGTTGATTATTAAAATTAAACAATTCAACCTCAGATTTTGATTTAAGTATTAGAACATGATAAGAAATCAATTACTATATTTTAATTTTTGATTAAATAAAATGACTGTATCTAAAATGATAAGAAGCACGTAAAACCTCAGATTTGAATAACGTCGGGAATGGCTTGAAATGAGTAAACTTAACTTCAGTTTGAAAAATATCAATTTTATACTGAAAATATAATTGTTCAATATTTAATTTAAAATGTATGAATCGATTGGTTATGAAGTTACAAAAGCTTAAAGTTGAAAAAAAAATACATAAATCAGTATGTAATCTCTAATTACTCTAAATAATTGAATGTCAAATTTTGTATAATTAATCTAAATAGTTAAGAAATTAATTGATTAGTTTGAATAAAAGAAACAATGAAATCGATTAATCTGAAATATTATGACCTCAAAGATTATTATATTTATAGAAACAAGAAGTATTGATTTTCTTCACTAAAAAAACAAGAATTAACACTTGGATATAAAATTACATGCTTGAATGTAGAGTAAAGTTGAGAAAAATACATAAATCAATATTCAATCTAATGACTTTAAATAATTGAATGTCAACTTTTGTATAAATAATCTAAAGTGTTAAGAAATTAATTCATTAATTTCAACTTAAGAAACAACGAAATCGATTAATCTGAAATAATATGACTTGAAAGATGATTACAATTTTTTGTCAAATTATCAAAGTGTATTTCAGCTTTTAAATGTTTTCTTGACATGTTTGAAATAAAAACAAAATCGATATATTAAAACTGAACTTAAAGTTGATTAAACACTGAAATTAGAAAAAAATTGTTGTGTTTTCTTTATTAACCTCACGAAAAAAAAAAGTTAAGATGTGGGCACTATTAATTACTGTTTTAGAATAAATATCATGTTCTAGTAAATACATATTTATAATTATTTTTGTGTGTATTGATTTCACAATGAAACTATTATTACAAAAATCACCAAAAAATGTAACTTTAAATAATGTTTTATAAATAAAAGACATACTCATTATCAAAATTGATAATATACAGGATCAAATTTAAACTACAGTTCTACAGTTAAAAAATACCATTAATTCAGGAAAATTAGTGAATAATATAATAAGTTAATTTACAAAAAATAATTCGCTTTAGAAAAGAAAAGTTTAATTTATGTTATTATGTAAAATATAAGTCAAGAGCAAAACAATATTGCACGAACCTAGATGTATTTCCACTCTACCAAAAATAAGAGATAAAAAAAAAACAGGGTAGGGTATATTTCACCCTCTACAATTTTTGACCTCATTTCGTCCACACCGGCTTGTCAAAGAAGAGTTAATAAATTTTAATAATTTCTAGAACTTGCTATTCGTATTTTATTCATTTAATAAATAATATACAGCGAATTTTTGTTTTAAGTTGGCATATACGAGGGTTGCCTTTTATATTTCGGGATTGGGCAACCCTAGTGTTGTAATCTGGCAACTGAGAGCTCTATCGTAAAGTTTGACATTTTTGAGGTTATACGTACTCAGATCGTTTTGACATATGAGCGTTATTTGTGTCGTTTACGTCAACTTAAAAGATTTATCTCGGCCAAAGAATGGAATTAAATCGTGAACATTTTTGTGCGATTATTTTTTACAACTTTCGACGTGGATTAACTCAACAACAGTGCATGGATGAACTTAATTCAATTTTTGGCGATGAAGCTCCATCAAGGACCAGTGTTTATCGATGGTATGGTGAATTCAACCGAGGTCGTAGTTCACTCCAAGACGAATTTCGTGGAGGTCGTCCAAAATCAGTTGTTGTTCCGGAAACCATTGATGCTGTGCGCAAACAAATATTGCAAGATCGTCATGTGACCTATCGTGAGATTGAGACAACCTTAGGCATTAGTGGGACCAGCATACATTCAATATTGCATGAACATTTGACTGTCAAAAAAATTTGTTCGCGTTGGATCCCACACAATTTGTCAATCGCTCAAAAAAAGGCTCGTGTCGATTGGTGCAAAGAAATGCTCAAAAAATACGATTGCGGTGCTTCGAAACACGTCTATGACAGGTGATGAATCATGGATTTACGCGTATGAGCCCGAAAGTAAATAGCAGTCGACCGTATGGGTGTTTCAAGATGAGCCAAATCCAACAAAAGTTGTTCGCGCACGAAGCACTTCCAAGCAAATGGTCGCCTGTTTTTTCGGAAAAACTGGACATGTCGCAACCGTACCACTAGAACAACGCAGAGCAGTCAATTCTGAGTGGTACACAACCATTTGTTTGCCAGTTGTAATCCAAGAAATCAGGATCACTCTTCACCACGACATGCGCGACAATGCGAGCTCTCACACATCGGCTCAAACAACTGCATTTTTGAGCACGCAAAACATCGATTTGATGAGTCATCCGCCATATAGTCCTGACTTGGCACCGAATAAATTCTTTTTATTCCCATCCGTAAAAAATAAAATGAGAGGTCAACGTTTTTCGACACCTGAAGAAGCGGTTGATGCGTTCAGAATGCATGTTTTGGAGATACCTCAATCAGAGTGGCAAAAGTGCTTCGACAATTGGTTCAATCGCATGCAAAAGTGTATAGATCTTAATGGGGAATATTTTGAAAAACAATAAAGCGATTTTCAATGATTAATATTTATTTTTGTTCTCTAATCCCGAAATATAAAAGGCAAAAAAGGCAACCCTCGTATATAAGCTGTAAATATTTAAATATTGAAGCTTAATACGAGTGTTTTTCATTCTCAGATTAGGCATGAAGTAAAATTTTGAGTTAAGAAAAGCCTGAAAATTTGGTTTAATCGCGTAGCGAAGCTACCAAACCAATTTTTCAGGTTTTTCTAAACTCGAAATTTAACTTCATGCGCCACGCATATAAAAAACTTGGCGGACGCAACATAAGAAATCGCATGTTAATTTTGAAGTGATTATATATTAGCTCCTCACAAAATGTATTTACCTTTTTTGTAGAGGGAGAAAATCTGAATTAATTCGCGTTAACGTTTACTACTTTACGTTTAATTTAAAATAATTAATAAAAAGTAATGTGATTTAATAAAAATAATGACATGACATGAAATTGAAACCACAATTGCGAATGTCAAAATGGCAAAAAAATCGCAGTCGCTTGATTAAAGTAAATGTTTTTGAAATGTAAATCATTTCAGCAATATCTTGTGCTTTTTTGACATCCGCAATTGTTGTATCAATTTCAAGGTATGTCATTATTTTTATAAAATCACATTACTTTTTTATAATTATTTTAGCTGTAAATTTTCTGACATTCGTTGATTTTTAAAAGAGTTCAATTTAAAGCTTTAAACGAGTGTTTTCCACTCCCAGACTAAGCATGAAGTAAAATTTCGAGTTTAGAAAAGCCCCGTGAACAATTGTCGAGGGTCGCGCAGCGACCCGAGACAAATTTTCTGGGCTTTTCTAAACTCGAAATTTTACTTCATGCGCTATGCGTATAAAACACAGATTTTAAGTGAAGTTAGAATATACATAAATTTCACAATATTATAGTGCTTTAGACGCGTGGCGCATAAAGTAATATTTCGAGTTTAGAAAAGCCCAGAAAATGTGTCTCGAGTCGCTGCGAGGCCCTCGACAAATTTTCACGGGGCTTTTCTAAATTCGAAATTTTACTTCATGCTTAGTCTAGGAGTGGAAAACACTTGTTTAAAGCTTTAAATTAAACTTAAAAAAAACAGGAAATATCCGCAAATGTTGTATCAATTCCATGGTATGTCATAATTTTTATAAAATCACATTACTATTTCTTAATTATTTTAGCTGTAATCTTTCTGACATTCGTTGATTTTTAAAAGAGTTCAATTTGAAGCTTTAAACGAGTGTTTTCCACTCCCAGACTAAGCATGAAGTAAAATTTCGAGTTTAGAAAAGCCCCGTGAAAATTTGTCGAGGGCCGCGCAGCGACCCGAGACAAATTTTCTGGGCTTTTCAAAACTCGAAATATTACTTCATGCGCCACGCGTATAAAGCACTATAATATTGTGAAATTTATGTATATTCTAACTTCACTTAAAATCTGTGTTTTATAAGCGTAGCGCATGAAGTAAAATTTCGAGTTTAGAAAAGCCCAGAAAATTTGTCTCGGGTCGCGGCGCGACCCTCGACAAATGTTCACGGGGCTTTTCTAAACTCGAAATTTTACTTCATGCTTAGTCTGGGAGTGGAAAACACTCGTTTAAAGCTTCAAATTGAACTCTTTTAAAAATCAACGAATGTCAGAAAATTTACAGCAAAAATAATTATAAAAAAGTAATGTGATTTTATAAAAATAATGACATACCTTGAAATTGATACAACAATTGCGGATGTCAAAAAAGCACAAGATATTGCTGTTACTTAATTAACGACAAAAAACATAATGCGACCATTGTGATAACTGTGGACTGCATAATACCACATTATTAGGAGGATTTTTTCTTGTATAGTGTAAAACATTTACTTTAATCAAGCGACTGCGATTTTTTTGCCATTTTGACATTCGCAATTGTGGTTTCAATTTCATGTCATGTCATTATTTTTATTAAATCACATTACTTTTTATTAATTATTTTAAATTAAACGTAAAGTAATAAACGTTAACGCGAATTAATTCAGATTTTTTCCCTCTACAAAAAAGGTAAATTCATTTTGTGAGGACCCAATATTTAAACACTTCAAAATTAACATGCAATTTCTTATGTTGCGTCCGTCAAGTTTTTTTATATGCGTGGCGCATGAAGTTACTTAAAATCCGTGTTTTATTCGTGTGGCGCATGAAGTAAGCATGAGTTTAGAAAAGTCCAGAAAATTTGTCTCGGGTCGCTGCTAGCCTCAACAAATTTTGAAGGGGCTTTTCTAAACTCGAAATTTTACTTTATGCTTAGGCTTGGAGTGGAAAACACTTGTTTAAAGCTTTAAATTTAACTTGAAAGAAAACTGGAAATATCCGCAATTGTTGTATCAATTCCATGGTATGTCATTATTTTTATAAAATCACATTACTTTTTCTTAATTATCTTAACTTAGAGAAACGTAAAGTGTTAAGTATGAACATTTATAAATTTAATATTTTTCCCTCTACAAAAAAGTGAAATACATTTTGTCTCTAAAATAAATAGGGAAGCCAGTATTTGAACAGTTTAAAATTAACATGCGATTTCCTATGTTGCGTCCGCCAAGTCAACAATATAAACAATATACAATATAATAAAATATTTAAGTTTTACCCAATAAGCGCTATTGATGCAATAACGCAACATTATTAATTTCTTGTTAATCAATTTACTAAATAAGTTAATTTGATACTTTGTATTATTTGACCTGACTTGCGAATGTGTGAAAAAAAATTAAAAATTTTTATTATTAATTCATTAAATTGCTGATTTTCTATTGACTTAATTCTAGGGTAAAAGAATTTTTGTACTTCTTTCATTTCATAATTGTGAATTTTATATAATATAATTCATAATTATAAAATGAAAGAGGTGCAAAAATTTAATATTTCGATTATTACACATTTAAAAAAATCTTTTGAGCGTATTTCTAACGTCACAACATGTTAGTGTTTTATACGCGTGGCGCATAAAGTCAAATTTCGAGTTTATAAAAGCCTGAACATTGCAAAAATTTAAAATCCATAATTATGAAATGAAAGAGGTGCGAAAATTCTTTTACCCTAGAATTAAGTCAATAGAAAATCAACAACTTAAAACAATTACTTATTACGGTACAATAAGTTGAAAATATCCTTAAGAAATGTAACATTAATGTAATATTAAAACCCCTCCCCCACAAACTTAACAATATAATTTTCAATCCAAAAACAAAACTTAATCCTTTATCAGATCCGGTATTTTTAAATTAAGTTGTGAAAATTGTAAAGGTATGTACATTGGGCAATCTAGTCGTAGATTCGAAATAAGATTAAAAGAACACGAGCGAGCTTTTAGATTGAAACAAAATAGTTCCACCTATGCTAACCATACTTTAGAAGAGAATCATACTTTAGGTGAGGATGTAATTTTAGTAAACTATTTTGGCGAAAAAGGTCGCAAAATGAATTTACTGGAAGCACTCGAAGTGCACAAGGCCCGAATTAATCCCGGAATGTTCCTTCTTAACGACCAGGTTGACCTAATGTCTTCGAACGGTATAAATAGTTTTTAACATGTAATTTTTATTTACTTTAAGTTTGATAATGACTACTAGATAGTCGTAACTATAGTCCCAAATTAAGTGCAAAATATAGTGGTTAAACAAAATAAAAAGTACTTTATTTACAAGTGTATTTAAGAGTGAAGGCCCACAACACAAAACAAAAAAATAATTAATATTTAAAATTATGTCTAAAATTTTAAAAAATTCTGTTTTGTTGTGTTGACTTTCTTCTTACACAATTATAATAGAATTTTTAAATATTTTAGAAATAAATTTAATAAATAATTATTTTTAAATTATGTATCTACAAAATATTGCATAATGTCATAAATATTTAATATATCTATTACCTAATAGTAAATATGAATTTAAAGGCTATAAAATGTTGATATTTTTTATATAAAAAACTAGATAAAAAATTATACAGAGTATGATGAGATTTTACAGAGAAAATATCGGGTTATATTCAATATTATGTAGACTAGGGTTGTCCTACCTTTTATCTTCGCTGTTCCGCATTCACCATAAATGAGTTGACTTGGGCCGCCAATATATGAAGATCAAAAGAAGCGGGTTACATATTCCACTTATAATAAGTGAAGAGGGTAAAAGGGAACATTTATTATTAACCCAAAAAATCGTTGATAACAAACTTAATATTTAATTCCGTGTTATTTCTATTAAAGATGTAGTAATATATTGTTTTGAACTACATATTGAAATAGTATTTTACACGCGTAGAGTATGAAGAAAAATTTCAAATTTAGAAAAGCCTGAACATTTGGATTGGCTTTTCTAAATTTGATATTTTACTTCATGCTTAATAAAGGAGTGAAAAATACTCGATAAAGGTAATTTATTAAATGCTATTAATTTTCCATTATTTATTAACTTTTACCGGTACAACCAGGGATGAGCGGCGTCAACAATGTCATTGTCGACACCTCGAATTTCACGTCGACATCAACTATTTTGATTAGTATAACATTTGAACTATTCAGCCTAATGCGATGCGATTTTAACAGATAGCTTGGAAGTTAACAGAGCATCCAAAACTCGAAATATCACCCAAAAACAGCAAAATGTACAATACAGGGTCCTGCAACAGTGTGTCGGGCTTTCCTAGCGCCATTCCCGTGAAATAAACAAAAAAATTTTTCGTACAAAAAGATATTGCTTTAAAAATATTTATGGCGTAAAATTATTTTCAATCATACAAGGTGTCCCAATTTTGCAGTATAACAAAAATATTTGTTTTTTTTAACGGAACACCCTGTATTTATTCAACTTTTCTAATGACATTTTTCAACCTCTACATTGTTGTCCGTTTAGTTTTTTATTATGTTACAGTGTTGCCAATTTTCAATTTTTTTCTTCACGTATCATGCATAAGCAAACTCAACTTTAAAAAATCGTAGCGACCTCGTTTTTTGAAGGTAAGAATAACTTTTAGACGATATATCTCAGTGTGGTTAATGAGCAATGTATTATTAATGAGCAATTTAAATTTAGTAGTACAGGGTGTTCAGAGAAACATGCCAAACTTTGCAAATTTCAAAGCGGTATAACCCATTTTTTTTTTAAATGGAATGCTCCCTATTTTATGTCATTATTCGATAGGTCTTTTTCTTCTCTTCAATTTGATGGGGCATATCTTATGTCTAAACCCCATAGTTGTTGAGATATTCAATATTTTTCACAAAAGTATCCATTTAATTACATTTCTATGCACTCTAGTAGGCCATGCTGCGACGAAACAACTGTCAAAATGTAAATGTAATGTAAGTGTCAGTGAGTTTAGAAAAGCCCTGCGAAAATTTGTCGAGGGTCGCCCAGCGACCCGAGACAACTTTTCTAGGCTTTTCTAAACTCGAAATTTTACTTCATGCGCCAAGCGTATAAAACACAGATTTTAAGTGAAGTTAGTTAATTTTACTTCATGCTTAGTCTGGGAGTGGAAAACACTTGTTTAAAGCTTTAAATTAAACTTTAAAAAGAACAGGGAATATCCGCAATTGTTGTATTAATTCCATGGTATGTCATTATTTTTATAAAATCACATTACTCTTTCTTAATTATTCTAACTTAGAGAAACGTAAAGTGTTAAGTGTGGACATTCATTAGTTAAGAATTTTTCCCTCTATAAAAAAAGTAGAATACATTTTGTCTCTAAAATAAATAGGGAAGCCAATATTTGAACACTTTAAAATTAACATGCGATTTCCTTTGTTGGGTCCTCCAAGTCAACACCCGGTATTGTGTGTATACTTAAAAGAAAAACTCCTTGAATTTCTAAAAAGATATTTTTTTCCCAGTTGCATTAAGAACATGTTTATATAAATTATTTCAAATTGTGTTATCAATAGGCATAAGTTGAGTTGCTACGATAATTTCAAGTACTAAAAAATATTTTTTTAGTCTTTAAAAAAAATAAGCGAAACAAATAAATTGATTTCATTTCTGCTAACGTTTATTATTTGGGAAATAAGTTACTTCCTAAAATTGGATTTCTATCAATATCAAACAGTATAGACAAGATTCTAGAGCTGAGACCAAGTTCATAATGCAGATGTAGACAAAATAAATGTACAACAATTTGGCAATTTGCGCTTGGGCCGCATTCACAGTCGCTTCAGATAAAGAGTTGGGCACCTCTGCTTTGGAACTTCTAATGTGTGTTAAAGATTCGCATAAAGCATGTATTATACGACACTATTTTCTTGTGCAAGAAAATAGTATCCTATTTTCTATTATAGTGTAATACACAAAATATGACCAAATCAAATAGAATATATCCTATTTCCATCATACAAAATTGTACAAGATTCGCGTTTGGTAGTATACTATTTTCTTGTACAAGAAAATAATGTCGTCTAATACAAGCTTAAGACGTGCTTTAAGGCTATTTCTTGACGAGGAGCCTTAAAATGAGTTCATCTCTTGACTGCTTTTTAAAATAACATTTTCTATGGCATAAATATTTGAATTTCAACTCAACTCTGATCATGAAATAAAAGCCTTTCTTTTATTTCACGTTCAGAGTTGAGTTGAACTTCAAATATTTATGCCATAGAAAATGTTATTTTAAAAAGCAATGGGGTCACCACTTAGTCCACTAGTTGCAGACATTTTTATGAAAAACATCACATCTGTAATTTTAAATTCCCCCCTTGGACAAAAACATATTGTAAAGTGGTACAGATATGTGGATGACAATTTAGCCTGTTTTATAGGCTCCAATAGACAATTAAATCAGTTTTTAAATTTTATTAATTCCCTACACCCCAACATAAAGTTTACACTAGAAACAAAATAAAACAATAAAATACATTTTTTAGACCAAAACATATCAAAAGAGAACTCAAAATTAGAATTCCAAATTTATAGAAAACCAACATTTACAGACACTATAATTCCTCAATCATCTAGACATTCTATGAAACACAAATTAGCGGCATTCAATTTAATGATTCATAAAGCACTAAATATACCACTAACAAAAAACGCGTTTAATAAGAATTAGAAATAATTAAGAACATTGCGGACAATAATGGATACAAAATAGGACTAATAGATAATTAAATAGAAAAACATGTATGCAAACATCAAAACTTGTAAAGGGGTATATATAGGACAATCTGGTAGAAATTTCAATGTTAGGCTGAAAGAACATCTTAGAGCATATAAATTAAAACAAGATAAATCCACGTTTTCTAACCACATCATGAAAAAAGGACATACTTTTGTTGAAGATATACTTTCAGTCTTGCATTGTGTGGAAAAGGGAAGTAATATAAACCTTCTGGAGTCATTAAAGATTCACAAAGCAAAACTGAATCCGGGAATCCCACTAATAAATGACCAGACGGAACTTAGGTATACTCCTCGTTTCGGCACTTTTTTTACCTGATAAATAATTTTAAGTATATATAAGATCCTGATGTTAGTTTAAGTAGTTATTTTGATAATGGCTCGCTGTTGAGCCAAAACTAGTAACAGTTTAAAATAAAAAGTGAATACAAAAAAGTAATCAGTGTTAATTATTTAAATGAAATAATTCTCTGTTTGTTCTATTGGAATGACAAGACATTGACATTGATCTGTAGTTTAGATGGTTCAAAGTCTTTATGCAACTTATGAACTAATATTTAACTCAGTTTAAAAATGTTGTGCTACATGTCTTCATTTATATCATAAAACTATACAGACATATAGTCCAATGTATTTATTTTCGCGTAAAAAAATTGAATCAAGGGTTAAGAAAGTTTTTATAATCGAGAAGGCTTTTACATTTAAATAAAATAATAACATCTATCAATTGATAGCATACTCTAAATTTAAAATGATTATACAGGATGTCAATTTGAAAATAAGCCAGCCACAATATCTTTGGATCTGGAGGGGGAACCATTTTGATCCACATAATAATCTTCTGCAACCAACCCCTTAGGCTGTAGCCACCCTTGCCCATTTTTTTAAATGGCATGACCCCACTTGTGATACATCATTACAAAGGTCTTTTAAAATGCTAATCAGTGGTACCAGATTTTTATTGTTACATAAAAATGTAAAACTAAATAATTATTAAATTATAGTATGATCAAAATGATTTTTTTTATATTGCGGACAGGTCTAATTTATTCAGTTAATAAATGTATTCCATTAAACCAAGTTTTGTTATTATTTTATTTTTTTTTTTAGAATTGTCCATATTTTAATAAAACAATAGATAACTCTGATAAATATCTATACCTAATTTGGCAACAATTTTAAAATCAAATAAATTGATTAATTTTTTTTTGCTTTTTTTATGTAACAATAAAAATTTTAGTTGGTACCACTGATTAGCATTTTGAAAGACCTTTCTAATAATGTATCACAAGTAGGGTCGTGCCATTTAAAAATAAATGGGCAAGGGTATCTCCAGCCTAAGGGGTTAGTTGTAGAAGATTGTTATGTGGGTCAAAATGGTTCCCCCTCCATATCCTAGAGACGGTTTTAAAAAAAATTCTCTTAATGTTACGGTCCCAATTATATTCTGGCTGGCTTGTTTTCAAATTTACACCCTTTATATCAGTGGTGGGGAAACTTTTTTTAAGACGGGCCATTTGTAATAACCAGACAATCGTAGCGGGCCAAAGAATAATGCTTAATCGTAGGTAGGTAGTTTTTATGCGGGTCGTCACATTACGAAGTAAGAACGCGTTCAACATTCTCACGACGGCACTCTTAAACGGGCCGGATTAAACCTTTCCGCGGGCCGGACTTGGCCCGCGGGCCGTAGTTTCCCCATCACTGCTTTATATGATTAATAATGAAATTGCTAATGGAGATGTCATGCGTAAAGCTTGTATTTGACGACACTATTTTCTTGTACAAGAAAATAGTATACTATTTTCTATCATGGTGTGATACACAAAATATGACCCAACGCGAATCTTGTACAGTTTTGTCTAATGGAAGTAGAACATGTTCTATTTGGTTCACCATGGCAGTGCGAGGGGTGCGACCGCACCGGGCGCTGTCATTTGAGGCGCCGAAAACGGAAAACGAACCGCCACCATGAGATCTCGCACCAATTATAAATTTTGTTAGGGCCACCTCTGAGTATACTATTTTCTTGTACAAGAAAATAGTGTCGTCTAATACAAGCTTTAGATTTTGTTTAAATCATAGTTTGGTTTGGTTTGCCTAGTCCATTGATTGGCTGTGTAATTGTCTGTGTGACATAAATTAAACTACATTTATTTATTTAAATAAATTGTATGATGATCACGAAATATGAAGTCAACAAATTGATGTATGTATACAAAATCGAATAATCGATTTCGAAAAATCCAGCCGCCGTGAATTTCGGTCTTCTTCCGACGATTTGCTGGTTCAAAATTTGTAATCGTCTCACAACAAATTCATCACTAGTCTCCATTAAAACTCGTTGGCATTTCACACTCATTTTCTTTTCCTCTGATTTTGCACTCTCGCAAAAAATCACCATCAATAATAACTGCAACTTAAACAGAAAATTAACTAAAAGTATAATCATTAGAAATGCGTGCTGGCTCCCTCAAGAAAACTATGGATAGAGGGATATGGGGGTACCAACTACTGCCATACCCCCCCCCCCTGGAAAACAAAGGGGCTGGAAGTCTGGCTCCACAAAATAATAATTTAAGAAAACACTATTTTGGGCCTGTGGAGCATACCCTCCTAGGGTGCTCATATTGATATATTAAATTAAACAAAAACTAATATATTGAAGAAAAAGAAACATTTAGCTGAATTTTACTAATATTTAAATATTAGTGATGTTTTACCAAGTGTTTTCTAGAAAAAAAATTATAGTTTATGTTTCACCCCGTAAAAGATTATTAACGTATTCAAGCTAATTTCGTGCAATCATTTAAAATATAAATTAGAGGAGGCTTTGAATTTTAAATTAGATTGGTACTAGTGACTGTTAACCAGAGCTGGGATGAATTCTCAAAAACATGATTCGAATCACGAATCCGAATCACCTAATCTGATTCGAATCACGAATACTCGAATAAAGGATTCGTAGTGAAAAATATGATTCGAATCAAAGATTCGAATCGTCATTTTTGAATGACGGATACAAATCCTTTAAAAATAAATTTGAATCTATTACTTGCAACCAGTAATATTTTATTCCATCAGTTTCTATTAACAAACATGTTTATTTACCGACTAAATATCTGATTATATAATGATTTTAATTAATGATGATTTATGTGTTATTGAACTTCATTTTGAATCTGTGTTTTATACGCCTGGCGCTTGAAGTAAAATTTCGAGTTTAGAAAAGCCCCGTGAAAATTTGTCTCGGGTCGCTGCGCGACCCTCGACAAATTTTCTACGCGGGGCTTTTCTAAACTCGAAATTTTACTTCATGCTTAGTCTGGGAGTGGACAACACTCGTTCTTTAGAAGTTTCAAATTAAAGGATTACTCTAGATTACTAAGTTTATTACCAATTTACAAAGGCTACAGCTCGAAGGACCAATCATGGTCTTCGGAGACCGAAGGACTACAGGGAATCGAAGTTTATTTACAAGAAAACAACGAATATCTGAAGGTTTACAGAATGGATAGGAAAGAAAACATCCAATTTTGAAAAAATATCGAAGTTGGGTTGGTTTTCAGTGCGTATTTAACTTCACTTTAAATCAGAGTTTTATACGCGTGGCGCATGAAGTAAAATTTCGAGTTTAGAAAAGCCCCGTGAAAATTTGTCTCGGGTCGCTGCGCGACCCTCGACAAATTTTCTACGCGGGGCTTTTCTAAACTCGAAATTTTACTTCATGCTTGGTCTGGGAGTGGACCGTTTTCTATTTTCTACATGTCGGGATTTTTGATATTTCTAGATTTATGTCGATTTATTCACAGTTTGTTATTGTATTAAGGGGAATATAACAGTGGTCTGAAATTTAATGTTAGGTTTATTTAAAAACTGAAGGTCCTAGAAAGTTGAAATTTTGACAGCGTATATTAAGCCCAATTATCTAGTAAAATATCGAAGTACCTTTTTTTTTAAACAATCTGCTTTCAGAGGTATGAAAAATATAATGTAAAATTTTTCAAAATTAAAAAAAATATTCCCATATCTTACTAGTTTATACTATAAGGCATATAATGTGAACATTTCATAAGGATGCGATAGCTCATGCCCGAGTCAGGTTAAAATAAAAATCTTGAAAAATAAGACCGTAAAATACCGCCGCCTTGCGGATATTCTCTTAGTTGAACGCGTTGTACACTCATCTGCACAATTAGTGGAGGGGCGAGCAGCATGCGGCCTGCGTTTATCCTTGGGCCGGCGAACGCTGCGCGGCTTCGCGTTTGTTTTTCTTTTTTTTTTCAATCATAGTTAACAAAAACGGCTCGCATCGTTAGCATTTATTCTCGTAAAATGAATATTTCGCAATTATAATCGATATTTTATTGTACTAGGGTTTTATTTTCATGCTTTCTGACTACTAATGGAATAAGTATTTTTTTATACAGCATGTTCACTAATATAGAAAACACGAAATTATTTTTAAAGTTTTTTAAGCTGATTAATAAGCCAGAAGCAATCGAATAACAATCAGTCTTGTTCAAATCATTATTTCGTCTTAAATCTTTCGTTGTTAAAGCAGTTGTTAAATGCCATTAAACTTCTCGCAATAAAACTATTAATGTAAATTGTAAAGTTTCTAGCAATCGGACCTATTTGAACCAACTGCGACTTCATCAACGAATCAATGATATCAAAACTATAAGAATAGTAAGAATAACACCAATATGACGTTGTTGTAGATTTATGTTACAAATCAACTATTTTTTACTGAGCACAGGTAATATTTGTTTGACGAATGTTTAAAAAAATGTAGGGTTTAACTGCGTGCATATTCATTGTTAATTACTTTAGAAAAAATAGAACTATAATAATAATAAGGTAGTTATTATAATGCATTACAAATAACAAGCTTCTTGCTCAACATTGCACCTAGCCCAATACATTTTTTTCAAATTTGGCTGATTTATGAGTCATATTTTGATAGTAAGTAAATAAGGAATAAATGAATTGTAATTGAATGTTATTGCAATCCTCTATTTATACGGCTCAGTCAACTTAGCCCCCCGAAGTTCGATTTTTTAAAAAATAACTGTTGCGCTAGACGAGCCTTAGCTAGCGCCACAAAAATTAGAGCTAGTGCCGTTTAGACAAGAAAGTTACGGGGGTTTGAACTTTCGGGGGGCTAGGTTGATGCTAGCCCCCTGAGTTTGGATTTTTCAAGTTTTCTTACAGTATTCGGATTCCTCAGAGCTAGCGCCAGCTAGCGCTACCAATTTAAAAGGTAGCGCCACCCCCACAACCCCAAAAGATTATAAAACATTTTAAACCCTAGCCCCCCGAAATGAGATTTTTTTTAATCAAATTGGGTGCAGAATATGAAAAAAATATTCTTTCAAAAATATCCAAACTTTGATGTGAGAGCTTTCAGCTCCTGTATGCGTATTACCATTTACTTGCTGAATTTCAATACAAAATCATGATTGGCATATAAAATACCGCTTCCAAGAAATATGTTAGCGTTGTAATTACTTTATGTATGTTCAAAGACACTGGCTATTACAAAGATGATGCCTAGAAAACAGTAGCCTAACTGACAAGTTTTTTTCAACAAAGTCGTACTTCGGGGGGCTAAGTTGACTGAGCCGTATAATGTAAGCAACAACTATCAAAACATTTAAGCTAAATATTTGATATGTAACACGGATTAGATATTTAGGTTTGCTTAGAGAGTTGCTCCTTCATCAGGCAAGAAATTAATCTTAAACTTAATATGTGTAATAACTTAATAATATTTAAGTTGAATACAACATAATAACATACAGGGAGTTTTTCTTTAAAGTATACGTTTTCAAAATTTAGCTTATTTTCTTTAAATCTTTAGATATTTCTTGTTTTTTAAAAAAAGTTCAATTCAAGGCTTTAAACGAGTGTTTTCCACTCCCAGACTAAGCATGAAATAAAATTTCGAATTTAGAAAATTTGTCTCGGGTCGCTGCGCGACCCTCGACAAATTTTCACGGGGCTTTTCTAAACTCGAAATTTTACTTCATGCGCCACGCGTATAAAACGCTGATTTCAAGTAAGGTTCAAAAATACATAAATTTCACAAAATTTTAATGTTCTATACGCGTGGCGCATGAAGTAAAATTTCGAGTTTAGAAAAGCCCCGTGAAAATTTGTCGAGGGTCGCGCAGCGACCCGAGACAAATTTTCTGGGCTCATGCTAGTCTGGGAGTGGAAAACACTCGTTTAAAGCCTTGAATTGAACTTTTTTTTAAAAACAAGGAATATCTAAAGATTTAAAGAAAATAAGCTAAATTTGGAAAACGTATACTTTAAAGAAAAACTCCCTGTATATTGTAGAATTAGGATATTGAGATAGATTGTGTTAAAATGAAAATAAAGTCAATTGAATAGCAACGAAAGGAGCTTAATCACAATTTTGTAGCATCGAAAAGATACCCATGTTTTTATTAGGTACATACATAACCCGATGTGTACTAGGTAAATTTTCAGACATTCATTGTTTTTGAAAAGCGTTCAGTTTGAAACTCCGAACGAGTGTTTTCCACCGAGTAATAACGATTTAAGTTATCACGTAGTAAAAAAAAAACAACCGTAAGGTACGCCACTGTCTTGCTAGCACTAGCTATCCCTTGAATAACTTTCTCATTTATCACTTGGTGAAACATTTGAAATAATAATAAAGGATAAATTTAAAACACTTGGTTTGTTTCACTATTTGTTTCTATTTACTTGACTAGTTTCGCTTTTTATGGCATTATCAGGAGTGAACTTTGAACTAGTCGAGTAAATAGAAACAATAGTGAAACAAACCAAGTGATTTTAATTTATCCTTTAATATTACTAGCTATGTCGTTGTTAGTGTTTATAGACTTCAGTATAGCAATTACAATGCCAAAATAAATTTTGACGGTTAGTTTCCGAGTTATAACGATTTCAATTATCAAAAACAATCGTCAGTTACGCCACTGTCTTACTATCGCAAGCTATCTCGTTGCCAGTGTTTATAAACATTAGTATAGTAATTACAATGCCAAAAGAGTTTTTTAAATCGTACGGTAAGTTCTTGAGTTATAACGATTTAAATTAGCTAGAAGTGAAAACACAATTGTCAGTTACGCTACTGTCTTCTAGGCATCATATTTCTAATAGCCAGTGTCTATCAGAGCTGGGATGAATCCTCAAAAACAGGATTCGAATCACGAATCCGAATCACCTAATATGATTCGAACCACGAATACTCGAATAAAGGATTCGTAAGTGAAAAATATGATTCGAATCAAAGATTCGAATCCTCATTTTTGAATCACCGATACAAATCCTTAAAAAATAAATTTGAATCTATCATTTGCAACCAGTAATACTTTATTCCATCAGTTTCTATTAAGAAATATGTTCATTTACCGACTAAATATCTGATTAAATAATGATTTTAATTAATTATGATATATGTGTTATTGAACTTTATTCTAAATCAGTGTTTTATACGCGTGGCGCATGAAGTAGAATTTCGAGTTTAGAAAAGCCCCGTGAAAATTTGTCTCGGGTCGCTGCGCGACCCTCGACAAATTTTCTACGCGGGGCTTTTCTAAACTCGAAATTTTACTTCATGCTTAGTCTGGGAGTGGACAACACTCGTTCTTAGAAGTTTCAAATTGAGTGATCACTCTAGATTACTAAGTTTATTACCATTTTACAAAGGATGCAGTTCGAAGGACCAATCATGGTCTTCGGGGACCGACGGACTACAGGGAATCGAAGTTTCTTTACAAGAAAACAACGAATAACTGAAGGTTTATAGCATGGATAGGAAAGAAAACATCCAATTTTGAAAAAATATCGAAATTGGGTTGATTTTCAGTGCGTTCTTATCTCTAAATCAGTGTTTTATATGCGTGGCGTAATAAAATAATTGAAGTTTTTTTTACAAGAAAACAATGAATATCTGAAGGTTTAGGGCATGGATAGGAAAGAAAACATCCAATTTTGAAAAAATTATCGAAGTTGAGTTGGTTTTCAGTGCGTTTTTAACTTCACTTTAAGTCAGTGTTTTATACGCGTGGCGCATGAAGTAAAATTTCGAGTTTAGAAAAGGCCCGTAAAAATTTGTCTCGACAAATTTTCTACGCGGGGCTTTTCTAAACTCGAAATTTTACTTCATGCTTAGTTTGGGAGTGGACCGTCAAGATTTTCTACATGTCGAGATTTTCACTATTTCTAGATTATTGTCGATTTATTCACAGTTTGTTATTATATTAAATGCAACTTTAATATTAAATAAATATCGTTTTTCTTAGGAATAGAATATTTACCCATTAAGAGCCGAGCAAATTATAAAGTTAACTCTAAAAGTTCTTTTTAGGTAAAATTTTGCATCTTTTTCTATGATTTCAATGAATGATTTATTATATTACATACATAGATTTTAATAAACAGTTAAATTTAAAGTTCAAACGAGTGTTGTCCACTCCCAGACTAAGCATGAAGTAAAATTTCGAGTTTAGAAAAGCCCCGCGTAGAAAATTTGTCGAGGTTCGCGCAGCGACCCGAGACAAATTTTCGCGGGGCTTTTCTAAACTCGAAATTTTACTTCATTCGCCACGCGTATTAAACACTGATTTAAAGTGAAGTTAAAAATGCACTTAAAACCAATCTAACTTCGATATTTTTTCAAAATTGGATGTTTTCTTTCCTATCCATGCTGTAAACCTTCAGATATTAGTTGTTTTCTTGTAAAAAACTTCGATTCCCTGTAGTCCTTCGGTCTCCGAAGACCATGATTGGTCCTTCGAGCTGTAGCCTTTGTAAAATGGTAATAAACTTAGTAATCTTGAGTGATCACTCAATTTGAAACTTCTAAGAACGAGTGTTGTCCACTCCCAGACTAAGCATGAAGTAAAATTTCGAGTTTAGAAAAGCCCCGCGTAGAAAATTTGTCGAAGGTCGCGCAGCGACCCGAGACTAATTTTCACGGAGCTTTTCTAAACTCGAAATTTTACTTCATGCGCCACGCGTTTAAAACACTGATTTCAAGTGAAGTTAAAAATATACTATTAAGGTTGGAAATTTTATATGATTAAATAACCAAATATGCATTTACAAATATTTTAATTATTGAAAATGTAAATATTTATATTCAAATATGAATAATTTAGTGATTTAAATATTCATATTAGAATATTTAACTATTTGAATTAATCGAATTCGAATCCCAGCCTTAATAGCGATGATTCGAATTATTTGGGAGGATTTGAATCCTCGTATGAGGATTCGAATCCTTTTATAAGGATTCGAATCCTTTCATAAGGATTCGAATCCTATTATAAGGATTCGAATCATCTACGTCTGGATTCGAATACGAATCCTTTTAAAAAAATGTAACGAATCCGGATCACGAATCCGTTTTCACTAAAGTATTCGAATACCACTTTTGAATCCTCTAAAAGGATTCGAATCCAGGAATCGAATCCTGAATGATTCGAATCCTGCCCAGCTCTGGTGATTATGAACATAAATAAAGTAATTACAACGCCGAAATATTTGTTGGAAATGGTATATTATATGCCAAACATAATTTTGTATTAAAATTCAGGATCTGAAAGCTCTCGCATCAAAATTTGGATGTGAACTTTTTTTACCTGATATTTTTGAGAGAATATTTTTGTCATATTTTTTTGGCGCTAGCTCTAAGTTATATTTTCCACCCAATTTGATTAAAACATCTCATTTTAGGGGGCCAGGGTTAAAAATGTTTTATCATTTTTTGGGGTTGTGTAGCTCTGAGGAATCCGAATAGTGTAAAAAAACTTAAAAAATCCAAACTCGGGGGGCTAGCATCAACCTAGCCCCCCGAACGTTCAAATCCCCGTAGTTTTCTTGTCTAAATGGCGCTAGCTCTAATTTTTGTGGCGCTAACTAAGGCCGGTCTAGCGCAATCGCTTTATTAAAAAAAGTCGAACTTCGGGGGGCTAAGTTGACTGAGCCTATTTATACACATCATCATTTTGTAAACCCTGTACTAAACATAAAAAAACAGGGCAGCTTTCCGTTTAATTTTTTCTCAATCTATTATTTATTTGTTGCATTCATAAAAACTAAAATGTTTGACCGAATATAAATTGAAATTCTCCCCAAAATTTGGGGTATTTATCCAATTTGGCAGAGGCCAAATTAATACACATTATTTTCATGGCAATAGCAGTTAGGGAAGATAATATTCCCAATTAAAAAATATCATTGAAAATCCTATCTTCCGTTTTTTTCATATATGTATTTCCGGCATATAAATATTCACAATGAGCTTATGAACATGAATTACTTTATTATTATATTTTTAAGAAATAATCTATAATTTAATAAAATAAAATACATAGTTTGTTCGGCTGTCGAAACTGGTGTCTTAAAAGTAAAAATAATGTGTTATAATGACAAGAATAAGAATCATCAGTTTTGTAAATACCGAAAAATAACACAGGATTGCTATCTAACGAATTGCAAACAATACATAGCTTGTATGTATTATCAGCATGTTTAAATAATACGAATCGACACTTTCTTTCGGTCCGTCTTTTTTATACGCTTTTTTTTTCGTCTATTCCACGCGACGCGAGACCCCACCCGTTCATGCCAAGGAGCAATGCACAAATGCACAGCGAACTGCCGCTTTTCTCTCTGCCTGTATTCGCCCCACTTATGCTGTAAATTTGGCATCGGATGAGCTACTCTAAACTATGTGGGTTTCTCCAACACGATCGACGTGTTACACTGCAATAATCCCCTTAAGGGGAATATAACAGTGGTCTGAAATTTAATGTTAGGTTTATTTAAAAACTAAAGGTCCTAGAAAGTTGAAATTTTGACAGCGTATATTAAGCCCAATTATCTAGTATAATATCGAAATACTTTTTTAAACAATTTGCTTTCAGAGGTATGAAAAAAATAATGTTAAATTTTTAAAAATTAAAAAAAATATTCCCATATCTTACTATTTTATACTATAAGGAATATAATGTGAACATTTCATAAGAATGCGATAGCTCATGCCCGAGTCAGGTTAAAATAAAAATCTTGAAAAATAAGACCGTAAAATACCGCCGCCTTGCGGATCTTCTCTTAGTTGAACGCGTTGTACACTCATCTGCACAATTATTGGAGGGGCGAGCAGCATGCGGCCAGCGTTTATCCCTGGGCCGGTGAACGCTGCGCGGCTTCGCGTTTGTTTTTCTTTTCTTTTTTCAATCATAGTTAACAAAATCGGCTCGCGTCGTTAGCATTTATTCTCGTAAAATTAATATTTCGCAATTATAAGCGATATTTTATTGTACTAGGGTTTTATTTTCATGCTTTCTGACTGCTAATGGAATAAGTATTTTTTTATACTGCATGTTCACTAATATAGAAAACACGAAATGTTTCACTAATTTAAAAAAAGATGTGTAATATAGCTTTAATATTGTCTTTCCTTAATATTTGACAGTGTCGGTATTATTAAATTATTTTTTAAAGTTTTTTAAGCTGATTATTTAGCCAGAAGAAATCGAATAACAATCAGTCTTGTTCAAATCATTATTTCGTCTTAAATCTTTCGTTGTTAAAGCAGTTGTTAAATGCCATTAAACTTCTCGATAAAACTATTAAAATAAATTGTAAAGTTTCTAGCAATCGGACCTATTTGAACCAACTGCGACTTCATCAACGAATCAATGATATCAAAACTATAAGGATAGTAAGAATAACACCAATATGGCGTTGTCGTAGATTAATGTTACAAATCAACTATTTTTTACTGAGCACAGGTAATATTTGTTTGACAAATGTTTAAAAAAATGTAGGGTTTAACTGCGTGCTTATTCATCGTTAATTATTTTAGAAAAAATATAACTATAATAATAATAAGGTAGTTATTATAATGCATTTCAAATAACAAGCTTCTTGCTCAACATTGCACCGAGCCCAATATATTTTTTTTCAAATATGGCTGATTTATGATTAGGCATATTTTGATAGTAAGTAAGGAATAAATGAATTGTAATTGAATGTTATTGCAATCCTCTATTTATACGGCTCAGTCAACTTAGCCCCCCGAAGTTCGACTTTTTAAAAAATAACTGTTGCGCTAGACGGGCCTTAGCTAGCGCTAGCTAGCGCCACAAAAATTAGAGCTAGCGCCGTTTAGACAAGAAAGTTACGGGGGTTTGAACTTTCGGGGGGCTAGGTTGATGCTAGCCCCCGAGTTTGGATTTTTCAAGTTTTCTTACAGTATTCGGATTCCTCAGAGCTAGCGCCAGATAGCGCTACCAATTTAAAAGCTAGCGCCACCCCCACAACCCCAAAAGATTATAAAACATTTTAAACCCTAGCCCCCCGAAATGAGATTTTTTTAATCAAATTGGGTGCAAAAGATTGCTTACAGAATATGAAAAAAAATTCTCTCTAAAATATCAGGTAAAAAAAAGTTCACATCCAAACTTTGATGTGAGAGCTTTCAGCTCCTGTATGCGTATTACCATTTACTTGCTGAATTTCAATACAAAATCATGATTGGCATATAAAATACCGCTTCCAAGAAATATGTTGGCGTTGTAATTACTTTATGTATGTTCAAAGACATCGGCTATTACAAAGATGATGCCTAGAAAACAGTAGCCTAACTGACAAGTTTTTTTCAACAAAGTCGTACTTCGGGGGGCTAAGTTGACTGAGCCGTATAATCTAAGCAACAACTATCAAAACATTTAAGCTAAATATTTGATATGTAACATGGATTAGATATTTAGATTTGCTTAGAGAGTTGCTCCTTCATCAGGCAAGAAATGAATCTTAAACTTAATATGAGTAATAACCTAATAATATTTAAGTTGAATACAACATAATAACATACAGGGAGTTTTTCTTTAAAGTATACGTTTTCCAAATTTAGCTTATTTTCTTTAAATCTTTAGATATTCCTTGTTTTTAAAAAAAGTTCAATTTAAGGCTTTAAACGAGTGTTTTCCACTCCACAAAAGCCCCGTGAAAATTTGTCGAGGGTCGCGCAGCGACCCGAGACAAATTTTCTGGGCTTTTCTAAACTCGAAATTTTACTTCATGCGCCACGCGTATAAAACGCTGATTTCAAGTAAGGTTCAAATATACATAAATTTAACAAAAATTTAGTGTTCTATACGCGTGGCGCATTAAGTAAAATTTCGAGTTTAAAAAAGCCCACGGGGCTTTTCTAAACTCGAAATTTTACTTCCTGCTTAGCCTGGTAGTGGAAAACACTCGTTTAAAGCTTTAAATTGAAGTCCTGTAAAATCAACATATATCTAAAGATTTAAAGAAAATAAAGTGAAATACGTATACTTTAAAGAAAAACTCCCTGTATATTGTAGAATTAGGATATTGAGATACATTGTGTTAGAATGAAAATAATTGAATAGCAACAAAAGGAGCTTAATCACAATTTTGTAGCATCGAAAAGATACCCATGTTTTGATTAGGTACATACATAACCCGATGTGTACTAGGTACATTTTCAGGCATTCATTGTTTTTGAAAAGCATTCAGTTTGAAACTCCCAACGAGTGTTTTCCACCGAGTAATAGCGATTTAAGTTATCACGTAGTAAAAAAAAAACAAGCGTGAGGTACGCCACTGTCTTGCTAGCACTAGCTATCTCTTGAATAACTTTCTCATTTATCACTTGGTGAAACATTTTTAAATAATAATAAAGGATAAATTGAAAACACTTGGTTTGTTTCACTATTTGTTTCTATTTACTTGACTAGTTTCGCTTTTTACGGCATTATCAAGAGTGAACTTTAATAATGCCGTAAAAAGCGAAACTAGTCGAGTAAATAGAAACAAATAGTGAAACAAACCAAGTGATTTTAATTTATCCTTTAATATTACTAGCTATGTCGTTGTTAGTGTTTAGTGTTTTAAACATTTTTGAAATCGTACGGTTAGTTTCCGAGTTATAACGATTTCAATTATCAAAAACAATCGTCAGTTACGCCACTGTCTTACTAGCGCAAGCTATCTCGTTGCCAGTGTTTATAAACATTAGTATAGTAATTACAATGCCAAAAGAGTTTTTTAAATCGTACGGTAAGTTCTTGAGTTATAACGATTTAAATTAGCTAGGAGTGAAAACACAATTGTCAGTTACGCTACTGTCTTCTAGGTATCATGTTTCTAATAGCCAGTGTCTATGAACATAAATAAAGTAATTACAACGCCGAAATATTTGTTGGAAGCGGTATATTATATGCCAAACATCATTTTGTATTAAAATTCAGGAAGTAAATGGTAATACGCATACAGGATATGAAAGCTCTCGCATCAAAATTTGGATGTGAACTTTTTTTATCTGATATTTTTGAGAGAATATTTTTGTCATATTCTGTTGGCGCTAGCTCTAAGTTATATTTTCCACCCAATTTTATTAAAAACATCTCATTTTAGGGGGCCTGGGTCAAAAATGTTTTATCATTTTTTGGGGTTGTGGGAGTGGCGTTGGCTTTTAAATTGGTAGCGCTAGCTGGCGCTAGCTCTGAGGAATCCGAATAGTGTAAAAAAACTTAAAAAATCCAAACTCGGGGGGCTAGCATCAACTTAGCCCCCCGAAAGTTCATATCCCCGTAGTTTTCTTGTCTAAATGGCGCTAGCTCTAATTTTTGTGGCGCTAGTTAAGGCCGGTCTAGCGCAATCGCTTTTTTCAAAAAAGTCGAACTTCGGGGGGCTAAGTTGACTGAGCCTATTTATACACATCATCATTGTGTAAACCCTGTACTAAACATAAAAAAAAATAGGGCAGCTTTCCGTTTAATTTTTTTCAATCTATTATTTATTTGTTGCATTCATAAAAACTAGAATATTTTTTTTTACCCAATTTGGCAGAGGCCAAATTAATACATATTATTTTCATGGCAATAGCAGTTAGGGAAGATAATATTCCTATTTAAAAAATATCATTGAAAATCTATGTTCCGTTGTTTTCATATATGTCCGGCATATAAATATTCACAATGAGCTTATGAACATGAATTATTTTATTATTGTATTTTTAAAAAATAGTCTATAATTTAATAAAATAAAACACATAGTTTGTTCGGCTGTCGAAACTGGAGTCTTAAAAGTAAAAATAATGTGTTATAATGACAAGAATAAGAATCATCAGTTTTGTAAATACCGAAAAATAACACAGGATAGCTTTCTAACGAATTGAAAATAATACATAGCTTGTATGTATTATCAGCGTGTTTAAATAATACGAATCGACACTTTCTTTCGGTCCGTCTTTTTTATGCGCTTTTTTTTTCGTCTATTCCACGCGACGCGAGACCCCATCCGTTCATGCCAAGGAGCAATGCAGAAATGCACAGCGAACTGCCGCTTTTCTCTCTGACTGTATTCGCCCCACTTGTGCTGTAAATTTGGCATCGGATGAGCTACTCTAAACTATGTGGGTCTTTCCAACACGATCGACGTGTTACACTGCAATAATCCCCTTAAATGCAACTTCAATATTAAATAAAAACGTTTTTTTTAGGAATAGAATATTCACCCATTAAGAGCCGCACAAATTATAAAGTTAACTCTAAAAGGTAATTTTAGGTAAAATTTTGCATCTTTTTCTATGATTTCAATGAATGATTTATTATATTTCATAAGTCGATTTTTTAAAAGAGTTAAATTTAAAATTCAAACGAGTGTCGTTTACTCCCAGACTAAGCATGAAGTAAAATTTCGAGTTTAGAAAAGCCCCGCGAGTTTATAAAAGCCCCTAGACACATTTTCGCGAGGCTTTTCTAAACTCGAAATTTTACTTCATGCGCCACGCGTATGAAACACTGATTTAAAGTGAAGTTAGAAATGCACTGAAAACCAACCCAACTTCGATATTTTTTCAAAATTATATGTTTTCTTTCCTATCCTTGCTGTAAACCTTCAGATATTCGTTGTTTTCTTGTAAAAAAACTTCGATTCCCTGTAGTCCTTCGTTCTGCGAAGATCATGGTTGGTCCTTTGAGCTGTAGCCTTTGTAAAACGGTAATAAACTTAGTAATCTAATGTAATCCTTTAATTTGAAACTTCTAAAGAACGAGTGTTGTCCACTCCCAGACTAAGCATGAAGTAAAATTTCGAGTTTAGAAAAGCCCCGCGTAGAAAATTTGTCGAAGGTCGCGCAGCGACCCGAGACACATTTTCACGGGGCTTTTCTAAACTCGAAATTTTACTTCATTCGCCACGCGTATAAAACACTGATTTCAAGTGAAGTTAGAAATATATATATTAACGTTGGATATTTTTCATAGTTAAGTAACCAAATATGCATTCACAAATATTTGAATTATTCGAAAATTTTAATATTTTTATTCAAATATGAATAATTTAGTGATTTAAATATTCATATTAGAATATTTAACTATTTGAATTAATCGAATTCGAATCCCAGCCTTAATAGCGATGATTCGAATTATTTAGGAGGATTTGAATCCATGTATCAGGATTCGAATTTTATAAGGATTCGATTCCTTTTATAAGGATTCGAATCCTTTTATAAGAATTCGAATCCTTTTATAAGGATTCGAATCCATTTATAAGAATTCGAATCCTTTTATAAGGATTCGAATCATCTACGTTTGGATTCGAATACGAATCCTTTTAAAAAAATGTAACGAATCCGGATCACGAATCCGTTTTCACTAAAGTATTCGAATACCTCTTTTGAATCCTTTAAAAGGATTCGTATCCGGGAATCGAATCCTGAATGACTCGAATCCTGCCCAGCTCTGCTGTTAACACATAGTTTACCATAACCTCAAATTTATTCATTCAATTAGCGTCCTAGGAAACCGCACAAAAAATGCCGCCTACTCTAATTTACAATTAGGCCGCAGGGTATAAATAAACTTATACACAATACATTATCTTCAACTAGTTGAAAATCAATTGTTTTTATTTAATAATGGATTTTCAAACATTAAGTACCTTAATACGATTTCCTCGTAAATGTAATGACAATTAAATATAAAACATTAATATCTTAAAATTTAAGAGTTACAACAAAAGGTGTATATTAGTAACTAGTAAACATTTTTAGAATGGATTGACGTAAGGATCAAACATAAGAGGTGGAAGTACTTTGAAATTTACTTTAAACCTCCGCTTTGCCACGCATTTTCAGGCTCTTCTAAACTCTAAATTTTACTTCATGCAAATTGAAAGCTTTTATAAAAACAACGAATGTCTGAAAATTTACATCGAAAACTCGTGAAATGTATACCTAAAAGAAAAACTCCCCTAAATTAAAGATAGCTAAATTGGAATCGTGACAATTGACCAAATCACTGAAGGGGTTTATTAGAATTTACGAAAATTATGAATAGCCAAAAATCTCACGATCCTTATGTAACTACAAAATTTACAAAATTCGTTGAAAATATCAATGTTGTTGAACACCATTTGAATCATCTAAGTCTATAAATAAAGCTAACTATATAGAGAATTTAAAAAATACTGATAATATAGCACAATTTGTGAAAGTACTAACAAAATTATAGGAGTAACATTAATTTAAACATCAACAAGATATGATAAAAATTGATAAAAAGAGATTTATTAAATTAAGCAAAGTTTAAAAAGACACAAAAACTGGTGAAAATCATGATAAATTCTAGACGTCATTTTTTTCTTGATATTAGTTCACTTTATTATACAAGTATCAACAATGACAAGACTAAAAGTTTGGAAAAATCGTCGAAATTTAAAGAAATGGAACATTCGTGGTCGATAAAAATGGTAGGGTTAATAAACAAATAGTGAAACTTAATAAAAAGAGTAAAATTAATCCCAATCAATTATAATTTAATTTCTAAAAAATACCAAGAAAACATTAATATAAAATGGAATCGGCAAACGCTACAAACATAAAAGTGTACCAATCAATAAAATTTGTAAATATTGGCAATTTTTCTTTGTCTGTAATTTTTCGTACAAATCGATCAAATTATCATGTTCGACATGGATGCACCAAATCATATTCCACCAGTAGCCCCTACATCTTCCATTCATACAGGTTTCACCCAAGTATCCTCCAATGGCTAACTACATCAATTTTATATACACAAACATTAACTCAATTCATAACAAACAGCATCTCCTTAACCATTTCCTAACTAATAATCCTATTCACGTAAACATGTTGGTTGAAACGAAATCCACTAAACCCATTTCCTTTTCTAACTGGTCTATTATCCAAATCCCTGAATCCACCCCTAACCAAAACCAACGAGGTGGCTCAATAGTTGCAACAAAACCAGAAATTAAATTGGGTAAAGCAAACCCTCCCAAAATAAACAATATTTTAAATGAATGTCTCCATTGCACTATTGATCTGCCCTGCTTCCCCCTCCATATTTTCCTAGTATATATCCACCCCACTTCTCCCATCGAAGATTCCATATTTACCAAGGCATCCTTATTCGATAATGTCATCATAATCGGGGATTTTAACATTAACAAAGCAAAATCTAAACATCTCTCCTCCTTTATTTCAAACTCAAATTTTGTACGTATTAAAACCCCTCCTACATTCCTAATGCCAAATAATCCCGACACGACTCCTGATATCCTGCTATGTACAAGTAATAAACAACACTTAATTCATAATGTAGCACTAAATCCTGATCTAGGTTCCGACCACCTCTCAATTCAATTCTCTCTTAGCAAAGATCCCCCCGCTTCCACTCCCCCACATTTATTTATAGACATAAAGACTGTGACATTGACAAAGTGACAAGAGAAATTACAAACTTTATACAATCCCATCAACAAATAAACCAAACATCCATTTCCCTATTTCTAGCAAAACTATCAAATAGTATACAAAAACATACACCAATTTATTCTAAAAAACCCTACAAATATCCCCTCCCAAAATTCATTTTACGACTAATCAAGTACAAAAGACAGATGTACAGGGACGTCCGACTAACAGACGACTTTAATTTGAAACAAACATTTAACAAATTAAATAGAGACATACAGAGACTAATCAAAGAATACAAGACTGACATGTGGATAAATACGTGCAAGGACATTAACGAAAAACAGGGTAAAGAATACTGGAATGCGATTTAGAAATTAACCAAGTACCGAAAGACTGATTTCCTCCAGAAAATAAAACATCCCATAACACATGACATCATCACTGACCAACAACAAATTGCTGATACTTTTGCGGACTTCTTTGAAAAATCTTACAAAATGACTAATGACGACTCATATGACAACGACTTTCTAAGTGACGTAAACGACTGGTATGTGTCCCTAAAACAAGCTCCCCAACCCCGCACCCACAACGACGAAATAAAGGAGGAGCAATATTACGCATCACTCCACAAAGGTAAAAATACAGCACCCGGGTATGACAATATCTCCCGTATAGTCTTAAAATCCCTCCCAGAAAATATACACTCTCACATCTTAAAAATCTTTAATTATGTATTTCAGACACAAGAATTGCCACGGGAGTGGAAGCAGGGTACTATTATCTGTATCCCTAAACCCGAAAATGACCCTCTTTCACCTTCTAGTTATCGTCCAATTACACTGCTTTCGGTCCTTGGCAAGGTGTTTGAGGACATAATTAAAGATAAAATCCTGGACTATGTTTCAAACCTTATTCCCCCATACCAATTTGGGTTTATCAAACACCGATCCACCTCACTTCCCCTGTCCATCCTAACTTCAAACTGCCAGACAGCACACCTCGAAGGAAAAAAACACCGCCGTTCTTTTTTTAGATATTAAAAAGACTTTCGACTCGGTATGGCATCGAGGTGTGCTGTTTAAATGTCACTCACTAAATTTGCCTCACCACCTTCTGTATTTAATTGACAGCTTCCTTTCGCACAGATCCATAAACATCAAAATCCGCAACACCCTCTCAAGATCCTTTACCCCCGAACAAGGGGTTACCCAAGGCTCACCTCTTTCACCTCTTCTTTACAACGTATTTGTCCTAGATATGTATAATCCAGACCCAAAATTCCTTAACCCTACCGCGTACCCTCTGCTGTACGCAGACGACACAGCCCTTATCACACACGCGCCCACGTTTGAAAAAGCATTAACCACCCTTCAAGACCTTATTGACACTATTCAAATGTGGTTCGCAAAATGGAGAATTTCTATTAACCCTAACAAATTCAAACTCCTTATCCCTTTCCACCGCCCAAACAATTCGCCATTTTCAATTTCCCTATTTAATAACCTAATTTCACCTTCCTCTACCTGCAAATACCTAGGCGTGATTTTTGACCCCAAATTTACTTTTAAAACCCATGCCCTAACCCTTAAAGACAAAGTCAAGAAGAGATCGCGTCACTTCAGATCTCTTACATATAAAAACCAAGGAATCTCGACCAACACCGCGGTCCATATTTATAAAATGATTTGTCGCCCTCTTCTTGACTATGCAGCCATCCTTTTCCTCAATCCACGTCCATCTGTACTAAAACACATTCAGGTTGGTGAACGTTCAGCCCTACGTTCATTGACTAAGATGAGACACCCCAACAATCCCTTACACAACCCTTTGAATACTCTCCTCTACGAAAAAACAAAAATAATTCCCATTGAACAACGCCTAATTTACCTTGCCGAAAAATTCGCAACCATCCCATATAATATAGAGACCTTACTCCATATGTGCCTGCCACGTAATCCTGACATCCTTCCTAAATTCAAAAACCCAGCCACCACCATATTTCAATTCATCTCATCATTTCATCAGGACACTAACTGACGTACCTACAGACAATTTCATGACAAATGACAATTTTGGCGGAAAGACCACGGGTCGATAGCCGATTGGCAACAGGATCAGCTCTCATACAAAATAATAAAATAAAATAATTAATTATACATGTTATGTAATACCTACTGTTGTCAATAAAGATTGTTTGTTGTCGATCAAATTAAATTAATTAGTAATTTTTGAGATCCATTTACAATATAAAATACTACAATTTTATTGAAAGTTAATATTAGAAGAAATTTGTTGAAAATAGTTAGAAATGTTGAAATCAATAAAATAAAAAGGTAATTTTTCTGTTTGAAAATGGTTTAATTCTATTTCACAATTTTCGTTGTTGACTGTAATAATCTTTATAGTTTCAGTTTCTATGTCATAATCAATAATTTGTAGTTAAGTATATGCAATAGTATTTAACATTATTAGCATTGTTAAAACGGTTTTTACTGGGGGACAGAAGGTTATGACTGGCGAGTCGTTAGACGTCACCTTCTAAAGCCAGTAAAACCCGTTAACTTGCGTATATTGTTATATATTTTATTTGTCAATCATTTGTAATTAATTAAAATACAATTATTTGGTAAATTTATTCAAATTGGAATTACAAAAAAATATGTAGTAAGTTATGAAACATTTCCGTGGATACTTATGTTGTTTATTTGATTAAATCAAATTAAATTATTTCGCAATTCGTTTAACATGAGCGCGTCAATTCACGAAAAACTATAAATTACTATTCCAGTACTAACTTGTTAAATTTTAACAAGTTAGTATACTGACTTGTTTAAATTTTACAAGTCAGTAGCTTGAAAACATAACCTTACTTGTTTAATACTGTCTATTGATAAATTGACGTTTACAAATGAGAGACAAATAAAATATATAATCAATGTTTTGAATAAACATAACCTTAAATTGTTGTTTATGTTATGACTAAAAACCTTAAATAATACATTTTAAATGGAACAAGTAATCCTTTTCTCTACTGGTTTATTTTAATCACTGGTGATTAAAATAAACCAGTGGAGAAAAAGAATAACTTGTTTCATTTAATATTAAATTCATCTTCACGTATCTCATACCGGGACATTTAGTTAAATAATAAAGGTTATTATTACAGTCAACAAACAATTGAGAAATGGAGTCGCGGAGCGACCAAACCAAATTTTCAGATTTTTCTAATCTTGAAATTTAAGTTTATCCCCTACCCGTGCTAAACACTTACTCAAAGAAAAGTTTGAAATATACTACTTAGTTTTAATGACATGTTTATTAATTTTACAAATGTTTATATGGAATAAGTAAAAGTATACTTCAAAGAAAAAATCCCTGTATGTCAACATTTAACAAAAATCAAAAAGTTTAAATAAGTATTATGATTTTAAATAAAATCGTCAAAACGAACAAACATCATAAAATTTTACAAAAACTTCAGAACTGAAAATTCCCACAAATTGACAAAAATGTAAAAATTTACCAAATCAACAAAAATGTAAATTTTCATATCAGTAATCGATTAGTGGAGTTTAACCTAAATTTTAAAACTATTCTTGAAATATAAAATTGCTGTCTGGATCCGTTTCTGCATACGATACAAAACATCTGTAACTTAGTGGTAACTCGTATTTTTGCCGTTCATTTATCTCCATACAAATGTATCTCCTATATATTTGCAAATGAAACAGGGCCTCCGGAGTCAGTCAGTCTAAGAGCTCAATACCATAGATTTTTTGATGTACTATTTTTGACGCATCTAAGACATCATCTATTATTCTAACTTATAAATTGTATTTTTGTCGGACGATCAAACTTAACAAAGTTAAATGGAAAATAAAATGTGAAATAAAACTGAAAAAATAACATTTTAATTATATATTATACTTTTCTAATAATTTCAACTTATGCGGACGCGAAAAGATACAAAATGATTGGTTAATTGAAATCAAAAAATCAAATGTCTATTACTTTTTGATTAAGTATAAAATTACATTTCGAATATAGAAGAGCTTGAAAATTTGCATTTGCCGGCAAAGCAAACATTTTGTATGCAATTTTAATTTTCTTTCCACAGTTCTTATTCAAAAAAGTTAGATCATTTTTTTAACTGTTTGAACCTACGACATAATAAGATTTTCGATTCAGATAAGATATAGCATTATTGACTTAGAATAAGAGTGTATTTTGACTTACGATAAATCTGTATTTTGACTTGTAACGAGGCTACATTTTGACCTACAGTAAGGTTACATTTTAACCTGCGATTAGGCTATATTTTAACCTGTGCTAAGACCATGTATTGGCCTAACCAATGCTATATTTGTATATGTGATAAGAAGAGCTCGGATTTTTAAGAAAATAACTTATGCTGAAAATTAAAAGCATCAACATGAATTAATAAAATGTGTAATAATTATAGAAAGTTGAATCATTTGAGACTATTTTTTGATGCTATTTTCCGTCTTTTTTCGGTTTTATGCATTTATATGTTTATTTGGTGCTTATTTCGTCAATTTTTTTAGCCGTGGACAATTATTGTAGGGTTATAGTATTAAATTTATTATACTTTGTGTCATCTCATTTTTTTCATAATTTTTGTATACTTTAGTAATGTTCCCCTAAGACCATGGAAGCCAGCATGAAATATTATTACCGATCAATAAAGTTTATTCTTAGCCAAAATGTTACAATACATCATTACAAAGAAATAATAAATAAGGAAGTTATTTACATACTTCTGTTTTGTTCAATACAACCAAGAAGCCCTAAAAACAAAAGAGGATTCTAACAAATGATCAAAACAAAATCTGTTAATTGTATCTGTCAGTAAAATTTAAAGTGATTTTCATCTTTCTGTGCATTGTTATACAATTTTTAATATTTTCAGGGCTTCTTTTATGTCTTAAATCAGGGGTTCTCAACCTTTTTCAAGTCGCGCCCCCTTTTCATAATTCCGCGCCCCCTTGCCTGATTTAATTTGGGTTTTTTAGTAAGATTGAAACAGTATTATAGCCCCCTTATTTCACTTTACCTACTCTAGGAAATCGGTTGTGCCCCCCCCCTTGATAACTTGCCTCGCCACCCTAATATAATAGAGCCTGCCCCCCGCACCCCCCAGTTGAGAAACTTAAATAATCCTTTTTTGCTTAAAATAATGTTTTGCATAAAATAATGCGCTTTTTTGCATAAAACAATGCTTCTTTTTGCTAAAATTGGTGCTTTCTTAAGCGCATTTTTCAATTTTTTTTGTATTTAGAAATCCTAGTGATAAGGCTTTACTTTGACCTGGAACAAGGTTATAGTTGCCTTGTGACAAGGCTATATTTTGACTTATAATAGAATACATTTTCATATTGATAGCTGCATGCTATACTTTGACCTATGATGAAAATATATTTATGCCTGAGACAAGGTTTTACTTTATCCTGAGGCAAGACAATATTTTGACCCGCAACAAAGCTATATTTTTATCTGCAACAGGTCTATATTTTTACCGAATACAAGCCTATATTTTCACCTACGACAAAGTTAGACTTCGGCCTGTAACAAAGGCTATATTCTGACCTAAACTTCGACTTGCGATATGGCTTTATTTGGACCTACGCTACGATAGGTCAATATTTTGACCTATGATATCGCAATATTATAAACTATAATTAGACTATATTTTGAATTGAGACAAGGCTACGTTGACCTGTAGCAAGGCTTTATTTTGACCTGTGTCTGCTATATTTTTATATTTTGACTCATAAAAACGAATATCTTCCTTTCCTTATTTAAGCATGAAGTTAAGTTTAGGAATGCCTGAAATTTTAAATTTTCGGAAAATCCAAATCATTTTCAGACTTTTGTAAACTCTAAACTTTACTTAGTGGTATAAAACACTGATTTGTATTTAAGTTCAAGAGAACAGACGTAATTTAAATTGGGCGAATGATTATTATTATTTTATTAAAATTAAAGTACAATATTTGAATTGATCAAATGATTTTTATTTCTTATTCTTTTAAGAAATGTTGAAGTTACTTACGTTTATATCTACATTATAAAAACCAACCGTCCATTTGTTAGACGCATCTAACACCACATTATCAACAATAACCGTGCATCCATAAAGCGTCGTGGCAATACAAAAATTAAACAAAAAGAAAACAGAGAAGCCAAAAAGTTGATTGAAACAATCAGCAAAATTGGAAACATCAGCATGAATCCTGATCACATCATTCACTAACTTAATTTGCTCCATCCTTGAATCAATTTTCAAAACTCCTAAAATCAACATCGACAAAACCTCATATCTCTTCCTCAAAAACCTTAAAATATAACACCCAGCAATCACGATCAAATAATTATAAATATACTGAGTATACTCTTGCATCCCGGCTGTTAAGTAATTCCCCTTCAATGCATACCAGTAATAATAATCAGGGATAATAACCACAAATATCGGAATAAGCAGGATTAAGAATTTAGTTTTTGCATAACCAGTTTTCCTGAAGTGAATCGAGTAGTTTCTCTTTAAGTTACAATCGATTCTGGTTTTGTATTTCAGTAAATTTTGGAAGGTTTTGTTATTCCATGTAGGGTTTCCCAAGCAAACGATTTCCATTTGGAGGATTGAAAATATGTTTAGCATTATCCAGATCAGTTCACAAATCCTGTCGGATTTTCTGTTGTTTTGTTGTAAGGTTTCGCGTCTATGTGTTGAGTACATGAAAGCTGCTAGGAGTGTTAAGGATGTTATTAGTTGTCGCGTTCTTGATAAGAGCGTGTTGGTTTTAGTTGGAAATATTGCTAGGATGCTGTAGAGTTTGTAGATGCTGCTGCCTTCCATTAACATTTTTATTCTTAAAATTTTATATTGACACTCGTACAACAATATATAAAATTTAAAACAAAGATAGGCTTTTTATTTCTGTAAGTAATATGTTTATTAAGATTTTTGCTGGGTGTATTTTTTACTGAACTCTAACTTTTTATTAGTGTATTCTGATAATTTAAATTGTTTTATAGATAAAACATACTTGTATTTTGATGAAGATAGTTTTCCTGTAAGTTATATTCTGATACAGATTATTTTTATTCAATGAAGACGTTTTTTATATAATGTTAAATTTCTTTATTGCTTTAAAAGTTTAATTTATTTTGAGCAAGCCAACTCGAACACAATTGTGTATTATCTTGATAAAAGCAGTTTTGATATGAGTAAAAAGGTATGCAGTTAAGTGTAGTTTAGACCTGCAAATAAAAAATATTGATATTAAATTATGTAGTTTCAAAGGTTATATTTATTTTGACTAGAAAACTATGAATCAGCTACACAAGTAAACATTTTTAAATCTTTATACACGGCGTCTGTTTTTCGAGCTACACTATGGGGGATCACGCTTATTAGATGAGACAAAGAATTGGCTAAATGGGGGTAAAGTTGAGTATTTTAGTTATTATTAATAATCTGATTTTATATTTAAAATATATATTTTGAAATATGTACACGTTTTAAAATATATTTTACATCACTTTTCCATTTATATACCAATTCATTCTACTAAAATTATAATTTTTTTGTTTGTATTGTTATTCAATTAATTAATTAAATAAATGAGGTTTTTTTTAATGCACATCTACACTAACATAACAGGTAAAATATTGTTATTAAATACTTGTACTAATACGTGTATTGTTGACCAACTTGCTATGTCATAAATAATTAATTTGTATATTGATTTTACTTGTAATTAATTCACAAATGAAATACAGCGTGTCCTATAAAATCTACTTAATCATCTCAACATTTTCTGATAATAAACACCTAATGTGTTATGCGGTTTTGTTTTTATTGAAATAAATTTTATGTCGATTAAGTAATTGGGTACTTCAGAAAATTCTCCATTAAGAATATTACTCAATTTTATTAAAACAATAAAACTCTGAAATATTGGACAACACTAAATTTTATAAAATACATTAATTTTCTGGGACATTACTTATTTACATATTTCAATAATACGAGGGCTATTCAGATAATCACTTAGGTTTTGAAATAAAAATAAAATTCTGGGAATTCCCCTTTCACGTCGAGGAACTTGTCATAGCGGTGTACCAGTTCTTAATACCATAGAATTCTGCTGCCATAGCCCTTAACGATTCCTTCACGCCTTGTCAAAGAAGGAGACTCGTTCCTTGATCGTGTCATAACTGGAGATGGGACGTGGGTAAGACATGTCAATTGTGAGAGCGTTCCTATCCCAATAAACGGTTGCCATGAGCTTCATTGCTGATAATTTCTGCAAACATTTCCTTGGTTTCCTGTGGGAACTTGTGTGTCCCGAATCAATAAACTGTCGTTTTGTCTCACAATTGACAAGTTTTACCCACGTCTCATCTCCAGTTACGTTACAATCAAGGAGTGAGTCACCATCTTTGAAAAAGCGTAAACCACTCGTTTACACCTTATCAAAGATGGTTGAAGACTCAGGCGGCAGAATTCTATGGCGATGGTAAAAGAAACTGGTACACCGCTATGACATGTGCATCAATGTGAAAGAGGATTAGGTGTAATAAAGCTAACGAGGCTTATCAAATGTATATAATAAAAATTGTTTTTGCTACATTTGTTTTTTTTTTAATCGAAAACGTAAGTTACTACCTGGATAGCTCTCGTATATAACTAACCAACCTTAATTTAATATTTTTTTATAAATAACTTTTGTGTATAGAATGCCAGATAAGAAATTAATTTAACGTGTATTTTGTATTTGTTAATTGGATTGAGTTAATATTATTTGATAAATACATTACATTTATAATTTTCAAGATATCTATTTAAGTTTGAAGGAAAATAATTAAATCTATTAAATATCAGCTTTTAATTGCTCCCGTTTCGAGTTGATTTCACTGTTAATCGGGGTTCGGACGATATTTATTATGATATAAATCACTATTTATAAACTACGATATATATCATGGATTTTTATGGAATACGCAAAACCATTTATTTGCGCATCGTGGGGTATTTTCTTCGAAATTATACATATGCATACGGAGTAAATTTTCGGACATTCGTTGTTTTTTAAACAGTTTAATTTTAAGCTTTCAACGAATGTTTTTCACTGCCAGATTAGGCATAAAGTAAAATTTTGAGCTTAGAAAAGCCTTAAAATCTGATTTGGTCGGTCCGCTTTATTTTCAGGCTATTCCAATCTTGAAATTTTACTTTATGCACCACGCGTATAAAACACTAGTTTTAACTGAAGTTCAAAATATACGTCTTGAGTATACTGCTAGTAGCATATTGTGAACTACCTAATATTTCAGTGGTTTGGACGCGTGGCGCATGAAGTAAAATTTCAAGTTTAAATAAGCCTAAAGATTTGGTTTGGTCGCTTCACTTCGCTACGCGACCAAACCAAATTTTTAGACTTTTCTAAACTCAAAATTTTACTTCATGCTTTATCTAGGAGTGCAAAACACTCGCTTAAAGCTTTAAATTAAGCTATTTAAAACGCTACGCGACCAAAACAAATTATTAGACTTTTCTAAACTCAAAATTTTACTTCATGCTTTGTCTGTGAGTAAACAACACTTGTTTTAAGCTTCAAATTGAGCTATTTAAAAGAAACAGTATCTGAAAATTTAATGCATATACGCTGTAAATTGTGACATGTATACTTAAAAGAAAAACTCTCTGTATAATTATTAAATAATATAAATATTAATATTTATGAACAAGGATAATTATCAAGAAGTTGATATAAAGGGAATTTTTCTTTTAAGTATACATGGTTTTTTTATAAAGGGTTTAATTTGAAGCTTAAAACGAGTGTTTTTAACTCCCAGGTTAAGCATGAAGTAAAATTTCGAGTTCAGAAAAGCGTGAAAATTTGGTTTGGTCGCTCCGCGAAGCGGAGTGGCCAAACCAAGTTTTCACGCTTTTCTAAACTCGAAATTTTACTTCATGCGCCACGCGTATAAAGCACTGATTTTAAGTAAAGTTTTGAATATACTGCTTAAGTTTGAATTCACGTTAATAAATGTTACAAATATTTATTTACTCTAAACAAATTTCGCTCTTTCAAAATTCGAGCAAATTCTTTGGTATACGAAAGTAAGTTTAATACCAAATTTTCTGGTGACTTTTTGATTATACCGATCTTTTTTTCTAGCTCCCAAAATAGTTAGAACGAGGTTCTACTGTATTTGCTAACTTCTATAAAATTACTGGTACTCGCTCGTTAATTTTATGAATGGTGCTTGTTCTTCTTTACCTTCACTCCAATCTAGATTGCTCCCGATTTGGCGAACTTCCATGTGGCATAACCCAAAATTTTCAGCATCCGTAAACTGGTTCTTTTACAATCTGATTCATTCGCAGACGATTATTAAGGCTGCTCTTAACTTGTACTATCGTTTCAATTGACAATCGTTTAATAATATGAAGGCTCATGAAGTTGTGGTTTAATAATATATATTTTGCTACATAATTGTGCGCTTTCGCTCGAAAAAATGTAATTATCCAATAAAATGGTCTGTTTTAATCTTATAAACGATTTTTTGATAACTTTAAATTTTATGAGAAAATGATATTAGAATTATATAATCACAAAATCTTTGCGGAGGGCATGATGAAGTCACATTATAGAGATTTTACATTTTTTAGTTTAATTTCTTACTATACTAAAATAAAAATTAAACAAATCAAATCATCATAAGAAAGATGTGCAAAGAGAGAATTAAAAAATTCAAAATAATTACAAATAAATCAGTATTCTTAGTTTCCGTAGAAAGAGCGGACTCTTAAGGTCACTAAACCAATTCTGTTTTACTTAGTTTCTATCAGTTATAAAACACATCCATAAAACAACATGGACGTCCCCAGAGGAAAAAGTAGAAAACAAAATTGATCACGCACTAATTGAAAGTGAGCACGGGAAATCAAATAAGTATGTAAGGAGTTATAGAGGAGCCGACATCAATTCTGATCACTACCTGGTTGTTATAAAATTGGCTCAGGAGCTACCAAGGAAGCCAAGGGAGAAAACTAAAAGGATACAATGTTACAATTTCAATTTATTAAAAAATAAAGAAACAAACGGTGCTTTTGAAGAACACTTAGATTTCTGCTTAGAGAAGGAGAGAGAAACAGAAAATATAGAACATGAACGGTAGCATACTGAATCCTCACTAACTGACGTAGCTGAAAAGTGGCTAAAGGGTGGTACTAATCAAAGTCACAAGAAATGGTTTGATTTAAAATGTGAGATAGCATTGGACATAAAAACCAAGCGAGGACTAGAATGCTCAAGGCAGGTAGTAAAGAAAAATCGCCAATTTTCTTCACTGCGCTACAAACACTGGAGAAATGAGACAAAAAACCTATGCAGAAGAAGGTTGAGTGCCGGGAGAAATAAAAGTCAATCGAAGAAAATCTAGTAAATAAGAATACATGAAACTTTTACTAGGGAGTGGAAAAGTATAACAAAACGTGCAGTTTACTGTAAAAGTAAGGAGGGAGAGTTAGTTAAACAAGAAATTAAATAGATAGGTAGAGCACTGACACGGACTTCTAAATGATAATGATTTTTTTGGAAGCAACAAGACTAGCCTGATACAGCACAGCAATTAGAGGTAGAGGGAAGAAAGATAGAAGAACCAACAGAAGATTGTATTAAAAATATCATCCAACCGACCTGTTTCTGTTGCCATATATGTATATTTTTGTATATTTCTTGTGGTGTATAGAAATAAACGTTATTATTATTATTATTATTATTATTATTATTATTATTATTATTATTATTAATAATAATAATACAAATATGGAAACAAGAAAGGATGCCCAGCAGCTGGAATAGTGCATTCATATGTCCAATACACAAAAATGGGGATAAAGCCGAATGTAAAAACTATAGAGGTATTGCCTTACTGGATGTGGCGTTCAACATTATGTTTCTAATTATAAGAGTAAAACTGGCACCTTTTACTAATGAAATAATATAAGAATGCCAGCAGGGGATTTCAAAAAGGGAGATCAACAATAGATCAAGTGTTCAGTTTAAAGCAAATCCAAAACAACAGTTATGAACAAAACTTACCTTTGCATATGCTGTTTATAGACTACAAACAATCATACATACCGTGGATAGAAACAGAATGTATGGCGCAATGGAAAGACTCAATATCCCAAAAAAATTATTAACACTTTTACAAATGACACTAAAAAGTACTCAGAACAAAGTGATGATAAAAGGAGCTGTCTCCAAGCCTTTTCAGTAAATAGAGGTTTAAGACAAGGTTACCCATTATCAACTGCCTTATTTAACATAGTCCTGGAAAGCATAGTGAGAGAAGCAGACTTCCAAACAAAATGGTTAATTTAACAAAACAAACACCAAATTTTAGTATATGCGGATGATATTGTTCTATTAACAAAGTCGAGAATGGAGCTGGACAAAATATTTAAGGAATTAGCAAGTAGGGCAAAGATATATGGGCTAATGATAGATAAAGATAAAACAAAATATATGGTAATGGGAGTTGCAGAGACAAAACCTTGCTCGCACTTATATCTAGAAGGAAGTGGCGATAAAAAGTACGCCTACGTTCGAATATTTAGGAGGAACATTAACGGATAAAAGCGAAGAAGGCCCAGAGATAGAGAAGAGACTCATGAAAGGAAACCAAACATCTCTTAATGTCGTTAGGGAAAATATGATTAGCAGGAAATGCAAAATCAATTTACAGGACGGTGATTCGAGCGGCTGTATTATACGACTGCGAAGTATGGGCGCTGAACAAAATGAATGCCAAAAATTAGAAAGATGGGAAAGAAATATGCTAAAGAAAATTTACGGCGGAGTAAAATATAAGGATGGAAACTGAAAAAGTAGAACAAATCGAGAAAGAAATGAAGAATATCAATGGCCCTCTATCTCGAATGCAATTTGGGCGCAGATGTTAAGGTGGTTTGGCCATGTCTATAAAATGCCAAATCAAATATAGGCAAAAAAAGTATTCTCAGAAGGACAAAGAAAAAGAGAGGGAGACCCAGATAGATAGATGGCATAAAAGAAGATTTAAGTCGACTGAGAGTAAACAAATGTAAGAAGTAGCTCGCGATAGAAAGAGATGGAGAGATATCAAGCAAACTGAAGCCATATATATATATGTTGCACTGTTTCTTCGAGTTTGGTTCCGCGTGTTTTCTTGGCTCTGGTCCATTTTATTTAGAGTTCGAACTCTAAATAATATATATATATATTATATATATATGTATATATATATATATATATATAACTTGCTTGAGTTTTTTGGGCTGCTTTCTCGCGTTGGTTGGTTTCTTTGCGCTCTACGTTTCGGCAGCATCACTTCTGCCATCCTCAGGAGCTTTTTTGTATACTGAGTGATGGATGTCACGTTCACTGTCAGTACATTTGTTTTGTAAACTAGGGACTTGTAGTCTAGATCTGCTGCGTGTTATTGGTCCACTCGATGTAGAAGGTGCTAAAATTTCTTGATTTGTGTCCGATGTATCTGACATCCATCACTCAGTATACAAAAAAGCTCCTGAGGATGGCAGAAGTGATGCTGCCGAAACGTAGAGCGCAAAGAAACCAACCAACGCGAGAAAGCAGCCCAAAAAACTCAAGCAAGTTATATATATATATATATATATATATATATTTATTTATTTTTAGGTTTTCGCGAGCAAAATATAACTTGCTTGAGTTTTTTGGGCTGCTTTCTCGCGTTGGTTGCTTTATTTGCGCTCTACGTTTCGGCAGCATCACTTCTGCCATCCTCAGGAGCTTTTTTGTATATTGAGTGATGGATGTCACGTTCACTGTCAGTACATTTGTTTTGTAAACTAGGAACTTGTAGTCTAGATCTGCTGCGTGTTATTGGTCCACTCGATGTAGAAGGTGCTAAAATTTCTTGATTTGTGTCCGATGTATCTGCATTATTGAAATTACTTGAATTTGTCTGAATATTCCGAAAATTGTTGGATATTGGAGGCAAGTCATTTTTTTGTTGTTTTATTATATTCATCAAAGGTTTCCATGTGGTTTGTAATCTTGTGCCATCATCTCGTTTATTGAGGCACAAAGGATGTTTTTCTATTTCTATGGCTTCACGTACGATTCTTTCTTCAAATTTTGGGATAGAACTAATTACCGAAGTATTTTCAAAATCTATGTTATGGTCTGTATCAAATTTATGTAGCCATAGAAATAGAAAAACATCCTTTGTGCCTCAATAAACGAGATGATGGCACAAGATTACAAACCACATGGAAACCTTTGATGAATATAATAAAACAACAAAAAAATGACTTGCCTCCAATATCCAACAATTTTCGGAATATTCAGACAAATTCAAGTAATTTCAATAATGCAGATACATCGGACACAAATCAAGAAATTTTAGCACCTTCTACATCGAGTGGACCAATAACACGCAGCAGATCTAGACTACAAGTCCCTAGTTTACAAAACAAATGTACTGACAGTGAACGTGACATCCATCACTCAATATACAAAAAAGCTCCTGAGGATGGCAGAAGTGATGCTGCCGAAACGTAGAGCGCAAATAAAGCAACCAACGCGAGAAAGCAGCCCAAAAAACTCAAGCAAGTTATATATATATATATATATATATATATATATATATATATATATATATATATTATGCACATATTAAGTTTCTATGAGTAATAAATTGTTTCTAAAACAAGAAGATTCCTTTCAAATAATTTAATTTAGGTAAAATTATTTATTTTATAATGTTAAGTACCTAAAATAGATCAAAAACAATTGTAATGGACCATTTTCTAAAAAGTTAATTTAATTTTAGGACCAATTTGTATAATTAAGGCTTTATTATGTGACCATGGAAGTAGCTAAGCATGGGCATGGGACACTGGCCCTCATCCTTGCCCTTCCTACTAAACATAAACAAAACATATATTTCAAAACAAATATGGTACTGGTGATTTTCGTTTCCTTAGCTAATAGTTATTGGGGGTTAGTGATGTTAATTATAATTTTATCAATGTTTAATTTTATCAATTATTAGCGTTGCAAAAAATATTGTTTTAAACTATTTTTAAACTTATTAATGTCAGTGATTTTTTTTATTGATACCGGTAAGTAAGTAACATTTGACGCCTGATACAAAAGACATCAGTTGTATCCGATTGAATTACTAAATTACTACGCCTATGTGTGTTGTGGCCATGAATTTGTTTTAATTTTTTTAGCTGAATAATTTAATGATTATTATGCCCTATTTTATGTATTACTAGGCATCGTTCAAAGTTGATTTTATTTCTTATTGTTAATATTGGGATTAATTTGTATAAATCATTTGTTGGGGTAAGTCTGTTAAGGTTATAAACTATTCTCACATTTTTTTTTCTGTCTGTAATGTGTTCATGTATTCTTCACTTGTTCCGCCCTATATGCTACAGAGACAATTTATGTTGTATATGAATAGTGTATTACATACAAAGTGTTCACAATGCATTGATATTAATTTACCGACTCTGTATATTGCGCCTGTTACTGCACGCGTCTTTTTTGTTAGATATTCAATTTAAAGTAATCCGTTATTGTTAGTCCTAGGTATTTTGTTTCGTTTGTTTTTACCATGTTAGTGTTATATATTTTAACGTTTAAGTCTTAAATACTTTTATTTTTCTGTGCTATAAGCATATATGTAATCTTACATACATATATCTTTAAGTGGTTTTCTGAAATCCACATTGTAGGTATTAATAAATCATTAGTTAGGTATTCTAATTGAGATAATTTTTTCCCGCTATACAATATACAAGTGTCATCGGCATAGATGTATAATTATCCACTGATGTTTAATTCAAAGATATCATTTATGTATGTAAAATATAATGTAGGGGGTAGTACTCCACCCTGTGGTAGACTATATTCTGGAGTTAATGAATTACTGAGTGATTTGTTAATTTTAGTTTTTTCTTTGCTTTAAATAGCTGTCAAATATCCGTAGTTTTTTCTAATCCCAAGTTGTTCCAATTTGCTTATTAGTAGTGAGATGAAAATCGTATTAAACGCCTTTCTTAAGTCTATAAAAATAATGAGAACATAATTGTGTTGGTCGAGTTTAGTCTGGGTATTATACGTTATATCTAGGCAGCTGCTGTGGTTCCGGTTTTAGTTTGATAGGCATATTGACTTGGACGTTTGATTTTATTAAGTTGAAGATAGTTTTGTAGTCTGGTTAATATTACTTTCTCTACTATTTTTGACAGTACATATGACACAGCAATAGGACGGTAATTTTCAGAGAGTGATGGGTTTATATTCTTATATATCGGCGTTATTACTACTTCATTCAATTCAGTGGGGTAGAGACCTGATACTAGTATGTTATTTAATAATTTCACCATTTTACTATCTAATTTTTAAATGATAAACATTTGTTTCTTCAGACAAACTCTTCAGTTTTCTGAACTGCACGCTTAATCAAGGATTGGAAAGACACGTTAAAAGCCTTAAATTTAACGCTTTTACAAAATCAATTAATGCTTGAAACTGTACAGGGTGTCCTATATTCGACGGTTTCTTGAAATAAACTATTATTAGTATTAAAGATAGAGAAATACCAATATTTGCTTCAGGGGTCATTTATGGTGTTGATATTTATGTACCTTATCAAAATTTGCGTATCTTCAATTGTTTCCGAATTATACCGTAACGTACTTGTTGTACTTGTTTATTTTAAAATATTGTAAATATTTTGAGTTTAGAAATTCATGAAAAGCGAAGCGACTAATCCAAATTTTTAGGCTTTTTTAAAATCGAAATATTTACTTCAAGCCCCAGGCGTGTAAAAGACTGATTTAATGTATAGTTTTAAAATATACTTAGTTATTGTTAATCCATCATAATTGCAAAATAAAATAAGAATTTTTTTAGTGAATTTAAGAAAGAAAATGTTTGATACAGTTTTGATTAAGGATAGTAAGAATTATCTCTCAGTAAGACGTATAGTTTGTAGACTGCAGAAAGTGTTATACTGTTAGTATTTTTTTAAACATCTTGCAAAATCTGCCAGCAAGGACTAATATTTTAAATTATATTATATGTTATCCTTATTTCACCAATTTTTTTAAATAAATTATAAGTTAACATTTTTGGATACTAATTAATATCGATATAGAGAGAATCTCGTTGGAAGGAAATTAGATTGATTAGATCAGAATATTGAAGGAGTATTTTGACCTAATCAACCCAATTTCCTCCCAACGAGTTCTCGGAATACCGTGATTAATTGAATCGAAGTATAACTCGTCGATTTTTCCTTGCCCGGCCCATATTTTCCTTTCGCGCGCCTAGCAGTGCAACGAAACTTGTTACAAAGCAAAAAAGTTCAGAAACATCGAGCACACTCTCCATTCGCACGACCCGCTTGGTGCATCAAAAACGCTCAATCAACATCGAATTGAGGCCATCCTCTTCGTAACAGTAATTTTAGAATATGAATAACTTTCGCACAACTCTGATATCCACATCCTTTTTCCCAACATCAACGGCACTTGTTTACATTCTCCATCCTTTTCTACACAATCATGAGGAAAGGTGTAATGGTGGTCTATTTCTTATTAATATTATGAAGAATGCAATAATCTCTATGTGTCTTTAATTATTAATAAAAATAATTATACCTTCTGCAAGTTTTCAACAATGCAGTTTTCTCATCTGATCTACTTTTGACTTTGAGTAATTTTATCACACAACATGAAGCTAATATATATATATATATATATATATATATATATATATATATTATATATATATATATATATATATATATATATATATATATATATATATATATATATATGTATCATTGTTTCTTCGGGTTTGGTCCGGCGTATTTTCTTGGCTCTGGTCCATTTTATTTTTAATTCAACGTTTCGATGACGTCGCAGTCATCATCGTCATCGAAACGTCGAATTAAAAATAAAATGGACCAGAGCCAAGAAAATACGCGGGACCAAACCCGAAGAAACAATGATACATGTTACGCCCGCGAAAATATATATATATATATATATACATGTGCATAAGCTGTAAATTTTCCGGCATTTGTTGTTTTTTTAAAAGAGTTCAATTTGAAGCTTTAAACGAGTGTTTTCCACTCCCAGAGTAAGCATGAAGAAAAATTTCAAGTTTAGAAAAGCCTCGTGAAAATTTTACTTTATGCGCCACGCGTATAAAACACAGATTTCAAGTGAAGTTCGAATATACATAAATTTACAATATTTTAGTGTTTTATACGCGTGGCGCATGAAGTAAAATTTCGAGTTTAGAAAAGCCCAGAAAATTTGTCTTGGGTCGCTGCGCGACCCTCGACAAATTTTCACGGGGCTTTTCTAAACTCGAAATTTTACTTCATGCTTAGTCCGGGTATGGAAAGCACTCTTTTAAAGCTTCGAATTAAACTTAAAAAGAAACAGAATTATGTAAAGATTTACAGAAAATAGGCTGAATATCCCCAACATATCTCGTTGACCCATTATCGGCCCAATATTTATAGAGTTAATTCTAATGGTGATTTTGGGTTATATTCTGCACTTATTTTTATAATTTCTTTGAATGATTTATTATATTATATGTTGGGAATGTTTTCTTTATATATACCTAATGTACACGCTGTAAATTTTCAGGCCTTCGTCGATTATATAAAAGCGTTCAAATTTTGAACGAGTGTTTCCACTTCTAGATTAAGCATGAAGTAAAATGTCAAGTTTGGAAAAGCCTAAATATTTTAGGCATTTCTTAACTTAAAATTTTACTTCATGCGCCAAACGTAGAAAACGCTGCTATATTGTGATTTTTGAATAATAGTTTGAATAATAAAATATTTACATTTTTCTTCACACATTCTCAAGTTAGGTCAAATAATACAACTTATTTACTTAGTAATTTAAAACAAAATTATAATGTTTCGTTATTGCATCAATGGATATTATTTAACAGAGCTGGGCAGGATTCGAATCATTCAGGATTCGATTCCCGGATTCGAATCCTTTTAGAGGATTCAAAAGAGGTATTCGAATACTTTAGTGAAAACGGATTCGTGATCCGGATTCGTTATATTTTTTTAAAAGGATTCGTATTCGAATCCAGACGTAGATGATTCGTATCCTTATAAAAGGATTCGAATTCTTATAAAAGGATTCGAATTCTTATAAAAGGATTCGAATCCTTATAAAAGGATTCGAATCCTCATTCACGGATTTAAATCCTCCTAAATAATTCGAATCATCGCTATTAAGGCTGGGATTCGAATTCGATTAATTCAAATAGTTAAATATTCTAATATGAATGTTTAAATCATTAAATTATTCATATTTGAATATAAATATTAAAAATTTTCGAATAAGTCAAAAATTTGTGAATTCATATTTGGTTACTTTACCATGAAAAATATCCAACGTTAATAGTATATTTTCAACTTCACTTGAAATCAGTGTTTTATACGCATGGCGCATGAAGTAAAATTTCGAGTTTCGAAAAGCCCCGTGAAAATTTGTCTCGGGTCGCTGCGCGACCCTCGACAAATTTTCTACGCGGGGCTTTTCTAAACTCGAAATTTTACTTCATGCTTAGTCTGGGAGTGGACAGCACTCGTTTGAATTTTAAATTTAACTCTTTTAAAAAATCGACGTATGTAATATAATAAATCATTTATTGAAATCATAGAAAAAGATGCAAAATTTTAGCTAAAATTAACTTTTAGAGGTAACTTTATAATTTGCTCGGCACTTAATAGGTGAATATTTTATTCCTAAAAAAAACCGTTTTTATTTAATATTAAAGTTGCATTTAATACAATAACAAACTGTGAATAAATCGACATAAATCTAGAAATATCGAAAATCTCGACATGTAGAAAATCTTGACGGTCCACTCCCAGACTAAGCATGAAGTAAAATTTCGAGTTTAGAAAAGCCCCGCGTAGAAAATTTGTCGAGGGTCGCGCAGCGACCCGAGACAAATTTTCACGGGGCTTTTCTAAACTCGAAATTTTACTTTATGCGCCACGCGTATAAAACACTGATTTAAAGTGAAGTTAAAAACGCACTGAAAACCAACCCAACTTTGATATTTTTTCAAAATTGGATGTTTTCTTTCCTATCCATGCTGTACACCTTCAGATATTCGTTGTTTTCTTGTAAATAAACTTCGATTTCCTGTAGTCCTTTGGTCTCCGAAGACCATGATTGGTCCTTCGAGCTGTAGCCTTTGTAAAATGATAATAAACTTAGTAATCTAGAGTGATCCTTTAATTTGAAACTTCTAAGAACGAATGTTGTTCACTCCCAGACTAAGCATGAAGTAAAATTTCGAGTTTAGAAAAGCCCCGCGTAGAAAATTTTCACGGGGCTTTTCTAAACTCGAAATTTTACTTCACGCGCCACGCGTATAAAACACATTCAAAATTAAGTTCAATGACACATATATCATCATTAATTAAAATTATTATATAATCAGATATTTAGTCGGTAAAAAAACATTTTTGTTAATAGAAACTGGTGGAATAAAATATTACTGGTTGCAAATAATAGATTCAAATTTATTTTTAAAAGATTTGTATCCGTGATTCAAAAATGAGGATTCGAATCTTTGATTCAAGTCATATTTTTCACTTACGAATCCTTTATTCGAGTATTCGTGATTCGAATCATATTAGGTGATTCGTATTCGAGATTCGAATCCTGTTTTTGAGGATTCATCCCAGCTCTGTTATTTAATATCCAATTGTGTAAACAATTTCTATATAAAATTGTCGTGCTTTAAAGAAGTACAAATTAGTCGCCGAATCAGGTTAATCAACTGTAGTGCAAGTGGGTTTTATATTTTCTGAATTAATTTTCCATCCTTTCATATTTTTAAAGGTATCCTTCATAATCTTTCTCGTGTACTTATTGATCACACTTAGTGTTATTTTCTACCTTTTTTGAGGAAAGTTGTGATGGAATTTCGTCTTTCTCTCTCTTTCTTTCTTTATGTTTCTCTTTCTTTCTCTTTGTGAAATAAGTGTGCTAAATTGGAGCCTCTGGGTAGCAAGTGCTATTTACATTCAAACTAGCTTCTACAAAAATTCTGAAAGAAAGTGTGCTGAGTCGTGTTCGTTTATTGGATACCAGGAAAATGTACGTTTCGTAAATACACATTTGTTTGAGTTAACTTATTGCCATGATTTCAATATTAACTTAGATATAAAAGTCTAATTCTGATTGTTTAAAGTAAACGATATATTGTGATTTTAGTGATATTTATTGAGGTATGAATGTTTGTTTTTAAAATTACGTGGATTTATATATTTGATTAATAATAATACTTCGAAATGTTCTAATTACAGATTTTCAGAAATCTATATACAAACACAATTTAGTTTAAGTTTTCATTTTTAACTTATATAATAAAATAATTACAGAGAAAGTGGCTTTTAACATCTCGGACTAAGAATAAATAGACTATTCAAACTGGAAATTGCTAAAAACAATAACAAATTCAGGAAATAACAATAAATCGTGAAATTCAGAAACTAAAATCACGAAAAAATAAAACAAGTGCGTATGTAAAACTATTTTTATCCATTTTTCATTATCTAAGATTTCCAATAGTTCTGTGTTTTTTTAACAAATCACAAATTCCCTTTTAAAATAGAATATATAAAATTGAAAAATTGTAATTTCGCTAAGACCCAATAAATTTTGAATTTTATAACGCAAGAAGATAGTATTTTCATTTTATAACAATTTGTACGAATTATATGAAAATACAGCGAGTTTTTCTTTCAAGTATAGGTAGATATCCTAATTCTATGCTGTAAATCTTTTTTTATAAGAGTTCATTTAGAGATTTAATTGAATGTTTTCTACTCATAAGTTAAACATGAAGTAAAATTTCGAGTTTAGAAAAGCCTGAAAACTTGGTTTGGTTGCTCCGCGAAAAAATCCTCAATATTTTACTTCATGCGCCACGCGCACAAAACACAGATTTTAAGTGAATTTTACTAGTTTACAATATTACAGTGTTTTTTATGTTTATTACGCGTGGCGCATGAAGTAAAATTTCGAGTTTAAAAAAGCCAGAAAATTTGGTTTGGCCGCTCCGCTTCGCGGAGCGACCAAACCAAATGTTCAGGCTTTTTTAAACTCGAAATTTTACTTCATGCTTAACCTGGGAGTAGAAAACACTCGATTAAAGCATCAAATTGAACTCTTAAAAAAAGCGTATACTTAAGTATACTTAAAAAAAAATCCCTGTATAACATTTCTTATATTTATTTGTGATTTTCTTACGATAACCAACATTTCTGCCTGTTGAATAAAAATACAGGGCGTTATGCAACTGTAATTGATATTTTAAACAATTTTAGAAATAACATTTACTTTAAATCAGTGTTTTGTACGCGTGGCGCATGAGGTAAAATGTCGAGTTTAGAAAAGCCTGAACATTTGTATTGGTCGCTTCGCTTTGCTAGGCGACTAAGCTAAAAGTTCAGGCTTTCCTAAACTCGAAATTTTACTTCGTGCTTAATCAAGGAGTATAAAGAATCATTAGAACTTTAAATTACGCGCTTTTATAAAATCAACGAATTCTTGCAAATTTGGTATACGCTGTAATGATCGGGAAATGTATACTTAAAAGAAATATTCCTGTATACATGTAGAATATACCGGCTGTTCGATAAAAAAAACTCCCAACGCCATAACTATGTTAGTTATTGACCGATTTGAATGAACTAAAAAAACAAAGCCAATAGCTATTTCGATACTATATATTTAAAACAAAAAAAAGAAGTATTTATTAAATATTATGGTTGCATTTAAAATAATAACAAACTGTTAATGTATAATTGGCAGCAATTATATATTTTTTCAAAATTTACTTCATTGCCAAATATTAGTCAACTTTGAGCTTTTAAATAGCTGCATATACTTTTCTCATTTTATTATATTAGGCATTGTTTTCTGAATCCAATTATGCCCGATATGTTGATTTTAACTTAATATTTATGTCAGAAAAAAAATTTAATAAATCTTGTTCACGTGATTTTTTATCAATAAATATAGTGTGCCTTAAAAAAAGGTTTATTGGTTTTTATTAAATCCGTGTGTTTTGTTAACTAATGTATTGTACATTTACTGTTTGTTATTATTTTAAATACAACCTTAATATTTAATAAATACTTCTTTTTTGTTTTAAATATATACCGGGTGTTGACTTGGCAGACGCAACATAGGAAATCGCATGTTAATTTTAAAGTGTTCAAATATTGGCTTCCCTATTTATTTTAGAGACAAAATGTATTTTACTTTTTTGTACAGGGAAAAATTCTAAATTTATTAATGTTCACACTTAATACTTTACGTTTCTCTAAGTTAGAATAACTAAGAAAAAGTAATGTGATTTTATAAAAATAATGACATACTATGGAATTGCTACAGCAATTGCGGCTATTCCCTGTTTTTTTTTTAAGTTTAATTTAAAGCTTTAAACAAGTATTTTCCACTCCCAGACTAAGCATCGAGTAAATTTCGAATTTAGGAAAGCCCCGTGAACATTTTCTGGGCTTTTCTAAACTCGAAATTTTACTTTATGCGTCACGCGTATGAAACACTATAATATTGTCAAATTTATGTATATTCGAACATCACTAAAAATCTGTGTTTTATACGCGTGGCGCATGAAGTGAAATTTCGAGTTTAGAAAAGCCCAGAAAATTTGTTTCAGGTCGCTGCGCCACCCTCGACAAATTTTCACGGGGCTTTTCTAAACTCGAGATTTTACTTCATGCTTAGTCTGGGAGTGGGAAACACTCGTTTAAAGCTTCAAATTGAACTCTTTCAAAAATCAACGAATGTCAGAAAACTAACAGCTAAAATAATTAAGAAAAAGTAATGTGATTTTATAAAAATAATGACATTTTTCTTGTATAGTGTAAATCATTTCGAAAACATATACTTTAATCAATTGACTACAGAGCTGGGACGAATCCTCGTAAAAAGGATTCGAATCACGAATCCGAATCACCTAATATGATTCGAATCACGAATACTCGAATAAAGGATTCGTAAGAGATAAATATGATTCGAATCAAAGATTCGAATCCTGTTTTTTCGAATCACGAATACAAATCCTTTAAGAATAAATTTGATTTAATTATTTTTTTACAACCATTAATATAATAATATCGTCACCAGTTGTTTTAACAAAAATATTCAAAACCTAATTATTTATTATTAACACTGAACATTGTTGATAATAGACTAAATATCTAACTTCCTGTTACTCTGATGAAAGATATATTTGTGTGTTTCTGAACTTCATTTCAAATCAGTGTTTTGTACGTGTGGCGCATGAAGTAAAATTTCGAGTTTAGAAAAGCCCGAAAATTTGTCTCGGGTCGCTGCGCGACCCTCGACAAATTTTCACGGGGCTTTTCTAAACTCGAAATTTTACTTCATGCTTAGCCTGGGAGTGGAAACACTCGTTCAAAACTTTAAATTGATCTTTATTATAAAATCGACGAATGCCTAAAAATTATGTAAATAAATAAAATCACTAAATATCATTAAAACCGGGAAAGTCAGAGAAAGGTAATGGAATTATATTCAAATTGGCCAAAACACTAAAAAAAGCCATATGATATTATTAAATTTGTCAAAATCAGCAGGAAAAGTACAATACACGTAAAAATTTATAAAATTAACTTAAATATTGACAAAAACAATAAAAACAATTTATCAAAATGGGGGTTATACTAAAAGACCAGGGAAAAAAATCTTGAATCAGTTTTACTTCAAATAATATTAAAAAAAAATTGAAAGCTAGATTATTATCTTCAAGACCATTTTCAGTCATTTAATGTTCTTATCAAAACATTCAGTCTGAAGTTTCGAACGAGTGTTTTCCACTCTCAGACTAAGCATGAAGTAAAATTTTGAGTTTAGAAAAGCCCCGTGAAAATTTGTCGAGGGTCGCGCAGAGACCCGAGACAAATTTTCGGGGCTTTTCTAAACTCGAAATTTTACTTCATGCGCCACGCCTGTAAAACAGTAATTTAACGAAATTTAAAAACACACAAAAGACATTTTTCATGTTAATCCTCACAATTAGGTAATTAGAATTATTTTTGACGATTCAAATCCTTTTGTAAGTATTCAAATCCTTTTATAAATATTCGAATCATTTTATAAATATTCGACACTTTTTATAAATATTCGAATCCTTTTATAATTATTCGAATCCTTTAATAAAGATTCGAATCACACACATTTGGATTCGAATACGAATCCTCTTAAAAAAAATGTAACGAATCCGGATCACGAATCCAGTTAAACTAAAGTATTCGAATGCCTCTTTTGAATCCTCTAAAAGGATTCGAATCCAGGATTCGAATCCTGAATGATTCGAATCCGACCCAGCTCTGATTGACTACGATATCTTTTGCCATTTTGACATCCGCAATTGTTTCAATTCCATGGCATGTCATTATTTTTATAAAATCAAATTATTTTTTCTTAATTATTTTAACTTAGAGAAACGTAAAGTGATAAACGCTAACACGAATGAATTTAGAATTTTACCCTCAACAAAAAAGGTAAATAAATTTTGTATTTACATGGGATTTCCTATGTTGCGTCCGCCAAGTCAACACCCGGTTTAATGTATTCGCTTAAAATTTTCAGGCATTCGTCGATTTAAACTTTCAATTAGAACTTGAACTCTTAGAATCCTTTATTTAATTTAAAGTGTGAACGAATGTTTCCACTCCCAGATTAAGCAAGAAGTAAAATTTGGAGTTTAGAAAATCCCGAAAATTTGGTTTGGTCACGTAGCGCGTAGTGCTACCCGAATAAACTCGAAATTTTATTCCATGCGCCACCCGTGTTAAACACTGAAATATTTTAAAGTTAAAAATACACTTTAAAAATGAGTAATGATCGAAATTCTTAAATAACAAACATATTTCATTACATATTCGCAAGTACGGTCAAATACTACAATGCCTCAAATTAACTTATTTAGGTAGTAATTAAAAAATAATTTAATAATGTTAAGTTATTCTAATTTATTCTATTCTACATTAAGTTGTAACGTAGGTATTTTTTTCTTGGGTTGTTATTATTCATTTTTGACATAACCTCATAATAAATGACATTTGACACTTTTTATACAAGGCACGCTAATTATAATTTATAAATATATATAATTTAAAATTGAAGATTTATTTTAATTATTATTCGACAAAAAAATTAAACAAAAAACAAGAAATTGGGCATTGTTGGATTCAGATAAATTATGTCTAATGTCTAAATTTAAAAATTATAGACAGTCATTTATGAATGTTAAGTTAGCTATTATTTGGCAATGAAGTTATTATTGAAAAATAAAATCTATATTTATGTCATTTTTTAGTATTTTAACGACCATTGACTTTGGTTTTTAGTAGTGATGGGCAAGATCGAGTATCTCAAGGATCGATCAAGCAATGATCGATCAGTTGAAGTATCGAGCAGATCGATCAAAAGATCGATCTGATCAAAAAGATCGAGCCGCTCGGAAAGATCGAGCCGATCAAAGAGATCGAGCCGCTCGGAAAGATCGAGCCGCACAATGTGGCCGATCTGAGCGAACGCACCAGCGGTAGTTCGGGAAGGAAAAATAACTGTCAAAATTGACCAATAAAGAAAATACTATTATATTGTAGATACTCAAAACCTAATAAAATTTCAAGTTTGCGATATTTTGGACACACACCTATTGTGTTTAAAGCTGATCAACTGTTTATGAAATCTGTGCATAGAAGCACTCGAGCGCTTTTGCGGTGGACGGTCGCGCTGAATAAAAAAAAAATAAAAAAGCCCCTTAAACGGATCGATAAAAATTTCATTTTAATGGAGTGTGATAGAGGGAAGTTTGAGATATTTTTTGGTGGTGAGCCCTACCCTCCGCGGTTCGATAAAATTTATATAGGCCACTTAGAAGTTGAAATACAATAAATTATAGTTGCTACGTTTTAATACTTATAACTATCGGTAAACATTATCGATTACATAATACTTAGTGGTATATTATAGAGAAATGTATGTTTAATAAACGCTTAAAAGACTGTATTGATATATTAGGTGAGTGCGATGAAATCAATTATCAAAACTCATCCACTTTTCGCGTGTTGTTCGCGATGTGAATCAACTTTAAACATTAATTGCACAATAGTTGTGTGTCCAAATAATCGCAAACTTGAAATTTTATGAGGTTTTGAGTATCTACAATATAATAGTATTTTCTTTATTCGTCAATTTTGACATTTATTTTTCCTTCCCGAAGTACCGCTGGTGCGTTCGCTCAGATCGGCCACATTGTGAGCCGCTCGCAAAGATCGAAGAGATCGAGCCGATCAAAAAGATCGAGCCGATAGAAAAGATCGAGCGGATCGCGCAGTCGATCTTATTTGATCATTACTAAAAAATATTGTTATTTAAACACTCGTTACTTAATGACTAAATGAATTAATATAATAAATGTAAATTATGCTTTTGAGTGTAATTACAATTAATATTGAATATGTAATTAAAAATTGTACAAATACGAAAAAGTAAGGATTAATATCTAAATTGCAGACTGGAATTTTCCCGACCTGCTACAATACAATATTTACATCAGGGCTGGCCAACACAAATTGCTTCGAGGGCCAAAATTAACACATAGATTGTTTCAAGGGCCGCATCACAGATTTTCTTTTGCAAAATCAATTTTTTTTTAATAATTAATTTTCCATTCAGAAATGTCAAAGACTTTTTTTGGCATTTTTGAGATTTTTAAAAGTTCAGGAATCTAAAATTCAGTTTTGATTGTTTTTTTTTTGTACAGGGAATTTTTCTTTTCTGTTGTATAGATATCCCTGCGCATATACTGAATAATGTTCAAACAAGACTCACATATGAAATAAGTAGTAAATTTTGAACTTCACTTTAAATTAGTGTTTTGTGCGCGTGGCGCATGAAGTAAAATTTCAAGTTTAGAAAAGCCTGAAAATTTGGATTGATCGCTTCGCTACGCTACACGATTAATCAAACTTTTCAGGCTTTTCTATACTCGAAATTTTGCTTCCTGCTTAATCTGGCAGTGGAAAACACTCGTTTAAAGCTTCAAATCGAATTCTTTTAGAAAAACAACGAATATGTATACTTTAAAGAAAAACTCCCTGTTTACAGTGATTTTTTTTTTAGATAAACACATGCACAAGCTGTAAATTTTGCGACATTCGTTGTTTTTAAATGAGTTCAATTTGAAGCTTATACGAGTGTTTTTCACTCCCAGACTAAGCATGAAGTAAAATTTCGAGTTTAGAAAAGCCCCGTGAACATTTGTCGAGGGTCGCGTAGCGACCCGAGACAAATTTTCTGGGCTTTTCTAAACTCGAAATTTTACTTCATGCGCCACGCGTATAAAACAGATTTCAAGTGAAGTTCGAATATGCAATTTTTCACGGGGCTTTTCTAAACTCGAAATTTTACTTCATGCTTAGTCTGGGAGTGGAAAATATTCGTTTAAAGCTTTAAATTGAACTTAAAAAAATAACAAGGAATATCTAAAGATTTACAATGCGCAGAATTTGGAATACGTATACTTTATAAAAAAAAAACTCCCTGTACATTATTTTCTGTTTCTATAAAATAAAAACAATGTACACATACCACAACATTTTATTTTCTGCGTATATTATGATTAACAAAATAAAATGTTTGTGATTTTCTGTATACATTTTGCCTGCAAATGTGAAATAATAGACGCAAAATAAAAGTAATTCATTTACTTTGAAAGTTTACGAATTACCTATTTAGTCAAACTAAATAATGTGATCGTTCAATGATACCTCCTAGGCCGATCGATCGGCTCGAAAATAGCTCAAAATAGCACTATAGCATGCAGTAGAGTACCTCAAACCGTATAACTTGATCAATTGTCTCGAGCCGACCGATTTGATCAATCTGCTCGAGCCGATTGATCAATCGACTAGCTCTACACGTTCGAAAATATCGAGCTGCCTAAAACGATTGTCCCGCCCGAAAAGATCGAGCCGATCGAGACGATCAAGAAGATCGAACCGATCAGAAAGATCGAGTTGATCAAAAAGATCAAGCCGATCAGAAAGATCGAGCCGATCAAAAAGATCGAGCGGCTTGATCGCTTGCAAGGATCGATCCATCGATATTTTTTGATCGATCTTGCCCATCACTAGTTTTTAGTTCAATAAAATCAGTTAATAAATAATAGAGTTATAGCGGTGGGCGTTTATTATGCGGTTATCGAACTCCGGGTATAATACATATATATATTCAATAATTTTTCATTTTTAAAACGTTAGTTCAGTGGTCTCCAAACTACGGCCCGCGGGCCAAATCCGGCCCGCGACTTGCATGAATCCGGCCCGCGATTGTTTGTAATTTTTTTTGTAAATGTCATATTTTGAAATATTATAACAATTGTTCCTTAAATTTTTCATAATTTTATAAAATTAATCGGGTCTTGGCCGACTATATTATGTAGAATTGTATTTGTGGCCCGCGAAGAAGATAGTTTGTATAACCAATCTTCTAACGCCTGGGTTAGAAGATTGGGTATACATTTTTTTATTTATCTCTAATTTGAAACTTTTTCTAAGAAACATTTACTGCGTTTCAACAAAATTGGTCAACTTTGTGCAACTGTAATTTTACCAACAGTTGATCAGTTTTAATTTTTATACCGAAAAACGTTTGTTAAAAATAAATAAGTTTTTTTTTTAATTTATTTTTCACAATTCCCTTGAGTAGTATTAAAATGAAACCCAATATTTTCTCGACAAATTTGTAATCTTGCCGTGAGTCAATCAATTTTTTACATTTCTAAGGAGATAAGAAAGTGTATTCATTCTTTAATAATCAATATGTATTTTATCAAAATTGGGCGTGTTGTATATTTTTTGTGATTTTTTAATAATCTTGTCCGTGTTTAAAATATTGTGATAGTTTCTTGACATTTATGGCACGATAAAGAACAATTTTAATCGGGAAATAATTGTGAAATAAAATGCATTCGAAATTTACTAATCCTCGAATACATTTTAATTGAAGTTGGAGAAACCGAGCATTAGTTGTAGAAAGTTACAAGTCAAAAGGTGATTGCTTTTTGTATTGTAGCAAAAGAAATTACGTGCTTAAGTATTTACATTTTTATCATATACCATCATGGAAAAACTGAATCTATTGTATTTGTATTATTCGACAATTTTATTAAATATGTTGTATAAAGGATGACTAATTATTCTTAATATAATCATCTTTTGAAAATATTAATGCTCGTTTACAGCCCTGATTATTAAATATTTAATCATCGATTTTCAGATAATTGTATTGCACCGCCAGTTAATCAGTGATTAAAGATTTTATTAACCTCTAATTTATAACCAGCTGATTTTGGCTGAATAAGTATGTACTGACATTTATCAGGAGTAATCTCAAAATGAAAATTAACTTTAATTCATTAGAAGACGACGATGGACTGAATGTACCGAATTGATTTAACTTTTTTGAAGAATTCCACGACAGGGGAATTCAAAAATCAATTAATTACTTTAAAATCTTAGATTACTTTTGAACCTGCAAAATACTAGTGCTCCCTAAACTTAAATTAAGTGTACCGGAAAAATGTGAACATTGATGAAGAAAGAAATAAATTCGCTTATTATAGATGAAAAATGCCACGCGATTTTGTAAAAAATATATAAACATGTTTTGTAGTAAAATAAATCTATAAAGCTATTAAATATTAGCACAGCAAATTTTTGATGTGTTTTTATCCTTATTAAAGACCTTCATACGCCTGGTGCATGAAGTAAATATTTCGACTTTAGAAAAGTCTGAATTTACAGGCTATTCTAAACTCGAAATATCTATTTACTTCATGCTTAATCAAAAAGTGCACACCCTTGGTATAGAAATAGCAAACGTTTAATTTAGAGTTTTCCTTATTATACAATTTACGAGTTAAAACAGTGTTCATGATTTCTCTAATAAAAATGTACAAATTTTCTACATTATACAGTGTGGAAATTTAATAGCCGATAAATTCAGTAACTCCGTTAATATGTATGATAGAAAATAAAATTAAAAGGGGTATAGCGATTTAAGTTATTACGCATATGAAAAACTATTTTCAGATTTTTCAAAAAATTGGTTTATAACTTGTGACCTCATCAATATTTTTTTGTAAATGACAACCTATATTTTTTAGTTTCGATTTCCGTATAGTTTTTTTCTAAATGAATTGTTTTTGTTTTTTTATATAGAATTTTCGTTTTTCTTACAGTTGCTTACAAATATATGCAGTATAAATATAATACCGAACATTTTCATCCAATACAATTTGACAATTAATACCTCAACTTGTACATACTCTCAAGTATATATGTCCCAATTACAGCGTATATGCCGTAAATGTTTAGATAATCGTTGTTTTTTTTAAGAGTTCAATTTAAAAATTTCGAATTTAGAAAAGCCTGAAAATTTGGTTTGGTCGCGTAGCGCGAAGCGCTTTTCCGGTCAGGCTTTTCTAAACTCGAAATTTTACTTCATGCTTATCCTGGGAGTGGAAAACACTCGTTTAATGCTTCAAATTAAATTCGTTTAAGAAAACCGAGCGTCGGAAAATGTACTACGTACGCTTATGTGTACATAAAAGAATAATTTTCGTTATGACAATGTTCGGTGTTACATAAAACTCTCTCTCTCGCTCTCTCTTTATATATATATATATATATATATATATATATATATATATATATATATATATATATATAGGGTGGGCCACGAATAACGCCCATTAAAAGTTTTCGGGGTTCCTGTCAGAGGAAAAATTTGAAAAAATTCTACATTGCACGGTTGAATACGTTCATCTCATGGAAAATATTTCGACTTTCTATCACTTCCGGTTGTACCGGAAATGGCTACCAACTTTGTTATTTTAAATAGAACATCCTATATATTAATTTTTTTTTTAGATTCCCCGATCAATTGTCTACCCTCTCATATGAATTTATGTCCACTTAACTCTTACAGTTTTTGAGTAAAAATTTATTTGTCAAATATTTACCTCAAATAGACGTTTTGAAAAATGCCTATAACTTCTAGTAGGGACAAGATAGACAGACGAGCGGCATCTTGAATTGTTACTTATAGATTCCTCTAGAATTAAAAAAATTACATCTGTCAATTTTGACAATAGGTATTTCAAAAATGTCAATATTCCAGTGCCCACTTAAAATCATCATAATTCAATGTTTTCAAATGGAATGACCAATATTTTATCTCATATGGTGATTGGCAAAACAATTTTCAACATATAAGTATTATGTCTCCCTATATCTAGAGCAAGTAGTTTTTGAGTTATTTCGAAATTTCTTTCCTCACAGAATGTTTGCACAATTGAATAATTCCTGTACAATTCACACATCCACTATACTAGGCTACTGTCAATATTCACTGAACCGAATCTAGAAAAATTCGTTTCCAACGTGTCAATATTTTTGAACACTTCGAGTAATATTATAATAAATAAGTGTAGCAATCGAGAAATTATAAATTTATTCGTCATATATGGCTAGTGGGACAGAATTGTTGTTTCAACGAAACTTATCCACACTTACAACTTACAAACAAAACAATAGCAAGAAGATTGAAATATAGTAATTTTCAGACGAATAATTAAATGCAAGAACAGAAAAAAAAATTATAACAATTGTTCGAAATGATGACCATTAACGTATAAGCACTGTGCAGCACGTGTTGCGACACCCTCTGTTGTTGCTCGCCTAATTTCTTCTGCACTTAATTCCGCGAATGCAGCTCGCACCCTTGCTTCCAATTCTTCTCGGGTATTGACAACAGTGGCATAAACTTTATTTTTTATTCGACCCCAAAGAAATAAGTCGAGTGGAGTAAGATCTGGAGATCTAGCGGGCCAGTTCCACGGACCTAACCTTCGAATCCATCTATCTTCGAACATATTCGTCAGTTGCTGCGATATTTCGTGTGTGCAATGAGCTGGGGCTCCATCGAGCTGATACCATGAACTTATCCTTAAATTCAAAGGAAGCTCATCCAAAAAATTCTCTACAAAATTTCTTAAAGTTTGTAAATATCTACCACTATTTAATCTTTCGTGGTACAAATAAAAAGTAACACGCGTGTCCATTAAAAGGCAAAATACGTTGAAACTAAATTTGTGTTGGGATTTATGTACAAGCGTTGCATGTGGATTTTCAGTTGACCACATGTGATTGTTTTTTCTATTGAAAATACCTTCACGAAAGAAATTTGATTCGTCGGTCCAAATCATTATTTTTAAAAAGTCATTGTCTTCTTTATTTTTAACCAACAAAAACTCACAAAAATCAATCCTGTTCACTGCATCTTGAGGAAATAATTCTTGCACCGAATTAAATATATAATTATGCATACGATATATTTTCAAAATTCTTCGCAGTGATGTTCTGCTTACTCCTAAATCCTCCTGGCAACTACGGGTGGATGCGCGTGGATTTGCTTGAAAATAAGCCAAAACATTCACTTGAACTTCCTCGTTCTGCGTTATTGGCTTTGGTTGATTTTTTTCTGCGTTTAGTTTTCTAAATTGTACAAAATTTGACTCCAGTCTTCTAAATTTTCTTCTATCCATCGGCGGTAAGTGTGGGTAAGTTTTGTTGAAAATTCTGCAAGTTCTCTCAACAATTCTGTCGCACTGACCATGTATGACGAATAAATTCAAAATTTCTTGATTGCTATACTTAATATTACTCGAACGGAGCGTTCAAAAATATTGACAGATTCAGTTCGGCGAATATTGACAGTAGCCTACTATGGTGCACGTGTGAATAGTACAGGAATTATTCAATTGTGCAAGCATTCTGGGAGGAAAGAAATTTCGAAATAACTCAAAAACTACTTGCTCTAGATATAGGGAGACATAATACTTTTATGTTGCAAATTGTCTTGCCAATCACCATATGAGATAAAATATTGGTCATTCCATTTGAAAACATTGAATTATGATGTTTTTAAGTGGGCACTGAAATATTGACATTTTTAAAATACTTATTGTCAAAATTGACAGATGTCAATTTTATTTAATTCTAGAGGGATCTATAAGTAATAATTCAAGATACCGCTCGTCTGTCTATCTTATCCCTACTAGAAGTTATAGGCATTTTTCAAAACGTCTATTTGAGGTCAGTATTTGACAAATAAATTTTTAACTCAAAAACTGTAAGAGTTAAGTGGACATAAATTCATATGAGAGGGTAGACAATTGAACGGGAAATTAATATATAGGATGTTCCATTTAAAATAACAAAGTTGGTAGCCATTATCGGTACAACCGGAAGTGATAGAAAGTCGAAATATTTTCCATGAGGTGATCGCATTTAACCGTGCAATGTAGAATTTGTTCAAATTTTTCCTCTGTCAGGAATCCCTAAAACTTTTAATGTGCGTTATTCGTGGCCCACCCTGTATATATATATATATATATATATATATATATATATATATATATATATATATACAGGGTACCCGTGCATAGCAATTAATTGCATATTACGCACATAACTAAAATGCATTTTTAACTCTGAGGTCAACAATATGCCACGTGTAGGCTCTTGTTTAATTCTTCAAGTCATGTTTTATGTTTCCATGGCAACCAAATATTAATATTAAATTAATATATAATAGCTAAAATGTTATTTAAAAAGAAAACTGAAATATAAATTGTTTTATGGTCATTATGCGCTAGTTTCTATTGCAACATACCATAAAAATAATGCATTTTTCGAAAGTGAACATCTATATGCCCCAATAACAAAAAAATATATTATTTGGAAAAGCAAAGGTTCATTTTTGCGTAGTGCTTTGCAGATTTATTAAAAAAAAAAACTATCTATACCTACTTGGTTCATTAACCGATTCGTTAAAAGTTGCTCTAAGAAGGGGAAAACCGTTTTCACAACATTAAATACACAAATAAATGTATAATTTATAATTTTTATTGAATGATTCAACAACAACAGAAAATTGTACATAAACAAACACAAACATAATTTTTCAATAATCCCTCGTCACTTAAGGAACTATGTTCAAAATCGCGCAATTTTACTTTTTCAAATAAAAACTAAGTTTATTCTTTTCTCAACAATTTTTGCGGTTTTCATCAACATTCGGAGTTTCTTTTAATATTTTTCTGAGCACCAAAATAAAACACAAATTTGTTGTGTATTTTGCATAATTTTAGTCAATTTTGAGAAACTCGATGTTTCTTCTTCTAGCATCAAAACATGATTTCTCAGTAATATTTCCTAATGTTGTCAAGTATTCGATATAGTTCTTTAATTTTTTTGTTTTCTAGTTTTTTCTTTGAGTAATTTATTGCACTTTTCAATAATTATTGACTATCTGCAATTACATTTAAATCATTCTGGATATTTAAAACACTTGGTTTGTTTCACTTATTATTATTATTATTATTTTTATTGAATGATTCAACAACAAAAGAAAATTGAACATAAACACAAACATAATTTTTCAATATGCCCTCGTCACTTAAGGAATTATGTTCAAAATCGCGAAATTTTACTTTTTCAAATAAAAACTAAGTTTATTCTTTTCTCAACAATTTTTGCGGTTTTCATCAACATTCGGAGTTTCATTTAATATTTTTCTGAGCACCAAAATAAATCACAAATTTGTTGTGTATTTTGCATAATTTTAGTCAATTTTGAGAAACTCGATGTTTCTTCTTCTAGCATCAAAATATGATTTCTTAGTAATATTTGCTAATGTTGTCAAGTATTCGATATATTTCTTTAATTTTTTGTTTTCTGGTTTTTTCTTTGACTAATTTATTGCACTTTTCAATAATTATTGACCATCTGCAATTACATTTAAATCATTCTGGATAATTAAAATACCATTGGTCATCTTCAAGGAAAAATTGCACTTACAATATTTACATTAGCAACACTTTTAGCCGTAAACGCAAGCAGAATTTTTATAATTCACTATTAAATAACTAAAAATCCCAACATTTTTTATCTAAAACATATGTTCTATGATTATCGATATATTATTGTCGCTGTAAACGAAGGAGCTTGATTAATTCAATCATTGATTCACTAATCAGTCATTTTAATAGAGCGGGGTTTAAACAGGCATAACACTTTCTTCGCTAAAACAAACACTGTTTTAATGAAGAAAGTGTGAGAGTTTTAATGATTATTTATATTTGACTCTTCACGCAAATCAAATGCATATAATAATTTTTCTATTAATAATTAATATTTCTATTAAAATCTTCGTGTAATCACCCAGGTGTCTCTTTCGTTTTCAAACTGACTAATTCTAATAAATCTAAGAAAGGCATCGAAATTACTTTGTTTTAATTTCTAGTATTCTGTTTTCCATTTAGTAAAATACCACAGACAAACTAAGAAAAATAAAAAAAAATATTTCAGTGATAAGAAATTTAAATTTAATTTTTATTCAACGTGTTGAAGAGTTATATAATTCGTTATTGCCCGGTATTATAAGCGATTAATAAATTATTAGATAACTATTTGTCTAGTAAATTTACTTACCAAGTAAACTAATAGGCAAATAAAATTGCGTATTATAAAGCAAACCTACAAAATAAATAGCAATTCTAGAAATAAATAATTTCATTAGTAAATTACAGACCAAAATTATACATTTTCATTGTGACCATAGCTGGAACCACCAATTTGTTAAATTGAATTGTCAATATTTCAAATTAAATTGTCAATCAAATTGGAAATTTAGTATAATTCCTTATAATTATGGAAAATAACCGTGGAATAGGACAGAATTACACAGAACAAGAAAAATAAAACTTATTAGAAATTATAAAAGACTTAAACGAGTGTTTTCCACTCCCAGGCTAAGCATGAAGTAAAATTTAGAGTTTTCAGGCTTTTCTAAACTCGAAATTTTATTTCATGCGCCACGCGTACAAGACACAGATTTCAAATGAAGTTCACTTGTTCACAATATTTCAGTGTTTTCAGTGTGGCGCATGAAGTAAAATTTCGAGTTTAGAAAAGCCTGAAAATTTGGTTTGGTCGCTCCGCGCTTCGCGCTACGCGACCAAACCAAATTTTCAGGCTTTTCTAAACTCGAAATTTTACTTCATGCTTAGTCTGGGAATGGAAAACACTCGTTTAAAACTTTAAATGGAACTAATTTTAAAAAGCGTATCCATAAATATAAAAACCCTGGTTATGTCTGATTTGGAAAAACTCTAGGTCTTCGACTCCTCAGAATGTCTTGTGGCTCGTGAAAATTTGTCTCGGGTCGCGCAGCGACCCGAGACAAATTTTCTGGGCTTTTCTAAACTCGAAATTTTACTTCATGCGCCACGCGTGTAAAACAGTGATTTAACGAGAAATTTAAAAACACATAAAAGACATTTTTCATGTTAATCCTCACAATTAATTAAAATTATTTTTGACGATTCAAATCCTTTCGTAAGTATTCGAATCCTTTTATAAATATTCGAATCCTTTTATAAATATTCGACACTTTTTATAAATATTCGAATCCTTTTATAAATATTCGAATCCTTTAATACAGATTCGAATCACACACATTTGGATTCGAATACGAATCCTCTTAAAAAAAATGTAACGAATCCGGATCACGAATCCAGTTAAACTAAAGTATTCGAATGCCTCTTTTGAATCCTCTAAAAGGATTCGAATCCAGGATTCGAATCCTGAATGATTCGAATCCAACATACAACACAAAAAAATCCAAACATGTTGATTGTTGAACATTTTGATGAACGGGGCCAGTAATTGCTACTAAGAACGTGATTGTGATTCAAACTGCGACTTTATCTAAACTGTGATTGCTACTTAAATTGATATTGTTAAATTTCTAAATATTATTTTAAACTCCTTACCTTATACTCCCTTTTATTGATAGTGTTGTAGTTCAAACGCTTTATTTTCATTTAAATTTTTAAAAATTCTGTAATCAAAATGGCAACTTCTTTCTATAAAAATGCCATAATGTACTAAATGAAAATAATATAAATTACGACAATAATTAATTGCCCTTAAAAAGGGCGTTATATTTAAATGTTGATTTTTTCGTACGGAGAATGTTTGTATTAATTATACATATCCCGATTTTAATGCAAAATTTACATTTGTATTTTTTAAACTTTAGAATGTTACAGTGTTTTATACCCGTGGCGCATGAAGTAAAATTTCAAGTTTAGAAAATTCTGAAAATTTGATTTAGCCGCTCCGCGCTAAACTCGAAATTTTACTTCATGAACGTTTTTGAGTAATAACGAACGCTTTAAAACTGACAGTGTGTACAACGGAATATGTTTTAACTGAAAAATTTGCTTCAGTTTTTGCATACTCCCTATTCAATTTTAATACAGAATTCGTTTTTAAACAATTTGTAACAATTCTATTGAAATCGTAACGTATTATTTCTCAAAATTTTTAGAATTATAGATGTGGCTTATTCGAAATAAAAAATAGGTTGATTAATATTACTGGTGGCCAATCCATTTTATTGTTTCCAACTTTATAACAAAGATAATTTTTTATTGATAAACAATCTTTAAAATGTTAGTAAAAATCTGAATTTTTAATAATATAAAAAGCAGGTTAGGTGGAAAAGCAATTGAAGTCATATTGATTGGTTAAAAAAGTTACCAATGGTGGCCCGATAATTTAGAACACCTTGTATATTTCACCATTGTATTTTTAAATAATGTTGAACTAGGACAATTTATTATTATTATTATTACAATTTTAATAATTTATTTAATTTTTGCATTTGTTTTTTAGGAGATATCCCATGGATTTTGTTTCATTGTGGAATTAATTTAGTCGAATTTTAGAACTCAGAGACAGTAGAAAAATTATAAGTTTTAATGCAATCTGATATTTAAACAACAATAGACATGTATTTCTTTTAATTTCATTCGTTTTTTTACATTTTTATGCTATCTTTATTAATAATTTGTAATTAAATGTTGACTATAATTTACAACAGGTATGCGTTTTCTTTTTTAAATGGTAATTTGTTTTGATAAATGTGGATAAGTGGATGATTTTTATAATATTTTTAATAAATCTAAATTTGGTTGTGTAAATAATTTCTATTATTTTTAAATTTAATCATTTTTCTTACATTTTTATGCAATCTATAAATTTACAATTTTGCAGAAAGGATAAAAAGTTAATTGCTATAAAAACAGAGAATCATTATTTTATTTGACAATTCAGCCGTAAATTTTGATACAATTGAAATTAGAATTTTTAGGAATTTAGTGTTTCTATGGGCATATTTTAAATTTAAGTATACCGGGTGGCCATGAAAGTATTGCCTACGCAATCACTCAGGCAATATCAATGGTAGACAATTGAGTTTTTAGATGTATCTATAATTTAACTGTAGTTTAATCTTGACATAGTATTAACTAGTAATACTATTTCCAGTTTTGCCGGAAGTGATATCATTTTTCTTATGTTAAATTACAACCCTAACCTGTTCCTAACCTGTCCTATTCCTCTCTGAATTCTCTTTTTAGTGATGTATAACAATTTGATATTTAAGTTAAAACTAATCTCAAAATTAATATTTTTTAAAATTCACTTAGTAGGCCTAGGAATTATAACTAGGATAAAACATTAAAAAGTAGGCCCTAAAATGTCTATGATAGTCCGCCTTTGTTTTATCTAAGAAGTTGTTCTTATCATAATTTTTTTAGCTATTATTATTATAAAGCCTTTTTAGTGCAAACTTTTAAAAACTCTAATACGGTCAAGTCTTGAACTAATATCAACTTGCAATACATAAGTGAATGCGGAATTTAAAACAGAATTTTATGATTACAAAAAAAGCAGGATGTCCTATTTAAAATTTTCATATTACAGTACGTTTATAAATAAGAGTTTCGGACATTTTAATTTTGGCATTTAACGTTTTTTGTCGACATCTGGAAAAAATATTCGATGTAATTAGAAATTGTTTTTAGGTAAGATGACTATTTCACGGCCAACTTTGTGATGTTTCAACCCAGTTACAATTCCTCGGCCCACAAAGTGAATTTCGAAACATTTTAATTTTGATTTGAAATAAAACAACACAGTTGGGAGGGTTTCACTTTTATTGTTGAACACTGCAACATGTTTCACCACACAGTGGCTTCATCAGGCAGATGAAATAATAATAATAAAATAATAATCATTATTTCATCTGCCTGATGAAGCCACTGTGTGGTGAAACATGTTGCAGTGTTCAACAATAAAAGTGAAACCCTCCCAACTGTGTTGTTTTATTTCAAATAGTATTATGGAGTTTCATCATGTATCCGCCTGATCAATTAAATATTTTAATTTTGAGGTTAGTTTTAACGTGAATATCAACTTGTTATACATCATTGGAAAAGGAAATAGAGACGAATATTACAAGTTAGACAAAAGTTGGGGTTGCAATTTAAACTGGAAGTAGTATTTGTAGTTAATACTATGCCAAAATCAAGCTATAATTAATGTATATATACATCCGAAAACTTAAGTGTCTAACATTTATATTGCCTGAGTAATTGCGTAGGCAATACCAAGGATAGATAATGGTTATGGGGGAACTGGATTCCGAGTTTTCGAGGATAGAAAAGGAGAGACTGTGGTCGGGAAGTGGGTCCATCTACTTATGAATAGAGTAAACGTAGAAGTATTCTAGAGAAAACTGCTCCGGTTGCGTCTACACACACACACACACACACACACACACACACACACACACACACAAACGCGCTCGCTCTAATTTCGACGTGTAATTTGATCCCGTCTACACCACTTGTACGATGATAAATTTGATGACCTTCAGAAAAAATAAACTGTTCCGAAACATTCCTTTTATTTTCAGATTTCCAGCGTGTTCAAAATTATGGACTTTGGGAATCAGATATATTTAAAAGGCTCCTAAATAAACCTAAAATTTAACTAAAAATCAAAAAATAAAATTCAATGAGTTTACATTAAAGAATTCATTTGATATTATTTTTATCTTGATTGTTTTTTTTTTCTTCATAAATTCAATTAAAACTTTGGTATGTACCAAATTTGGCAAATAATTTATATTATTGATTAGTTATACAGAGAGTTTTTTAAGTATAAATAACTCAATATACAGAATACACTGTACATTTTTCTGGGCTTTTCTAAACTCGAAATTTTACTTTATGCGCCAAGCGCACAAAACACTGATTTTACGTGAGGTTCAAATATACTTAAATGTCACAATATTTTAGTGTTTTATACGCGTGGCGCATGAAGTAAAATTTCGAGTTTAGAAAAGCCCCGAAAATTTGTCTCGGGTCGCTGCGCGACCCTCGACAAATTTTCACGGGGCTTTTCTAAACTCGAAATTTTACTTCATGCTTAGTCTGGGAGAGGAAAACACTTGTTTAAAGCATCAAATTGAACTCTTTTAAAAACACAACGAATATCTACAGATTTAAAGAAAATAAGGTGAATTTGAAATATGTATACTTTAAAGGAAAACTTCCTGTATATGAACTGTGGTAGACGAATAACAAAATTTATTATCACCACAAAAAGTCTATTCGAAAATATTTCTTTTATTTTGAGATTTCAATCGTGTTCCAAATTATGAAATTCGGGAATATATTTTATAAAAACAAATTTACAATGAAATTAACAATTCTAAAATATATTTTCAACGTTTTTAGTTATTTTATATATTTTTAATAAAAACGTGTTTAAAAATTAATAGATTTTTAATATATATAATTGTGTTATTAAACATTTTTTATTTAAAAGTTAGATAATTACAAAAATCTTTTCACAAAGAAAAAATCAATTTGAAAAATGTTTTATGGATATTTTAATTGGAATTGATAATTAAAAAACAGATATTATTTCAATAAAATAGATAAATTATTTACGAATACAGAAAACTAAAAACATAGAAATATAGATTCATATAAACATTCACATATACAAAAAACTAACAAACATTAAAAAACTATATTAAATATACATATAACAGTTTTCTTATTTATTAACGATATTTTAGAAGCAGTTTTTTCGTTTTTTTTTTTTTTATTCAGTAATAATTATACAGAATTGATCGAAGTGTAACACAAAATCAACAGAATATATTTTAAATAAAAAGCCAACAAATCAACACCTCATCATTTGCTTGTTTAATTTCATGACATTCCGGTTTTTGAAAATGCAATAAATAGCAAAGCTCGGTGTGTATATTTTTACTCTAACCAAATGAATATCATAATTTCCCTAAAATAATTAGGGAAGATAATATTTTAATTTTGAGAAATTAACATTAAAAATGCTACGTTCCGTTTCATCCATTTACACTCTGAATAACGTGTATAAATATCGAATTAACTTTTTTCCTTGACTATTTTCTTTTTGGACAATATTCATTATTTTAGTGGGGATAGCTTTATAGAAGGGATGAAAAATCAAATTCTTCGAAGTGATCTATCTGTTTTTACCTATTTGTGGGCATTTTTTCGACCACGTTTTTATTATGGTGTATACCCTCAAGTATTGCGCGACCAGAACAATACCACTGCAACTTACAGATAATCCGCAACCTTCTAAAAACCATAAATATTTTGGAATTTAAAAAGATTATTTACTGTTGACACATTTAATCCGTATCCGCAGAATCCAAATCGGTAATTTCTTATCATGTTTTTCACTAACCGATATTTTAGTTAGACACTTTTTGATCGGGTTTTCTTAAATCATTTTGAATTATTTTTACTTACCTATTTAGTCTGTAATAACATAATCCCGTCGGTAACTTTTGTAAATGTAATCTGACTTAGAATAAAACCATTGAAATAATTAAATTAACCTGACATACAAAACATTGTAAACTGGAAAGAGAGTATTCAATAATTTTTGCAATTACACTTCTCAGAGAAAATCTATTATACTTATTCTATTAAAAGACAACTTGTTGTTTTCTAAATGTTTTTGATTATCATCACTTAACAAGACTTTTCAACATATTTCAAAATTTGAGCCAATTATCTCAAATATTAGGGATAACACTTGTTTCTGATTCCTGGGACCCTAAAACATATATTTCCGTACAAAAAAAGATAGCCATGAGGTCGGTAACAATTATTAAAATGTAAAATTTATAATGTTATTAATGTGACTAATTACTTGATTTAACAAGTTTGTTTGTTTCGCAGTTTTTGATAATATTCTCAATTATAAAGTTTTATGATTTTTATATAATTTGTACTTTCTCTATATAACATTCCGTGTATCTCGGGAAGTATTGAGAATATCTAAAAATATGTCAGCTTATTCTTTTTTAAATTATCCCCATGCAGCCGCACGACGGATACCATAAATTTTAATCCAAAAATTAGGTAACATTTTAGTGCCTGCTGAATGAGATGGTCAAATGGCACACAACAAACATTTATAAAATTTCAATCGGAAAAGTACAAGTTGATCATGTAACAATCGTCCAAAGTAAACGGATAATTAAAGTAGTCAGTGCAAAAACCACAAATTTCTGAAACTGTTAATATTTATCAAAAGTATGGTTCATTTAATAAAATACACATCGTGATTAAAATATATACTGAGTCCATTTTGGGATCTGATTTTTTTCTTTTGCAGAATAAACACTCAAGTCGAATTGAATTATTGCTTTGTGTTTTAATAAATTTGATGCCAAACACTGATTTTTCGTAGCAACTACTGTTTTGACGATTTTATTTTCGTATAATCGTTCACTATTTTCAAGCTATATTTCAAATGAAACTGAGGAGAACTCAAAAATAATACCTCGAAAATACTGCTAGTAGGTAAACAAATGATTTTAATTTTATTGTAATCGTTTTGGTTCAATAAGCGATACAAACTCAAATTCCAATTACATTGGAAATCTTTACATGTAACATACAATTCGCCTTGAAACGGGACACATAGTATATTTAAGACTATTTTAACCCATTAGCGGCCAAGCAATTCTAACTCTAAAAATTAATGTTAGTTAAAATTCTACACTTCTTTTTATGATTTCTATGAATGACTTATTGCATTACATACTGTGAATTTTTTCTTTAAATACACATGATGTATACGTGAATTTAATAAAAAGTTAAAAATCATAAATAGTTTATTATTATTATTTTTATATTAAAGTGATAATGGATTTTCAAAAAAATAGTGCCTCAACAATGTTATGTATACGCTGTCAATGTTGAGGCATTCGTCGATTTTATATAAAAACGTGCAATATGAAGTTAAGAAAGAGTGTATCCACTCCCAGACTAAGCATGAAGTAAAATTTCGAGTTTAGAAAAGCCTGAAAATTTGGCTCGGGCGCGTAGCGAAGCGAAGCGACCGAGCCAAATTAGGCTTTTCTAAACTCGAAATTTTACTTCATGCGCCACGCGTATAAAACATTGAAATATTGTGAAGTATTTATAATACACTTTAAATAAGAAAATATTTAAATTTTTCTTGGTACATTTTCAATTCAGGTCAAATAATATAATATATCAAATAAACTTATTTAGTAACCTAATTATCAAAAAATAATAATGTTGCGTGTATGCATCAACGGCGCTTAATGGGTTAATAACTTCAAACGGTAATAATTCAAAAACTAAAAAAAAAATGACAACTGCATTTTGCATTGACCCTATTAATTCAAACTTTGATATGCTATTACTAAATATTAGGTCAATTAATTATAAGAAACTAAACCAAATTGAAATAGATTGTAATCATTTAAATCTTAAATTTATTTGCTTAACAGAAACTTGGATGAATTCAGATACCATAAATGAAGTACATTTAAATACATTTTTTTTAGGTGCTAATTATTCTAGACAGGGACGTGGTGGAGGAGTCGCAATATGGCATAAATCTGACTTGTTAACAGCAGATCTTAATATTAATATTTACGGCATAGACAACGTAGTTGAAGTCTGTGGCTTAACTTGGATCTCTAAAAATAATAAAAACAACATCCGGATAATAATTTGTTACCGCCCCCCAGGCAGCAATTTTGAACTATTTCTAATGAAACTGCAACATATATTAGACGTAATATGTACAATAGACACTCGCCTGGTGCTTTGTGGAGATTTCAATCTAAACTCAAACCTACCATTGCAAGATTATGAGTTACTACAAAATTTGTTATTAACATACAATTTACCTAAAGTCAATATGGAAGATACTAGATATTCAGGTACCTCTTCAACGTGTATTGACCACATATACAGCAACCTAAATTCCCGAAATACGTTAACAATAGACAACGTAATATCGGATCACAAATCCATATATTACAATTTTGAATTAAAATGCAATACTACCGAACCACGAGAACAACGCAGAAATTTTAATGATCACAATGTATATAATTTCATCTCAGATTTGCAATGCGAATCATGGAACGATGTCTATATTGGTAACAATCTGAACTCTAATTTTAAAACATTTCATAACATCTACACTTATTACTTTAATAAACATTTCGATATATGTGCAAGAAAAGGGTGATCTGAGCAAACATGGATAAATTCTGAAATTAGAAATTCTAGTAAGAAAATGCATGATCTCTATTTATTACAAAAACAATATCCAGCATTAAAATCAAGCTATAAAGCTGACCATAAAAGGCATAATAAACTAATCACGAGAATCAAATAATCCTTTTATCAAATCAAAATTATTAACTCAAAAAATTTGTCTAAAGATTCATGGCACATAATAAATGAAGTCTCGAATAGAAATTGTCACAAAAGTAGGAATAATATTATACTTAATCACAACAATCAACAGATCGAAGACCCCAACTCACTTGCCCACATGTTCAACTCATTTTTTAAAGACGAACCCCTAAAGATAGTTAAGGACCTCTCACAAACAAATAATGCGTTACACATTAAAACACAAGCTCATTCAATTTTCCTAAACCCATTCAATAAACAAGAACTTTTGCTTATTATAAATAAATTAAAAAACAAAAAACGTGTGGATTTGATGAAATATCAAATATTCTATTAAAAAAATCATCTATGTTTATATTAGAACCTTTGGCATATTTAACTAACTTATCCCTGGAGCAAGGAGTTTTTCCTGAAATATTAAAACAAACAGTTATCTGCCCTATTTATAAAAAGGGGGATCATAGAAATATTAATAACTATAGGCCTATAGCTCTAGTGTCACCGTTCTACAAGGTATTTGAACTGTGTATGTTGAACAGACTTAATCAGTACATAAACATATTCATGACTCTGACAAACTCACAACATGGTTTCAGAAAATCATTTTCCACACAAACCGCACTACTGTCGTTTTACAATAACATCATAAGATATATTGAAAAAGGAGAATACCCCGTGGGACTATTCATTGATCTGAGTCGAGCGTTTGATTGTATAAACATTAATTTGCTTCTAGATAAACTAAATAGCTATGGTATTAGAGGTGTTGCCAGCAACTGGTTTAGGTCATATTTGGAAAGCAGAAAACAATCCGTAAGAATAACACATACAACTGAAAAAAATAGAACTGCATTCGTGTCATCGGCCGAAGTAATTAATATGGGTGTCCCACAGGGATCCATCTTGGGCCCCATATTGTTTATTCTCTATATGAATGACATAGTGGCCAATGTTCCCAACCCAGTTCACATGTATGCTGACGATACCTCAACCATAATAAGCGCAAAGGCAAACTCGGATCTGGAAAGCATTTCCGATAATATAATCAGTCAATTGTGCAACTGGTTTCAGAACAATCAACTTCAAATTAATAATTCAAAAACTGTATATATTAGATTCTATACGAAACAATGCAAACAAAATCTTAAACTAAATATTATGATGGACCAACATCTAGTATCTTCAGCCCGGAGTACTAAATTTTTGGGATTAACTATTGATGAAAATCTAGACTGGTCAGATCACTGTTCAAAACTAGCAACATCAATTTCGAAATCATGCTACAGCTTAAAAGTACTTAAAGAGTATCTCACTAAACGACAATTAAAAATGTTCTACATAGGTATAATCGAGTCCCGATTGCGATATGGTCTGTGTCTTTGGGGAGCGTCCTCATCGTGGAAGAAGGTATTCATATCACAGAAACGATGTATACGATCCATGGCTGGTATAGATCGCAAAACATCATGTAGACCATTTTTTATTAAATATGCTTTACTAACTTTACCATGTTTATTCATATACGAATTGAGTATATACATTTTTAAAAATAAGTCAGATTTTGCCATAGCGAAACACATCCATTCATATGAAACCCGATATAATGATTATATTATATTATATTATACAGATTAAATGTCACAAAACGATCACCTCCGGTGCTCGGTGCTACGGTATTTAATCACCCCCCAAAATCTGTTAGAGATGCACCATCGATAACTTTGTTTAAAAAAATGCTCATGCAATTTCTTACCGAGAATGCGTTTTACGATTTAAATGAATATTTCATCTATGTTAGTAATTAGCTGTAAATATTTGTTATCTGTGACTATGTCTTATATGTGCCTGTTACTGATTGTACATCAATGGACAATAAATTTTATTATTATTATTATTATTATTATTATTAAAAATGAAACCCTTATCGATCAGTAGATTTGATCTGATCAATAGGATTGATCTGATTAGTTAATAAAATGATAAGTTGATGTATTTGTTTTACTTTTTATCAAAAGGTAAATAGTTTTGTATTTTAAGTTTCTTGTACAAAATAAATAATACTTAATGAATTTTACAACGTTCACATATAATTTCATAAAATCTATTCTCTAATAACGCAGAAAATAAAATTGTAGAAGGAAACGCATTAATGAATGTAACACGCATCCTTAGCTCGTTAAAAGAAAAAAAGAAACGTGTTTTCAAGATTGAAAAATCAACATCTGGAATATGATACAACGAGAAGCGCGGAATAGAGGGAGAAAGAAATTGTCTCTTTCTCACTCTCTCTCTGAGACTTGATTTAGAGACATCTGGAGTAAAATAGTCGTAACCGACCGACCGCAGGAAGCCAGACTGGTGTATATAGGCAGTCATATACACCAATTTGGCATCCAGCGCTCTGCTCCCATTCGCGTGTACCCAAAATGTAAATGGGGATAAGGATATATATGAACTGTGGCAATACTTTTATTTCCACCCGGTATATTCAAATATATTATTAATTTAGTGATTGAAATATTCATATTTAATTATTCAGCTATTTAAATTATTTGTATTCGATTACTTAGTTTAAATTTTAATAAATACCAATTTTTAGGTTTTGTTTTATTTTTTTAACATGGGTTTGCACTTCTTGGTCAATTTAAAGCTTCTAACAAGTGTTTTCCACTCCCAAATTAAGCATGAAGTAAAATTTCGAGTTTAGAAAAGCCTTAAAATTTGGTTTGGTCGCGTAGCGCGTAGCGCTACGCGACCAAACCAAATTTTCAGGCTTTTCTAAACTCGAAATTTTACTTCATGCGCCACGCGTATAAATTACTGAAATGTTGTGAACTTTGAATACACACATTATTGTTTTAATAATAATAATAACATATAATAAGATTAAAGAAACAAAACCAATAAAATTCATTAACATTAATGAAACATAGTTAGAACCTTGTATAAGAAAATTAATTTGAACAAAAGTTCTTATAAAATTCACCTATGCATATTTTTAGTTGATTTAGTTACTACTTTTAATGAAATAATTTATCTGTGAATTCTTGTGAGCATAAAACGTATTTTGAACCATAATCACAGTTTAAAATCACTCATATTAAGAAGAAGCAATCATAAGTAGCAAAGTGATTCAAAAATAGCAATTGTGCCCATCTCCAACGGCATATAATGTTGCTGATGTTACTCGCTTGGCTAAAAAAAAAAAAAACACGTTTATTATGAAGCAACTTTTGGGCACACATTTATTGCTCCGGTAAAACTGCTTAATTACCTATAACAAAAACATGATTATATCGAATACTCATTTCGATAAACTGTATTGCTAAAAGGAAACACAATTATATGAACACCCTTCGAAAAATTTTGGTAATAAGGTGAAGGCCAAAGAAATTACATTCTCGTGGTACGCATGGTACGTACGAAATCTTTATCTTTTTTGAAAGGAAGAGATAAATTTCATTTGGAAACGGCAATTGCTGTACGTACAGCTACACAGATTCTCCTTTCGACCTGGAAACCCAGTTTGCGCCGGAGCCGGCGAGAAGAGAAAATATCCTTATTAAAAGTACTCGATGCACATTGTTCCTCCGATGCACAGATGTAGATTAGTTTTCTAATTCCTAATGGTACATGCTATCACCCGAATTGTTTCCATATTCGCGCGCTCTCTCTCTCTCTCCCAGTTACCAGTTAATTAACCACTTAATTAACGACACAAATAGTGCAGTGAAATTATTAATAATCTCACTTTACAGTATGTATATTTACAGTTTATTCATGTATATTTCAGAAATCACGATATAAAAAAATACAGTATTATAGAGTGTTGTATCTATTGAAAGATGTGCAGAGCAATCGTAATTTAAACATTAAAAGTGCGATTCTTTTCGCAATCTACAACAAGTAAGTCTTACAAAGACTATATCAAACACTCATTTAAACAACTACTTCCCGGGCTAATACCCCGACGGACATTGAAATATACAACAAGTGTTTGCTGTTACATACAGTAACCTACTGCAAATGTAACAATTTGGGTCAAATTATTTAGGCCATCTATAGACGCGTTTCGAGATTTATCTCTCATCAGTATAGCTTTGCCATTCCCTCTAAACAATTTGACACCTTAGACTGGCGGTCACGTTGCCGTTCAAACATAAGTATAAATGAAATTGCCAATTCTTGGTTGCAGAATAGTTCAAACATTAAAAGTGCGATTCTTTTCGCAATCTACAACAAGTTAGTCTTACAAAGACTATATCAAACACTCATTGAAACAACTACTTCCCGGGCTAATACCCCGACGGACATTGAATTATACAACAAGTGTTTGCTGTTACATACAGTAACCTACTGCAAATGTAACAATTTGGGTCAAATTATTCAGGCCATCTATAGACGCGTTTCGAGATTTAACTCTCATCAGTATAGCTACTATAGTTACTGTATGTAACAGCAAACACTTGTTGTATAATTCAATGTCCGTCGGGGTATCAGCCCGGAAAGTAGTTGTTTCAATGAGTGTTTTATATAGTCTTTGTAAGACTTACTTGTTGTAGATTGCGAAAAGAATCGCACTTTTAATGTTTGAAGTATTATGCAACCAAGAATTGGCAATTTCATTTATAATCGTAATTTAGCTACATAACTTAAGGAGCAGTCTTTTATATTTTATCAAAACCACCAAACTTATAATTAATACTTTTGTCTGGCTGTGCTTTCAATTCAAAAACATAACCAGAAACAAAAAAATAAACTATTAATTTTGCAATGAAAAATTTAAATAAAGAAAAATTTTGTAAAAATTGTTGTCTATTTGGAAATAATTAAAATCACAAATAAGTTATTATATTAATATAAAAAAGAAGACTAATAATCTATTTCATAAAAATTAATACATATTTTTCATTGAATACAATAGCTTGTTATCTTCTCCAAATATTTCAAACTTTACCATTCCTTAATACATACACAGCGCATGAAAATCGCGCTAATCCACAGTTTTATCCAAATTAAATACGTATTAAAGATTAATTTATCTGCAATTGATTTAGCTCGACTTTATCCTGCTTTTGCTCGTGCTAGGCGTAGGGTTCGTGATTTCCTTATCAGCGGTTGGTTTCTTGATGTAGGTTTTGTAATAGAAATCGGCGAAAAGGAAAGTCATTATCGAGACTTGCGGTAAGAAGAAAATCTGAGTGAAGAGGGGGTAGTTGCAGTTTTTTCTGAAGAGCAGTTGCCCATAGAGGAAGAAGAATGTTATGAATTGTCCCTAAAATTAAATGTAATTAAGGCAAGAACAAATGACGGATGTTCAAATACATCTACGAGTAAAGTTGAAAAATATATTAATTAAAATTTGTTCCAATGTTTTAATTATTTGTTCTACTTTATCAATAATACAAAGTAATAAATGATATATCTACAATTATTATTAACATACAGGGAAGTTTTATTTAAGTATACATATCCCGATGCATACGCTGTATATTTTCAACCATTCGTTGTTTTTGAAAAACTTCAATTTAAAGCTTCTAACAAGTATTTCCATTCAGTGATTAAGCATGAAATCAACTTTCAAGTTTAGAAAACCTTAAAATTTGGTTTTGGTCCAAACAAAACCAAATTTTACAGGCTTTTTTAAACTCGAAATTTTACTTCATGCGCCAGGCGTATAAAACACTAAAGTAGTGTAAAGTTCAAAATATACCTCTCTAGCATACTTCTTTAGTAGTATGATTCAAATTTCAAAATATTTCAATAATTTATACGTGTGGCGCATGAAGTAAAATTTCGAGTTTAGAAAATCCTGAAAATTTGGTTTGGTCGCTTCGCTTCGCTACGCAACGAAACCAACATTTCAAGATTTTCTAAACTCGAAATTTTACTTCATGCCCAATCTGGGAGCGAAAAACACTCGTTTAAAGGTTTAATTTGAACTATTTTAAAAACAACGAATTTCTGAAGATATTCAGTTTATATTGGAATATGTAGGTAAACTTTTAAAAGACTCCCTGTGTGAGAAAGGGAGGGTGACAAAAATTTCCCTGCGCCGGGTATTATCTGACCTTGCTATGCTACTGCATAAATCAATTTTATATCAAATGTTTTGTTTATTTGTTGAATTCCTTTTTTTATTAACATACATGGTGTACAAAAAGTAATGTAAGGGCTCGATATCTTGGTTTGTGATGAGTTCAGAAAAAAATGTTTTAAATAAAACTTATAGATACTAATTTAAGCTACTGACCATATTTTTAATATACAGGGTGATTCATTTTCATGATGCATGTCAAACTTACCTTTTTTTAAACGAATCACCCTATATATTTCGTTGGTATTCTATAACATGTTCAAATAGAAGGTTAGCAGTGAAAACCACATATTTTTAAGTTGATTGGTTTAAAAGTTACAGACTAATGAAATACATGCTTTATTAATAAAAACTACAATGTTAATAACAAAATATTCAATTGTTTTAATAAACCAGGTGCTAAAATTGCCTACCACTTTCAATTTGACTGTATCCCAATCTATTATACAGTTATGACAGTATGCCACTTTCCGATTTATATTTTTCCAGTTTCTTCTATGATTCAAATATTAAGATTCTTACGCAATCGCCATAACCTCTTATCATTTAAATTGTTATAGTTTCGAGTTAGGCAAGCATTATTTTTTATATTTTGGACAAAACACAACAATGGTAGATACCTCAATAATAGCTAATGTCAATACCAATTGCTTTAACATTTTGAGACACTCCCAAATAATTATAATAGATATTTTATTTTCGTTTGTATTTTTTCCCTGTTACTTTTGATCCAAGTAACTTCAAAACATGCGCTTTTTACTAGTATGTTTTTATTTTAACAAGTTATCGAATACCAAAAATATATCGTCGGCTTAATCCGTCCACATTTTTCCGAAATAGAGATTTTAACACCATCTGTTTGAAAAAAAAATCAATGCAGATGTGAAAGAAAACCCAGTAATTATAAATAATTTACGCGCTTAAAATTTGTTTTAGTTACTCCGTAAGTCCACATTATTTCAGACAGATTTGTAAAACCAGTAAGTCCAGTTTTAACATAGCAGGTACATCATGCCAGTGCGTCCTACGACAAAGCGAGTGATTTTGTGCTATTAAACACCATTTTAATTTTATCTGTCTAAAGATAATAGAAGGTAAGCAACTGCAATACACTTCAAACAGGAATATTTTAGATTTAGTGTGTTTTACTAAACTTTCTATTTAAATGTGATTCTTGAGTTACGTGTTTATCTAAATATACAAAGTAAATATGATATTTGTTTTTAGAGAAAAGTTACGTAGAATACAAATGTTGGTTTTCTGTTTCAGAAATCATGGAATATTTTAGAACTGGAACCGATAAAATTTTAGCGATGGCACAAAACATTAGTTCAGGATCTACAATACAGACAAATAACGAACAAAACCAATTTTTTTTTCTCAAATATCGAAGACTCTACCAAGAAAAAAGAAACAATTAAAGCAAACACTAAATAAGACAAAGATAATGCTCTCCCAAGGTCGTCTAAACAGTACAGTAGTTTTTCTGAAAATTTAAATAATAGATGTAGCGCTAATAATGACCATTTGCTGATACTCAATACTCTAGAAATAACCGATTCGCTATTTAGTAATATTCGGAAAGAACATTGCATTTCTTTTAAGAATGTGATAAGTTTTGTTAATGAAATGTCTACTCCCGATCAAACCAAAGCCGGGAGTTTAGATAACAATAGTATTAATAAAATTTACGAGAGGCAAATACAAGATGTGAGATCAACTTAGAATAAAATTAGTAAGACTCGATTTTGCAGTTAATTATAACTTAGCAGACTTGACAACATTTTTAGAAAATAGCTTATTATTTGGCTATGCTCAGCAAGGTAAACTCGAAGGTAAACCAAATTGTTATTGTAATACTTCCAATTTTGAATTGGAACCTAACTCCTTCTCATGTACAATTATTAAAACTATAGAGTTTAATAAGACTATTCTAATGAATGTAAAGAAATCAAATTCATGCAATACTGCTATCGACTGTCATTTAGAATTAGAGCAAGAATCTAATATAAATAATTTACTTGAAAACAATAATAACAGTCCGTGTAATTACCGGGACGAACTGTTATCGAATTCTGCTGAAAACACATTCATTCCGAGACAATCTCACTCTAAGTCATATGCCAAAGAACTGGAAGACGAAATGTTCAGTGAGATTGTATATAGCAGTGCACCTGATGATTCCCATTAAAAACCTCGAACCAACACAACAGAGAAAGCAAGACAGCGGAAGAAGAAATTGATCCAGACTACACACCAGAATTAGATTCAAGAGAAGTTAGACAAAATAGTGAGAATAAAGGAGGCAGACAATATTTCAAATAAAAATGTTCGAAAAAGGAATAAAAGACAAAGTCAATGAATTATCGAGCTTTTGTAATCCAAATGTCAGATAAAATTTTTAGAAAAGAAATAAATTTTGAATTCATTGCAATTAAAAATAATTTTGAAATAGATATTGCAAATAAATTAATAACAAAGAAAGAACAACAAATAATTAATAACTTGATATTTCCTTCAGAAATATACAAAGATACACGATACGGTTCACTAACATATAATGGTAATTTAAACCAAAACATTAGTATATGTTTAAAAAAATTAGATAATTAAATAGCTTTCAAAACAAATAACACTCTCTCAAAAATAACAAAAAACAATAAAGTCAAAACCGAAAGAGGTTCTACAAAGAATTGAAAATCCTCCACATCGCCAGCAAAGGAAGAAAATTAAACCTTTTAGAAAACCTGGAAATAAATTTTAAAAAACATTCATCAGGCCTTTTGCTGAACGAACAGATCGCGCTCTCCAACTCTTCACTGCTCAGGCTGAGAAAAGATCCTTGCTCCACCCCCATGCCATAAAACTATGTATATATAGTCTAAATTTGTCTGTAAATAACACCATTAACATTCTCTACCTGAAGAACTGAAGAAACTATAGCGAAGCGAAACAATTGTAGTAAGAATAAATACAAAAAGTTGAAAATAATAAATATTTTATTTATTAATTTATTAAAGTAATCATGGATTTTCAAAAATCAAGTGCCTCAGTAATAAACGAGAATAAAAGACAATTTGTGAATAAAAAAACCTGGAATTAGAGCAAGAAGACAACAAAACGTGATAAGTGAGAAAAATATTTTAGAACGAAAAAAGTAGATGTTAAATGGTCATTTAGTATTAAAAAAGATTACTCAAACACTTTGTAACTGCAAATTATCCTTAAAAAGTTGATAAGAGTGTCGTTCATTTTATCTGAATTAGAAAGAAAATAAATATTTCTACACCTTTTGGTCCAAGATGATTTGGGCTGAAAGGATAGTCTATGTATCATTTTTTGGTGGACTTCAGAGGCATAAGTAGGTCTAGAAACGAAGACATGAAACTTCTTGAAGGACCCAATCGCTGGTTTAGAGAGAAGACGAACGAGTGGGGGTCTGCAAACAAATGTTTTTAAATACCCACTGTCTGAAAGAAAATATGGTTTTGGATTGGCTTAAGAAACATAGAGATGATGACAGAATAAAAATATTACTGAACAAAATATAGAACCCATAAATCAGATCGATACAAACATCTACATTTAAAAAAAAGGTAAGTTTATGTAGTATCTTAAAAATGAATCACCTTGTATATTAACAATAATTATCTATTAGTAGTTTAAATTTGCAGGTACAAGTTTTATTTAAAGCATGTTTTTCTAAACTCATCACAAACCGAGATATTAAGCTATGATTGAAAATAAAACAATTTAAAAACATCTGCATACAAAAATATTATTTTGAGAAATATAATTATTAGTCTATCAGCAATGAACTTCACACTAAATTAACGGTTCATACGCCTGGCGCACGAAATAAATATTTTTGGCTTTTTTAAACTCGAAATATTTACTTCATGCTTAATGAAGTAGTTGAAAAACATTGGCTATGTAAAAACGATTTTGTTTTCAAACCGCGAATTTCTCCAAAATAAATCAAGAAAATTCAAGTGTTAATCAGAAATGTACTTACCAATTGTAATTGTGTGATATGTTTCTTCCACCAGATGCTCTTTTTGTATTCGTTATTAAAAGCTGTTAATAAATAATAGAAGTACATAACGGCGTGTACATAACAGTTGATGATGCCTAAATAAGCACTGTGACCACCGGCTAAGTATCTAAGACCGATCCAGCTTAACAAAACCATTCCAAAGTGGTGGTATATGTGGAGGAACGTCACTTGTTTTTCCTTTTTTCTGAGTACAAAGAAAACCTAAAAGAGTAACCAAAGTCGTACATTTATTCGAAGACACCATTTAAAAATACCAGTAGCTAGCGCTTGGATTTGGATTTGCCGGGACGCGTGAGCGAAGCGCATTTCATTTGGCATTTCCAAACTCAAAATTTTGTTTCATGCGCCACGCGTATAAACTACTAATTTCAAGTCAAATCTTTAACCAATTCTGTAGACTGAAACCAATATTGTATGTCAATTATCAATTGTTCCAATGATAGGGAAGGTGCTACGATGAACACAGAACAATTTTTTAATTTGGCCAAAAAATCAATTACCGGGCCGGTCCACACCCCCCACACTCTCCTTGCTACGCCTCTGTGCGGGTAGTTGGTGCCGGGATACTGAACACAAATTAAATATTAATAACTGTTATTTTTAACAGGTAAAGCTCTGTTAAAAATTAAAATGTTTATTGCTGATTTAATTATTTTAACTTTAAGATTATTACTCTATCTCAAAAAATGTACCGAAAGAAAAAACAATCACATAGATATTCTTTACAACATTAGAAACAATGCAATTTATCCAAGAAGAAAAAGTATCTACTTTTAATCAATTGCAAATTATAAATTTTTAATTTACCTTTAAAATCTATTTTATTTCTACCATTATATTATTATTTCTACCAAAATTCATATTATTCTATGATTAATTAATTTTATGAGTTTATAATGTAATGAGTCTGGATTCGGGATTGGCGAATTACATTTCTCTATCTATTTTTAGAAGTAAATAAATGTAGTTACTAAATAGATAATTATCAGGTTTGGTGATCGATTTTTAATTCAACTTTCTGTTTATTTTTATTATTGCATACATTTTATAGTAAGGTATTGTAAATTTACCGACTATTTCAATTAGCAGTTTTCCGATAATTTGTCGGTTAATCACAATATCGTTGACTTTTATTTCTAAAAATGGTGATGTGTCCATCATAGTACTTTCCCCGTAAATTGCGTATTAAATCACTTTTAAAATATTTGTAGCATTATTATTTTCAAAATGTCTTCAACTTTTTGATAACTACAACTTTTATTTGAAACATTTTTCAATTGGATCAACACATACTGACACAAACCAATGACTAGATAAAAAACACTATTTATTGAATATCTCAAAAACTAAGAGTGCTATGACAAAAAGTGAAGATACAAAAAATCTATAACATATTATTACCTACAACTTTTATTTGAAACATTATCCAATTGTATCAACACACACTGACACAAATCAATGACTAGATAAAAAACACTATTTATTAAATATCTCAAAAACTAAGAGTGCTATGACAAAAAATGAATCCACAAAAAAATCTTTAGTTTCATTTTCTACAACTTTTATCTGAAATATTTTTCAATTGTATCGACACATACACTGTCACACCAATAACTCTTTTGAAATATCTCAAAAACTAAGAGTGCTATGACAAAAATTAAATAAACAATATATCTTCATTTTGTTATTATCTATATTCATACATTTCATCTCGATATCTTTAGCGTTTTTTGCGGTACAGCGCACACAGACGCACACACAGCCACACAGACAGACAGACAGACAGACAGACATTTTTCAAAAATGGTCTTATTCGACTCAGGGGACCTCAAAACGGATATTTCCGCTAAAATTATTGATTCGAAAATTTTCATGAAAACAATACTCTCCCTTTGTATTACATACGGGGGAAAGTAATAAAAAGTAATTAAATACATGGAAAATGAATGATTTAACTTCAATCTGGGTTTCCAATGCTTCATTGAGAAAAATCAAAAAATTCATTTTTTTTAAATACATAGAAACAATTAAAATATTTAACCGATTCTCTATATCTTTAAATAAGCCAGATCACAATAGTGCAGATCAAAAAAACAGATGCCAGCCCCTTTCAATATGACGAAATGAAAAAAATAAATAAAATATAGGTAAATTTTGGACATTTTTTTTATTCTAGTATACATATACAAAATAAGGATTGTAAGACCGACAAGCCTGTTTATCGCTTTACGGTATTCCTATTTTGTATATACAGGGTAGAGCACAAAACCTTTTTTTAAGCCGAATAAAAAAAAAGCACTGATAAACAAACAATATTTTTTTGCTTCTGATAAATCATTAAGGTAAGTATTAAATCATGAAGTTTTATACAAAATAAATCGAAATTATTGGCCACCGTTTTCTGTGCACTGATGCAACCGTGACTATTTATATAATTGAATAAATTCTGTATCTAACTAATTAATTACCATTTAGCGATCGCTTTTTCTAGTTCTCTGTCCATTTTTACAATTAAAGAAATTCGAAATATGTACTACTTACTGTATCCAATAAATCAATAATCTTCACTAAGTAATATAAATATGTAAGGCTCAGCATGTTTAATGCATCCTTGTTATAGGAATAGTCGACTGAAGCACACCTCCAATCGTATGTTGTTAGAACTATTTTACCACCCTGAAAATAATTTACAAAATGTAAATGTTTTTAAATATGTACTAGTTTTCATCAAATAAAATTCGGTAATAGGTAAATATAAAAAATCAAACAATATTCAAGATTGATTACTTAAAAAATGTTTAGTTTAATCGAATAAAGTCGATGTTGGTCAAGGGGTTGAGAACCAAAAATTACCAACTAATATAATAATTACTCGAAATCTAAAATTAAAAAGAAATCGTCACTGAAACAAATTAAACACTTAATCGACAAAAATTACTCACCCCCTGTTACCCTCTGCCCTCGGGTGCTACTGTCTTAAAAACCTTAAAAAAGAAAGGGGACAAAAGACCTTTAAAATGAGATATTACTCGAATCAGGTCTAAAACTTTAATTGACTCACTATTACCCCTTCTACATCCTGCCCCCGGGCGCCTTAAAAGTCTTACATCGTGTTACTCGAAATGATTGGTTATCCTTTGGTGTTTACTTTTCTTAAAATCGATTGACACTCATTCGAGATATTTAGGAGCAGGTGTAAACGGGGGTGAGTCAACTTTTGCACAAAAAGTTCTGCCTTGCTAAATTTTTTGACCTGCTTCGGCGATGTTTACAAAATTTTCAAATTTTGAGAAAATGATGGTGAGAAGTTTTGCACAATATCTTAATTTTGTTTTGTGGCCATTTAAATGACTTTTCAAATGAGGTATTACTCGATACCCTTTTCTATTCACGAATTTTAAGACAGCCCTGGGGCGGGGGGTAAACGGAAGTGAGGTAATTTTTACACAAAAAGTTGTCTCTCTCGATACAGTTTTTAATGTGCCATTTTTCTCTAGCAGAGTTTAACAAGTCTTTAACTAGATTCTCATTGATCACATGGTGAAACATCAAGTGATTTTATTATTAATTATTTCTTCAAAAAGTTTTAACAAACTCTCAAAGAAACTGTATATGAGTTGAACGTAAGATATGGAATAACCTGTATGATCCTATTTATACTTACGCAATTCTATAAGTCGACAATAATTATTAATAATTTTTTTCATAATATCAATGTCAAATTACTTTTCGGCATTGGACGAAAAGAATTTACTTTTTTGTATAAAGTGGGGTAAAAGTAATGTCATTATGTAAATTGGTTGCTATTTTGTTAAAAATCATAAAAAATGGACTCTGTTTTAACTGAAAGTTTATTTGAAGGTGCAAAATTGATGACATTAATGCCTGGTATAAACGATTAATAAATCATTAGATAACTATTTGTGGAGTAAATTTATTTACCCAGTAAACTAATAGGCAAATAAAATTGCATAGCAATAGCAATTCTAGAAATAAATAATTTAATTAGTAGATTACAGACCGAAATAATACATTTTCATTGAGGCCATAGCTGGAACCACCAATTTGTTAAATTGAATTGTCAATATTTCAAATTGAATTGTCAATCAAATTGGAAATTTAGTATAATTTCTTATAATTATGGAGTATAACAGTGGGATAGGACAGAATTACACAGAACAAGAAAATGAAAGCTTATTAGAAATTATAAAAGACTTAAACGAGTGTTTTTCACTCCCAGGCTAAGCATGAAGTAAAATTTCGAGTTTAGAAAAGCCTGACAATTTGGTTTGGTCGCGTAGCGCGAAGCGCGGAGCGGCCAAACCAAATTTTCAGGCTTTTCTAAACTCGAAATTTTACTTCATGTGCCACGCGTACAAGACACTGATTCCAAGTGAAGTTCACTTGTTCACAATATTTCATTGTTTTCAGTGTTAAATACGCGTGGCGCATGAAGTAAAATTTCGAGTTTAGAAAAGCCTGAAAATTTGATTTAGTCGCTCCGCGCTTCGCGCTACGCGACCAAACCAAATTTTCAGGCTTTTCTAAACTCGAAATTTTACTTCATGCTTAGTCTGGGAGTGGAAAACGTTTAAAACTTTAAATAAAACTAATTTTAAAAAGCGTATGCATAAGAATAAAAGTCCCTGGTTATGTCTGATTTGAAAAACTCTAGGTCTTCGACTCCTTAGAATGTCTAATGAGCGAACTTAAATTGGACACGGATGATATGGTAGACATGATAACCGTAATGAAATTAATAAACACAAGTAGTAGAATCTAAAGTCATTATAATAATATAATACACTTTGGACTTTTAACTGTTAAATTATTTAGAGCAGTGGTCTCCAAACTACGGCCCGCGGGCCAAATCCGGCCGGCGACTTGCATGAATCTGGCCCGCGATTGTTTGTATTTTTTTTGTAAATGTCATATTTTGAAATATTGTAACAATTGTTCCTTAAATTTTTCATAATTTAATAAAATTAATCTGATCTTGGCCGACTTTATTATGTAGAATTGTATTTGTGGCCTGCGAAGAAGATAGATTAGAGACCCAGGATTTAGAGAATGAAATTTACTTCGCAGAAAAACAAACAAATAATTTACTGGGGAGATTTATTAGCCAAATAAAGTTATTTTGTGTTTATAATACCGAAATCTTTGGAACAAATTTATTTATTCCTCGCATTTACCACAACAAACCACAAACCTTGCACGTCTAAAAAGCCAACATTGAAAAAGAAATCACTAATTTGAAGCCGGATGTTTTACGAGCAACAATTTAAAATGCTGAAAAACGAGCACAAATGTGCATCAACTCGAGAGGTAATCATTTGATTGATATCATTTTTTCAACTTAATGTCATCAATTTAACACCTGCAAATAAACTTTCAGTTAACACAGAGCCTAATTTTTTTAATTTTTAACAAAATGGCAGCCAATTCACATTATGACATTACTTTTGCACCACCTTGTGTAATTGCCATGGAAACTAGTAATGTACACAAATTACCTTCTTTTTTGCTAATAACTATGAGAATACAACTCACAGCCTACTAGAACGAATTTTCAACCATTGAGATTCAATGAAAGCCGTAGGTGCACGTTTATCACCGCGATGATAAAAAACAAAAGAATGATAAGGTGATAAGTTGTCCTGTCATTCGAAACGTCAAAATGAACGAATATCGCTGGGGTAAACTCTCGTGCAGTGATATTAATAGAGAAGTGAAAAGTGCGTCGCCCCAAAAACACCGTTATAAACAAAGAATCGCAGTGGCGGCAGTTTATGAACTTTTGTGCAGTTAAAAAATTCATAATCAATAGGGAAACAACAATATCACAGCTGTCGATAATGTTGAGGGACTCGCATATTTTTATTCATTATATTCTCTCACTAAACATAACTCGTGATATGATTAATTACACTGGTCTGCAAAAAAATTTTTTTTTTCGGTTTCAACGACAAAATACCATCGATAACACTGGTCGGCATGAAAATAGACCCTGACACCATTCCTGCTGATTCTTATGTAAAATGACCTCCTGAATCCGAATATGACCTCCGTTTTCCCCCATTACCCACCGTTTTCGGGGGAGCCCCCCACATATTTTTATCACTTTTCGATAATTTGGAGGGATGAAAAGGATTATTTTAGCCTTTACATTTCTTCTGAGGGGCTAGAGAGGTGAAAAGTTTCAAAACAGGAACATTTGTAGCAAGGAGGTAGATTTGGGGGGGGAATTTGCCCCCTTAAATTGTAAAAAAATCATTAAAAATTATCAATTTTTTCCGTTTTTTTTTCGCAGTTTTTTCACTTATTTTCTACATATTCCAGCTTCCATTCCCCCTCATCCCCCCCCAAACACCCCCAAATAATAAAAATATATTGCAACAATATATAGCAACAATAATAAAAATATATAGCAACAGTTCGGAAGATTCACTGTACCACGCTGGCGCTCTCAATACTCCCCCCGTTTCCTTCATTTATTGGAGGGGTGAATAGGATTATTTTAGCTGTAAAGAATAATAAATAAAAAGTAAAATAATAATTGTAAAATAATAAATGTAAAGAATAATAAATAACTAAGATAAGTACCTTCATTTGGTGCTTGCTTTCCTTTTGTACCCTGAGGTAGAAGTTTCTCGTATCAAAAACCAGCAAAATCTCCTCTCGAACTTAGAGATGTCTTGACGAAACCGTTCCCCGTGTTCATTCGAAACTGCTCCTAAATTTTCAGGGAAGAAGTCCAGGTGTGAGTGAAGGAAATGCACTTTAAGAGACATGTTACACCCCATGGCCTTGTACGCTGACAGCAATTCCTCGACATGAGCGACATAATCATCACTTTTGTTGTTACCCAAAAAGTTCTCACACACGTTTTGGAATGCAATCCAAGTTCGTTTTTCTTTTCGATTCAGGTGTTCAATAAACGTCGAATCTTGAAAAAGTTGTCTAATCTGGGGGCCCACGAAAACTCCTTCCTTGATTTTAGCCTCACTAAGACGAGGGAATTTAGTTTTCAAAAATTGAAATGCATCACCGGTCTTGTCCATTGCTTTCACAAACTGTTTGATAAATCCGAGTTTGATGTGCAAAGGCGGCAAGTAAATATTTTCCTTCGGGACCAGAGGATCGTGAGCGACGTTTTTCTGACCGGGAGTAAAACTTTCTCGCAGAGGCCAGTTCCGTACGATGTAATGTTTGTCTCGTCCTTGGCTGTCCCATTCGCATAGGAAGTAGCAGTATTTTGTGAAGCCCGATTGTAGGCCCATGAGTAGAGCAACAACTTTTAAGTCAGCGCAAAGTTTCCAATTATAATCATGGTATTTGATTTTATCAAGGATCCGGCTGATGTTTTCGTACGTCTCCTTCATATCCACGGAGTATGCAACCGGGAGTGATGGTAACTCATTCCCATTGGCCAATAGGACAACTTTCAAGCTTGTCTTTGATGAGTCTATAAACAGTCTCCATTTGTCTGGGTCACATGGCATCTTCAGTTCTAGCATCAATGCATTTGAATTAGGGCAGAACACTAAGCCTTCATCTGCCGAAAAAAGTAATTTCAGGGTTGACTGCCTAGTCTTGTAAGAAGAGATTTTTACACCCTTTTCTAAGAGATTCCACTGCTGAAGTCGAGATCTAAGAAGTTGAGATTTACTCTTAGGTAACTCCAAATCCCTTACGAGATCATTCAATTTCGACTGAGTAACGAGGTGAGGTTTTCGATGAGCTGAATCAGCAGAACACTCTTCATCATCGGTGAACGTATCATAAGATGGTCCAGGCTGTGGCTCAAAGTCTTGCAAATCCGTTTCTGGCTCTAGAGTATAGGTTTTTGGGGGCACTGGGATTGGCAAAGATTCGTTGTGAGGAACTGGTCTTAGAGCTGAAGGGATATTAGGATACTGAATTGTATGCTTACTTTTGCTAGATAACCCGACGGTGGAAGTCATACAAAAGTAACAATCTGTGAGATGACAGCGAGGTTCGCGCCAAACCATGGGCACAGCAAATGACATTGATTTACGGGTACCTTTGAGCCATTTGGTCAAGCTACTGTAACAAGTAGTGCAGCAAACTGTTGGAGCCCAATTCTTGTCCTGATCGCCAACTTGACAATCAAAGTAAAATTTATAATCAGTTTTAAGAAGCGGAGAAAGGGGTTTTCGTTGCGCTTTTAAAGTCAATTCCCCGCAAACATAGCAGAAGCTATCGGGATGATTTTTACACTCGCGTGGCATAATTAAACAGTAAATAAATGCTCGATATTGATCACAACTCACACTCACGTACTGTAATTTACTTGGAAAACGCCGGAATTAAAAAATGTCTACCGTTATACACAATTTAAACAACTTGGAAACACAGATTCCCCGCCTAGAGCACCGACAAGTTGACTCTACGATCGCTAGAGATGTACTGAGGGAAGATAAGGATTACAGTGCAGGTCTATAGTGACAAGAGCAATGCAAGTTTAAAACTGTCAAAGCATGAAAATTCCTGGGCAAACCTGTGCGCGCGAGGTATTGAGAGCGCCAGCGTGGTACAGTGAATCTTCCGAACTGTTGCTATATATTTTTATTATTGTTGCTATATATTGTTGCTATATATTTTTATTGTTTGGGGGAGGATGAGGGGGGATGGAAGCTGGAATATGTAGAAAATAAGTGAAAAAACTGCGAAAAAAAACGGAAAAATCGAGCATTTTTAAGGATTTTTTACAATTTAAGGGGGCAAATTCCCTCCCCCCAAATCTACCTCCTTGCTACAAATGTTCATGTTTTGGAACTTTTCACCTCTCTAGCCCCTCAGATGAAACGTAAAGGCTAAAATAATCCTTTTCATCCCTCCAAATTATCGGAATGTGATAAAAATAGGTGGGGGGGGGGCTTCCCCCGAAAACGGTGGGTGATGGGGGAAAACGGGGGTCATATTCGGATTCAGGAGGTCATTTTACATAAGTATCAGCAGGAATGGTGTCAGGGCCGATTTTCATGCCGACCAGTGTTATCGATGGTATTTTGTCGTTGAAACCGAAGCTGCACATTCAACTCGTGCTGCGCACTCGTTGAATCTGCAGCTCGATTTCAACTTCAAAATATCATCGATAATAATCATACCACTCGTTATATTACGGCTGAAAATATGGTGTCTTAATTTGGGTGTTGCAGAAAAAATATATTTTTATAGCTAGTAATTTTAATGTTAAAATACCGCAAATAATGTATTATTTCAAACTGTGCACCCAAAAATGTGCCACTAAATGTCAAATTTAAACACACTTAAACCAGCCTGCCCCCACATAATAAAGCATGGAAATGATTGGATAACATTAGGGGGTCCATGAAGATTGTCATTCTTTCAAAAGGGGTCGATGGTAGAAAATGGTTGGAAAGCCCTGGTCTAAATCACAGCACTACTGATGAGAAATAAATCTCGAAACTAATTAACAACAAACTAAAAATATTATTCAAGTTTCGTTTGTTGTAATCAATAGATGTCATTTAAAGCTTTGAATTAAGATAGAATTGGTATCACTCATAATTACGGTTGCACTGTCAGAGGCGTGAGAAAATGTCATTCGATGATCAGAACTATGGAAGTGACTTTTTCTAAAAGAATAGAATCTGCTATTTTTAAGTCATAACCTATTTTTATATTTTCAAGAACTTTTAATATGCACATCTAAAGTAGTACAACTTCTCAAAATTAGCATATCTAACAGAACAAATTTTAAAATACATTTAAACCTGCAAAACAATAATTATAACAATAATATAATTTAATTTTTTAGCAGATTGAAAATTACTCATTTCAAATCGTTTCCAAAGAGATACACGTTGCGGAAATCGTATTAATCAATTAAGAATTAAGTTAATAGTGAATACTTAAAATAGTGTGTAACATTATGGTACAATACACGCTGATGGTTTGTGGAGAGTGTCGTGGAAACTCTAGAGAAGCGTCAAGGATAAAGAAAAAAAAAATATTTACAAAAATTAAATTATATTGAAGATTCATTTTGATGAAAAATCAAATTAAAATTTTCAAAATATATTTTAACAAGACTAAACGAATATTATTTTAAATTAATAAAAAGACATAATTCTGTACAGGGCATTCGTACTAAATCGGGTTTTTAAAAACGAATCAATAAAGAAAATTTCTCACATAAACATTATCTTGGTGATGATTACTTCAGCAAATTTACTGTAGAAACATATCTATCCACAGTTATTACTTATTTGTTTCTATTTCTCAACGGCAAAATAAAAATGAATAAACAATAAATGGTTAAATATAACCATACAATTATCTTTAAAACGGATGTGAATTGCGCGTGCCCCAAACAAATGCAAATAAAAATTAAATTTAAAACAAATTAAGTTTATACTTAATTAATGACATATAGGATACATCTTGTTATTTGTAAATTAAGTAACGCAACATTGCAATATAGATAACCTTGTTTATCGTTGAGTTAAATGTGTTGCCATCGTTAAAAGGTAAATAATAATAAATCTATCTATTTTATTTAACTTTAACACATTATAAATAAAATACACAAATTAAATAATATATGTGGAATAATATCCATTTATTTAATTTATTATAAAGTGCAGCGAATTTTCCTTTTAAGTATACATATCCTGAGAATTAGAGCGTTTAGTACATTTTCAGGAACTCATTGATTTTATAAAAGCGGTGAATATTAGGTTTGATTAAGCATAAAGTAATATTTCGAGTTTTTCTAAACTTTTTTTAGGCTTTTCTAAACTCATCATGCGCTACGCGTATACAAATTTGATTTAAAATGAGGTTTAAAATATATTGATCTTGTATATTTGATCTCACGTTAATGGATATTACTAATGTTTATTTTCTGAAACTAAATCTTTACAAATTTAAGCTCTTAATTGGTAACTGATTGCATATTTGATTTGAGGTTTCTAAAAGCCAAGGGGTATAAATAAAAAAAAACTTATAAAAATGGAGATACAAGCGTGCAGATGGGTTTTAGCTAAAGCTTATTTTGCAAAACATTATTTACAAAACTGCAGATAACTAATGTTTTGCAAAATAAACAATTATTATTGATACAATTTAAACATAACTAAATAATAACAACATAACACAAACAGAAAAAAAAACAGTGATTTATACGCCTGGCGCGTGAAGTAAAATTTCGAGTTTAGAAAAGAATGAAAATTTGGATTTGGGCGCTTGCTTCACTCCGCGCTCAAATCCAAATTTTCAGGCTTCTCCAAACTTGAAATTTTAGTGTATGCTTAATCAAAAACTGGGAACCATCGCTTAATACATAATAAAACAAATTATAGGTACCGCTTTTACTTTAAATAACGATAAACTTGATTATTCGGTAATGAATCACTTCCAATTACGAAAAGTAGATTATTTTTTAAATACATTTTTAGTCACTTGTCATATTTATCAATTAATTTTAAACTCCTATTGAGTGTTTCCAATCCTTGATTAAGCTTTATTAGCATTTCGAGTTTAGAAAAGCCTGAAAATTTGAATTTGGGTGCCGTACAGCCCATTTACTGCCTAGCCAGCTACTGGCTGACAGCAGTAGTAATACTGAACATCTATGACTATATCATGCCTATTATTTTATAAACATTTAGAAATATTGGCAGTTAACGCCATCTATTGCTCTCCGACCCTAACATCTTCGATGGCTGATTACACTCAATGACCAGACCACCATTTTATCCATGAAACGAGCAGTACTTTGTAATAACATAAAACAAATATCAAAATTGCATTCGTGAACAAAGCTATGGCCTGCATGTATACTTAGTGTAATCGTCCATCGACGATCCCATGGCCAGAGAGCAATATAGTGCATGGCTAAGAATATTATTAAACAAAATTAAAAAGTTTAAAGTACTTACTTCGATGGCAATGTAAAGGCAGACTATTACTTGAAGAGCGTTGTAAAAAACTAAAATCTTTTCTAAATTAAATGGTTTCCTTTTGGCCATAAATTTAGGTCCATAAGATATTACGAAATACAAGTAGAGGAATATAATCGTCAGTGGCCATACTATTGATTCGCCAAGGAATAAATTATCCGTCCTGGGATCTAAAGAAACAAAACAAGAAAAATTAGAGCTTTTAGCATTTTTATATAGAAGACATCTTAAACGTACACTTCTGTGCAATAAAATTAAGCACACAAAATACACTGGCGAGCAAAAAATAGAGGTCACTTTAAAATTATGACTTATTTTTGTAATTTTTTTGTTTTAACTTTATGTTTGCAAATTGTAAACAAATGTACTGTATTTTGCACACTAAATTAAAAAAGCAATGTTGAAACGTAAAGCATATTTATTGTTTTTATTGCCTATTTTGGAAATATCACAAATTTACAGTTCAGACGAAGTTCGAATTTTTGTTCCTAGGACTAATATGGAACAAAAAATAATGAAAAAAACTTATCACAAATAACGAGTATTACCCCCTCTTGCATTATTAACTGCTTGAAGTCGAGTAGGAACACTTTGAATTAAAATAACGATCACATTTTGGTCGATATTATTCCATTCCTGCAATAGCAACTGTCTTAGCTCCTGAGCAGTTCTTGGAGCAGGTGTATGCTTTCTGATACGTCGTCCCAACTCATCCCATACATGTTCTATGGGATTCATGTCCGGCTGAGAGCTAATCTTTGACAATTCTGGCTACGTGAGGTCTAGCATTATCTTGCATGAAAATGCCCCGCTCGCCCATAGTTGTCATGAAGGGCATAACATGATCTTCGAGAACCTCCTTAATGTATCTGTGAGCTGTCAGGGAGCCATTCTCTATAAAGACCAACTCTGTGCGTGCTTCGGTAGAAATTCCTGCCCAAGCCATAACCGACCTACCGCCAAATGGAAGTCGCTCATCAATACAAACTGAAGCGTATCTTTTCCGCGTCTTCTCCACACTTTCCGATGTCCGTCTGATCCATTGAGGCAAAACCGCGACTCATCTGAAAACAGTACCCTGCTTCAGTCCTCATTATTCCATGCCCTGTGATTTCGGGCAAGAGCCAATCTTGCAACACGATGTCGGCGTTGTAAAGGTGGACCTGTAGCCATCTTTCTACAAGACAATCCAGCAGCCCAAAGCCTTCACCTAATGGTCAATTCACTAACATTTACATCTCTAACTTCATGGAGTTGATTTCGTAGATAAACTGCAGAAGCTGTTCTATTCCGCAAACTTGTAGACACCAAAAAAACGGTCATCTCTGATCGTGGTGACTGTTTTTTCGCCTGAATCCTGGTTTTCTGGTTATCAGGCCAGCATCCAAGTAACGCTGATACACTTTTTGTATAGCACAAAGGCTTTTGCCAACAATCCTTGCAGTTTCACGTTTTCCTCGCCCATCCTCAATCGACGCTATAATTCTTGCCACAACAATAGGGCCTAAAGGCATTATGATTTGTTATGTACAGTACACTGTGTGAATGACAAGTTTTGCAGAGAAAAATCAACACTTAGTAAGAAAACCACAACGGAACGTAGGTTTTCAATTAGAGCAAAATGGATGTTGTTTCATAAAAGTCTGTAACACGGTGATAGTAACTGATAGATAGATAACATTTGTCAAGAAATGTATTATTAAACGCCTACTTTGGTTTACAATTTGCAAACATAAAGTTAAAACAAAAAAATTACAAAAATATGGTCTTAGTTTTGTTTTTTTTAATAAAGGTGTTATTTCCAAGTTATGGTGTATATCTTTTATTGAAACTGCTGCTAGGCAATTAATATAGAATAATTTAATGTTTTTGAGTTTACGTGAAGTGATTATTACAGTAAATAAGACTGTTATTCCTCACTTCAGATTTTATTTGTATCGTTAGATGTACATTTCAAGACACAATGTGCTCATTATCAATAACAAACTGAATTCTTACAACTATTTGTGCAGTATATATATCTAAAAGGATTTAGGATAATCCAATAAGCCAGGTGTTACGGGGGCTAAGGGTTCGGCATGGTTGTCGGTGGGATTACATTCTCTGTGGGGTTCTTTTTGGGTAATAAATCTAATAATGGATTATCTAAGGGACCACGATCAAAATTCAGCAATACATTTTTATGTTTGTACATTTCAATTGATTCAAGCATATTTAATCTACGATGACCTGACTGCTTTAAAAGTTTAATATTGTTAACCGAAAATTTGTGTCCTGTTTCTAACGAATGGTGTGCGACCGCTGATTAGTCCGGGTTTTGAATTTTAAAGTAATATTGGTGTCCTTTGAATCTTTTTAATATATTGCGTTGTGTTTGACCTACGTATATTTTATTGCAATTGTTGCAGTTTATTGAATAAATTTCGGATTGTTCTAGGTGGTTTGTTTTTGCAAAAGTGTTGCCAAGTAAACTTTTTAATTTTGTATTGACAACATATTCAGCATTTTTTTCCCGACATTTGCGATGAAATTCCTTTTTTCTCCGAAATTTTGTTATGCAATGTGTAATTTTTTTGTACCAATAAAAAATTTAGAGTTTTGGCTGTACAACGCCGTAATTTTTTTAGGGGGGTGCTATTTGAAATTTTCGAAAAAAATGACAACATGCGAAGTTCAATCAAAAATTATTTTTTTTCCATAAATTACCCGAAAAAAAATTATGTGAAGGTATACGAGGTCTTAACCTGTACCTCAATTCAAAATTTAGGCGCCGGCGTCAATTAGTTTCTCTACAAAACAATCTAAAAAATGGGGCGCAATTTTGAAAGAAGGGGTTATAACAGCGAAACCGCTAAAGTGAAGGGTATAACATGTTTGATAAAAAAATAAGTACTCTTCGAGCACTTTCCAAATCTGCAATAAAAAATAGGGCATTCCATTTAAAAAAACATAAGTTTGGTACGCCACTGGAGTACGGCACGCCACTGATGATTAGAAATATTTTTGAAACATAGCGACGGTAATTATGCACCACTTTGCTCTTACATTTTTTTCGATAGCTTTTATCGTAAAGGAGCTATGGTCCGAGGCGTCTTAAGTGCCACACCCGGTATATTAAATTCTATTTTTTTATTATTATTTATCAAAAGTAAATCTAGAAATTATATTTAATTATTTATTTCTATTTCATGCGTGAACTGATACTGGGAAAACGTTTATTTAAAGTGGAAGTTATGTCTATCACATTTGAATCTGTTTTGACTATTGCGATAATATCATCCACGTATCTATACCAATCCCTCTGAAAGTTAGTGATTGTTTACATAGCCTCATTTTTAAGATGATTAAGAAAAATGTTGGCTAGGAAAGGTGACAGGGGGTTGCCCATTGCTGTTCCAAAAGTTTGTTTATAGTACGTGTTGTTGAATATAAAAGAATTGCATATTTCGTGAGTTTTAAGTATTCTTCAATTTTGTCTGATTCTGTTGAGTTTTCGATTAAAATTTGTTTTAATATTTCATAAGTTTCCTGTAATGGAATGCTGGGAAAAAGTGCTTTAACATCAAAGGAAACCAATTTTTCATTTTGTGCAATTTGAATATGTTGAAGTTTTTCAGTTAAATGAATTGAGTTTTGTATTAACAAATCATTCTTAAGTTTAAGGTTTTTAAATTCGTTTACCAACCATTTAGCTAAAAAAATCGTAGGAGAATTAATGTTTGATACAATGGGTCTCCATTTATCCCCCCGTACATCTAACGATACAAATATAAAGTGAAGTAAGGAATAACAGTATTTTTTAGTGTAATTAACATAGACCTAAATTATATAACTAGAATATTGTGAAAAATAGTTATGAGACTTGTGCTTAATTGCATTGCACAGAAGTGTACGTACTAAGAACATAGAAATATATTTGTTAAACAAAATCATAAGTTCTTAAATTTCATAAAAATGTGAAGAATAGAAATGTTTCGTTAACCCTCCGCGGAACGGGTAATTTAATTTTGCATGAAAGGACGCATGGGGTGTTTGGGACCCTTACTAGTTATTCCAATTACAATGTAGATAAATGAAAATATTTGATTTGGTTGGCGTTCACTTTGTGGTATATCTTTATAAAATAATATTAAAACACTTAACTTTGTTTTACCACTTTAATTAACTTTTTACAGTGACTATAGTTTCGACTACAAGCTAGTCATTATCAAACTCAGTTTGATAATGACTAGCTTGTAGTCGAAACTATAGTCACTGTAAAAAGTTAATTAAAGTGGTAAAACAAAGTTAAGTGTTTTAATATTATTAAATGAAAATATATTTGAGAAATATATTAATCGGCCATTCCATAAATAAGTGCACACTTTTTGGGGGTACATCAGGGATTTTTGCGAATTTCACATATATTATAAAGGCCATCAAGACATGGTTTTTGTTAACTGTTGAGGCTTCTACTTCATTATACATCATTATTAACATAAATAAGACACTTAAACATTGTTTGTATAACTGAGGTTTTTTTATTGTGACTATAGTTTCGACAACTTTAACTTGTCATTATCAGACTACAAGTAATTTAAAAATAACAATTTAGCAGGTATATACAGAAATTACGGTTACAAAATGGCTTTAAAAATGGGCGTGTATATTGGGTCAAGCTGGTCGTTTATGACGGGAATTTCCGGATTAGCGTGCCCTCTGTGAATTTCCAGAGACTCCAGGAGGTCCATCTTACGACCCTTTTCGGCGAAATGGATTACTGAGAGGACATCCCCGTCAAACGTATGATTGTTTTCAATCATATGTCTCGCGAATGACGACTTATCGATCAAGTTAAGCCGAAAAGAGCGAAGATGTTCCTTAAGTCTGATGTTAAAACGGAAAAATTCTTAGGAAGGATCAGGGTATAACATATATTTTTTTAAAGAAAATTAAAACATGAGTATATGATTATTTGTTGAGATATGTTTTATTTATTAAAAAAAATCTATATAAATAAAGTTTTTTCGTTTTGGAAAAAATGTACTTTGAACTTTAATCATTTAAGCACAAAAAAGTATGGAATAACTTTTTTTGTATAAGTAACGGTCTACGATATTTTTGAGTTCAGAATAAAAGTGTACTAAAAGTTTATATTGTTATAACTTTTGACACAATAATTTGTTTAACCTCTAGTAACAGCCAAACACCATGTCTTGATAGCCTTTATAATATATGCGAAATTCGCTAATATCCCTTATGTACCCCCAAAAAGTGTGCACTTATTTATGGAATGGCCGTAATATATGTTTTAAAACCTTTATTAAAACATAATATACAATAAAATCATATCAAACACAGCATATCTGCATGTAGTAATAAAATACTAGGACTAAATGATATTTGATTTCGGCGATATTTTTAATTTTTGTATATATTGTGTTTTTCACTTTTGCAAATAATATTACAACAAAAAAAGCAGTATGGGTCTCACAGACCCACACTCGTGAAGCGAAAGGTTAAATAACTTTCAAAATGTTTAAAAAATATTGTACAGTTTGTCTGTACGCACAGTTCTATACAATAAAAATGAGTACAACTACTAAACCCAATTTCGAGAGTATTTCGCTAATGTGATTCTGACTTTTTACTTTGCCCCATACGCAAAACAAAGGGAAAGCATTGTTTTCGTGAATATGTTAGTGGATATGTCCATTTTGTCTGTCTGTAATTCTGTCCTTCTGTAGTTCTCTCGCCTCGATAAAGTCTAAACCGATTGAGCTGTTAATATGGCACTATTAACTTAAGCTTTTTATTACAATAGTAGTATCAGATGAACTTTTGGTAAAAATGCGGAAACCGGAAGTGGTAGTTTACTCATAGATTTTTTTGGATTTTTTTTAATACTGATCATATAACAAAATCTTGACGAGAAAAGTTGTAGATAATCGAAAAATGAGCATTTAATGCAAAATTATGTGTGAATTTTACGAATTAATTACTTTGAATAAGTGAGATATTGCTATAAACGTCATTTTTGACCTTGTCATGTTAATATTTTGTGAAAAACTGAAAACATAAGTGAGGCTTGCGAACAAAGTATAACAGGAATAAGAAACATTTGTTGAAAAATAAGGTAGGTGAAAGCTCAAGTTTCTAACATGGGGGAAAGTACTATGATAGACATATCAATTTCATTTGAAACTGTATCAGTAGCAGAGCTGGCATGAATCCTCAAAAACAGGATTCGAATCACGAATCCGAATCACCTAATATGATTCGAATCACGAATAAAGGATTCGTAAGTGAAAAATATGATACGAATCAAAGATTCGAATCCTCATTTTTGAATCACGGATACAAATCCTTTAAAAATAAATTTGAATCTATTATTTGCAACCAGTAATATTTTATTCCAGCAGTTTCTATTAACAAAAATGTTCATTTACCGGCTAAATATCTGATTATATAATAATTTTAATTAATGATATATGTGTTATTGAACTTCATTTTGAATCTGTGTTCTATACGAGTGGCGCATAAAGTAAAATTTCGAGTTTAGAAAGCCCCGTGAAAATTTTCTACGCGGGGCTTTACTAAACTCGAAATTTTACTTCATGCTTAGTCTGGGAGTGGACAACACTCGTTCTTAGAAGTTTCAAATTAAAGGATCACTCTAGATTACTAAGTTTATTATCATTTTACAAAGGCTACAGCTCGAAGGATCAATCATGGTCTTCGGAGACCGAAGGACTACAGGAAGTCGAAGTTTATTTACAAGAAAACAACGACTATCTGAAGTTTTACAGCATGGATAGGAAAGAAAACATCTAATTTTGAAAAAATATCGAAGTTAGGTTGGTTTTCAGTGCGTTTTTAACTTTACTTTAAATCAGTGTTTTATACGCGTGGCGCATGAAGTAAAATTTCGAGTTTAGAAAAGCCCCGTGAAAATTTGTTTCGGGTCGCTGCGCGACCCTCGTCAAATTTTCTACGCGGGGCTTTTCTAAACTCGAAATTTTACTTCATGCTTAGTCTGGGAGTGGACCGTCAAGATTTTCTACATGTCGAGATTTTCGATATTTCTAGATTTATGTCGATTTATTCACAGTTTGTTATTGTATTAAATGCAACTTTAATATTAAATATAAACGTTTTTTTTAGGAATAGAATATTCACTCATTAAGTGCCGAGCAAATTATAAAGTTAACTCTAAAAGTTAATTTTAGCTAAAATTTTGCATCTTTTTCTATGATTTCAATAAATGATTTATTATATTACATACGTCGATTTTTTAAAAGAGTTAAATTTAAAATTCAAACGAGTGCTGTCCACTCCCAGACTAAGCATGAAGTAAAATTTCGAGTTTAGAAAAGCCCCGCGTAGAAAATTTGTCGAGGGTCGCGCAGCGACCCGAGACAAATTTTCGCGGGGCTTTTCTAAACTCGAAATTTTACTTCATGCGCCACGCGTATAAAACACTGATTTAAAGTGAAGTTAAAAATGCACTGAAAACCAACCCAACTTCGATATTTTTTCAAAATTAGATGGTTTCTTTCCTATCCATGCTGTAAACCTTCAGATATTCGTTGTTTTCTTGTCAAAAAACTTCGATTCCCTGTAGTCCGTCGGTCTCAGAAGACCATGGTTGGTCCTTCGAGCTGTAGCCTTTGTAAAATGGTAATAAACTTAGTAATCTAGAGTGATCCTTCAATTTGAAACTTTTAAGAACGAGTGTTGTCCACTCCCAGACTAAGCATGAAGTAAAATTTCGAGTTTAGAAAAGCCCCGCGTAGAAAATTTGTCGAGGATCGCGCAGCGACCCGAGACAAGTTTTCACGGGGCTTTTCTAAACTCGAAATTTTACTTCATGCGCCACGCTTATAAAACACTGATTTCAAGTGAAGTTAAAAATATACTATTAACGTTGGATATTTTTCATGGTTAAGTAACCAAATATGCATTCACAAATATTTGAATTATTCGAAAATTTTAAATATTTATATTTAAATATGAATAATTTAGTGATTTAAATATTCATATTAGAATATTTAACTATTTGAATTAATTGAATTCGAATCCCAGCCTTAATAGCGATGATTCGAATTATTTAGGAGGATTTGAATCCGTGAATGATGATTCGAATCCTTTTATAAGGATTCGATTCCTTTTATAAGGATTCGAATCCTTTTATAAGAATTCGAATCATTTTATAAGGATTCGAATCCTTTTAATAGAATTCGAATCCTTTTATAAGGATTCGAATCATCTACGTCTGGATTCGAATACGAATGCTTTAAAAATAATATAACGAATCCGGATCACGAATCCGTTTTCACTAAAGTATTCGAATACCTCTTTTGAATCCTCTAAAAGGATTCGAATCCGGGAATCGAATCCTGAATGATTCGAATCCTGCCCAGCTCTGATCAGGAGTTTATCATATTTGAACCATTTACCATAGTAACCACTTGACATTTAATACAAAGTTACAATGTAAAACAACAAGGCCCATTTGCACCCCGACTGAATTACTTTAATCAACCAATAATCATTGATTAAACCTCTGATTAAGTCATATTTCTAGAATATAAAATGTTCTAAATTTGTAAGATATCCTAAACATGTCTCTTTTATTATTATGCAACTTTGTAAATAATTTATACACAAAATTGCTGCGTTTTTAAGTGTTATCGACGATTTTTTCAATCGTCGGCAACAAAAATGAAATTTCTAATTTTTTTTTTTTTTTTTGCATATAAAATGAGTTTATCCCCAGCAATCACCTGAGGACCGATCGAAGATTATCTCGGGTAATTTGTATGACCGAACACCTGGAGTGCACTTCGAGCAGACCTCCTAGATTAGTTACCAGCAGCAGTCCGTTTTTCGGAAAAGAGATTTATATAATATTTTGCATTCTCCTTTCTGAAGAATGGATAAGATGAGATTCCAAAATGCTCGAGATTCGTCGATTGCCTGTAATTGCGACGGATTCGGCGATTTTCACGTCCACCAAGAAAAGTACTCTCCACCCTTGTTTTCGGCATTTATATATTGGAGGACAGCACTTCTTCATCAGTGGCAAACCGGTCACAAAAGCGGCAACAAGTTTATACAAGTACAGTCTGTGATGTTTAATTACTTTTCAACTTCGTTTTTTTTTGTGTAACTTTTCTCTGATTAGTGCAAGTGCATTAATCAGAAGAACCGGAATTGCTTCCAGTGCCGCATGTCACTGCTCTGGTCTTCGTTACTGCCAAAGCAACCTTAGGTCGATGCTTTCCGGAACCCTCCGAACTTTTTCCGACATCGCTTGACTCTCGACGACGCCTTCCGGACTTTTCCGACGCCGTCCGGTCTTTATCTCTGCTCTCCGGACTCCGTCGACGCCTTCCGGATACATCCGGACTTTTCCGAAGCCGTCCGGACTTTGCCGTTTTCGTCCGGATTTCGCTGCCGCCATTCACCACCCCTAACGACCAGGCTGCCACTGTCCACGCCCATTACGTCCACGTATTAATTATTATTTGCTGCTGTGGTTCTTTTTTGTTGCTGTGTCTATTTTTTGTGTAAATAAATTTGTTGTTTTGGATGCTTGTTTAAAGGACTAGTTACTCATTCCCAAACCCCTTAGCTAGCTGGAAGTGCATTTGGGGTACCTTTCCCCTATTACACAAGGAGTACTAATCACTGATTACCTTAATCGACTTGGGTGCTAACAGGTATAAGTATACGCTTTTTTATTGAATAGAACTGTACATTTCGACGTCCTTATTGGTTGTCAACATTGGACGTTTTTAATAATTGATTGTCGTTTTAAATTGATGTTTGTACATTAATTCAGTAGTGGTGAATTAAATGGCTTCAAATAAAATCGAAAATAAATAAAAAATTAAACTAGTAATTACTTAACATAAATTTTTAATAATATTAATCTTTCCAATAATAAACTTATTGAGAAACTGTGAAAGTTGTTAGTTATTAATAAAAGTTTAGGTATTTTCTTAAATAATAAATTTGGTAAACATTAAAATAACTACTCCCGGGCTAATATTCCGACAAATATTGAATAACACAGTAAGTAGGGACATTATCCCAGGAAGTAGTTGTTACAATGGGTGTTTGAATTAGTTTTGAAAGGGCAAATTAGTTGTAGATTGCTAAAATTATCGCACTTTCAATATTTTTGAAATATTCTACAACCAAGCATTGGTAATTTTATTCATAGTGTAGAAATAAATTTGGTAACAAAAAATTGTGTTTATTCAATGAGTTGTTTATATTTTTAATTCAAACAGCGAACAATATACAGGGAATTTTTCTTTTAAGTATACAAATGTGTTAACGCCCTCGCCCGCTCTGACTGGGTAGTGGGCCCGTCCGGGTAGTAAATCCCCCACCCGGGCATCTTAGGTTAAGGGTAGGTGGTAGGTAGTTTTTAAGAATGTTTGTAATCAGTCGACTTTTGCCAATTGAATAAACCAGACGTACAGTACTACATGTTTTTACTCATCACCCAAACAAAATACATGCGCTGTAAATTTTCCGGTAATCAGTGTTTTTAAAAAAAATCAAGTTGAAACTTTAAACGAGTGTTCTCCAATCTCAGATAAAGCATGAAGTAAAATTTCGAGTTTAGAAAAGCCCCGTGAACATTTGTCGAGGGTCACGCGCGCTCGGGTCGCTGCGCGACCCTCAACAAATTTTCACGGGACTTTTCTAAACTCGAAACTTTACTTAATGCTTAGTCTGGGAGTGGAAAACACTCATTTAAAGCAAAAGATGCTGAATAAAGTATATTATTATTATTTTAAATCAGAACTGGGACGAATCCTCGTAAAAAGGATTCCAATCACCAATCCGAATACCCTAATATTATTCGAACCACGAACACTCGAATAAAGGACTCGCAAGAGATAAATATTATTCGAATCAAAGATTTGAACCCTGTTTTTCCGAACCACGAATACAAATCCTTTAAGAATAAATTTTATTTTATTATTTTTTTGCAACCATTAACATATAAAAATCGTTATCAGTTGTTTTAACAAAAATATTCAAAACCTAATTATTTATTATTAACACTGAACATCTGTGTTACTCTGATTAAAGATGTATTTGTATGTTTTTAAACTTCACTTTAAATCAGTGTCTTGTACGCGTGGCGCATGAAGTAAAATTTCGAGTTTAGAAAAACCCCGTGAAAATTTGTCTCGGGTCGCTGCGCGACCCTCGGCGGGGCTTTTCTAAACTCGAAATTTTACTTCATGCTTAGTATGGGAGTGCAAACACTCGTTCAAAACTTCAAATTAAACTCTATTATAAAATCGACAAATGCCTGAAAAGTACGCAAATAAAAAATTCACCGAATATCATTAAAATCGGAAAAGTCAGAGAAAAGTCATGCCATTTTATTCAAATTGACCAAAACACGAACAAAAAAGCTATATGATATTATTAAATTTGTCAAAATCAACAGGCATCATAAAAATTACAAAACACGTATGAATTTATAAAACCAACTTAAATATTGACAAAAACAATGAAAACAGTTTAACAAAATGGGGGTTTCCACAAAAGAAAGTTATGTTAAAAGATCAGTGAAAAAAATCTTGAATCAGGGAAATGTCGAAAAACTTTTAAATTTCAGATTGTGGCTGGATTATTATCTTTAAAAACATTTTCACTCATTTATTGTTCTTATCAAAGCAATCTGTTTGAAGTTTTAAGCGAGCGTTTCCAATCCCAGACTAAGCATGAAGTAAAATTACGAGTTCAGAAAAGTAGAAAAGTATTCAAATCCATTTGTAAGTATACGAATTCTTTTATAAATATTCGAATCCTTTTATGAGGATTCGAATCATCCCCATTTGGATTCGAATACGAATCCTCTTAAAAAAATGTAACGAATCCGGATCACAAATCTAGGTTAATTAAAGTATTCGAATACCTCGTTTGAATCCTCCTCCTGAATGATTCGAATCCTACCAAGCTCTGTTATAAATGTAGTTGGCAAAACTAGGATATTTTTAAAAAATTACAAAGATGTCATTTTTTCGTACTTTTCCAATAATTAAAATAGAAAACGTTTTTAATAACTAAACGTTGATTCTATAGAATTATATTTGGAATTATTTATTTTTGTGTAATTAAAACGTTTTGAATACCTTTTCATCAGCAAACTTACTAATTATTGAACAGCCTTAGTTTCATTATTGAAGATTTTACCATATAATTAAAAACTGTTGGTAAGTTTATTACCCTATTCATTAAATTAAAATTGTCAAAAAAATTCTGAATAATTAATTGGGTATCAAACTAAATAAGCCTGACGCAATTTAGTAAAGCAAGGAACTGTTCAGGCTTTTCCTAACTTGAAATATTTACTTCCTGCTTAAACAAGCAGTGCAAACACATGGTAGAATAAATTGAACAATTGACTAAAAACACGCTTCTACTAAATTTGAAAACTATTAAATTAAGTATACGTTCAAGATGTACAATAGGGTAGGTCAATTTTTTTCAAAGAGTGAGTCTATTTTTTTCTGATTCTACGTCCAATTCTAAGAAAAAAAGTCCATACGGTGAATTTCGAGCCGCATTAATTATAATTGAAGATTTTACTGCTGCTGGTTGCAATATTTATTTGTATTTCAGTTCTGATTTGAAATATTTCCTATTTTTATTTATATGTAGGGTTTTTGGGTATGGAGAATTCGATTTTGATGTTTATTTTTAGGCATTTCGTAAGGGGGCGCTGCAAACTTTTTTCCATATATTTTAACCATTTTTAAGGAATAACTTCATACAAACGTTTCAAAAACATTAATTAATTATTTTAATTATAATAAAAATTTTATAATAACTAAGAAGAGCAGCTGCAGTAAAATCTTCGATTAAAATTGTTTTGGCTCGAAATTCACTGTGACCTATGATCACATGGACTGTTTTTCTTAGAATTGAACATAGAATCAGAAAAAATAGACTCACTCTTTGAAAAACAAAAATCTCAAAAATCGGCCGGCGGTAAATTGTTTACACTATGCAATCAATGTGTTAACATTATGTTGCATTACAATCTGTTATTCCTGACAGACAATACGTTTGTATAGTTTAAGATCGTCTGCAGAAAAAAAAATATTTACAGTTTTTAAACATGTTGCTAAGATCATTAATAAATAGCAGCAGTATTTGAAACATTTATATAAACTTTTTCCTTAAAAATGGCGGACAAGAGTTTGCAGCGCCACCTTGCGGATACCTAAGACAAAAATAAATATAAACATTGAATTCAATGACAACATATAAATAAAAATAGGGAATAATATAAATCAGAACTGAAATTCAAATAAATATTACAACTGGCTGCAGTAAAATCTTCAATTAAAATTAATGCGGCTTGAAATCCACCGTAGACCTATGGTCCCATGGACTTCTTTTTTTTAGAATTGAACGTAGAATCAGAAAAAAATAGATTCTTCCTTACCACTCGGCCCGCCCTAATGTACAAGTTTTAAAAGGTCGCTTTATTATCAGCAAATCCAAATGTTCATGCTATTCTAAAGTTAAACTATAACTTCATGCTTAGAAATAATTATAAACTTAACTTCATTAGTTCGAATAATTTAATGTCAGATTATGATATTAATTACGTAATAAAAAAATATGACATGCATAAATTCATAAACATGATCAAATTTGAATAATTATTAAACGCATCTATTATTAATATAATGATTTACCTGGTAACTCTGTTTGACTCCACATGTACAATTGATAAAGTTTCTTAAGGACCAAAGCCATCTTTATTTTTGACTTTGTTGTGTCTATCACACTGGAACCTTCGGAAAACTGCGTGAAAATGAACTTGCCACGTTCATAAAAAAAAACAAAATTGAAAATTTAAATTGGAATGCAAATGTCGACCCATTGTTCCAACATTGTCGTCTGTATACCATTATTGGCTAACGGTCACCAACGAAAATTCTAATGTAATAGTTTTAGGAATATTCATAATGCATTGTTTTATTTTGATAATGCCACATTTTTTATAATATGAATATCGATCAACTACTTCCGATACCTTGTAAGTACCGATTAAAAAAAAAAACATTTTCTCGTAAGTCAGATATTAATAATTTAATAATATTAGTATAAACCATCTACTTAAAAAACTTATTAAAAATCAGTCATGATGAAGTTATAAGTAACATAAAAAAATCGGAAGGATTACGCAGCTCGTATAATAATTAACTAGTATTTAGTGTCTCCTCTAAATTTAACATTTTGGACTTACGAGGTTTCGGAAGTAGTTACATAAATATGCACAAGACTATAATTTCAGAATAATATATTGTCTGGGAGCTTAATAATTAATGGCTCATCTGAAGAAGCAATACAATTGTATTAAATAAATACTAAATTGATGTGTGTATTTTTTTTTTTTGGGAGAAATTGGTAAATACCTATATTTAAACATAATCAATATTTTTTTTGAAATATTATAATTATTTATTAACGGATAATACCTTTTTTCAAAATATTAACACTAAGAAATTAAGATACATGCTTATTTTACTTATAAATAGTATACTAACTTAAATTAAACAAACAAATCTAAAAGTATTCTAATAAGTCAATTACAATTAGCAGTACATTGCTCGTGGGTTAATTTTATTTACAATATTCTTAAGTAAAAATGGGATGTTTCAAATAAATCAAATATATCATGACTATTCATTTGATTAGCCAATCTCATGCAGCGCTATATAGGACTGTGGTATTTATAAATTGAAGACACGGTCTGTAATATAAAAATTGGTTTTTGTCTATTGTAGCCAAATTTCATTATGATGCATTTAAGAGTTAAATACATTATAATGCCAATTTTATATTAGCTACAAAATGTCAATACATACGTTGGTCGTTTGACACCTTAGACTTTGATTAAATAAAAATACCATGAGTATCAAAAATGTCTACATAAAATATTGCATTTCTCATATTTTAAAAAAACACACATAGCTTCCATTTTGGCCACAAACCTTTTGAATATTTTTCTAAATGGATCTTCTCAATAATACATTCATTTGATGAGCTTTTGTTTTATTGATTGATCATGATACGTACTTTTAAAAGTGAAAAATCATTGGCCTCTATTATCATGCGAGTAATTACAAAATCACGGGGGTCTTTGCCCGAAAACAAATGAATTCCGAGGTGACAATAAATCGATTTATAGATTGTTTCGAATTTATGGTAATGCATTCATTCGGTAATCTCAATATCCTATAATTCTGTCCTTGCTTTTCAAACTTTTTGCGTTTGAGTGCGTGTAAATTATACTAATGAATGTACATTTTTATAATATAGTATTGTTTAAGAATAAAGAATTTAACTAATGCCAGTCAAAATTCCCTCAGTGAGTTTCACACACACCTAAATTGATTTAATTTGATTGATTTTTATCAGCATCAATACATTGTTTTAAGCGTTTGGATATACAGGGTGTACCATTACTAATGGGACACCCTGCCGAGATATTCTCCGAGAACGCACTAATGGGCAATAGTGCGTTCTCGGAGAATATCTTGGCTCACATTAAAGACAGAAAACAAAATTGTTTTCATAAAAGTTACTCGGTTTTAAGAGCTGCATAAACTAAAAATATGTGTATGTATTTAGCGTACGCCATGAAGGCAGTAGCGGATGCAACTTGCTTATTTTAAATAGATCACCTTGTATATTAGGGTAGAGTGGGGCAGGTCGTAGGTAAATAAACAAAAGGTTATTTTTTACTCGGATTTAGATGCAATTATTATACGAATGTTGGGTTGTCCCGGTAAATACACGAGAATCAATGGCATGAAGTGATTTTTTCTGTCCTTTGATTCGAGAGTTTTTACCATGTGAAACCAAACTGAGTGCAATAATAGCATTTATATCCAAATGAAAAAATAACCTCAAGTTTATTTATATATATAACATTTTATTAGATTAATAACTATTAAATTAATGAGTTATCATTATTAACATTCATAGTTTGAATGTTAAAGGTGCAGTTATTGTAGATAATGTTACTGGCAATACTCACTGGATTTCGGGATATTACTTTTAACTGCATTCGCAATAAATTCTTTAGACGCACCACCAAAACGCGTGTTATTATTACACATTTTAATTTTTTAGGTTTTGACGTACTTGTTATTATGCGAAAAACGTCAAATTTCAAACCATACTTCGATATTATTAAAAACGAACATGGACCTTTACCAGCGATAAATAAACGTTGCCCAAACAACGTTCATTAATCGCTGGTAAAGGTGACGTTGTTAGGAGATGTAAACAAAATTCTGTATCAAAAAGTCAACACATTTTGTATTTTGTGGATTGATAGCAATGACAGTTTAATTGCGGACTGAAAAGTTTTATGCCAAAATCATAAGATTTAATAAAGTTATTAAAGAAACATCATAAAGTGCTGCACAAAGTAAGATTAGTACTTATTAATTACTCGCGTTGTAAATGTTTGTTGAGTTAGCATTTCAAATTGTTAGCGAAGTATGTTAAAGTATAGATATTTGTGCACTACATAAACCATTCCCCGTATACATTAGGGATTACAGACTTATCACATATGAACACATTTCGAACGCATGGGGCAGTTTGGGACATTAGAGATGAGGCACTTTGGGACAGCTAAATGTATAGGCCAAATTATAAAATTGGCCGAATGTAGATACTTTTAAGTTAACATTTTCAGGCACCCAAAATACGATGTCAACATATCTTTTAACATTAAAAGTGTGATTCTTTTCGCAATCTACAACAAGTTAGTCCTACAAAGACTATACCAAACACTCATTGAAACAACTACTTCCCGGGCTAATACCCCGACGGACATTGAATTATACAACAAGTTTTTGCTGTTACATACAGTAACCTACTGCAAATGTAACAATTTGGGTCAAATTATTCAGGCCATCTATAAACGCGTTTCGAGTTTTATCTCTCATCAGTATAGCTTTGCCATTCCCTCTAAACAATTTGACACCTTAGACTGGCGGTTTAAACGGAAACGTGACCGCCAGTCTAAGGTGTCAAATTGTCTAGAGGGAATGGCAAAGCTATACTGATGAGAGATAAATCTCGAAACGCGTCTATAGATAGCCTGAATAATTTGACCCAAATTGTTACATTTGCAGTAGGTTACTGTATGTAACAGCAAACACTTGTTGTATAATTCAATATCCGTCGGGGTATTAGCCCGGGAAGTAGTTGTTTCAATAAGTGTTTGATATAGTCTTTGTAAGACTAACTTGTTGTAGATTGCGAAAAATATCGCACTTTTAATGTTTGAAGTATTCTGCAACCAAGAATTCGCAATTTCATTTATAAACATATCTTTTGTTGAAGATATGTTATCATTTTCAGAAATTATATGAAGTCAAAATTGTTTCAACCAGTTTCTATCGTAAGTACTTTACATTTGGCTAGTTTTGTTAAGTTTAATAACAAGTTTGACTCTCTGAATATAAAAAACAGATTTAGACAATAAACAAATGCGATTATAACCTTTTTTCAATATACATATCTACTTTCGAAAATACTTAATCGATGTCCCAATGTGCTTTACCAAGGGGCACTTCTGGAGAAATGCTACATTCATATCTATTTTTTTTTACAAAAAAACGACTGAGTATTTTTTTTTTAAATAAAAGGAAGATGTAGTTGTTAGACATGTCAAGTTATCTTCTAAATATAAATTTCGATCTCCTAGCTAGAGTAATAAGATTAGGTTAGGTTAGGTTAGTTGTAAAAAATATTAGAGTAGCAATAATCAATAAAATGAATCAAATGCATGAAAACCTACCAGTTATAAAAAATACTAAATTCTCATTATAAAATTAAGAAACATGTGAACATAAATGCTTGCTCATATTTTAATTGCTATTTTATTTTAGTATACTATACTCCATTCATTTTAAGAAAAATGTAACTAGAAGCCTGGTTTGTTTGTGAATGGCAACATTTCTGATGAATGTAAAATTATGCATGATGTACCACAGGATTCCATTTTAGGGCCTCTCCTACTTTTGATCTACACAAACGACCCTCCTACGTAGTATATCAATACTCTCACAATTCTTTATGCTGGCGACACTTCCATCTCTGTCAAAGGAAAATCTACAGAATCTTCTTCACAGACATTTAAATGCAAGATGGGAGTCACAATTTTTGGTTACAAATGCTCTGGTTTGGTTTCAGTGCAATAAACTGAAGCTTAATATAGATAACGCTGTAGAAATAAAATTTTCTCTAAAACAGCTTCACATACATTTAAATGCCCCTACAAACTTTCTAGGAGTGGCCATAGATTCCCATCTTACATGAAATTATCATGGATCAAAAATAGAAAAGAAATTATTTAAAAACATCGTTCTATTTTTTTTAAAAGACGCTCAATAAATACTGAAATGTTGGTGACCATTTTTCACTCTTTCATTCAATCACATGTTAAATATTGCATACTGGTTTAGGGTCACTCCTCTATCCTAAGTAACATATTTAAGTTACAAAGCAGAGAATATATAAAGTACAACATTCTTACGGCACCATGCATCTACATTCTGGAATGTATGGTATTCATAAAAAACAACAGGAGCTCATATATGAGTAATCAAGACTACCATTCACATAATACGAGATGAAAACATGAATTGAGAATCAGCAGCCTTCGTTTATCTAAAGCCAAAACTGGTAGTAGATACTATAAAATTTTTTAACGTATTTCCCAGTGATATCCAGGCGTTGCCTTGTACTCAATTCATTCATTTTATTCATTCGATGATTTTTTCACTAAATGTCTTGCACTGGCATAAATAAAAAGCACTTCTAAGTTTTATTAGTTTTATTAGTTTTATTAGTTTTATTAGTTTTGTTAGTTTTATTAGTTTTATTAGTTTTATTAGTTTTATTAGTTTTATTAGTTTTATTAGTTTTATTAGTTTTATTAGTTTTATTAGTTTTATTAGTTTTATTAGTTTTATTAGTTTTATTAGTTTTATTAGTTTTATTAGTTTTATTAGTTTTATTAGTTTTATTAGTTTTATTAGTTTTATTAGTTTTATTAGTTTTATTAGTTTTATTAGTTTTATTAGTTTTATTAGTTTTATTAGTTTTATTAGTTTTATTAGTTTTATTAGTTTTATTAGTTTTATTAGTTTTATTAGTTTTATTAGTTTTATTAGTTTTATTAGTTTTATTAGTTTTATTAGTTTTATTAGTTTTATTAGTTTTATTAGTTTTATTAGTTTTATTAGTTTTATTAGTTTTATTAGTTTTATTAGTTTTATTAGTTTTATTAGTTTTATTAGTTTTATTAGTTTTATTAGTTTTATTAGTTTTATTAGTTTTATTAGTTTTATTAGTTTTATTAGTTTTATTAGTTTTATTAGTTTTATTAGTTTTATTAGTTTTATTAGTTTTATTAGTTTTATTAGTTTTATTAGTTTTATTAGTTTTATTAGTTTTATTAGTTTTATTAGTTTTATTAGTTTTATTAGTTTTATTAGTTTTATTAGTTTTATTAGTTTTATTAGTTTTATTAGTTTTATTAGTTTTATTAGTTTTATTAGTTTTATTAGTTTTATTAGTTTTATTAGTTTTATTAGTTTTATTAGTTTTATTAGTTTTATTAGTTTTATTAGTTTTATTAGTTTTATTAGTTTTATTAGTTTTATTAGTTTTATTAGTTTTATTAGTTTTATTAGTTTTATTAGTTTTATTAGTTTTATTAGTTTTATTAGTTTTATTAGTTTTATTAGTTTTATTAGTTTTATTAGTTTTATTAGTTTTATTAGTTTTATTAGTTTTATTAGTTTTAATAGTTTTAACACTCTGTCTGTTTTTTATTTATTATAATTTTTATTCCAACATTTTGATATATTTATTCCATTTTATCAAGTAACTTAATTATTCATATTTTTATCTATTTTCTTTTAACTGATGGCTGTGAGTATGTGATATTTCTATTTTATTTTTAACATGAAGTCTTGTAATTATTTTACTAACATTAGTTATCTATACATTTATTTATTTATTCATTTAAGGCACACGTATAACTACCTGGTCTGATCTTTAGTTTGATTTCTTCATCAACATTATATGTTTATTTTAAATATTTCTACATTTCATTTGTTATCATAAATTATTTTTTTGTTGTTTTTATTATATTTTAGAATGCAATTATCACGCTGTTGTTCTCTTCACATACTCTTTACGTCTATATATCTCTAACATGTGTAAGACTTCTGTTAATAACAAGAAATAAATTATTATTATACGGCTAAAATGGCGAAATCTTGTGACATTTTTGGGCGCGGTATTTAAAATTTTGGGGAAACGTATATTGACTCCAAACCGGTTAGACCAAAATTAATTTTTAAAGGAAAAGTATTCAAATAATGCTGTTAAGCAACATTATTTAGAGGTAATTGTTTCTTTGAATATCAAATGACTCCATTTTACAATATTTTTCAGTATTAATAAAGAATTATATTATTTTTACAATGACATAACTTATTATAACATTATTCATTAATAATTCAGAAAAGGTGTTTTCATTACTCAAGAAATAATAATCGATTATTTACTACACAGCTGAAAAGAAAAATCTCGAAAAATCGAAAATCTTACGAAAATGTCTATGTTAATTTTTTATAATTTGACGAACATCTTGACGTATCGAAAATATCATTAGGATTTTATAAATTGAAAATCTTGAAATAATTAAAATCTCATGAAAATTTTATGATATGACGAAAATCTCGAAATAACGAAAATATTACAAAAATATCGCTTCGCTCGCGCGTCCCAGCAAATCCAAATTTTCAGTTAATAATCTCATTAAAGTTTTATAAATTGAAAAGTTTACAAAAATTTTGAAATATCGAAATCTTTATATAAATTTTATAAATTGATGAAAATCTCGAAATATTGATCTCATGAAATGTTTCTAAATCTACAAATATTGCAAGATATCGAAAATCTCATTTATCTCTCATTATTTATAAATCAACAAAACGAGTGCTTTCCACTCCTCGACTCAGCATGAAGTAATATTTCGAGTTTAGAAAAGCCCCGCGAAGAAAATTTTTCGAGGGTCGCACTAACGATCCCAGACTAATTTTCACGGGGCTTTTCTAAACTCGAAATTTTACTTCATGCGCCACGCTTATAAAACATTGAAATATTATTATTATTATTATTATTGTGTAAAAGGTGAATATTGATAATTTCGTAGTTATTAAACTATTCTTGGCAATATTATCAATCTTAGGTGTAGGCCTTATAAAAATAATTTACAGCATTAAATAATTCTAAATAATTAATCTAAAATATCTGGTATCAAAAATAATCAAAAATTTGAATATCAATACTTTTCACTACGATATTTTACGGTATCGATACTTGGCTATACGATATAATCGATACCCAATATCGATATTTTTTAGGACTAGAGCATTCCTAATACAAATGTACTGATATTGTTAATCCTTTCTCTTGAAGGAGGAGACAAAATAACGTATGGTTTTTTCTTTACATTCAGTTATCTTTGAATAAGTATCACGACTCACTTTCTTCTTTGGTCATGTTTTAACTTCTGTTGATTCCATTTCAGCAATAATTTTGAACATGGATGATATTGATGTTCCCACATCAGCACCCGCATGATTTTTAGCTTCGCTTTCATATTTGGTCACAGACTTGCACTTTAAATACATGTTGAGGGCCATTAACTTCTGTCCACTTTGAGTTATTTTTCCTTGTTTATTTTTAGAAGAAGAAACAGTCGTTAGTTTTTCGTTATTAGACATAATAACCAAACATTTTAAAACACTGACAATTGTAACAATTCTGACAATTCATTTTCCACTATAAGTGAGAGTGAGTTGGGAATAGAACGAATTGTCTACCCACTGAACAAACACATTTAAGTAATGTTTCATCAGCATTAAAATAACGTTAAATGTGGCTACAATGTTGATATAACATTATTTGTTTATTTTTTGCTCAGTGGGTATTTATTGGCTTTATGAGTTTTCCTCGGATCTCGGCCAATCAGCGATCAAGGACAAATAAGCCCTATGATTCCCTAACTCTCATCTAAATGCGAATGAAGTATAATACTAAAATATAATATATTCCATTTGTTTCTGGATCTCGCCTAGCCATGCTTTCGTGTTGTTATGTTACAGTATCAACATTTACATTTTTTATTAATTGCCACTCCTGATTCCTTATTTTAACAGTGTTGCAATAATTTATGATATCATAAGTAATCCTCTTTTTAATTTTCAAGAGGTTTATTGTTAATCTTGCAACAATTATTTCGCCACGCGGTCGCTTCTTCGAGCATTTTCTTATTAAATCAAATTAATCTAGTGTTGCAATGCTGTGTCAATGTCAAAGTGAAAAATAATTTCAGGCACATATTAAATATTAACATGCCAAAGATTATCTCTGAATCAAAAAGGTTACAAATTCTGAAATCTTACAAACATTTTAGGCAAAGTAATCCAAATCTACAGCATCACGATATTATTACGATTTTAATAGATATTTTTGGGGTATGTCTAGTATTTTAATTATCATATATATTTAATTAAAGATAATTACGTTTCAGGTAGGGAGATCTTCATTACAATTAATTTTACGACAAAGACCTGACGAATTGAAATCTACTACTTCTGGCAAACGATCTAAAAACAGCCATTTTTGGAATCACCTAGCTAGAAAAGATCTGCAACAACTAATTTGGCAATATAACTCTAGAAATCAGTATTTTACTTTGAGAGATCTTTTGAATGATATGAAAGAAAATTATGAGTTCCATGGGAGTAGAACAACACTTTATAGGGTTGTTAAAAGTATGGGGTATAAATTCAAATTAATTAATGGGCGCAAAATTCTCTGTGAACAAAAACATGTTGTTGCAGCTAAAAATATTTTCCTTAGACAATTTTTACAGTATCAAAATTCCAGTGAAGATATCCAATTCGTATACCTGGATGAAACATGGATATATCAGAATGGATCCGTGGTTCGACGCTGGGTACATGAAACGGATATAAAAAGTAATCCAACTAAATTCAAAAATGAAGGCAAACGCTTCACCATTCTACATGCTGGGTATAGGGGTGGGTTTTTGGATGGGTGCGATTTTTTATTATATTCAAAAAACAATGACCGAGATTACCATGCCACAATGGATAGTAATACTTTTCAAAATTAGGTGGTTAATCAACTTATTCCTGCTTTGGCTAAGCTTTCAGGGAAATGTGTAGTTATTATAGATAATGCTGCATACCATTCTGTGCAATTAGACAAATCTCCTTCATTTTCTTGTAAGAAATGCGAAATGCAGGAGTGGTTGGTTAAACACAATGTAAAATTCAATCCAAAATTAACTAAAAAGGAACTATGGGCTATATTTATACCTTTTCGATCAAATGACAAAGTTTACGTAGTTGATGACATTTTGAGAAAGAACGGGCACAAAGTTCTTAGATTACCGCCATACCATTGTCAATACAATCCAATTGAAATGGCATGGGGGTTTTGTAAGACTTACTACAATAAGCACATAAATTCTAAGCAACCATCTAAGGATCGTGTTCAGAATTTATGGCTTGAGTCTCTCTCAAAATGTACATCCGATATGTGGCAAAATTTCTGTGATCATTGTGAAAAACTTATTTCGGATGACTGGACAAAACACATGGGGAACCTTTCTTTTGAAACCATTCCTCCTTTTATTATTGCGCTTGGGGAATCTGGCTCAGAACAAACATCAGAAGATTCAGATGCAGGTTCTCTTGACTAAATAATAAAAGTGGAATGAGGGCTTAAAAATTGTTTGACATGAAAATTATCAGTATCACAAGAGGGTGGGAATAAATTTGCAATTCTACAAAAAAATACTGAGGGCCAACAGAAGAGAGAATGACCAAAATTAAGGTGGATGGATGGAGTTGATCAAAATGTGTTAACGGGAAGACCCAAGCGAGAAATACAAATGGATGACGAAATAAGTTTGCAGAGCCGAATTCAATATATTTGTTATATACAATATTATTGCTGTGTTTGTATGTACAAAAACCAAGTAGTAAATTTTGTTAATCTTAAAACTGCATATTATTATCCTTTTATATCTGAAAATTTGTAAAACAGGCAACAGTGTAAGATCACAATAGTCAGAAATTATAACCTTAAAATCGAACATCTGACAGTGACATATAAAAACCCTGATTTAAAACACAACCAGCCCCATTTACAATACTTAAACTGTCACTTTTCCATAGCTAGGCGAGATCCAGAAACAAATGGAATATATAATACCAATACTCATTGATTTTGAATCCTGAAATCAACTTTGATACTGTCATTTGAATTGTCATTCTTGACAGTGATTAATTTTATATTCTGAAATCAACTTGTGACATAGTAAAGTGAAAAATAAGAAGTTATCTTGAACACAAAATATTAAACATAATATTTAACTTAAAAACCGTATTGGATTATGATTCAAAACCTTAGAAAACAATATTGAATGTGTTAACTAAGATTATATTTAATGAAAAAGCCTTAGCGGTAAGTTTTATTTTACGTATTCTAAAATTACATAATTTATATTTCTTGTTTCAAAATTATAGAAATATGCTTATATTATTGGAAATATTTGGAAAGTCGGATAAAAATAATTTAAATTATTTCTAATTTATTTTGAGTGTGAAAAATACATAAAACATTATTAACTGTGTTAAATATGTGGTATTTAATCGAGATTATTTTATATAAATACACTTTATTGGTAAGATATATTTTACTAGAATAATAAATAATTTCTATTATAATTATTAATTTAAGAATTATATAAATATGCTTACTCTATTGGATAATAAGGAAATATTTGGAAAGCCAGGTAAATTAATTTAAACATACTTTAAAAACACAAGAAATCATCTGAAATGTATTTTCTTTGTAGATCTAAGAACGAAAACTATGTCTTATTTCAATTCACTCGTTCCGGTTGCAATTATTTTGAGTGCGTATTTATATTTCACGTATTCATGGGGTGTGAATTACATGTATTCAAAGAGGCCAATTAAATTAAGAAAAATTTTAATAGTTTACAATGTATTGCAAATACTTGGATGTTTCTATACAACATTTTTGGTAAGGTTAAAGTTGAAAAAGGCTGTAGTCTAAATAATTTTTTGGGATAATTTGGATTTTTCTCTTATCAAAATTGCCAATTTTCAATGAACGTTTTTATTTATTAAAAAATCCATTAAAAAAACAGACCTCTATAATATGACCAGGTCTCTAAATATGAAACCAAAATTTGCTTATAAATGGCTCTTGTTGTCAATATAGTGACTGTTAAGTGGCGTTATTGGTCCCTTATTCTTGTATTTACATTTGTCAACGACTTTAAACTTACAAGAATACAAGTTTAATACAACTACATTTGTTTTCATAGCGTTGAAGATGACTGTTTTTGAGTCTAAAAATTATGATTCGCAGACAGCATTGATTTTCTGTTACCATTCGAAAAAAACTGCTGCAGAATCGCATTAATTGCTTACAGTAAGCATGCTCTTGGTAAATCACAGTACTTTGAGTGATTTAAAATATTTTAAAGTGGCGGTTTTCACGTGAGTAACCAAGAACGTGGAAGACCACCAAAAAAGTTTGAAGACGCCGCATTGCAAGCATTTTTGCATGAGGATGACGCTCAAACGCACTAATAACTTGCGTATCAATTAAATGTGACATGAGAAGCTGTCTCCATACGTTTAAAAGCCATAAGAAAGATCCAGAAGGTAAAAAGATGGTTTCCACATGAAAGACAGCAGAAAAACCGAAAAACCACCTACAAAATACTGCTCACCAGATACAAAAGAAAATCATTTCCTTATCGAATTGTGACTGGCGATGAAATACGTCTGCATGCGGCTTACTCACCAGACTTGGCTCTATACGATTACTGTTTATTTGTATCGTTGGGACACGCACTTGCTGAGCAGCGCTTCACTTCTTACAAAAATGTGCGAAAATGGCTCGGTGACTGGTTTGCCTTGAACGATCAACAATTTTTTTGGCGTGGCATCCACAAATTGACAGAGAGATGGGAAAAATGTGTAGCTAGCGATGGGCAATACTTTGAATAAAATATTTTGTACCATTTTTATACAATACATGTGTATTTTCTATTAAAAAAATCCGGTTTCATATTTACAGACCTGGTAGAAACAGTCTACGCATATATTTGTTTCCCTGAAAAAAATGATTACACTTAACTTTCGGATAATTTTTATTAGGAAATAATTTTGTGTGAAAATTGGATTTTTCTATTACAAAAATTGCCATTCTTTTCAATCTGAAAATATATTTCACTCAATTTTATGCTTTTTAATTTTTAATTTTTTTAATTAATTGAAAAATGAAATTCCAAATTTTCTCATTCACTTTAAACAAATTAACATCTAAATTCGCGGTTGTTTAAAATTACTTGAATATTATAAACAAATCTTGTGTTTACTAAGGGCAATATACAAATAAAAGATTAAATTCAATATATAGCTGAATTCTGATTCGACCTCCGTTAAAATAATAAATCAGATTTTAATTAATTAGAAGTTAAAAATGCAAATAATGTAAAGAATAATCAATCATAATTTTTATTAGACCCTGAATTTAGGATTCTATTTTGTTTTTTGCATTATTTTTAACGTTATATCCCCTAATACACATATTTTAGACATTTTTTATTATACTAAAAATGGATTGGCGATGCGCGGAAATAATCCTCTCAAATTCAACCCATCGAGAACCAGAGATTTTAATCCTGTATCACTTATTAAAACTTATGGATTTGATAGAAACTGTAATTTTTACTTTCTCTCTTATCCTAAGAAATAATATAATGCAAGTTAATTTTTAGGTGTTTCATGTATTAAGTAAAAAACGCGATCATCTGACTTGTGGGCATTATTATCATCACACATTAATGGTGGTTATGACTTGGTTGATAGTTAGATACGCTCCAGGAGGCCATTCTTTATTCCTGCCATTTATCAACGGTTTTATAAACATCGTTAAATATTCGTCTTATTTATCAACGGTGTATTATAAATCCAAAGACAGGTGTTTGTTTTGGAGGAACAACGTTCCACAAATACAGTTAGTAAGTATTAAAAATCGTTTATGATTTATTTATACCAGAAAATTCACTCTTTGGTATACAGGGCGTTTTTCTTTTAAGTATATATGTCTTAATTACAGCGTATATGCTGTACATCTTCAGATATTTTTTTAACGAGTTTAATTTGAAGTTCTAAACGAGTGTTTACCACTCGCAGATTAAAAGAGTGAATTTAATTTTAGATAAACTGAATTTTAACAATTTGTACTAATGAGGAAGGAAATTTTGATTTTAGTTATAGATTATGATTAATTTATTATAGGAATCATAATCCAGTTCTAACTAAATAAACTTAAGCTCAAGTTTACTTAAAGCTTTGTCAAGACAATACTATGGTTTATTATTAATCTGAAGTAGCTCTACTTTAAGTTAAAGTCAAGTTAAGAACTACATAAATATATCTTTAACAATAGTTAAAGTTTCTCTTCTTACATGGTAAAACATATTTAACTATGATTTAAAAAAGAAAACACTCGGTTAAATTTCACTAAAATTATGTTTTTTTTATTCCAACTAGTTTCGACTTTGAGTCATTCTTAAGGAGAATCTTGAGAATGACTTAAAATCAAACTAGTTGGAATAAAAAACCATAATGTTACTGAAATTTAACCAAGTGTTTTGTTTTTCAAATCATACAAAAATATGTGTGGTTTTATTAATGTCGAATATTTTTTTTAGGTTCAATTTTCCATCATTTTTGTGGTTTACATTCAACCATACTTCAAGACTGATTGTAGTTTTCCTAAGGAAATATTATCAGTTGGGCTTATTCAAATAATCATTTTAGTTTTTCTATCAATTTATTATTATCAAATGTATTACATAAATTAAGCTTATAAAATGAATAAGGATGATAATAAATAATTATAATTATAAATTATTGTTTTGATAATAGTAAGCGAGTGTATAAAACCAAATATGCTTTCATACAAACGAGAAGTCAAATGGACTATATCGATAGCTTAATTCACAGGTGGAAATGTGAAATTGAACTAAAAAGAAACAAAAAATATAGTCTCTCAGAGAAATTATTCAAGGCGCATATGAGTATTTTCCAGGTTTTTATGTAAAGAAAAATGACTTAAAGTTGTATATATCTTTAATTTTTCATAAAAGTCTTGTTTTTTAATGATGTTTATTTACATACTTATAATATTATACATATTGAATAAATTACTTATTTTCCAATAAAATGTTATGTTGTCTATAGTCTTTATACTCGATAGTATCACATAGTTTTATTTTTCTCCTTAATATAGGTCTGGTAATAAAAGTTAGAGAAAAGTATGGCCATGAAGAAATTCATACTCAATGTAAAAAAGGCCAAACTTTTCGGATACGGACAATCACTTATTATTGCAGCGGCATAGATAATAATCAACAATCCAAATTGTAACTGAAAAAAAAAAAAATAGGAAAAAATAGCGATTAGATTTGCATTGAATAATTATATAAAAAATATAAATTGTAATTTTTAAAGGGAAGAAGATTTTTTTTAAGAAAGAACATTTTATAAATTTATTTTAAAGTTACTAATTTCCTGAAAATGGTTTTATTTGTTTATTTTTTTGTTTTTTTCTAATTGATACAATAATGAGTAATATTGCATTGGTTACGATGTGTCATAATATACTGATATTTCCCGAGGGAAATACCAAACGTTCTTATTTCCCTTGGGAAATATGGATTATTAAAAAGTGACAAACGCCTTCACTTCATCGAACATTTTACCATACATTTTTTGTTTAAAATGTAACATTAATCTTAGCATTGATAATTTAGGCCACAACCTATTTAGTGTATATTTCTGTGACTGCGGATAGAATAAACAAGTCATTCTTCAATATACCAAATTTTCAAAAAACACTAGTAAAATATTCGCGTCGGCACCGTTCACGGAATGCTGGCTCCTTCGAGGATTCGTGAAAATATGCATACATTTTTTCATATGCAGATTTAAATTTAGCTGGAACCAAACATTCGTGGGTTTTTTCCGCTTGCGTTATCATGTACGATATTGCAAATTATAAAATGATAAAAAAGTCAGACCCACGTCAGATTAGTAAACTATGATAATTACAAGCATGGCCCTATATATATTTCTCTATTTTCACAAAGATATTGCTTTAATCAGAAAAAAACTATTGATTACAACGCGGGAAATATGAATATATTTCGCTTGGTTGGCTAACTAGCCAACTTTGCGAAATCATCTCTTCATATTTCCCTAGATGTAATATTAATTATAATTGGTTCGTTAAAATTAATGAAGTGTGCAGTTTGTTTAAGTAATTTTATTGTGTTTTCGCGCTTTAATTAAGCATGAAGCAAATTTACAAGCCGGATAACTTGGCAATTGGCAAATTCAAATGTTCAGGTGTTTTCTGAACTCCATTATTTATTTCATGTGTTAGGCGTATAAAACACTTCACGTTAAAAGTTTAAAAATTAATTGATTGTTGGTACATGCATTTAGTGATGTCAGTGGTAATTTTCGTTGGTAATTACCACCGGTAATTTACCATAAATTACGGTATATTACCCAGCTGTTTCAGGAACATTGGTGAAATTTTTTTGTGCACATGCGTAATAGATAATAAAGTTAAAAACAATAACTCATAGAAAAAATACCATTTTATTTGTATTTATTGTTACGTAATGATAATAATTATTGAAGTAGTTTATTTAAAAATATTTAATAATAGTCTATTTTAAACTTCACATCAAATCGGTGTTCAACACGGGTGGCGCATTAAGTAAAATTTCGAGTTAAGAAAAGCCTGAAAATTTGGATTTGCCGGGGCGGGACTAGCTTCGCTAGCGCGCCTCGACAAATTCAAATTTTCAGGCTTTTCTAAACTCGAGATTTTACTTTATGCTTTAATTGGGACTATAAAACACTCGTTAAAGGCAAGTCATTTAATTATATACCATTCGTTTTCCATGTAATTTTAAATTATGAAGATTTTTATATTGAGTTTATTAATTTCGACCGATTTTGTTTGAAATTAAAAGTGTTTACGCTTTCAGTTAGTAGCTTTGTTATATTTATGAATTTTAATTTTGTTTAAAATCAGTTTTGAAGATTTGTGTGTTGTTATATTACAGGCACTTGTCAATTTATGTTAATTTTTTTAATTATTACGAACTGTGCTATATGTTTATTGAGAATATTTGTTTTTAAATTTTAGTCAAATTTGGTTATTTTATCATACTACTTTCGTAAAATATTTCTGTTAAAATTGTAATTGTTATGTTTTTTTCAATTTGTGTTATTTTTTTACTTATTGTTAACGTTTTGTCTGGATTAAATTAGATTAATTTATTTTATTTATTTCAACAGATTTCACCTTTATACAACAACATAATAATAACAATAGACTACATTTTATGCGAATATAAGATTACATTATGTTCTCTAAATAATTGTTATTTTTGAAAATGTTAAGGTTGACAGTCAATGAGATTAGCTTAGAAAACAATTGACACTCTAGTTTAGTTAGATGACAAATTCATATGTTGGGTAATAATATATTACGTCACGAGAGTGGTATGCAGCATATTACATATGAGCGGATATGTTGCGCACGAGCCGCGCTGCAGCGAGTGCAGTATTCCGCGGGTATGTAATTGCCATACCACTCGAGAAACGTACGATACTTTACCTTTATCCTAACTAAATAAACAACGAGCATGAAAAAACAACTTATTTATTCAATAATTTTTGATAGTAACATGACATTGATCAAAACTAAATTACTACTTGATCAATATACATCACAGAAATGGTTGTGCGGTAATCAATCAGCTGTTCAGCATGTAATATACTTGTCAAAGCTATTACGTGCATGTGTAGGTAATTTCAATCATACGCGTCAAGATGACAGTGTGGTATGATGCGGTTACTAGATTGGCCGTAGGTAAACAGTCTTTATTTTAATATTTTTGTTTTTTAACGATTGTTTTCCATTTCCTGATTAAGCATGAATTAAATAATTTAAGTTCAAATATTCTCTAAACTCGAAATATTTACTTTATGCGCCAGGCGCGCTAACGCTGGCTTAATTTGAAGTTAAAAATGCGATCGTTTAATATTTTCTAATAATTTGGAATGTCCTACAAAAACTCTCTACAAGAAACAAAACACTTTGTTATTTATAACATTATGCATTTAAAGATTATAAATCTGTGCATTTCAAAGATAATAATAATAATAAATAATCAAAATGTTGATTGATTGAGTTACGTGAAGATCAAATTAATTTGACGAATAAAGCACTAATAACCTTTTCTTCACACGTTTATTTGAATTACCAAATGTACATACATTTCGGACACAAAGTGACCATTACCAATGGAATAACACTGAATGTTAGTGTCAATGTTAATCCATTGATAATGGTCACTTTATGTCCGTAATGTATGTACATTTGGTAATTCAAATAAACGTGTAAACAAGGGTTATTAGTGCTTTATTCGTCGAATCCGCATAAAATGTTTGCGTTTTATTTTCAATATTTTTAAATTCCCTTTATTAATTTTGCAGATTTTATAAAAACAATAACCTTACTATAAATGTTACTTTGATTTTCCATTTATTTTATGTTTTACTTTAAATTACCCAAGTTTAAATTCGCGGTCATTTTACATCACTACATACTTTACTATGAAATAAGTTTTTGATAAATAAAATTTTGATAACTCTTACAAATTGTATTTTGAAATTATTTTACTCTCCACCACATTTTAAAAAAAATATAATCATTGTAATAATCAGGTGTATGATACAATAGTGGCATAGAGCAAGTTTACATTAAACTCGGACCTACAAACTAAAATTAAAATAAAATTATTTTAAATTCAATTAAAATTTCAAAAACAGGAAAGCTAGTTAAGATGAACAGAATCGTCTATGGGCGTACCCAAGAAGAGGAATAAACGGGCAAATTTTTTGACAATACTTTTTTTACCTATCTCTGCAATCATTTTAAAATCTATAATCCTGCATCAAGATGTTAAAATTAAAGCTTAAAATAATATTGTAATTACCATTTGCACTTGCGTAATATATTTCTTCCACCAAAGGCTCTTTTTATATACCGGATCGTACGCTGCTAACAAATAATATCCATACATAATGAAATGCACAATGCAGTTTATGTAAGGTAAGAACGACGAATGCCCTCCTGGATAGTACTTGATTCCAAACCAAATGAAGAAGACCATCGAGGCATGATGAAAAACGTGGAGAAAAGTCACTTGCCTATCACTCTTCTTTAATATAAAGAATACCTAACAAACAAACAAAGCATTTATGTACAAACGGTTCATTTATTTGTATCTTTGATTATAACAATAATAATACATGTAATTCATTTTATTAGGCAGACGTGATTCATCAATTTGAATAGAAAATCCTAGTAAAAAATACTTTCTGAAAAAACATATAATACTCATTTTGTGTCCACCTTGTTTAATATTCATACAAACGTTTTATAAAAATTAGTCTATGAAAATGTATGTTACGATATTTAATTAAAACACTTGGTTTGTTTCACTAATTTCTATTTTCTCCGACTACTTTTGACCATTGGTCATCTTGAAGGAGGAATGTACAAAAAATATCTAAGCAACAATATATATACAGGGTGTCAATTTGAAATCAAGCCAGCCAGAATATCTTTGGAACCGTAACAGTTAGAGAAAATTTTTGAAAACAGTATCTAGGATATGGAAGGGGAACCATTTTGACCAACATAACAATCTTCTGCAACCAACCCCTTAGGCTGTAGCCACCCTTGCCCATTTTTTTTAAATGGCACGACCCTACTTGTGATATATCATTAGAAAGGTCTTTCAAAATTCTAATCAGTGGTACCAACTAAAATGTTTATTGTTACATGAAAAATGTAAAAAAAAATCTAAATCAATTTATTGGATTTTAAAATTGTTGTAAAATTAGGTATTATAACAATTTATTTATACAAATTACAAATGAAAAAGCACAGATAAACATAATACCCAATATTAACTGAATAAATTGCACCTGTCCGCAATATAAAAGAAAAACGTTGAGAAAATACACCAATGAAATGAAAATAAATCTTTCATTAAATTAATTCAAATAAACACAATATGTGACACTGGCATTGGTATTGTTGTGACTATCTTTAAGTAATCTGTGCTCTTTACCTTAAACTTGTTATTGATTTTTATTTGAAATAAAACAACACAGTTGGGAGGGTTTCACTTATATTGTTGAACACTGCAACATGTTTCACCACGCAGTCGCTCAAAATTAATTACCTCATTACCCCCCCCCCCGTCATATTAACTTAATTGCATTAGTATATAAGCTTTTACCTGTACTTTGTCAAATCATTAATTCATCTGCCTGATGAAGCCACTGTGTGGTGAAACATGTTGCAGTGTTCAACAATGAAAGTGAAACCCTCCCAACTGTGTTGTTTTATTTCAAATAGTATTATGGAGTTTCATCATGTATCCGCCTCATCAATTTACAATCGCCGAACGTGCTGAAATTATTTTTATTTATGGTTATAAAAACCGTTGTGCTAGACAAACTACAATTTCATTCAATGAATTCGAAAAAATGTACGTCATCAGTATGTCCTAGATCTAGTTTTAAAATTTTAACAAACAGGATCGGTCATCAACAAGAAAAAAGATCAACCGCGGCTCCTAAATGAAACGGCTCAAATTGAAGTCCTGGGCCAAATTGCTATGGACCCTATTTCATCACTTTGTTGTATGTCTAGAGTAACAGGATTGAGTCATGAATCAATTCGCAAAGTCATGAAAAAGCACAAATTTCATCCCTATAAAATGCATATTACGCAAGAACTTGGAGATGATGATCCAGACAGACGAATTGAGTTTTGCGAAATGATGACGCATAAAATTATAGCTCAGCCTGACTTAGTGAAAAACATTTCTTTAGCGACGAATGTACTTTTTATCTTAATGGCAATGTAAACAAACAAAATTGTCGATATTGGAGTGGTGAGTGGTCTTATTAGAGAAGTCCACACGCAGTATCCCGAAAAAATTAATGTCTGCGCAGGTATTCTTGGAGGTTTCATTATTGGCCCGATATTTATTGACCAAAATTTAAATAGTCAACTGTACTGTGAAATGTTAGATCAGTTAATACAGCCACTTATAGTTCATGAATTAGAAAAATCAAAGAGATAAAAATGATGAACTAATCTTGAATGACAATTTATTACATTTTCAACAAGACGGAGCACCTCCGCATTATGTAATACCTGTTAGAGACTGGCTAAGCCACACTTTTGGGAATCAATGGATTATAAATGGCCACCTAGATCTCCAGATTTGGCCCCATTAAACTTCTTCTTATGGGGCCACTTAAAATCTGTGGTCTATAAAACTCAGCCCGAGTCTATCGCAGATCTGCAACAACAAATAATACAAGTGTCGAGCTATTCCACGACAGACCTTCCAAATTTAACGACAGGAATTTGAGAATAGACATTATTATTGTCTCGAAAATAATGAAAATCATTTTGAGCATACTATATTTTAATAATTCTTTTTTTTACATTTTTTATGTAACAATACAATTTTAGTTGGTACCACTGATTAGCATTTTGAAAGACCTTTGTAATGATATATTACAAGTGGGGGTTATGCTATTTAAAAAAAATGGGCAAGGGTGGCTACAGCCTAAGGGGTTGGTTGCAGAAGATTGTTATGTGGATTAAAATGGTTCCCCCTCCATATCCTAGAAACAGTTTTGGAAAAATGTCTCTAACTGTTACGGTTCTAAAGATATTGTGGCTGGCTTGTTTTCAAATTGACACCCTGTATACAAATACTATCTAACAGTGCCACAATTTAATCCCAAATTCGAATCAATATAAATTCACAAAAATGAATCCTAGAGCCCCGGTTTTATATATGGTTTACCAAAATTGCATAAGGATGGAATTCCGATCAGACCGAACCAACATATAATTTATGTAAATATTTAACTAAAATATTGCCAGAATTTATTAATTTTTCTATACCATAGTCTATCACAAATTCAATAGAATTAGTAAAGATATTAAAGAGTGTGAATGTCTCGTCAAATGCAAAACTGTTATCATTTGACATAAAAATTCTGTTTACGTCTATACCAACTAATCAATTAAAAACAATATTAGTGGAATTGATTTAAAACACAATCCATCCTGACACACAAATTAGAGATGAAAACTTATGTCAATATTTGTATAGACCAAAATTATTTTGAATTAAACAACAAAATATTTTGCCAAACAGGCGGTCTACCAATGGGCTCACCTTTATCCCTATATTGACGGAAATTTTCATGTCTAATTTTGAAGAACACTTATTTAATAATAATGTATATTTGTGTTTATAACATTACAGTTTTACACATGTTACAAAGAAAGAAACAGAAAATAATAACTTAAGACTAATTAATATATAGTATTTAAAGTACAAATGAAATTTCACATCTTAGTTATTAAGAGCAACACTCAACGTGTTGAAAGCAGCATTCACTAGACCTGTGTTTTTTTTTAAATTATATCCTTATATTGTGTAAACTTGTTGCTGCAGTAGGGCGCCTTTTTAGTTAAATATTCTTTAATGTGTTTTTTAAATATATTTATTTCTAAACTTCTAGTTTTTTCTGACAATTTATTGAAAAAGATTACTCCATAGTAATTGGGACCGTTTCTGGTTTTTTCTAAATGGTGGTGTTTATATGCCAGGTTGGATTTAGTTCTTGTGGCGTAGTCGTGTTGTAATGTGGAATATTCATGTATGTAAGATCTCATATACACCAGACATTCAAAAAGATATAATGGTATCTTTACAGTCACTAGTATAAGGAAGACCGGCTAGTATACGCATTACCTGATGTTGTAGACCAAATATGCGATGCCTGGAGTATAAGTGATCCCATATTATTATTCCATATCTAATTCTGGATTCAAATAGCGAATAGTACGCAGTGATTAATTGGGTATGAATATATATTTTTCGATAATTTTTTTGCTAAGGTTTCACCATGTTCATCATAAAGCAATTTAGAGTCTAGCTGCACGCCAAGAAAACGTGCGTTTTTGTTGCATGCGATATTGTGTGGTTTCAGAGTGAATATAATTGTGTTTGTTTTGGTATCGTTCAATAGGACGGAATTTTCCTCACACAAAGTTAAAACACTAGCCATCGCTTCATTGTTTAGCATTTGTGGTTCTTAATGCCTCAGATCAGTTTAAAATTGTGGTAGCATCCGCAAATAGAATGGTTCTTGCTTGGTTGAAATATTGTGGTAAGTCATTAATATACAAAATAAAAAATACCGGACCTAACACGGACCCTTAGAGAACACTAGCTTTTAGGTTTATTATACTGGATCTCTCTTGCTTTAATGCCACTATTTGTTGACGTTCTTTTAAATACCATGTCATTAGCCCCACACTCTGGTTTTTAAGGCCGTACATTTTTAATTTGGGTAGTAATGTCTCATAGGATACGCAATTAAAGGCTTTTTTAAGATCAATGAATGATCCTAACGAATCTCTTTGTTTTCGTATGTTTTATTAATGATATTTGTTATTAAAACCAACGCGTCGCTAGTACTTCGACCAAGTCTAAATCCAAATAGATCCACTTGGAAAAGATTTCGTGATTCAATGTGTTTAATTATTTGATCTTTTAGTACTTTCTCGACTATTTTTGATAATATAGGAAGTAACGATATAGGCCGATATTTATTTTTGTCATGTTTATGACCGTTTTTATTGATGGGAATTACTTTGGCAGTTTTAAGTGTGTGTGGGAATATTCCTGATTTTATAATGTTGGTAATAAGCGATGTTAAAGGTATAGCTATTAAATATTTAATTGTTTTTATCATTTCCACTGTTATTCGGTATATATCGGAGCTTTGACTATTTTTTAATATTGATATTATGTCAAGCACCTTTATATATATAATAAAATATCACAATTATGTGTGCATAAATGTGATTTAAAATGTGTTTTTAACATGTTCAGCCTTATGAATATTGTCGTTAATATCATTAGTTTAATGAAATAATAATAGAATTAACGTATTACATTACATTTTCATGTGTAATAACTTCATTGTAATCAAGTAATTTAAAAGGTGTTAGACTGTTTTTTTTTTGTATTTGTGAAAATGTATTTTTTCTGATATATAGATATGATTAAAATTTACTTCTAATGAGTGTCTTCAATCACAGACTAAGCATGAAGTAAAATTTCGAATTTAGAATAGCCTGAAAATTTGATTTAAAAGGAAGTTCAAAGCATACTAATAAGGCTTATACATTTATGATTTATTGCATTATTAAATAAATTCTAAATAACCCTATTTTGTTATAACAGTTGAGGTTATGTATAAGATTTAAGCTAGGGCTGTTAAATTATTAGTTGTAAACTAACAATATTAAACTACTAATACGTTTTATTAATCTGAACATGTCAATATCATCCTTAGAACTGTGTTAAAACTATATGCTAAGATCTATTAATAAGGCTGGTTATGTTTAAAACACTTATTAAATATATTTTAAACACGTTTTAAATTATTTTTGTTTCAAAATCTGTTTCATTAAAAAAAAGCTCGTTTTGTAAAAAAAACTGTTTGTTGTAATTAAAATAAAATAAAACATTTTTTCAACAACCCTGCGTAGGAATATCAGTATATCTTTGCCGTTCACTCCAAATAATTTGACACCTTAGACTGTCTGCCATTACGGTGCAGTTTTACCTTACGTATAAATTAAATATTTGGTTGTAGACTACTTCAAACATTAAAAATGCGAATCTTTTCGCAAACTACAAGTTATTCTTACAAAGACCTAGGATATTACCTCGCTACGTAGTAGTTTCAATTAGGGTTTGATTTAGTCTTTGTAAGACTAGCTTATTGTAGATTGCGTAAAAAATCGCGCTATTAATGTTTGAAGTATTCTGCAACCAAGTATTGGCAATTTCATTTATCCTATATTTATTTACGTTGTATTTTGTAGAGATTTCATTGATTTTCTTTTCATTTTATCTTGTAACAAAGTATATAATTAGCCATACACCAATTGTACTTAATTTTATTTATATTTATATTTTAAACCCTGTAATTGGACGAATTGTCTGTTGGGTTTTGTATCAATGAAATAAATAAAATAAAATAATTTTAAGTTTTTTGGAAATTATCAAATAATCAAGTTTGGTTTGATACTATTTCAAGTATAGTAAGTAAATAAGTAAGTTGTTGATTGCTAGTACCACAGGTTTACAAACGTCAAAGAAAATACACATTTTAAAAATATGGTATTGTGTAAAATAATTGTTTTGTATCCTATTGTTATTAAAAATAGTTAAAATTTAAAGATCACATAAATACACTAAAATAAAAGTAACACGTTAAAAATATAACTTAAAACACAAAATAAATAAATTAGTCAGAATAAATTAGAGTTAAAATTAGTCAGAATAAATTAAAATAATAATAGAACGATATATATACCAAATACCTAAAATGTTTATAATTATTAAACGAGGATTTCCACATATTGATTAAGCATGAAGTAAAATTACAAGTTTAGGAAAGCCTAAATATTTTGAATTTTCCTCGAAGCGTACGTCAAAATCCAATTTTTTGGATTTTCTAAAATTGAAATTTTACTTCATGCTTCAGACGTTAAAACACTGAAATATGGTGAAGTTCAAAAGCACATATATCATATATCTTTACTTAGAATAACACAGAATTATATAGTCTGTTATCAACGATATGCAGTGGTTATAATAAATAATTAGGTTTTAAACATTTTTGTTAATAAAAACTTTAACCCAAAGTAAATATGTGAATAGTCTCTGAAAAATATTCATTTTTTTTATTCAAAATACATTTTTTCATTCGAATCGTTTATTCGAGATTCTTTCCATCTCTGTTAACGAGGATAAAAAATTTTATTTAATACTTACAGTATCGAAAAGATCGAACAGTTTCAACACATAATAAAAATATCCCAGGTACTTTATCATTGGTGCGTCCAAGTGGGCTGGTGGTACTGGATAACAGTACCATAAATTAAATTTGATGTAAGGGGCGCTCTAAAGAAATAAAAATTGTATTAAGTAAAAGTAGTGTCAACAAATCATATTTTTTTTTTTTATTTATAAAACAATATGATTTCATTACAATTTAAAGTTTTGTAAGGTAATATATAAGAAAATTCTTTATAAATTCTTGCACATCATTACGTCAACTAAAGTGCAATAGTCTTTAAATGAATAGTTTTAATTTTTACTACAATTGAGTGGTCTAACTGCAAAACTCACATTCTCCACTTTTAGTGAAAATTGAGTTGGCGGATTTTTTTATGTCCGCTTTGTTAAAGTACACGTGTTGTTTGCAATTTGCCAATAGTTCTCAAAAGTGAAGAATGTGAGTTTTGCAGATAGACCACTCAATGATTATGTTGTGGTTAACTTACCCCAACTATAATAATGAAACAGGCGATCATTTGAAACATATTGAAAACAATCAAGATTTTCTTCAAATCGTACGGCTTTCGATTTTTCATAAATTGCGGCCCCCATTTATAGATAAATAGCAAGTAAACCGTTAGTATGGCTATTGATGGAATTGGTGATATTACTAAAGGTAAATGTTCCAATCTCTTATCTGAAATATTTTGAAGAACCAATTAAACAACAAGTAAAGAAGTGTTTACAGCTAAAGAAGTAGAATATTTGCAATATTGCAATATTTTCTTGACGTTGAGAAAATACTGCTCTTTCCAAATATGTAAGAAATTAAAAAACACGCCTTCAATAGTTATCAAGCTTTTTTATTCGATAATTAAATAAATGTTTGTTTTAAAAAATTATAAAAATTTAATTTGTGGAAAATCCCTTTAAAACTCACGGATTTTGTTTAAAGTTAATTGAACTTTGATAATCAGTGAACAAATTCAAATATCTTTCGATTAAGCTCTATTTAGAGGCAACGTTAAAATATTAACCAATAAAAATAAATGATTGATGATTAAAGCGCGTTTAAAAAATAATAATAATAATTTTCTTGAAATTACTCCTTTCAATTTTCATTTATTTCTTACATGCCTTGAAGAGAATTCAGCCAAAATGTTACATACAAAAAGTAATGTAAAGGCTCGATATGTTAATTTGTGATAGGTTTTTAATAACATGATTCAAATAAAACTACTAATTTATTAGACAATATTAGTTGGTACACAGAGTGGTTCATTTTTTTGAAGCATATCAAACTTACCTTTTTTTTTTAAATGGAACACCGTATTTATTTCATTCGGTAACATGTTAAAATATAACGAAAACATACTTTATTCATATGAACTACAATGATAATAACAAAATTGCTTTTTTTCTTTCCTTGCAGTCGAAGCTGATAAGTGGGAGGGGTTTTTAGTCGGTAGTCTTCCAGTTTGGAGGGAGTCCAAACTTCGATGGATTTTCCCCTCCCATACCACAAAAAATACAAAATTGTTTAATTGTGAAGCTCACCTTTAACATTTCACTATAGTTACTTCACATTATTTTTATTTAAGATAAAATAAAATTTTTGAATTAACCAATAATATATTTTTATTGTAGTGAACTCCCCGAAAAGGAGCCAAATAGCTCCGAATGCTTATCATTAGTGGTCGATTACCCTGTTACGAAGTTCTGTGTTTTACCAACAAGTACGACTGTTACTTTCCTCCGTGGTTGCTAAATAACAAAATATTCAACTGCTTTATTAAAGCAGGTGCTCAAATTGCCTTCTTCCTTCAATTTGACTCTATCCCAGTGTATTATACAGTTATGACAGCATGCCATATTTTTTCAGATTCTTCTATAATTCAAAATTAAATGTAGTGCCGTAGATTCTTACGCGATCGCCATAACCTCTCCTCATTAAAATTGTAATTTTTTGAGTTAGGCAAGCATACCTTTCTGTATTTTGGAAAAACTTAACAATAACAGATAACTTAGTAATAACTAATGTCAATAACAATTGTTTCAGCACTTTGAGATACCTACACCTGATTATATAAGAGATATTTTATTTTCGTTTGTATTTTTCCTTGAAGCATTTCACTAGTATGATTCTATTCTAATAAGTTATTGAATACTAACTAAATATATGTAGGGCATTCAATTTAAAAAAAGATAAGATTGTTTCGTATCTTGAAAATGAGTCACGTTGTATATTATTAATTATTATTTTTAGTAGCTTAAATTAAAAGCTCCGAGTTTGATTTGAAACATTTTATTATAAACTTATCACAAAGCGAGACATCAAGCCGTCACATTACTTTTTGTACAACCGGTATAATATTAGATAACGTTGTGACAAATCGAATAATAATTTACATTTCATTGTATACATGGTTTGTCCTGTAAGTAATGAGAATCATGCCAGAACTTTTAAAAATATAATTAAATTCAAACAATGTTCTTAAACAAACATCCGTAGGGCATCAATATACCAGTTAAGTTAAATGTGCTATAATTTGTTGTTGATTTTTGTTTTTGTCCTGTTATTGGTGTGAACTGTTGGGCAATAAATTTTAAATTATTATTATTATTATTTCTCGCGGTTTATCACCTGTAGTAATCCTCCAGGAAGTCCTACACTGACATGCCGTTCAGTGTGTCACGACATCTTGTACGAGTTTAATTGTGTCAAAATGTTGTCTATTTAACTTGAATGACAACCAAGGAAACAAATAAAAGCTAAACAGAAGTAGATCTGTCCTATAGAAAAATTTGGGCAGCGATAGAATTTTTTTTGTCAAGGGATATTGACAAAAAAAATGAAAAACGAAAATGAAAAAACGAAAAATGTTCCGCAGTGTCAAGATTTAGCACAGATTCTTTATTTATTTATTTATTTATTTATTTATACGGAAGTCCATTTAATATACAGTCTTAAGTTAAAATATACAATTAAGAATAGTAAAAAACAAACAATAGATTAAAACACAAACATAGATTAAAATACAAACAATAAATTAAAATACAAACATTGATTAAAATACGAACAATAAATTAAAATACAAACGATCAACAGAATAAAGTACAAACAACAGATTAAAAAGAACAACTACCTGCTCTGTCGGAGAATATGCTGTAATGCATTCCGGCTAATTACACCAAAATCGGCATTGATGGCATTGCAGTTTCTGGCGATTCTGGCCATGCCAACATTTCTGGAATAATCAGTTCTACAATACCTCACGTGGAACAGATCGAAAGAACGCAGACTTCTAGCAGGCACGTTGATACTCAGATGGCTAAGTAAATAGGGGCAATCAATCGCCCCGTTCATTAAATTGTATCCTACCATTACATCTGCATTCCTTCTTCTCTGCTCCAACGTACCTATATTCAAAACATGCAACACCTCAATGTAATCGCCGATAATCCCAAACTTGTAGGCGATAAATTTTGTGAATTTAACTTGGACCCTCTCGATGATATTCACGTCAGATCTGCTATAGGGATTCCAAATAGTGCAACAGTATTCAAGGTGGGGCCGGACAAGGGATACGTACAACCTCGTAATTGTACTGATGTTTAGGAAGTCTCGGCTATTACGTTTTATGAAACCAAGAACACGAAATGCCTTAGCAGTTATATTGCATAAGTGGCTTTGAAAATTCCAGTTATGAGACAATGATACACCCAAGTCTTTAATATTAAGAACGCGGGATAAAAGGGCGTTGGATATGTAGTAATTCCTCACTGTGCTGGCCCTTTTTTTAGTGAAGGTTATGCTGTTGCATTTATTGAGGTTAAGACTCATATTATTATCAGTACACCAAACCGAGAATCTGTTTAAATCTTCCTGCAACAACAAAGGAGATATATCGTCCGATATTTTTAAAAATATTTTTATATCGTCTGCAAATAACAAACATTGAGAATGATGGAAACAGTCTACCACATCATTAATAAAGATATTAAATAAAAGAGGGCCAAGGTGTGATCCCTGGAGGACCCCTGAAGTTACAAGTATTTCAGACGATATTACACTGCCAATACGCACGGCCTGTGTCCTTCCTGACAAATAAGAGTGAATCCAATCTAACATGATCCCTCCGAATCCGATAAGCTTAAGTTTCAAAAGAAGGATGCTATGATCGACTGAGTCAAAAGCCTTAGAGTAATCGGTGTATATTGAGTCGACTTCATACCCCGCTTCTAAGGCTGTAACGATATAATCACTATACGACAGTAAGTTGGAGGAAGTAGAACACCCACTTCTGAAACCATGTTGCTTATCGGACAGGATACTAGATACACATTCTGATAGGGGTGCCGAACATCTGCAATTTTATTAAGATAATTTTATGCGCAATTAATTTTAAAATGCCTAATTGATAAACTAGCAACCTGAAATATAAATGTCAATTACAGTTCAAAATTGCTTTCATCTTAGCTACATTTTCTGAACTCTTAAGACTTTGGTGATCTCTCTGCACGATGCTCATTTTAGTTGGGTTATATTTTTGTTCCAGAATGGTTTGTGTCAACTAAACAATTGTACTTTTCCTTAAACATTCTCCAAGTATGCTTTCTAGTTGATAGCAATCGTTTCAGTTGCTTATCTTAAGCTTAACACATAATGTTTTTTTTTTCTTCCTGTGGGAGCTGTCTTCCTTGCGGATCCGGATGCACTGCAGCCTAGGTGGATTATTATTCTACACCATATTGCGTTACTCACGCAATTATTTCAAACTCAATCCCCTGCACTAGCTTGTGCAGGTTCTTTAGGGGTTGCGTGTGGAAATCATTTTGTACCATTTAACTGTTTCCAAATATGAGCTATATTTTGTTTTCCAGCGCATTGCAGCTACACAGAATGTGCATTGTTGTTTCCGGTGCCCTATCACAGAGCCGACAACTGGTGTCGCCGTTGTATAGACCGATTTTCCTTAGGTACTCTTTAACAGTCATGTTGCCTGTTAGTAGTTCTATAGTTGTTTTTAGCTGTGCCCTACTTAGTGACAGTAGTTCTATAGCTTGGTTAGAGTTAGGTCTATTTATAATGGCCTTACTGTGGTTAAGGCCTGGTCTGTTTACCTAGTATTCCTTGTGTTTGTTGCGAATCAACTTTCTTACTTCTAGGCGACTCGACTTTTTTGTGATGCCCAAGACAGGTTCAGGTCCCATAAATGATATGGTAGCTCCCTACCTTGCTAGCTCGTCAGCTTTTTCGTTTCCCTCGATACCTGAATGACCCGGCGTCTAGACAAGTGTGACCATTTTCTGTCTCGCCAGCTTATTCAGTGTGTCGAAGCACTCAAACAACAGTTTAGATGAAGTCTTTTGGCTTTTTAGAGCCTTCAATGCCGCCTGGCTATCGGACATAATTTAGATTTGCCTGTCACGACAGTCCTTCTCTATGTTAGTTCTCGCACATTCTATAATTGCGAATATTTATAAAGACTAGTGCCAGGCAGTCCTGCGTGTGGGCATAGCCTGTCTTCGTGTTTTTATTGTAGATTCCTGATCCAGTACCTGTGTCTGATTTAGAACCATCTGTATACCAGATCATGCTATGTTTGTGAATGTCTTCCCTAAAGTCGTTCGATTTGTTGCGGTCTGGAATAGTGACTTTAAAGAGTGCTTTTTCAAGATATCTGACTGTCATATGGTCCGACTTCATCTGCAAGAGAGGTCCCCCTTTGTCTGTCAAGAGTCTTCACACAAAATATTATCCCGTATCAATTTTCATTCGTTTGTCGATTTTATAACAGCCATCAATTTTAAGTTTCGAAAGAGTGTTTCCACTCCCAGATTGAGCATGAAATAAAATTTCGAGTTTAGAAAAGCCTGAAAATTTAATTTGGTCGCTTGGAGCGGCCAAACTAAATTTTCAGGCTTTTTTAAACTCGAAATTTTACTCTACGCGTATAAAACACTGGAATATTGTTAAGATATAAATACACTTTAAAATACTTTTTTTAAATAAGTTTTAATCAAAATATTTAATTAACAAAATATTTACATTTTTCTTTATACATTTCCAAGTCAAGTCAAATATTGCAATGTATCAAATTAATTTATTTAGAAATTTAATAAGCAAAATATGTTATTGTTATTGCATCAATAGCACTTCGTGGGTTAAAAAACACAATTTCAATGAAATATTAGTCTTTCACTTCAAATATAAATATAATTTTGATTCTCATAAAATGCAACATGTTTATAACACAAGAAACCAATAATTATGCCAATCTTCTGGATCGATTAACGCTATATGAAAAAACACCCGGATTTATTGCTATAAAACTATATAACAAATTACCCACTTATAAAAAGAACAATTCTTACTTTATTACGTTCAAAAACAATTGAGACAATTCCTTATTAATAAAGAACTAAACAAAGTATGTTTGTAATAAAAATAGAAAGTTGATAATACCTCTGTTATTTTTATAAATAAGTATGCCAAGTGATATAACTGATTTAGGAGCAAAAAAATCTATTCCCAATGATGACATAACCAACTATAGCTACTGCTTAAAGAAATGCAAGTTTGGGTTATATCTGGAAAACTAACGTCGATAGAAAACATTTGATAAAATGTTATTATTTAGGTCAAAATTATCGAAGACTTTGCCCTTAATAGTTTTTTTCTATCTCCTTTAACAACCGAGAAAAATCTATTTAAAAAATCGACACTTGTGAGTTATTTCAAATTATTTTTAAAGTATCGCATTTTATTAGCTTTTGTGTGTCTTTTGATTAGTGTGTTTTTTTAATGCGATTGTTTATATATCTTGTTTCTTTTATTTACTTAAAATATTATTTCTTTGGTTGTCCCTCCGGGGGCATTCTTTTCTCCTTTTAATTTTTGTTGAGTGTTTATTATTTTCGATTATTTTCTGTAATGCTCTTGTTAGTTAATTAAAAGTTTCTATTTTCCTTATGTGGATATTTGTTTATAGTCTGTTTTAATTTTGTGAAAATATTCGTAATCTGTTTTTCTCTGATTATAAATTTGAATTTGCTTTGTCAGTTCCTCATTGTAATTATGTGAGTATAGAATATTTTTTATTATAATTTGTTCGATTGTGTGATGATTTGCTATTTTTTTGTTTTTGAATAGTTTCTTTTTGTTTAGTCTAGTTGTTTTTTTTTATAAATTAATGGTAATAACTTTAACCATGATGTGGTTCTTTTTTCTATTTATTAGATGTTGTTTGAGTGTAGCTTTCAGTTGTGTATAGGTTACTTCGGGCGGTTTATATTTTATCGATATTGATTGAGTATTTATCGTTTTTTATTTGGGCTGTAATTATTTAGATGTAAAATTTTGTAATATTCGTCAGTATTTTATATTCCGTATCCTGTATAATAAATAAATAATAAAGCGATTCCGCCTTCTCTCGTATCTCTAGCGTGTATATAATTTCATAATTGTTGAAATTAATTTAAGTTCTTCGTGTTTGTTTTATAAACTTCTCATATTATTAGGGTAAATGCTGTTTATAATTGAGTTTATTTTGTATATTTTTTGTAATTTATTTTATTTTATTTATTTTATTTATTTTATTTATTTTATTTATTTTATTTATTTTATTTATTTTATTTATTTTATTTATTTTATTTATTTTATTTATTTTATTTATTTTATTTATTTTATTTATTTTATTTATTTTATTTATTTTATTTATTTTATTTATTTTATTTATTTTATTTATTTTATTTATTTTATTTATTTTATTTATTTTATTTATTTTATTTATTTTATTTATTTTATTTATTTTATTTATTTTATTTATTTTATTTATTTTATTTATTTTATTTATTTTATTTATTTTATTTATTTTATTTATTTTATTTATTTTATTTATTTTATTTATTTTATTTATTTTATTTATTTTATTTATTTTATTTATTTTATTTATTTTATTTATTTTATTTATTTTATTTATTTTATTTATTTTATTTATTTTATTTATTTTATTTATTTTATTTATTTTATTTATTTTATTTATTTTATTTATTTTATTTATTTTATTTATTTTATTTATTTTATTTATTTTATTTATTTTATTTATTTTATTTATTTTATTTATTTTATTTATTTTATTTATTTTATTTATTTTATTTATTTTATTTATTTTATTTATTTTATTTATTTTATTTATTTTATTTATTTTATTTATTTTATTTATTTTATTTATTTTATTTATTTTATTTATTTTATTTATTTTATTTATTTTATTTATTTTATTTATTTTATTTATTTTATTTATTTTATTTATTTTATTTATTTTATTTATTTTATTTATTTTATTTATTTTATTTATTTTATTTATTTTATTTATTTTATTTATTTTATTTATTTTATTTATTTTATTTATTTTATTTATTTTATTTATTTTATTTATTTTATTTATTTTATTTATTTTATTTATTTTATTTATTTTATTTATTTTATTTATTTTATTTATTTTATTTATTTTATTTATTTTATTTATTTTATTTATTTTATTTATTTTATTTATTTTATTTATTTTATTTATTTTATTTATTTTATTTATTTTATTTATTTTATTTATTTTATTTATTTTATTTATTTTATTTATTTTATTTATTTTATTTATTTTATTTATTTTATTTATTTTATTTATTTTATTTATTTTATTTATTTTATTTATTTTATTTATTTTATTTATTTTATTTATTTTATTTATTTTATTTATTTTATTTATTTTATTTATTTTATTTATTTTATTTATTTTATTTATTTTATTTATTTTATTTATTTTATTTATTTTATTTATTTTATTTATTTTATTTATTTTATTTATTTTATTTATTTTATTTATTTTATTTATTTTATTTATTTTATTTATTTTATTTATTTTATTTATTTTATTTATTTTATTTATTTTATTTATTTTATTTATTTTATTTATTTTATTTATTTTATTTATTTTATTTATTTTATTTATTTTATTTATTTTATTTATTTTATTTATTTTATTTATTTTATTTATTTTATTTATTTTATTTATTTTATTTATTTTATTTATTTTATTTATTTTATTTATTTTATTTATTTTATTTATTTTATTTATTTTATTTATTTTATTTATTTTATTTATTTTATTTATTTTATTTATTTTATTTATTTTATTTATTTTATTTATTTTATTTATTTTATTTATTTTATTTATTTTATTTATTTTATTTATTTTATTTATTTTATTTATTTTATTTATTTTATTTATTTTATTTATTTTATTTATTTTAATTTTGTCTTAGTCGAAATAATATTTTATTTTATATTTTTCGCTCGTATCTGTTTACCTATTGTATATAGAGCCATCTCTTGTTCAAACATACTTAAAATTGTTTTCCTTTTTTAATCTTGTTTTTAGAACAATGCATTTGTAAATGTTGTCAATTATACAGGGTCGCTAAAAAGTATGGATACAGCTAAATATTTTCAGAACTGTTTAGCAGAGCTCATTGAAACTTGGGATACATTTAGAAGTGTTTAAATTCTATCATCTCAGATTTTTTTAAATTTTCTACCATCCTATATTTTTAAAATACAAGGCTAATTTGATTTTTTTTAATGGCACGGGAGGTCAAATATTTTATTGTTGAAAATAGAATTTTCTTGTGAGTTCTGTTATGTAACACATGTATCTTATTTTAAACGAAACTTTAAAAAAAATTATCGAACTAACAACATTTTGAAAAATTTAAAATTTTGTTAGCCTTGGGAATGTTGTCTTTATCTATCGTTAGTTCGTTTCCGCCTGAACTTTGACTAAAAAATAAATAAAAGTTAATAATAAATGTAAAAACAAGACATTTAACTGAAACAGAACACATTTTAATAAAAGAAAATTGCTTAATAACGAATAACATTAAAAATGACAATTTCGTTTCTTATTTGTTTGTTCGATAATTGTTTTCAAAGTTTCGATCAAAATAAGATGTTACATTACAGAACTCAGAAGGAATTCTCTTTTCAAAAATAACAAATTTAACCACCGGTGCCATTTAAAAAAAATCAAGTTAGCCTTGTATTTTCAAAATAAACGATGGTAGAAAGTTGAGAAAATCAGAGATGATAGAATTTAAACACTTCTAACTGTATCCCAAATTTCAAGAAATTCTATTAAACCGTTCTGAAAATATTTAGCCTTATTCATACTTTTTAGCAACCCTATATAGATGTCTGTGTCGATCATATTGCTTTTTTTGTTTTCATTGTTATTATGGTAGAGATTTTTTCCTTGTAATTTTCATTTATTTGTGTACTGGCAATGTTGTCTATTTCAATTTTAGCTTTTATATTTTTAACTATTTTTTAAACCACTTCTTAGACTTCTCCGATTTTTTCATTTTTTTTTATATATAGATTCCTCTGTTATTATAATATTGTTTAGTATTTCCTCCTTTTCTATCTTTTACATTTGATATTCTAAATTTCGTACGCGTTTGTTAAGTTGATCATTGTCTTTAATGTTTTTTTTTTGCATTTGTTTTTGTATTTCGTCGAATTTTGCAGTTACGAAATCAATCGATTTTTTCAGTTCATTGACTTCGGTTAAAATTTCCTTGATTGACTTCACTTCTTCGCTAGAAATCTGATTTTCTCTAAGAATTTTTCCCTTTTATATTTTGTATTTATCTTATATTGTAGTCATAAAGTTTGATCACAGTCACAGAAAAAAATCTAATATGAGTATTGTTTGGTGTTCAATACCCCCAAGACGCGTATACCGGGTGTTGACTTGGCGGACGCAACATAGGAAATCGCATGTTAATTTTAAAGTGTTCAAATATTGGCCCCCTATCTATTTTAGAGACAAAATGTATGTCAATTTTTTTGTAGAGGAAAAATTCTAAATTTATTAATGTTCACACTTAACACTTTACGTATCTTTAAGTTAAAATAATTAAGAAAAAGTAATGCGATTTTATAAAAATAATGATATACCATGGAATTGATACAACAATTGCGGATATTCCCTGTTGTTTTTTAGGTTCAATTTAGAGCTTTAAACAAGTGTTTTCCACTCCCAGACTAAGCATGAAGTAAAATTTCGAGTTTACAAATTTTCTGGGCTTTTCTAAACTCGAAATTTTACTTCATGCGCCACGCGTATAAATCATTATAATATTGTCAAATTTATGTATATTCGAACTTCACTTAAAATCTGTCTTTTATACGCGTGGCGCATGAAGTAAAATTTCGAGTTTAGAAAAGACCAGAAAATTTGTATCAGGTCGCTGCGCGACCCTCGACAAATTTTCACGGGGCTTTTCTAAACTCGAAATTTTACTTCATGCTTAGTCTGGGAGTCGAAAACACTCGTTTCAAATTCTTCAAGCTTCAAATTGAACTCTTTTAAAAATCAACAAATGTCAGAAAATTATCAGCTAAAATAACTAAGAAAAAGTAATGTGATTTTATAAAAATAATGACATACTATGGAATTGATACAACTTCGGATATTCCCTGTTTTTTTTAAGTTCAATTTAAAACTTTAAACAAGTATTTTCCACTGCCAGACTAAGCATAAAGTAAAATTTCGAGTTTAGAAAAGCCCCGTGAAAAGTTGTCGAGGGTCGCGCAGCGACACGACACAAATTTTCTGTGCTTTTCTAAACTCGAAATTTTACTTTATCGCTACGCGTATAAAACACTATAATTTTGTCAAATTTATATATATACGAACTTCACTTAAAATCTGTGTTTTATACGCGTGGCGCATGAAGTAAAATTTCGAATTTAGAAAAGCCCAGAAAATTTGTCTCGGGTCTAAACTCGAAATTTTACTTCATGCTTAGTCTGGGAGTGGAAAACACTCGTTTAAAGCTTTAAATGGAACTCTTTTAAAAAATCAACGAATGTCAGAAAATCAACAGATTAAATAATTAAGAAAAAGTAATGTGATTTTATAAAAATAATGACATTTTTCTTATATAGTGTCTCATTTTAAAAACATTTACTTTAATCAAGTGACTACGATATCTTATGCCATTTGGACATCCGCAGTTGTTGTTTCAATTCCATGGCATGTCATTAGTTTTATAAAATCACATTATTTTTTCTTAATTTTTTTGAACTTAGAGAAACGTAAAGTGATAAACGTTAACACGAATGAATTCAGCATTTTTCGCTATACAAAATAGGTAAATTCACTTTGTTTCTAAAATATATAGTGGAGCCAAAATTTGAACATTTTAAAATGTACATGGGATTTCCTATGTTGCGTCCACCAAGTCAACACCCGGTATAGTTGTCCGTCTTGGGGATATTGAATACAAACAAAACTCTTTTCCTACGACTGCTCCCGAAAACAGACATATCGTCGCAATACCTTTAAATTGAAAGTTGTCAATTGTGTATTTGCCGCTTATCAACAAGTAATGTCATGCTTGAAAATTGAATTTTTAGTTTCAAAATTATTTGACATTGATATTACTCATATTAAATTGAGATAGACGCGGGTAATTCGAGATCGTAGAAAAAGCAGAGTGTGTTCACACGTTCTGAAAGGTACATTGGATGCTCGTACTTAGTACTCGCATGCAAAACGAAGCTTTCAAAACGTGTTTGAATGTTTGACCAAATTGCATTTACGAGCCCGCAGAGCGAGTAAATGCAAGGTATATGCAAGGTAAATACAAGGTATAAGCTGCAATGCAGCTTTCAGATCGTGTTTAATATTTGGCTTTTCCTACGACCAAACAGCAGCGGCGTTAATTGTTCTTCGTCGCTACTCATTTTATAATAATAATTTTGACACTGACGTCTTCAAACGTCTTTACTTTTAAAACGAGCATGCAATGTAGCTTTCAGAACGTGTGAACACACTGCTTTTCCTACGATCAAACAATTTCTTAGGCATGTTTCAATCATAATTTTTCTCGAATTACCCGCGTCTATCTCAGTTTAATATATGAGTAATATCAGTGTCAAATTATTGTAATTTTCAAGCGTGACATTATTTGTCAAAATACAAATATAATATTCATACTTATTATTGCACAGGTGTAACGACAAAATGTCTGTTTTCAGGCGGGGTCATAGGGAAAATCTATTATTTTATATTACAGTGATTAAGTATAATGTACGGATATGTGTTTTAATAGGTAGAGGTATGAGATATTTGGACAAAATACAGGGGCACAATACAGACGCGTAGATAGCTTTTTGTGATAGGGGGAGGATTTGAGTTAGTACTTTGTTTCATACATTTATTTTTCTAAAGTACAAAGAATGATGATGTGTCCGTCATAGCACTTTCCCCGTCATTTAAACAATTTTTTATTGACAAACTAAACGTATTTCACAGATAATCGGGTAAAGACTATTTCGCATTAATTCAGCGTTTTATACGCGCGGCGAATGAAGTAAAATTTCGAGTTTAGAAAAGCCTAATTTTGCTCGGTCGTTCGCTTCGCTACGCGCCCGAGCCGAATTTTCAAGCTTTTCTAAACTCGAAATTTTACTACATGCTTAATCTGGGATTAGAAACGCACGTTAGACGGTCAATCATAAACCTATTTTGCAGTTTTTTTTTATTGTAAAATTTATGACTCAAAATAAATAGAGTAGATGTTTTAGTCAACTTTTGGCAAATACGATTTTCCTTCCAGTTTGACCAATTTTCAGTTTGATAACGTCAAGTAACGTGATTGATTCAGACATGTAATTTGTTTCCGTCAAACATTCTAACTTGTTAGAATGTTGATATAAACACGTAACATGTTTGAACACATTATTTGTTTGAAGTTATCATTTATTTTTTTTAGCGTAATATTAATTTTTGTGAATTTCATACAAGTAAGTCTGAAATTTAGTTGATTTTCCTCAGAATAAGGAATTTTACTTTTATACAGGGTGTTCCGGGAGGAATGTGCCAAACTTCAGGGGTGTATATATAGATTTTGAAGATACGCTTATAAATAATCGGTAATAAGAGCCGACAAATCTATTAATTTTAAATGAAACTTAAATTTATTCAATGACGCATCAAACAATATTAAATGAGGGGAAGACTAAACCAAATTACATGTTCTTAACATTCGGTTAATGGAGTAGTACCTGGTATAGTTTAGGTCATTTTAAGTAAAAAAAGTTAAATCAACATAGGTCCGATTCGGAAAGGTTAGTAAATTGGGGTTGAAGAAAACAGTTCAAAATTGCAAGAAGTAGGCTTTGGAAAGTATTGCTGTGCAATTATTTGTTTTTCTGTCACTTATAAGTTAACCTAACTGCTATATATGATTATTTTAAACATGCCTTTAACGTCTACTAATAAAGAATATGCAGCTATTTATTTTATTTGCAGCATTTTTAATGGTGTATAAATGAATACCTTTGAATTTGGTAGTGTATTACGATGTGGAAAACGCCGATATTATTCCCGGATGGCAGCTTTAGCATTACTATTACAAAAGCAGTAGATAAACGCTTTTCAAAGTCTACTACTCACTTCAATTTTGAACAATTTTCATCAACAAGCCATAATTCACTAACCTTTCCAAATCGGATCTATGTTGATATAACTTTTTTTGCACAAAATAACCTAAGTAATATACCCCTGCAGTTTGGTAGATTCATCCAAGGACGCTACGCTACCAAACTAAATTTTCAGGCTTTTCTAAACTCGAAATTTTATTTCATGCGCCACGCGTATAAAACACTGATTTAAAGTGCAGTTTGAAAACACACAATAGATCTTTAATTCGAGTAACACAGGATTAGATATTTAGTTTTTTTTAGCGCTGTTCAGTTTTAACAACAAATAATAATAACAATTTAAATTTTCAAAATAATTACAGATTTGTTGAATTGAATGGTACACGGGAAATTTGCCCCCGTGATTAACGTTGAACCTATTTCAACTTTAATTGATTAATGGTGACTTCCTGATTTAAATTGTGCAATGTCAAAACTAAGTAAATTAAAAATAAACCTTCTAAATAATAATCTTTCCTCGAAAAACGCCGAATAGAAGAAAACTATTAAGATTAGGTATAGGAAACCCTAATACAATCTGAAAGAGAATTGGATCCTGCGTAAGAATGTATTACTACATACAGTGTGTGTCATTTAAAAAAAATGAAGTTTTACAAGTTAGGATATTCTAGCACATTTTATTTATCGCCCTGTGTATTTTTTTTATGAAATCATGATTGACGCTATAGTTCGAACATTCAACTAAACAATGGAAATTATTGTAATGGTTCAACGTTAATTACGGGGTCAAAAATAACATTTCACGTGTACCATTCAATTCAACAAATCTGTAAACATTTTGAAAACGGTCAATGATAGGTATAGGTAATAATAAAGTAGCTTACCTTTATTTGTTCCCTAGAATTCAAAAATGCCAAAAAACACAGGGTGTTTTATTTAAAAAAAAAAACAGATCTTTGATGTGGATCTTGTTATGAGTCACCCTTTACAACTGCTAAAAATTTTATATTGTGCATACAACGATCCTATTTTAAAAGAATTTCACGAAATTGCATGGTTTTCCATAAAACGACCGCTTCCGTATGCGGTGCCCCACCCTGTATAACAGTATTCCGGTTTTGATTGAAATTTTTAGTTTTTACAAATATTATTGATTCGTAAAATCACTATTGCCGATTTTAGTTAATATGTATGCATTTTATCAATTTATATAAAAACCGTGAAATATTAATTTATTTTAATAATTTTGACAGGATTAGTAATTTATGTTATGATTTCCGATAATTCTTATCTACTTTGAATAATATTAATAACTCTTATCATATTTCGATATCTTGTATGATTTCTATATATTTTTATGTACAATATACAAATCCTGATAATTATAGCGTTTGGTAAATTTGCAGGAATGCCTTTCTTTTATAAAACCGGTCAATTTATAGCTTGATCCTTGATTAAGCATGAAGTAAAAAAAAAATCGAGTTTAGAAAACCCTGAACGTTTGGATTTAGACACGAAGCTTCCAATCTAAAGTCAAGCTTTTCTAAACTCGAAATTTTACTTCATGCGCCACGCGTATAAAACACTGGTTTAAAGTGAAGTTGAAAATATAGCCGAACATTTTTCAAATTGATTTATTCTAGTAGTCATTCAGAACTATATCGAATATTAACAATAACTAAACATGTTTTTGGATTTTGGCCCTTTGTGAATTTTCACCTATATTTTAGCATACAAAAAATTTACAAAGGAATATTGATTATTACTTACATTATAAAACCAGTAAATTGCACCAAAAATAAATTATTAATTCTTTCATGTTTTAACACCCCTAGGTTGTCGCCTAGGTTCGCCTAATGAAAGAGCCGGCCTTGAACACAAGTATTTTATTTATTTATTTGTGACATTATATTTTATTATTCAGTAATTATTCTATACTTTGCTAAATTTAAGGCAGCCGTATTTTTAGAAATAATGAAAATCGGACCTATTGTCTTCACATGAGCCCCTGAACAAGACGTGTTATTTTTACACTGAAATAATTATGGATTCAATAATTTAATTTAACATTTACCTGCTAAATCATGTATCGCATATTTGTACCAACTAAGCCCCCTTTTTAGCACGAATGCCATTTTCCGAGTTTATCCAACCGACTGAAGTTCTACGACTGTGTTCACAATATATACGTTCATTAAAATTCCTTTCATTTCCATTTGTATTTGGGTAGAAATTGATTGAATTGTTTGTAAATCAGTTCTCACAAATATTTAAATTGCTAATTAATTGATGGTGTCATTGATGTAAAAGTTAAAATCTCTGTATGTTTGTGTCAGCAATCCCTCCACTAAATAATCTCACCAGCCTCCACTGATGTGCACTATTATAGCAAATATATAAATGTTTAATTCTTTTGTTAAGTACCTGTTTTATTTAAACTGAGAGTTAACTTTTGAAATCATCTAAAATTTAATAACCCTTGAATTAATTCTTACTTAACACTTGGTAAAACATGTTTAAACAATTAGGTAAAAAATTAAACACGTGGATTGTTTCACGTTAAATTAAAAAAAAATTATTCTGACTAGTTTCGATTTTTACATCATTTTTAAAGAATAATACAAATTAATGCCGACATAAGTATACAGGGTGGAACATTTATCCTGGCCACCTAGAATATCTCAATAACTAAATTCTTGAGAAAACATGTTTTAAATAAGAAGTTTAAGTCAAGGAGGGGCTGATGCAGCAGTCTTATCCATTTTTAATTTTCATTATATTTTTAAGGTCATCCGAGGTCAACTTAATTTTTTCAAACGGAAACATATTTTGCATTAAAGATTCTTAATCTACGATTTAAAACAAATTACTATTGTTTGAAACAATTCTTCACTTAGACATTACTTTTTACAATATTGAATCATGTTATTTAATATGAATGAAATTGATAATAAATAAAATAGTATCAAATATAATATAAACATGTAACCTAAATAAATAATTATACGACAGAACCATTTGTTTCATTACAGTTTCTTAATCTACGACTCGAAAACATAACTTTTATTTGAAACTTTTTTTTCCGCCGATTATTTTGTTATTATTGACTTTATTAGTGTAAAATAATCTCAATCATTTTATTAATAATAATACAGGAGAATTGCAACTTAATTACAGACAAATCTATGTGTTAATAGTGATAGATTTTTATATTTTTATTTACATAAAACTCACAAGTTTAACGTATTTTCGCAATAAGCGTGAGACAAATGCACCAAAAATTCAATTAGGTTATGAACGGTGAAGGCTTCTACTTCGTTATAGATATTAATTCAATAAAATAAAACTGTTTAACTTTGTTTGTACAACACAATATTTTTTATTTTTGTGACTCCGTTTGATAATGGCAAGTTGAGTTGCCGAAACTGCAGTCACAAAAATAAAAAATATTGTGTTATACAAACATAGTTAAAGTAGTTTATTTTATTGAATTCAATTAGGGCTAACTTAAACATTCACTAGGTTAAAACAATATTGAATTCCAACTTGAAAATTATTATTGATACAAGGTGACACATGTCTGTGTTAAGTTAACACATGATTGTGTCAAGTTAATACAATATTGTGTTATGTTAATTCAATTAGGGCTCAATGATGAATCTCAAGATTTTCTTAGTCTTGAATTTTACTAGTAGTTTAAATTCAAATCAAGTTGATACAATAATATTTAAATAATGGCTTCAATGTTTCAAACTTGATTTTCAAGTTGTAATTCAATCTTGTAACAATGTAGAATTTCTACTTGGAACCTTTATGATAATAATATAATTGAGTCGCCTATTTCCAAAAACCATTAAATCCATTGTTTTCAAATGGATTTAGTGCTTTTTGGAAATAGGCGACTTAATTACTAATGTTAGAATATATTTTTCAGGCTTATCTGAATGAACTCTGCTGGTAAACTAGAGTGCCTGAATTGGAAACTGTACAAGAAAACTGGAATGTCTGCTAAACTGCTCACACTTTAGTTTACCAGCATAATTCGTTCAGATAAACCTAAAATATATGTTGTTATATTATTTCTATTTGAAATAACTACGTGAATTATTTTTAATGATATTAAAACAACATCAATTTAAAGTTCAACTTTATTTAAATATGAGATAGAATAAATAATATAAATACAAACTGAAATCATAGTAATAATTTAATTATACAAAAAACAAATGAACATTTAGTCTGTACACCTAGAAATAAACAAGAACAAAACATATGTATAGAGGGTGGCTGATTTTTCAGTGTCGAGCTCATTTATACCAGGTAAAATATTATAGATGCAAAAAATATTTTTCCTACAATCCCTATAAAAAGTAGGCTTATACGCTCGCAAAAGTGATCGGATAGCAGGCGTTTCCCGAGGAGGCGTCACTTAATGTCACTTTGCCGCTTTAAAGCGGCAAAAAGATTAGGCGTTCGCTAAAATAAACGTTTTTTTCGAGGAATTGTCAAAAATTCTTCAAATAATCCAACTTAATAATATCATGCATGGTGATCAAAGATAAAAAATTCTTCAATATTCTGCCAAGTTCAACGTGTAAAATGGTGGAGAACTATAAACAAGTTACAAGGTATGGAAAAAAATGTTCTACTCATTCATTAATCTAAAAATACGAAACCGTCTAAAACATCTATTATCTGTTTATTTATTTAAATAAAATTTTCTCAACATGAAATCATTTAAGACACATATGGTCAACCCCCGGCCCGCGGGCCGGATCCGGCCCGCTGTAAGATATGATCCAGCCCGCGAGACATTTTGAAAAAACCCAATTAAAAAAATATAACATTAGGTACTTATACTCACGGGAGTGACATTGAGGCAGCAAACATGAAATTCTTTGATGTTTGCCGCCTCACTCTTTGATAATCGCCGCCACTCGACTTGCTCGATCAAATTCTTTGAGGTTTGCCGCCTCACGGGCGACACATCAAAAGATTTATTGCTTCTCAATTATTCTAAACTAGTTTTTTCCAGATTATTCGTTCATTTTGTCTATATAAGCGGGTGGATAGCCCGAACGTTAGTTCAGTTCTATTTGAGCTACCGAGGTGATAACTTGGACAAGCGATATCCTAGCGAACTGCTCGAGCCGTCAACTTGCGTTGTGACTTTGTGTGCATCTTGAGTGGTTACTAACTATAGTTTGTTATTAAGTTTATTGAACGAAAAGTAAACAAAAATGATGTCTGGTGGAAAGAAACGAAAAAAATTCTTTTTTATCTTGCACAATGGTAAGCCTATTTGTTTGCTGTGTAATGAATCCATTTCAGTAATGAAAGAATTCAATATAAAGAGGCATTACTCAACTGAGAATGCTACGCTGCACTTACTGACAGGACAATTAAGAACAGACAAAATCCAGAAGCTTACCGCAAATTTGAAAAAACAGCAACAAATGTTTCATAAACAAAGAACACAACTTGATAATGCTGTGAAAGCTAGTTTTATAGTTAGCTCAAAATTGGCAAAGGCATTAAAACCATTTGCCGAAGGAGAATTTATCAAGGAGTGTATGTTAGAAGTTTGCGGTATTATGTGTCCTGAAAAGATAAAAGAATTTGAAAAAATTAGTTTGTCAAGACGAACTGTTGTTCGACGTATAGAAATGATGGCTAATGATATAAAAACAACATTGACTGACCGTATGGCTGGTTTTGAATCATTTTCCATAGCATTAGACGAAAGCACCGGCACCGATTTGTCTGACACAGCTCAACTGGCTATATTTATTCGAGGTGTTGATAAGGAGTTCACTGTTACAGAGGAATTGCTTGCCTTACAGCCGCTAAATGGAACCACTACAGGAGAGAATATTTTTATTGAAGTTCAAAAGGTATTCACAAGTTTTGGCTTACCATGGTCAAAATTAATTGGAGTATGCAATGATGGTGCACCTTCTATGGTCGGCTTACGTAAAGGTTTCATCGGAATTTTGAATGAAAAAGCAACAGAATTAAATGTGCAATAAGATGATTTGATAGTCCTTCATTGCATTATCCACCAACAGAACTTGTGTTCTAAGTCCATGCGACTCCAGAATGTTATGAATGTGGTAGTAAAAACCATCAACTTTATTTGATCCCGAGGGCTTAACCATCGTCAGTTCAAGGCGTTTTTGGATGAAATATCAGCTGAATATAACGACGTAACAATCATTGTGAAGTCAGATGGCTGGGCAAAGGAAAAATGTTACAACGGTTTTACGAGCTTAGAAATGAGATAGCAGACTTTATGAAAATAAAAGATAAACCACTATCTGAATTAAGTGACCCAAAATGGATATGTGACTTAGCATTTCGGGTCGTACTTACAGGCTATTTGAATGATTTAAATTTGAAACTTCAAAAACAAGGATAGTTAGTAAATGATTTGTACAGCCATTTAAAAGCGTTTTAGATCAAACTACGCTAGTGGGAGTCACAGATGCTGTCTGGCAACAGTTACCATTTCAACACGCTCTCTGCGTATGAAAATATTGCTTATGCTCAATATGCTGAAGAACTCAAGTTACTGTCGGAACAATTTTCGAACAGATTTTGCGACTTCAAAAACATGGAAGACTGTTTCAGTTTATTTGCTACTCCTACAACATATATTGTACAAAATGCTCCAATACACTTACTAATGGAGTTGATCGAGATTCAAGAAAACTCACTCCTAAAATCCAAATTTGAAGACGTAGAGATGTGCGATTTCTACAAAAAATACCTAGAAGAAGACAATTTTCCGCAGTTTGGAAGAAGATTGATTTGTGCGTTTGGCAGTACTTATAAATGCGAACAGTTCTTTTCATTGATGAAAGTTAATAAATCAACACATCGTACAAGACTGACTGACGATTATTTGAAAAAATTCTTTACGTCTTTGTGTCAGTGGAATTAATCCAAATATCGGTGGATTAGTTTCCCAAATTCAAGCTCAAGTGTCTCATTGATTTCGGTGTATTTAACTTTTGTAGTTTGTAACAATTGCAAATTTAACGATTTAATTATAATGTACCATTTTTTAAAATTTCATTTTGTTATTTTAAGAAATTGTACTATAATGACATTGTCGTATTATTTCATGTCTAATATCTATCGCAATAATTATTTATGTACCAAGTCAGTAAAATAAGACTTTATCGAACGAGTCTGAGGTTATGAGACGAGCGAGCGGAGCGAGCGAGGTGAATAAAGACGAGTTCGATAAAGATATTTTACTGACGTGGTGCATACAAAATTTTATCGCCAATCTTAAAAATAAATGAAAAAGTATAGGATTTTTTATTTAAATTAAAAAAAAAATAGAAAATATGTATTATTATTTAAACAAACACTACGAATTAATCAAGATATTAAACCACTCTATTTGTTGTATATGTGGAAATTGATGGTGCATCCTGTGGCATTATTTAAATTTATTCCTGATGTTGACCCATCAACGGAAAAATTTTGTGGAAAATGAATATTTTCATTTTGATGTAAAGTTGTGGCAGTGTTGTCATTGATATCAAAACGGTGCGCAATTTGATCACCACCCAAAATCGTTTTTGCAATCTTCGTTTTGTTCAATATTGATTCCTCAACATAGGACTCAGCAACGGTATCACTCTTCCACCCTCCATGACGTTTCAAATTTTCTTTGCTGCCCCCTGCATTAGCAAACAAAGTAGCAGACGACCTCCGAAAACAATGACCAGTATATTCTGACGGATTTGGCAAATTTAAATAGTTCGCAATTTTACATGGTATGTTTCCAAAAGTGTGGATACCCACAGGCTGCACTGTGCATTTACTTTTTCTATATGTAATAAAAAATCTATCATGTTTGGTCTGTGCGGGACGAAGTTTGGCATATTTTTTATATAACTCAATCGGTTTAACGTGTCCTTCGAACTCTGATGTTACGACAAATACTCTTGGTTTATTAGTTTTCGTGTGTCTTATATGCACAATCAATACAGTATCCTTGTCTTCTATATCATCAACTTTAAGATTTACTAATTCATTATTACGGCAGGCTCCAGCAACGCCAAAAATAACACAAATCTAAAATAATATCTACATTAATAACAAATATGCTTCGATAATTGATTACTATCTTACCTTCATCATTAAATATATTTCATTTGGTGCATTCAATAGAAACTGTATTATTTCTTCTTGTGTGAGAACTTTCGATTTTTTTGCCGTATAATTTTTTGATTTCTGTTTTAAAAACGCCGTAAGTTTCTTATATTGGCTTATATCAACGTCGTTTTTTACCGAAAGAGATGCTTTTAACATAGAATAATATGACCATAATGTTGCTGCTTTATATTCCTTGGATTTTTCAGAAAAATATGTCAAGAGAACGTTTTCGCTAATTTTTTTAATGTTATTTCTGTCACACCAACTTGTGAATAAATCGTGTTGACGATTATAAATATGTCTAGACTTACTTGGAAGAATTTCGAGCGTTGTTTCTATCGCTCTTTCGCGTATTTCTGGTGGAGTACATGGTATTTCAAACTCTTCACTACTCATGTTTTTTTTTGACAACTAAACTGACAGAATTCGACCTCCTTAGATTTTGTTAGTATTGTCCCATAATGTTACTTGTTGAAAGTAGTAAAATAATGGGACGGTTTAGTGCCGCAAATGGCGATAATAATAGATGTATTTAGTGCCGATTGGCGATAAAAAATATTATCACTACTTTAAAATGCACTAAGTACTTTCAAACGCGGGCCGCGAACGTATTTGCACGCTAAAGTTTGGCCCTCAACAAGTCAAAGGTTGCCCATACCTGGTGTACATTTATGGTAAAATTTTATATAGGATGCTAATTAAAAATTGAAGTGTTTCTTCTAATTATTTGAATAAAGAGACATAGTAATATAATAAAATATTTGTTTTAAGAGTTTATAATAAAAAAATACGAACATAAATACAAGTTGTACATAAATAATCACATTCTGAATTTGTTTTGCTTTGGAAATATAAATGCAATTATGAATTTTATTTTATAATATTTATCTTTTACATTTTATAAAAGAACAAATACGTTTTATTAAATATAAAAAATTCCCAGTACAAGAATATATCAGTAAATAATCTACAACTAATTTCTCATAAACAGTCGCGGCTTCTAAATAATTCAATTTGGTACATTTGGTACAATGATGCAAAATTTTAACTTCATTAAAAGCCGCTGAAATTTTCAAAGATAAGCGCATATCTTGCATTGATAAACCACTATTTAATACTTGTTAGTTTAGTCATAGAAACATTGTAAATTTGTAAAACTTTAAAATGACACTAAATATGTCGAAACTCGAGTGGTAAATATATAAATAAATATTAAAATAAAGTACTATAGCACATTGAAACACTTCTTAATATTGATTAATTAATATGGATTACCACATAGTAGCGCTCAATACTATACAAATGTTGATTTACATGTATTTTCTAGGTATTTTACTATACCTCTGGGTTGTGTTGTTTGTTTACTATAAAATTACTTATAAGAAATAAAAGAAGTAATATAGATTAATGAAGGCAACAAAACACCAAACTTACGAGTTGTCTAAATATAAATCGTAAAAAAGCTTTTTTAAACGTTTTAAACGGGATTGGTCAGCATTTAATTCAAAACTTAAAATTTATAATAATATACTGGAAAATTCAAACTAAGATCAGATTTTACCAATTCCAATTGCAAGAGTCAAACTAAAGACATTTATTAATAAAATGATCTTACTTTACTTGATGATGAAACTATTGCAAAACCATTTTTCTTTTCTTACAAAAATTGGACAATGTGTAATGGTACTAAAAATTTGCATTATTAACAAACTTATACTGACTATTCTAGTTTTTTTGTCTTTAAATTTGTTACCAATCAATAATGTTGCATACAAATTCACATATATAAAAATAATATCAAATACTCAGTAATAGTTACGTTTAAAAAAAAATCTGTATTACTATTTGATAAATGATAAGTTGATATATTATATAGTATTATTAATGTAAATATATATTATTAAAGTAAATAATTATACTCTTATTATTTTTAATACGTTTGGTGTATGAAGAGTGGTCAATAAACAAAGCTTTTATTTCGATATGGCAAACATGTCAAATGTAATCTAAAAATAAACACTATAAACTACGTGTATACATATTATTAAAGAATTTCCATTTGCAACTCAATTCCTTAAACCACTAGGATAATAAAGTACCTACTAAGAAAGATTCGAAACGAGCAACTTTCCGAAAAAATATGTAAGATTAATTGTTGATTGAAACTTATATAATCAGGAAAAAAGCTCGTATTTCTTCTTAATGAATTCAAATGGTCCATGTTTCTATTTGTTGTGTTCACTATTCACTAACTGCAACGAAAAACGACGCCATGAATTAGTGCGCATCTAATGCGGTGATGCAAAATCTCCGGACGTTGTAGAGTCGTTGCCCATGAAAGAAAAGTATACACGAAATATACACCGACGCGAATTTAGCGCACCAAGTAGCAAAACCGATGAACTATAATTATACGCAAATTTTCACTTTACCATCATTAAAACATCCCTCTAATATTTGGTGTGTAGTATCTTGTAATGATAATAAACTGTTTTAACATTGAAAACAATCGGACGTCCATTTATGGACTTGCTATTGCACTTGGATGTTGTAATGATAATAAAATCGAAATGTATGGACGTCGTAATGATAGCGGGATGATATATATACATGCGCCACCGGTAGAAAACACTGACATTACGAAGTTTAAAACACACCGCTAAACTTTACATTGCATCAGTGTTTTGTACCGGTAGCGCATAAAGTAAAATTTCGAGTTTAGAGAAGTCTGAAAATTTGGTTTGGCCGCTCCGCGCTACGCGACCAAACCAAATTTTCAGTCTGTTCTAAACTCGAAATTTTACATCATGCTTAGCCTGGGAGTGGAAAACACCGGTTTGAAGCTTCAAATTACATTCTTTTAATAAACCGAGCGTCGGCAAATGTACAACGTATGCTAATGTATACTTAAACGAAAAATTCTCATGTTCGGTGTTACATAAAACTCTCTGTATATACAGGGTCCTGCATCTCACCTCCCGTCTTCTGTAGCTCAGTTACTAATTAAGTTAGGCTTTTGATATTTGGCAGACTTTACCTGTATCCTAGGGCGTATTTCAGGAAAATATTTTTGATTATACAGGGTGTCTCAAATAAGTTTGACGTCATTATGATATAAATTTTTAGATTACATGCTATATATTTTGTTCGTTATTTGGGTGCCTTCTATAGATACCTACATACCCCTAAAATTTTATAGAAATTGGTTTAGTAATTTTAGCAAAAAAATACTAAATAAAATCAGTTTTGCACCATTGGTTTAAAAAATTAATAAAAAATAAAAATAGTGCATCGTTAATAAAATTATAGAATGTACATATAAAATAAGGTCTGGCAGTCCCGTTAAGCAAGTTTTATTCATATGAATTATACAAAGTGTCTAAAATTTAGTGTCAAACTTTTCAAACTTTAATGCACTTTATTTTTCTTATTTTAAATTAGACCCCTTGTATATATTTATGTCATTCCATGCGGAATTATAGAACAAACATTTTTCCTAATTACAACCCTATCGCAATTCCTAACACATTAAAAGTTATTTGCAGAAAACTCGTTTTATCAACTAATCCAATAGCAATTTTAATGATAAAAATCGAAGGTGGCCTTGAAAAACAAATTATTGTTAAACAAAGTGACAAAAGCCTATTTTGACTTTAGTAATGTAAATGTTAAAAGCATTATGAGTTAAGCTCTTTATATCCAAGAATTTGTTGTCATGAAGTACAACCGAGACGAAAAGAACTGTTTTTTGGCAAGTCGAGTTTACGCACAGGAGCCTGGAAAACTTATTGGAGAGATTTATACATACGGGTAATGTAAACTATACAAAACCAGTTAGAAATAGACCGGTTCGAACTGAAGAAAATCAATTGGCTGTGCTATTATCAATTACGGAAAATCCTTCCGTTAGCCAACAAGCAGTCGCTGCTGCCGTGGATGTAAGCGAAAGAACCGTTCAACGAATTTTAAAGGACAACCGTTTCCATGCCTATCATATCCAGTTTCATCAAGAACTCTTTGAACAAGATTTTGATCAACGTGTCGAATTTTGCAACTGGGCGCAAACTAAAATTAGGGTACATGTTGACTTTTTTGATAAGGTTTTGTTTTCTGATGAGGGCACCTTTCATAAAAATGGATTTGTGAATCGTCATAACTTCCATTATTATTGCGACCACAATCCAAGAGTTTTTAGGCATGTTGATCAACAACACAGATATACAATTAATGTGTGGGGGGGGGGGGGAATTATTGGTGAACATATTATTGGCCCTCACTTTTTTAACGGACATTTGAATGGACCAACGTATCTGGATTATTTGCAAAATCAATTGCCAGATTTATGTCAACCTTTACCAATGGCTGTGAGGGATGCAATGTGGTTGCAACAGGATGGAGCCCCAGCACATTATTCGTTACAAGTCAGGGATCATCTCAACACAACCTTCCCGAATCGGTGAATTGGAAGAGGAGGGCCAAGTAAATAGCCACCCCAATCACCCGACTTAACTAAATTAGACTTCTTTTTGTGGGGCTACGTTAAGGAAATCGTTTATCAAGAACCTCCAACCACACCAGAAAACATGCAGCAAAGAATCATAAATGCATTTCATAACATTACACCCGACCTATTACGAAGAGTTGCAAGGTCATTTCATACTCGTCTTCAATTGTGCCTCCAAGAGAACGGAAGACATATCGAACATAAGTTTTAGTAGGTGATTAATCTTAGAAATGCGTATTTTTGTTATGTTTTTTATGAAATGTTATTACTAAAACTATTTTTTTATACAAAACTTAATACCACGCGATCGTAAAAAAACATGATTCAGAGCAGGCCTTGACTAGAACAGCATGGTTGGCAAAACAAATTTCAGAATACTATTTTGTGTTTAAATTTATTTGAAGTTTCCTGTTTTTATTGAATTGAAATCAGTGTTGCTAATCGTTTTGTAGTAGTCAATGCCTGCTCTGAATCATTTTTTTTTCGATATCATTGTACTTTCACGATGTGCAATATGTTTAGACGAAAATCTGTGAATCCTTCAAAACTTTCGAGATGCAATTTAATTACAAAACATGTTATGTCAATAAATTGTTTTTCAAAGTCGCCTTCGATTTTTATTAATTAAAATGGCTACTGGATAAGTTGATAAAACGAGTTTTCTGCAAATAACTTTTTATATGTTAGGAATTGTGATAGGGTTGTAATTAGGAAAAATGTTTGTTTCTTAATAATTTTAATTTTTTGGGACACCCTGTATAATCAAAAATATTTTTCTGAAATACGCCCTAGGATACAGGCAAAGTCTGCCAAATATCAAAATCCTAACTAAATTAATAACTGAGCTATAGAAGACGGGAGGTGAGATGCAGATACAGAGAGTTTTATGTAACACCGAACATGCTAAAATGTACTCAATGTTAATTTTCCTATGTTCGATGTGTACTGGGACGCATCACAGCATTGAGTGCGATGTGATTGGCTACGATTTCTAATAGTAATATAGTCAACCCAATTTACACTCTTCCTGTCAAAAATTAATTAAATCTGTCAATTGTTATGTCAAGTGCAGCATGTTGTATTATGGATATTTTAGTTCAAGGGAATGCATATCAACCTCTGTTATATTTTTAATTAGTAAAATACTTAAAGACGGCATAAAGAGTAATTTAAAAGAACCAAATAAATAATTCTACTATTCACCTTTTATTAAATACTAAGAATATCGTTTATTCGAAACAAGTAATATTTATAATAAATGTTCAAAATGACCTCCCTCGCGCTCTAAGCAATATGCTAGACGATGATAAAATGATTCTACGGCATTTCTTAAAAAAATTGGATTCATTTCTTTACATACTAACCGTACTCGAGTCTGAAGTTCTTCCACATTTTTAATTCGAATATCACTATAAATGTTTGTTTTCATATACCCCCATAGAAAGAAATCATTTGGAGAAAGGTCAAGCGAACGTGCAGGCCAAGATATGGGACCATATCTTCCTATCCACCGACGAGGAAAATGCTGGTTCAAAAACCGCGTTACCTCATTCGTAGTATGGAGGAGCTCCGTCCATTTGAAAAAATGAGTTATTAATATTTAAATTCTGTATGCCTGATATAATATCACTTTGAAGAAGTGTTAAATTTACTAGAATTTAGATTTCCGTTAATAAAAAATGGGCCAATCAAGTGCGTGTCAATAATTCCAATCCATACATTAATTCTCTTGTTGTACTGAGTATGAGTTGAATTTTGAAGGTAGGTATTACTTGTAGACCAATACCTAAAAGAAAAGGAATAATGGGTCTAGAAAAGATACAATTAAATAGGAATAACTGACCTGTAATTTTGAGAATTTACTGATCCATTCAGACAAAAAGATGCTTCGTCAGTTAACACTATTTTCCGCAAAATGTCGTTATATTCATTTACCATATTAAATAAAATTTCACAAAAATTTGATCGCTTAATTTTGTCATCTTTATACAGCAACTGGCGATTTTGAAATTTGTAGGACCTAAACTTAAATTCTCGTAGAACTCTATGTACGGATGATTTTGAAATATGAAGTGATTTCGCAATAGTATTTAAAGATACTATTGGACATTCTTCAACATAACACAAAATGTTTAATTTCATCTCTTCTGATAATATTGACGGTCTTCTTACTCTTCGTTTGTGAAATTTATCTAAACAGCCGGTTCTATTAAATTGTATTATAAGGTCCGAAATGGTTGAAATGGATGGGATTGGGCGATCAGGAAATTTAACGGAAAATAAATCTCGGGAATTTCTAAAACTGTTTCCTCTATGATACAAGTTCACCAGAAAAATATTTTCCTCCTTTGTATACATTGTATAACTATCCGTTCTTCTTCTGAGTCTGTTTTGAATACCAGAACAACAAATATCACTTGCTTGAGATAACTGACAGATTTAATTTATTTTTGAAGGGAAGAGTGTACATTGGGTTGACTATATTACAATTAAAAATCGTAGCTAATCACATCGCACTCAATGCTTTGATGCATCCCAGTACACATCGAACATAGGAAAATTTACATTGAGTAGATTCTAGCATGTTCGGTGTTACATAAAACTCTCTGTATATATGAAATATTGGCAATGAAATAAATTTGCTTTTATTTTTCTTGAACGTACAAACGTGATTGTTGTTCTTCTTTAATACCTTATCAATCAATCCTAATATTTCAGATTTATTTAAAAAATTTAAATTCAAATATAATATTTGCGAATGGCAAGGTAAAGTGTACTTTCTAGGTTGAGGTAGGTAGTATTTTATAAACCAAGTAGCGCCTATTAAATATAAATTACTTAAACCTACGACAAACCCTTCATTGCAGCTGGCCGAGGTGCGTCGTTTACCACCCGCCCTCTCCAAAAGCAAATTTTTGAATAAGTTAAATTGTTGGTGATATTTATATATTTTTTTATTATTTAGATAATATTTGATTTCAGTCTAATGACGCTTGCTAATACACCTTGGGCATAAAACGGGGTGTAGCAAATCATCTGCGATATTGTTTTATTTATTGCAAATACCTGTCAAATTTGTTCACATAGTGGTACCTGTCAAAAGGTTGTTTATTATTTCTGTCAACTTTGACAAATTGAACTTTATAATATTTCAGTGTATACACAATTCCATTTGTTTCTGGATCTCGCCTAGCCATGCTTTCGTGTTGTTATGTTGCAGTATCAACATTTACATTTTTTATTAGTTGCCACTCCTGATTCCTTATTTTAACAGTGTTGCAATAATTTATGATATCATAAATAATCCTCTTTTTAATTTTGAAGAGGTCTATTGTTAATCTTGCAACATGGGGAACCTTTCTTTTGAAACCATTCCTCCTTATATTATTTCGCTTGGGGAATCTGGCTCAGAACAAACATCAGAAGATTCAGATGCAGGTTCTCTTGACTAAATAATAAAAGTGGAATGAGGGCTTAAAAATTGTTTGACATGAAAATTATCAGTATCACAAGAGGGTGGGAATAAATTTGCAATTCTACAAAAAAATACTGAGGGCCAACAGAAGAGAGAATGACCAAAATTAAGGTGGATGGATGGAGTTGATCAAAATGTGTTAACGGGAAGACCCAAGCGAGAAATACAAATGGATGACGAAATAAGTTTGCAGAGCCGAATTCATTATATTTGTTATATACAATATTATTGCTGTGTTTGTATGTACAAAAACCAAGTAGTAAATTTTGTTAATCTTAAAACTGCATATTATTATCCTTATGTATCTGAAAATTTGTAAAATAGGCAACAGTGTAAGATCACAATAGTCAGAAATTATAACCTTAAAATCGAACATCTGACAGTGACATTTAAAAACCCTGATTTAAAACACAACCAGCCCCATTTACAATACTTAAACTGTCACTTTTCCATAGCTAGGCGAGATCCAGAAACAAATGGAATATATAATATACAACATTTATAATTGCTATTTAGGGTAATAAATACTGCACGTATTTTCTTGGTGTTAAAAAGATTATAACTCCTTGCATACTTAAGGAAATTAACATACAATGTGTCAGACCAATGGGATTCAGCGGTAAGCAGGCTTGCAAATTTAAGCTAAGTACAACTAACGAAGGAATGAAAAGAATGGGGATATTAATTTAAAAAATGATTTACTTAGAAAGTAGAGAAATCTATAACTAAAAAAAAATAGGTTCAGAATGTCTTCGTGTTACTGCTCCCAGGCTCTGGTTCTCTTCGTTTCACTGCTCACAGGTTTAGGATGGTACCCCTGACTCCCATCATAGAAGATGGGTTCGATGTGATGTGGTCAGAAGTTGGTTACCATCAACTATAGTCTGCGTCTTCCACCACCATCAATCAAGGTGATTTTTGCTCACAGGCCGGATGCAGATTCGGGTTAATTACATTTCAACATCATAGATGAGGTTTCTCCAGTGCGCAGGCTGTATATTGATTAGGGAACAACAATCCACATAAACCTGAAACAGAGAATAGCAACGGCAGAAATTTTACTTCAGGCTTTATCATGGATTGAAAACACTCGTTAGAAGCTTTAAATTGGACGGTTTTCAAAAACATCAAATGCCTGAAAATTTACAATGTATACAGGGTGCCTGTATTTCAACAGAATGTATGGGAATCTCGGTTATTTGAAGAGATAGATAATCGGTTAAATTGGGGGAAAATTGCGTATTTTAGGGCCTAATAATAATCTAAAAACAAATTTGAAATATCTTCTTTCGTTTTTGAGATATTGTTTTTGAGATAGAGTCGGTTGAATTGGGGCAAAGTTGCGTATTTTACTGCCTAACAATAATCTGAAACGAATTATGAAATATTTTTTTTGTTTTCAAGATTTCAACAAAAAACTGTTTTTTTAAATGTTTTTTATTTTTTTATTCAAAAACTACTGAATCTGGACATTTACAACTTTGACATTATAAAGGCACTTTTTAACGAGAAATATAGTAACATATTTTATTCTAAGATAACTATAACATTTACCCATTAACCATAGCCAACTTTTGTTTTTCTTATGGGCGCTATTTTGGATTATTATATTTTTTGGAAGAACATTTTTTTCTGAATTTCATGATGTACCACACTTATAGTTTATTGTACATTTTATATGTAAAATTTTAATCTCTTGTTTTTTTTGTAAAGAGTGCATTGGAAACCCATAATTTACTTACATATCACCCCTGAAGACGGGCATCCAGCTGAATAATTACTGTACTGATAGAAAATGTATTTGTTTATAAACGAAATACTGGTGTGACATTTGAATCTTAATAAATTGCTTGACTGTCTTTGGACTATCATAGGATTTTGTCATATTATATCTTTATTGACCGCGTTTTGACTATTGTGACTGTAAGTGGCTTGATTGACTGTCTTTTGACTATGCTAGGATTTTGTCTGATTATATCTCTCTATGGACTGTATTTCGGCTATTGTGATGTTATGATTGTAAGTAATTTAAATCACTATATCAAATACAGTCAATATAGTGATTTAATGACAAAATACTAATACGATACATAATTTAACAGTTGTGTTGTATTTTAAAGTAAGGAGTGTCTTCCACTCCCACACTAAGCATGAAGTTAAATTTCGAGTTTAGAAAAAGGCTTTTCTAAATTCGAAATTTTACTTCATGCGCCACGCGTATAAACCACTGATTTACAGTAAAGGTAAAAATATATAACGCTTAGAGTGTCTTCCACTCCCAGACTAAGCATGAAGTAAAATTTCGATGAAGTAATTCTTGCATTTTTCGCTACATCTCAATAAATATTGATTACCATCACATCTAAGTGTTATATATTTTTAACTTTACTGTAAATCAGTGGTTTATGCGCGTGGTGCATGAAGTAAAATTTCGAGTTTAGAAAAGCCCCGTGAAAATTTGTCGAGGGTTTTCTAAACTCGAAATTTTACTTCATGCACCACGCGTATAAACCACTGATTTACAGTAAAATTAAAAATATATAACGCTTAGATGTGATGGTAATTAATATTTATTGAGATGTAGCGAAAAATGCAAGCATTACTTTTTTGTGAGTAGTTTTGGAATAATAGTAATAAAAGTAAAATACATTTAGTTTGTGCAACTTTTCCATACTGTTGACATTTAAGTCATCATATCTTAGACGGTGAAAGTGCTATGATGGACACATTACCATTTTTTTACTTTATGTTTTATATGATAATCCATACTTATTATTATTATTACAAAACATTGGCAGTTATTAATTAATTTTCACTGCTAACAATGATTGACTGTTGTCAATATTTTATTGATTAATAGATATGACGTCATTGTTTCCAAGGCACTCTTTGCAAAAAAGAAAATATTATAATTTGAAATATCAAATCTAAAATAAATTGTGAATGTGATACATCACTGGGTTCAGAAAAAAAATTCTTTCAAAAAATATGAAAGTCCAAAATAGCGCCCACAAGGAAAACAAAATTTGGCTATGGTCCCTGGGTAAATATTATAGTTATCTTAAAAAAATATGTTAATAGATTCGTCATTAAAAAGTGCCTGTATATTGTCAAAGTTTTAAATGTCTAGATCGTTCTCCATCGAGTGCACGTCGTTGTTCGCGCAGAGAGGATTTTTTACCGGTGAACGCAAATAAAATAACCGTGTCGGTTGTGTATTTTTACGGAATTAATAGTGGTACTCTGTGTATTACACAAGAAGTGTTAAGTGGACGTCAATCCAATGGATAACCCGGCTGGGTTTCCCTCGGGAAACCCAGCGACAATTTCTTCAGTCGCAAGCCCATCCACAGATAAGTCGTACAATTACTTAATCGCTCCAGGAATTTTATCTCAAACATTAGATTTACTCAACGATGACAATTTTGAAGTTGATTTCAATAAGACAAATTCTTTTGACAATATTAACGCCTTAGTCGCTCAGACTTCGACGGATACACCTGTTGCCATGTGCACGACAGATGAGGATATAAATAGCCAGGTCATTCAACCAAAAAACAATAAAATAAAAAATGTAGATAACCCCAGTTCCAGTTCGCAAAATTTAAACAGCTCAAATAAACCAAATTACAGATATGATGCTAGTGATTGGGGTCCCTTTATAGTGTATCTGGAGAGTGATCAGAATAATTCTTCTATTGGCAGATTACATCCAATGGCTATTGGAAAATTTATTTTGTCTTGTCATAGAGATCTACAAAGTCAGGTTATAGAAATAACATCAATGGGAAGAAATCGAGTTAAAATCTCTTTAAGAACTTTTAGTTCGGCAAATAAATCACTTGACTCGGGTGTTCTTAAACAGCGTAATATTATAGGCTTTATTCCTCAATTTATGGTTCGTAGATTGGGAGTTGTTAAAGGGTCGATACATCAATCTCAGAGGAGGAGTTAATTAATGTATCAGAACCACTTAATGGAGAAAAATTCAAGATATTAGAAGTTAAAAGGTTAAATAGAAGAAAATTAGTGGATGGACAATCAATTCTAATTCCCACTCAGTCAGTCTTGGTTTCATTTAAGGGGCAACATCCCCCAACAGCAGTCACAATTTATCGAGTTTTATGTCATGTTGAGCCTTATGTTCAACGTGTAGTGCAGTGTTTACGATGTTTAAGATATGGTCACATTAGCAGTCACTGTAGAGCTCAGGCGAAACGCTGTGCGAAATGTTTTGGTGATCATGATTCTAATGATTGCCAAGCATTAGTCGATATTAGGTGTGTGCATTGTGAAGGGCCTCATAGCTCCATAAATCGCGCAGAATGCCCCGAATTTTCTAAACACAAATCAATTAAAAATATCATGAGTGTAGAAAACATTTCTTATCGCGATGTGGTAAGTAAGCATAAATCATCATTTTCAAACGCAGTAGTAAATTTCCAAACAATCAGTCAAAGTGAGTTCCCAGAGTTACAACATCCTAGAACGATAGTTAAACGTAGAAGACCGGATATTCAATGTTCGCAAAATATTTTAAAAACAAGGGAAATGCACTCAAACATAATTTCCAGACCACGCTTAGAAAGTGGGAATGGAGTTGCAATTCAAGCCAATTTTGAGCACAACACTGCAGATACTTTAAGTAACACATCGTTAACTACAATAATCAAGGATATATGTAGGTGTATGATAACTTTGATTAAGAGCAAACCGGATTCCATCGATTTAGAAGCAGTTATTAAGAAACAGATTGAAACGATATTTACAAATTCACAGAATTCAATGTGAATGTAATACAATGGAACGCACGTTCATTAAATAACAAAAAAGGTTCTTTAGAACATATAATTTTTCATCAAAATATTCACCTATGTTTGATAAGTGAACCCTGGTTTCAACCTCAAAAAAACTTCGTATTCTCGGGTTTTAACGTATTCTATTAAATAGGAATATAGCATATCAAACATTTAATTCATATTATAGAATTCCGGGCGTTAACTCGGTCGGTATTGAAATCAAATTTACAAACAACAAACAGATAAAATTCATAAGTCTATATTGTAGTCCTAATACGAATATAAGTAAAAACGAATGGGTAACATTTTTTAATAGCTTTCAAGGTTCGTTTGTTGTTGGGGGTGACTTTAATTGTCCCCATACAGCATGGGGCGACTCTAAAGTAGATAATAAAGGATTGGGTCTGTTAGAGGCCTTAGAGGACTGCGATTTGAATTTTTTAAATAACGGGGAACCGACTTTATTAAATCGGCTGAATACGGCACCATCAGCCATAGACATAACTATATGTACACCGGATGTAGCTTTACTGTCCACTTCCTGGGAAGTTCTCTGCAATACCTTGGGTTCTGATCATTACGTTATAAAATGTTCAATAATAATTTCACCATGTTGTAAAATATTCGCAATAAATAAAAAATGGAATTTCAAACTAGCTGATTGGTATACATTTAGTAAAAGCATGGAGGAATTGTCCTCAAACGCCTTAAAAAAAATAATACATCTTACTCGAATTTTATAGCGGATAACAATCAAGCTTGCGAAATATCAATTCCACGGTTTAAGAAAGAGCCAAGATCAACAAAATTTTGTAAGCCATGGTGGAACGAGGAATGTCGGCTAGCTATTGACATGCAATCTAGAGCCATGAGGAATTTTAGGAACAACCCTAATATCACTAATTTAATTGAATATAATAGATGTGTGGCTACTGTTAAAAAAACTATCTCAAAAAGTAAAAAACTGACTTTTAAACAATTTTTCGAGAACCTAAACCGATCCACTCCAATATCTTCAATTTGGAATGAAATTAGAAAAATAAAGAACATCTCCTATGAAAACACTCAGCCCATCATTGAAGGGGATTGGTGTGAAAACTTCTTATATAAAATAGCACCGATATCTGTCAGTAATTTATTTCCTTTTGAGGTAATTGATAAAGAATGTCACTTTTTAACGAATGAAATAAAATACGAAGAATTTATATTGAACATTCGTACTAGTGGTAGCACGGCTCCAGGGCTTGATAATATAAATTATAATTTGATCCATAAATTACCAACAAATACTAAAATGCAACTTGTCAGAATATTTAATAATATTTTGTCAAATGCAGAAATTCCAAGTCAATGAAAAGAATACAAAGTTATTCCATTATTAAAACCCGGTAAAGATCCGCAAACAGTGACTTCGTATCGACCCATATCACTATCATCTTGTGTACTTAAAACTTTCGAAAGAATTATTAAAAGCAGAATCGAATGGTGGGCAGAATCTCCAGGTATTTTCCCTAAAACTCAATACGGTTTCCGAAGATTTTTCTCTACCCAGGATGCCCTGGGTACTCTGATAACCAACATACAGGTTGGTTTTTCGCATAACCAATCAATCTCAGCTCTCTTCGTAGATATCCAGGGCGCATATGATAATGTGGATTTGACTTTACTTTCAATGAAATGAAAAAAAATAGGTTTTCCTGTCCTCATAATTAAATTAATTCACGATCTAATGAAAGATAGACAAATATATTTACACGTAAATGGGAAAGTATACGGACCGCGTACATCAAACATAGGCTTACCGCAAGGTAGTATTTTAAGCCCTATATTTTATGCATTATTTTTGTACGATTTAGAAAATATATTTGACTCTACAATTCAAGTCATACAGTATGCTGATGATATTTGTATCTATACTAAACATAGTCAGATAAATGGGTGTTTCTCAAATTTTGAAAATGCATTAATAAGATTTAAAGCTTATTGCAAGGAAAATGGCCTAACTATATCAAAAGAAAAGTCTCAACTTTGTACATTTACGCGGCACAATTTTGAAACAGATCAAGTAATTTTGGATAATGACACATTTCAACATAAAAAAATGTATTAAATTTCTAGGCATGCAAATAGATCGAAAACTGTTATGGAAGCATCACATTGATTATATTTTGTCAAGAACGGAGAAAAGCATAAATATCTTGAGAATGCTGTCCTCTTGCAATTGGGGGGCAGATCCGGCGATTTCGTTACTTATTTATAAAGCTTATATTAGATCAATAATAGATTATGGCTCATTTTTTTACGGCAATGCTAGTAAATGCCACATTAAAAAAATGGTGATGTGTCCATCATAGTACTTTCTCCCGTAAATTGCGTGTTAAATCACTTTTAAAATATTTGTAGCATTATTATTTTCAAAATGTCTTCAACTTTTTGATAACTACAACTTTTATTTGAAACATTTTTCAATTGTATCGACACATACACTGTCACACATCAATAACTAGATAAAACACAACTTTTGAAATATCTCAAAAACTAAGAGTGCTATGACAAAAAGTAAATGGACAATACATCTTCATTTTGCTATTATCTACAACTTTTATTTGAAAGAATTGTTTGTTTGATGAACATTTATTGAAAAAATCTGAAAAAACTGAAAAACGCTAAGAGTAAAGTACCACTTCCGGTTTTTCGATTTTCACCAAAAGCTTTTCAGTTCTTCCGATTGTAACAAAAAGCTTAAGTTTCAAGTTTCATCTCGATATCTTTAGCGGTTTTTGCGGTACAGCGCACACAGACACACACACAGACATACAGACAGACAGACAGACAGACATTTTTCAAAAATGGTCTTATTGGACTCAGGGGACCTCAAAACGGATATTTCCGCTAAAATTTTTGATTCGAAAATTTTCACGAAGACAATACTTTCCCTTTGTATTACATACGGGGGAAAGTAAAAATAGACAGAGTTCAATACAAATGTTTAAGATTTTGTGTCGGTGCATTACGTAGTTCCCCAATAGCTTTTTTACTAGCAGAAACTAATGAAAGACCGCTGCATATTAGACGGGAGCAATTAGGCTTAAAGTTTGTCCTATCTTTAATATCAAAAAACTCTAAAATGCTAAAAAATATATTAGATTTAAATATTCTTGACCTATCAGCGAAATACTGGATTGTAAAAAAATCTCCAATCCTTGTAGACTGTTACAGAAGTCTTAATATGTATGAAAACAATCTGAAAAATCCGAATAAAAACTTAATATACAGTATACCTTATACTGTATTAATAAAATCAATTAAATGCTATTATTTTGACAACGATTTAATAAGGAATGATCCCTACACAAATAACTCAAAATTTATTGAATTCATAAATTTAAAATGGCCAAAGGCCTACCGGGCTTACACAGATGGTTCACATTGTGATTCTTTGTTTGGTTGCGGTTACTATGACCCTCAAGCGAAGGTCAGAAAGGCATTTTCTTTAACAACTATTATGTCGGTTTATACAGCGGAGTTAATAGCCATTTTGGAAGCTTTAATATATTTAAAAACCGTAAATTTAGGAAACTATAATGAAATCATAATCATTTCTGATTGCAGAAGCATCCTTGATTTTTATAAATCATTCGGATTTTCATCCAAATTAAATGAAGGGGTAATGGAATACATAAATTATTGTCAAATGAATGTGTCCTTGATCTGGATAAAGGGGCATTCGGGTATCAGCGGCAATGAGGTAGCTGATTCTGTAGCAAGAGAAGGCTTAAATGGTGATTGTTATTTAAACTATTCGCTCACTCCCTCGGATTTGTACAATTATTTAAACAGACAACCAGACGAGAAATTTCAGACTTTTGTTAATAATAGTAATCTTGGGTTGTTCTATGAAAGCATTGTGCAAGATGTTCCTCAGAAACCATGGTTTATAAAGGACACTGATACATCTAAATTGTTTGTGAAAACAATTACAAGATTACGTTGTAATCAAGGGATTTGTCCTTATTACTTAAACAAGATTAAGGTTAAAACCGACCCTTTCTGCCAGTGCGGGGAAGTTGGGACCTTAGATCATATAGTGATGTGTTGTCAAATGTTTGATACCGAAAGAGATATACTGTTAAACTCAATAAATATACATTTGACCCTTCCATTGAATTTTAGAACAATTATGGACTCAAAAAATATATATGTGTACAAGCTGGTCTTTAAATATTTCCAATCAATCAACAAAACTATATAAGTTCTTTTTTTTTAATTTATTATTATTTTTTTTTTTTTTAGTATTAATATATAGGATAAGCTTTAGGTTTATTATTTCCTATGTTTCATCTATTGTTGGGCATCCCATGTACCGCGGCTCAGTGTTGTTTGTGTCTAAAATGCCTTGATGAGCCCCTAGGCGAGAAGAGTGTGATCCCTGTATTATCCCAGTTAGGAAATTAGATGATAAGATTAGAGTTGTAAAGAGAAAAAGGAAGGAAGATGGAAAGGAAAAATAATTGAAAGTGAAGGGTTTGGAAACGGATGGGAATAAGTTAGAGATTAAAGAAAAGGAAGATGGAAGAAAGGGAAAACAGAAATTAAAAGAAGGGAAACAAAAAAAATAGAAAGAAAGTAAAGAAGGAAAAAAAAAGAAAGAAAAAGGAAAAAATGAATGAGTAAATGAGTGGTATGGAGTAAAAATAAACAAAGTTAAATATAATAGTAATGTTGGCTAATGGATGTTAATTCCAGGGCCAGGCAAAAGCCGTCTTAATTAAAAAAAAGTCTAGATTCAGTAGTTTTTGATGATTTTTCAAAAAAACAACATTTTATTGATATCTCGAAAACAAACAAAAATATTTCAAAATTGTTTACAGATTATTGTTAAGCCCTAAAATACGCCGAGTCTCTATCTCTTCGCCGACTCTCTATCTCTTTAAATAACTGAGATCCCCATACATTCTGTCGAAATATGGACACCCTGCATAGAGGGTGTCTCGATGAGGCAATGCGTGCATGGGTATCTTCTAAACATTAAGAGGTAGAGAATCGGTTAAATGGGAAAATATACGCAACACTATCTATGACCGGTGTAAAACTAAAAAAGTTAAACGTTGAGCGCACACTGCAAAAAATTGATGTTTGGCGGATGAATGAAAGATGATTTTTTGACATTATTTGGGCACTTTTTTTTACTTTTTAATAATGTATAGTTAGTTTTAATGTGGAACAAATACATTCCAACATACAATACATACGATAAAAAAGTTAAACGTTGAGCGCATACTGCAAAAACCTGATTTTTGGCGGATGAATGAAGGATGATTTTTTGACATTATTTGTGCACTTTTTTTATACTTTTTTTAATAATATGTAGTTAGTTTTAATGTGAAACAAATGTATAAAGTATGTATACTTACTTTATTTTTTCATATGGAAGTCAATGCTGGCAATAAGCTCATTTTGTAGATTTTTTATTTTTTTTTAATTATTCTATCAAATGATAAATTGATTCTTTAAAAAAGCAAAATGAATAAAAAATATTTTTTAGTTCGGTGTGAAATTTGGTATTAAAATTAAAGAATAATTATAAATTTAATACAAGTAGGCAGCAAACTATATAAGCTTTTAAGACAATTTTAGTATAAAATGCATTAAAAAATACGAATTTGTGATTTATTTTTTTATTATTTTAAATAAACCAACCATGTGAGAAATGAAGAGATCTTAAGAACAGAAGTCACAGACGCGTAGTACAATTAAAGTGGTAATGTGTTGGATATGCGCAAGGCAATCAAAAGAAAGATGGGCACCAAAATTAATTACATTGAGACCAATGAAGGCTAATAGAAGTCTAAGAAGCTACAAAAAAAGATGGCTAGATGATATTTAGCAGATCGCAGCGAAAACCTGGTCCCAGGTGGCACAAAACAGAGAGATATGGAATAATTTAAGAGAATCTAGGACTGGATACAAAATGACTGAACAAGAAAAAGAAGAAGAAGAACCATGTGCTATACCATACTAAAGGGAAATAAAAAAAATATTATAATATTTATTATATTAAATATTAAAACAAAATGAGCCCAACGCCAACTATGACGTTCATATAAAAAAAATCAAGTTGGTATGCATATCTTATCAATATTTGCTTTATTATAACACTAACTACATATTATTAAAATGCACAAAAAAGTATTTTAATAATGTCAAGATGTTATCATCCTTCTAACATCAATAATAACCAAGTTATAAAGGAAAATGAAAAGTCGTCAGAATCAATTATTTCGCAGAGTGCTGTAAACGTTCAACTAAAATTGCCCAATAAATTAACACCAGATGAATTACTAGCTTTATACGTGGAAGTTTTACACATATTCATAATTTTCAGGCATTCATTATTTTTATAAAAGAGTTTAATTTAAAGCTTCTAACGAGTGTTTTCACCTCTTGATTCTTATTTTATTTAGGAGGAGAAACATATCAGAACTTTAAAAGTGATAGAAACCACCAATTCCTCAAAAAAATCCGTGTATTTAAAAGCAACATAAAATGCAATCTAGTGCAAACATTTATCCCGATAATATGTCTTGAAATTAGCGAAAAAAATATTTCCAACAGATAACACGAGGAGAAAATAAATAATAAATAAAATTATAAGGTGTGATTGATAATTGATAACAAGCACATAGTCACGGCACTGGGACGTATCGTGTATGCCATGGTAGTTATCATGCAGCTCTCGATTAAAAAATCAGTGCATTATACGGGTGGAGCTAATAAGTAAAATTTCGAGGTTAGAAAAGTTTGAAAATTTGGATTTGCCGGGGCAACATTCAGGTTTTTCTAAACAGGAAATTTTACTTGATGCTTAATCAATGAATATAAACCTTTGTTAAAAATTAAAATAAAACACTAACAATTGACATTTCTTAAGATTCTTTAAAAAAAAGTTACTTACACGGCTAAAACAACAACAACACTACTAAAATGTTGCTTGATAATTGCCCGACGCAAGGAGGGCAAGTACCTAAAGCAACAGAGTTGAGGGAATTAAACAAAATTACGTCATTATCATTGCTCGAGGTAAATTCGGTCAGATGAGTTCTTGAATAGACACGTATAATATTAGGTATATGCATAAAATGTTTTAACAAAAATATTGTAGACAAACTTTATATGAACGCGACAGACAAAATGTCATTGATTGCATGGAAGTATAATTTCATTATATATTACTATAACTTATAACACAAATTAATGATTGTACGTACAATTAGTTTATAATTTCTTACCCCGAAAATATCCTCAAACACCAGCTGTTGTGTATGTGAGTGTTGTTTCTTTAATTCTTTCATCTCTTTCTGTAATATTTTCGTTCCCACATGAAAAATGTCAATTTTTGATGTTCGTTAAATTGGCAGAATCTTTTCAGTTTGAGCCAATTGGAAGCAGGGGTCATTTTAGTTTGAGGCAATTGGAAGCAGAGGTCTTATAAGAAGTGATATGACGTTCTAAGTTTTTGTAGAATGTTCTGTGAGACAAAAATAGAGTAGTTCCATTGGTAGCTTATTTTTAAAAGAACTTATCTCTCTAAATTAGGTAATATTATATTTTCCGTCGCACAATTGCAAACAACTCAAAAATTTCTGATTTCCACATAATAATATTTTTTGTGTTAGATATTTACACATAAATATTACACTCGTCAAAAAAGGAAATACAACTATTCATTTTTTTCTTAGCATCCAACAAAAAATTCATTACGATTACCATAATAATTACCATGTTGTAATTTTTTTAAACCATTCACATACAATGACGTATAAGAGACGTCAATTAATTGAATACGTAATATATGATTTCGATGTGTCTGGTTAAAAAAAAAATTGCCAATGACATTTGATAAAAAGCAACGTTGTCAATCACATAACCTAAAAGTTTCTAAATTTAAAGCGCGGCAAGTTCAATATGTCGAATCTCGCCCAACTTTTCATAGTCACCCCGGATGACAGTATTTATTTTAAAATCATGAGTAATTGTACTTGTAAAATTGCATATTTTATATTACAAAATTCATACAATGAGCAACGAGGTGATTGTACAGCTATACCACACATAATTCTTTTTCCCCTTTCGCTGTATTTTTCAGGGTTGTTATGTTTGTTTTGAAACAGTGTCAGCCGTCGTGTTTTAAACGGTTTTGTTTAAAACATGTTTTAAATCTTAAATTTGTTTAAAACATGTTTAAAACGTGTTTCTTAAACTATTTTTAATTTGCTAAATTATATTTTATACTACTCCACTAAGATTTATTGTTTACGATTTTAAATGTTAGATACATTTTTAATGATATTTCAAATTACATTAATAAACATAACATTTTATTACAATAAAATATCACGACTGTGTGTGCATAAATGAGATTTTTAAATACAGGGAATTTTTCTTTCAGGTGCATACACTGTAAATATTACATTAGTTGTTTTTTTAAAAGATTTCAATTTGAATCTTTAAACGAGAGTTTTCCACTCCCAGACTAAGCATGAAGTACAATTTTGAGTTTAGAAAAGCCTCAAAATTTGTATTGGCCGCTAAGCAAAGCGGCCAATCTAAATTAGACTTTTCTACACTCGAAATTTGACTTCATGCGCCACACGTATAAAACAGTAAAATATCGTAAAGTTCAAAATATAAGGCTTTAGCAATCTAATATGTAGATGTGAATCAAACATTAGTCAAATTCTGCGCTGAAAAAATTGTTTAAAACAGTGATTATAGGCAACCCAATAACTATAACGTGTATTAGGCTGCCTATAATTGTTGTATGTATGTTTTTTGAAATTCACTGTAAATCAGTGTTTTTAAGCGTAACGCATGAAGTAAAATTTCGAGTTTAGAAAAGCCTTATTTGGATTGGCCGCTCCGCTTCTTCGCTACGCGGCCAATCCAAATTCTTAGGCTTTTCAATACTCGAAATCTTACTTCATGCTTAGTCTGGGAGCGGAAAACACTCGTTAACAATTTCAAATTAAACGCTTTGAAACAACGAGTTCCCGCAAATTCAAAAACGCTGTAATTGTCGGGATTATACTCAAAAGAAATGTGCCCCGTATGTTCTGTTTTAAATACGTTTTAAACGTGTTTTAAACATTTTTTAAACATGTTTTAGAGATGTTTTTAAATTTTAATGTCTTAAAACAGCGTTTCAATGAAAAAAAAACACGTTTTGTAAAAAAAATCTGTTTGTTTTAATTAAAATGAAAAAAAAAAACGTTTTTTAACAACCCTGATATTTTTAGTTAATTAAAATCTTATAAAAATAATATTTTTTTCAAAACAAAAATTGGGAATAGGTACAATAATGAATACTCTACTCCATTTGCAAGTATACATTTATTTTTAAATGCTGGCTGGGACAACCGCACGTGAAGCACTCACTACTTGTAACGTGAAAATCAATATTAAGAGATGGGATAATAATCAACTTTATTAACAGATACTTTACCCGCCTTGATGTGCGCCTACGATTCATACATCTTCTAAACTCAGCAATAATTAATAATGGTGTTTATGATTGATTCAAAATAAATAGATTGGTTCTGCGTAAATGATGACAATAATTCCAAATTGAATTTGATACATTACATCTTCTATGGTATATCGAACTGTACTTTATTGATTATTTTTCGTGTTAAAATCAAGCCGATTTGCACTTCTTCCTAATATAAGTCTGGTAATAGAAGTTTGAGAATAGAATAATCATAATAGTGTTGTTGATTAGGACGAAATAGAGGAAAACTCTTGGGTACGCGTCGCAGCCATTTAATATTGGTACGAGGTGGATGATTACAATCATTCCAAATTGAAACTGAAATTAAACAAATCTTATATTTTCATCAAAAAGTGCAAATAGAGTATTTTTTAATTGAATGGTTTACTTGACATATAGCCAAAATAAACCAAACTCATTTTACATTGGTTTTGCAATTAGCGCTATTTTTATACTATTTTTACTCCTCTTATCAAAAACCTATATCTCATAAGAACTATTTTATTTTAGTTTAAAGATAATAGTCGTATTTTTTAAATGTCAAAAGAGTCGAGTAACATTTTATATTATAATTACCAATTGCAATTGTGTAATGTGTTTCTTCCACCAAATGCTCGATTTAAATTTTGGATCGTAAGCTGTCAGTAAATAATATCCGTACATAACGAAATGTACTATTGTATTTATGTAAGGTACAAAACATGAGTGTCCTGATGGCACGTACTTTACAAAAGACCAGCTAGCAATCACCATTATCGTATGATGGAAGGTATGGAGTACGGTTACTTGTCTGTAATTCTTTCTTAGTACGAAGAATACCTAAAAAAATAAACAAGAAATACACAAATTGATCATAACGAATTAATTCATATAAATAACATTTTAGCAAGTAGAGGCTATTAAAGGGATTCTTAAAGGCGTTCACGACGTCCTGCATTTGCTATATGGAGGTAAAGAAAAAGACGTATATTTTATAACACTAATATTAAAATGGCTTAGGTTTGATAACGATAACTTTGTAAGTATTTCATAAAATATAATACTTACAGTATCAAGAAGATCGACAATTTTCAATATGTAATAAGTATATCCAATATACTTCGATATAGGTGACTCCAAATGTACAGGAGTAATTGGACTACAATACCATAGTCTAAACTCTAGGCAATAAGCCCCCTAATAATTAATAACAATAATTATTAACATTTTTAATTGATATTAGATTGTAGATCAAACCGCGGATAGTGAAGCATTAAAAATAAGTTTTACCGTAGGGTTACAAAACCTAATTTCAACACGTTAGCGTTTAGTAAGGTTTTACTCTATCTATTTTAATGTAAAGAGGGGCGTAGCTACTGTAGAGGAGCAAGCATCTCGGCGCTCGAATTTTAAAAGACTAAATTTAGGTTAGACGAAATAAACATTTTTAAAATGTGTTCAAGTAAAATATAACGTCAAATTCGGCTTTGAATCATAAACCTACACATCCCTGCAGTATATTTTGAACTTCTCAATATTTAAGTGTTTTAGACGCTGATCACATGAAGTAAAATTGGCAATTTAGGAAAGCCTGAAAATTTGGTTTTTGACGCTACGCTTCGCTTCGCGCCCAAGTATAAACTTTCAGGCTATTCTAAATAGACATTTTTAGGTGTTTCAAATTTCACTTTATACTTCATTAAGAAGTGGAAACACTTGTTACAAGTTTCAAATTGAAAGTTTTTCAGGAAACAGTGTACACCTAAAAAAGGATAAAGTTTTAAATATATTGATTTACGTGCACCAAATATTAAAAACAGTATTAAAACCTTTTTCTGAGAATGAAGGGACGCACTGATTTTACTCGCTCCAGGACTCTGCATATGTAGCTACGCCACTGAATGCACCCTAGTAGAAATTGCATCTTGTAAGAATCTTGGAACAATATTGAATTATTATTCTACAATCTTATAGCTATATTGGGATATTAACACGACACTGGATTGAAAAAATATTAAAATACAACTTAAAAATAAATGAGTCGCCTATTTCCGAAAACCCCTAAATCCATTTGAAAACAATGGATTTAGGGGTTTTTGGAAACAGGCGACTCAAATATTGATACAAGATTGACACATGATTATGTCAAGTTGATACAATCTGGAGACAATGATGAATTTCAAGATTGTGTCAAGATCATACAATATTGTGTCATTGATATTGATACAATCTAGACTTAATAATGCATTTTAAGATCTCAATTTCGAATTTCAACTTGTAGTTCAAGCGTGAATCAAGTTGATACAATAATGTTTCAATCTTGTAACAGGATTATCTAAACAAACTGCGTGTAATATAACACACATTTTAGTTTATTAAATCGTTTGCTTGATTTGCTTGATTGCTTGGTAGTATAATGCAATTTATATTAAATTATATTTACTGTTTGCCTGAATTATTGTATAAAAAAAAACTGCAACAATTTCAAGTTAAACTTAATAATAAGAGATGTTATAGAATGAAAATATATATAAAATGAAATAATAATAATTTTATTATTCAGAAAATATATAAAATCATAATCTATATACCTACATACAAATAAACAAAAAATTATATATATACGGGGGGTAGCTGTCTTTTTAATATCCAGCTTATTTTTATCTAGTAAAATATAAAAGATACGAAAAAGTTTAATTTATTAATAACAGAATTATTATAATCATCTGCAATATTGTTTTATTTATTGGAAATACCTGTCAAATTTGTTTACATAGTGATATAGCCTGTAAAAAATAACAAAAATAATTCCTTTATTATTTCTGTCAATTTTGACAAATTTACATAATATGTATGTGTTTTTGAACTTTACAATATTTCAGTGTTTACACGCCTGGCGAATTAAGTAGAATGTTTAATTTCAATTAGTGTAATAAATACTGTAACGTAATTTCCTGATATAAAAAGAATATATCTCCTTGCTTACTAAAGGAAATTAACAAACACTGTGCCAGATCAACTTAATTCAGCAGTGAGCAGGCTTGCAAAATGAAATAAGTTCGTTTTGTTTTTTGAAAAACAGCTGGTCAACAAAGAAGTGAACGAAAAAAAAATAATAATTAACAAAATCAGTCACCCAGAAAACATAAAAAACTATAAATAAAAATCGGGTTCAAGATATCTTCCTTTCACTGCTTACAAGTTCAGGAAGTCTTCATTTCGCTGCTCGGAGATTCTTAATGGAATTGTTCGATTTGATGTGGTCAGATGTCAGTTACCATCAACTGTAGTATGTGTTGGCTGATCAGTTTTCCTCCACCATCGATCAGTGTTTTTTTTTACTCACAGGCCAGATTCTGATTCCAGCTAATTAGTTTTGCATCATCATCGATGATATCTTTCTCTAGTGGGCTGGCTGTATATTCATCAGGGCACACCAATCCTCAACCTGAAACAGAGAATGCCAACGACAGTAAATTCTTCAATAAATTTTAAATCAGGAGCGAATGCAAAGATATCTTCTCAATCGTTGCGGGCAAGAAACATTTTTGCTAATTCAAAATTAAAAATATAAAAATTTAATTAAAAAGTCTTAAAAAAACTATTCATAGTTTAAAAATGTATAACCTTAACTCTGTTTTTTAATATCACCAATTTTAGGGTGTATTTACTGCGAACAATCCTGCTTTAACAGTAGGGTATTTTAAATATCAAATTTTGAGATGTTGGTAAATGATTATCATTGTGATAAATAAATCATAAACTGTCACGGTGCAGAGATTTTCAAAAAAGAGAACGCTACAACTTGCAATCTTTTAAGTATACTAAACCTAAAAATGCTCAACCAAAATGTATTCACTGTGGTGGAGAACACCCGGCTAACTACAGAGGATGCATGGTTGCAAAAGAAATGCAAAAAGACAAACGCAATAAAAAAACAACCCTTCCTAAACAGCCACAGAGAAATAACCAACAAGTACCTGTAGCCAGCACAATTACAGAGGAAAAGTCATACAGACAAGCAGTCATTAACAAGTCCGAAAATAATAATAAAAATGAATCCCAAAAGCAAGATCAAAACGCTTTCATTCAAAGCACTCTTCAGCAGATTATGGAGAAATTAACAAAAATGGATGAACGTATAAGCAGACTTGAACATAGCACTAAAGGAGCTATTCCCAAAAACTCCAATGTCAAGTAACCTTACGATTATGGAATGGAATGCCAATGGACTCTTGCAACACCAACAAGAATTGCAAGCAATCCTAGATATACAAAATATTGACATATGTCTTATTTCCGAGACTCATTTTACAAGAGAGGCCTTTATCAAATTCAATGGATATAAGGTATATCATACCATACATCCTGGAAATTCAGCCAGAGGTGGTAGTGCTATCATAATCAAGGAAACAATTAAACATAACCAAGACATGGGATATAAAACAGATGAATTTCAAGCCGCTTCTGTAAATGTTAAAACAAAAACATACGATATCACTGTCTCTGCAGTCTACTGTCCGCCTAGACATGCTCTCAAAAAAGAACAATATTTAGACTTTCTAAATAAACAGGGATATAGATTTATCATTGGAGGCGACTTTAATGCTAAACACATTCAATGGGGATCTAGACTGACAACTACAAAAGGAAAGGAACTACTACAGGCAGTCAACCAACTAAAACAATTTCAAGTGGCAAACCAACATTCTGGCCTACAGATCCTAATAAAATTCCAGATTTAATTGATTTTTTCATAACACGAAATGTGTCTGTTAACTACATGTACGTGGAAGAGGCTTGGGATATGAATTCTGACCATTCTCCGATTGTCCTCACTCTAAGCGATAGTATTATACAAAAGGAAATACCTGCTAGATTGACTAACAAATTTACTGATTGGCAGAGCTTTAAACTTCAAATTGAAGACACTATCAACTTGTCATCCTCAATAAGAAACGAAGACCAGCTAGACTATGAAGCGGAAAAATTTGTTGATAATATCCAACAAGCCACATGGGATAATACCCCTATTATTACCCCACGAACCAAACGTAATATTTACCCCAAAGAAATTCGAGCCCTTATTTTCGAAAAGAGAAGACTCAGAAGAATCTGGCACCAATCTAGATGCCCAGCAGATAAAACTAGAGTAAATAACGCAACACAACAACTCAAAAGAGAGATTCAAAAAATTAAAAATGACTCTATTAGTGAATATCTAAGTGGACTAACAAATGACGGTAAAACTGATTATTCACTCTGGAAGCTACTAAGAGACTGAAGAGACCAATCTTGCAGAATTCTCCAATTAGAAGTGCAGATGGGACATATGCAAAAAGCAATAATCAAAAGGCTAATAGGTTTGCCGAATATCTTGAATGGACTTTCCAACCGAATGAGGGTGTAGCCATTCTGGACTGGGAAAATATTACCCAGGAAGAAGGTGAAATCAGACCCTCTACCCCAAAAGAAATTGAAATGATAATTAAAGATCACATTAACACTAAGAAACCTCCAGGATTTAACTTAATTACTGGCGAAATTCTGCAACAACTACATCGTAAAGCAATAGTAAAACTTACATATCTTATTAATGCATTGTTTAGATTAAAATATGTTCCTAAGATATGGAAAGTAGCAGAAGTGATAATGATTCCTAAACCTGGAAAACCACCAAATGAAGTTTCTTCGTACAGACCAATCTCTTTATTACCTGTAATCTCAAAAATGTTTGAAAAAATACCTTTTAAAAGATTAAAACCAATTATTGAAGGCAAAAACATAATACCAGAACATCAGTTTGGTTTCAGAGAATGTCATTCAACTATAGATCAAGTCCACAGAATAACGAACGTAATTGAAAAGTCACTGGAAGAAAGAAAGGTTTGCTCTACTATCTTTCTTGATGTAGCGCAAGCTTTTGACAAAGTGTGGCACGACGGACTTAAATACAAATTAAGAAAACTTCTACCCAAACTATATTCACAAATACTAGAATCATACATTTCAGAGAGAGTTTTCAGAATTAAGCAGGAACTAAAAGAAATAAAGGCAGGTGTGCCACAGGGCAGTGTGCTAGGACCAGTCCTCTACCTATTATACACCAGCGATATACCTGAATTAGACCATGATACGATAGCCATATTTGCCGACGACACTGCTATATTGGCTGTAGGCAAAGATCACGAAGAAGCAGCAGTAAATCTGCAAACCTCGATAAATAAAATTAACATCTGGACTAAGCAATGGCGAATCAAATTGAATGAGACTAAATCGATCCACGTCAATTTCACAAATAAAAGAAATCAACATATTCCTGTTAGTATGAATGATATCCAGGTACCATATGCTGATACAGCAAAATATTTGGGTTTTACACTGGACGCTAAGCTACGCTGGAGAGCTCATGTCAAAAAGATAAAAGAGGAACTGGACATCAAATTTCGAAAAATGTATTGGCTGTTTGGTCGGAACTCCACCCTGTCAATCTACAATAAATTACTGCTGTATAAACAAATTCTTAAGGCCGTATGGACATATGGCATCCAGCTGTAGGGTTGTGCCAAAAAGAGCAATATATAAATAATCCAGCGATACCAAAATAAAGTACTGAGGAGTATTGTCAATGCTCCTTGGTATTTCCGAAACAATGACCTCCACAGGGACTTGGAAATGGATACTGTTAATGAGACAATACACAGATTTGCCAAGAGTCATGGACAGCGACTTCTTCAACACGTCAACATCGAAGCCATCCAGCTCCTCGATAACACGAATTTGACCAGAAGACTACAGCGGACTAAACCGTTCGAGTTAGTTTAATATTGTGTTAGGGCAAAAGCAGAGCATTAATTAGTGTAATTAAGTTATTAAAATCTAAGGGATACTAATGAGTAAACCCTTAGTATTAAACCTTTAGTAAATTAAGTTAGCTAAATATTACTCATTGATCCATTTATGATCAGATTGTAATTATAGTAAAATACAACTTGCAAGTGTTTTGCAAATAATAAAAAAAAGTATACTATCACATATTCCACATAAACATTTCTAAAACTAATGTGATCAAAACTAAATGAAAGTATATTTTGAATTTCACTTTAAATCAGTGTTTCGAGTTTAGAAAAGCTTGATTTGGCTTGGTCGTTCCGCTGCGCTACGCGACCAGGCCAAATTTTCAGGCTTTTCTAAACTCGAAATTTTACTTCATGCTTGGTCTGGGAGTGAAAAACACTCGTTAGAGTTTTTAAATTGAAAGTTGTTATTAAGATCACGAAAGTCTGAAAATGTACATTAAACAATCGTAGCATGTATACCTAAAAGAAAAAGTACTTGTTTTAAAACTTTGAATATATAAATGGACAGCTAATAAAAAAGACAGATATTCCTGAGCAAGGAATATTACCTGATCCTAGTATCCTAACTGATCCTCAGAAGCACTTTATTAAATTGGTTGTAGACAAATAATTTAAGGCGGTGATAGGTCAATACATTTGTAATCGTAATCTTTGTGAGTTAATTGAATTGTCATATTAATGTCAGATTTCTCTTTACATAACCTACAAATTAGAAGCTGAATTACAACATGACATGTGATTAATCTTGTCCTAACCTAAAACACGCAACCTGCTTCCCACCACTAAATTCTTAAAATGTCAAATTTGATTGATCATATTAAAAAAAAAAAACTGATTATCCCACCATATTTAATTCAAACAAAACTGCATCCTCGAAATATCACACAGCTAATTAAATTGTAATATCTGGAGTCGTGATGTATATATATGTTATAGTTTAAGACGGACATGATGAGTTTCCTAAATATTTCACTTTTCTTAATGTCAAAATACTGCGTCATTTAGACAACAATTCAAAAATTTAAGTTACAACTGCAATAGAAGATGGGTTTTCTATTTCCGCTTTGTTGTATTTTTTACGAGCGTTATGGTGTTTTATCATTTATAGAAGCTGCTGTTAGGCAATTAAAACAGACCTGAATTATACAACTAGAATATTGTGAACAATAGTTATGAGACTTGTGCTTGATTTTATTGCACAGAAGTGTACATAAAAGAAGTAAGAAAAGTAAATAAATACAAATGTAATATTGTAAGTTACTTTACAATAATACAAACAGAGTTCACGATACTATCGAGTACTATTTTCCAGATGTGGATCAAAATAAATTTTTAAAATCGGAAGTCCCCAAACCATGAATTACTTGTGCACTCGATAGCTGTATATACCGGGTGTTGACTTGGCGGACGCAACATAGGAAATCCCATGTAAATTTTGAAATGTTCAAATTTTGGCTCCCATATTTATTTTAGAAACAAAATGTATTTACCTTTTATATAACGGGAAAAATTCTGAATTTATTCGTGTTAACGTTTATCACTTTACGTTTCTCTAAGCTAAAATAATTAACAAAAGTAATGTGATTTTATAAAAATAATGACATGCCATAAAATTGAAACAACAACTGCGGATGTCAAAATGGCAAAAGATATCGTAGTCATTTGATTAAAGTAAATGTTTTCGAAATGATTTACACTATACAAGGAAAATGTCATTATTTTAATAGAATCACATTACTTTTTCTTAATTATTTTAGCTGTTAATTTTCTAAAATTCGTTGATTTTTAAAAGAGTTCAATTTGAAGCCTTAAACGAGTGTTTTCCACTCCCAGACTAAGCATGAAGTAAAATTTCGAGTTTAGAAAAGCCCCGTGAAAATTTGTCGAGGGTCGCGCAGCGACCCGAGACAAATTTTCTGGGCTTTTCTAAACTCGAAATTTTACTTCATGCGCCACGCGTATAAAACACTAAAATATTACGAACTTTATGTATATTTGAACCTCACTTGAAATAAGAGTTTTATACGCGTGACGCATGAAGTAAAGTTTCGAGTTTAGAAAAGCCCAGAAAATTTGTCTAGGGCCGCTGCGCGACCCTCGACAGATTTTCACGGGGCTTCTCAAAACTTCGAATTTTACTTCATGCTTCGTCTGGGAGTGGAAAAGCACTCGTTTAAAGATTCAAATAGAACTCATTTAAAAAACAACGAATGTCGGAAAATTAACAGCTAAAATAATTAAGAAATTATTTTATTTTCTTTAAATCTTTAGATATTCGTTGTTTTTTTAAGTTCAATTTGAGGCTTTAAACGAGTGTTTTCCACTCCCAGACTAAGCATGAAGTAAAATTTCGAGTTTAGAAAAGCCCCGTGAAATTTGACAAATTTTCACGGGGCTTTTCTAAACTCGAAATGCGCCACGCGTATAAAACACGGATTTTAAGTGAAGTTTGTATATACATAAATTTAACAATATTATAGTGTTTTATACGCGTGGCGCATGAAGTAAAATTTCGAGTTTAGAAAAGCCCAGAAAATTTGTCTCGGGTCGCTGTGCGACCCGAGACAAATTTTCACGGAGCTTTTCTAAACTCGAAATTTTACTTCATGCTTAGTCTGGGAATGGAAAACACTTGTTTAAAGCTTGTATCAATTCCATGGTATGTCATTATTTTTATAAAATCACATTACTTTTCTTAATTATTTTAACTTAGAGAAACGTAAAGTGTTAGTTGTGAATATTAATAAATTTAGAATTTTTCCCTCTACAAAAAAGTGAAATACATTTTGTCTCTAAAATAAATAGGGAAGACACTATTTGAACACTTTAAAATTAACATGCGATTTCCTATGTTGCGTCCGCCAAGTCAACACCCGGTATACAAAACCAAAACACAACACGGAAACATACACTGGAAGCAAACTAAGTGAAAGAAAAAATTATTCGAGATAATCAAGCACCAATAATTTTAGCTTTACAGTTCGACAAACTGTTATTAAAATTACTGAAATTATTAATTAAATCTTAACTCGTAACCGGTACATAGTGGACTGTCAGAAATTTCTCAAACTTTTATTTACGCTGTAAATCCACTAGCATACTAACAGTAGACACTTTAAAGTAAATATAAGATCAACGAAATATTTAAAAAAATAGGGATATTAAGGTTTCGGTTTACTAGAGTGAGACAGACTCTGCCCAGCCATTTGCTAGAGTGAGATAGACCTGTATGTCTATTTCCAGTATAAAAAGGTAAACGTAATATATCATAGACATTTTTTTTAATGAATGTTAAGCTAATTGAATGCAGAATGTACGGACACCGTTGAATTTTACGTAGTACAAGTTTTTCTTGCCTAAAAAGAAGTAAATAAATTATTCAAAAATAGCTATTTTCAAATATCTTAATCGTTTTAAATTGGTGACATTAAAATCCCCCAAGTTTTAGGATCATTTGAATGTATCATGTAATATTGTCTCCTAATCAGAACATGAATAGTACTGGAACTAGTGACTACCAAAAACGTTGGATTTTAACCATAATACATCGCAACCTTAAAGATTCTTGCTAGTGGGTAAATCCATGTCTTTCAACCTAACATCTCAGATTTTTTAAAATTTTGTTCACATATTGCCTTTGTACAGAAAAAGAAAAATATTTAATTTTTGGATAAAATGTCAAGTCGTTTAAGATATACGCATTTAAACTTTAGCTAAATTTTCAAATTACAATTACTGGTCTCAAAACTGAGCGAGAGATGTAAAACAGGTGTCATTTTTTTTAGCATTTCTCATGAACTTTCTATGATATACAACATAAAAAAACAACAATTTTTTTCAATTTTTTTATAAAGTCAAAATTTTGATTTTGAATATCTCAAAAATCGCATCTTCAAAAATATCTAAGATAATATATATAGGGAATTTTTCTTTTAAGTATAGATATGCATGCGCTGTAAATTTTCCGCTATCCTTGCTTGTTAAAAGAGTTCAAGTTGAAACTTTAAACGAGTGTTCTCCACTCCAAGATAAAGCGTGAAGTAAAATTCCGAGTTTAGAAAAGCCCCGTGAAAACATTTTCTGGGCTTTACTAAACTCAAAATTTTATTTTATGCGCCACGCGTATATAATCACTTTTTAATGCCTTTGTGCGATCAAAGTTGGAATACGCATCTTTGATTTGGTACCCTCAAACTAAATATCAGATTAATTTTATTAAAAGCGCCCAGCGCAAATTTTTGAAGTTTTTATATTTTAAAGTGGAGGGCGTCTACCCATTAAGAGGTTTCAGTCAAGAAGTACTACTGGATAAATTCAATCTTGACGCACTTCAAAAGCGTAGACATATAGTGGCAATATCATTCTTACATAAAATTCTTCATAATAGAATTAATTGTCCCGTCATTCTTAATTCTATCAATCTATGTGTTGCAACTTTTAATAGTAGGAATAATAGCACATTCAATGCTGCTTCTAATCGCACAATTTATGGCTCTAAATCACCGTTAAGCTTAATCTGTGATATTTTTAATCAATTACCATCAACCTGGGATATTTTTGTTGACGCATTATCGTCTCTTATTAAACTTTATTAATTTATTTATATTCATTATCTGTATGTTATTTTATGTTACTGTGTATGTATTGATACACCTAATAAATATTTTGCAAATAAAACTTAACTAGTTTATTTTTTTCAATATGAACCCATCATGATCCTACTTGGAAATTTATAGGAATAATTAATTTATTAGGTTTAATTAGGAGGAGTCTCGCGGATGGTGTGCACTAAATGTTATAACCCTATTGTGGTTTACGCAGATTAACATATGTGTCTTTGTGCATATTTGTGATTCATGTTTTGTGTCTTACATTTTAGTTATATGTTTTTGGCTCTACATTGTAAATGGCTTGTCCGTTAATAAAGAATTATTATTATTATTATTATTATTATTAAAAATTGCAAAAACTATTATGCAGGGTGTCCCACGAGATCGAAGACACGCAATATCTCATAAACGGTTAATAGTAAAAATATGAAATTTGGAACATTGGTTTAAAACGGTAAATAATTCTGTATCGTAAATATTTTTCCGACTCTTTATTTCCGAAGAAATGACACCAACTTGAAAGAATGTAAATGGGACACCCTGTATACCTTTATATATTTTTAAAAATAATTAAAAGAGGAATTTAATGGTTCCAAATTAAATGGGGTTTTATTAAAACATAATGCAGTCATACTTAAATGAAATAATCATTGTCGCATCAATTGGCAAAACAATATTGGAACAATCTAACAAAACTAACAAGCAACATAATAAATTAAAATTTTATACACTCAAACCATACGATGTTCAAACTGATTTCCACTTTCATTCATACAAAATTTAAAATTCGTCAAAAGATATTGAATACACGAGGCTTTCAGCATATCTGCAGCAATTCTTCGACAGCTTTAACAATTCGATTTTACAAATCCTCCAGATCTCTAGTCTGTTTGGTGTATACGACATCCTTTAAATACTCCCAAATAACAAAATTTAAAGGCGTCGTATCTGGAGATCGCGTTGGCCAATTTATTGTACCATTTCGTCTTATCCAGCGTCCTTGGAAAGTAGCACCAATATAATTAGTCACTTCTCTAGAGTAGTGAGGGGGAGCACCATCTTATAGCCACCACATGGTTTCTCTCTTGTTTAAAGAAATTTCCTCCAGAAGTTTAGGGAGTGCATTTTGTAAAAAAAAAAAAATAATTTACCGTGGTTAATGTACCGTGGTAAAAGTAAGGACAAATTACACGACCATTGAATAAGCCACACCATACATTTACGCCCTAAACTTGGGTCGTCTTCGAGCTTAATTAAGATCTCAGCCATAAAAAGGATTGCACTTTATATGGGCGAAAATTATTGTTTTTTAAAATTCTGTGCACTGATATTTTGCTTACCCCTAATTCTCGAGAATAGATACTTGTGGGTTTACTTGGCAATACGCCAACATTTTTATGACGTTATCGGTAGATAGAACTGGCTTTTTTCTGGGTGCTTCATGCTTTCCAACCATTTAGGAACCTGTACTCACTGTAAATCTTGGAGGCATTATTTATAACACTAAATTATCACACACTCATTTTGCTTTATATTGACAACAAACAATTCACATCAATATTTGACGTTTACGATTGTTTTTCTTTTGTTCATTCATTACACAGTGATTATTTATGATATTTCGAATTAACAACAAAGAAATCATATCAGACGTAATATTGTTTATGATTGTTTTTCTTTTGTTAGTTCATTTCTTTGTGATTAATTAATTTAATTATTGCTGCATTATGTATTAATGTAATCCGATATGATTTTGTATCATTAAATTTGTCTTATAATTTTCTTTATAAAAATCTATAAATATACAGGGTATATATATATATATATATATATATATATATATATATATATATATATATATATATATATATATATATATATATATTTAAACTTTGTGTCATTTCTTCGGCAATGAAGACAGAAAAAAATTAACTCAATAGAAATATTCAACAACTTGAACCATTTAAATGTTTAAAATTTCATGTTGGATTTAAATTTTGTGTCATTTCTTCGGAAATGAAGAGTGAGAAAAAATGAACTCAATAGAAATATTCAACAACTTGAACCATTTAAATGTTTAAAATTTCATGTTGGTACTATTAACCGTTTATGAGATATGGATTGTCTATTATCTCGTGTGACACCCTGTATATATTATTTTAAACATTTTTTAAGATGCGATTTTTGAGAAAATCAAAATTAAAATTTTGATTTTGATTCAAAAAATGGAATAAAATAGCGAATTATTGTGTTGTATATCACATGAAAGTACAAGAAAAATGTTAACAAATAAGACCTGTTATACATTTCTAGCTCAATTTAAAGAGCAGTAATCGTCATTTAAAAATTGAGCGATTTGCAATATTGTATATATATATATATAATAATCTTTATTAAAGATCAGTACAAAATAATTGTTTACAATATGGAATGAAATGTATACATCTTAAAATTTGATCTTGATCTTTGAAGGGCTATCGACCGAGGTTTTTCAGCCCGTAGTCTGCTGACATTGATGTTTTAGTATATGTTATTAATGAGATGAGATGTACTGATAGATGGTATTTGCTGGATGCTTGAATTTAGGATTTTGATTGGGATTGCGGGAAAGGCATAGATGATTTAGGGTGTCTACGATGTGTGGGTTGGTGGCGAATTTTGTACTTAGATGTGTGATGCGTTCTTCAATTGGTATTAACTGGGTACGTTGCTATAGGAGGGCATTAGAAGGGTTATGGAGTGGATTATCTGGATGCCTAATTTTTGTTACTATTCTAAGAGCTGATCGTTCACCTACTTGTATATTTTTTAAGGATGTAGGATTGGGTTCATGGAATAGGATAGCTGCATAATCAAGCAGAGGCCGGCAAATCATTTTATAAATGTGTACTGCTGTGTTGGTTGAAATTCCTTCATCCTTGTACGTTAAGGATCTGAAGTGCCGAGCCCTATTCTTGATTTTCAGCTTAAGGGATTTGGTGTGGGCTTTAAAGGTAAACTTGGTGTCAAAGGATATTCCAAGGTATTTGCATACTGGGAGTGGAAATAATTGGTGGTGATTAATGGTGACGGAATATGGATAATTTGTAATTCGGTGGTATGGGATGAATAATTGGGATTTGTTACAGTTGATTGTCAATCTCCATTTACAAAACCATTGTTGTAGTGTGTCGATCAGCTCTTGAAGTCTGCCTAGTGCCTTCTGTAGTGTTGAAGCATGACTTATTAATGCAGTATCGTCTGCAAAAAGTAGGCAATAGGAGGAAGGGTTAAATTAAGTAGGATCGGGGTAATAGATGTCGTGGACAAAAATGTTATATAGTAGAGGGGATTGCAATATTGCCCATTTTTCTGAAATTTAAATGCGTTTATCTTGAAAACGGCGTGACATTTAATCCATAAATTAGACACTTTTCTTTTTTCTATGGTAGCAATAAGTGAACAAAATTTAAAAAAAATCTAAAATTGCAAGTGTGTTCATTTTACATTGAATTGTCCTAGTGTCTCTTAGACCCCGTTGAACGGGTTAACACAAATCCTTACATATTAATCTCGAATTATTTTACTATTTCACTAACATAAATTGCTTCACTACCTACTCTACTAGGAAGATGGAATAGAATTCCCCTCTGAATTCCGGGTATCTGGGCAGACCGGATGGGGACGATTTTTTCGGGAGCCTGTTAAAGGTACCAATCCGTGCCTGTAGTAGGCTGAAAGTAAATTAATACCACACCTCCGTTACATTATATTTTAAATTGCAGGTAAGCAAGTACTCATCGACAAATAGGTTTTAGTTTGAAGTTATGGCAGGCCATCATCACAAATTTGCACCCACTTATAATTCGGGATAAAAAATTAAAACACTTGGTTCGTTTCACTAATTTATATTTTCTCCGACTAGTTTCGACCATTGGTCATCTTCAAGGAGGAATGTACAACAAATATCTAAGCAACAATATATATATACAGAGAGTTTTATGTGACACCGAACATTTTTATCCAATACAGTTTGACATCTTTAATTTTTAAGTTATGTGTAAATTAACCCAATTTACACATAACTTAAAAATTAAAGATGTCAAACTGTATTGGATAAAAATGTGTGGTGTTACATAAAAATCTCTGTATAAATATATATTATTGCTTAGATATTTGTTGTACATTCCTCCTTGAAGATAACCAATGGTCGAAACAAGGCGGAGAAAATATAAATTAGTGAAACAAACCAAGTGTTTTAATTTATTATATATGACCATTACAAATTGTAGCCAATCAATTGCAATTAATGCCTCAACTTGTACACACAGGGAGTTTTTCTTTCAAGTATACATGTCCCAATTACAGCCTATATGCCGTAAATCTTTAAATATACGTTCTTGTTTTTAAAAGAGTTCAATTTGAAACTTGAAATGAGTGTTGCACTCTCAGACTAAGCATGAAGTAAAAATTCGAGTTTCGAAAAGCCTGAAAATTTGGTGTGGTCGCGTAGCGCGAAGCGCGGAGCGGCCAAACCAAATTTTCAGGCTTTTCTAAACTCGAAATTTTATTTCATGCGCCACCGGTACAAAACACTGACATTACGGATTTGAAACACACACCGCATGAAGTAAAATTTCGAGTTTAGAAAAAACTGAAAATTTGGTTTGGCCGCTCCGCGCTTCGCGTTACGTGACCAAACCAAATTTTCAGGTTTTTCTAAACTCAACATTTTACTACTTGCTTAGTCTGGGAGTGGAAAACACTAGTTTAAAGCTTCAAATTAAATTATTTTAGAAGACCGAGCGTCGGCAGATGTACAACGTATGCTTATGTATACTTAAAGGAAAAATTCTCATTATGAAAATGTTCGGTGTTACATAAAACTCTCTGTATATACAAATACATCAGGTAATAAGGGCGGACGTTATATGAGAGTTCCAAACCTCTTCCATATTATTTACAATGGGTTTTACTCGCTTTTGTAAATAATAGTTGTAATTGTAATAATTGTAAATAATATAGAAGAGATCTGAATTTCTAATATAACGTCCGCCCTTATTTCCTGCCCACAGAGCAAACACATTAAAGTAATGTTGTATCAACATTAAAAGAACGTTTAACGTTGCTACAATGTTGATATAACGTTATTTGTTTGTTTTTTGCTTAGTGGGTGATGTTATATGATAGTTAGTATTTGTATATATACTCAATGACATTAGAAGCGTAACACCAAAAAGGAATGATTTTTTTGAATTCATATTTTAGCAACAGAGTGACTATATTTAAACCATACATTGATAACAATTTCAACCTTGTGCCTTTTATATTTATTGTAAAAAAAAAATATTTCACTTTTTCTTTTTTGATAAAACTATTTATATGAGTTGTTTAGTACAGATGTTTTTAGTTTTCGTGTTTTCGTTGAGTGTGTTAAGCTTAAATAAAATGCCTCGAGTCCGAAGACGTCCACAATATCACCATTTGAGCGATTTTGACCGGGGTCGAGTTGTTGCTTATCGAGATGTCGGTATGTCCTATCGCGAAATTGCCCGCCGTATTGATTCCACTGCAGCAACTGTAATACGTGTGTATCAGGTATGGACAGAAGAAGGTAGAGGAGCAAGAAGAAGACCAATTGGTGAACGAAGGCGTACCACAGAACGTCAAGATCGGCGCTTAAGACAAATAGCCCTGCGAGACCGTTTCGCTACTACGCGTCAAATCGGTGATCAATGGATTGGAGAAGAAGGTACGCCCGTTAGTATGCGAACCTTATATCGCCGCATTCAATCCTTTGGGCTTCTTTCGTACCGTCCAAGATTAGTGCTTCCTTTAACAGCGAGACACTGTCGCCAAAGGTTGGACTGGTGCAGAGAACGGCAGCATTGGGAGGCAGAATGGCACGATGTCGTATTCAGCGATGAATCACGATTTTGTCTAGGCACGCATGATGGCCGTAGAAGAGTACGACGCTACCGTGGAGAACGACCTGATCTTAGGTTTGCTATTGAGAGGCATGTACACAGGACTGCTGGAGTAATGGTTTGGGGGGCTATTGCTTATGGTAGTCGATCACCTCTTGTATTCATTCGAGGCAGTATGACAGCTGCGCGTTATGTTGAAGACGTCATACGACCGACTTTGTTGCCTTAGTTAGATGGCCGCCCAGACGTACTTTTTCAACAAGATAACGCACGTCCCCATATTGCTCGTCGAACTATGAACTTTCTTAATGAAGCTGGTGTTAATGTTTTGGCGTGGCCGCCCCGTTCGCCGGATTTAAATCCCAGTGAACATGTGTGGGATATCATGGGAAGAAGAATATTCTCTTTGCACCATCCTCCACAGACTCTAGCACAGTTGATCGATGAAATTCAAGTTGCTTGGAACGAGATGCCTCAAGAGGACATCGACCATCTCATTTTGTCGATGCCCAGACGTCTACAGGAGTGTATACAGCAAAGGGGTCGCCAAACACATTATTAATTTTTTTTAGATTGTTTTTTGATAAAATTTCTTGAAAATGTAATCATTTTATTCTTGAAGTAAGACTACCATACTGGCAAAAAATCAAGTTAAAATAATAACTCCTTCTGAGTGTTTCGCTTCTAATGTCATTGAGTATATATATATATATATATATATATATATATATATATATATATATATATATATATATATATATATATATATATATATATATATATATATATATATATATATATATATATTGTTGCTTAGATATTTTTTGTACATTCCTCGTTGAAGATGACTAATGGTCGAAACTAGTAAGAGAAAATAAACATTAGTAAAACAAACCAAGTGTTTTAATTAAATATCCAGAATTAGATTCAAAAATGTTTCACCGCGGGTTAAGTGAGAAATTAATTAAACACACTTATAATTCGTTGCAATAAATTATTACATTACATGCAAGCACACACTTACATTTATGTATTGTAAGTACTTACCACAGAAATACAACTATACAATTGATCACACTTAATCACAGTTGCGAACAAAAAAGAGGCGTTTGTTAGCCGTGGCGGACATAGACAAACTGCCGCGTAGCGGGTCAGCTGAAAAGGCATCAAAGAGCTGCGCAAACGCAATTATCTATTATAATTATTCTGGATTTAACTATATTGTTTCTATATTTAATAATAATATAATACAATATATGCAATCTATATTCATTCTACATTGTATGCAATATAGTAACAATATTTGCAATCTTGATATTGTATCCACATTGAATAACAGTTTCAATCAAGATATCAATATAGATACAATATTGCTATTTCTACTAGGGTACGGTAATTCTGCACTTAAATATCTTTTAACGTAAGATTACTAACACTACCTAATATTTTCTTCAACTTACCAAAACCAGCAATATGAAACTAACAAACATCTGAAATGCATTGTAAACGACCAAAATCTTATTCAGTTTAAACGGTTCCCTGTTTTGCATAAATTCCGGGCCCCATTTCAAGACGAACATTAAATAGGCTACTAATAACGATATTATAGGAATTGGTGATACTGTTAAAGGTAGATGTTCTAATCTCTTATCTAAAAAAATAATTCATTACTAATTAGTTAAATATAGAAAATGCAGTTTAAAAATATCTCGCTTGTTGGCATTTTATAACCGTATTCTATTTTGGATTAATGAATGGATTATGAATAATAATAATAATACACATTATTCCACTCATAGAGTAACAAACGGCGCTCGACCTAAGGCTTTCAGTATGTTTTATAAATTAGTTTGAAAATGCAACAAACCTTGCCTATTTTTTTTTTATTAATATGATGAAAAGCGTTTAAAACATGTGTGGCCAACCAGAGGCCCGCCGGGGACAATTTGAGGCCTGCAGTGCTTTGCGGGTAAAAGAAAATGTTAACTTTTATTCTGCATAAATCAACTATTTCTTCAATGTTAATATGATGTCACTATTTGTAAATAATTATATTATATATGTGAACAGCGTTTTAGATCATGAAATCACAAGGGAGAACATGAATCACTAATGTTTATTTTGAAAACTGTATGCTGATACACATTAAACTTATTTCTGCCAAACAAAGTCAAGGTCCCACTACTATTGTTTTTTTAAATTATCTAATAAATATGTTTAATTTTCTGTTTTGTTTAATATTCTTAAAAAAATAATATATATGGTGCATGTTTAGTGAAGTTTAAAAAAAACATGTACAGGGTGCAGCATTTTCGATGGTTTCTTTAAGTAAAGTACCATAAATATAAATGATATACAAAAACTACTATACACTTTTAGAGCTCTTTTTTAGAGTGTTTCATGTACCTCACTTAATGTCACTTTACCGCTCTAAAGCGGTAAAAACATTTTACGCTCGCTAAATTTGACGTTTATCGAGGAATTGTCAAAAATTCTTCTAATAACCCAACTTATTAATGTGCTCGTCGAGCGTCAACTTTCACTTCCAATCGCCAATTGGCCACTTAAAATTGCTCATATCTCTCTTATTTATTATTTGAAACAAAATCAGGGTTTTATGAAATATACTGTAGACTACAGGAAAACGTACTTTTTTTAAAATGAGTAAAAACTAAAATTCTGCTATCATATTATATTTATATATTTGCTATCATATTATATTTATATATTTGCTATCATATTATATTTATGTATTTTGTTACAAATCAGAAATAACACAATATCAAAAATTTCATACAATTAACGGATATAGTTAAGAAACTATTTCTTAACTATATCTGCTAATTGTATGAAATTTTTGACATTGTGTTGTTTTTGATTAGTTATACATTTTGGATTAATATTGGAAAAAGCGAAATTTAGTGGTTGGAATTTAAATTGCAGAAGCTCAAAGTTGACTGAAATTATGAAAAATATATAAAAAGTTTGTGTTTTATTTTGGCCCTTGGAAAAAATTCAAAGGAATCCCATATTTTGATTAAAACTAGGAATGAATAAACTTCCTGTTCGTCTGCGAAAGCTTAAATTTGAGAAATTTAAAAAGTAATTTCAGATCTTTATAAAATAGTTTTAAAAAATTTAATAAATAAAGTGTATTTATTTACTCAAATAAATAGTAGAGTGTCAAATGTTTGATAAAAATATCATATTAATTTTTATTTATTTATTTTATTATAAATAATAATAGAATTTCCAATAACCGACACCATTAGCAAATATTATAAAAAAATGTATACACTTTGTTTCATGGTGGAAAAAAAGCTTATTTTCTTTAAATCTTTGGTTATTCGTTGTTTTTGTTTTAGAGTTCAATTTGAAGCTTTAAACGAGTGTTTTCCACTTCCAGACTAAGCATGAAGTAAAATTTCGAGTTTAGAAAAGCCCCGTGAAAATTTTCTGGGCTTTTCTAAACTCGAAATTTTACTTCATGCGCCACGCGTATACAACACTAATATATTGTGAACTTTATGTATATTTGAACCTCACTTGAAATCAGTGTTTTATACGCGTGGCGCATGAAGTAAAATTTCGAGTTTAGAAAAGCCCAGAAAATGTTCACAGGGCTTTTCTAAACTCGAAATTTTACTTCATGCTTAGTCTGGAAGTGGAAAACACACGTTTAAAGTTTTACATTGAACTCTTTTAAAAAACAAGGAATGTCGGAAAATGTACAGCTTTATTCCTTGTATATTGATCAAGTTGTAATTTAGTTTTCATCATTGTTATGGTACTATTAAAATTTATTACAATAAATTAAGTGTTCTTTCATGCTCATTGTTTATTTTGTTAGGGCGTAGGTAAAGTATCGTACGTTTCTCGAGTGGTATGGCAATTATACACTTGCGGAATACTGCACTCGCCGCTGCCAAGCTCGTGCACAACATGTCCGCTCATATGTAATATGCTGCATACCACTCTCGTTACGTAATATACTATAATGCATTTTGAAATTCAATGACAGGAGAATCAAAAAATAAACTTCTTTGACAGTTGTTTTTTTAATGGATTTTTTTTATCTTTTTTTTGATCTCGTATACATTTTATAATCAATTCTTTTCGTGGTATGAATTTAGAATTTTGTGCATTAAATCCATTTTGTCACACATATAATATTACAGTTGTTTTTTGTAATGGGTTTTTTTAATCTTTTTTTTTTGATCTCGTATACAGGGTGTCTTGCACTAAAAATTTGAAAAAAATCCTTGTCATATGGTTAAATTAGTTCTCCTCATGTGAAATATTTTGAACTTTATATAACTTCCGGTTCCACCGGAAGTAGCACGAAATTTGTTATTTTAAATAGAACACCCTATATATTAGTAATTTTTTGGGTTCCTCGTTTAAATTGCAACATATTTTATTGGAATATATGTACACTTATCTCTTGTAGTTTTCAAGAAAAAAAAATATTTTTAAAATGTTGCCCTCTAAAAGGCATCTTGAAATCTGTCTGTAACGTATCTTAAGAATAAGATAAAAATATCATTTATATCTCTACTTGTACCTAGAGGATGCTTCTATGAGTAATTAACTAGAAACTGTTAATTTTGACAATAAGTGTTCTTAAAATGTCAATATCTAAGTGGCCTCTTCAATATTTAGTAATTCAATTTTTTTAAATGGATTGACGCAATTATTATTAAATGGTGCTATTGGGGGGAAAATTTCCTTCAAAAAAGTATAATACAACTATACTCCGTAAGCAAGTAGTTTTCGAATTATTTCGAAAATTCATTTTCGTCTCATTTATGGGGGGTATAATGCGCGCATAGGTCGCAATTGAATTTTAGTAGGCCAGTAGTATGCTTTTGTTTTGTCGCGATTGTATTGCGAAATCTCAAACAATAAAAAGAATTAGTACAAAGTTTTTCAGAAATCAACAAATTAAATAAATACATCTATCAACAAATTATCAATTTATTCTTTATACATGGCAACTGCCAATTGAACAAAATTTGATTCCAATCTTCTAAATCTTGTTTTATTCATCGGCGGTAAATGTGGATAAGTTTCATTAAATACTTTACATGTTCGAGTAACAATTCTATCGCAGTTGCCATGGATAAAGAATAAATTGATAATTTGTTGATGGGTGTATTTATTCATTTTGTTGATTTCTGTATAACTTTGTACTAATTGTTTTTATTATTTGACATTTTGCATTACATATGCGACAAAACAAAAGCATTACTACTTGCCTACTAAAATTCAGTTGCGACTTATGCGCGCATTATTCCCTGCATAAATGCGACGAAAAACGAATCTTCGAAATAATTCGAAAACCACTTGCTTTAAGAGAATGGTTGTTAATACTTTTTTGCTGGAAATCTTCCCCCCAATCGTACCACGTAATAAAAAAGGGTCATTCCCTTAAAAAAAATGAATTACGAGATATTGAAGATGGCACTTTGATATTGACATTTTAAGAACACTTATTGTCAAAATTGACAGTTTCCAATTAATATACTCATAGATGCATCCTCTAGGTACAAGAAGCAATATAAATCATATTTTTTTCTTACTCCTAAGAGAAGTTACAGACAGATTTCAAGATGCCTTTTAGAGGTCAACATTTTAAAAATATTTTGTTTGCTTGAAAACTATAAAAGATAAGTGCACATACGTTCGAATAAAATATGTTGCAATTTAAATGAGGAATCAAAAAATACTAATATATAGGGTGTTCCATTTAAAATAACAAATTTGGTGCTACTTCCGATGGAACTGGAAGTGATATAAAGTTGAAAATAGTTTCACATGAGGAGAACTGATTCAACCGTATGACAAGGATTTTTTAAAAATTTATAGTGCAACGGCAACCCCATAAACTTTTAACGAACTGTTTAGCGTAGACACCATGTACATTTTATAATCAATTCTTTTCGTGATATGAATTTAGAATTTTGTGCATTAAATCCATTTTGTCACACATATGTAATATTACAGTTGTTTTTGTAATGGGTTTTTTTATCTTTTTTTTTTGATCTCGTATACATTTTATAATCAATTTTTCTCGTGGTATTAATTTAGAATTTTGTGCATTAAATCCATTTTGTCACACAAATAATATTTGGTACAAGACATTTGTGTTCTATTTTGGTGCTCTAAAAAATATTAAAAAAAAAAACTAAATAATTTTACGAAAACCACAAAAATTGTTGAGCAATGAATACATTTAGTTTTAGTTTACGAAAGCATAAAATTTAGCGATTTAAAACGAAACTGCTTAAGTAATCTAAAGTGATTAATTTAAGTGTTTCTTTATACAGAATATCGCGATTAAGCAGTCTTTGCATGGGTATCTTCTAAACGGTAAAAGATAGAGAATCAGTTAAATGGGAGCAAATATGCAGAACAATGAGTACTATCTATGGTCGGTGTCCAATCCAACAAAACATTTAAACGTTCAGAGCACACTGCAAAATACTGATTTTGTCGATTTTTTTATTTTCCTTTATAACTTGGTTATTATTGATGACATAAGGATGATTTTTTGACATTATTAAGGCATTTTTTCATGCTTCTTAATAATATGTGGTTAGTTTTACCACGAAGCAAATGTTTTCCAAGATACGCATGCTAAGTTGATTCTTTTATATGGACGTCAAAGTTGGCTATAAGCTCATTTTCTAAATTTTTTTACTCTCTCTAATTTGATGGATCATATGATAAGATTACTAAAAAAAAATGAGTAAATAAAAATATGTTTATAGTAGGCTGTTAAATTTTATATTAGAACAAAAGAATATTTATACATTATAAATTTAGTACAAGTGAGCAAAAAATTAAATAAGTTTTTAAGACAGTTTTAGTATAAAATACATTAAATAACACGGAAATTTTACCTTAGTTTTCCATAATAAAAATAAAACCACCAAATGGTATATCAAATTAAAGGGAAATTAAAAATACACACTAAGCTTATAACCAACTTTGGCCTCCATATAAAAGTGCAGTTAGTATGCATATCTTGGAATATATTTGCTTCGTGTTAAAGCTGATCACAGATTATTATAATGCATAAAAAGTGTCTTAATGATGTCAAAAAAACTATTCAATCATCAATAATAACCAAGTTATAAACGAACATAAACATCGCCAAAATCGGCTATTTCGCAGTGTGCTTTGAACGTTCAACTTTTTTGTTGGTTTTACACCGGTCATAGATATTATTCATTCTCCTGCATATTTTTTCCCATTTAACCGAGTCTCTATCGCTTACCGTTTAGAAGATACCCATGCATCGGCTGCTTAATCGAGACACCCTGTATATTAAAAATGTAATAACAGAATGTCAATCATTTAGTAAATTTATTGGGTTGATCAGTAGCAATAAAATTACAGAAGCTTAGAGATGTTCAACATTATTTCAAAGTTTATTTCATAGATTGGCATTACTGATTGGTAACTTATAGTTTACCATAACATGAAATTTATTCTCTCAATTATTTAGCAAGATACACTTATTGTGCATATTGTTTTTATTGATGCGGTTGTTTGTTTTATAATTTTTTTCGGTATTATTTGAATACAATATGGCATTTATGTTTAGATACATTTAAAATAAAAAAGCTTTTTACAGATTTTTTAAATATTCACATACTAATACTTTGTCGAAACTATTATACATTTTCTATTTTATTTAAATAAATCATAATTTATTTAATTAATCGCAATAAACCAACGACTAGATTATTACAATACCAATTGTTTGTAGCAGTCGGCTTTATTGATTTAATTTTTGTAATTAATTAGCTATAAAGGAACACATTGTAATTATTGTTTTTTTATGGAAATAGACTTTATTAAAACACCAAATAAAGTTAGATTAAGATAAAAAATAAATAAAGCAGGTATATATAAAAATTCTGCTGTGGCCAACACAGGTATCTACCGTAAAGTAAAATAATATAGAATTATTGAATTCATTATTCCAATTATTTATTATGCAAGTTAGTTTGTACAATAAAATGTCCGCTACTTGTACAATGATATTTATTTACAACTTTGGCGCCTAACAAAAATCTTTAATAAAAATAAAAAATAGCATACACGCTGTAGAAACAAATAAGGAATTTTTTGGTAGCATTAGAAAAATTTTTTTTTTGCAAAAAAAAACAAAAAAATTGCCTTAGATAACAATTTAACATTGAAACCTTTATAAGTCTATCTCTCTCGCACTCACGTGTTTCCCACCCTTGAAAATCGTAAACTTCTGAAATCGTATTTACCATTTTCAAGAAAACTAAAAGAGCTACGACAAAAAGCATGTACTCATAATAAAAAAAAATTATTGTCTACAACTTTTATTTCAAAGATATTTCGACTATGTTAATAATTTACGAGATATATCCACTTCCGGTTTCCGGTCTTCACCTATTTTTAACTCGTCGTGAGATATTATAAAAAAGATCCCAAATACAAAGTTTGATGACAATCCCATAGGTATTTTTTTCTGAAATCGTGCCACAGACCTACCAACCGACCAACCGACAAACAGACCGATATCAATTTTTGACCGATCACAATACCTCCCTTACACAGTAGTGCGGTCGGTAAACAGGAGATATTACATAACTTGTGAATCATTTAGTGTTAACTAAGATATTAGACCTTGTGTATTTTTAAAATTACGGGCCAAAATAAACAGTCTAAATGTTTAGTCACCATAATATTAATTGAATGTATTCAGAAATTGATAAATCATTATTTTAAATATTAAAAAAATAACATTTACATTTCATTTAAAGATGCTTACATTTTATTTATTTCTAAAAAGCTTTAATTAATTTGATATTGATTAGACGATTCGTAAAGTTTATTTGTACATTTCAAATTAGGCTCAATAATTTAAAATAAAATCTCATGTGATATTTGCCCTTTCTTTGCACTAGGACAAAACGTATGCGTACATTTTGTCAAATTTGTATTAGCTGATTTGTTTTATATTTATTTTTTAAAGTCAGTGTTATTATCAAATGTAATGAAATATCTAATGAGTATCTGCACTCCTTGTTTGAGCATGAAATAAATATTTCGAGTTTATAAAAGCCAACAAATTGAATTGTTCGCGAAGCCCCATAATTTTTCGGGCTTTTCTAAACCCGAAATATTTACTTTATAAGCCAAGCGTACACTTGTAAAATAGTGAATTATTGTAAAGTTCTAAAACATACTTAGTTTATAATACTAACAAAAATCGTTTTATTACAAAAAATAATGAGAAGTTTATGTATGTTTTTGAGAACAAATGATAGCATTAAATAAAATTAAGAGACATCACCTACAATAATGAAAATTGAAATTACACAATAATTAATACATATTTTTATTTTTCATGATATTCATCAACTTACTACGCCCATGGCCATAGTTATTAAAAAAGTGATCAAATAATAGTTTCTTTTTATTAATACGATCAGTTTTAATGGTCCGTTAATGGACATTTTAACATCGCTTGGGTTCCCCCACACCCTCATATTCGCATTGCAGGATCTTGCACCCCTTAGTTACGCCACTGAGCCTCATTAAAGCTTTTTTCGAAAAATCAATAATTTTGGGGTGAATTTTAGATTTTCGGAAAATAAACTATGTATATTTGATATGAAAAAGAAAACGCTTAATTAAATTTCACTAATATTTAATATTAAATATTAGTGAAATTTAACCAAGCGTCTTCTTTTTCAAATCATAGTGAACTATGTTTCACCACGTAAAAGATGAGAAACTTGTTCAAGATACGTATATTTGGCTAAATATTTAATGATGATATGCAAGAAAACTTATGTAAATAGCACATAACACTCTACCTGCTAAATCGATAATCGCGTATCTGTACCCTTCCAACGTCCTCTTTAACACATACGCCATACTTGCAGTGTTGATTGCAACTAAATAAATCGATTTCAGTCAGTTCACAGGTTTTGTATGGTACAATGAAGCGAATTTACAATACAAATGTAACGAAAATTACAATAAACTGAGACAAACGCTGGAAAGCGATTCAAAAAATGTTTATACGCGTGAATAGTTCACACCAACAAACAAGTTAGTTTCTTGCAACTCAAAACAATTTATGCTGTTGCATCATTTATTTTCATTTGATAGGAACATATTTAAAAATATAGTGATGTGTCCATCACAGCACTTTCTCCGTTTAAGATATAATGATTTTAAAATCAACAACATGGAAAAGTTGCTCAAACTAAATTTATTCTACATTTATTTTATTATTGTGAAACTATTCACAAAAAAGTAATTCTTGCATTTATTCGCTGCATCTCGTAAATATTGATCACCATTACATCTAAGCGTTATATATTTCTAACTTCACTGTAAATCAGTGTTTTATACGCGTAGCGCATGAAATAAAATTTCGAGTTTAGAAAAGCCCCGTGAAAATTTGTCTCGGGTCGTTGCGCGACACGAGACAAATTTTCTATGCGCGGCTTTTCTAAACTCGAAATTTTACTTCATGCTTAGTCTGGGAGTAGAAGACACTCGCTACTTTAAAATATACAGTCACAACTGTTAAACAGTGTATCGTAACTGTCACGCAGAAAAATTTAAACTCGTGTCAAGTTGACACAATTGGTTAAATGTCGACTTATGTCATGTTGACTGTATTTCGACTATTCTGGTATTATGACTGTAAGTCACTTAGTTGGCTGTCTTTTAACTTATTAGGATTTTATCATTAAATCACTATATTGACAGTGTTTGATATATTTATTTATGTGATATACAATCATAATATCACAATAGTCGAAATACAGTCAATAGAGAGATATAACCAGACAAAACTCTAGCATAGTCAAAAGACAGTAAATCAAGCGACGTACAGTCACAATAATCAAAACACGGTCAATAAAGATATAATATGACAAAATCCCAGGATAGTCTAAAGACAGTCAAGCAACTTATTACGATTCTATTATTATCTAACTAGTCACATAAATAAACTCCACATAGAACTTTGGAGATAAAAAGTTCTCCGCATTTCTCGCTTAGTTAAATACAATTAAATATACAAGGATTCAGTTTGGTGTTTCACCCTCTTCTAACTTTTTTATTTTGAGAGTAAAGTATAACAAACTATATATGTATATTTGTAAACGGAGGGAAATTCTCTAATTGATGGCGTCACCAAATCGACAATACGATGACAGCTGTCATGGAAGCATAAGTCAACTTTTTTTTCTCAAATGACACTCTACCTATTTTTTGTTCACTCGGATAGTAATTATTTGCCTGAATCTGACTATCTGTCACAACTATACGATTAGATAACAAAACAATTATAAAATCGGTTTATTTTATTAAAAAATGATATGTGTATAAAATAGAAATATATTTGAATATTTTGAAAAACAGGACAAGCATTAATAAATTAAACTTTACTTATACAAGAAAATCGTTAAAAATTAAAATAAAAAGTGCTCGTGATAATTACATAAAATCCTGTGAATTAAAGGTAACTGATAATCCAACTAAATTCTGGGGATATGTGAATTTAATGAAATCCACTACTAGAATACCAGGTAATATAAAATATGAGGATTCAATTCTACCTACTTCTAATTCCATTGTTAATGGTTTCGCAACACATTTTAGCCCTGTCAACAGTAACCAATAGATAACTCTAATAAATCTTCTATTAAATCATCGGTATTGGATGACTTCTTTACTGATGAAGCCACTGATTTAAAACATTGAAGATTGAAAGCTAAATGAACTTCAGGCATTGACCTTATACCTTCATTCCTATTCAAAAGATTGTGCTGCAACGCTCGTTAAACCACTTGCCGTATATTTAACCTAATTCTATCTTGAGGTGTATTTCCAACTTTGTGGAAGAAAGTTAGGGTATGTCTTGTTTACAAGTCTGGAAATAAAAGGATTGTTGAAGACTATAGACTGATATCAATACTTTCAAACTTTTACAAAGTTTATTAAAGTATTTTGAGTGAACATGTAATGTGGAATCTACGTAATAATTTATCACAACATTAATATGGATTCGTATCTAAGAGGTCAACAGCTTGCAATCTTTTCCATACCACGCAGTTTATTTCTATCAACTTAGACAAAAACTACCAAACGGATGTCATTTATACAGACATGTCGAAGGCATTCAACCGCATAAATCATAGTACATTGATAGATAAACTGAGTACCTATATCAATATCAATAACAATATAATTAACGTTATAAATTCTTATTCATCTGGTCGAATGCAAATAGTTGAATATGAAAGTGTACAATCCTATAGCTATGTCGCCACATCTGGGGTACCCCAAGGGTCAAATCTTGGACCGCTTATGTTTTCGCTTTTTGTTAATGATATAGGCAACTCCCTCAGTTCTTTATTTCTACTATATGCGGATGATTTAAAGATCTCCATGAAAATTGAGAGCGACTCTGGCTATGCCATCTTCCAAATTTACCTTAATAACATCTGTGACTAGTGTAATGCTAATGCCTTATCATTCAATACAAAGAAGTACTGTGTTATGACATTTTCAAGAATAGTGAACACTATCCTATGTGAATACTTGATACATTGTAATTCTTTAGAAAGAGTGAGTCGGTTTAGAGATTTGGTAATTTTTATGACTCCAATCTTACATTTAATGATCATGTAGGTAAAATTGTTAATGAGTGATATCGTACTCTTGGGTTTATTATAAGAAACAGTAAGTCATTTACATATATAGATACCTCTATATACTGCTTATATATGTAGTAAACTGGAGTATTGCTCCGTCATCTGGTCACCGCAATACACTAAATATGTTGGGCTACTTGAGAGCGTTAAACGCAAGTTTTTAAGATATTTATAAATTATGAAGCATAAAAGCTACCCAGACAGAAGGGTCAGCTACTCCAGTTTATTAAATGAGTTTAATGTTATAACAGTAAGTGACAGGCACAAGCGTATATCGTGTTTGTATCTCCACAAACTAATTAACAATTTTATTTATGACACCCCTGCCTTGGAGCTAGTTAACTTTCATGTACCTAGGCTTGCAAATGGGTCATGTTACACATTTTCTTACGGCACTCCTCATACATCTCACCATAGCAACTCTTCATTATATAAATTATACAAGTCATATTACAGTGTACAATATAACGCCGATATTTTTGGTGATTCGCTTAGTGAATTTATCAAACATTTTAACGAATGTTTCATTACATAACTGCATCTACTTGTAATTTTTCTCATCTTCATTTGTGGCTATTTTTCTTTTAAATGAAAGTTTCAATTTCTTAAATGACCCAAGAATTAAACACTTAATGAAATAGTTTGTTTATTTTTTCATAATTTTCGTAGCCACATATGATTTTTTTACAAAATAAACCAATTTGGATTTTTTTTATTTTATTTTGTTGTTTTTGTTATATTCGGATACAGGAAAGAATTGAACAAAACATAATTATTGTGTCATTCGAAAACAAAAAGTTGACTGATGTTACTTTGACAGTTGTCATCGTATTGTCAATACGATGACACTATTAAATAGAGAATTTTCTGCCGTTTACAAACATAAAGGGTAAGTTGTTTTTCATGTTCTCTATGTTCTCTATCGCGGAAACTACAAGAGATAGAGAAACAGTTAAATGGGCAGAGTAGTACAGTTTTACGAGCTGAATAAACTATACATATATACACAGGTATTATCAGACCGGCATTCGAGTAGGGAGCCTTGGAAACGATACTGTGACTCCCACCGCTTGACACATATCAAAGAAGTGGCAAGAAACAGTGTAGAAAGACTGAAAGCCATGGTCACTTGGTCAAACCAAACCCATTTGACCGGCAAACTAGACCAGAAAATCTCCCAATTTATCTTCAACAAGAAATATACTGTGAAAGACTACTTGGTGTTCACAGATGGAAGCAAGACAATAACATGCAGTGGAGCAGGGGTATATTCGGAAGCTCTAATCATCCGCAAATATCTTCCCATAGAGAACCATGATACCGCAACACAGACCGAAATAAACGCGATCATGAAAAGGTCCAGATTCATTTCAGAGAAGCAACTAAGAAAAAAAAACATAACTATCGTCACCGATAGCAAAGCTGCGTTAGCCCTACTAGATACGTTTAATATAACATCAGAACTAATATACGAATGGGTAGAGACACTAAACATATCACCGACACTCAACAGTTTAACATTAACATGGACAGCTGAATTGTACGCCATTTGGCAAGCGCTGCGCTATTGTGACATGTCAGATCGCAAAACATTCCTCATTTTATCGGATTCCCAGTCTGCTTTGATTAGTATGGCCAATAAGGAAATGTATGATCCTATGGTGGGGGATATTTTGTCAGTCTACCACCACCTGCTAACTCAGTATAAGATAGTTACCCTCATGTGGGTGCCTTCTCATGCAGGGATTGAAGGCAATGAGTTGGCAGACTCGGCTGCCCGTCTGGCGGCCGAAGAGGATCATATTGACCACGCCTACTGCCAGCCCGGAGACGTGAGGAGTCTTCTGACGTCAGTGGTCGGTAGAGCTTGGCATACAGACTGGTTGAGCCTCGAGAGCAAATTACGATCAGTGAAGCTCTCTGTGACAGCATGGAGAGAGGAGAGAGGAGGTAGCCCTCGTCCGCCTCAGAGTGGGCCATACCAACTTGACCCACTCGTATCTCCTTACCGGCGATCCAGCACCCACATGCACTACGTGTCACAGCCCTCTAACGGTGAGGCATATATTAGAGGAATGTAGAGTATCTTGGAACAGCGGTTTTGTAAACCGGTCCTCCGATTTTTAAGAGAGACCGGTTTATTTAAAAATATTTAACACGGATCAGAGCTGAGCACTTGTATACATTTTGCGTGTTAATTTATTATTCATTTATTTATTACTTGTCTCTTTTGTGAATAGTGGCATGTCTGTCCGCTCCAGAGTACATTTACAACTCTGGAGCACAGCCGGTATATGTGATATTAGGTTTAATCGTATTGTCCAATGAATGTAGGTTCCGGCATCGGAGCCCCCTACATTTTTGTGATAATAAATTTAGGTAGTGGTTGTCTAATTTGTGTTGATCTGTGCATGGTCACTGGGACCACAGATCTCTGTGATGTCGCATTTGTTCTTGTATATATTATTATTATTTATTTATTGTATGTAAATTAAAGATTTGTTGAAATATAATAAATATAAACAATTGAAGCGGCTAATGACCTTGTAGTCGAAGCCGCTAAAAGTGGGAGGGGTTTTTAGTCGGTAGTCCTCCTATATAGAGGGAGTCCGACACTCCGTCCGTAAATGGATTTTCCCCTCCCACACTCAAAAAATAAAAAAAAACATGGAGGAAAGGCCACAATAATAACTAGGGAAATAACAACGCGGACGAACTTGTGTGCGTAGCAGCATCCACAACAGTAACAAACAATGCAATAGTAGTACTATCCCCTCGGTTCCTGGGTAGACACATGAACTAATTCGCCGCAGAAAAACACAAAACCAGATAGAAAATCTAACAACGTACGGACAAACTATCACCAACGATACCATATGCTTAGGATGCAACGAAGAAGATGAACAGCAAGGCACATACTTCACGAGTGTCCGGCCTTGTAAAAATGAAGAGATCTCATGTCAAGGGACCCCCTAATGTGAAGGACCTGGATGAAACTTTTCGCCGCACAAATATTAGCAATTGCTAATAGTGCGGAGTAGGTCTGACCATCAAGAGGGAGGCAACACAATGGGCCTAAAATTTGGCCTAAGTGGGTTGCCCTCCCGACTACCAATCCTTAATTCTTAATTCTTAGTAAGAGAATAAATTGATCTGATGTTACATTTTGCATATAAATTATGCATAGAACAGTAAATCTGTCGTGTGACTCAAATATTCATTGTTTAATTCGATATCTGTTGGGGTATTAGCTCGAGAAGTAGTTGTTCCAATAAATATTTTGAAGTCTCAGCGAGACTAAATTTTTGCAGATAGTCGATATTAATTTTATTTCGTTGAAAGATTTGTGTCAATGTTAACATTTTGTTGAAAAAATCACCCAATTTATAAAGATATTTTGCGAAAATTCAATGTGCTATTGAATTACTATAAAATTATTACATTTTGTTGTAAAATTAATAATTTTTGTTGCAAAAAATTATTAGATGACATTTTATCAAATATCGCTCGGTAATTAGAAGATATTAACCCATTAAGCAAATATAGAGGTAACTCTAAAAGTTGATTTAAGGTAAAATTCTGCACTTCTTTTCACGATTTCTACGTTATACTATATACTGGGAATTCTTCTTTCAAATATTCATAATGTATATGCTGTAAATTTGCAAGCTTTTGTCGATTTTATAAGAGCGTTCAATTTAAAATTTCGAAAGAGTGATTCTATTTCCAGGTTAAGCATGAAGTAAAATTTCGAGTTTAGAAAAGCTTAAAAATTTGGGTTGGTCGCTCCGCGATGCGAGACGTTCAAACCAAATTTTCCGGGTTTTATAAACTCAAAATTTTACTTCATGCGCTACGAGTATAAAACAATGATTTAAAGTGAAGTTCAAAATATACTGCTTAGGTTTGATTAGATGTTCATTAATTTTACTAATGTTTATATGGAATATGTAATAGTATATGTACCAAATTAGCAAAAATGTTATATTCCAAACGAGTAATTATTTAGTGGAATTTTATCTAAATTATAAAACGAAAGAGTGTACCTACTAGCTAATCGGGTGAAACCGATTAAAGTGCAAGGTCGTCTCGAGTTAGCACTGTGAAGTTGTGTACCCACTAGTTGGTTAATTCTGCCTCCGAGGTGGTTTTTGTGTCTCCCATCTCGTAATATATATAAATGCAGTGGCTCGTTAATTTTGCTCACACAAGTAATGTCAGACAGTGTTTGAGTTTGACTAAAATGCGTATGGTTTCTAAGCACAAACGCTTAATGACAAATGTTGCGAATATAAATAATTTAAGAAATACAAATTAATTATACTCATGTATACTCACATCTTGTTTTAAATATTGTCCACATATCCTCCTCGTCAAATTAAGAAAATGAAGAAAGGCACATTATTACGATAATGTATATTGTCACAAGGAATGAAGCTGTTAGATAAATAAAAGGGTTACTACATACACAACATAACGTAAATAAAATACAAATTATAAATATGTACAATACCTACTTACATTTTTTTTTACTTACATCCCATCGTTCCATATTTAATATATTTAACTGTATGATTAGGATGTTTTAATTTATTCTGTGTTATTATAATTTTGCACGCATTCAGTTTTAAATAGCTTTCTCATTGTCATGAATTACTTGAATTATTTATGGTTTATATCAAATCAGAGTAGACTGACCTGACATTTGATTTGCATAGCTATAATAGGGAAACGTGGTAACTTTTTTAACACAATATTTAATTCTAAGAGAAAGATATAATATTATTATTTGTGCTTGTTCTCCATTTAATTCATCTAACGTTTGTTTATATTTAAATAATAACAGACGGACAAATATTTATTAAAAATATTGTTAATAAACTTAGATTTTATATTTTTTTATTTGGACGCCACGCTTTGTTCTGCGAAATCTAAATTTTCAAAAATTCGAAATGTTACTTTATGCTTAAACAAAGAGTGGTAAACTATGTACAAACTAAAATAAAACACTAATAATTGAAATTTCTTAAGATTTAATTAAACTAATTTTGACATATTTTGTTTGTAATATTCTTTCTAGATAAAAACCTTATCAAGTCGTTTTGGTTTGGTTTTAAGTAGTTCCCCATACAAGTAGTTCTAGATAAAAAACCAAAATATTTTAATTCTTTCAGATGAAACTGACGAAAATTGGCAGAATTATACAGCAAAATGTTAAAATATAAAAATGAATTAATATCCATATTTTTGCCAACATTCAGTCTATTTAAGACTTTTCCAAATATTCATTGAAACAACTACTTTCTGATTTAATACCCTGACTGATACTTAATTATACAATGAATATTTGAGTTACAATTTAATTTTACTATAAGTTAATCTGTACCGGTGACGTTAATGCAACTCTCGCTCAGCTATGAAATTGTCCATACCTACCAATAACTTAATCCCTTTGCCTATAAATAACATCCTTTGATTTTCACTCGCCGCAGTTCTGTTAACCTGTTTGATCGACACAGTTCACCTATTTCGCATATAGGTTTGTTGAGTTAAGTTATAGCGTTGGGCGTTTTTATCGAACACCCGGTATATAAGGTGTCTCGATTAAGCAGTCCGTGCACAGGTATCTTCTATGCAGTAAGAGATAGTGAATCGGTTAATAAAAGAAAATATGCAAGATTTCAACTTTACGTTAACTACTACTTTTAACGTAAACTGATGCAAATGGGTATATGCCATTTTTGATATGTTTTCACTAACTGTAATCAAAGGCCATTTTTAAAGAGACATTGTATGGGTTATTATAATTATATTATCATATTGATTAGTGTGGTAATAAATATAAGAACAGATTAATCATTATAGTATTCATGAGTAACATAAAATCAATTAATACGTGTTGCAGTTATTGAATATTGGTCTGCGTCAATTCTGATGTAATAGTTCTTGAATATTCTGAAATAAAAGATACAATAGATGGTCTTTTATAGTACTAGTATATAACACCATACTTTATCGATTATAATCCGTGTTAAAATCATGTCGATTTGCTTTTATTTTTAATATAACTGTGGTAGTAAAAGTTTGAAAACAAAATAATCATAATTGTGTTGAGGAGTAGGATTCCATAGAGAATACCTCTTGGGTACGTGCAGCCATTTAATATTGGTGCGAGGTGGATGATTACAAACAGTCCAAATTGAAACTGAAATTAAACACAAGTTATATTTTCTTCAAAAAGTAAAAATAAAGTTACATTCTTCATTAAAAAGATGTAAATTAATCAATGTTAAATATCAGTTTACACCAGCACACCAAGAAATATGCTATCTTTGTGTAATCAAAGGCTATATACGGTAAATTTTTCTTTTAAGTATACATACCTCAATGTGTACTCTGTAAGTTTTCAGACAATTGTTGTTTTTAAAACGCGTTTAGTTCCAAACGCCTAAGAAATGCTTACACTCTCTGATTAAATTTGGTTTGGTCGCGTAGCAAAGTGGAGCGACCAAACAACATTTTCAGGATTTTCTAAACTTAAAATTTTGCTTCATGCTTAATTAAGAAGTGGAAATACTCGTTAGAAGTTTCAAATTGAACACTCTTATAAAAACAATGAATGCTCCAACATTTACAAGGTATGCGTCAGGATGTGTATACTTTAAAGATAAATTATTTGAATACAATAAAACAGTCAATAACATTACTAGATTTAGTTACTCTATCGGTTTGTATGAGGAAAAATAGGGTCCCAAGGTTCATGTTTTTTTATTGAAAAAGACATCTATTAAACCACAGCCTAGGGGGCATTTCAAGATTTCGCGATGGGGCCCGAAATTTAAAGTTATGTTATTGCGGCACACACTTTGAGAAACAAAGTGTATATTTTATTTTTCGGACCTACAGAATATATTTTCACTGGAAAAATAAATTCTAGTCCTTTTAGTGACTATTTTTTTTACATTATAAGCAGTGGTGGATTTATGCACAGGCGCCGAAGACTCTTATTTCTACTCATTTCAATACCTTACACAGTGTTGATGATAGAGGGAATCAACAAAATAAAAGTAATAAAATAATAAAAATATACGTAAAATTACTGCAATTTGTCAAAATCAGAAATTTGGACCGCAACTATATACAGGGTGTCTCGATTAAGCAGTACGTGCATGGGTATTTTCTAAACGGTAAGAGATAGAGAATCGGGTAAAAGAGAAACTATGCAGGACAATGAATACAATCTATATCTGGTATAAAACTAGTTAACAAATTTAACGTTCAAGCACACTGCAAAAAATGGGCGATATTTTATTTTCCTTTAAAACTTATTTAATATTAATGATAGAATGATAATATTTTGAGATTATTAAGACACTTTTTAAGCATTTTATTAATATTAAATTAGTTTTACAATAAATCAAAAAATTTCCAAGATATGCATACTAACTTTATTTTTTTCATATACAGGGTATTTCTTCTAAAACTCCCCAGACTAATTAACAAAAATGTATAAACGTTAGTTTATTAAAGCTTTGTTTTTTGTAATAAATAAATGATATTTAAGGCTTCAAATTAAGATGGAATCACTCATAATTACGGTTACGGTTATGAGTGATACCAATTTCATTTTGATTTATCAACTACAACAATCAAAACTTTATTAAAGTAATTAGTTTCTTGTTATTTAATCAGGGGAGTTTTAGGTAAAACACCCTGTAGACGTTAAAGTTAGTTATGAGCTCATTATATAGATTTTCTTATTTCCTCTTAATTTCATATGCCATGTGGTGTGAATATTTTTATTAATAGGAAAATAAGATAATATTGTAATGTATTTTATGCTAAACTTCTGTTAACACCTTATTTAATTTGTTGTTTATAATTATTCTTTTGTTTTAATAATAAATTTCATAGATTACTAGAAAAACATTATTGTTTATTTATTTCATTTTTTTTAAATATCAACTAATCATTTGATACAAATATTTGGACAGAATAAAAAATTTACAAAATAAGCTCATAGCCAACTTTGACGTGCATATTTAAAAATGAAGTTAGTATGCGTATCTTAGAAAATATGTATCTAATGTTAAAACTAAAACGGTTTACTAAAGAGCATAAAAACGTGCCTTCATAATGTCAAAAAATCCTTCTACCATCAATAATAACGAAGTTGTAAAAAAAAATCGACAAAATTGTTTTTTTAACAGTGTGCTCTGATCGTTCAACTTTTTTGTTTACGCCGGACATAGATAGTACTTATTGTCCTGGTTATTTTCTATTATTTAATTGATTCTCTATCTCTTACCGCTTAGAACTAAGAGATAGATGCATGCACTGACATGACTGCTTAATCGGGATTCCCTGTATATATCAGTATCTTTATTGGATTGTTAATGTCGTCAGTTGTCTTGTCAAAATAGCACTCTTCTTTAATTGTCGTGATCGTTATTGTCATAAAATTAAATTACGAATGGTGGTAATAGGAAGTTTTTGCTTTTGTGGATATTTTGTTTCGTGGAATACATAGTGGGTTTAAAAGGTTGTAGAGTAGCGGCTATCAACCTTTTTTAGCTTGCGTACCCCTTGGCAGTTTATTATCCTAAATTGTCCCCCTTTTACTAGAAAAATGTTTATAATTCAAATACTCGTAATTGTTTTTATTTTAAACTTGTTCTTTCACTAAATAAATAGCAATTATGTATCAAGAAGCACACCCACAATGTTTATTGATAAAAACTAAAAGATTTTTTATAGATATATAATTGTTCAAGAAAAAACAAGATAAAATATATATAAACTATTATAAGCATAAAGTTAAATATTCGCAATTTTACATTAATTATAACTTAACTTATTATAATAAGTGAGATGCTTGAGCTTGCTTTGATAATACAAAGTATAATTTTTATTTTGAACGAAAAAAACATAACTTCGAACAATATTTTATTTATAAATAGTGAGCCTTATAAATAGTGAGCCTTATTTTGTCCTCTGTTTGCCACTGCTCTAAAACTGAATCGAGACGAGAGGAGAATAATTATATTTTTAACATCCGCCAATAATAATTTTTTTTCGCGTTCCCCTAAACCACATATGGGCAACCCCCGGCCCGCTGTAAGATATGATCCGCGTGACATTTTGAAAAAACCCAATTAAAAAAATATTACATTAGGTACTTATACTCACGGGAGTGACAGTGAGGCGGCAAACATCAAATTCTTTGATGTTTGCCGCCTCACTCTTTGATAAACGCCGCCACTCGACTTGCTCGATCAAATTCTTTGAGGTTTGCCGCCTCACGGGTGATACATCAAAAGATTTATTGCTTCTCAATTATTCTAAACTAGTTTATTTCAGATTATTCGTTCATTTTGCCTATATAAGCGGGTGGTTACTAACTATAGTTTGTTATTAAGTTTATTGAACGAAAAGTAAACAAAAATGATGTCTGGTGAAAAGAAACGAAAAGTAGATACAGAGGGTCGCCATTTTCAAGAAAAATGAACTGAAGAATTCTTTTTTATCTTGCACATTGGTAAGCCTATTTGTTTGCTGTGTAATGAATCCATTTCAGTAATAAAAGAATTCAATATAAAGAGGCATTATTCAACTAAGCATGCTACGCTGCACTCCCTGACAGGACAATTAAGAACAGACAAAATCCAGAAGCTTACCGCAAATTTAGAAAATCAGCAACAAATGTTTCATAAACAAAGAACACAACTTGATAATGTTGTGAAAGCTAGTTTTATAGTTAGCTCAAAATTGGCAAATGCATTAAAACCATTTGCCGAAGGAGAATGTATTAAGGAGTGTATGTTAGAAGTTTGCGGTATTATGTGTCCTGAAAAGAAAAAAGAATTTGAAAAAAATAGTTTGTCAAGACGAACTGTTGTTCGACGTATAGAAATGATGGCTAATGATATAAAAACAACATTGACTGACAGTATGGCTGGTTTTGAATCATTTTCCATAGCATTAGACGAGAGCACCGATTTGTCTGACAAAGCTCAACTGGCAATATTTATTCACTGTTACTGAGGAATTGCTTGCTTTACAGCCGCTAAAAGGAACCACTACAGGAGAGGATATTTTTATTGAAGTTCAAAAGGTATTCACAAGTTTAGGCTTGCCATGGTCAAAATTAATTGGAGTATGGACTGATGGTGCACCTTCTATGGTCGGCTTACGTAAAGGTTTCATCGGAATTTTGAATGAAAAAGCAACAGAATTAAATGTGCAAAAAGATGATTTGATAGTCCTTCATTGCATTATCCACCAACAGAACTTGTGTTCTAAGTCCATTCGACTCCAGAATGTTATGAATGTGGTAGTAAAAACCATCAACTTTATTCGATCCCGAGGGCTTAACCATCGTCAGTTCAAGGCGTTTTTGGATGAAATATCAGCTGAATATAACGACGTAGCATATTATTGTGAAGTCAGATGGCTTAGCAAAGGAGAACTGTTGAAACGGTTTTTCGAGCTTAGAAATGAGATAGCAGACTTTATGAAAATAAAAGATAAACCACTATCTGAATTAAGTGACCCAAAATGGATATGTGACTTAGCATTTCTGGTCGATCTTACAGGCTATTTGAATGATTTAAATTTGAAACTTCAAAAACAAGGACAGTTAGTAAATGATTTGTACAGCCATTTAAAAGCGTTTCAAATCAAACTACGCTTGTGGGAGTCACAGATGCTGTCTGGTCACAGTTACCTTTTCAACACGCTCTCTGCGTATGAAAATATTGCTTATGCTCAATATGCTGAAGAACTCAAGTTACTGTCGGAACAATTTTTCAACAGATTTTTCGACTTCAAAAACATGGGAGACTGTTTTAGTTTATTTGCTACTCCTACAACATATATTGTACACAATGCTCCAATACACTTACAAATGGAGTTGATCGAGATTCAAGAAAACTCACTCCTAAAATCCAAATTTGAAGACGTAGAGTTGTGCGATTTCTACAAAAAATACCTAGAAGAACAAAATTTTCCGCAACTTATAAAAATCGCAAGAAGATTGATTTGTACGTTTGGCAGTACTTATAAATGCGAACAGTTCTTTTCATTGATGAAAGTTAATAAATCAACACATCGTACAAGACTGACTGACGATAATTTGGGAAATTCTTTACGTCTTTGTGTCAGTGGAATTAATCCAAATATTGATGGATTAGTTTCCCAAATTATTTAGAGATAACAACTACTTTCGTAGTTTGTAACAATTGCAAATTTAACGATTTAATTATAATGTACCATTTTATTAAATTTCATTTTGTTATTTTAATAAATTGTACTGTAATAACATTGTCTTATTATTTCATGTCTAATATCTATCGCAAAATATATTATCACTACTTTAAAATGCACTAAGTACTTTTAAACGCGGCCCGCGAACGTATTTGCACGCTAAAGTTTGGCCCTCAACATGTCAAAGGTTGCCCAAAGCTGCCCTAAACCATCACACACGTACTCCTAGTGGTTGAGAATTGCTGTTGTAAAGCATAGGATTTAAAATTACATTTTCCTAAATTAACAATTTTGGTGATGACCATTATTTTGATAATTTGTAACAAAAAATGTAAAGCTCGTTTAGAATAACATACAATTTAGAAAATATCTTTAAATGTGTATACACTGTCATATTCTGTAACGGAAATTGATTAAAAATAGTTATTGACATTTCTTTGAATATATGTCAATATATATTTGAAAATATTGTAAATGTTAGTGTTTGTTCTCGTTTAAAACGAAGTGTAAAAAATATAACACTTCATTTAAATAATATTATTATCGGAACTACAGTTCAAATTGAATTTCTAAATTGTTCTAATGTCATTTTCCAGTACAATTCAAAATTAAACTCATTTGCTTTGTCAAGTTCCCTGTGTATAATTATTCTGATGATATCAAAAATATTTATAGGTGTCCTCAAAATTGAATTACGTGTGGGGCCTCTCAATTGCTAAATCCACCACTGATTATAAGTACTGCTTGATATTAGTTGAAAGAGAGTAGGTACTCGTATAATTACCAATTGCAGTTGTGTGATGTGTTTCTTCCACTGAATGCTCTGTTTAAATTTTGGATCGTAAGCTGTCAGTAAATAATATCCGTACATCACGATATGCACTATGGAATTTATGTAAGGTATATAAGATGAGTGTCCTGATGGCACGTATTTAATAAGTATCCAACCAAACCAGATCACCATCGTATGATGGAAAGTGTGCAGTACGGTAATTTGTCTGTAATTCTTCTTTAGTACGAAAAATACCTAATAAAGAATAATTAAGAAATACAGATCTTAGAAATAATTTAATTTGATCACATTAAACTCAATCACTTTTGGAAGATAACGAGCTTAAGTATTATTTTAACATTTCGTTCTACATTTTGTATATGGAGGTAGAGATAACAATTACCTTTTATGCAGCTTATATATTTTATTTTAGTGACTTATAATGATATATTGATATACTACTTACAGTATCAAGAAGTTCAACAAATTTCATTATGTAATAAGTATATGAACACAACATCGCTAGAGAACTCTCCATATGCGCAGGAATAATTGGATTACAATACCATAGTCTAAAATCCATGCAATAACTACCCTAATAATTAATAACAATTATTATTAACCTTTTAATTAGATATTAGATATCAGACTAAATATTGTTTCGCGAATCATTATAAATCGGTTTTAATGCAGGGTAAATAAACCTGCTTTTAAATCTTTAGAGTTTAGAAAAGCATTAAATATCTGTTCTAATGTATATGTTGCTAATATTGGCATAATCCTGGGGAGATTTGAACAGTCCAACATTCAGGATATATTGTAAACTGATATATCCCCAAGTAGCGCATATACACGCTTCTAGAAGCGTGTATATGCGCTACTTGGGGATATATCAGTTTACAATATATCCTGAATGTTGGACTGTTCAAATCTCCCCAGGATTATGCCAATATTAGCAACATATACAGGGTGTAATTAAATTATCGAACAGGATCTGTGCCCTGTCAGGGGTCATGTTTAAAAAAAACAATATCTGCAATTGAAAATATCGGACCTTTAATACATACCCCGTAATTATTTATTAAAAATAATTATTAATAATAGGCAATATATTTGTGATCTTTATTTAGAGTTGCGCATTAGTTGTCAACATTTTGATCCATATTTAAAACTACTGACTAAATTAGTCATGAAAAGTATAGTCATTAATCATTAGTCATATGCTATTGTTAGTCTGTCAATCAGATGCTATTATTAGTCAACAAATGTTTCAATCATCACTAATTTCGAGGGACTAAATTGAATAATAACAAAATTGCTTATAAATATTTGAAGGATATTGCCATCTGTCATATTCTGCATCTGTGCCGATCGTTTGGGTGTTAATAGTTATCTATTTATTTGAAATAAAACAAAGCAGTTGGGAGGGTTTCACTTTTATTGTTGAACACTGCAACATGTTTCACCACACAGTGGCTTCATCAGGCAGATGAAATAATGATTTATTTCATTATTGTTTTATTTCAAATAGTATTATGGAGTTTCATCATGTATCCGCCTCATCAATTAAATAGTTATCTATTTTATATCAACAGCAATTGGGATTGCACAAGGTGTCCCGTTAATGTGGGGTAATGGCTTAACCATAGATTCCTGGAATCAAAATATGATGATTTAACATACCTTATCTAATTTGACGAATAAAGCACTAATAACCTTTCTTCACACTTTAATTTGAATCACCAAATGTGAATTACCCAATCAATGTATACCTTCTCTATTTCCAAAAGTTTACAGTTAAACCGGAATTAGTCTTCAAAGTTCCAAAACATATTATTAATTTTATTTATAACAACTGAACGCTATATTCGGTCAGACTAAAATTAATTCTAGTTGATTATCAAAATATAACACATTATTTCAGTTATTATAGTCATCATTGATTGACAAAAAGTACAAAAAACAAACGTAGCACAACATAAAAACTAAAATATATTTAAATTGGCGTACCTTTTAAAAATGTTAAAAAAATTCTTGAAAGAATAGTTCATTTAAAAGCTTCTTGTCTCTTAGTACTGTTTAATATCTTCTACGGTTTTACATGTTTTTTTCTTTGTCGCCGCCATTATTTAACAAACGTAAATTGTATATCATAATAATCAACGAGTGTTTTTGAGATTTAATTGTTATCTTTATTATGGTTTATAATTAGCAAACAGATACAGCAAGTATTTCATTTAATTATGGTATACGTATTCCAAATTCAGCCTATTTTCTGTAAATCATTAGATATTCCTTGTTTTTTTTTTAAGTTCAATTTGAAGCTTTAAATGAGTGTTTTCCACTCCCAGAATAAGCATGAAGTTAAATTTCGAGTTTAGAAAAGCTCCGTGAAGATTTGCCGAGGGCAGCGACCCTCGACAAATTTTCTAGGGTTTTCTAAACTCGAAATTTTACTTCACGCGCCACGCGTATAAAACACTAAAATATTGTGAATTTCACTTGAAATCTGTGTTTTATACGCGTGGCGCATGAAGTAAACTTTCGAGTTTAGAAAAGCCCAGAAAATTTGTCTCGGGTCGCTGCGCGACCCTCGACACATTTTCACGGGGCTTTTCTAACTTAAAAATTTACTTCATGCTTAGTCTGAGAGTGGAAAACACTCGTTTAAGCTTTTTAGATTATGCATATGTTTACCTAAAAGAAAAAATCACTGTATGTTTCTTGTATTAGGATTTTGCCAAGGAAAATGAGGATCCCATATTCATATTTTATATTTTTGTGGCAAAACCGTACAAGATATCGAACATTATTAACAGACAAAAAAACTTTAAAATGAACCAATCTTTAAAGTAATATTTTTTAATTTTTATAAAGTGCGTCAGTAAAATCTTATTTTAGGTTTTCTGTTGTGGTAATACTGTTTAACATACTTCTTGTCAATCAATGATGATAATAATAACTTGATGATATATGATATATTATATTATAATAATTAACCATAATAAATTTCAGTCAAATCGAATGTAGCGTTCAATCGTTACAAATAAAATTAATAATATTTTTTTGAACTTTAAAGACTAATTCCAGCTTAACCTTAAAGTTTTGGATATAGATAAGTTATGTTAAATCATCATATTTTTATCTCAGAAATCTATGGTTAAACCATTTCTCTACATTAACGGGACACACTGTATACATACTTAAATCTTCAGATATTTATTGTTTTTTAAAAAAGCTCAAATTGAAGATTTTAACGAGTGTTTTGTACTCCCAGATTAAGCAGGAAATAAAATATATTGGCTTTTCCAAAAAAAAAATCTGGGCTTTTCTAAACAGGAAATTTTACTTCATGCACCACGCGTATAAAACACTGAAATGTTGTGAAGTTTACAATATGTTACTACAGCAGTATGGTGTTTTATACGCGTGGCGCATGAAGAATTTTAAGTTTAGAAAAGCCTGAACATTTGGTTTAGTCGCTCCACTTCGCTACGCGACCAAACCAAATTTTCAGGATTTTCTAAACTCGAAATTTTACTTTGTGCTTAATTTAGGAGTGAAAAATACTCCTTAAAAGTTTGGAATTGAACTCTTTTATAAAACAACGAATGTCGGAAAATGTACAGCGTATGCATGTAGTAAAAAGCAAATGCATTTCTGAAAATAGTGATACTTTTAGTTTTGAAATATTCTGTGACTAACATTAAAATTTAGTTACCAATTAATAAAATAAATTCATGACTAATGACTAAAAAATTAGTCATTGGTCGTGACTAACAAATGCAAAATTAGTCATTAGTCTTAGTCATCAATCACGATCACAATGCGTGCTTTAACCGAGATTAAAGAATTTGTAAAACTGGGTAGGATTGTAAAGACTTTTGTCTGTTATCTGTCGTTATAAGTGTCTGTTGATCAAGAAGTTACCAATATTATCTAAAGGTGTCAATAAAGTTCAACATTTGTTTTGTTATGTTAACACATTTTTCATTCATCTGAGACACTAGTGCCTGCAAAGCGAAATATGCGTCTCGCCGTTATAGAAAATAAAAATTAAAACATACTTGACCATCCACGAAACATATCATGAACAGAGGCAACCAGAAGTTCTCAAAATAATAAAAAAGCATGGAATTCTATCAAAAATAAAAAATTAATTGATTTTATTTTTGTGAAAATAGGTGTTAAAGTATTTTGTATACACTCCCTTAAGGGCCTGTTAATTAATTCAGTTACACCCTCGAACATATCCTTGATATAGTTATTAGTTAAATATATTTTAAACACATATGAATCGCTTAGAAGCAAAGGGATGTAAGTGCCTAATACATTTTTAATAACTTTAAACTGTAAAGTTCAAGCTACATTAAAGCAAACCGAACAAAATAGCTGTGTAGTTAAGTGAAACTTAAACAATATGTAAGGTAGCTGTATCTATAAATTAAAGCTCATTTATCTCTTCGTTATTATGATAATAACTGTTTCAATTGCATATAATTTTTATTTCCAATTTGACTTACGCTTCTAAGTGCCTTTTATCTCCAATATAACCACTATATGTTGTATACAGGGTTATTCAAAATAAAGGAACAGATTTTAAACATTTATTTCTTCTAAACTACAAAAGATAGAAACACAATTCCAACGTTCCTGGAAGGAGAAAAGTTCAATTTTTTATGCTTTTAATATGAGCACCATGTGCTTTCCGTGCTGTGAATTTTTTTGGGCTCCTTTTGTAAACTGTACGAATACGCTCCACTTTTTTATTTGGTGTGTGTGGACGTCCCGTGATTTTCTGTTTGTAGATGCAACCATCGTCTACGAATTTTCGATGCCACTGGTAAATCTGCTTATGACGAGGCGGTAAAAAGCACGTTTCACTTCAATAATGGACTCTAGTTTTGCTAATTGCAGCACACAAAGTGCTTTTTATTGTTGTATCGCCATTTTACTACAGACAATCAAAAAGACAAGTAACAGCCCCAATGCGCGAGGTAGAAGTTCCTACCTCGACTGTTCAAATTTTAAACTTTTGTCTGTCCAGGAACGTTGGAATTATAGTTCTACTTTTTCTAGTTTGGAAGAAATAAATGTTTCAAATCTGTTGTTTTTATTTGAATAGCCCTGTATATTAAAACATGTATCACCAACAATTCTGATAAAATACTACAGCAAGTTATTTTTAAATTATGTATTATTGAGGCTTCTACTGATCAATAAAATACGTTTTAATTTTGTTTGTATAACACTACTTGTTTTTACCCGACTGCAGTTTCGGCAAATTTAGCTTGCCATTATCAAACATAAAGTGTTTGATAATGGCAGAGAAATTGCTGAAACTGCAGTCACCTAAAAATAAATAGTGTTATGCAAACAAAGTTAAAACCTTTTTTATTGATAAGTTATTTTTATTTAGACTTAAATCCACCCAAACCTTACAACTAACCTTAGATATTTAAAAAAAAATACTGCACTACTTTGCCAGTTTCTCTATCTCTTATGGCATCCGAGGTCCTCATAGAGAACATGAAAAAATGCACACTGTATATTTGCCAAATGTTTGCTAAATCTAACCTATAGCTAAGATACAAAATTGGCTAAACGTTGGGCCAATATTTAGGGTTACTAGGGCGGGGCGGGGCGTAGTTACTCTGAAGTGGAATAGTTCACTCTAACTACTCCTTTGAAAAACACAAAATTAGATTAGACGAATTAAACATTTATAAACTTTATTACCGTAAGATAAAATATAATAATAAAATGGGTTGAATATGAATCATAAACGTATTCCAGGTGGCCCAATTTAGTTTATCCACTGGAATATCTCGACAAATATACATCGTATAAAGAAATGTTCCAAGCAAAAGTTTATTGGATTCGAGGGGCCATCTGATCCTATGAAATTTTCGTCACCTTATTGCAGATACGAATTCTGTTGCGACTTTACCCGGTTCGCCGCAACCCCGACCCTCCATACTTATATATTATTATTTTGACCAAGGTCCGTTCCGAGTAACGGCCCTAAATGCATGTTTTATTGATAATAGTTTTCAAAAGGCGGCTTAGTTTTATGGTGCTTAGAGAAGATTCGACTTCTAAACTTCTAAACATCTGCGCGGCAGACCCGTTTTCTCCGAGATGCGGTTGCAGAAGTTTGGCAACAGTGTTGGGGTGGCGGTTATCACGGTTTATTAATAATCAATCAGAAGGCTTCACATTACCACCACCTAAGCTTAGACGCCACCCTCAACCCCGAGGAGATATTGCAAGAAGAGAAGAAAGAACAGATAAACTCAAAACATTGAACAGTAAATACCGTCGCGGCCTATTTAATTATTTCTGTACTTGTATATTTTTTACATATTGGTACCTTTTGAATGCATGTCTTAGTTCGGAAAAAAACAGTCATTATTTATTTGTGTTTTTGAGCCGGAAACATCCACTAAATACATTGTCTGGAACTGCCCACTTAACAAAAACTCTCCTCTAGTACTTCGCTAACTTAAGTAAGGACTTGGGAGTTTATTTTTTACTCTAGAAAACGCATACAAAAGAACTCCGTCCTCAGTTTCGGACTCGAATTCTAAATCAAAAAGAATTTGAAGGGACGTCATGGAGAGAGGTGCAGAGCTGGGTCTATACTGGGCTGGGTTCAAAATACGGTGACTCCATTTCACACGTGAACGTCGGTCTGGCTGGCTTGAGTATGGGAATGGGCTGTGGTGTGCTGGGCTGGGTTTAATATGCGGCGGGCTTATCTCTGCGATAGCCAGCGCCGAATGGTATATTTACGGCCCAACGTTTTCAGGACTGTCTTGCGTACGTTCGGGAATGCTGTTCTTCCGCGCAAGTGCCTAATTTGGGTAATAAATATATAGTAATAAATTCTACACAAAAAATTATGTAGGTTTAATCCGAGACATTTTTATAATTCTTGATAGATGGCGCTGTAGTTGCAGAAATGAAATCGATCCCTGTAAACCTAAAAAAACGGCCATTACGGGAACCGTGTCTTTGTATAAAAAAGTATGTAAAGTTTACTTCAAGAGTTTTTTAACTCCTGATAAATGGCAGTAGAATCGACAATTTTAGATTTTTTTCAAAAATTGCACATACAGGGTGTCCGTATTTCTACAGAATGTATGGTTCTCTCGGTTATTTAAAGAGATAGAGAGTCCGTTAAATTAGGGTAAGGTATTTTAGGGCCTAACAATAATCCGAAATCAATTTTAAATTATCTTTTTTTGTTTTCGAGATGTCAAAAAAAACTGATAAAGTAAATAATCAGCTAGATAAAATAAATAGTTTTAGATTAAAAAAGGAAACATTATATTTCAAAAAATGAGTTTTTTGACAATATCTCAACAACTAAGAAGATATTTCATATTTGTTTTTATTATTGTTATTATTGTGCCCTAAAATACGCAACTTTGCCTCAATTTTGCCGACTCTCTATCTTTCCAAATAACCGAGATCCAAATACATTCTGTTGAAATACGGGCACCCTGTATAATCGGTAAAGTGCGATGGGAAATGCGGGTAAAATCTTTAATGAATTAAACAAAGGGGGTTGCTTTGTTTATTTATTTGTATCGGAATTCTTATTATTTAAAGATTCCGATGAATAAATGTTGTTCGTTTGTCAAAGGGCAGACGGATTGCAACACAATATACTCAAATAGCTCATTCCGGATGATTTCCAGGTAATGCAAATCGTTTTCAGTTCTCAAGTCACGAGTCGTCGCGTTTTGTGTACGAACTGTTCGAAAAACTAGTTGGAATTTAAAACCCAAGCAAGCGTCTTCGGATTATTTGTTTTGATTTTTGTCAGACTGTAAAGGCCGTGTTTTAGGCTGACCGGGAACGTTTTAATTTTTGCGACTGCATCACCATCTTACATCTACATATTTTTTGGTGTCGAATCCAAACCCATTTAGTTCCAATTTAGGATTTCCAAGGTGCCCCCGCCCCTGGGACGTGGGGGTGATGAAAATTTTACAGGATCGAATAACCTCATCGAAACCAATAAACTTTTGTTAGAAACATTTTTTTTGTACGATGCATGTTTGTCAAGATATTCCAGTGGATAAATTAAAATGTGTCACCCCGAATATCTAAGAAGTATATTTTGAACTTCACAATATTTCATTGTTTTACTCGCCTGTCACATGATGTAAAGTTTAGAGTTTGGAAAATTTTTAAAATTTGGATTCAAATACAAATTTTTTTTGCGGTATTTATATACTCGAAATTTTACTCATGTTTAATCAGGGAATGGAACATTTGTCAAAAGTTTCAGATTGTACGCTTTTATAAAAACAGGAAACTAAAAATTAAATTTGAATAAAATATTTCTACTTGCAGTAAATGATAAAAAAAGTGTAAATTTACTTGCTCTAAGACAATCCATATGTATCTATACTACTGAATGTAAGACTACTAAACCTGGAGGCAACACTTTAGCGTTTAGTGAAGCCTTAAAAAATGTCTTTTAACTTAAAATTATTAAATCTTCCTTAGTATTCATTTCAACTTACCCCAAGTACCAACCCAATAGAAACTAACATCTGAAACGCATTGTAGGCGATTATAATCTTCTTCAGATTGAACGGTTCCCTGTTTTTCATAAATTCTGGACCAAATTTGAAGACAAACATTAAATAGGCCACTACTATCGCTATAATGGGTATTGGTGATTTTATTAAAGGTAGATGTTCAAATCTCTTATCTACAAACAAAAAATAATGAAATAATTACAACTCAAATGATATAAATGCGGGCTGAGAAAATCTCGGTTGTTGGCCTTTTGTAACTACTCTTTTCTATTTTGGCTAGATAAATAAATTATAAATAATAATAATAATACTTGTAATTGGAGATAGTCAAAACGGTTCACTTAAGTGAGTGGTTTCGAATCGGCTCATTCCTTCTAGTGAACCGGTTCTTTAAACCGGTATAACGGTTCTTATATTACTTATTTATGTTTCCATGCTCTGCATGTCACATGTTATGATTTCGTACATATTATACAGGGTGAGGTTTTTTATGTTCTCTATGGAAATGTCGGAAGCTATAAGAGATAGAGACACCCTGTATATCTGTCGCTTTTTATTGTCTTATATAGTATCAAACATAGCTGGGACGAATCCTCGTTAAAAGGATTCGAATCACGAATCCGAATCACCTAATATGATTCGAATCAGGAATACTCGAATAAAGGATTCGTAAGAGATAAATATGATTCGAATCAAATATTGGAATCCTGTTTTTTCGAATCACGAATACAAATCCTTCAAGAATAAATTTGATTTTATTATTTTTTTACAACCATTAACCGTTATCAGTTGTTTTAACAAAAATATTCACAACCTAATTATTTATTATTAACACTGAACATCGTTGATAACAGACAAAATTTCTGTGTTACTCCGATTAAAGATGTATTTGTGTGTTTTTGAACTACACTTCAAATCAATGGTTTATACGCGTGGCGCATGAAGTAAAATTTCGAGTTTAGAAAAGCCCCGTGAAAATTTGTCTCGGGTCGCTGCGCGACCCTCGACAAATTTTCCACGCTGGGCTTTTCTAAACTCGAAATTTTACTTCATGCTTAGTCTGGGAGTGGAAGACACTCGTTACTTTAAAATATGTCACAACTATTAAAGTATGCATCGTCGGATGCCTATGAGTTGCCAAATAAGTGAGTTACTCAACTGTTTCCAAGGCACTCTTTGAAAAAACAAAAGATTAAAATTTTACATATAAAATGTACAATAAACTATAAGTGTGGTACATCATTGAACTCAGTAAAAAATATTCTTCCAAAAAATATCAAAATCCAAAATGGCGCCCATAAGAAAAACAAAAGTTAGCTACGGTCCCTAGGTAAATGTTATAGTTATCGTAAAATAAAATTTGTTACTAGATTAATCGTTAAAAAGTGCCTACAATGTCAAAGTTGTAAATGTCTAGATTCAATAGTTTTTGAATAAAAAAATAAAAACGAATTTTCAGAAATACTTTTTTGACAATATCTCATTAAGGAAATAAGATATTTCCAACTTGTTTTTGGGTTATTACTGGGCCCTAAATTATGAAACTTTCCCTAATTTAACCGACTCTCTATCTCTTTAAATAACCGAGATCTCCATACATTCTGTTGAAATACGGACACCCAGTATAATAATAATAATAATATAAAATTTATTGTATTGTTATTTTCTAAATATTTTAATTAAATAAATATTTTACATTGTTTACCGTATATTTACGAATATATTAAAAATAAATACTTATTTCAGTAATTCAATATTAATTATACCATCAAATGTCTAAGTTTTGCGTTAATAATCACCAGAAATCATTAGATGTTTTTTTATTAAACGATTTCACTATGGCTTTCGACGCCTAAGTTAAAAAATGTTTGAAACAAAAGTTGTAGCCAACGAAAAAAATATACCTCTTTTACCTAAACACTTTTCATCTCAGCTCTTTTGCTTTTGAATTAGATACTAAGAAATCTAGTGGACATTAACAACTCTCCGATTATGGCTTTCGACGTCTAAATCAAAATATGTTTCAAACAAAAGTTGTAGCCAACGAAAAAATAAACCACTTTTACCTAAACACTTTTCAACTCAGCTCTTTTGTTTTTGTTCAATAAATGGATTACTAGTTACCTAACTAACCGTACACAGTGTGTTAAAATCAAGAACTTTTTATCTAATACCATTTCTGTGCCTTCAGGTGTACCCTAGGGCTCGCAGTGTGGACCGTTACTGTTCTTATTGTTCATAAAAGACATATCTCAAGTAATTAAAAACTCTTCATTTCTGTTATTTGCTGACGATTTAAAGATTTTGAAGGAAATTGTAACTGCCGAAGATTGTATATTACTTCAAGACGATGTAAACTCTATTTTCAAATGGTCTTGTGATAACCATCTATTTTTTAATATTAAGAAATTAAGAAATGCAATTCAATTACTTTTTCTAGAAAATTAAATACTATTCATCGCCATTATAGTATAAATAATAGTATCTTAGAAAAAATAGCAGAAATTGAAGATTTGGGTGTAACTGTTGATGCCAAGCTAATTTTTGCCAATCGTACTAATTGTATATGTAACCATGCATTAAAAATGCTAGGATTCATAAAAAGAATGTCCGACGATTTGTCACCTATATCGTGTAAGCTGGTTTATTTAGCATTTGTTCGTTCCCATTGGGAATATGCATCATGCGTCTGGTCACCAGCTCAAATATCCCTTGTCAATAAAATTGAAAATATACAGAGGAAACTCTTAAAAACAATGGCATTTAAACTGGGTTTTGATATAGGGTTAAAATTTAATGTTGATAATATCTATTCATGCGTACATATCGAAAGGCTGTGCTATCGCAGAATTTATGCCGATTTGTCATTGTTTTATAAGCTATTTTCGGATGAAGTCAAATGCCCGGCACTGTTATCATATGTCAATTTTCACTATAATGTGGTAAATCGTCCCATCAGGCAAATTCCAATATTTAGAGTTAAAACTCATAAGACAAATTATGGCTACAATAGCCCGCTTTCGCGATTTATGCGGTACTCAAATTTAATATCTCTAAATCCATATTTTGATTTATTTGATAGCTCACACTCACATTTTATGTCACAATTAAAGCGCGGGAATATTGGTAAAATAATTTCTAAATCGCCAATGAGTGGTTTTTGTAAGTATTGAAGCTATTTTAAATTGTGCAATCATCTATACTTGTCGATCATTTTAGTCGGTTTTGTATAGGTCCGTTTTTATTATATGTGTTTTCTTATGTTATATACTTATATCTATTTACGTAGTATTAATTTTATGTTTATAATTTTATTATTGTAAATTTTTTTTGTAATATCAAAGGAGATATCCGTAAATAAATACTTTACTTTACTTTACTTTACTTTAAACCTAGAAAGATTTTTTTGAAAATAAATACACAACTTTATGATAATTCGAAAATTTACGAACGAGTGTCTCCACTCCCAGACTAAGCATGAAGTAAAATTTCGAGTTTAGAAAAGCCCCGCGTAGAAAATTTGTCGAGGGTCGCGCAGCGACCCGAGACAAATTTTCACGGGGCTTTTCTAAACTCGAAATTTTACTTCATGCGCCACGCGTATTAAACACTGATTTCAAGTAAAGTTAAAAATATAAAAACATATTGAAACTGTTTTCAGTATCAAAAGTTATCAAAATATGTCAAAATTATTTAAAATTGCCAAATCAAATCAAATCAAATCAAATTGTTTATTGGTCATTCATTGTTTAATTTTACAATATTAGACACCTCAAAGAAATAAATATATGATATAAATAAGTAGAAATTAAATATTACAATATAAACTACAGAGTATAAGGACATTTGATTACAGTGATACATTAAAATGTTGATATGCATTTATTAAATAAAAAATAAATAATAAAATTTGGTCAGTTGGATAATTTTAAGTTATTTCCGAATGATTAAAATGTTCAAAAACTTCTATACTGTAGAATGCATTTATTTGGAGACAAGCTTTTAATTTGGACTTGAATTTACTTAGTGTCAATCCTGTCAGCGACTCATCAAAAACATCAAAATGACCAAAATGTCATCTAGTAAATATAAAAAATATCAAAAACGTCAAAAATTCGGCGTGTTGATAAAATCGAATTACGTCAAAATTATCATTTTATGTCAGTACGTGACAGTTTGACAAAAACGTTCTTACAAAAACGAAAATTTCTGTTAAAATCAGTAATAATGTCAAAAAAGTTATCTAATAATATAAAAATTGTTATCTAATATAAAACAAGTAAATATGTAATATCAAAAATATCAAATGTCAAAATTGTCGTATAATGTCAAAAAATTAAAAAAGTATAAAATGTTAGAATTGCATCTAATATCAAATACGTCATTTAATGTCAACATCAGAAATAGTAAAAAAGTACAAAATGTCATTGTTTATCAAAAGTAACATCTAATGTGAAACATGTCATCTAATATCAAAAAACGTAGTCTAATATCAAGAATATAATCTATTGTCCAAAATGTCATCTCAAAAGGTAATAATATCAAAAATGTCATTCAATGTCAAAATTGATTAAATATGTCTTGTAGAAAAAAAAATCTTAAATTTGTGTGTTCAAATAATGATTCAATCATTTTTGAAAATCGTTACAAATCTGAATAAAAATATTGAAAATCTCACATATAAACATTTTATATATTTGACGAGAAAATCTCGAAAATTTCATCAAAATTTTATGAATCGATAAAAATGACAAAATATCAAAAATCAAGATATGTTGAAAATCTGATAAACATTTTCATAAATTAATAAAAAATCTCGAAATATTGAAAATTTCACTAACATTCGATAAATTAAGGAAAATTGAGGAAATATTGCAAAATCTGATAAAAATTTGATTAATCGACGAAAATCTCGAAATGATGATAATTTTATGAAAATATCGATTTGTTGAAAATCTTATAAAAATGTTATAAATCGACATGTTAAATTGATTGAGAATGTCAATTCATATTCATCAAAATGTTATATTTGGCGAAATTACCGAAAAACAATTAAAAATCTCAACTCTGGCAAAAATCATCAAAATTTATCAAAATGTCAAATTCAACACAAATCATTAATTTAATTGATTTTATCACTTACAAACAAGTGTCGTCCACTCCCAGACTAAGCATGAAGTAAAATTTTGAGTTTAGAAAAGCCCCGCGTAGAAAATATGTCGAGGGTCGCGTATCGACCCGAGACAAATTTTCACGGGTCTTTTCTAAACTCGAAATTTTACTTCATGCGCCACGCGTATAAAACAGTGATTTAACTAGAAATTTAAAAACATACAAAACAAATTTTTCATGTTAATCCTTACGATTAATTCGTATTATTTTTGACGATTCGAATCCTATTGTAACTGTTCGAATCCTTTTATGAGGATTCGAATCCTTTTATGAGGATTCGAATCATTTTTTGAGGATTCGAATACTTTTACGAGGATTCGAATCCTTTTATGAGGATTCGAATCCTTTTACGAGGATTCGAATCCTTTTATGAGGATTCGAATCCTTTTATGAGGATTCGAATCACCAGCATTTGGATTCGAATACGAATCCTTTTAAAAAAGTGTAACGAATCCGGATCACGAATCCAGTTTAACTAAAGTACTCGAATACCTCTTTTGAATCCTCTAAAAGGATTCGAATCCAGGATTCGAATCCTGAACGATTCGAATCCTGCCTAGCTCTGGTATCAAAGTATTTTAAATTGCACATGATAGCCTTGTGGTTGATTATTCGACATGATTAATAATAATAATAATAAATGTCTTTATTTAACCGCAAGAAAAAAAAATACAAAAGATATATATTATTATAAGTGTAGGCGAAGTTCAGTCAGCTTAACCTGTTACTGATCTTTCACTTAACCTACTAAAAATTAAACTTAGATATAATTGCAACATGTGAGAGGTTAGATACAAACATATTTAGACATCACTAATTTCGAGTTAATTTCAATTTTAAAGCTCACCTAGTAGCAACATAGAACGCAAGTGAAACCTGAAAGTGTTAATTTTTAAGTGTTTTAGGTGCTGGGGAATTTTATTATATAATTTATAAATGTTGTAGGTAAAACATCTCGTATAAATAGCAGACTTGTGCTTTGGTGGCGATATAAGTCCCCGGAACCTAACATTAACGTTGTGAACGTCAGTCCGATACACAATTCTGCGATATAAATAAGATGGTTTACGAAGATTAATTATCTTATAGTAGAGCAAACAAGAGTGAAGGATTCTTCGGTTAGCCATGTTCAACCAGTTCAGTTCAGTGCCTTTACCTGAAATATGATCATATTTTCTTATTCCTAGAATAAGCCGTATACAAGAATTTTGCACTTTTTGTATACGATTTATCGTTATCTTATCCAAACAAGCACTATAAACCACATCAGAGAAGTTGAATTGGCTCAGTACCAGAGTGTCACAGAGAAGTCGTTTGGTGTTTCTACTTAAAATTTTTCTATTTGCATATATCATTCTTAAATTATTGTAAGCTCTAGAAATACATTTACTGACATGAGATTTAAACCGCAAATCAGAGTCGATAACTAAGCCTAAGTTACGCACCGACTCTACAAACGGTATCGCTATATTATCTAATTTCAGTGAAATGACACGTTTGGCAGCGATAAGTATTTTCTTTGGACCAAACAGTATAGCTGAAGTTTTACTTGGATTAATCAGTAAGGAGTGTTGTCGGGAAGCTGTTAAGATATTAGTTAAGTCAAGGTTTACATTTAGATTTGCTGTCCTTATATCCTTAAAGGGGAATGAATATAGTAGCTGGGTATCATCTGCATATAAGTTGTATGTACAAAATTTTAATGTATCAGGGATAAATGACGTGTAAATCGAGAATAACAGTGGACTTAAAATTGATCCTTGAGGAACACCGGCATTCATATCTGATACATCAGAAGTAATATTGTCAATTTTAACCCGTTGTTGGCGGCCGTAGATATAACTACTTAAAAGTTTTAGATTAGAAACTTTTTTTGTATTTTTTATGTAGCTGTTTGAAAAAAGTGAGTGTTTAAATTTTTTTCGATATTTTGCTCATTTTGAACTTGTTTTTATATCTATGTTTCTCAGTTATTAAAATAGATAGAAAAACAGTAAAAATTTCTCACTAAATAATAAAATTGTTTTAGATTTTTACCTTCCCCCATACGCGAAACAAAGGGAAAGTATTGTTTTCGCGAAAATTTCAAATCAAACATTTTAATGGATATATCCATTTTGAGGTCCCCCGAGTGGATTAAGGGCCAGTTGTTGAATCATGGCTTAAGCAGCAGTTTTCGTAAACTGTGGTTTAAGCTAAGCTGCGCTTTACTTTGCAATGGGTTTCTGAATCATATGTTAAGCCAACCTTATTTAAGCGTAGCTTAAGTTATGTTGGTAGTAAATATGTTATGTTCCAAAAGGGTACATGTGAAAATAGCGGACGTGTGCTGTAGATAATATTAATGCTTATTTATTTGTTTAGCTAACTGTGTGTGAATTTGGGTTAAATTTAATATAAGAAATATTAAATTAAATGCACATAAGCTCTATAGCACTAAGCGCGACTGTTCGTTACACATGTACCGTTTTGTAACAAACGTCATCATCTGACACAATAATTTTGACAACAACTCGTATTATGTCAGTTTATCATTTCTATAGTCTGTTTAATAACTAGAAGGAGCAAGTGCCAAAGCCCAATTTACACTATAAAAAGTTACAAGAAATATCACTAGATAAATTTGGCGGCAATTTTAAATAATTTCATAATTACTCTTTAAATGAAATTAAATATTCATTTTGTACTTCTTAATTGTGGTTAAGTATTTTCTCTTCCATCAAACGATAATGTCAGTTCAATTAAAATGCTTATACGGCATCTCGCCATATATCTGTGAAATAAAACATATTTTCATTATGTTCATAATATAATATGCAATTTATATAATAATGTGTCTTTATCAGAGCTCGAACGAATTTTCGTAAAAAGGATTCGAATCACGAATCAGAATCACCTAATATGATTCGAGTCACGAATACTCGAATAAAGGATTCGTAAGAGATAAATATGACTCGAATCACGAATACAAATCCTTTAAGAATAAATTTGAAATTATTATTTTTTTGCAGCCACTAATCTATAAATATCGATACCAGTTGTTTTAACAAAAATATTCAAAACCTAATTATTTATTATTACCACTAAACATCGTTGATAACAGACTAAATATCTGACTCTCTGTTACTTTGGTTACAGATGTATTTGTGTGTTTCTGAACTCCACTTTACATCACTGTTTTTACGCGTGGCGCATGAAGTAAAATTTCGAGTTTAGAATAGCCCGAAAATTTGTCTCGGGTCGCTGCGCGACCCTCGACAAATTTTCACGGGGCTATTCTAAACTCGAAATTTTACTTCATGCTTAGCCTGGGAGTGGAACAACTAGTTCAAAACTTCAAATTGAACTCTATTATAAAATCGACTAATGCTTTAAATTTACGTAAATAAAAAATTCACTGAATATCATTAAAACCGGGAAAGTCAGAGAAAAGTCATGGAATTATATTCAAATTGACCAAAACACTAACAAAAAAGCCATATGATATTATTAAATTTGTCAAAATCAGCAGGCAAATTACAAAACACGTAAAAATTTATAAAATTAACTTAAATATTTGCAAAAACAATGAAACCTATTAAACAGAATGGAAATTTCTCACAGAAGAAAGATATTTAAAGGCCAGGGAAAGAATCTTTAGTCAGGGAAATGTCGGAAAAATATAACATTTCAGATTGTGGCTACCATGTCAGTTTTACTTCGAACAATATTAAACAAAATTTTGAAAACTAGATTATTATCTTTAAACACATTTCCAATCATTTAACGTTCTTATCAAAGCATGTACTTTGAAGTTTCGAACGAGCGTTTCCACTCCCAGACTAAGCATGAAGTAAAATTTCGAGTTTAGAAAAGCCCCTTGAAAATTTGTCTCGGGTCGCGCAGCGACCCGAGACAAATTTTCTGGGCTTTTCTAAACTCGAAATTTTACTTCATGCGCCACGCGCATAAAACAGTGATTTAACGTGAGATTTAAAAACACACGAAAGAACATTTTTCATGTAATTCCTCACAATTAATTCGAATTATTTTTGATGATTCAAATCCTTTTGTAAGAATTCGAATCCTTTCACAAGGATTCGAATCCCTTTATAAGGATTCGAATCGCCCACATTTAGACTCAAACACGAATCCTCTTAAAAAAATGTAACGAATCAGGCTCACGAATCCAGTTGAACTGAAGTATTCGAATGCCTCTTTTGAATCCTCTAAAAGGATTCGAATCCTGAATGATTCGAATCCTGCCCAGCTCTAGTTTCTAACTTACTTGAAATTGATTTGTTTCATAAAACTATACACGGTAGAACGACTCATCTTCGGCATGCCTGCATGATCGTTTACTACTTTTAAAACTTTATTCAAAGTTGGCAGTTCATTTTTATAGAAGAAACTATGCACGGATCTCTTCACTACGTCATCAAAACTTGTAATTATGTCCTCTAAGCTGTTTAGGGCTACAAATCTCTTAGGATTTCTTATATTTGCTAATGGTACGATAGACAGTGGAATTTACATTTCTTAAAAACTAAACATTTTATTATTTGATGCATATTCTTATGCTATTTGATATCTCGCCTACTGCACCAACAATGTCTGATATAACAGCAGTCATTTTCATATGTGGATCATCTGTTATCATCTGCTTATACATATTTATTATGCACTGTTTTTTAGACAGATATAAATGACCAAAATCCAACTTCTTACGCTTTTTTGGAGGTGAAGGTGATATTATCACCGAGCGTGTAGTGGGTCCATAATCCATCACAACAATATAAACAAACCTAACTTTTAACTATGCTAAAGAAACATGGCACAAAAGGTTATTACGAAACACACAAAATTGCAACTCGGTAACGCTTCGAATTAAGGTTATCTCAACTGTTGCGTCTAATAATGACGTAATTAGCATAGTGTAAAATGGGCGCGCTCTCGTCCAATCAGAGTTGTAGGTTTTGGCGCGTGAAATTTAAAACGCTCCTCCTAGTTATTAAACAGATTATAGCTTGTTTGCATATTTTGTCATTTTAAATTAATTAAGGTGACAATTATATCATTGAGTCTCGGGTGAATTAAAAAATCTGGCATAACCTTGCCACAATTGCTGCATCGTTACGCTACATTCGAAAGCAACAAAGCAATGTAAGGAAATTAATATTAGAAAAGATGTGACCGAAAAGATTCAAAAGTATAGGAAGTCCTAATTATTTCATGGAGATAATTATAACACATTGCTGCATCATTCTGAGGGATATTAAAAGGAAAAGATAGATTCAAGTAGTCGGATGAGGTATGTAGGTATACTAGAAAGCAATGTGAGGATTTAATCCAAACCATGATGTGACCGAAAAGATGCAGAAGAATAGGAAACTCTAGCACCTAAGGCAACGATCCGAACGCCTAAGGAATGCTCTATCGACATCCATTCAACTATAGATATACCTAAAAATCACTTCATTGTCCACACAATATTAAAACGTCGCTATTTGTTATGTTTGAGGTTATGAATTCGAGTTTAGCACGTTAAGCGGTGGTGGGCGGCTGCTTACGAAAACTCGAGCTTAAACCACAGCTTAGCGATAAGCCATGATTGAAAAACAGCAAAATGTATTTAAGCCTAGTTTAAATCTAAACTCAGCTTAAGCCACAATTCAACAACTGGGATTAAGACTATTTTTAAAAATGTCTGTTTGTCCATCGCCCTTCTGTCGACACGATAACGTCTAAACCGAGTGAGCTGTTAAGATAACACCATAAACTTAAGCTTTTTATTACAATAGTACTATTCAATCAACTTTTGGTGAAAATTGGTGGTAAATCGGAAGTGATAGTTTACTCTTAGCATTTTTTTTTATTTTTCTTTAATGTTGATCATATAAAATAATCTTCTTAAGAAAAGTTGTAGATAATCGCAAAAATAGCATTTAATACGTATTCACTTTATAACGTAGCTCTTTTAGTTATTTTATTAAAATTGTTTTAAAAATATGAATAAACTAAAGTTATTTATAGCAATAGCCTACGTATTCAGAGTAATTAATCCAAAATTAATTACTCTGAATAAATATGCTATTGCTATAAATAACGTTAGTTTGTCTTTTCATGATTAATATTTTGTGGAAAAGTAAAAGCATAAGTGAGGCTTACAAACAATGTTTAACAGGAACAAGAAACATTTGTTTAAAAATAAGGTAGGTTTAGGTTATACAAATATTCTCTTAAATTTATAGATCATAAATATTTTCAAAAATTCTGAATAGCAAACCAGTTATTAATTACTAACACTGAAATAATATTTAATTTTATTTGTCAAATCAACAGAAGCGGCAATTCCATCTATGCAGTTGTTACTTTGACTGTGAATTCACAAAATTGAGAGTGATATTTAGATTTCTAAAGTGTTTTTAATTTTAAACAAAATCTGTGAGATTAAAAAGGATTCAAAGCGCATTAAAATATTTAATATTTTTTAAAACAAATATTTTCCAATTAATCAATGTTTTTCTTTCCTCAATGTTTCCTAAAAAATGTATCATGATTTTAAAGAAGTAGTAATAATCGATTATACAAAAAATACGATTTAACTATAAAATTTTAAAACATAATTGACCAAAATCACAGAAATTAGCAAATAAATAAGATGAATAATCAATATTTTCCAAAAGGTTTAGAAAATTGAACGAATTATTGAAATCTCGAACTTTTATAGAACTCTATTGATAATAAAACAACGATAATCAATCGGCAATTGTTTTAATGATAAAACGAGTGTTTTTCACTCCCAGGTTAAGCATGAAGTAAAATTTCGAGTTTAGAAAAGCATGAACGTTTGGATTTGGACGCGAAGCGTATAAATCCAAATTCCGACTTTTCTAAACTCGAAATTTTACTTCATGCGCCGCCACGTGTATACAACACTGACTTATTCTAAAGTTTTAAAACAGATACATATTTCAACTTTTATTACCCAAACCTACTGAAAGTGGAATTAAAGGTGTGAAATGTACAGGACATTGATGAGAGAAAGGAGACTTAACTGATTTTCGAAAACTTATTTTAAAGTCGTAATCAAAATTTATATAAAATTTCAAAAATACTAGCTTTACATGTTCCACGTTTATTCCGACAATAATGGTAAAATAAAAAGATTTTGCAACACACACGTATTTTGAGGCACACACTTTGCTGTAGTGATCAAAAATTTAAAGAAATGTAAAATTTATGAAACTTTTGAAGAAAATCAAATTTGTGAAAATGATCGCCTTTTTTTAATATTGAAGAAAAACTTTCAAACTTTACTTTATTAACGGAATCCAATAAATTACAAATCATGAAACATGACGATAATAATCAAAACATATTGAAAATTTTACAAATGCCCAAGAATTCATCATAATTTCGAAGAAGTTGTAGAGACTTATGGCACAAAAACTACGATATAACTTTGAAATTTTAACATGATTGACGGAAATCACCTAAATAAGCAAATATATAAGAAAAGTCATAAAATCACATTTGTGAAAAATGTTTAAAAAATTGTACGAATTATTGAAATCTCGAACTTTGATAATAAAACAACAATAATCAATTATCAACTGTTTTAATGTGAAACGAGTGTTTTACCACTCCCAGACTAAGCATGAAGTAAAATTTCGAGTTTAGAAAAGCTTGAAAATTTGGCTCGGGCGCGTAGCGAAGCGGAGCGACCGAGCCAAATTAAGCTTTTCTATACTCGAAATTTTACTTCATGCGCCACGCGTACACAACACTGATTTAATGTGAAATGGTTTACATCAGTTGTTTAAATGACAGGAAAGTGCTATGATGGACACGTCAAATTTTTTTTATCAACATTAGTTTTGAAGATATTACACAAACTTACATTTTTAAATGGAAACCATAGTAAAATTGAAATTAAAATACTTGGTTTGTTTGACTAACTTTTTAATTTATTCTGACTAGTTTCGGCTACAAGGCATTATCAAGTATGTGAAACCATAGATTTAGAATTTTATATATCATTAAAAAAATGTTTAATCATAAAACAATAACTATTAAACAAGTACAGTTTTTTGTCATATACTACAAAGTGTGTTTAATTTTCGTCAAATGACCCTAATTCCATGTTAATGATTATTTGTGGGGTTATGTGATAAATAAAATATATCATATGCATTCGAGAATGGCCGTAGATAAGCTGTGGTTAAAGCATTTAATTAAGATATAATTTATGCTATAATGTTAATGATTAACTTTTTGAACGTCTCTTGTAATATTTATACAAGGTGGAAACCTTAACTGGAATAAATTCGGTATTTATGAAACGAGAAGTTCCAGAAAAAAAATCTCGGACAGGTCGATTTTTGTTCTTTATTGCGCACTTTTTAGCGTGTTCAAATCAAGTATGACGTCACTAGCCTTTTAGGTATGACGTCATAGGCATTTTTTTTTAAATGTAAACAATTTTTTCTTATTTTACTAAATTTGTAGCCCTTTTCATTCTCTTTACGACTATCTAAAAATATTTTTTATTTTAAAAAATTAAATTATTTTTTTTAATAAATTAATTTAATGTAACAAATGTTCAAAATGTTTTTCTCTTGGCAAATATCCAATCGGTTATAAAACCCATCCCTTACATTTTGAAACATTTCCGGTGAAATATTTCTCATTTCATGCCTGATACGTTCCTTCAGATCCTCCATTTTTGTTTAATTTTTGAAATAAAAAAAATAAAAAAATCAATATATTTTTACATGATCGTAAAGAGAATTAAAAGGGCTACAAATGCGGTAGAATAAAAGAAAATGTTTCCATTTAAAAAAATTGCCTATGACGTCATACGTGAAAAGCTAATGACGTCATACTTGTTTTGAAGACGTTAAAAAGTGCGCAATAAAGAACAAAAATCGACCTGTCCGAGGATTTTTTTCTGCAACTTCTCATTTCATAAATACCGAATTTATTCCAGTTAAGGTTTCCACCCTGTATATTAGTTAAGTCTATTTAACACCATAAATGAAATTATTACAACAATAAAACCAACTGTTATAAACAATTAAAATTGTTTTTATATGATAGTCATTATTTCATGGCAAACTATTATATATTTTTGGAAATAAAATAGAAAATGTATAATTAATTAGACAGAGTATTATAAGTAAATTAATATTTAAAAAATCTGAAATGATGTTTTTAATATTAAACGTATCCAAAAATAAATTTCATATCACATTAAAATAATATCGAAAACGATAGTAAAACAAACAACCGCGCCAATAACAAATATGCACTGTCATCGCCACTGCGGTAACTCACTCGCTCCTGACTCGTTTCGTAAGTGTCACCCCTGAATCACTCATTTCGCGAACCGGTTCAAGAGTGGATCCTAACTCGCTCACGAACCATTTCGTTTGTGTATCACTCCTGAACCACTCATTTCGCGAGCCGGTTCAGTGCCCCTATTTACAGTACCGATGCAATTTGTCATCGGTGAGAATCACACTAAAATGACGTAATTTTTGGAAGAATTTACCAAACCGTATGGAGTAACATGACGTCACTTCTCACCGATGCCAAATTGCATCACTACTGTGAATACGGGCCGAGGAGCGGATCCAAACCCATTTACGAACCCTTTCGCGAACCGGTTCAGGAGCGGACCCGCTCCTTAACCGGAACTACTTGTTTGCGAACCGGTTCAGGAGTGTTCTTTTAGTGAACCGGTTCAATTGAGTGGTTCAGGAGCGGATTGCCCATCTGTACCCGTTATTGCAATCATTTAAACATGGCTTCTGACCTAAGACTTGCAGTCTGTATTATTAATTAATTAGGAAATGCAACAAGTCTTGACTTATTTTTACGGTAAGTCAACCTGGCAAATAAAACTGCACAAAGAAATCAAATTAAAAAAAAAAGGGAAAAATTGCAAGGATTTAAAATTTAGCTGGCTCTAGGTTATATACAAATTCATGTTAAATCCTTTAATAAGATAAAGGTAAATAAATCTAGGGTGCTTGGCGAGCGAGTTTTTCTATCTTGCGAATGTCACACATAATTTTTGTTACGGCGCAGCGGCTCTCAATTTAGATAATACAATATTACTTCATGCTTAATCATGAAGTAGAAACACTCGATATTAGTTTCAAATTAAACTCATTAAAAAACAATAATTGCCTCAAAATGCATACCCATCGGGATGTGTATACTTGAAAGAAAAATTCCCTGCATATTTATGTCTGCAGCCCCACCAATAAAAATTCTTACGAGCTACTATTACTCTTATTACTTATTGCATAGTGCGACAAATTCAAACCGTTTTTTTTTTTTAAATTGAGATCTGAAAACAAAAATGAAAAATTTGTATGAAAGAAAAATAACATCTGTTTTTTGCAATATAAGGTAATTTAAGGATTTTATTGAGGTCTGAAGTTTCGAAGTTTTTCAGCAAATAGATCACTTGAAATGCCTATACAGGGTGTCCGTATTTCAACAGAATGTATGCGGATCTCGGTTATTTGAAGAGTTATAGAGTTGGTTGGTTGGGGCAAAGTTGCGTAATTTAGAGCCCAATAATAATCTAAAAACAAATTTAAAATATCATCTTTCGTTTTTGAGATATTGTCAAAAAACGGATTATTTGACAATTCGTTTTTATTATTTTATTCAAAAACTATTAATTCCAGACATTTAAAACATTAACATTATAAGGCACTTTTTACGATACATATAGTTACATATTTTATTTTAAGATAACTATAACATTTACCCAGGGACCATAGCCAACTTTTGTTTTTTTTTTTTATAGGCAACATATTGGATTTTCATATTCTTTAAAAGAATATTTTTTTCTGAATTCAATGATCTATCACATTTATAGTTTATTGTACATTTTGTATGTAAAATTGTAATCTTTTGTTTCTTTTAAAGAGTACCTTGGAAACAGTGGAGTAACTCACTTATTTGATAACTCGTAGTACCCATAATTTGCTTACATATCATCCCTGAATATGGGCATCCGACGATACATATTTTAACAGTTGTGGTGTATTTTAAACTAACGTATGTCTTCCACTCCCAGACTAAACATGAAGTAAAATTTCGAGTTTAGAAAAGCCCCGCGTAGAAAATTTGTAAAGGGCCGCGCAGCGACCCGATACAAATTTTCACGGGGCTTTTTAAAACTGATGTGAAACACCCTTAGATGTGATGGAAATCAATATTTATTGAGATATAGCGAAAAATGCAAGAATTACTTTTTTTGTGAACAGTTTTGGAGTAATAATAATAAAAGTAGAATAAATTTAGTTTGTGTAACTTTTATGTGATAATTGATACTTATTATTGTTATTACAAAAAATTGTCAGTTAATAATTAATTTTAACTGCTTACAATGATTGACTGCTGTCAATATTTTATTGATTAACAGATATGACGTCATTGTTTCCAAGGCAGTCTTTGCAAAAAAGAAAATATCATAATTTTAAATATCAAATATAAAATAAATTATGAATGTGGTACATCACTGAGTTCAGAAAAAAATTTTTTTTCAAAAAATATGAATATACAAAATGGCGCCTATACGAAAAAAACAAAAGTTGGCTATGGTCCCCGGGTAAATGTTTTAGTTATCTTAGTACAAAATACGCTACTAGATTTCTTATTAAAAAGTGCCTGTATATTGTCAAAGTTCTAAATGTCCAGATTCAGTAGATTTTTAATAAAAAAATAAAAACGATTTTTTAAATAATCAATTTTTTGTGGATATCTTGAAAACAAAAAAGATATTTCAAAATTGTTTTAATATTATTGTTAGGCCCTAAAATACGCAACTTTGCTCCAATTTAACCCAATCTCTATCTCTTTAAATAACTGAGATCCCCATACATTCTGTTGAAATACGGGCACCCTGTATAAAGATCAGATTTGCCGTAAGACACGAAATTTTAGGTGAAAGAAATAAATAATTTTAATTCGATTAGTTTTTCAATTTTGAACGAAGAAAGTTAAAAAAAAAACACATGAAACACATTTTCATTTTTCCTGTGTTTTTTTTTTCTAACTTTTTCATCCAAAATTGAAAAACTAATCGAATTAAAATTATTTAACTTCTTTCACCTAAAATTACGTGTCTCATTGCAAATCTGATCTTCATATAGGCCATTTTAGGTGATCTTTTTGTTGAAAAACTTTGAAATTTCAGATAAAGTCCTTAAATGACCTAATATTGCAAAAGAATAGTTAAAGGTATTTTATCGTTCACACAAATTTTTCATTTTTGTTTTCAGATTTCTTTGAACACAGTGCGACACTAAAATTCTTAAAATTTTGAAACTTCAGACCTCGATGAAATCCTTAAATGACTTAATATTGAAAGAAACAGTTAGATTTATTTTTCGTCCACACAACTTTTTCAAAAATGAAAAATTATTAGGTCAATTAAGGATTTTATCAAGGTGTGAAGTTTCAAAATTTTCAGAATTTTAGTGTCGCACTGTGTTATCAGTTATTATAGAGACATAACTAAATATAATACTCTACCTGCTAAATCGATAACCGCATATCTATAGGCATCCAAAGTCCTCTTTAATACAAGCGCCATGTTATCAGAGTTGGTTATTTCTCGCACTTATAACTAAAGATATTGATTGTGGTCAATTTATTTATATATACGAAAAATAGCAAGTTAGTTAAAAACTATAATAAACGAGACAAATGTTGGTATAACGAATCACAAAATGTTTTATCCAGAATGTTTCATTCCACACCGACGAAAAGGGCGATTCCGCATACGCTGATCAATATATAGAATCTAATGTAATTAATGCATTGTTTTACATATAGTCTCTATTATATTATATTTATTGTATTTACCTGATTAGCTAACATTATTTAACACGTGTCCTGTATTTCCATATATTAATGGTTTAATTAATATTGTACTTGTTCGCATATGAATAGTTTTGTATTCATAATTATGAAATTATGCATTGGTTACATTAGCTTTTTAAATTTTCTGACATTCTCGATTTCCGGTTATAAAGAAAATTTGTGAATTGAAATCGCGTTACCGATAATTTCCCGATAAACCACAATATCGTTATTTTAGCGGTAAAAGTAATTATCTTATCTTTAAGAAGAGTTTCATCCTGGTTAAACATAAAGTAACATTTTAAGTTTAGAAACGTCAGAAAATTTGCATTTGGCTAATCCAAATTTTAAGGCTTCTTGTACACGAAACATTATTTTATACTCCAAGCATATAAAATGCTATTCTTAATTAGATTAATTCCGAATCAGATATTCAGTTTCTCACCAACGACTATTATATCATATTTATTGAAAAAGAAAGGAATACATTATAATAAAATACATTTTATAATATATAAATAAATTTACAAATAATTTGTGTGTGTTTTTTAATCGATTTCAAGGTGGGAAAGTAGGATAAAAGAAGGAGATGTATTCATATAGGGTTCTAGGTGGGTTTTTGTATTTTGGGATGATGTCGTAGTTCCTAGGAATGCACATTTTTTTAAAATGGTCATAATTCGACTCGTTACATGCAAATTGTTCTGCGATAAATCGAAGTATTTGTTTTATTGGGGTAATTTGTGTTTTTTCGTACAGAAGTACCAATGTACTAATGGGTTGTGGAGGGGATTTTAAGGGTGTCGAAGTTTTGTAAGGTTACGGAGGAAGCATCTTTCAGCTACTTTGAGGTTGTTAATGGTGACATTGCATGGATTTATATAAAGGATGGAGCTGTAGTCTAGGATTGGACGGCAAATCAATTTATAAATTTTAGTACAATGTTAGTACTAATTCCCTGATTCTTGAATGTCAGGCAGCGGAAATATTTTACTCGCTTTGCGATGTTTGCTTTTATATCGGAGGTGTGTTTTATGAAGGACAGTTTTAGGTCTAAGAGCATTCCTAGGTATTTATATAATGGGGAGGAGTATATAGTAGATCCGTTAATGTTTATGGAGAGAGGATCTGGCGGTATGCGATGGTAGGGTAAGAATAGTTGGGATTTGTTCGAACTAATTTTAAGCCTCCACTTGGAAAACCAAGTAGCTAATTTGTTCGTACATTTTTGGAGTGAGTTAAGGACTGAGGCTAGGGTTGATAATTGGGGGATTAAGCCAGTATCATCCGCAAACTGTAGGGGATAACAGGTTGTGTTTATATAATTGGGTTTAGGATAGTATAAGTCGGAGCAATATATATTGTATAATAGATGAGATAAAGGGGAGCCTTGAGGAACACCTTGTTCAGGATGAAAGATAAGATTTGTCGTATACGGATTTGCAGTTTACGGTTGAAAACGAAGTTTTGGATTAAGTTAATAAGGTGGTTTGGTAGTTTAAGGATACTGCATTTATTTAAAAGGCCCCGATGTCAAACGGAATCGAAGGCCTTAGATATATCTGAGAATAGGATAGAAAATTTGTTACCTTCTAGATGCATTGTTTGGCAGTTGGATGTAAGAATGGTTAAGGGTAGGGTTGTGGAGCGATTTGGAAGGAAGCCATATTGGTAGATAGGGATATGAGGTAAAACATGACTAAGTATTTTTTGTTTGAGGAGGGATTTGTACAGTTTCCCGAGTACGGGCAGTAAGGTAATGGGACGGTAGTTGTTTGAATGTATAGGATCGGTTTTGTGAATGCAGGTGATTATTCCATGTTTCCATTTAGAGGGACAGATTTGACGGGTATAATTAAAATTAAGGATTTTTAGGATATGTATGAATGGAATGTAGAAGGGCTTTCAATATTAGTCGGTCTTGTAGAGTACTGAAAAGTACGTTTCTTCGTCCAGTCTATCTTCAGGCGGAAGGGGATGTGGGAGTTCTGGGAGGATACGATTTTTGTACCAACTGTTTACAGTTTCAAAGAAGTCATTGTTAAGGGAAGCGTCGTTCCTCATTTTGTATGCATTTTTAAAATTGTCTGCAAATATCTCTGAAATGTCTTTGTTGATCGTTTGTCATTTGTTACTGGGTCTATAATTTCTGAGATATTTATTTATAAGATTTATATTTAATGAGTTTTCAATTTTAATTGTAGTCTAATATTTTTTTCTTCGAAGGTCATTGATATTATTGCATGCTTCAAGCCATTCGTGTTTCAAATTCTATTATGAGTTTTTTAATGTGCTTATTTAGTCTGTTGAATGTCAATTTAATTTGTTCTTCCTCTAACTGTCTAAAGTCCCTGTATAGTTGTCTTTTGTATTTTATTAGTCAAAGGATAAATTTGGGTAAAGGATATTTGTAGTGTTGTTTGGGGATTTTGGGGGTATGTTGATCTATAGATTTTACAAGTAGCCTAATAAACTACGAAGTGGTACAAGCTTTAATTTCTAGGTGCATATCTATAAATTGTAACATGTCATTTGTAATTTGTTGGATGTTTGCATTTTTGAAATCTGCTATGGTTTCGGGTAATATTTGAGTCGGATTGTATTGGGTTTTGAGTTTGAAGGAAATGGAAACATGGTCTAAACATTGATCTGGAATTAGTTGGACTAAGTGGATAAGGAGTTTCAAATTATTGGTATATAATAGGATGTCGGGCGTGCTACCTTGGTATTGGTTCATAATAAAGGTGGGATCGATTTTAACTTAGACAAAATTGGAGTGCGAGACGAAATGTGATAAGTGCTTCTATTTGGCAGAGTTTATATTGAAGTCTCCTATAATTATTACGTTGTCGTATATGGATACCTTTGTAAATATTGTGTCTTCAATTGCCGAGGAAGGATGGATGTACATCAGGAATAGATACATTTCGAAGGATGGGAAATTGAGGGTTGCATGGATACAGCGGATTAGCTCTCATCAACGATTTTCAGTGTTAATAATAAATACTTACTTACGTTTTGAATTTTTTTTAAAGCTGTTGATTTTTCAGATTTTTACCGATCGCACACTAATGTGTAACGGAGGTATTGAGATCTGTAAAAAATTGGCTCCTCCATTTGTTTTACAGAATAAACGTTGAAGGGATTCTGATAAAGTGGTATTCAATGACATCAGTGTTTGTCTGCTTCTGTAGCGATGTCAGCGAAAACGCCTCTTGGGATATTCATCAATTTTTTTATTTGAGGATGGAGTAGAACTCAAATAAAAAAATTGATGAATATCCCAAGATGTTGTCTCAAAATAATAAACATTTTAGATAAAATTTTTGTTGGTAAAACTTTTAGTTTTATAAATATTTTGAAGAATGCTAATTTTTTTATTTGTCTATCATTGTAAGCATTGCAATAATAGATATATTATTAATCATTTAGCAATTGAATTTCGGATGGTGCCTATGTTGGCCACAACAACTTTGTTTTGATATGTTTTTGTATGATTTTTAACTGAAAAATAGTAATGTGTTCATCCTAATACTGTCCCCGTTAATTCTCTGCGGTGCATGTGGCGGCACTGCTCGCTTCGATAATAAAATGTTAATTAATTCACAACACTTGTATTAATTTCCAGACCGGTACCAGATTGGGCATGGGCGCTTGGAGGGCGTAATGAGCAAACAACATTTTGACAATTCTGATATCTTGTCAGATTTTCGTCTACCTCCTTTTACTATTTATTCGGAGTGCCGAATAACTAGAATACTATTTAAGATAGAGAAAAGTATAACATACCCCAAGGAGAAATTATATATAGTAACTAGATACAAAAAATTATATACCAATATGTAGGAAATAAAACACGATCGTTTGAGAATTTTCACAGTTTTTAATGTCGAACACTGCGACAATTGTTTCGCCACACAGTGGCTTCGTCATGCAGATAAGTAATGATTACATGAAACTACAATCGTTGCTTATATACTAAATCATTGTGGAGGGGGTGTGCGTAACAGTGTAATTTAATATAATATTTATGATTTAACAGAATGATATAATTAATGAAGACTTTTACAGTTTTACACATTACAATTTATAGACCTAGATTTAATAGTGGTGAATTATTTACGTCGGTTTGATCATTGAGTATAAAACCGCGTTGATTATATTTGTTAATTTCCAGCTGCTCAAGGAGGTTTAATTTCTTGCTTTTAGCGCATCCATGTAAAATTTTGAAGTTGTTGTTGGGGTTGTGATTATGTTCCCTGGGGTGATTGGCATATGTAGATGTTGTCTTATGGTTAATGTAGCTTTTTTTGGTGTTCAGCTATCCTTTCTTCAAAGCTGCGTCCGGTTTGGCCAACATATATCATGGGGCAATCTCCACATTCTAACAAGTAGACTCCTGATTTTTTGTTTTTGTCGGTTTTGTCTTTGGCATTATTAATGAATTTATGTAATGTATTGTTAGATTTAAAGGCTACTGAAATATTGTGTGATTTTAATTCGTTTTTTATTGGGACGGAAGGATGACCGATGTATGTTAGAGTACAATAATTTGAAGCTAATTTATCATTATTTGAGGAAAATATTGAGTTGTTGATTTTTTGTTTTTGTTTTTTATTTATAATATTCAAAATTAGGTTTTTGGGGAAGCCATTATTATAGGCGATTTCTAAGATTCTGTTTAATTCGGTATTAAAATTAGATTTTGATAAAGGAACGCTTAACAGTCCGTGGATGAATGAATTATATGCTGCAAGTTTGTGGGGCATAGGATGGAATGATTTAAAGTGGATAGTGGTATCTGTGTGAGTGGGTTTGTGAAAAATGTTAAATTCGAGTTTATTGTTTTTATGGGAAATTGATAGGTCTAGGAAGTTAATCGTTTGGTCAACTTCAACTTCCAACGTACACTTTATATTATTATGCATTTTATTAAGTTGTTCTAAAAAAATGTTAAGCTGTCTATTTGTACCTCGAAAGCAAACCAAGATATCATCTACATATCTGACCCAATATAAACATTTATTAAATAGAGGGTTTTTACTGATTTTATTTTCCAAATTATCAAGAAAAAGTTCTGCAAGTAATGGGCTTAAGGGGTTTCCCATTGCTAAACCGTTTGACTGATTATAAAAGGAATTATCGAATTGCAGGTAATTTTGTTTTAAACATAAATCTAACAGGCTTAAAATTTAGGCTGATATTATCGGATTGACCGCCTTTTCTGCAAACAGCTCTCTCAAGATTTTAATTACCTCCTGTGGCGGTACATTTGTAAATAAGCTGGTTACGTCGAAAGATGCCAATAAACTATTGTTCAGGACGTTAATCTTGGAAATTCTGTCTATTAGATCTAATGAATTTTTAATTGAAAATTTTGGTTTGAAGTCTGTTATTTTTATAATTTCTTTGATTAAGAATTTTGCTAAATTACAACATGGTGCATTTATATATGAGACTACGGGCCTGACAGGTGCTTCGGGTTTATGGATTTGGGGGGACAGGGATTCATTGGAATAAGAATAATCTTATTCCAATGAATCCCTGTCCCCCCAAATTATACGGTCTCTCCAAAATCCATAAACCCGAAGTACCTGTCAGGCCCGTAGTCTCATATATAAATGCACCATGTTGTAATTTAGCAAAATTCTTAATTAAAGAAATTATAAAAATAAAAGACTTCAAACCAAAATTTTCAATTAAAAATTCATTGGATCTAATAGACAGAATTTCCAAGATTAACGTCCCGAACAATAGTTTATTGGCATCTTTCGACGTAACCAGCTTATTTACAAATGTACCGCCACAGGAGGTAATTAAACTCTTGAGAGAGCTGTTTGCAGTTTTACAACATATCGATGTTAACATTTCTGTATATACATACTATATAGATGTCTATATAGTAACAATATAGTTAAAACTATATAGAACGTACTATGTATGTACTACATAGAACTATATATAGTAGCAATATAGTTAAAATTATATCGAACGCACCATGTATATTCAGTGTAGTAACTATATATTTAAAACTATATAGAGTGTACTATGTAGGTACTACATAGAATTACATATGTAGTAGCAATACAGTTGCAGCTATATAGAAAGTACTACATGTATTCAGTATAGAAACTATGTAGTTAAAACTGTATAGACTACTCTTATTATTATTATTATGTGTAGTATATTATACCGTATGTTTTTTGTTATCGTGGGCCATAGGATTTTACATGTTAAAAATTATACCATGTGGTAATGTATTTTATCATATAATTTTGAAGCAAATTATTATTTTAGTAATACATCAATTTTTTTCTCAACATGATGAACTTAATTAAAATAACTTAAACATGTTTCACTCCATTAAAAAATTAAATTATTTAATATAAATAACTGAGCAAAAATAATCAAAGTGTCTGGAATTGCAAAATAGTCGTAGGCACATTTATGACTCCTTGAGATATTGTTTCATTTCCGAAGAAAAGATTAAAATTCTGTGCCGACATTTTTTTAAATTTGTTTTGTTATGGTTTTATATTTATTGTTTGCTAACATATTATTAAATAATTTAATTTTTTAATGGAATAAAACATGTTTATGATTTCTCTAATTAAACGCATCATGAAGAAAATTGATTTATTAATAATAAAAATTTGCTTCAAAATTATATAATAAAATACACTAACACAAGGTATAATTTTTTGTATGTAAAATCCTAGGCCCAACATAAAATAAAAAAACATACAGTATATACAGATTATGAAGCAAAAAATGTTGTCAAAGTAAAACTGCTCTATAATTAATTACCTTACCAATTAACCTTATTTTGTTGAGTTCAAGTTTAGTTCTTAACATTCAGTATATATTCGTATAATTTTTATAATTACTGGAGTTGATTTTTAATATAAGAGATAAAATACGCATTAGACAAATAATATTTTATTAAATAAACAATAACAAATTTAAATTTAAGGTATGGAAAAAAATACAAATTCTAAATATAATGTAATTAATCAATATTATTAAATGCCTCTGGAATGGAACTTGCAAGGCTATCTTTCCTGAAACAAATAAACCTTGTTAAAATAATCACAATAAATACAGCACTAATTAGCTTACTCTTCTAGTACACCATGCTTCTTCCAGAAAACCAGTCAGATGAAGTTGCTAGGCAACTACTTATAATTTTGTTATTTCGGTGTCCGTGGCTGCATTATAATTTATACGAACAGCATCTAAATTTAATAAAAATATGCATTATTTATTAGAACAATTAGTTTTGTTTATAAAATGTGAATTATAGTTTAATGAGAAAATTAGGACCACTTTTACAATTCCCCTTTTACAATTCCCCCCAATTACCATATTAATCTTGGATTTTGTAGTGCCGACAACTTACTTAAGTATTGTAAAAGTGGGCCTTAATTAAATAGAATAACTGATCATAACTGATTTATTCTTTTACCAGTTGAATAAATTAATACATTGATTAAAACAAGATTATGTAATTTAAATAATGATTTCTATCTGTTATTAATGTAATTGTACGCACCAATCACCAGTTTAAATAATTTGATCTTTGAAAAATCCAATTTTCCCTTTTTCCCATGGGCTGAGTACTTGGATGCAACTTCTTGGGAAATTATTTTTTTTAATGTGTTTGATATGCACTCACGCAATCTGTTTCCTCCCACGAGGCTTAAGTGGTGTACCTAATTACATTAAAATGAATTATATAAATAAAAAATATATATTATAAATCGAAAAAAATATGATTTAAAGTAATAGAATAATTGACAAAGGAACTTGGAATGAATTTAAACATAAGTGATTTAAATTATAGCGATGATATGAAATAAAGTCAAAAATGATCATTAATTGCTTTTTATGTTGATGGGCAATGTGAGGATTTACAGTTAATTGAAATGAGATGTAAGTATAAAATGTTAGCAATAGTTATAAATCAGAGCTAGGCAGGATTCGAATCATTCAGGATTCGATTCCAGGATTCGAATCCTTTTAGAGGATTCAAAAGAGGTATTCGAATACTTTAGTGAAAACGGAATCGTGATCCGGATTCGTTACATATTTTTAAAAGGATTCGTATTCGAATCCAGACGTAGATGATTCGAATCCTTATAAAAGGATTCGAATTCTTATAAAAGGATTCGAATCCTTATAAGAGGAATCGAATCCTTATAAAAGGATTCGAATCCTCATACACGGATTCAAATCCTCCCAAATAATTCGAATCATCGCTATTAAGGCTGGGATTTGAATTCGATTAATTCAAATAGTTAAATATTCTAATATGAATAATTAAATCAATAAATTATTCATATTTGAATATAAATATTTAAATTTTCGAATAATTCAAATATTTGTGAATGCATATTTGGTTACTTAACCATGAAAAATTTTCAACCTTAATAGTATATTTTTAACTTCACTTGAAATCAGTGTTTTATACACGTGGCGCATGAAGTAAAATTTCGAGTTTAGAAAAGCCCCGTGAAAATTTGTCTCGGGTCGCTGCGCGACCCTCGACAAATTTTCTACGCGGGGCTTTTCTAAACTCGAAATTTTACTTCATGCTTAGTCTGGGAGTGGACAACACTCGTTTGAACTTTAAATTTAACTCTTTTAAAAAATCGACGTATGTAATATAATAAATCATTCATTGAAATCATAGAAAAAGATGCAAAATTTTACCTAAAATTAATTTTTAGAGTTAACTTTATAATTTGCTCAGGTCTTAATGGGTGAATATTCAATTCCTAAAAAAAAACCGTATTTATTTAATATTAATTTAATACAATAACAAACTGTAAATAAATCGACATAAATCTAGAAATATCGAAAATCTCGAAATGTATAAAATCTTTACGGTCCACTCCCAGACTAAGCATGAAGTAAAATTTCGAGTTTAGAAAAGCCCCGCGTAGAAAATTTGTCGAGGGTCGCGCAGCGACCTGAGGGAAATTTTCACGGGGCTTTTCTAAACTCGAAATTTTACTTCATGCGCCACGTGTATAAAACACTAATTTAAAGTGAATTTAAAAACGCACTAAAAACCAACCCAACTGCGATATTTTTTCAAAATTGGATGTTTTCTTTCCTATCCATGCTGTAAACCTTTAGATATTCGTTGTTTTCTTGTAAAGAAACTTCGATTTCCTGTAGTCCTTCGGTCTCCGAAGACCATTATTGGTCCTTCGAGCTGTAGCCTTTGTAAAATGGTAATAAACTTAGTAATCTAGAGTGATCCTTTAATTTGAAACTTCTAAGAACGAGTGTTGTCCACTCCCAGACTAAGCATAAAGTAAAATTTCGAGTTTAGAAAAGCCCCGCGTAGAAAATTTGTCGAGGGTCGCGTAGCGACCTGAGACAGATTTTCACGGGGCTTTTCTAAACTCGAAATTTTACTTCATGCGCCACGCGTACAAAACACAGATTTAAAATGAAGTTCAATAACACATATATCATTATTAATTAAAATCATTATTTAATCAGATATTTAGTCGGTGGATGAACATTTTTGTTAATAGAAACTGATGGAATAAAATATTACTGGTTGCAAATAATAGATTCAAATTTATTTTTTAAGGATTTGTATCCGTGATTCAAAAATGAGGATTCGAATCTTTGATTTGAATCATATTTTTCACTTACGAATCCTTTATTCGAGTATTCGTGATTCGAATCATATTAGGTGATTCGGATTCGTGATTCGAATCCTGTTTTTGAGGATTCATCGCAGCTCTGTTATAAATATAGTTACCATTCTTTGTTCCACTTCATTTGTTGGGAAATCTATATTTTGGATTTCCTCTATGGTATTAAATGGTAATGTTGGTATCCATTCATCTCTCAAAGTGATTGTGGTGGTTTGATTCTCCAGGTTAATAATTTTCGAAATAATAATTTCTTGGTTCTTTTTTATTTGCTTTATGTCATGTTCAATTTTGTATAGCAATGATATTACATTTTGAATGTTGATTTTGTTCTGTTTCGACTATCTGGTCACTATCTGCAATTGTTTAATATAAATGAATCTTCTGGCAGTTATGTCAAAATAGACGAAATAAAAAATATACAGTTAACACTATAGATATAGGTATAGAATTGTTAGAACTAACAAATGTGTGTTCTATACATTTTTAAATGTTATATATGTTTAAATGCTTCAGTATGTGAGATAAAATAATTACTCGTCGTATATCTTAATAAATTTTCATACATGCACATATCTAGCATATGTAGTTGTGACATCAAGTATTACAAGCACTATCTGATGAACAGAATTATAATCATCTAAATAATAATCAAGTGTGTGATATCAGCAAAGTGATTTTGGTTTATTCTGTTTATGTAATAAATTAGAGTAATGTAAATCAATACTTACATAGATCTTCTACTTCATCCTCCAACGAAGATGAAACTTCTAATTTTCTTACTGCTTTTTCAGCAGACTTCAATGTAGGATAAGTTTTTTTTTTATAAATTGCTGGCAGTTCTCTATACTTTATGGTATGGTCTGGCGGAGCACATGTTTGAATAAGTTTTAAAACTTTAGATTTTTTTAATTCAGGCCATAGGTACATCTCTTTTTTTTTGATTGACTGCCCATGAAGACGGTACTGCCCCACAACTATGCTCATCACTCCAAATCACCACATCCCAAGAGTCTATTTTACTAAATATTATTTAATGTAAAATTGTGACTGCCACTGTTTCATTGTCAAGAAAGAAGACACATAATTTCGATTCAACTTCTAACAATGGCACTTCAAAAATAAATGAATAAATGAATCTATTAAATAATATCCTACATTAGATGAAGTCAAAGAGTTAAATTTAAAATAATCAATACATTTTTGATAAATTTTACATAATATAAATATTTTGTGCTCTTGTTCAATTATTTTTTCAATTTTGGCAATTTTTGTATGTTTTAAGATGACATGATAATCATTTTTATTTGATGGTTTAATGATAAAATTTTTAATTTGAACACTATGAATTTCATTTCCTTTCTTGTTTACGTTTATATTAGATTTATCAATATATTTTACTATGCATGTATCGACTTCCAATAATCTATTACAAACCTGTTGAAGAGGTTTATTCGGAGTCCTTACAAGTTTTTTTACTTTGCCCAAATAATTTTCAAATGGAAATGCACTACTGTGTTCAACAGATTCTTTAGATTTTGTAGCCTCTTTTACCATATCAACTATACTATGCACATTATAAATTAGTTCTTCCGTTCCGTATATTTTTTTAGTTATTTCAAAATATAATTCAATCGATCGGTTTGCCTCATCACCTAATTGATTAATATAATGATCACTACATACAATTCTCATTGCATAGTGTAAGTATATAAAATGACGGTATTTTTTCTTCCCTAGTACATTTTTTAAAACAACAGGACCTGCATATAGTAAAATGAAACGAAATTCTGTTGCTTTCCACCTTTCCAGTTCATCAAGTGACCTTGGTTTACGTTGAAATTCTTGTGGAACATACTTACTTATTAATATTAATTTTCTATTAATAATTGTTAATTGATTATACGACAACGAGTTAATAAAACTTCTTCACACTTTAAAAAGCATAAGCAATATTTTCATGACTCCTAAACATGCTATATGCATATAATCGAGAACGAACATCACATAACGAAAAACGAAAAACGAAAAACGAAATACGAATTTTCGAAATAATTCGAAAACTACTTGCTGGATCATTCCATTAAAAAAAAACTAGATATTAAAGAGGGCACTTAGATATTGACATTTTAAGAACACTTATTGTCAAAATTGACAGTTTCCAATTAATTTACTCATATAGGCATCCTCTAGGTACAAGTAGACAGATTTCAAGATGCATTTTAGAGGTCAAAATTTTAGAAATATTTTTTTTCCTGAAAACTATAAGAGATAAGTGTACACATGTTTGAATAAAATATGTTGCAATTTAAACGAGGAATCTAAAAAATTAATAATATACAGGGTGCATTTGAAATAACGAACAGGCATTTAAGGGCACATACACAAAATATGTGTCAACCCATCTCCACCAAAATTTTGTCGAAATTGGTTTTTTGAATGTTCAACATTTTTCGAGTTTTTTTCTATACATTTTGAGAACCAATGCTTTTCTCGTTTAATTCGGTCTGTGTGAAATGCGTGTTTGTTTACTTTAAACGCGAGAGTCTTTGCCTTCGAAATTTGAAGTGAATCACGTTTTTTTGTAAAAGATAAACATTCCTCAAGTTCATTCACATTCATTAAGAAAAATGCACTTGACTTGAGCTAGTAAATTGATATCTTCTACACATGTTATTTTCATGTATAAATAGCAGTAAAATAGCAGTTTTACTACGATAACACTTACCACACACTCGTGCATGCAATTTGTTAAAGTAGGTCACGTATAAAACAATTAAAAGTCGGTCACAATTGTTTTATAAAAAGTCACATGAAACTAAATTAAATGTTCAAATTGACGCCCTTCGCACTCAATACACAATTGGGCTCTCCTTAGACAGTTTTCACGAACCGAAGTGAACATTTGGCGCGGTTTTTCTTTTATTGCGTTAGCTGCGTCGTGAACCCGTTGTCTGAGTGTATCAGCATCGTCAATTTCCTCGACATACACTTCACTTTTAAAATACCACCAAAGAAAAAAGTCTAATGGGTTTAAATCCGGACTTCTAGGAGGCCATGGAACAGCACCTCCACGTCCAACCCATCGTCCTGGAAATTCATTGTTTAAATAATTTCCAACACGCCGATCGTAGTGCGGAGGTGCACCATCGTGCAGAAACCATAACTGTCTCAGCACAGCTAGAGGCACATCTTCTAAAAGATCTTGAAGTTCATTTTCTAGAAAATCTAAATAACGGCCGCCATTTAAATTAAATGGAAAAATGAAAGGTGCAATTAATTGGTCATTTACAATGCCTGCCCAAACATTAAGGGAGAAACGATGCTGAAAATGCTATTGGCGCGTAGAATGGGGATTATTCTCTGCCCAAACATGCATGTTATGAAAATTAAAACAGCCATTTCGCGTAAAGCACGATTCATCCATCACTAAAATGTTATTAGTGAAGTTTGGATTTCGGGCACTTTGTTCTAAAAGCCATTCACAAATCGCAACTCTCTGTTGAAAATCACCTGGCTGAAGATGTTGAACCCGTTGATAATGATAGGGGTGAAAATTATTTTCGCGGATGATTTTATGCACAAAGCTATGAGAAACACCCAACTGCTGAGAGATTATCCGTGTACTTAAACCGGGATCCGCTTCTAACAAATTTAAAATTTGATTTTCCACTGCAAACAAATGATCTGCTCGGTTAACACCTCTGTCAACTGCGCCAACAGGTTGCAAACTTCCTGTATCACGTGCTCTTTGAAGTAACTCCCGAAAACGATTTGGTGTTGGTAAATGCCGTTCGGGAAACCGTCCTGATAAAGCCTTACTGCTTCCGGGGAATTGCACCTAGCTTCGCCGTAAATAATTAACATATCGGCTAGTTCAATATTAGAATAAATGTGTCGCGCCATTTTCACAAAAAAAAAGATGTTTGTCTGAATAAGTTTCAGCAAAGACTAAACCCAAACATATTTTTTCTTGAAATCCGCCCTTACCACCCCTACTTAATTCATTGCAAATTTCTAAAAATGTGTAAGCAATAAATGTTTTTACAAGTGTGCCATAAATCCCGAGGCCCGGCCGTCGACCTGCTCCATTGACACAATACGGCGTGACGACCGCATGCCGTTTAAAAATGATTTCTAATTGCCAGTGCTTCTAAAAATGTTGTCTGTTTTTACTCATTTATTTTAATAATTAATTGTGGGCTCATTGTAAGAACTATAAAAAAATAATTGTGAATTATATTTAGAAATAATATAATCTCTTTGTGGTTAAGAGCCTGTTCGTTATTTCAAATACACCCTGTATAGGGTGTTCTATTTAAAATAACAAATTTGGTGCTATTTCCGGTGGAACCGGAAGTGATATAAACTTGAAAATATTTCACCAACGGAGAACTAATTCAACCGTATGACAAGGATTTTTTTCAAATTTTTAGTGCAACGGCAACCCCATAAACTTTTAACGAAGGGTTTAGTATGTATTTAAAGTATTTCGATGAGTATTATTTAACATTTCTTGACATTTTTTACGACGCGACTTAGGAAGTAAGTTATAAATCTGAAAAGCGATTCGTTTTTGTGTTTTCAAAACACAACTTTTGTGTTTCTTTTGGGCGCATATGCATATCATAGAACAGCATTTTCTTACCCTTATTATGAGGGTCTCGCAAATTTGCGTATTACAGTGCTTAATAATAATCTGCTTTCACATTTCAAATGATTTCAATTGTTTTAATGTAAATAGAAAAAAAATCTTAATTTTTCGATATTTAAAAATTGCCTATATCTCCGTTATTTTTTATATTTTTCGAATTTTTAAAAACATTTTTTACGACGCGACTTAGGAAGTAAATTATAAATCTGTAAAGCGATTCGTTTTTGTGTTTTCAAAACACAACTTTTGTTTTTCTTTTGGGCGCATATGCATATCATAGAACAGCATTTTCTTACCCTTACTCTGAATTTTTAAAAATGTATTGTTTTTATAGTTTGTTGTTGTCCACAAAAACTATTTATATTCGTAAAAAATATAACCAATCATTCAGTCTTCCTTGTAAATACCATTTCAACTATAGTTTAGCAACTTGATATTGTTTGGTTACCATGGCAACTTGAACAACAACAATAATTAAACAAAAGCCTACATGCGGAATATTATTGCAATCAGAATTGAATGTGCATTTCAATAATGTATATATCAGTGTATGTTTCCATAAGAAACACAAACGTTACAAATTAAAAACAAATCGCTCTAAATATTTTAAACATTTACCATTCGTTGGGTCATAAAGTGGCTACAAAAAGTTTTTAATGAATTTGAACAAAATTATAAAGAGCAGAGATATAGACAATTTAATAAAATCCAAATATTCTTTTTATTTTTCCTAATACATCGAAGCAATAACATTATAACGTCATTTTATTTTTAAATATTATATAAACTTATATTAAGTTTTAACAAGAAATGTAAAAAATTAATAATATATGGGGTGCCCTATTTAAAATTACAAAGTGTTATGGCGTTCAGTATTTATGGAACACCGTGTATACAGAAAAATATGTTTGTTATGAAGAAATTGATTTATTGCAACTTTATTTTGAAACATGTTTTGATATTTTCAATATTAGGTGAGGTATAGAACTTTCCGTCCTCGCTGAAATACTTTGTGTATTTTAAATACTCGTACATATAGCCAATATATCATTACGTATAGGTTATATATATTTTAAATACATATCTCCAATATGTATGTCTAACATGTGCATGACAGCGTGTCCCACCGGTAAACACAGGGATGACTCGTGGATCCCGTGTGATCCACCGGTGGGGCACGGAAAATTCATTACAGAACTTAACGGTTTGCTTGTAACGGCGTCGTAAACGTGCTACTAAAGGGTGGGCCATCTAGTGGTTTCTTTTTAAATCATAGGTTATTTAGGTACTGACATCTTTTTCCCGCTCAAAATCTTGACAGAAAGTCGATATCATTACTTCGCGGTACAAGATGAGTCGCTTTCTGCTTGAACAACGTTGGGAAATATTGCAAACTTATTTCCAAAGTGAGTGCTGTGTAGCCCAAACAGTGCGTTTGTTGAAAAGAAGTTTTGGCCAAAATGAATCACCCACCGCGCCTGCTGTACGTAAGTTTGTGCAAAAAGTTCGTGAGACTGGCATGCTAGTGGACAACACTCATGGTTCTCGTTCTCGTACGGTGCGCACAGACGAGAATGTGGCTACTGTAACCGAGAGTGTGATACTCAATCCACGAACATCAACTCGCCTTCGATCTTAACAGCTCAACATTGCACGCACTAGCCTGAGGAGAATTCTACACAAAGATCTCGGATTATTCGCTTACAAGGTCTAATTGACTCAGTAATTAAAGGCGCATGACCATCCGCTTCGTTATCGCTTCGCAGTTTGGGCCTTAGAGCAGCTTGAATTGGACAACGATTATGGGCGAAAAATCATCTTTTCTGACGAGGCTCATTTTCATCTTGGCGGCTACGTTAACAAATAAAATTGCCGCATCTGGGGCTCGGAAAACCCGCACGTTATTGTCGAGAAGCTAATGCATCCCCGGAGAGTGACAGTTTGGTGCGGATTGTGGAGTGGTGGCATCATTGGACCATTTTTCTTCGAAAATGAGGCTGGAACGGTGAGCATTACAAAGCCATGTTGTCCGACTTCTTTTTAATGAAATTGAAGACATGGATTTGGACGAACTCTGGTTCATACATGATGGCGCGCCATGCCACACAGCCCATGCCACAATCGATCTTTTGCGCACCAAATTCCCAAATCGTGTTATCAGCCATCTTGGCGATGTCAATTGACCGCCTCGGAGCTGCGATTTTACCTCTTTTGATTTTTTTGTGGGGAACCGTGAAGGACCGATGTTATGCCAACAATCCAGAAACGATTCAAGCACTTCAGGCCCATATCATCCAAACAATCCGTGAGCTACAGCTCGAAACTATCAACAAGGTCTTGGAAAATTTTAGTGACAGAATCCGCTACTGCGAAGCCAGCCGAGGCAGCCACTTAAACGAAGTTGTGTTCGATAATTAATGAGAATGTTTGCTCTTACTAATAAAGCCATAATACATGGAAAATAGTTAATATTGTTCATTTTATTGCATTTTTAAAAAGAAACCACTAGATCACCGTTTATATATTGGATGTTTGTATTTTTCATAGCTACCACATTGGCCCAATTTATACAATTGGCTCAATATTATACAGTTTTTCTTTAAAGTATACGTATTTTAAATATGTTTAGATATTTGTTGTTTGTTAAAAGAGTTGAATTTGAAGCTTTAAACGAGTGCTTTTACTCCCAGACTAAGCATGAAGTAAAATTTCACGTTTAGAAAAGCCCCGTGAAAACTTGTCGCGCAGCAACCCGTGACAAATTTTCTGGGCTTTTCTAAACTCGAAATTTTACTTCATGCGCCACGCGAATAAAACACTGAAATATTGTGAAATTTGTGTATATTTGAACTTCACTTGGTGTTTTATACGCGTGGCGCATGAAGTAAAATTTCGAGTTTAGAAAAGACCATAAAATGTGTCTCGGGTCGCTGCGACCAGGGAAAAATTTTCACGAGGCTTTTCTAAACTCAAAATTTTAATTCATGCTTAGTCTGGGAGTGGACATCACTAGTTTAAAGCTTTAAAGTGAACTCATTTTTAAAACAACGGATATCAGAAAACTTACAGCGTATGCATATGTTTACCTAAAAGAAAATTGCCCTGTATTACATTCATTAATTTGGCATTTGATATTTATAGGGTAATAAATACGAGGGTCATTTTTAAAGTAAGAACTGTTTTGATTTAAAGTAAATACCATCAACGTTTTTTTCAAATTTTTTATTTCTACAATAACCAACATCCTTTTGATGTTCTATTCGAGGCATTTTTCCGAACGGGAGATGAGTTTAACGATCCCCTGGTCATAGATGTCAACCGCCAGTCCAGTTAGCCAACCGTTGACCATGTTGACCATACATTTCTACGAGTGGGGCAGGTGGTGGCCGAGCGGTAACGTCGCCGGACGGTATATCGCTCGGCGAGCCATAGACCTGGATGTTGTTGAATGTGTTGTGACATCCAAATACACATGTTATATAACTTAAAATAAGTTTTATAAATATTGATATAAATTAAAAATTGATATTGGCTAATAGTCAAGAAACTAAGACCAGGCAAAAGCAAAACAAAAAAAAAGAATTTATACGAGTTGTCGATAGATTTTATTTAAATCCATTTCAAGAAAAAAAAAATAACACGCTGTTTATTTTATCAACAATTGATAAAGAAGATTGTTTTTAATAAATCATACATGTTTAAGAAAAAAATCTTAGATAAAAAAGTTATTTACATATTTCGTTTATGATTTTAATATAATCAAAAACCCGTCCATGAATAAGATTCTAACAAATATTGACAATTTGTTTTTTGCATGTTTCAGTCAAATTATCGTTAGGTATTTTATCTATTAAACCGATTTTAATCTTGCGTTAAATGATATATTATATAAAAAATGGAGATTACCCATTTGGTAAAGTGTGATATGTGACACCGGATCGCCATTATTTTTTGAAACTGCATAGAAAATTAAGGAAATTTTTAAAAAAAGTAAAGAACAAAACTATTTGATTTAAATAAAGAAAATGAAATCACTGTTTTGGCAAGGGTGTCCAAATAATTATATCCGAAAATTATTCTATAAGCACAATCTATAGCAATTTAAAGAACCACAAAAATGTACTAATAGCGACTTGTCCATGAGGGCTGCGGGGCTGCAAATATATATATATATATATATCACTGTTTCTTCGGGTTTGATCCCGCGTATTTTCTTGGCTCTGGTCCATTTTATTTTTAATTCGACGTTTCAATGACGTCGCAGTCATCATCGTCAGGAATAACTATCAAAATTCCATTGCTCTAGCAACCACTTGTTTGACTTTTACGTACTACTTGATGCGTGAATTTCTTGTTTGGCTTCGTGTTACTCTTCTGTTTTGTTCTTCTAATGATGTAGTAGTGACAATTTCAATATTATTTTCGGAAAGGGTTGGATTTTGAATTTCTTGGTTGTTGTTCGGAGATAATATATTTTGACCAGAATATATACAAGCTTTCCAAATTGGTGGTATTATCTCCGAACAACAACCAAGAAATTAAAAATCCAACCCCTTCCGAAAATTATATTGAAATTGTCACTACTACATCATTAGAAGAACAAAACAGAAGAGTAACACGAAGCCAAACAAGAAATTCACGCATCAAGTAGTACGTAAAAGTCAAACAAGTGGTTGCTAGAGCAATGGAATTTTGATAGTTATTCCTGACGATAATGACTGCGACGCCATCGAAACGTCGAATTAAAAATAAAATGGACCAGAGCCAAGAAAATACGCGGGACCAAACCCGAAGAAACAGTGATACATGTTACGCCCGCCAAAATGTACGTTTTAACATATATATATATATATATATATATATATATATATATATATATATATATATATATATATATATATTTAGCAATATATTTTAAACCTAAAAATATTTGAGTGTTTTATACGTTTTATATAGAAGTTTTAAACTGAATGTTTAAATGCTTTTCAAAAACCACCACCAAACGTTATAGAGTGCACATGGGATACAGCGTGTTAAAATAAAGTGTAAAATATTTAAGGGGGTAGTAGTATGAACAAAAATAAACAAAAAAGTCTAAGTAAACGTGGATTCTGAAAGTAACGGTTTAGGAGATATGGAAGAATATTCATTTTTACCTTATTCTTTTTATTTTACAAAAACCTGCATTTTCTAATCATAGTTGGCTGATGTTTTGTAAAATTAACATTTAGTATTTGACTGTTGTTGTCAATGTACAAGTTTTCGTTTGCTATAGCTGTTTAGGGTGCTCTTATATGGACGTTTTGAACGCGAGGCGGAACGAGAGCCGGCGCAAGCGTTTGCGTTTAAACACATGAGTTTATATGAGAGTTCCTAGACGGACGGGTGCTGGCGTTTTCTCCGCCTCGCGCCCGTCCGTCTAGGAACTCTCATATAAACCCATGTGTTAAAACGCAAACGCTTGCGCCCGCTCCCGTTCCGCCTCGCGTTTAAAACGTCCATATAAGAGCGCCCTAAGAGCTCTTATGCAGAATTATGCAGACTAGCATTTTATGTATGGTAGTGCTAATGGGATTGCCACCGAAGCGCGACGTCTTTAAATAGAAGCTTATCCATATCGCCAGATTCCTTTACATCGTATGTTTGGAATAATTCACCATAGATTGTGTGTTACCGGTTCATTTCGCAAACAGTGCTATCTTTCTGACAGACCAAGGTCGATATATACTCCTGGAGGAGAACAAGAAATTATAGCACGGATAGAGCATAATCTGGAGACAAGTGTGCGTATATGTTGAGATAGGAATTAGTCCTTCTCTTGTTTGAAGAATCCTCCAAGAGCAGCTGCTTTATCCATACCATGTAAAACGAGTACTTCGAACATCATCTGTAACTCTGTTTTTGCTAGAAGCTCTCTTTGTTTATTTGCACATAATCAATAAGTAATAAAAATCTGTAATTATATGTTTAATTAATTTTTTACTTAACCCGTGGTAAAACATTTTTGAATCTAATTCTGGATATTTAATTAAAACACTTGGTTTGTTTCACTGATTTATATTTTCTGAGACTAGCTTCGACCATTGATCATCTTCAAGGATATACAAATACAAACTATCATAAAACATCAGGTAATAAGGGCGGACGGAACTCTCCTATAACGTGTTGCAGTTATTGAATATTGGTTTTGCGTCAATTATGATGTAATAGTTCCTAAGTATGCTGAAATTAAAGATACATTAGATTGTCTTTTATAGTACTAGCATATCACACCATACTTTATCGATTATAGTCCGTGTTAAAATCATGTCGATTTGCTTTTATTTTTAATATAACTATGGTAGTAAAAGTTTGAAAACAGAATAATCATAATAGTGTTGTTGAGTAGGATGCCATAGAGAATACCTCTTGGGTACGGGCAGCCATTTAATATTGGTGCGAGGTAGATGATTACAAACAGTCCAAATTGAAACTGAAATTAAGCACAAGTTATATTTTCTTCAAAAAGTAAAACTTAAGTTACATTCTTCATTCAATGGTATACTTGACATTAAAAAAATGTAAATTAGTCAACGTTAAATATCATTTTAAAATCAAAGTCTACCCAGCACACCAAAAAGGATGCTATCTTTGTGTAATCAAAAGCTATATATGGTGAATTTATCTTTAAAGTATACGTAACTTTTTAAAAACATTGGGATATATGTTTTTAGAAAGTGTTGAGTTCCAAACTTCTAAGAAATGTTTCCACTCCCTGATTAAATTTAGTGTTCAGACTTTTCTAAACTCGAAATTTTATTTCAAGTTTCAAATTGAACACTTTTATGAAAACAACGAATGCCCGGACATTTACGAAGTATGCATCAGAGTTTGTATACCTTAAAGATAGATTATTTGTACACAACAAAACAGTCAATAACATTACTAGATTTAGTTACTTCATTCCGGTTGGTACGAGGAGAAATAAGGGCCAATGTCTTTTGTTTTCTATTAAAAATGGGAAAAAGACCTCTATTAATCCCCTTGGCTGTGGATGGGGGCATTTTATGATTTCGCGATGGAGCTGAGCCCGAAATTTAAAGTTACCTTATTGCGGCACACACTTTGAAAAACAAAAAGAAAATTTTATTTTTAAAGCCTACAGAATATATTTTTAATGGAATAATAAATTCTAGTCCTTTTGGTGACTAATTTTCACATTATAAGCAGTAGTGGATTTTCACACAGGCGCAGAAGACTCTTATCCTTATTCATTTCAATACCTATTACAGTGTTGATGATGGATTTGTAATTGTTTTAATTCGATTGGAATAACTAAATATCATGAGGGAATCAACTAAAAGTATTAAAATAAAAAAAAAATACGTAACGAGAAAATTAATGCAATTTGTCAAAATCTGACTATCTCGATTAATCAATCAGTGCACGGGTATTTCTATACCGTAAGAGATAGAGTATCGATTAATGACAGAAAATATGCAAGATGATGAATAGAAACAAACCAACCAACAAATTTAACGCTCAGAGCAAACTGCAAAAAATTATCAATCTTTTCTTTGTCTTTATAACTTGGTTATTATTTATAATAAAAGGATAAGATTTCGAGATTAAAGACACTTTGTTATGCATTTTAACAATATTTAGTTAGTTTTACAAAGAATAAAGTATTTTTCAAGATATGCATACTAACTTCATTTTTTCATATACTGGGTGTTTTTTCTAAAACTCCCCAGATTAATTAACAAGAATTTGAAAATGTTATTTAAGTTTTGTTTGTTGTGGTCAATAGATGGTATTCAAGACTTTAAATTAAGATGGAATTGGTATCACTTATAATTACGCTTACGCTCTCAGAGGCGTGAAAAATGTCATTTGGTGATCAGAATCTTAAAAGGGATTTTTTCTAAAAGAATGAAATAATTTTACATATTTTATTAATTTTTTAAATTCAAATATTAAATATTGTTTGACAACAATATCAATACATGACATTTCAAACTTGATTAATAAGATTTACGCAAGTTGTAAATCAATTTGACAATGATATATTTCAAATGTAAGTAACGTTTTTATTCAAAAATGATTTTAAATGTGTAGTTTTCAATCAGGTGAAAAGTTTGAGCATTTTTTATAACTTTTTAACCATAAAGAATTTAAATGTCAACTATAATTTAGTTATATTATTTTTATATTAGTGTGTTTTAATTTTTAAAATATTTTAATAATTGATTTTGTAAGATATGCTAATCTTAAGAAGTACTTAATTGTGTGCATTAAAAGTTTTTTAAAATATAACAATTGGTTTTAAGTTAAAAATTTATAATATGCACATGATAAAAATACCTTTAAATATTCCATTCTTTCAAAAAAAGTCACTTCTAAAGTTGTCATCACGGAATGACATTTTCTCACAACTCTTACTGCAAAACCTTAATTAAGAGAGATACCAATTCTATCTTGATTTGAAGCCTTGAATAACATTTATTGATTACAACAAACAAAACTTTATTAATTTTATTAGTTTTTTGTTAATTAGTCTCGGGAGTTTTAGGTAAAACACCCTGTAGACATTAAAGTTATTTATGAGCTCATTATGCATATTTTTTATTTCCACTTAATTTGATATACCATACGGTCGGTTTATTTTTATTAACAGGAAAATTAGATGATATTTTAGTTTATTTTATTATTTAAATTAGTGAAAATAAGGTCAAGCAGTTTATTGTAATGATTTATTATAGTATTTACTTGCTTCATGTTTAGATATATAATATTATTGTGGTCATCTATATAGTTTGGAATAATAAAATCCCTCATAATTAAGACATTATCAGCTGGATTACATAAATTACAAATGTGCTTCAGAGATAACTCTAGACACTCGACAACGAAAAAAAAAAAATATATAAAGTTACCAAATATAATGTTACAAGCAGTAACATCAAATAAAGGAAACATTTCTGCTAAAATTGAATTGTTAACCTTATAGGAATCAAATTTTTCCTGAATTGCCAATAACACACCGCCGATGTTAATGTCACAAATAAATTATAATTGGTCAAATAATTTGTCACAATGCTGAGATTTAAAAAAAAGAATGCTACAACTTGCAACTTTACAACACATACAGGATTTTTTTTCTTTTAAGTATATTTTCACATACTTCATATAAACATTTGTAAAATTTATAACCATGTGACCAGAACTAAGCAGTATATTTTGCACTTTACTTTAAATCAGTGTTTTATACGCGTGGCGCATGAAGTAACATTTCGAGTTTAGAAAAGCGTGATTTGGCTTCGTTGCTCCGCTGCGCTACGCGACCAAGATAAATTATCAGGTTTTTCTAAACTCGAAATTTTACTTTATGCTTAGTCTGGAAGTGAAAAACACTCGTTAGAGTAAATTGAAAGTTTTTGATAAGATCACTAATGTCTAATAATTTACATTGAAACATCGTAGCATGTATACCTAAAAGAAAAATGTCTTGTATTAAATTTTTTTCAAAATTTGAACATATAAATGGGTAGATAATAAAGAAGACAGGTCCTGCGCAAGAAATATTACCTGATCATCCTATTCTACCTGATCCTCAGAGACCCTTTGTTAAATTAGTAGTAAATACAAATAATTTGAGGTGGTGATCGATAACATTTGTAATCGTAATCTTTGCGAGTTAATTGAATTGTCATATTAATGTCAGATTTCCCTTCACATAACCTACAAATTAAAAGTTTATTTACAACATAACATATGATTAATCTTGTCCTAGCCTAAAACACACAACTTGCATCACACCACTAAATTTTTGAAATGTCTAATTTAATTGATCCAATAAAAAAAAACAGATTATAAGTTATAATAAGGTATAACTAAATTATACTTTCATGTAATCGATGACATTTTATCTGTCACATTCTTTCAAAGTTTGCCTATTCAAGAACTTATCTGACCGACTGTACCTCGGGCAATAATCATTACGTAATTTTGTTAATCCCTCAAGTCTGTTGTTTTAGGTGATTGCCCTCCTGGCACGGGCAATTACCAAGCAACAGACTTTCGGCTCAAACTAAATTAATGCGTAATTATCATTGCCCTTGGGACATTATAGCTGATAATATGTAACAAATAATGAAAAGCTCGTTTAGAATAACTTAAAATTTAGAATTTAAATGCGTATACATATTCTGTAACGGAAATTGTATAAAACATTTTATTGACGTTTCTATTATTCCAAAAAAAATCTGAAAAAAAATTTACAATATTTTAGTGTGTGTACTCGTTTGAAACAAACTGTGAAAAATATAAAACTTTATTAAAATAATATTATTTACGAAAGTAAATTCAACAATTTGAACAAAGTGCATCACGGAACTACAGTCTAAATTGACTTTCTAAATTGTTTGAATGTAATTTTAAAGTACAGTTCAGAGATGAATTCATTTTAAATTGATTGTTTAATTTGGGTTTGGTATGTCAAGTCCTCTAACCGCAATCCTGTGTATTATTTTCATTCTGGTGATAACGAAAATATTTAGAGGTGTCCTCGAAATTGAATTACGCGTGGGGCCTCTCGATTGCTAAATCCACCACTGGTTATAAGTACTGCTTAATATTAGTTGAAAGAGAGTAGGTACTCGTATAATTACCAATTGCAGTTGTGTGATGTGTTTCTTCCACCGAATGCTCTGTTTGAATTTTGGATCGTAAGCTGTCAGTAAATAATATCCGTACATAACGACATGTACTATCGAATTTATGAGGGGTATATAACCTGAGTGTCCTGACGGCACGTACTTAATAAGTATCCAACCAAACATGACCATTAACGTATGATGAAAAGTGTGCAGAACGGTTACCTGTCTGTAATTCTTCTTTAGTACGAAAAATACCTAACAAAAAATAATCAAGAAATACACATCTTATACAGGGTGCCCGTATTTCAACAGAATGAGTCGGTTTAACAGGATGACTCGGTTTAATTAGAGCAAATTTGCGTATTTTACGGCCCAATAATAATCTAAAAACAAATTTGAAATATCTTCTTTCGTTTTTGATATATTGTCAAAAAACGTATTTCTTGAAGTTTTGTTTTTATTTTTTTATTCAAAAACTATTGAATCCATATATTTACAACTTTGACATTATAAAGGCACTTTTTTATTGAGAAATCTAGTAACATATATTATTTTGATATAACTATAACATTTACCCAGGGACCATAGCCAACTTTTGTTTTTCTTATGGGCGCCATTTCAAATTTATATATTTTTTAGAAGAATATTTTTTTCTGAATTTAATGATATATCATACTCATGGTTTATTGTACATTTTATATGTAAAATTTTAATCTTTTGTTTTTTTGTAAAGAGTGCCTTAGAAACAGATGAGTAACTCACTCATTTGACAACTCCTAGGACCCATAATTTGCTTACATATCTCCTCTTAAGACGAGCATCTAGCTGATTAATTACTGTGCTGATAGAAAGTTTACTTGTTTATAAACGAAATGCTGGTATGACATTTTGAATCTTATTAAATTGCTTGACTGTCTTTAGACCATCATAGGATTTTGTCATGTTATATCTTTATTGGCCGTGTTTTGACTATTGTGACTGCAAGTGGCTTAATTGACTGTCTTTTGACTATGCTAGGATTTTGTCTGATTATATCTCTCTATGGACTGTATTTCGGCTATTGTGATGTTATGATCGTAAGTCACTCATTCACTATATCAAATACAGTCAATTAAGTAATTTAATGACAAAATACTAATACGATACATATTTTAATAGTTGTGTTGTATTATAAACTAACAAGTGTCTTCCACTCCCAGACTAAGCATGAAGTAAAATTTCGAGTTTAAAAAAGCCCTGCGTAGAAAATTTGCCGAGGGTCGCGCAGCGACCCTCGACTAATTTTCACGGGACTTTTCTGAACTCGAAATTTTACTTCATGTACCACGCGTATAAACCATTGATTTACAGTAAAGTTAAAAATATATAACGCTTAGATGTGATGGTAATCAATATTTATTGTAGATGTAGAGATATATATGAACTGCGGATGTAGCGAAAATTGAAAGAATTACTTTATTTTGTAAATAGTTCTAGAATAATAATAATAATAATAATAGTAGAATAAATTCAGTTTGTGCAACTGTTTCGTACTGTTGATATTTAAGTCATGATGATCCTGGATGGGAATAGTGCTATGATGGACACATCACTATTTTTTTACTTTATGTTCTGTGTGATAATCGATACTTATTATTATTATTACAAAAGATTGCCAGTTATTAATTTATATTGACTGCTAACAATGATTGACTGTTGTCAATATTTTATTGATTAATAGATTGACGTCATTGTTTATAAGGCTCTCTTTGCAAAAAAGAAAATATCATAATTTTAAATATCAAATCTAAAATAAATGATGGGTGTGATACATCGCTAGGTTCAGAAAAAAATATTCTCTCAAAAAATATGAAAATCCAAAATAGCGCTCATTAGAAAAACAAAAGTTGGCTATGGTCTTTGGGTAAATGTTATAGTTATTTAAAAAAATATATATATACTACTAAATTCCTTAATAAAAAGTGTTGTCAATGTTCTAAAGGTCTGGATTCAGTAGTTTTTGAATAAAAAAATAAAAGCCATTTTTCAAAAAACAGTTTTTTGTTGATATCTCAAAAACAAAAAAAGATATTTCAAAATTGTTTTCAAATTATTGTTAGGCCCTAAATTATGCAACTTTTCCCTAATTCAACCGACTCTCTATCTCTTTAAATAACTGAGATCCCCATACATTCTGTCGAAATACGGACACCCTGTATATTATTATAAATAATTTAATTTTATCACATTAAACTAATTAATTTTTTAAAGTGTACGAGCTGCATATTTTGGTATAATTTTTTAAATTCGTCTTACATTTTTAATGTAAAGGAAGAAAAATTGCCATTTATGCAGCTAATATTTTATTTTAGTGACTTACAATGATTTAATGATATAATACTTACAGTATCAAGAAGTTCACCAAATTTCATTAGGTAATAAGTATATGCACACACCATCGCGAGAGGGTGATCCAAATGTGTAGGATTAACTGGATTACAATACCATAGTCTTAAATCCAGACAATAAGTCACCTAATAATTATTATCAATTATTATTCACCTTTTTAATAGACAGCATTATAAATCAGTTTTAACGTAATGAACCAGCTTTTAAGTCTTTAGAGTTTAATAAAGCCTTAAACATCTGTTTTAATGTAAGCCGCCCTAGTAGCGTGTACATGCGCTACTTGGGGATATATCAGTTTACAATATATATAGCATGTTGGAATGTTCACACCACCCCAGGATTATGACAATATTAGCAACATATGCAGGATGTAATTGAATTATTGAACAGGATCTCCCCCGTATATATCGTGTTTAAAAAAACAATATTTTCAATTCAAAATATCGTACCATTAATAGATTAGCCCGTAACTATTAAATATAATTAATAATAATGGGCAATATGTTTGTGATCTCTAGTCAGAGTTGCGCATTAGTTGACTTAATTTGTATCCATGATTAAAACCAATGACTAAATTAGTCATCAATAATTTAGTCATTAGCTATTAGTAAAATGTTATTATTAGTCTATCAATCGAATGCTATTATTAGCTAAATCATTTTTCAATCATGACTAATTTCGAGTGACTAGATTGAATAATAGTGTTATACAAATAAAGTTGTATATGAATATATAATAGATTCTGTCATCTGACATATTCTGCCATATTGTAGCTAAAAATAATAATGTTAAAATCGTGTTGTTCCTCTATGTTTTTAGGTAGAGATTTAAACAAGTTTTTTCAGTTTTTAAGTGGTCTCATTAATAGTACAAAATTTCTCTACCTTCATCTTCTGCTTAATTTTTATATCATGTCTTTTAATTTTCATATAAAAATACTTTCGTTGAATGATTAAAACAATGTTCATTTTTTTCAATTATTTAGTTTTTCAATTATAAGGGTTTGTAATTAAAAAATTATAATTTTTTCCTTTGTGGATATTTTAAAAACTAAAATTCCATTATTTTAAGAAATTCATGGGTTTTAATGATAGACGCTTATTGGAGTTACTTTATTGTTTAAATTGATAGTTTCCAATTATTTTATTCAAAGAGGCATCCTCCTGGTACAAGTAGAGATATAAATCATAATTTTATCTTATTCTTAAGAGAAGTTACAGACAGATTTCAAGATGCAATTTAGAGGTCAACATTTTATAAAAAACATTGTTTTCTTGAAAACTATAAGAAATAAGTGTACATATGTTCGAATAAAATATGTTGCAATTTAAAGAAGGAATCCGAAAAATGACTAATATATAGGGTGAAAAAAATATAGTGCTACGGTGGAACCGGAAGTGATAGAAAGTTAAATATATTTCTCATGAGGAGAACTGATTTAACCGTATAAGGATATTTTTTAAATGTTTAGTACAACGGCAACCCCATAAAGTTTAATGAACGGTTTAGCGTGAACACCCTGTATTTAAATAAAAGAAAACTCTCTATACGATACGTGTAATATATTTTTTGTAAAATTTGCCAAGTTGCCTTGTTTATCTCTTTTTCATCACGATATTCGTATGGAAATTGTCAATTAATTGTATTACGTGTTTTTTTTTTTGTTGATTTGGAATATGTTGACGTTTCTGTCAATTAAATTTAATTTCTTTGTCAAATCTACAAAAGCCATTTACAACAATTTATAAATATAAACAAAGTTTACATGTTAATTGGCCATAAGAACCAACAACGATTAATCTTCCACAATAATGAAAATAGATCTTCAAAACTTATACATATTGTACATTAAAGCTTTGCGAATAAAAAAAATGGTTCCTTAATTAAATATAAATTAAGTAATGGAACACTGTCAAACGATCACATAAATCCTTGAAATGCTTCCATTGGAAACATTATTTCTTCTTCATATTGCTTTAATTTATTAAGGTAATTTATATAAACATGTTGTATTAAATAGATTGATCGAAAATAAATGGTAAATAAAACTAATCGTTGCTTAAAAATCTCCATAAGAGCAATGTAAAATTTAATTATGCTTTCAATAAATAGGGGGCAGCATCGTGCCTTTTTCGTAATATTTTAAAAATATACTATGATTTCTAAAAACATGTGAAAAGAAATTAGATTTGATATGTAGAATTCGTGTACGACAGCCGAGAGCCAAAAGCCCGCGTCGCGACTCGGGCCCCTGGCTCCCCGCCCCCGACCTTGAATTGCGAATGCATTTTTTCTGACGCGGACCGTTTGTTATTGATACACAACAAAGGAAGACGTTGTTGAAATATTTCCCAATAAATATAATTGCATTTCTGGATTTGTGTTTTGAATAGGAATGTGGAATGCCAATAAATGTTGATTCAAGTGCTGAGTCTAAAAAATTCCTTTTTAATTTATAACATACCAACTTGAATGTGCGCCACTCGGCAATAATTAATATTTAATTTTTGATAGTAATCATTTAAATTACCTATGCAGTTGTAAATAACTTGAATTTCTATTTTGTTGGTAGAATTTAATTTAGAATTTAACATAGGCATTATTTTAAAATGTTGAATGGTCTAATAATTGTAGATTAACTGGACAAGGTTTTTAATTTTATACAAAATAATTGAGAAATCGTAAGTGCAGTCTTATTCTGTTTAGATTTAGAGGGGAAGTGGTATGGGGTTCAATCCACCCCTCCCGAAAATTTTGAAATGTTAAATTTTTGTATGTAAAAGCTTTTACGTACAAAAATTTAATATAGGCTTGAACCCCATATTCCCCCCTCTGGCTACAGCCTTGATTAAGTGTACCTTTTAATTTAATTCGATTCAACACAAATAATGAATTTGTGTCTTTCAACTGGAGTCTGAAAGAAGTCGGTAATAATATTAATATTAGTGATGGGAATAATCCATATACTAATCAGTAATTAGTCGATTGTTGAAATATATTGATATAATCGATTATTATGTGGAAATTAGTATATACTAATTAAAGCGATTATTTGATCGGGTAAATTAGTAATTACTAATTTAAGCGATTATTTGATCAGGTAAAATAGTAAACGAATTTAAGCGATTATTGATCGGTTAAATTAGTATATACTAATTTAAGCGATTATTTGATCGGGTAAAATAATATATACTAATGTAAACGATTATTTGATCGAGTAAATTAGTAGATACTAATTTAATTGATTATTTGACCGGGTAAATTAGTATATACTAATTTAAGCGATTATTTCGTCGGGCAAATTACTATTAATATTAATAGATTATTATCTTGGTAGACTGGACTATTAATTATTATCAACAAATTTTTCGTTTATTATTACCTCGGTAGACAGGACTACTAATTAATCTATAGTAATATTAATAATTACTGATTTGACGGTTGTTTTGTATTTGAATAAATAAATCAATCAATAATAATAATTAATAAAAATTCGAATCTTCACTACTAACAAACATTGCCCCCAGAAATAACGTTCATGAAACCACGGGCTTAAAAACAAACCCTAAAAACCACTCCCTCAAAAAACCACACCTTAAAAGACCACCCCTTGTAAAAACTTTTATTGAAAATCACACCTACGGGAATAAAACACGTTCTGAAATACTACCCTATGTAAAAAGTTTCCTAGAAAATTTGCACCACTCCCGAAAAAACATCTCCCGAAAGGAACGATCTCCCTAAAAAACATCCTTACAAAAAACCATTCCTGAAATTCATCCCCCGAAGAAACCCCTCCATAAAAATCGATCCCTGAAATACCAACCCTTTGAAATAACACCCTTGAAAAACCACATCGCGAAACAACCCCCATAGCGTTTCCTGTAATATCACCCCCCCCCCCAAAAAAAAAACCACCACCAAAAAACGACCCTCAAAAATACCCCCTGTAAAAAACATTCTTGGAAAACCAGTTCCAGAAAAATAACACCTCGTTCGAATATATAATAAACATTCTATGGCCCGTTTTTGTTTTACAAGATCACTTTACATCTCTCTTGTTTGTACTACATAATTATTCAGCCCCCCCGTTCATCATATCATATTAACTGAAGTTAACTACTAATTTTCAACTACTAATTTAATCGATTATAAAAATATCTCGTTTTAAAATATTCGATTATTAAAATATATTGATTATTCTCATAATATACATCAATTATATTTTCTTAATTTGTATAGACAATAATAAAAATAAGTCTTGGAAATGAGACAAGCAAAAACAGTTGTATGTATATATGCGGATTGAAATTAAAATCGTGAATATTTATTTATTCAGTTTACTTGTCTGGTGTAATTCAATACCCAATCATTTGCTATCTAAACAAACAACGCGCTCCGCGCTCATAATTTTTATTATTCGTTCTAATAAAATTCGGGGGGGCACTATAAACCAATACATAGTTAAAATTACTTTCAGCAATTTTGCTATCTCTGCGCCATCTCGTATCCCAGAAACACACAACTAGCAAAAATCGGCACTCTTAAGGTTGAAAAAGCATTTTAAAGACTTATATATTTGTTCGTGTTCACAATTTGATTTACAATATTAATAATTCAAATTTAAAAATTAAATGTTATGATTTTAATTAATTTTAGATATTTCTTGGTACTGATTTTGATAATTCTCTCCTACTTTTATTAATGTTGACGTTTTGTCAATTTCATTTTATTAATACCAGAAATAATAATAGAGACATTAAATAAATTATGTGTATTTTTCTTCTTCAAATTGTCAATGTTTACAATTGTTGATGATAACGACTATTGAGATTAGGTTACAAAACGTGTCATTGTTTTGTAATCTAGTCTCATTAATCTGGTAACGATAGATGACAGATTAAGTAAAAAGTCTTTATTTTAATATCATTTTATTTCAATTTTCTAACGAGTGTTCTTCACTCTTTGATTAAGCATGAAGTAAATATTTTGAGTTTAGAAAAAGCCCGAAAATTTGGTTTGGTCACTCCGCGAAGCGGAGCGACCACACTAAATTTTTATTGTTTTATAAACTCGCAATATTTACTTCATGCGCCAGACGCGGTCGTTTCTATTTATCCGATATATATATTTTTTAATTTAGAAATATTATTTTCTTCATGCAATTAAACATTAAGAATTCTTATAATTATTGGGACATCATTTTTTTGCTTTACAGTGTTTTAAATCTAACTTTAGATAACCAACTCTCACCATGCTTCCGGTTATATTACCGAGAATATTACCCAATTTTAAATTACCAATAATTTAACATCATTATTTGTATAACACTATTTATTTTTACGTGACTGCAGTTTTGGTAAATTTTGCTTGCTGTTATCAAACATGAAGTGTTGCTGTACACTATATTTTATATCTAACTTTAAATGACCAATTGTTACCATGTTTCCGGTAACATTAGCAAGAATTTTACCCAATTTTAAAATACCGGTAATTTTACATTACTATTTGTATAACACTATTTACTTTTACGTGACTGCAGTTTCGGCAAATCTAGCTTGACATTCTCAAACCTAAAGTGTTTGATAATGGCAAGCTAATCTTTCCAAAAGTGCAGCCACGTAAAAACAAATAGTGTTATACAAACAAAGTTAAAAAGTGTTTTGTCGATAAGTAATTTTTATTTAGACTCGAATCAACCCGACAACTAGATATTAAAAAAAAAAATACTGCACTGTTTTGCCCGTTTTTCTATCTCTTATGGTATCCGAGATGCTTATAGAGAACATGAAAAATAACTAACGTTGTATATTTGCCTAATGTTTGCTAAATCTAACATATATATAGTAGCTAAGGTACAATATTGGTGATATTAAATATAAAAACGAATTAAAATTAATATCGACTTTCTGCAAAAATTTTGTGTTATTGAGACAAGTCTCCAAATATTCATTGAAACAACTACTTCTCGAGCTAATTCTCCGACAGATATTAAATTATACAATGAATATTTGAGTTACACGACAGCTTTACTGTTCTATGCATAATTTATATGCAGAATGCAACATCAGGTCAAATTATTCTCTAACCAAACTAAATGAAACAACAGGAAATTGAAATAAACTGAAAAAATTACAAGGAATAAATATAAATTGATTTAAGCTATCTATAGACGCGTTTCGAAATGTATCCCTTATCAGTATAGCTATGCTTTAGACTTTCAATACAAAAAAAAAATTAAAATAAACAGATAACTTACAGAAATGTCAAAGTGTGCCATCGAAACAGGTACACAAAACTGGGGCGAGTGAAAATAAAGGGATGTGCGAACAATTTGATACCTGAGAGAGAGTGACATACCGCCTTTAACGGTACAGTATTTGGAGACTTGTCTCAATGAGACAACATTTTTACAGAAAGTCGATATTAATTTTAATTCGTTTTTATATTTTTTAAATATTCTGCAAACGATTGACAAACTCAATTTTCCTTTATGGTATATTTTCTTTATTGGTGATATTGGCAAAAAAGGGACTCAATATTCTGTGCTACACGGGCTGGACCTAGTTACGGTGAAGGGGTAGTTACAGCGAGCTATTCCAGGCGCTCGAACTTTGAAAACGCAAAATTACATAGCCGAATTAAACATTTATAACATTTATTACCGTAAGATAAAATGTGAAACCAAAATGAACCTACTATGAAGCATAAACGTATACCGGGTGTTGACTTGGCGGACGCAACATAGGAAATCGCATGATAATTTTAAAGTGTTCAAATATTGGCTTCTCTATTTATTCTAGAAACAAAATGTATTTCACTTTTTTGTAGAGGGAAACATTCCAAATTTATGAAGGTTCACACTTAACACTTTACGTTTCTCTAAGTTAAAATAATTAAGAAATAGTAATGTGATTTTATAAAACTAATGACATACCATGGAATTGATACAACAATTGCGGATATGTCCTGTTTTTTATAAAGTTCAAATTAAAGCTATAAACGAGTGTTTTCCACTCCCAGACTAAGCATGAAGTTAAATTTCGAGTTTAGAAAAGCCCCGTGAAAATTTGTCGCGACCCAAGACAAATTTTCTGGGCTTTTCTAAACTCGAAATTTTACTTCATGCGCCACGCTTATAAAACACTATGATATTGTCAAATTTATGTATATTCGAAGTTCACTTAAAATTTGTGTTTTATACGCGTGGCGCATAAAGTAAAATTTCGAGTTTAGAAAAGCCTAGAAAACGTGTCTCGGGTCGCTGCGCGACCCTCGACAAATGTTCACGGGGATTTTCTAAACTCGAAATTTTACTTCATGCTTAGCCTTTAATGACAATACTGATTTCTTAAAGAAAATGGAAAACAAACAAACTGCAGTTATTTTCATAATCTTTATGAGTTTCGTTAATTGTTTCGTTGTTGATTTTTTTTTAAAGAATAAGTATTGTCTTAGAGGTTCTAATGGTTGTCGAACAAGTATTTTCCACTCCTGCGCCACACGTGTAAAACACTAAAATATTGTGAACATTAGGTATATTTGAACCTCACATGATATCAGTGTTTTATATGCGTGGCGCATAAAGTAAAATTTCGAGTTTAGAATAGCCCAGAAAATTTGTCTCGGGTCGCTGCGCGACCCTCGACAAATTTTCACGGGGCTCTTCTAAACTCGAAATTTTACTTCATGCTTAGTCTGGGAGTGGAAAACACTCATTTAAAGCTTTATATTGAACTCTTTTAATAATCAACGTATGTCAGAAAATTTACAGCTAAAATAAGTAAGAAAAGATAATGTGATTTTATAAAAATAATGACATACCATGGCATTGATACAACAATTGCGGATGTCAAAATAGCACAAGATATTGCTGTTACCTAATTAATGACAAAAAACATAACGCAAACATCGTGATAACTGTGGTCTGCATAATACCACTTTATTAGGAGGATTTTTTCTTGTACAGTGTAAATCATTTCGAAAACATTTACTTTAATCAAGTGACTGTGATATCTTTTGCCATTTTGACATTCGCAATTGTTGTTTCAATTCCATAGTATGTCATTATTTTTATAAAATCACATTACTTTTTCTTAATTATTTTAACTTAGAGAAACGTGAAGTGATAAACGTTAACACGAATGAATTCAGAATTTTTCCCTATACAAAAATGGTAAATACATTTTGTTTCTAAAATAAATAGGGGGGCCAAAATTTGAACATTTCAAAATTTACGTAGGATTTCCTATGTTGCGTCCGCTAAGTCAACACCCGGTATATCTAAGAAGTATATTTTGAACTTCATGATATTGTATTGTTTGACACGCCTTGCGCATTATGTAAAGTTTACAGTTTGGAAAACTTTGAAAGCTTATGTTCAAAACCAACTTATTTCGGTGTTTTCAAACTCAAAATTTCAAAATGCACTATTTTTATATATTTACTTGTTCCAAGACAATACATATCTATGTCACTGAATGTAAGGATACTAAACCTGGACGCAACACTTAAGCTGGAATTCCTAAGCGACGACTGAAACTACTCGAGCCGCGCGATTAGAGCCGCGCCTGACTGCTTTGCATGTAAATAAATGGAAGCCTTTCCTAAGGCGCGACTGTAGCCGCGAGACTGTAACGACTCTAGTGCGGTAACTCAAGTCGTACGACTGTACTGGTACAGAGCGCAGTATAGTCGTAAGAGCTGCGCGGCTCTATAATAATAAATAAATTGAGTGTATTTCATCATTTAAAAGTTATTACATTGATAACAAAATATATTTCTTACCCGATATATCGTTTCGTTTTTATCAAATTGGTGGTCTAATTAAGGTAAATCGAATAAAATTATGAAATAAACACTTTTTTTTATAAATTATATAAACTTAGGTTACTTTTACATCTCTAATTTGATGTTTTGATTAATTGCATAATGAAAAATATTTATTCTTATGATAGTTTTTCTCTGAAAAATGTCTATTATTCATAACAATCTCGTAGAAATTGAAATAATAGTCGTTGCATAGGAATCCGACCAAGCGATTAGGGCCGCGTGACTCTGGTCGCACGGCCACAGTCGCGCTATTACAGTCATCGCTTAGGAATCTTACCTTTAAGTGTTTAGTGAGGTCTTAGAAAAATATTTTAACGTAAGTTATTAACTCTTCTTACTATTCATTTCAACTTACCCCAAGTACCACCCCAAAAGAAACTATCATCTGAAACGCATTGTAGGCGATTATAATCTTCTTAAGATTGAACGGTTCCCTGTTTTTCATAAATTCTGGGCCAAATTTGAAGACGAACATTAAATAGGCCACCACAATCGCTATAACGGGAATTGGTGATTTTATTAAAGGTAGATGTTCTAATCTCTTATCTAAAAAAAAAATAATAATAATAATTACGACTTAAATATAAAAAATACGGGCTGAAGAAATCTCGTTCGTTGGCCATTTATAACTGTATTCTATTTTGGCTCGATAAATGAATTATAAATAATAATAATATAACCCAGCCACGCACCCAGGTGGGTGACTCGCGGGTTAGAGCGTCCCCTAAGACTAACTAAATTTGAAAAAATTGTCAAGTTGGAAATAAAGTGCCGATTATATTTCCATAGAATAGATATTTCACATTTGTATTGTATTTTATTTATCGATAACACTTTTTTTTTGACTTTCATATAGTTTTAAAGACCAATCTTTGTTTACTATTCACACAAAACCTCACTAAGCTTTCTCAATAATTGTCTGTTATAATTTTATGAAATTTGTATTTGTCTAAAATTAGAATAAATGTGTTGTTTTAAGTTGAATTAAACTAGAGTCAACAAATGTTGATTTTTAGATTTTTACATATCTTAAAAAAACTCCATTTCCGCTACGAGTACACAAAATGTTATGGAGATATGTTGTGAAGTTTTCGTATTTTAAATTTTTAAATTTTGACGTCCCTAATATTTAGATAAATAATTTTCCCGGTTGACACTCAAATCAAAATTACTCAACAAATACTAATAGGCTATTTCTAGATTTTCACTTATTACGAAAAAGCAACGTTTGTCCAAGATGCACACAAAATTTGAAAAAATGGTCAAGTTAGAAATAGAGTGCCAATTATATTTTCCTAGAAACGATATTTCACATTTGTATTTGATTTATCGATAACGCTTTCTTTTGCAATTAAACACATTTTGTTTGCATAAGGTATTTGTTTAAATAGTAAGATATCGTATGTTCAATAAAAAGAAAAACACCTCTCGAGTGCCATGATTTAATCATTTTTAAAATTTATATTGACTACGCGCTTTAGGAATTGACATATATATGTTGCGAACAAAACACAACATACAGACAAATCGCGTTTTGTCTAGATAAAATGCAAATTGTCCAATGTTTTTAGACAAAAGCCGAATAAAATTTCATTTGTTTGTCATTTTGCACATTGTCTAGACAAAATTCGTTGTGTCTAAAGGCTATTAGTCAAAATGCGTTGCAAAATTTAACATTGAAAATAAAGTACTGGAAAACATAATTTTGTTTGATAAACAAAGTGAAAAATTATTTATAAGGATTATATTTTATACTTCACTTGAAATTAGTGTTTTATACGCGTAGCGCCTGAAGTAATATTTCGAGTTTAGAGAAGCCTGAAAATTTGGATTTGCCGGGGAGTGCGAGCGAAGCGAATCCAAATCCAAATTTTCTAAACTCGAAATTTTACTTCATGCTTAATCTGGGAGTGGAAACACTCGTTAAAAGTTCATAATCAAACGCTTTTATAAGAAACCTTGTATAAAAAATTAAAATAAAACTACTTAATTAAAAATGTAAATAATTATAAGCATAAGTTTTACTTCAAATAATATCAAACCAAACTAGATTAGTTATTAATGAATCACTTTCAATTATGAGAAAAAGATTTTTTTTTATTTAATTAAAGTCTAATCTTTTATTTAAGCTTGATAATATAACTACGTACTCCTCTACGTACTCCTCTATCGATTTTTTTCTTGAAGCAGGTTAAGTGGAAGAGCAATTAAAGTCATTCTTGGCTGGTTGAACTTCGCCTGCTTTACATGGTATTATTTTTTTTCTATATCTATTTTTTCTTAGTTTTGAATAAAGACTGAATTTATTATTATTATTGTAATATTGACTAAACTTGATCATTATTTCTATTTAGAAATAAATAAATTGTATTGTATATGTAGAATTGGATTTCATGAAAATCACAATCATTTATATTACTCATATAAAAATTAAAAAATCAAACATAAAACTTTAGCAGGATTTCAATTATTAATACAGGGAGTTTTGCTTTTAGGTATACATATTATAATTATATCGTATATGCTGTAAATTTTTCGATATTCGTTGTTTTCTTTAAAGAGTTTAATTTGAAGCTTTAAAAGAGTGTTTTCCACTTCTAGATTAAGCATGAAGTAAAATTTCGAGTGTATAAAAGCCTGAAAATTTGGATTGGTCGCGTAGCGAAGCGGAGCGACCAATCCAAATTAGGCTCGAAATTTTACTTCGTGAAGTTTAAAATATACTCTTTATAAATAATTTGTCACTTTGTTTATAAAACAAAGTAATGTATTCCAATACTTTTTTTGTTTTGTATTGTTTGATCGATTTATTTTATAATTTCGGAAAAAAGCAGGAGAATGCTCCCGCTTTTTTTCCGAAATTATAAAATAAATCGATCAAACAAAACACAACAAAAAAAAGTACTGGAAAACACGACGTATTTTTCATAATTTAGTTCCAACAGTTAGCTCCTCTAGCTTAATTAATTTTTGTTTTTTTTCATATAAAAAACAAAGACATTAATATTTCCTTGCAAATTGTTCATTTGTTTTAATTTCTTCATTATTTTGCGTGCGTCAAAATAAACCACAATGTTCTTATATTTTCAATCATTTCGATTAACTCTGAGATTCTGTTAATACTGTAATGTACCTCTCACTTGTATAAATTTAATGTTTTCATGAATCACTCTGTATATTATTCTCATTGTAGTGTAATTATCTCATTGTACAGATAATTTTGGAATAGCAAATAATTCGTAAATCAAATAGTTTTCACATTCCGAAATCGATTCTTAGGAATTATAATCTTGTTTTGTTATTCCATTTTATCTTATCTTATCACTGAAGAAATAAAATTGTTCTGGTGTTAAGGAGCACACTTCTATTTCGACAGTTGAGCAAGACAGCCAATTCAATTACAAATTCTAAACTCTGAATCTTTGACTTCTAATTCTTATTCTGTTTCAAACTGTAAATTGATTTATTAAGTAGCAAATTAAATATCAAGTAAAAGGTTTATCTTTGAATCTCTTTGTTTGGACCCAAGTGGACTAAATCGCGTCTTCGACGACAAATACAGGAAATCTAAATATAAACAAAAGAACCGTAACGACAAACAACACCTTCGTACGTTACAATACTTTACAAATGAGCATGTCAGGACTTGTCTAAACTCATGCGGACAAAACCCGAAATTACAAAACACGTTTTGTAAAATCTGTCTGTTACATATATACATACGTTTAAATGCGTGAGCCGACCCCCCTCCTCATCCCCATAAGACCGGGATGGGCCCCCTTCAAGACGCATAAGCCCCCCCTAAGACAAATTTCTGAAGGCGCGCCTGATAATACCCGTTATTACACTCATTGAGTTACAAATCGCTGCTGACCTAAAGCTTTCAGTCTGTATTATAAATTAATTAGGAAATGCAACAAGTCTTGACTTATTTTTACGGTCAGTCAACCTGGCAATCAAAATTATTGCTCCACAAAGGCATAGAATAAAAAAATTGAATTTGTACATAACTTAACCCTCCTAAATTTTAAATAATTACAATTTAGGGGGGTTAAGCTATGTACAAATTCAAAATTTTCAATCGGTTAATAAGATAAAATGAAATCTGGGGTAGCTTGGAGAGCGAAAAGTGTTTTTCCATCATAGGAAGGTCACAAATCATTGGTGTTTCGGTACAGCGGCTCTCAAATGTAATTTATATAATACATGGTTTTGTCGGGTAAAGAATAAGAATTATGCCAAAACTTTTTTTTTCCAATATATGATCATATTTAGTATTATTGAAATTATATTCTTGAAGTATATGGTGTATTCATTTAACTTGAATGTGAACCTCAGAAACAAATAGAAGTTAAATAAGATCAGATCAGATTGGCAACGGTTTAGGACAAAATCAAATTATGTCAAAAAACGACAGTATGAGAATAATGGCAATGTAGTTCGATAATGACAATCTAAAATATCAATTTATATCAAAAATTATAATTTATGACTAAATAAATTGATTAATTAAAAAATGTAGTTAATTATAAATAATTGTCAGTGTTGATATGTATTCAACACTGACAATTATTTCTAATTAACTACATTTTTTTAAAAATAATATTTTATCTAAATATCGTAATTGTAATTCACAAATAATATGATAACTGATATTTCATAAGAAAAATTGACGTTTTAATGATTGCTATTTTGGTTTTTGTTAAACACTCACACATAAATAACACTGATCTGCAATTTGTTTACTTTTCTCTGTTGTTTTCAGCCGTAATATAACGTGTGGTATGATTATTATCGATAATATTTTGGAGTTGAAACCGAGCTGCAGATTCAACGACGGCGCAGCACGAGTTGAATGTGCTGCTTCGGTTTTAACGACAAAATATTATCGATAATTAATCATATCACGAGTTATATTTAGTGAGAGAATATAACGAATAAAATAATGTGAGTCCCTTAACATTATTGACAGCTGAGATATTGTTGTTTCCCTAATGATTGAGGATTTTTTAACAGCACAAAAGTTCGTAAACTGCCGCCACTGTGATTCTTTGTTCATGACGGTGTTTTTTGGTGTCGCACTTCTCACTTTTCTATTAATATCACTGCATGAAACTTTACCTATTTTGACGTTTCGAATGACAGGACAACTTATCCACCGCTTCTTTTGTTTTTTATCATCGCGGTGATAGACATGTACCTACGGCGCTTTCCTTGCATCTCATTGGTTTAAAATTCTTTCTAGTAGGCTATGAGTTGTATTCTCAGCCGTAATATAACGAGTGGTATGATTATTATCGATGATATTTTGGAGTTGAAACCGAGCTGCAGATTCAACGAGTGCGCAGCACGAGTTGAATGTGCTGCTTCGGTTTCAACGACAAAATATCATCGATAATTAATCATATCACGAGTTATATTTAGTGAGAGAATATAACGAATAAAATAATGTGAGACCCTTAACATTATCGACAGCTGAGATATTGTTGTTTCCCTATTAATTGAGAATTTTTTAACCGCACAAAAGTTCGTTAACTGCCGCCACTGTAATTCTATGTTCATGACGGTGTTTTTTGGCGTCGCACTTTTAACTTTTCTATTAATATCCCTTCGCGGAACTTTACCTATTTTGACGTTTCGAATGACAGGACAACTTATCACCCACCGCTTCTTTTGTTTTTTATCATCGCGGTGATAGACATGTACCTACGGCTTTCCTTGCATCTCATTGGTTTAAAATTCGTTCTAGTAGGCTATGAGTTATATTCTCAAATGAATAGGTGCATCTAAAAAGATTATTTTGCACAGATTCCGAAAATTTCGTATTACGTCAGTTTTTTTTACAAATGACGGAAATTTAAAAATAAAATCAAAATCATAACAAATAAATCGATAACGGAAAGAGAGCCTTTTATTTAATTCTACTATTTTTCAAGACTCCCCTAAAACAGGGGATTTTATAATATTTCACTATATACGCTTAGCGTATGCAGTAAAATTTAAATTTTAGAAAAGCCTCAAATTTTACTTCATGCTTTATCATGGAGTAGAAACACTCGATACTAGTTTCAAATTGAACTCATTAAAAAACAATTATTGCCTTAAAATGCATACTTCTCGGGATATGTACCTATACTTAAAAGATAAATTTCCTTTATATTTATGTCTGCAACCCTACCAATAAAAATTCTCAAGAGCCACCACTTCTCATATTACTTATATCAATTATTACAAAGATATAGCAAATTAATACTATACCTGCTAAATCGACAATCGCATATTTATTGGCATCCAACGCCCTATTTATTTATTTATATATACGAAAAAAAGCAAGTTAGGTCAAAGTTATAATAAACTAGACAAACGTTAGTATAACGAATCACAATTTTTTTTATCCAGAATGTTTTATTTCACACTGACGAAAATAGCGATTCCGCATACGCTGATCGATTTATAGAAAGAATCTAATGTAATGAATGCATTGATTTACACATAATACCCATTAATTATATTTATTGTAATTACTTTACGGAACCCACTCACAAGTACAATTAAATTTACAATAAAATATTACAGTTTAAACATTCTTAGAAACTAACAAAAATACAGTACATACATATAAAGTAACTATAATCTGTTTTTATAACTAGGAGGAGCGTTTTAAATTTCACGCGCCAAAACCTACAACTCTGATTGGCCGAGCGCGCGCCCATTTTACACTATGCTAATTACGTCATTATTAGACCCAACAGTTGACATAACCTTAATTCGAAGCATTACCGAGTTGCAACTTTCTCTGTTTCATAATAACCTTTTGTGCGGTGTTTCTTTAGCATAGTTAAAAGTTAGTTTTGCTTATATTGTTGTGATGGATTATGGACCCAGTACAAGCTCGGTGATAATATCACCTTTACCTCCTTATATCTGTCTGAAAAACAGTGCATAATAAATATGTATAAGCAGATGATAACAGATGATAACAGATGATCCACATATGAAAATGACTGCTGTTATGTTATATATATATCTGTGCATAGTTTCTTCTATAAAAATGAACTGCCAACTTTGAATAAAGTTTTAAAAGAAGTAAACGATCATGCAGGCATGCCGAAGATGAGTCGTTCTATCTTGTATAGTTTTATGAAACAAATCAATTTTAAGTAAGATAGAGACCAGAGCTGGGCAGGAATTGAATCATTCAGGATTCGAATCCTTTAAGAGGATTCAAAAGAGGCATTCGAATACGTTAAATCACTGTTTTATGCGCGTGGCGCATGACGAAAAATTTCGAGTTTAGAAAAGCCCAAAAAATTTTTCGAGGGTCGCTTCGAACAAAAATATTCAAAACCTAATTATTTATTATTACCACTGAACATCGTTGATAACAGACAAAATATCTGACTCCATGTTACTCTGGTTAAAGATGTATTTGTGTGTTTCTGAACTCCATTTCAAATCAGTGTTTTGTACGCGTGGCGCATGAAGTAAAATTTCGAGTTTAGAAAAGCCCGAAAATTTGTCTCGGCGACCCTCGACAAATTTTCACGGGGCTTTTCAAAACTCGAAATTTTACTTCATGCTTACTCTGGTAGTGGAACTTGTGTTTAAATAAATATTTTAAAGAATATTGCAGCACTGTTTTAATTTTATAATAACGAAAGAATGCTTGTTGGATAGTGTTTATTTTACCTCTTTTTACCAAGAATATTTTATTAATACAATAATAACCTTTAACAACATCTGGCAAGCATTTATGTTATTTATTTTAATAAATCGGCCCTTTTTTTTAAAATATAGTTTACATTTTGTCTGACAATTAATTAACCTCTCCCAGTTAACATTTTCAGATTTTTGTATACTTTTAAAGAAACAGGTCCATACAAAATTCCATGGATATCCATTTAAGAATTTTTAATTTAGTTTAAAAAAATATTGTTAGTGATTAAAATACAGAGAATTTTTCTTTTAAGTATACCCATGCATGCGCTGCAAATTTTCCAACATTTGTTGATTTTAATGAGAACCAAATTTCAAACTTTGATAAAAAAAAATAAGTAATTAAAATAGAATGTCAGCATGCATTAAAAATTGCCAGCAATAAGACTACATTCATGCATGAATTTGAAATAATAATTCGACTTCAGATTCTGTGGATATCTTGTATTCCACTTTTTTTCCATTTTGGGTGGTTTTTCCAAAGTTCGCCCATGATAAGACCATGCATTGCGATATCCAAATGTTTTTCTACATAGCCTCAGTAATCGATATCGATACGGTGTTAAGTCGTCCGCGAAAATAATGTTTTTATTTTTTAACAGCGTTCGCTGTTTTATTAGTATATCGACCGTTCGTTGGTTTGCGAATAAAGCGATAATCGTGCGAGGTTTTTTATTAGGTTTACCAGTACGGTAGCAGTTAGTAATATCAATGTCATAATTTATTAACATTGTAGTTTAATTATGTGCTTAAGTTTATTATCCAATTGTTCATCGATTTCCTCTAGCAAGCCGATGATTCTTATATTATTATTGCGGAGGGATTGTTCCAATTGGGCGAGTCATATTTTAAAATCATTATTTTCCTCGTGCATTTGACTTACTTCTAAATCTGGTTTGACGCATTGTTTTCGTATCTCGGCATTGTCTTCGATGATAATTTTTTCAAATATCTTAGCTAGAAATTATTCATCAGCGAAAATTTCGACAACGGCCTCCTTGATTATTACTTTCATATCTAATATTTGGTCACAAGTAAACAGTATGATGCAAAATGTTAACATTAGCTATAATTTATCTTATGACTAAACAAACACATATTTTTTTATCAAAATAGAATAACTAATTCTTGGTGTTGACCTTTCATTGTCACTTAGTATATTTTATTTTTAGAAAATCAAATATATTTGGGTAAACATTAACTAATAAATAGCATATAAATGTAATACTCTACCTGCTAAATCGACCATCGCATATCTGTACCCTTCCATTGTCCACTTTAACACAAGCGCCATGTTAATTATTTTTCGCAATTAATAAAATAAATTGTGATCAATTTACGCGTTACATATACGAAATAAAATTAATCATTATAAATTCGACACTGACGAAAATAGCGATGATCCGCACACTCTGATCAATTTGCTGAATCTAATACAATTAATGCATTTTTTTAACATTTATATACCCATCATTATATTATACGTGGGACGGTCAAATATAAGCGAGCCTTTGCCTTTTGAAGTCTTTAAGTTGGGATGCCTGGAGTTACGAAACCACATCAATCGGCTTGTTCTGTTCTTTATTTAGTAGCTCTAACAATAAATGTGAAGAGTTAGCCTGTCACTTTTGCGCAGTATTTAATTCTAAAGTTCCTCGACCGTGAAAACGTGAAACCCATCGAAATTTACCGCGAACTGCAGGTCCAGTTTGTAAAAGATACCCTTTCATAGAAAACGTTTGAGAAGAAAGCTTGATGCATCGAAATCAAACGAGAAGGGAACCCCTTGACAGCCAAAATTTCATTGTATGAGTTGGCCACTATTTTTTGCGATTGAAGATGGGTCCTTCTGGTAAATTTCTTACATAAACCTCGAACCGACAACTCAACTTGCTACTACTGCTTCCTGGATCAAGTTAGGCTTCAGAATGGAGACAAAAAACGAGAATGTGCCATCCGTGACGTATTGCTTCTTTATGATAATACTAGGCCCTATATAAGGGCTGAAAGGCAGTAGAGAATGATGGACATTACCTGGCAAACACTGTATGAATGAATTTTTCCCAAAGTTTTGAGGTTTTTTTGACTTCAACATTGCAGAATGAAGCTGGGCGGTTATGTAACTAATTGCGCACAAACGTTTCCACTTCCTCTTTGCTGTCAAATCGCTTGCCTCCAAGTGTTCTTTTAGGGGCCCGAACAAGTGAAAATCGCATGAAGGGAGGTCTGAACTGTACATCGACCTTACAGTTCAGACTTGCCTCCATGCGATTTCCATTTGTTCGGATTTCTAAAAGAAGCACTTGGAGGCAAGAGATTTGACAGCAACGAGGAAGTGGAAACGTTTGTGCACAATTGCTTACATACCGGCCGAGCTTTATTCTGCGATTTGAAGGTTAAAAACCTCAAAAATTTGGGGACTATTTATGTTAAATAAAGGATAGTGTGTAGAAAAATAATTTATAGAAATCTATATGCTTTACATTACGAACAGTTGCGAAAGAAAAAAAAACTAGTACAGCAAAACATTTACCTATGTGAACTGGACTAACTTTGATTTTTCAAATTGTCAATTAAATTGACAAATCTGCGTAAATGTCAAACGAAATTTTATTAACTTCGACATGCCTCAACTGAAACGCAAAAAGCGATAATAACGACCCGTTTAGAGACAGTATTAGCATAAGAGACATTGCTAATAAAGTGTATGTCAACAAAAGCACCGTCTTGTTGGCCAAGAGAAAAATTTGTATAAACCTGTACATGAAAAGTTTGTTTTACAAGAAAAAAAAAACGATAATTTAGAAGTGGCTAAAGCTCCCTGTTGTACTAGTTTGTTTCTCTCGCAACTGTACATACGTTTTGTGAAAAATAAAGGCTCATTTATATTTGATCAATCCACGTATATGCAATGCGTTTCCTGTATGGATTTATTAGCGTTATTTTAATTTTTTACTTGTTCACCTACGAATAATAATGAAACAATGCTGTTATTTAAATGATCAAGTATTGAATTTTAAATTGAATGCACTTGGTTTGGATCACTAACTTAGTGACTAAGTTAGAGAAACAAACCAAGTGCATTTAATTTAAAACTCAATATTACTTAAAATGTGTCATTAAGTGATCAATAAGAACGAAATTTAAGTTAATTATTTATATATTTTATAGACATAACGCGTTTTGTCTAGACAAAACAAGATTTTTCTGTTGCTCGTCAAAGTCAAAATATTTTGTAGCATCTACCCATTAAATTGAATAGTAGCCAATTCGGCCCGAATTGGCCCGAATTTTTGGCCTCTGACGCAAAATTCAAATGGCGAACCCCAACTTGACAGTCATAATAAATGTCATGTATCATTATAAGCTATGGTTTATCTTAAAAGTAGGAGGATCACAACAAAAATCAGCTGATCAAATTACGCGACCTTATTGGCCACCGAAAAGACTAATTCAAACTGAAGCATAAGGATTAAAGCACGCGAATTATCAGCTGTCATGTTAAAATCAGATTTGACGTTTCTTTGGTAAGTGGCGGTTTGCGTCTATTTGCACAACTTGTGTTTGATTAGTGTTATCAATGTGTTGAAAGTAAGTATTTCTGTGTTACCTCTTCCAATTAATCAAAATATTTACTGTCAACGCCGACTTAGGTCTAATAAACGTCTAGTGTCGACAGTGTCAGCTGTGAAAAACGTGTGAAAAATATACGAAACATGCATTAAAACGTCAGGCGTTTGCGCCCGTAAAAATGTAAAGAAATACACATAAAAATTGTCGAAAATGTTACACAAAACACACGGACGCTCTTAAATTCCATGTAAAAACTAACGTGATATGTTTAAACTGTTGAAAATCATGGAAACGACAACAACAACAAACGTTTGTCTGAGTTACTATTGACAGTTGATATATTTGACAGAATAATAACTATTTCAACTCTTGTTTGTTTTTCTAATTTAACAGTTTTTACAGTTACACACACACACATCAGATGACGTCTGATATACAAATTGGTGTCTTTTTGATGTTATTTTGTTTTGTAGTGTGTAAGATTGTCGTTGATATTGACGCGACACTGTCAGGTGCCCAAATATAGACAGTCTGTGTAGTCAAGTGACTGTCAATACCTAACATTTTCATAGATTTTCTGGGACTGTTGCAATAGTTTTAGAAATTCTTTGATAAATATAATATCATGTTTTTTGTGAGAGTAATGACACATTTTGAAGGTTATAATATTAGTTGACAATTATAAATTAAATAAAAACAGTTGTTTTTTTAACGATTGTAATATTTTTGCAAACTTATGACAGTAATATATATTTTTTTCTTTTTTTACAGCAGTTGGGGCTCATTTAACAAGGCGAGAAAAGTGGAGAACTTTGGAAATAGTTGTATCTCTGTAGATTCGGATCCATCCGAAATTGGTCGACCTGAAAGATCTATTGTAATATAAGTTGCGACGCTACTTCAGCTACTGTCAGCTTATCGTTTGGCCAAACTAACCCAGAGGAGAAGGGGGGAAATAAGTTAAATCAAATTAAATGGGCGCCACGTGATTACGGACGGTAAAGCAGCAAATAAAAAAAGGAAATCACGAACCAAGATCGTATTTATACATATATTAAAAAAATTATAGATTCAATAGTCATACAAAATAACACAAATAAATTAAGAGATATTTCCTTCGTTTCCATTTTTAATCCCAATACACAAAAGATAACTCAATTGTGTCAATAAAAAAAGTTATAAATGATATGTTTGAATTTTAGTTAGAATTAAATAGAATTTTAGAATGAAGAGTAAATCAAATAAATTGCACACAAAGACGACGCAGAGTAATAGGTATAGCTATATGTACCAATCTTTACAGAGATTATACAATTGTATATTTTATTATAATTTGTACTTAAATCCTAATTCTCCTGTTTATTGGTTTCATAAAAAAATCCAATAGATAAAGTTAATTGCAATTATAATTAATGTTGACAATATTGAGTCAGATTAATTATTAATACAAGTCAGAATATATAATCAAAGTATAGCAAAAAAGTATACATGTATCCCTGCTAAATTCAGCTCATCTTCGTCCCAATAGATTAGGAATATGATAAGGGAAATCTTTTAAACCATATAAGAAAGGAAGACCCTTTTTTATTTAAATTTCCTATCACACGAATCACCCTGTATGGATAACAAATTGGATATTATCAACCACAAAATTAATTTCATGTTGAGTGATTACAAAAAAAAACTGGAATGTGCTTATCTCTATAGTCTGTTTAAAAACTAGAAGGAGTAAGTACCAAAGCCCAATTTACACTATAAAAAGTTACCAGAATATCACTAGATAAATTTGGCGGCAATTTTAAATAATTTCATAATTACTCTTTAAATAAAATCAAATATCCATTTTGTACTTCTTAATTGTGGTTAAGTATTTTCTTTTCCATCATACGATATCGTCGGTTCAATTAAAATGCTTATACGGTATCTCGCCATATAGCTGTGAAATAAAACATATATACATTATGTTCATAATATAATATGGAATTTATATAATAATGTGTCTATCAGAGCTAAGACGATTCCTCGTAAAAAGAATTCGAATCACGAATCCGAATCACCTAATATGATTCGACTCATGAATACTCGAATTAAGGATTAGTAAGAGATAAATATGATTCGAATCTTGTTTTTGCGAATCACTAATACAAATCCTTTAAGAATAAATTTGATTTTATAATTTTTTTGCAACCATTAATATATAAATATCGTTACCAGTTGTTTTAACAAAAATATTCAAAACCTAATTATTTATTATTACCACTGAACATCGTTGATAACAGACTAAATATCTAACTCCCTGTAAGTAAGTAAGTAAGTAAGTAATTATTTATTTTGCAATGACCAATAGACTTACACACTATCAGTACATGTAAAAACGTCAAAAACAGGTATAATATAAAAACAATGTATAAAACCCAACGACATGCAGTGTAATAAAACAATCACAACGACATGCAGTGTAAATAAAATATAACAGTATAAAATATTATAAGTAAAGTGATCAACAATAATAGATTAAAACGTATATGCATAAAACTCCTCTAGATTGTAGGGCTCGATATCACATAATAATTTAAATAACTTCTCTTTCAATATGTTGAAACTTGGTAGTTCTTTCAGAGAGCTTGGAAGATGGTTATACATTCTGATTGAGGAATAGTAGCAACCTTTTTCGAATTTTGCCAGTCTATGTTTCGGAACTGCATAAGTTTGGCCATGTCTAGTGTCATATGATGATGACATTACACTTTTGCTAAATTTTTCTCGATGTTTGGATAAGAACTTGATGCATTCATATATGTACATACCGCAAAGTGTAAGCAAGTTATTATGTTTAAAAATGCCTCTACATGAATCTCTAAACTTCAACCTATACATAATGCGGACTGATTTTTTCTGTAGCATAAATGCTCTTTCGGCTGTTGAACTGTTCCCCCAGAATATAACACCATATCGTAGCTGCGAGTGAATGTTTGCATAATAAAACTGTTTTGCTATGTTAAGATTAGTGTTTGTGATCAAGACTCGTAGACCGTAGCATGCTCTACTAACTTTGTTACATACTGATAATATATGTGCAGAAAAGGATAGGGTGTCATCTAGCACAATCCCTAAAAACTTCGTCTCTTTAACAAATTTGTATTGTTTAGTATTTAGATCGATTGAATCCGGCGTTACTAGGGCTTCATTCGATCTGAAATACACACATTTCGTTTTTTGGTTATTGAAGACTAGACCATTATCTGTGAACCAATTTTCAATTGTTGACATAGTTTGATTACCTAAATTTGCTACTTCGTAGTAGGACGATCCTTGAATTAGGGCTGCGGTGTCGTCAGCGTAATTAAGTAATTTACTTTTTGGATTACAACTGTTGGGTATATCATTGACGTAGATAATAAATAATAAAGGGCCTAGAATACTCCCTTGTGGGATTTCCTTGTTAATATATAGTTTGTTTGATTCGACCTCTAAAATCTTGATCCCTGATATAGGTAAAGTAAAATCTGTCAGTCAAATAGGATTTTATCAAGTCATGCGAAGAACCCCTGATGCCATACTGATATAGATATAGTAGTAATCTATAATGATCAATGCAATCAAAGGCTCGAGACAGGTCTAGAAACACTCCACATGCTACCTCTCGGTTTTCGAGAGCTGATAGAATCCAATTAATGTAGTCAAATATTGCTGTTTCTATGCCTCTATGTTTTAAGAACCCATGTTGTGTTACAGATAACAATTTATATTTTAAGAAAATAATTATTAATCTTAAATATATAACATGCTCGAATAGTTTCGAGATCACCGGTAGGAGACTTATTGGGCGATAATTTTCAAGTTTATTGGGTTCCCCCGTTTTGAATATAGGTAGAATTTTCGCATATTTAAGGTATTTCGGGTACGTTCCTGATTCAAACATAGTATTAATGATGTCACAGAGTGGGTGCGCAATATGTGAGATAGATCTTTTTATGATCAGAATAGGTATTTCGTCATAGCCAGAGCTTTGTTTGATGGGCATGCTGTTTACGATTGAGATAATTTCTGCCCTCGTGGCAGGCTCTAAGAACATCGTATGCATATTTAGCGGTATTGAGTTGTTGTCCGAGATGTTGCATGCGTCCGATATTAAATTCGATGCAACTTCATTGAAATATATGTTGAAGTCGTTGGATAAGTTATGCAGATCTGAGTAGGCGGGCAGCTTATTAGTTTTCTGTTTACCAGTTATTTCTCGAATTATATTCCACGATGTTTTGGCCTCATTTTGCGATTTGATCATTTCATATTCTATATTTTTATTCATTTCGGCAATGAGTAGTTGGTTGTATTTTCTCTGGTGGTCTTTATAAATTGGAATATATTCGGGAATGTGTGCTGATAATGTTTGCTACAATAACAATGTAGTTTTTGAGGATTTAAGGACTTCTGTTTGGAATGAATGTTTTTTATTGCGAACGGTGATTGATTTTAATGGGATGTTCTCTTTAAAAAGATTAATTAATATATTAGAAAATATTTTGTATTTACAATCTACCGAAGTATTTACAAATACCTCACCAAAATGTTCATTTTCTATTTGATCACAAAAACTGACAATGTTATAATTTGAGAATATTCTTTTTCGAATGACTGCTTCAATTTGTGGTTTAATTGGTATTCAAGTAATTGTGCCTTGTGATCAGACAGTGCTGTAAATAAAGTCTGTACTTTAATATTTGATGTGGCGTTAATAAAGATATTATCAATGCAAGATTGAGAGGTACTTGTAATTCTTGTGGGTTCAGTGATTAAATACTGACTTTCAAATTCGTTTAAAATTTCTTTAATACTAATACTTGCGTTAGTTACTTTTAGCATATCTATATTAAAGTCACCTACAATAAAATATGTCTTCTTTTGTGCAACCATTTTATTAAGCAAACACTCTAATCGCTCATAAAAGATATTAAAATCGCCTGTAGGAGGTCTGTATATCACTATAATATTAATATGTGAACCGTTTACCTCAATTTCTGCTCCCGCGCATTCAATCACACGTGTAATTGAGATTTCAGCTAAATCTATGGTTTTTGCATCGATACACTCGTGACAATATAACGCGACCCCGCCGTGCTCATGCTCGAGTCTACAAAAAATAGATATTAAATTTAAATTCTTAAAGTTATATGCTTCTAATTGAAAGTTATTTTGCCAATGATCAGATAAGCACAACACTTGGCAATCTATTTCTTCGATAAATGCACTGAGATTTAGAAATGATGTGGATAAACATTGGATATTCTGATGCATTAGTTTTAATATAGGTTTATTCATTGTTAACGGTGTTGAGTTGGTTGGCCGGTTTCTTGAAAATTTTTGTTGATTTTAGATTTAAAGAAGAATCTATTAATAAATGTGCTTTTTGGCCAGAAGTTTGGTTTTATGATGGCCGCCTCCGCTGCAGTAGGAACTCCAATCTTGAATGATGAGTATTCCGCGTTTTGCGATCGTGGTAGAATTTTCTCAACAATAAAATTAAAATTTCCTGCTTTTGATAGATAAGCTCTTATTTTATCACACTCTACATCCTTATGTAATCGAGATACGAAAATCCATTTACGGGAAGGTATATCTGCTACTGGAAGGTCCTGATTGCTACTGGTGCCATTTAGTTTAAAAGAGTTTCTATTATTGATTTTCCTATTTACAGTAATCCATTTATTGTTTACATTTTTTGCATCGGGTTCATCAACCTTAATGTTCGAGTTTTGCTGTTTATCTTGGTTTGGTTTTTTTGGTTTATCATCTTCGATCCATGGTCGCTTATCATCGACCTTATTCACATTTATATTTATTTCAGTACAGGCAGGTCCATCTTTTGGTAAATTGACTGCATTTTTCCTAGTGTTCATGGGAACTGTCGACTTCTCATGATGGTTTGCGTGCTTGATTTTGTTATTATTTTTTACGGTGTTTATTACAGATTCTAATTGTTTAATTTTGTTAAGGCAACTATTTCATTTTTCATTGCTATTATTACTTGTAAAGAGCATTTCTGGATGCCATTTTTTTCACACTTGGAGCAGGCCGTAATGCCGAATTTATCCTCGGATTTTGCACAGTGTTGATGAAAATCACTATCACATATATGACACGTGAACACATCACTTTCTATGGCATCATTACACGAGATGCATACTTTTCTATCACTTGAAGAACTCAGATTTAATTGACTTTCAGAGAGCGACCGTATTCTCTCGTCCGCCATTTTTATTACTCTGGTTAAAGGTGTATTTGTGTGTTTCTGAACTCCACTTCAAATAAGTGTTTTGTATGCGTGGCGCATGAAGTAAAATTTCGAGTTTAGAAAAGCCCGACAATTTGTCTTGGGTCGCGCAGCGACCCGAGACAAATTTTCTGGGCTTTTCTAAACTCGAAATTTTACGTCATGCGCCACGCGAATAAAACAGTGATTTTACGAAAAATTTAAAAACACACAAAAAAACATTTTTTATGTTATTCCTCACAAATGATTCAAATTATTTTTGATGATTCAAATCCTTTTGTAGGTATTCTAATCCATTTACAAGGATTCGAATCCTTTTATAAGGATTCGAATCACCCACATTTAGACTCGAATACGAATCCTCTTATAAAAATGTAACGAATCCGGATCATGAATCCAGTTGAACTAAAGTATTCGAATGACTCTTTTAAATCCTCTAAAAGGATTCGAATCCAGGATTAGAATCCTGAATGATTCGAATCCTGCCCAGCTCTGGTTGATTTATTTCATAAAACTATACAAGGTAGAACGACTCATCTTCGGCATGCCTGCATGATCGTTTACTTCTTTTAAAATTTTATTAGCAGTTCATTTTTAGAGAAGAAACTATGCAGCACGGATCTCTTCACTACATCATCAAAACTTATAATTATGTTCTCCAAGCTGTTTAGGGCTACAAATCTCTCCGGATTTCTTATATTCGCTAATGGTACGATAGACAGTGGAATTTACAACTCCTAAAAATTAAACATTTTATTATTTGATGCATATTCTTATGCTATTTGATATCTCACCTACTGCACCAACAATGTCTGATACAACAGCAGTCATTTTCATATGTGGATCATCTGTTATTATCTGCTTCTACATATTTATTATACACTGTTTTTCAGACAGATATAAATGACCCAAATCCAACTTCTTACGCTTTTTTGGAGGTGCAGATGATATTATCACCGAGCTTGTACTGGGTCCATAATCCATCACAACAATATAAACAAAACTAACTTTTAACTATGCTAAAGAAACACCGCACAAAAGATTATTACGAAACAAACAAAGTTGCAACTCGGTAACGCTTCGAATTAAGGTTATGTCAGCTGTTGCGTCTAATAATGACGTAATTAGCATAGTGTAAAATGGGCGCGCTCTCGGCCAATCAGAGTTGTAGGTTTTGGAGCGTGAACTTTAAAACGCTCCTCCTAGTTATTAAACAGATTATAGGTGGTATGAGAACTCTTTCACGGTCAAAGAGGAAAGAAAGAAAAAAAAGTAAATCGGCTATCCGACGAGACCGTCTCCTACGTCACGATTCCCCAACGGAAAACTACCATTGCCAACAATCGATATTGTTCGAAAATCAAAAATTGAATGAAAATTGAAAATGAAAGTTTTGAAAGTTTTACAGTCATTTATGACTTCACAGAGTCAGTACGTTAACAGCAGCTTATTTGAACGCAACTTGTCTTATTACCCAATGCGCAGGAGTTTTTCTTTTTATATCATAGATGGCGCTAGATTCGCTTCGATAACGAGAACTCCTTAATGGACTTAATTAGTCCAATTAATAACGTAAGAAGGGACCAAAACAATTTTTAAGACAATTCCCTAAACAAGTAGCATACGGAGATAAATTAATTCGATAACATCGATCGGGAGGCAGTTGTAATCAGACCCCGTCGACTTCATATGATTCTGTCAGTTCACGTACATAGTTGACCGACCCACTCGATGGGAGGGCGCATATATCGGAATTTCAAATTTTCCGCAGTTTCGAACATGTGGGCTCTAGTTTTCAATCAACATCTGTCAGATCCGAAGGCACAAAAATATCGATAGGACGAAATCGTCTCGAGATGAGCGTTAATAAAAATAAATAATTACAACCGTAAGTATATATAATATTTTTAATCTTGTGTGTATTATTTTAAACAAGTCTACAGTCAAACAAATTTAAAACCAGGGTGTTACTACATTATTTCTCTTTATTTCTTTGTAGCACATGTAGATGATCTTCAAGTATACAAAATACCCATGGTCGTGGATATTTTCATCATACTGGACTAGGAGCATTTTTTCATGGATTATATTCCCGTTGTTGTTGAATTAAGCAATTCTGAATCCTTACCCACTGAGCAATCACATCTTAGTAATATATCATCAACATTAAAACAACGTTTACTATTGCAACAATGTTATTATAACGTTATTTGTTTGTTTTTGTTCAGTGGGTAGAGATGACCGTTAAATAATTAAAACCGTAAGTTTCTATATTTTAAGTTTTTAAGCTATTGTGTATTCTTTTTATTAAGTCTGCAGTCACAGTTCATATATATCCAGTTAGCCAGTCCCCATATAAATTTTGGGTACCTGCGAATGGGAGCAGAGCGCTGGATGCCAAATTGGTTTATATGGCTGCCTATATACACCAGTCTGGCTTCCTGCGGTCGGTCGGTTACGACTATTTTACTCCAGATGTCGCGAAATCAAGTCTCAGAGAGAGAGTGAGAGAGAGACAATTTCTTTCTCCCTCTATTCCGCGCTTCTCGTTGTATCACATTCCAGATGTTGATTTTTCAATCTTGAAAACACGTTTTTTTTTCTTTTAACGAGCTAAGGATGCGTGTTACATTCATTCATGCGTTTCATTCTACAATTTTATTTTCTGCGTTATTAGAGAATAGATTTTATGAAATTATATGTGAACGTTGTAAAATTCATTAAGTATTATTTATTTTGTACAAGAAACTTAAAATACAAAACTATCTAATTAAAATTAACTTTTAGAGTTAAAATTGCTTGGCCGTTAATGGGTTAAAATAGTTTTAAATATACTATGTGTCCCGTTTCAAGGCGCATTGTATGTTTCATGTAAAGATTTCCAATTTAATTGGAATTTGAGTTTGTATCGCTTATTGAACCAAAACGATTACAATAAAATTAAAATCATTTCTTTACCTACTAGCAGTATTTTCGAGGTATTATTTTTGAGTTCTCCTCAGTTTCATTTGAAATATAGTTTGAAAATAGTGAACGATTATACGAAAATAAAATCGTCAAAACAGTAGTTGCTACGAAAATTCAGTGTTTGGCATCAAATTTATTAAAACACAAAGCAATAATTCAATTCAACATGAGTGTCTATTCTGCAAAAGAAAAAAATCAGATCCCAAAATGGACTCAGTCCATATATTTTAATCACGATGCGTATTTTATTAAATGAACCATACTTTTAATAAATATTAACAGTTTCAGAAATTTGTGGTTTTTGCACTGACTACTTTAATTATCCGTTTACTTTAAACGATTGTTACATGATCAACTTGTACTTTTCCGATTGAAATTTTATAAACGCTTATTGTGTGCCATTTGACCAACACCGACAACACTCAGCGGGCACTAAAATGTTACCTAATTTTTGGATTAAAATTTATGGCATCCGTCGTGCGGCTGCATGGGGATAATTTAAAAAAGAATAAGCAGAAATATTTTTCGATATTCTCAATACTTCCCGAGATACACGAAATGTTATATAGAGAAAGTACAAATTATATAAAAATCATGAAACTTTATAATTGAGAATATTATCAAAAACTGCGAAACAAACAAACTTGTTAAATCAAGTAATTAGTCACATTAATAACATTATAAATTTTACATTTTAATAATTGTTACCGACCTCATGGCTATCTTTTTTTGTACGGAAATATATACTCAATGACATTAGAAGCGTAACACCCAGAAGGAGTTATTATTTTAACTTGATTTTTTGCCAGTATGGTAGTCTTACATCAAAAATAAAATGATTACATTTTCAAGAAACTTTATTAAAAAACAATCTAAAAAAAAAAAAATAATGTGTTTGGCGACCCCTTTGCTGTATACACTCCTGTAGACGTCTGGGCATCGACAAAATGAGATGGTCGATGTCTTCTTGAGGCATCTTGTTCCAAGCAACTTGAATTTCATCGATCAACTGTGCTAGAGTCTGTGGAGGATGGTGCAAAGAGAATATTCTTCATCCCATGATATCCCACACATGTTCAATGGGATTTCAATCCGGGGAACGGGGCGGCCACGCCAAAATATTAACACCAGCTTCATTATGAAAGTTCATAGTTCGACGAGCAATATGGGGACGTGCGTTACCTTGTTGAAAAAGTACGTCTGGGCGGCCATCTAAATAAGGCAACAAAGTCAGTCGTATGACGTCTTCAACATAACGCGCAGCTGTCATACTGCCTCGAATGAATACAAGAGGTGATCGACTACCATAAGCAATAGCCCCCCAAACCATTACTCCAGCAGTCCTGTGTACATGCCTCTCAATAGCAAACCTAAGATCAGGTCGTTCTCCACGGTAGCGTCGTACCCTTCAACGGCCATCATGCGTGCCTAGACAAAATCGTGATTCATCGCTGAATACGACATCGTGCCATTCTGCCTCCCAATGCTGCCGTTCTCTGCACCAGTCCAACCTTTGGCGACAGTGTCTCGCTGATAAAGGAAGCACTAATCTTGGACGGTACGAAAGAAGCCCAAAGGATTGAATGCGGCGATATAAGGTTCGCATACTAACGGGCCTACCTTCTTCTCCAATCCATTGATCACCGATTTGACGCGTAGTAGCGAAACGGTCTCGCAGGGCTATTTGTCTTAAGCGCCGATCTTGACGTTCTGTGGTACGCCTTGGTTGACCAATTGGTCTTCTTCTTGCTCCTCTACCTTCTTCTGCCCATACCTGATACACATGTATTACAGTTGCTGCAGTGGAATCAATACGGCGGGCAATTTCGCGATAGGACATACCGACATCTCGATAAGCAACAACTCGACCCCGGTCAAAATCGCTCAAATGGTGATATTGTGGACGTCTTCGGACTCGAGGCATTTTATTTAAGCTTAACACACTCAACGGAAACACGAAAACTAAAAACATCTGTACTAAACAGCTCATATAAATAGTTTTATCAAAAAAGAAAAAGTGAAATATTTTTTTTATCACAATAAATATAAAAGGCACAAGGTTGAAATTGTTATCAATGTATGCTTTAAATATAGTCACTCTGTTGCTAAAATATGAATTCAAAAAAATCATTCCTTCTTGGTGTTATGCTGCTAATGTCATTGAGTATACGTTTTAGGGTCCCAGGAATCAGAAACAAGTGTTATCGATAATATTTGAGATAATTGGCTCAAATATTGAAATATGTTGAAAAGTCTCGTTAAGTGATGATAATCAAAAACATTTAGAAAACAACAAGATGTCTTTTCATAGAATAAGTATAATAGATTTTCTCTGAGAAGTGTAATTGCAAAAATTATTGAATACTCTATTTCCAGTTTACAATGTTTTGTATGTCAGGTTAATTCAATTATTTCAATGGTTTTATTCTTAGTCAGATTACATTTACAAAAAGTACCGATGGGATTATGTTACAGACTAAATAGGTAAGTAAAAATAATTCAAAATGATTTAAGAAAACCCGATCAAAAAGTGTCTAACTAAAATATCGGTTAGTGAAAAACATGATAAGAAATTACCGAATTGGATTCTGCGGATACGGATTAAATGTGTCAACAGAAAATAATCTTTTTAAATCCCAAAATATTTATGGTTTTTAGGAGGTTGCGGATTATCTGTAAGTTGCAGTGGTATTCTGGTCGCGCAATACTTGAGGGTATACACCATAATAAAAACGTGGTCGAAAAAATGCCTACAAATAGGTAAAAAACAGATAGATCACTTCGAAGAATTTGATTTTTCATCCCTTCAATAAAGCTATCCCCACTAAAATAATGAATATTGTCCAAAAAGAAAATAGTCAAGGAAAAGAGTTAATTCGATATTCATACACGTTATTCAGAGTGTAAACGGATGAAACGGAACGTAGCAATTTTAATGTTAATTTCTCAAAATTAAAATATTATATTCCCTAATAATTTCAGGGAAATTATGATATTCATTTGGTTAGAGTAAAAATATACACACCGAGCTTTGCTATTTATTGCATTTTTAAAAACCGGAGTGTCATGAAATTTTTTATTTAAAATATATTCTGTTGATTTTGTGTTACACTTCGATCAATTCTGTATAATTACTACTGAATAAAAAAAAAACGAATAAACTGCTTCCAAAATATCTTTAATAAATAAGAAAACAGTTATATGTATATTTAATATAGTTTTCTAATGTTTGTTAGTTTTTTTGTATATATGAATGTTTATATGAATCTATATTGCTATGTTTTTAGTTTTGTGTATTCGTAAATAATTTATCTATTTTATTGAAATAATTTCGGTTTTTTTATTATCAATTCCAATTAAAATACCCATCAAATATTTTTCAAATTAATTTTTTTCATTGTAAAAAGATTTTTGTATTTATCTAACTTTTAAATAAAAAATGTTTAATAACATAAATATATTAAAAATCTATTAATTTTTAAACACGTTTTTATGAAAAATATATATAATAACTCAAAATGTTGGAAATATATTTTACATTTTTTTATTGTAAAATGACTTTATTTATACAAATTATGAATATTTGAAACAATAATCTATTAATCTAATAATTTTAACAATTTTTTTATTAAAAATATATAAAATAACTAAAAACGTTGAAAATATATTTTAGAATTGTTAATTTCATTGTAAATTTGTTTTTATAAAATATATTCCCAAATTTCATAATTTGGAACACGCTTGAAATCTCAAAATAAAAGAAATATTTTCGAATAGACTTTTTGTGGTGATACTAAATTCTATTATTCGTCTACCACAGTTCATATACAGGAAGTTTTCCGTTAAAGTATACATATTTCAAATTCACCTTATTTCCTTTAAATCTGTAGATATTCGTTGTGTTTTTAAAAGAGTTCAATTTGATGCTTTAAACGAGTGTTCTTCTCTCCCAGACTAAGCATGAAGTAAAATTTTGAGTTTAGAAAAGCCCCGTGAAAATTTGTCTCGGATCGCGCAGCGACCCGAGACAAATTTTTGGGGCTTTTCTAAACTCGAAATTTTACTTCATGCGCCACGCGTATAAAACACTAAAATATTGTGAAAATTAAGTATATTTGAGCCTCACGTAAAATCAGTGTTTTGTGCGCGGGGCGCATGAAGTAAAATTTCGAGTTTAGAAAAGCACAGAAAAATGTACAGTGTATTCTGTATATTGAGTTATTTATACTTAAAAAACTCTCTGTATAACTAATCAATAATATAAATTATTTGCCAAATTTGGTACATACCAAAGTTTTAATTGAATTTATGAAGAAAAAAAAAACAGTCAAGATAAAAATAATATCAAATGAATTCTTTAATGTAAACTCATTGAATTTAATTTTTTGATTTTTAGTTAAATTTTAGGTTTATTTAGGAGCTTTTTAAATATATCTGATTCCCAAAGTCCATAATTTCGAACACGCTGGAAATCTGAAAATAAAAGAAATGTTTCGGAACAGTTTATTTTTTCTGAAGGTCATCAAATTTATCATCGTACAAGTGGTGTAGACGGGATCAAATTACACGACGAAATAAGAGCGAGCGCGTTTGTGTGTGTGTGTGTGTGTGTGTAGACGCAACCAGAGCAGTTTTCTCTAGAATACTTCTACGTTTACTCTATTCATAAGTAGATGGACCCACTTCCCGACCACAGTCTCTCCATTTCTATCCTCGAAAACTCGGAATCCAGTTCTCCCATAAGCATTGTCTACCCTTGCTGCAGTCAAACAAATTTAAAACCAGAGTGTCTACATTATTTGTCTTTATTTCTTCCTAGCATTCGTGAATGATGTTCAAGTATGCAACAGCCACGGACATGGAGATTTTCTTCGCACCGGGCTAGTTGCATTCTTCCATGAAGAATGTTCCCGCTGCTGTTGGCCCAAGCAATTCTGAAATTCCATCTAGCTACATAGTACGATCCCAGAACATAAATTAATGCCTTAAATTCAATTAATCTTTTTTAAAATATACATTTAACATGTTCACTATGTCTTCGTTATTTTTCGCATCGTACGGTAATTTAATATCGTGCGGTATTTCCCGCACCGCACCCTTCCATCAATGTTACGACCCCTTGCACCGCGCACCCCGCTCATCAAGAACCCCGCCCGCTCTCACGCCAATGACGTCATTTGCGATTGCAGCGCCGCCCCATCAAGTGAGTCGGTCAACTAAAATCATAATACGTGAAGCCCCCTAGGAGTTATCAATCAAAGTTAATCTATGGTTGTAATCTCTTAATTATTATCTATGATACGACGATTGACAGCTCATGACGAAAATAAATAAATGTTATGTGAAAAATAAATGTTTGAATTGTTTCCCTGGCTGAACTGCATTTGAATAATAAAGTGAAATACTTAGGGTAGGTTCAATTAGAGTTTGTCTAATTGCAACATAAATGTGAATCAAAACAGTGACCTAACCTCAAATTAATACCACAAACTAAATTAATTAAACCCAAAAATATTTTACCGCATACATCTAATCAGGCCTATTATCTTGTAGAGCATACTAATAATAATAACGAAGGACTAAACAAAGAATAACCATCTACGATGCCAATATGGACTTAACGAGAAAACCAATCCCCTCGGAGAGCAACAAATTCTTTCCAACAACGAAGCTGAATTTAATATTGTTTACGATAGTGACCGAAATTATTTAAATAAGCCTTCAGTTTACAATAGCGAAAATAAACCGTAACAACAGTTACAACGTTTTTAGACAATTTTTCAACAATTATACATTTTTTGCAGTTAGATATAAATTATATTACACCGCTTGTAATAATAGGAAATAGTGTATTCTTGACAAAAGTGGCGTAAGGTATGTAAATATGACCGCGTGAGTAATGTTTCCTTGTAATCTTAAGAAATAAATGTCAATTTAAGCACAAATAAATAACATTTTATTTTTTAACGCAGGTTTCCACTTTCAGATTAAGCATGAAGTAAAATTTCGAGTTTAGAAAATGATGAAAATTTGGATTTCAGAGGCACGCGAGCGAAGCGGCGCATGCCCTGGCAAATTCAAATTTTTAGGCTTTTCTAAACTCGAAATTTTACTTCATGCACCACACGTATAAAACATTATTTTTCACCATATTCTGACTTATTTATTTTGTGTTGTAAATTGTATTTTATATATTGTTTTTATATTTTTAACGTAATACTTTTATATTAGTGTATTTATGTGTTCTTTAAATTTTAACTTTTTTTAGTAGTAATACAATACAACAACAATTATTTTATACAGTACCATATTTTTTAAATTTGTACTTTCCTTGACGTTAGTAAACCTGTGGTACTAGCAATAAACAACTTACTTACTTACTTACTTAATTGCTTACGTAATTACTTAATTACTTTCTTATTACTTACTGACTTACTTATTTACTTACTTACTTACTTACTTACTAACGTACCTACTTACTTGCTTACTTACTTACGCCTGCATTAAGCAGAGGTCATTAAAGCCAGAAATCCAAATTTTCAGAAAATTAAATCAGAAATTTTAAATTATACAAGTAGGTAACCCGAGCCATATGGGTTACCTACTTATATAATTTAAAATTTCTGTTTTCTGCTTACACGTGTTAAGTCAACTAAATTTTAAGTTAATTCTCACGTGTAAACGATGTATTTAGTAACAAGTAGCAAGTTAACGATTAAGTAATTTAGTTGTAAGTAAAATAGAATCCAGTCTATTTTTCGAAGCAAGTTGTATGTGCGCATGCGCCCTGATCCCACTTGGCTTGTTACTTGTCACGTTTGGATACGCACATTTTTAGCGAAGTATATAAGTGCATAAGTAAACACATCGTGCACGTGGTGTTTTTATAAAATGGCAAGGTGGAGTGAAGATACCACTCTAAAATTTGTACAAGAATATGTACTACTGGAATGCCTTTGGAATTTTAAAGACAAAAATTACAGAAATAAACAATTGAAACAACAAGCAATGTCACAAATTATAACAGCGATGGAAATTCCTATTTTTGGTTAAAAATTATGAGTATCCGCTCCACGTATTCTCAGGAATTAAAAATAATAAAAGCATCTGAAACATCTAAAGTGCTAAAATGTGTGAATATTGCTGAGGCAAGAAATACACAAGGGAATATGGTGAGTATAGTTTTATTGATATTATACATATTATTAGATGTTTATTAATGTATAATTCTACTCTGCCAACTGACTGATCCTGCTCCTACGAAATAATCAGCATAATTGTCATGAATACTGCGTGGTTTCCTAGACAAATGATTTTGTGCAGTTCTAGGTAGATTCACCAGTCCCTCTGTAGACACATCTTTCCAATTTCCTTCAATAATGCGACCACTAGGTGTGTCTTCAAAATCTAATGTTGGAGCATTAACGTTACTTTTTGTTTTGCAAAGCCAATTATGTAAAGCACAACATGCTTTAACCACTTTATCAATTCTTTCAGGTCTGACTGGGAGAGGTCTTTCAAATATTCTAAATCTCGCAACTAGGATTCCAAACGCATTTTCAACTATGCATCGCGCTCGTGACAAACTATAATTAAAAATGTTTTGTTTCAAGGTTAAATTATCTCCTGGATAAGGTTTCATAAAATATGTTTTCAAAGGAAACGCGTTATCTCCGACTATTAAGTAATTTTTTGGAAGTAGGTTATTTTCCAAAGCTGTACTTATTTCTCACTCCCTAAAAACACCTCCATCTGACACTCGTCCATTACATCCCACATTTATGTAACTGAAACAATAGTCATCTACTACAGCCATTAGTACTATGCTGTTGGTATGTTTATAGTTATAATAAAAACTTCCTTCATCTGGTGGTGCCTTTAATACAATATGTTTTGCGTCAATCGCACCACAACATCCGGGAGAATTACATTTTTTTTTAAACCCAGACTCTATTGTTTTCCACTCTTCAGCATTTGCAGGTGTCTGGAAATAAAAATAAAGTTGAATAATGATACATTTGGAACTTTTTTTACAGGACAACATCGAGGAATCTGCTGTAAAGGAAATTGCCAGAGAGGAAAATACTAGTGATGAAAATAGTAGAAACCCAGAACCTCCAGAACAACACTTCGCCACCCCAAGCACGGGTACTGAGAAGAGAAGATTAAAGGAGCTTACGATGTTGGTAGAAAAGGTTGTCAGCATTACCAAAACAATGAATACTACACAAAGAGACACTACTCATGAATGTGATCTGTTTGCGAAAGCATCGCAGGTCAGTTAAAGGCAATGCACTTAACGATGACATTGCAGGCTTAACAATATATTCAAAATTATTTGTGTCAATTACGTATAGAAGAGTTACAGAGGAATAGTCAGGGAGCAAGTCTTCGATATACTCCATCACCTTCGTTCTCATATTACACGAATTCTCCCAATGAAGAATTTCAAAACTACTCTCAATGTTCGCCATCACCAACCCCATCCTTGCTCTCCCCAACACCACAAGGGGTTGACGATATTTTACAGAACGCTTTACTTTCTATTGTGAAAGATAGTAAACTGTTTTTTTAATTATCTATGGTTACACAAACATGTAATCTTAAATTTTCATTTTTCAGTATTATAATAATTTGCTAGTGTTTAATTAATAAATGTTCAAAATGTAATAAAGAATTTTTCTTACCTGTATAAAATCTTTCAATACTTGGTATTTAGCTTCGCACACTTCAGGCAGCATCACACATATGCTACACTTGGATACTCTAAAGAAGTGGGATAGGCTACGGAAACTATTTCCGGTCGCTAGATAATATAGTACAATATGTAATTTTAGTTTCGGTGTTAAAGCACATCTCATTACAGTATCTTTTTTCATTAACATAGGTTCAACTTTTGACAATAATTAGCTAAAAGACTCTTCTGACATCCGCAATGCTGACATATACTCCATTTCGTCTTTACCTGAAACTTCTTTAAATAGAGTCGCACTTGCACCGTACTCATTTCGTCTTGTAATCCATTTTCTCTCCCACATTCGTTTACGTTGTCTTATCTCGATGGATATTTCATATTTCAGTTCTTCAATTATTTCATTTATGACAAAATTTACAATTTCTACTCGTTGTTTACTCTCCATTTTAAAACGAACTAAAGAACTTAATGCGTTTAGGCTAGCGCTAAGAACATTAAACACGTGTAAACGCATGACTACTTAAAATTAAGTTGAAAATTTAGTTGACTTAATACATGTTAACGAGCCTATAGTTTTAATTTCACTATAAATGTAAGTAGGTGAGTAAGTTTGTACTTGAATACACGTGAGCCATAAATGCTTTGGTTGCATTTGCGACGCTTGTTGCGTGCATCTTTGGTGTGCGGCGTACCTAATATAAAATAGTATGTGATTTGTTTTGTCTTTTTTGTTTATTTTAGATCCAGCCCCCTTAAAAAGATGTTTAATATTTTTATTATCAATAGAAATAGTGATTTTATAACAGAAACATGTGATTAATTACGCGATGAAAATGTGGTTTACATAAATGCATATGTAGGGGAATCCAATGCGCGAATAAATTAATATTTTGTATGCCCTGTGACTCTATTTGCAAATATTTTATGTTAAGCTGTGCACGTGTACTGGTAAACAATGAAATGGAATTTTGTAGTTAATTATTTAAGTATTGAATTAGCAATGACAATGTTTAATTCATTGTTCATTTTATAACAATTAGTCTAATAATATATATATATATATAATGTGTATATATATATATATATATATATATATATATATATATATATTGTGTATATATATATATATATATACAGGGTGTCCCATTAGTGCGGTCTCGGAAGATATCTCAGCTCTCGTTAAAGATAGAAAAAAAATGTTTTCACCAAATTTGCTTGATTTTAAGAGCTGCATAACCTAAAATTATTTTCAAATATACAGGGTGTCCCATTATTCCATACTTAATACCAACTTTGTTATTTTAAATGGAACACCCTATATATTATTTTTTTATTTGATCCGCGTTTAAATAACCTACACAAAGATATATCATTATTGGCACTTTAGGTTATTTGTTACTTCAGAAAAAAATATTTTTTGAAAATTTTGGCAGTTTTAGTACTTTACTTAAAAATTCACTGTGTCCTTATTTTTTCAAGATATCAGTCTGTAATTTTACACACATATGCAGTAAAGAATGCTCTATCCATTGACTATAACACATTATAATATTACTTATAAAACCTAATAAAAAACTACCTTCTAATATTTAATATTTAAAATGTACATAACTTCATTTTCTTAAATGGGACACCCTATATTTCTTTACTTTATTAGATCCGCAATGAAAAATGCTTTATTTTTTGTATAACATACCCTATATCTATTTTTATTAGTTTTTGAGATATTAACATTTTCCTGTCATATATGGGAAATTAGGCCACAATCAGCATTTAATTAGTCTCTAATGGACGTCTAACTTTAATGGTATTTAGATATTTCAGTTTTACTTCAAATCATTTATTTATGACATAATATAATTACATTTATAATATCAAAGTAAACAATATAACGACAATGGAAACAAGTAAACCGTATTAATATTAACAGATTAGCATATAATGAATTTGATAATTATATTAAGTGTTCGATATGGCCTCCATTTTGGTTTTGGCACACTTGAAGCCTCCGTATGAAGCTTTGATTGACACTTACTAAGTTGTCTACAGTAATGGCACGCATAACATTACTAATTCTATTTTTCATATCCTCTTGTGTTGTTGCAGGTATTTTATAAACTTCTTCCTTCACAACACCCCATAAAAAAAGTCCAGTTTTGTTTAAATCGGGTGACCTCGCTGGCCATGGAATTGGTCCTCCTCTTCCAATCCATTTGTTAGGAAAAGTTTGGTCTAAATATTGTTTAACTTGTCGACTATAGTGTGGTGGTGCGCCATCTAATTGTAACCATGCATTTTGTAACGTTCTTAACGGCAATTCATCCAACCAGGTTTCGAACTGATTTTGAAGAAAATGTAAAAATGTATCACCAGTAACATTTCCATTAAAGAAATACGGACCAATAATCCTATTCCCAATAATTCCAGCCCAAACATTAAGAGACCATTTATGTTGATGGTCTATACGAACAATATGGTTCGGGTTATGGTCATCGTAATAATGATAATTATGTCTATTAACGAAACCATTTCTATGGAATATCGCTTCGTCGGTAAACAAAATATTGTTAAAAAAGTTCGGTTCAACTTGATGTTTTTGTAACGCCCAATTACAAAAATCCAATCTTTTTAAAAAATCGTTCTCACCTAATTCCTGCACCAACTGAACGTGATAGGGATGAAATTTGAATCTCTTTGTTATTTTGTTTATTGTTGATTTGGGAATATCAAGTTGTTTTTCTAACTGGCGGGAAGAAATTTGAGGGTTCTCAACAATGGACTGAATTACCAAATGTGCATTCTCTTCTTTCGTTGTCCTTTTCTTTCTCTTTAATTTTAGAGGGTACATGATACTTCCTGTGCTTTCAAATCGGTTCTTCAATCTCACAAACGCTGCTGCATTAGGATGCCGTTCCGCATTTGGATACTTTTGTGCATATATTCGACTTGCAAGAAAACAATTTTCTTCACTTGCACCCAAAACGTATGTCATTTTTATTAATTCTTCTTTTGAAAAATTCATTATTGCGTTATCAAAAATTCAATAATATTAATAATAGTGTTAACAGCACTTTATTTATCTGTATGTCAAATAAATACGTTTGTTTACTTTATCAATTGTTTTTCATGGCCTCCTTTATTGCATTCATGATATATTAAAAAATGACAAAATTTGTTTATATTGTTTACTTTGATATTATAAATGTAATTATAATATGTCATAAATAAATAAAGTAAAGTAAAACTGAAATATCTAAATACCATTAAAGTTAGACAACCTTTAAAGACTAATTTAATGCTGATTGTGACCTAATTTCCCATATTTGACAGAAAAATGTTAATATCTCCAAAACTAATGAAAATAGATATAGGGTATGTTATACAAGAAATAAAGCATTTTTTATTGCGGATTTGATAAAATAAAAAAATATAGGATGTCCCATTTAAAAAAATGAAGTAATGTACATTTTAAATATTAAATATTCGAGGGTAGTTTTTTACTAGGTTTTATAAGTAATATTAAAATGTGTTATAGTCAATGGATAGAGCATTCTTTACTGCATATGTGTGTAAAATTTCAGACTGGTATCTTAAAAAATACGAACACAGTGAATTTTTAAGTAAAGTACTAAAACTGCCAAAATTTTCAAAAAATATTTTTTTTTTTAAGTAACGAATTACCTAAAGTGCCGATAATGATATATCTTTGTGTAGGTTATTTAAAGGCGGATCAAATAAAAAAATAATATATAGGGTGTTCCATTTAAAATAACAAAGTTGGTATTAAGTATGGAATAATGGGACACCCTGTATATTTGAAAATAATTTTAGGTTATGCAGCTCTTAAAATCAAGCAAATTTCGTGGAAACATTTTTTTTCTATCTTTAACGAGAGCTGAGATATCTTCCGAGACCGCACTAATGGGACACCCTATATATATATATACCAAATAAGAAATGACAGCGCATTAGGTCATGATGTAAAAGTTATTTTTTATCAAGTGAGTGTGCAAGGAGGACAGAAGACGACGACGATCGTTTCGCTCTTTTTATGAGCTCCTCAGGCCGCCACATCCATCATCCCATACACACTCACTTGATATGTAGAAGTTGTATATATACTGACTTCGCTAACCATAAGCCGGTATTGACGTCAGTATTTATTAATGCTACTGCATTGATAAGGGCATTGATCTCATTTTGCTTCTACAGTTAGTGTCGGTTTTTAGTTTAAACCATCGACTAGCATCGGAGCGGCGAGAAACCCGGCGTTCTGAATATTATCATCGCATTGGTTCGGGTTTCTCGCCGCTCCGATGCTAGTCGATGGTTTAAACTAAAAACCGACACTAACTGTAGAAGCAAAATGAGATCAATGCAGTTCAAAGTTCAAAAGTGCTTACTAAATCTTAGTAAAGTTCTGATGTTTTTTTTTTAATTCCAGGAATTTGTATTGAAAAAAAGGCCCTCTTTATCGATGTAAATGTTGGGCAACGTCCTGGTTGCTTGCATGATGCCTGAGTATTTCGCCTCAGTCCGATCTATGGTAAGTTAATGGATGCTGAAGAACCATTAATCTCTTTAGATAATATATATCATTGGCGATTCTGTATATCCATTATCTGTCAACCTAATGAAACCGTATCAAGATAATGGACATTTGTCTCATGCTAAAAAAGTATTTAATGCAAAATTATCCTCAGTACGATCGACAATCGGAAGAGCCTTCGTCTTATTGAAAGGAAAGTTTAGAAGGCTCAAATATTTAGACGTGGTAACACCAGAGACAGCTGTCTGAATTTTGGGAGCTAGCTGTATATTGCATAATATAATTTTAATCCAAAAAAATTATTTAGATGAGTTTGATTTGAAAAATATATTTATTGAAGAAGAAAACGAGACGAATATTGGACCTGATATGGAGGATGCAAGGGGAGCTGCAGAAAATAAAAGAATATCTATTGTAAATTTAATTACTTAAGAGTAAAATAAATGTTTGTTTTTTAAAGTTTATTTTTCTCCTAAATATTTAGCTGTTCTTCGACCACACACCAAGCTGTTCTTCTCAATTATTCTATTTTTTACTTCATCAAATATATTTTGATGTAATAGGCAAAGGAGTAGTGATGGGCATAATCGAATGATATCAATAATTCATTTCGTTGACTGCGATTATAAATGTAGACTGAATTCATTTATTTTGTATGGGAAAATGGTCGAAATTTTGCTTATTAAATTTATTAAGTAAGTCCTGTGTACTGAATGTTAAATGATTATTAAGAATATTATAGTTGAAAAGTAATTTATATTTTTTAACCAAGTAATTCGTGAGTGAAAACTGTTCAAGCATTTCCCTCAGAGGAAAATAATCGATTCGTTGTTCATTTCAATTCTTAAACAATTATTTGATAACGAGCAATATTTCGAACAGTCATTTGAGCGATCGATCCTTTATTAATTTAATTCGAATCAAAATAATCAAAATAATTATTGGATTGGATAGTGTCTCAGTCCTTTTTCTCTTTGATTTTGAAATAGGGGTTATTATAAGGTCTTCGTGAAGGGGTATAGAGGAGGAGGATCCTGGATCACAGAAGGACAGCCTGAGTGTAGTGAAAGAGGGGAGAGATAAGGATCCAGAAACAAAGGACGAGCATCTGGGAGTACTGGATGAGGGGCGCCCTAGAGTTGTCGGCTAAGGTGAAGAATCGGAGATAGGATTAGGGGGGAAGGAAGATGACAAAATAAATAGAGAATGAACCGTTGTGTCTTCCCAAAATATTTCCTCAAATTGGTCGAAGAACTCCCAAATAATTCTTCCTCTTCCAGTGCTCGTTTTTTTGTTGTTATCCAGTAGAGTTTTATAGTGGTGTTTCATATTTCTTAATTTCCTACCTAAAGCAGCCTCCTCTACAAAGTAGCCATGTTCTGCAAAAACTGCCGCAATATCTCTCCACAATTTCATTTTTTTAATTTTCGGGTCACGAAATTTGTCTTTTAATTTTGTATATTCATGTAATAGAAGTAAGGTTGTTTTACTATTTCAAGAAATAAAATTTAAAATAAAAAATATAATTTAATGAAAAATTTAACATTAACGTCTAGTCTATTCACCTACAAAATAAACGTATCTTTCAATATTTGTTTTTCACTTTCAGCGAACCTCATACTTTTGGCATAAACATAGGTCTTCGGATACAAAGCATGCCCTGATCAAACGTATATTTGTATTATTGAAAATTGTAATAAGATGTTTATCTAACACTTAGGGGAAAGTGTAAGGTTAGAAATTATTTTAATTAATTGTCATTTAATAAAACAATATTTACATATACAAATATAAAATTTTAAACAAATACATTTTACTAAAGTTCTTATATACATTCATAACAATTAAATTAAAAGTTAAATTTCCGAATCTGAGGAGTCTTCGATTTCGTTGTCGGTATCTTCCATATTAATAATAAATTGAAAATTAGAGTCCTATGTATTATATTCCTTTTCCACTCTAATAGTATGTTTCACAAATCTCGACTAGTGAAGCGAGGTTATTTTTTCATTTCCATATTGATTCTATCTATAACTGTTTTGTTTAAATTCGGTGAATTGTTATTGTTTTTTAATGTTCGCTTCAATTGGGCCCATATTTTTCCGCCAATGTGTCAATATAAAATTGTTTTTTGTTTGTTTGTGTTTTTAACACTTCCAGAAGCTGCGCCTTTGTATAGTTGTCCTCGTAAAATAAATCATTTTTATATAATCAGATATTTCTGATTTTTTACTGGACGTACTCGGTACCTTACCAATTTGTCGACTATGGTATGATGCATTGTCCATAACTATTACGGAGTTTTTGGCCAAATTTGGTATCAATTTATTTTTAACCCAGTTTTCAAATAAAACCGCAGTCATATCGTCATGATAATCGAGGTGGCATTTAGAGATCTGTTTTCCCGATAGAAGTAAACAATCGTTTACCCATCCATTTTCGTTGCCGCAATGTAAAATTGGTATTCGTTTTCCTCTAGATGGAGGAACTTTCATAATACTATTATCTGTCTGGTTTGACCACTTTTTTTTGAAGTATCATGTGTGTGTATCAAACCAAGTTTTATCTAAATAACAAATATTTCTGCCAGCGTCTCTATATTTTTTGATTTTTTCCCATTCCATTAGATGCTACCTTTTTTATCTATAGTGGCGAATTTAAATCCATTGTCTTTTAAGGATTTCCATAATGTTGTTGGACTACACGATATAATGTCCCTTTCTTTCAAAACATTATTAATAATTTTTAGTGTAGGTGCCTTTTTAGCCTTTATACTTTATAAGTAATTTTTCTTATTTTATTGAATATTTGAGGCGTAATTTTTTTCACAACCCCTTTATCGCACCGATTTGTTATTTGGTCGGTAGGATTTTTTATTATGTGGCTAATTAATCTTGCAGAAATATTGGTTAAAAGTTCTGCTATTTCCAAAAAATGCTTTACTCCAAGAACACCTTTAAGACCTCGATATACGTCCTTTATAATGCGTTTCACCTCGGGTGAAAAATTAATATGTTTCGCCTGGTTGTTTCGTTGGCAGGAAGTTGGGATTTCTATAATAAAAACAATTATGAGATAAGGATTCTATAATTAAAAATCTAATTATTTACACTTTCCCCTTTTTTTATGTAGTACAAGTTAAAACAATGTATTGAACTTTTTTGGGTAAATATAATCACAATTTTAACGACAATATCCGTTTTGACATCCCTATAATCGATTAAAACAGACAGACATTTTTTTAAATGTCTGTCTGCCCGGCTGGCGGAAACCCTTAGAAATATCGACATAAAACTTATTATATTTCTAGGTGCTAAAAATATTTTGAAAACTGAAAGTGGTAGTTTACTTTTAGCGGTTTTTAAATGTTTTCCGATATTTTGTTAAATATTTAACAAACCAAAAAATTCAATTTTACCAATACAAAATAAATTTTTGTCATAGCACTCTTAATATGTGAGATATATTAAAAATAGTGTTTTTTTATCTAGTTTTTGGTTTATATCTGTGAAAGTATTGGTAATGTTGAAAACTGCTTTACATAAAGTAGATTATGAAAAATTAATCATACATAGTAATCAATAGAGAGCGGATAAAAAGCGTAAAAAATGTGAAATAAAGCACTTAAAAAAGCACTAAATTTAGAGAAAAAAAGCATATAAACAGCATTATAACAGGAAAAAAGGCATTTAAAAGGCATTAATCGAGTAAAAATACATAAAAACTATAACATTATTTAGTATTCAATATGCTTATCAATATTTTTTACAAAGAAATTCTACAACTAACAGGTTAAAAATAAAAAAACATATTTTCTTTACGTGGTATGTTATGTAGGAGTATTTCAAAATAAAAGGTTTTTCTTTTATACATTTCAAAATAACTACAATTTGATTAAAAACATTTAGATCCTTTCTTCAACACTTTATTTTGTAACCAAATGTACATTTCGGACACAATGTGTCCATTATCAATGGTTTGATACTAAATACTAAATACTAAAAAATAAAAATTATATTTTAGTATTCAGTATTAAACCATTAATAATGGACACATTGTGTCCGAAATGTACACTTCTGTGCAATAAAATTAAGTACAAGTCTTATGCCTATTTTTCACAATATTTTAGTTGTATAATTCGGGTTTGTTTTAATTGCCTAGCAGCAGTTTCAGTGAATAATAAATCGCCATACCACTTCTTTCCTGCTCTCAACGTTTCATAACTCTTAAAACAGTGTCTTTACTGATGTTCACCAATCGAGCAATTTGTCTAATATAAAAACCATCTTCAATTATAGTTAGAATTCGACTTTTTGAACTGTTGTCTAAATGACGCGGTATTTTGACATTTAAAAATTGACATATTTACGTAACTAGGAAACTAATCATGTCCGCTTTAAACTATAACATATTTTGTGTACTTAATTTTATTGCACATAAGTGTATATTTGGTTACAAAATAAAGTGTTGAAGAAAGGATCTAAGTGTTTTTATTCAAATATTATCATCTTCAAGTAACTCTATCATTGGGTTATTTATTCATGAAAACAATTGACCACTAACATTTATTCTAAACGAGGGTATGCCAACGTTTTTTTATCTACTTTAAACACTTAACTTAAACAGATGCAGCAGGAATTTTACAATACGTATTGGTGATTATTATGATCGATATTAATATATTTTGAATAACGTTGGAGTTGGATATTCATTTTGAGATTTTTAATTGGTGGTTTGAAGTATTACAAATTTAATTGTAACATCATTTGTTTAAATTTATAATTTTTGTCATGTACTTACGCATCGCTACATTAAATATAATACTTAGAAACCTTCATCATTAGGCGAGATATTATTCTAGACTGAATCCTGCACACTTTTGCATTATAAAGATTCTCTTTAACTGTCAAAACAAAAGAACTAGAGGCGATTACAACTATCGAAACAAACGAGCTATATCTTCAAAACGGTGACAGCTGTCTTAGTTCTGTTAAAACAACTGAAAACTAGACTGAATTCAGAATTTGTGTTCAATATATTATAAATAGCTATTTATGTAACAAGAAAAAAACATTAATAAATTCCAATATTTTGCACTAGTTTAGAAAAGCCTGAAATTGTGACTTGGCCGCGTAGCGTGAAGCCAAATTCTGGCTTTTCTAAACTCGAAATTTTACTTCACCCAAATATCGTGAACTTCAAAATATTCTCGGTTATCAGTATGTATATTTTTAATCAATTGTTACAACTATATTATATGTGAGAAAGCAACATCATTTTAAACATGTTTTAAGGTATTAAACGGTGTTTCAATAAAAAAAAAAACGTTTTATAAAAAAACTGATTGTTCTAACTAAAATGAAAAAACATTTCATTTAACAACCACGGTACAAAATAGATTTTTTTGTTTTAGCATATTGCCTATTTATTTAAAATAAGTGTAATTTTTTATTAAAATGAAATAATTCTCAAAACTTTAAGAAAATGCTTTAAATAAGCATAATAATCTAAAATAGTCATAAAAATTAAAAACAAGCACAAAAGGATAAAATAAACCAAACAATTCTTAGTGCCAAATTATCACATTTTTCGTGATTCATATAGAAACTCTCTCGATGCTATAAATATTAAGCATAAGCATAATAGCTAGAAATCCGCTGTCTACTAATCACACTTCTTGTCATAGCTTTCGGTCAATAAGTGTTGTGTATTATAAATCAGAATTAGCTTTGCGTATTCTCCAGCTTAATGCGCTCTTTTATAGTGCGCTTTACCCTATGAAAACTAATATTACTGATTTTTTTTTTGTTATTATTTCGAATATTTTAATTCTTTCTTTACACATCCGTCTAAAATAGATTTGCAATTTTGATTTAATTTAATTTTTTGTTTTAGAATTAATAAAATTAAAAAAATCTAAAACATAACTTCATCATACACTCTATAATGTTTTTATGATTATATAATTCTAATATCATATTCTCGTGACATCTATAGTTATAAAAACTCAACTTTTTCCATTAAAAAAATTAATAGTTTATAATATAATAATATTAGACAATTAATATGTTTTCTAGCAAGAGTTGACAATTATGTACCAAAATATATATTAGTAAACCACCACTTTGTGTGCCTTCATAGTATAAAAAAGATTTTAAATTATAACGACGGTGAGGGTAGGGAATCACAAAACGCATATATCTTGTTATTCTTTTTTTACGTAAAAATATGATATTATTTTGTCAATATAATAAAACATGTAATAAAGATATTATTAGATATTAAAGAAGTGTTGTTATAAATAAATTAAAATTGTTCAATGTATATTCTTATTTTTATAATATATAAAATTGCGAAAAAACTATTCGTGAAAATGAAAACAATGTCTTAATTAATAAGACAACTTAAGACGATAAATATCCATTGAAACAACTACTTCCCGTGCAAATACACCTCCGGATAATTGAATTATACAATGAAATATTCAAAATCTTATTTAATTTGATTTGTCACAACGCTTTATTAAAGTATATAGAACGTTTAGGTCAAATTCTCTTCAAACCAACTAACAATACAATTTAAAATGAAAGGAGAGATAGCAACAAATTAGAAGTGAAAGAACTTGGATTAAAACTACTTTTGAAAAAAATTAGGAATAAATTAAAATTAACTTACTTGGAAAAAGTGTTGTGTGTGGAATGAACAGGTACTTTTTCCAAGTAAATTAATTTTAATTTATTCCTAATTTTTTTCATAAGCAAAGCTATACTGAAGAGAGATAAATCTTGAAACGCGTCTATAGATGACCTAAGTCATTAGTTTTAATCCAAGTCCTTTCACTTCTATTTTTTTTTTGTTATCTCTCCTTCCATTTTAAATTTGTATTTGTTAGTTGGTTTGAAGAGAATTTGACCTAAACGTTATATATACTTTAATAGAGCGTTGTAACAAATCAAATTAAATAAGATTTTAAATATTTCATTGTATAACTCAATTATCCGGAGGTGTATTTGCATGAGAAGTAGTTGTTTCAATGGATATTTATCGTCTTAAGTTGTCTTATTACTTAAGACATTGTTTGCATTTTCACAAATAGTTTTTTCGTAGTTTTATATATTATGTTTAAAGTGTGCAAACTATAAGAAGCGTAAGCTTATTTTCTTGAATTCAAATAGTTTTGAATTTGAATTTATCTTGTATATTCTTATGTTTTACAGTATGTAGATACTAAAACATAAATGAATTCTTACAATTTTTAATACGCTGGACACTGCTATTCTGACCATGGCTTTAGCGATTTAGATCAGTAAAAATATTTTTAAAATACTTTCAATAATATTATACATTTATATGATATTAGATACATACCCTGGCTCTTTACTGAAATTCTAGTGTTGCTATTATCTGCTTCAACGGCGCCCTCGATCAATTGATTTTGATCCATGATGAAACAATTATCCCAGAGTCGCCACATATTTTATCAAAAATAGGTAGTTGTCACAAGGAAAAAATAAACAAAATCCGTGAGAATATAAACTCGTAAGTAAAGTAGGCACAATAAGAAACAATGAGAAAACTGAGAACGAAATATGCACCAACACAATTGCTGATAAAATGATGATTTTTTAACCAAGCAAAACGACCTGTAATGACAAAAATGGGGGTAAAACGATTATTTTTGCTTTCCAAAAGCACGCAGGTAGTTATAGATACATTTTGTGCGGGGCGAAATAGAACCGATTTAGCATCCTTGTCGGCGCGCACCAACTACCCCCCGCGCTGGTCACCCGCAGTGCCGGTAGCCGCAAGGTTGTATAATAATTATAATTTTATTGGGGGTATTCAAGTTCGATTTTTATTGCTCAGCAAAAGAGCGGTGAATAGACTATAAATACAAATAATTTGAGGTGGTGATAGGTAAATACACTTGTAATCGTAATCTTTGTGAGTAAATTGAATTGTCATATTAATGTCTGATTTGCCTTCACATAACCTACAAATTAAAAGTTTATTTACAATATAATACAATATAAACACACAATCTGCATCACACCACTAAATTCTTAAAACGTCTAATTTGATTGGTCAAATTATAAAACAGATTATAAGTTATAATAATGTATAACCAAATTATACTTTCATGTAATCAATGACATTTTACCTATCACATTCTTTTGAAGTTTGTCTACATTATTTTTGTTGAAAAATTTTCTGCATATACTTAAGAATATACGTGTCTATTCAAGAACTTATCTGACCGAATGTACCTCGGGCAATAATAATCACGTAGTTTTGTTGATCCCTTCAGGTAATTGCCCTCTTGGCGTCGGAAAATTACTAAGCAACAGACTTCGGGTTAAACAAAATGAATGCGTAATTATCATTGCCCTTGGGACATTATAGCTGATAATTTGTAATAACAAATGTAAAGTTCGTTTAGAATAACTTAACATTTAGAATTTAAATGTGTTTACATATTCTGTAACGGAAATTGAATGCAACATAGTTATTGACAATTCTTTTATTTTGAAAGAATCTCAAAATATTGTACATTTTTAGTGTGTGTACTATGTTTAGTAAAGTGTGTCTTATTTGCATGGATGTAACATAGTATTTTTAATATATACATGGAGGGTAAGGTCAATAATTTATATTCTTTAAATGTAGGTTTGCATGTTTCTGTGTACTTTAAATTGAATATCAGTCTTATAATACGTTTTTGTATTATAAATAATCTGTCCATATCACTCTACAAACCCCATAATACAATGTTATATGTTAAATGTGAGTATACGACGGCGTAGTAAATATTAATAATACAGCTAAGATCAAACTAATTTTTTAGATAGGATATTAGATAATATGTTTTATTTGCCTAAGTATTTTGATAATGTTACTGTTTCTATTTTATTGTTTTTATGTTCGAATGTGGTATTATTTGACTTTTTATGGATATTAGATAAATGCATAATTTCTGTTTTAGCAATATTCACGATTAAATGATTAGTTTTACACCAATTGGTAAACTGGCTGATAACGTCAGTAACTTTATATTTTGCTCCTGTTTGAGTATCTTCCGATACAACAATCGCTGTATCGTCCGCATACATGAACACTTGTCCGGCAATAATGTAATTTGGTAGGTCATTGACAAAGAGTACTAATAATAATGGACTAAGATTGCTCCCTTGGGGTGTAACCATATTTAATGTATATTCTTGTGATTTAGTGTCTCCATATTTAACTATATATTTCCGGTCAGTAAGATACGATACGATCCAGCTATTAATACTTCTGAAACCAATATTATATAATTTTTTGCTTAGCAACTCAATGTTAATAATATCAAATGCTTTTTTAAGATCAAATAGTATAACAAAAGCCTATTTTTTGTCATTCAAATGGTTTAGGCAGTGTTGTACTAAATCAATGCCCGCAGTTTTAGTTTTTCCTGGAAAAAATCCATGCTGGCATTTATTTAGTATATTAAATTTGCTCATAGTTTTTTAATTTTTTTTTGAAACGACACTAAGTATACATATCGGCCTATAGTTGTATATATCAGACGTGTCGCCTTTTTTAAATATAGCGGTTATATGGCCTATCTTAAGAATAGTTGGATATTTTCCCTGTGTTGCCGAAATATTTATAATGTCTACCAAAAACGGAGCAGTAATATCCGCATTCGTTTAGACTAATTTTAATGGAAATTCATCAAATCCCAAAGAATTTGTGTTAGGTAGTAGTTGTATAGTAATAATTATTTCGTTTTTTGTAATTGGTACAAATAAACAGGTGTTAGGATATATAAAATCATTTGTTCTATCATTTGCATCGCCAATGGAAAATTTTAAAGCAGTTACAGATTTTTTGAAAACAGTTGCATAGTCATTTGAGATTTCCTGATTATTTTTATTTGAATCAATTTTATATTATTTTTTATTTTTAATTTGAACGAGGTTCCATAATGCTTTCACCTTGTTAGTTGAGTTATAGATTTCGTTAGCTAAATACTGCTTTTTCTCAAGGTCAACTAGATTTTTAAGTTTTTTCTTTTTAGACTTGTATAATTACCATATCCTCTGAACCTATTAAATTTATAAGCGAGTCTAGAGCTTTCACATCATTATATAAATTTTGGAGTTCTATCCATAAAATAATTTTCTTTTGCTTTTACTGATTCGACCTAAACATTTTCTTTTGGGGAAAACTTTTACTTCTATGCTCCATTTTATATGTTGATAAAAATCGTTATAGACGACGTCAATATCAATATTATTTGACCACTGCATATACTTACTGTGTTTAATGAAGTTCTGTCAAAATTGTATCATATTGTATGTTAAAAAATTCCGTGCCATGATACAAGTGCTCTATTTAGGTTTAGATGATTTTAATTTTATGTCAATCATTTTGCAAAATGGTCTGACAGACCTGGATTGAAATCAAATGTAGCCGCTGCTTTATTGCTATCATTTATAATAGTATAATTAATAGAAGTCATTGTCGGTTCATCAGTTTTCCAAACTCCAAAGTAAGCTTATTTGACAAACATTTAACAAACTCCAATATAAAGAAAACTTGAGTTTGCCAATAGTTTGCAAAATATTTACAAAATATAAAAACGAATTAAAATTAATATCAACTTTCTGCAAAAATTTTGTTCCATTGAGACAAGTTTCCAATAGTCATTAAAACAAATACTTCTCGCGCTAATACCACGACAGATATTGAATTATACAATGAATATTTGAGTTACACGACAGATTTACTATTCTATGCATAATTTATATGCAAAATGCAACATCAGGTCAAATTATTCTCTCACCAAACTAAATGAATCAACAGGAAATTAAAATAAATTAAAAAAATACAGGGAATGAATATTAATTGAACGAATCTTAGGCAATCTTAGAGAAAAAAAAAGTCTTAAGCCATCTATAGACGCGTTTTGAGATTTATCCGTCATCAGTATAGCTATGCTTTAGACTTTTAATACAAAAAGTTAATAAAATAAACAAAAAATATACAGGAATGTTAAAGTGCGAATGCATCCGCGTTCTCCTGATTTAACCATTATGTTAATTAACGTTTGTTGACGGCATACGCCTTTTTACAAAATAATACATAAATCTACAAGTGCTAGTATATAAAATATGAAACACATAAATTCTAACGCATTTGTATATATACATCCTACAATATAAATGTTATAAACAAAATATTATTATGATATATCATAAAATGGAAAAGTAAATATAATATTTCACTTTAAAATACAAAAAAAAAATAGTATGCAGACTGCTTTGTCGGTACGCAAAAAAACATGAGCCCCTATGTTTTAATTTAATCTGAAATTTAAAAAAGATTCTTTAAATAAATCAAACCAATCATAATTGTTAAATATATTCCCTAACTTCATTATGCGCGACACAGAATTGTTATAACCAGATTGGGTTGTGTGTGTTACTTCGTAAAAAAGCGGTTTAAAGCGTGTCCTGCTGGTAGTATGAAACGATATATTTTCTGATAAATTAGGTAAGTAATTATGTCCATGTAATAAACGATAAAGTAAGCAAAGGTGCGCATTAATTCTACGTTCGGCAAGAAGATCGATATTGAGCACACCCATTATAGCTGCAGACTCTCCTGGTCTATGGGGCTGTCCTGATTTATACTCCATACATCTCAGAAATGTCTTCTGTACTTACTCCAGCCGATTAGTATGAGCAGCAGTAAAAGGGGTCCAAATTGGCGAAGCATATTCCAGATTAAATCTGACCAGGGAACAGTACAGTGTTCTTATGCAGTCGATACCTAAATCTTTACTAATTTGCCATACGTAGCCCCACATTTGCATGGATTATTACAAATATTTAAAATGTGACTGTTAAAAGTAAATTTTGAATCGAATGTGACACCCAAATCCTTTATTGTCGTGACTCTTACGAGGTGTGTGGAATTAATTTGATATGTAAATATAACTGGATTATTACATCTGAAGGTAGACGTCGTAAAACATTTTTTTACATTTAGATGTAATTAATTCACAAGGCATCAATCCGATAAATGACCTAGATCATTCTGTATATTTTTACAGTCCATTCGCGATTCAAATATTTTAAATAACTTAAGGTCTGTTACCGGCGCTTGTTCGCAAGCGACGCTAACTTCCGCTCAGTGAATAATTAAATTCATAACAACAGCCTCATTTAAATTTTGTATTCACTTCACTTTTTTTATTTCTCAAATGATCAAAGTCGTGTCAAATCAATTCGTTAAGCATAAGTCCATTCTATAACTTTCTTCTAGCTACATGGAACCTCAAGTTTAATTTTAATTTTTTTTTACATTCGCATTTTCCACATTTAGGCAGCTCGAAGAAATTTTGTACAAACTGTACTTTGGCGACAAAGCAGGTAATTTCTCTCAGCTAGACAGCGTACCTTTTGTGTACAAGAATACACAAACCGCACCATCCCACTTACCTGAGTTGGGGATGCGTACGTATTAACAAGGGTTGATACAACATCTGTTGTGACGTCAGCGGACCAACCCGTAAATTCGCCGAATCGAAAAGCTATACAATGCGATGGAAAAACCCTAGCGTTTTTCGCGATTTATAGCTCAACCACGCATCGTACAAATCAACGATGAGAACCACGAGATAGCTGAGAGAAATACCTTTTGAATAGTTACAAATTCAATAACAGAATTCATGCGCCAAACACGTAAAACTTCGAGTTGCCATAATGTGGAAAAACATTTTTCACGTTATTTTTTTTTTTTTTTTCTTTCAACTGAAACTTATTTGTCTTTTATAACTTCCCGAGTTTCCATGTAGCAGAAAAATAACATTTCATTTCTCAGTATCAACATCGCTTGAGCAAAACATAATTATTTTTAAATAATTTTTACATAAACTCTTTGTTCTTATTAATTTGCTCAAGCATAATAACGGTTAGTCGGAACAACAATTTTAAAATGGTTTTGACACAATTTGCGAAAGGAAATGACCTATCAAAACATATTTAAACATATCGACTTTAATTTTGTAAATATTTTTAAATGATTTTATTTTGACACAACCATTCTTTCGCCAAAACACGGTTGTGTAAGTACGCACGGACATAGAACAATTTTCTCCACATTTTCATTCTCACATCGTAGAGAAAATTAGTTCAGAATGTAATTCTTTTATTTATTTCATTTATTTGCGTCCGTGCCGCTCCGATGAGCCATCAACCGTGTTCGGGCGAAGAATGGTTAATTCACCCCCAAAAGTCATGGTGGGGGTGCTAGCCCTTAAATAGCGCGGCACTTTTGGCACCAGGAGGGGTGTTCAATCAGTTGCAGACCGGTGTTAAATCAGTTCCGAATCAGTTGACAAAAGTGTCGTTTTTGTTTAAACCGTAAGTTGTGAAGTCCTTTCGTGCCGCGTTATTTAAATTTTTCGTACATTGTTCTTCGTAAGTTTATTTTGTTATCTCACTTATTTTTCTCTTTTATTTTATTTTTTTTTTAAGTTTACTTGTTCGTATTTTCTTTGCTATTTTTTTTTGTAAATAAATTTCATTGTCTTATTAAAAAAAAGGCTTTATTTATATTCTTTCAATTCAATTTAATTTCAAATTAAATTTTACAGAAGTAAATAAAATAAGTGAAATTACAATTCCGTGTGTGTGATCCCGTACTGACGTCCGCGCCTACAAGATTCGAGAAAACCAAATCTACGTACTAAAAGGTAAACCGAAACATTTCTTTCTTTATTAAGTTCTTTTTCTTGTGACCGTGTGAACCATCGAGCTAACCGGGTAATCGCGGGAACCGATTTAGATTACTTGGCCAGCGAATTATTTTGTTCTAAATCGGGGTTTTCGACTCAAAAGTCCAAAGCCGCAAAACCCCCCCGTTGATAATTGGCGCCCAACGTGTATTTTTCTTGCAAATTATCTTCATTGATAATTTAGTTATTAAAATTCAACTCACGATCCTGAAGAATCAGAAATAATTTGAATTTATCTAATTTTAAAGATTCATTTTCACCTCACTATTCAAATTATTTCGTTATTTTGGCCAATTATTCTCATTGTTCATACTGTGTGCTAATTTTTTTTTCCAGCAGTGCTAAGTGATAATTACTTTTTTTTAAATGTCTTTTGAACAATGAGAATACTTTAATTCACATAGTCACAAGTTAGGTTTTTAGTGTTTCCTCCCTATAGATTTCTCGACGGGGCCGAGTGCTTATATTGTGTATCTCGTGTTAAATTATCTTATTTAAACAAATATAATGGCCACACATGCAATGGACACGCGCTCCAAAACCGACAAGGTAAATAACCCGGACAACATCCTCGACGGGGCCGCCAGTTCTGATGAATCAGACGCGACAGATATCACCACCGTACCGAGCGAACACGCTCTCAGCATTGGGGGACACACATCGGTATCGCGTTCTTCATCGCGCTCTTCATCACGAGCTTCGTCACGTAAGCCGAATAAGCTAACGGAGATCGACGATTTAATGAAGAAAATGCATCGAGAATATGCAGAATTAACACAGCGGCTTACTCAGGAAAGAGAGGACGAGCTGCGGAGGCTAGCAGAAGAAGAAGAGGAGGAGGAAGAAGAAGATGACGTGGAATCGCTAAAAGCAAAGCTCCAGCAAATGATGGAAATCGCAGCTTCGAAGGAAGCGGCCCTTCGTAGAGAAGCCAAAAAGGCTAGAGCGGAGAGAGACGCATTTGCACAGCAACTACGGAATCAGGCCGAATCCCGGAACTCGGAGATCATGCGTGATCTACCAACACCACCCACGAACCCGGTGATGCCCATCAACGTAGTAGCCGATATTCACACATCGCCTGCAAATAATAGCCCCGCCCGCCCCATTACGCAATTTCCGCCAACTGCAACTTTTAACTCCAACGACAACTACGTAATAGAGCTGCGATGTGAGTCACTATTCTCAAAATCAAACGAGAAATCGAAATTTGACGGCCGCGACCCCGGAAAATTTCTCACCCAGCTGGAAGCTGACTTTAAGGGCCTGAACTTAAGTGATGAAACGAAGCATAAATATGCGTTAAGTCGTATGGACGTCGAAGACGCTGAGCGATACAGAGGCTATTTCACCGCTGATCTGACTTGGGAACAGGCAAAACAAGTTTTCATCAAGTCAATAAATCCAGCGTACATCGCCCACGAGGAAATGGTCGAATTAATGACGAAGCTGCAAGGTGAGACTCCAGCAGGCACGTACGTCGTCCGAAAACAAACCCTCTTTAATCGGCAGCTTCCTTCTTGGAGTGAAGAGAATAAAACGACCGTAATCTGGCGGTTGGCATCACAAACTCTACGCCAAGCTTTATTCTTTAGACCAAGCACCGTATCCGACTTCGTAAATCAAGCTGCTGCAATTTCGTTTTCCGAAGTGAACTTCATCCCCTCGGGTTACGCAGCCCCGAAGCCTGCACCCCCAGAAGTACTCTCTCAAAAGGAAGTGCCGCCTTCGAAAAGCCAACAAGTGCATCACCAACCTAACTCATCGTATGTTCACCGCCCCAAGAAAAACACGGCCAGCCGCCCCCGATCACCATATTACCATCAACAGGACAGATCGCATCAAAAAGCTTCAAACACAGGTGAGCAATCCAATAATGAAACATACATAAATGTTACAGAACCACCTAATCGAAATAAGCGGTACACGAGGAAGCCAAACCGACCCCACGAGCCACTATTTTGCCTGAAATGTAATAAGGGCTATCACTGGCACAAAGAATGTCCTCAGCGGTCGGGAAACGCAAAAGAGCGGCAGGATCACAACTAAATAACCTCTGTTCACCTGCCGCCTCCGTACATCGTCAACGCAACGCCCGAAGGAAGAGAGACAAGGCCATTGAGAAAAGTCATCCCGGTACGAGGCGCCTGCCCATCCTGGCGAATCCACAATGATGACCACTCATCCCGGCTTCTCCGCAAGGAAGCCCATCTATCCCGACGCCTCCACGATGACAGCTCATTCCGGCGCCTCCACATCGATGTCTACAGCGAGCCAAGAACATTCCAGAGCCATTCCACCGAGGAAAGTTGATCGCCCCAGCACCGACGCAGGACACAACAAGCATCATCGCAGTGGTCTACCTCCGTTCGACAACGTGAACGCCTGTTCAGCTAGAGATGATAGCAGAACGCAAGACGTATCCCAGCCCCTCCACCAGGATAGCTGCGAAAACCAGCCCTCGCGACAACAGGAATTTCCTAGCGCCCACCTGGATGAAGAGGAAAAGAACCGGCCGCTGTGTGTTGTTTCGATACACACCTCGCAACTCGTGCTCCTGCCACTCAAGATGCGCGAAAATACATTAACATGTCTCTTGGACCTCGGGGCGAATCAAAACTACGTTCGACCAGGAATTTCCGAGTACGTCCGACCACTGCGCGGAAAAACAAACTTAGCTGGGGAGAACATGACCGCAGAAGTGACGGGAATAACAACATTGGAATTCCAACTCGGCACCCAGCATTTTTCCGAAGACTTTTTAATAATGCCCGGACTTCGCTACGAAGCAATCCTCGGGATTGGATTTTTCATACGGCATGATGCGGTAATCGACTGCAGCAAACGCTGTATTCATCTCGGCACCGGGTTACGCCAAACAATCCGGTGGACCGAACTGCTCAAGCACGAAGATGACAAATCTCCTCCGCGACTGGACCATGATTTCACCGAAGACAACGCCGAAACATTCGACGAACTAGTCGAAAGATTTGCGAGATCTTTTCGACCGAAGGATTTATTCACTCATCACCCACGCACTACTGAGCATAAAATCCAACTTACAACCACGAAACCCATACGTATCCGACCGTACCGCGCTAACCCAGCACGTAAACAAGAGATCGATAAACAAGTGGAAGACCTTCTAGCCCAGGGGATAATCGAGCCTAGCACAAGCCCTTACGCATCTCCGATCGTTTTGGTTAAGAAGAAGGATGGAAGCAGCCGTTTCTGTGTCGATTATAGGAAGGTCAATGAAGTTACTATTTCGGAACCGACCCCAATGCCTATAATTCAAGAAGCGCTGAGGGACCTTGGAGATGCTAAAATATTTTCGACACTTGACCTCAAGAGTGGATATTGGCAAATCCCCATGGAGGAAAAATCCAAACTGTACACCGCCTTTTCCACCCCAGACGGTGGACATTATCAGTTCAAAGTGATGCCGTTTGGACTGAAAAACGCCCCTGCTACGTTTCAGAGATTAATGTCACAGGAAGTGCTTGCGGGGATGATGCACGACTTCGTCATGGTGTATTTGGATGACATAATCGTCTATTCAAATACACCTGAAGATCACCTCAGGCACCTGGCATTAGTCTTTGAGCGTCTAGACTAATTCGATCTCCGCCTAGGCGTTGAAAAATGCTCTTTTGGAAAAAAGGCATTAGAGTATTTAGGGCATATGGTTGACGCCGATCGAACCCGTCCGTTGAAAAAGCACCTGGATCAGATAACCAATCACACAGTTCCGAAAACACGCCGCCAATTGCGAAAATTTATGGGAATCTGCAACTGGGTTAGGCAGTATATTCAAGGATTTGCCGACATCGCCGCTCCACTTAACGAATTAACTGCCACAACACGCCCATTCAAGTGGACACCTGCTGCTACCGCCGCCATGGAGACGTTACGCCTGCGAGTTCAACAGCCACTACAACTCCATCGACCCCTGCCGGAACTACCTTATACAGTGCAAACGGACGCTTCGCAGTTAGGAATTTCGGCAGTGTTATTTCAAATGACCGCAACAGGGGAGAAGAGGATAATTTCATTTGATTCGGCAAAATTGAATGAAACACAGAAGAGATACCATATCAACGAACAGGAGTGCTTAGCTCTTGTGTGGGCTCTTCAACGATATCGCCCTCTTCTAGAAGGCCGGCATTTCCACGTAGTTACAGATAGCACGGCGTTGACGTGGTTATCGAAATTCAAAGACCAAAAGTCAAAACTCACAAAATGGGCTCTCCAATTACAGAGTTTTGACTTTGAGATTAGCCACTGTGCGGGGAAATCCAATCAACTGCCAGATATGCTAAGTCGCGACCCGGAAAATCAATTAGTTGGAGAATTGCCCGACTTAGAAGACATTTTGCCACCGCAATTAAATACGATAGGCGTCCCTCTTCTCCACTCCATTATGGAAGCGCAAAAACTCGATGAAAACGCGCAGATGATGTTACAACTACTTGCTGATCCGAATCACACCGAATGGATTGAATATAACCGGATATGGGAGGAAATAGACGGATATATTTATCGCCGACCAGAGGATGATCGTGACAGAACTTTCTACGTCCCCGTATCAGCAATTCCCAGAGTTCTACACGCAATGCATGATGAGGCCGTTCACCCAGGACCTGATGAAACTTTGCGTAGCATTCGTAGTCGATATTACTGGTCTACGTTACCTACGGATGTTAGAAATTACGTGAAGAAGTGCCTCATCTGCATTGCTACGAAGCGTGGTAAGAACCAGAAGAAAGCGCCCATGAAAGCACGCATTCCCTTCCCTCCATTCGACACGCTAGCTGTGGATTTAATGGGCCCATACCCAGCAACGAGCATGAAGAAGAGGTTTATTCTCGTGGTAACCGATCTTTTTACTAAATGGGTTGAAGCATTCCCGATTGGCCAAGCTCGTTCCAACAATATTCTGAAACTGTTGGAAGAGCAAATATTTCACAGATTCGGTTACCCGAGGGTAATAATCAGCGATAACGGACCGCAGTTCGCCGCTAAACGATGGCGCGATCAACTACGTGATTGGGGAGTGGATGCGTATTATACTCCGGTGTACCACCCGCAAGCGAATCCGACAGAGCGCAGAAATCAAGAATTGAAGAAGTGTCTCCGGATTCGAATGCTAGGACAACCCGGAAACCAGTGGGCTCGTCATCTTCCGCCTATCCTATTTGAGCTTCGATCTCGTTCGAACGCCGCCACAGGGTTAACACCAGCACGCGCTCTTCTAGGATATGACCTACCTCGTCAAGCGGAACGCCGAATTCCAGCAACCTTACCAGGAAGAGAGCGAGCAGAAAGACTGGAGGACATTCAACAAAACCAGCGGCAGTACATCCGCCGTTACGACCGTCCAAACGAGCCTGCTAAGTTTACAAGAGGACAGCAGGTTGTTATCCGGAACCATCCGATTAGTGACGCGCACAATCCGGCAGGGTTCGCGCCCAAATGGACAGGACCTTATGCGGTACGTGAACGTGTTACGGATGTCGTGTATCTGATCGATCGAGATGGCCACGACGTTAGAGTGCATGCGGATGATATACGGCCTGCAGAGCAACGAGATATCCCTACGCCGGATTTTCCCGATGCAGACGACGCCGCTGACGACCCACCTCCAGGCCCTCCCGGTCCATTGTGATCACAGTGCCTAGTTCTCCGCGAAAAGACGCTACACCGAAAACTAGAGACACTATACCCTAGGACGCTTAAGTGTGCAAGTAATTTAGTGTAAGTTAGTGTAATTTTCTGTAAATAATTTATTCGACCTCGTGAGTTCGCGAAACTGTTGGTACATCCGGTACAGCAGATATACAACGCGCGAGAAAGTGTTAGACTGACAATGGGCAGTTTCTTAATCCCATTGTGGCGCCCAAAACTGCAAAACGCTGCTATATACAGACTGATGCCAACACAACATACCGATGCAGCCAACGAAGAAGATAAGAAGAAACCATTTGGCATTCGTTTCACAATATTTTTATGTTCATTTTCTCGTTCTTCTTATATGTTTTTCTTCTTTCTGTTGTTTTTTTTTCATACTTGTGCTTTCCATACATCTCATATACACGAATTTTGATCATTTGACGGGGCCGAATTGTTACCGGCGCTTGTTCGCAAGCGACGCTAACTTCCGCTCAGTGAATAATTAAATTCATAACAACAGCCTCATTTAAATTTTGTATTCACTTCACTTTTTTATTTCTCAAATGATCAAAGTCGTGTCAAATCAATTCGTTAAGCATAAGTCCATTCTATAACTTTTTTCTAGCTACATGGAACCTCAAGTTTAATTTTAATTTTTTTTTACATTCGCATTTTCCACATTTAGGCAGCTCGAAGAAATTTTGTACAAACTGTACTTTGGCGACAAAGCAGGTAATTTCTCTCAGCTAGACAGCGTACCTTTTGTGTACAAGAATACACAAACCGCACCATCCCACTTACCTGAGTTGGGGATGCGTACGTATTAACAAGGGTTGATACAACATCTGTTGTGACGTCAGCGGACCAACCCGTAAATTCGCCGAATCGAAAAGCTATACAATGCGATGGAAAAACCCTAGCGTTTTTCGCGATTTATAGCTCAACCACGCATCGTACAAATCAACGATGAGAACCACGAGATAGCTGAGAGAAATACCTTTTGAATAGTTACAAATTCAATAACAGAATTCATGCGCCAAACACGTAAAACTTCGAGTTGCCATAATGGGGAAAAACATTTTTCACGTTTTTTTTTTTTTTTTTTTTTTTCAACTGAAACTTATTTGTCTTTTATAACTTCCCGAGTTTCCATGTAGCAGAAAAATAACATTTCATTTCTCAGTATCAACATCGCTTGAGCAAAACATAATTATTTTTAAATAATTTTTACATAAACTCTTTGTTCTTATTAATTTGCTCAAGCATAATAACGGTTAGTCGGAACAACAATTTTAAAATGGTTTTGACACAATTTGCGAAAGGAAATGACCTATCAAAACATATTTAAACATATCGACTTTAATTTTGTAAATATTTTTAAATGATTTTATTTTGACACAACCATTCTTTCGCCAAAACACGGTTGTGTAAGTACGCACGGACATAGAACAATTTTCTCCACATTTTCATTCTCACATCGTAGAGAAAATTAGTTCAGAATGTAATTCTTTTATTTATTTCATTTATTTGCGTCCGTGCCGCTCCGATGAGCCATCAACCGTGTTCGGGCGAAGAATGGTTAATTCACCCCCAAAAGTCATGGTGGGGGTGCTAGCCCTTAAATAGCGCGGTACTTTTGGCACCAGGAGGGGTGTTCAATCAGTTGCAGACCGGTGTTAAATCAGTTCCGAATCAGTTGACAAAAGTGTCGTTTTTGTTTAAACCGTAAGTTGTGAAGTCCTTTCGTGCCGCGTTATTTAAATTTTTCGTACATTGTTCTTCGTAAGTTTATTTTGTTATCTCACTTATTTTTCTCTTTTATTTATTTATTTTTTTTTTTAATTTACTTGTTCGTATTTTCTTTGCTATTTTTTTTTGTAAATAAATTTCATTGTCTTATTAAAAAAAAAGGCTTTATTTATATTCTTTCAATTCAATTTAATTTCAAATTAAATTTTACACAAGTAAATAAAATAAGTGAAATTACAATTCCGTGTGTGTGATCCCGTACTGACGTCCGCGCCTACATGATTCGAGAAAACCAAATCTACGTACTAAAAGGTAAACCGAAACATTTCTTTCTTTATTAAGTTCTTTTTCTTGTGACCGTGTGAACCATCGAGCTAACCGGGTAATCGCGGGAACCGATTTAGATTACTTGGCCAGCGAATTATTTTGTTCTAAATCGGGGTTTTCGACTCAAAAGTCCAAAGCCGCAAAACCCCCCGTTGATAGGTCATCTGCATACAAAGATAAATTAGATTGTTTTATTACATATTACAAATCATTAATAAACAGAGTAAACGAAATTGGACCACAATGTGACCCCATAGATTTAAAATTTTTAATTTTAATATATTGTACTCTGTTATTTAAAAAAAGATGATATCCAATTTAGAGTGCTACTATAAAATCCAATAGAGTTTAATTTATATAAAAGAACATTGATATCAATTCTTCGTAAAGTCAGTATAAATAGTGTCGACTTGAAAACGTGTATTCCATGCACAGTTCTATCCGTTCTATAAATAGTATAGTTAAATAATTGTAGTTGACTATTTGTTATGTCTTCGTATAACCATGTTTGTACAATAATAATATTATAATTGTTAATACTAACAGCTAATAAAAAGTCTGTAATTGTCGTCCACAAGCCACCACAATTTTGGTAATAGATATTTAGTTATCACGTTTTTTATTGATGATGGTCTTATTCCTTAAATAAAGAGATCCGTTCCGATACGCAATATATAAGTCCGATTCGCCGTTCAATTTTCTAGCGTTGAGTTCACCTTTTAAATTATTGAAGTAGGTTATTTGTTTAGAAGTCCTGTCGGCGTCAAAAATTAACGACGAATTGGGTGCTGATGTGTTACTTCTGTTCGCATAAATATTACTCCTTAGAATCGCTTGTGCATGTTCTATATTTTTGCAAATAATTTTGAGAGGTGTAGGCTTACTATTTGAACCTAATTTACCTAACCTGATTGTTTTAAAAGGTAAGTTGGTTATTTTGCGAGACTCTTATAAGTTGTAAATAATTGTCTTATCATGATTTATGCGTTCTTCGACTGATTGTAAAGATAACTCTTGCAAATTTAAAATATTAACATCAGATGCTCTTTTTTGTCTTTTTTCAATTTCTAATACAATATTTTCATATGTTTCCCCTGACATTGATTTAATTTCTGATATTTCCAATTCTATATCAGCATGTTTAAGTTCTATTTGCGATATACATGCCTCTAAACTATCGTAACAATTCGTCATTAACGTTTTAATTTTATTTTTAAATACGTAAAATTGTTCAGTTATTATTAAATACAAGGATCCAGCAGAAGTTGGTGTATCGATAGATAAAAGAGAAGCAGGCATTTTGCACTTTGGACAGGTACATTTCGTTTTAGATGATATAAGTTGGGCAATTTCGTTGTTTATTTAACCAGTACATTTGTTATGAATATGTTTGCCACATTGATCTTCACATTTTATATTAGGGGTACTTGGTGTAACACTCCCATTAGAAATGTCACATGAGTGAAATATTATATGTCCCCTTTTCTTAAAAACATAATTTACAGACAGACATTTTATACGATACAATAACTTATGGATGCAATTACCAATGTATGTAAATTATACTTCTCGATCATTTGAAAACGCATTTGATAATATGAAACAAAGAGTTATTAGCTGTATCAACGCTGAAGGATCACATTTTGAACACCTACTATAACTTGTATTCACCATAGTTTTCAGTTTGTTTCCTAAATATAAATACTGTTTTGTTTTTTAATTTTTTTGACATTACTTGAATTTAATTAATTAGATAACCTCTAATCTACTGCCGCATTTTGAAAGCAGGCTTGCCAATCGTGTTGTTGTAGTCAAGGACTACTCTGAATCTTTTTTTTTCAATCTCATGATATAAACCCGGCATAACTACTAATAACCTGGTACAACAGATTTATGCTAAAGTTAACTTTATGTTAACTAATACTTTTAACGTAAACTGGTGCAAACGGGTAGAAGCCGCTTTTTCCCTCACTGTACTCAATTATTAAGTTGACGAAGGCCATATCGGAAAGGAAATTGTATGGGTTATTAGGGAGTTTTAGTTTATTGTTTTACGAAATACGGTAACGCTAATATCTACGCTAAACTTGCTTATTGCCCCGCAACGCAGACAGTTACCGTGTAACAAACAAGTTTAGCGTAGTTGTTTGCGTTACCGTATTTTGAAAAACGATAAACCAAAACTCTCTATTATAATTATATTATCATGTCGATTAGGATGGTAATGAAAGTTTAAGAACAGAATAATCATATTAGTATGAGTAATAAAAAATAAATAAAACACACCTCTTGAACACGTGTTGCAGTTATTAAATAATGGTTCTGCATAAATAATAATATAATGATTCCTGAATATTCTGGAACTAAAGATACATTACATTGTCTTGTACAGTATATCGCATCGTACATTATCGATTCTTGTCCGTGGTAACATCATGTCGATTTGCTCTTCTTCTTAATATACGTGTGGTAGTAAAAGTTTGAGAACAAACTAATAATGAGAGTGTTGTTGACTAAGATTAAATAGAGAATAACTCTTGGATACGTGTTGCAGCCATTTAATATTGGTACGAGGTAGATGACTATAAATAGTCCAAATTGAAACTGAAATTAAACACATGTTATATATTTTTTTAATTATAGTTACATTCTTCATTCAATGGTATACCTCTGTTTGAAATCAAAGTTGACACTAGCACACTAACGCCTGGTATTATCAACACATTTTAAAGGACAGTTAAGCTGAGATGATATTTAAGAGTGAATATGCAGTATTACCAACCTGTTTAAATGTCGTGTAGCGGATAAATACCCGTTAGCGTTAAATGTCGAAATTTCTCCCTGTAACAATTTGAGTGGCGATTTAACTTGAAGTTTCTAATTTTTAGGTTAAATTACAGTGATTTGTGTTCGGTTGTCATTATAAATACTCGTTAGCGTTAATAATAATGAATTCAAGTTCGTCAAATTTAACCAGCGACTCATCGGATGAAGAAATATTCAATTACGGACAAAAAGGTTCATATGAGTATGTATCTAACAACATAACGATATGTAGGTAACAGAAGACGCCCAAAAATTTAAAATTGCGCCGAAAAACATTTCTTAAATCGATGTCGCTTCAATATTGTATTAGATAAATAATACAAACTAACATACAAGGAGTTTTTCTTTCAAGTATACGTATTCCAAATTCAACCTATTTTCATTAAATCGTTTTTTTCTGTAAGAGTTCAATTTGAAGCTATAAACGAGTATTTTGCACTCCCAGGCTAAGCATAAAGTAAAATTTCTAGTTTAGAGAAGCCCCGTGAAAATTTGTCTCGGGTCGCGTGGCGACCCGAGACAAATTTTCTGGGCTTTTCTAAACTCGAAATTGTACTTTATGCGCCCCACGTACAAAACAAAAATATTGTGAATTTATGTATATTTGAGCCTTACTTGAAATCAGTGTTTTATACGCGTGGCGCATGAAGTAAAATTTCGAGTTTAGAAAAGCCCAGAAAATTGCGCGACCCGAGACAAATTTTCACGGGGCTTTTCTAAACTCGAAATTTTACTTCTTGCTTAGTCTGGGAGTAGAAAACACTCGTTTAAAGTTTCAAATTAAGCTCTTATGAAAAACAACGGATGTCGGAAAATTTACAGCTCATGGATATGTTTACCTAAAAAAAAATTCCCTGTATAACCAAACAAGTGTTCCCTGCAAAAATTAGAGGTTATTATTCAGTGTTACCTACCTGCAAATATGAAATTTACCAAAACGCCATATACAATCTAGTGCCAACAGATCTTAAAATGACATTTATTTAAAAATTCTTTACAAAGATTTATAATACACATGACATTTTTTTTTGTTTGTTTGTTTGGCATAGGTTTTTACCATTCAGCCACTAACGTTGATTTATATTAACATATATTTCGACTAATTTGGACGTCACAACACATTCACACACATCCATAGAACCGGAGACGAGTATTTTTCGTTAGAAATATTACTCGCCTCCGCTGGGAATCGAACCCTCAACCGCTCGGACACGGCGGGCCGCATGACAATTTTTAATGTACCTTTAACCTAAACATTATTTAACTAAATGCCTGTTTAAAAAAAGTTGATAATACTGGGCGTTAGAAATGTGCTATCTACATACAGGGTTTTTTTTTAAGTATATATTTTCTGATGTGTACACTTAACATTTTTAGACATTTGTCTTTTTTTAAGCGTTCAGTTTGGAAATTCTATCAAGTGTTTCCACTCCCTAATTAAGCATAAAGCAAAATTTCGAGTTTTTAAAACCCCTAAAAATTTGGTTTGGACGCGTGGCGAAGCAGAGCTACCAAACTAAATGTTTAGGATTATTTAAACTCGAAATTTTAATTCACGCGCCACGCCTATAATACACTGAAATATTGTGAAGTTTAAAATATACCACTACTTTATGCTCAATCAAGGAGAGGAAACACTCGTTAGAAGTTTCAAATTGAATATTTTTAGACAAACAACGAATGCCAGAACATTTACGAAGTATGCATCAGGATATTGATACTTAAAATAATCTGTGTATACAACAAAACAGTTATTAACATTACTAGATTTAGTTACTTCATTTTGGTTAATACGAGAAGAAATAAAGGCCCAATTAATTTTTATTAAAAGTAGAAAAAAGACCTATATTAAACCACAGCCAAGGGGGCCATTTAAGATTCTGCGATGACTAATAAATTCTAGTAATTTTAGTGACTATTTTGTTAGATTATAAGCAGTGGCGGATTTTCGCACAGGCGCAAAAGACTCTTATCCTTATAAATTTCAACACCTTTCATAAAATTGATGATAGATTTGTAATGTAAACTGTTTATACTTAAAATCAATTATAAATTTAATCGCCATAAATGAACATTATAAATGTTCTTAATTTTTTCTAAATGCTACTAAAATGTCAATACAAGTTATGTTGCGGATATCTCGCGACAATTATTATTTGTGAAATTGTGTGTTTCTTGAAATGTTAATTTGTAAATACGTTTTTATTTCTAAATACTTTTCCACGTATAACTCTATTCTTAAACATGTTTCAACCTTATTTTTTATACTATTGTGCTGAATTGCTTTCTATATATTAGTTCTGCTTGCTGTTACATTTTATTGCTCTATTAGTCTATTTAATATTTTAAGGAATGTAAGCTAACAAGGACGTGTCGAATTTCTATTCGGTTAATGGGCTTTTGTAAATCTGCACGGACCCTTTTTATGACGAGGGGGTGTTGTTTTGGTCACGGCGTATTTCGGAGAAAGTTTGCGTTCAGATATGTACATGGCCATGTGGCCAATTCTCAGAAATGCATCCCTTAACGAAAAAGTACAAGTTTAGGTAAACGAAGGCACCTCCCTTCTTTTATCTAATTGGTAACTTAGAAATATACGGCACAACGCACCCCCACTCTTTGCATATTTCTCGAATTTAGAATTTCAAAATGTAAAGCTCTTGCTTCAAAAACCTCAAACGATACACATCGCGCCTTGTTAACTTACACTACATTCAACTTATAAAAATACTTAAAACGCATTCAAATTTAGTTAAACTTTATTCTGTATATATTGTGTATATATTATTTACGGTGAATATATAACGTTAAGTGCTACGAATTTTATTACTTCACTTATTCACCCGCATCGGAAACAGTGGCGATTTCCGAACCAGTCAAACAGAAATCACCACAGAGAATTATCTTCATTCATTAAAAACAAAAGATAATTTCTCTAAAACAAGTTAACAATTAAAATATTACCATAGTTAATGCTTGTTGCGCTACACTCTTGATGAACAGGATGTACAAATTTGGTGAAGAGAAACACTTGTTTGTTTTATGATTTTATGTTCAGTTTCCTGACAAGTGTTTCGGTCTTCACAGATCAATATCAAAGGTTAAAATTATGTTACTTTTTATATCACATTTTAACCTTTGATAATGATTTGTATAGACCGAAACACGTGTCAGGAAACGGAAAATAAAATCATGGAACAGAACAAGTGTTTTCTTCACCAAATTTAGAATATTACCATTGGATTATACATTTATTTGCGATTTCTTCGAAGTCAAATACAATTTTTTTTCAAACATTTCATTGTTCTTATAATTTACAATGGAATTATAGATAAAATATAAAATTAAAGAAATCGTCGAAAACACTTACAAACTAAACAAAAATGTCCAATATCAAGTCGATTAAATTAACTAAACACTATGAGGGAATCAACTAAGAGCCGCTTTTACGATCCATAGTTACACCTCTGTTAACTTAACCCACTATCTTCAACTTCAACAACTTAAAAATAATATTTTGTTATTTGAGACCATCGCAACATATGATCCAAAATTTAAACCAATTTTAAAATCTTCTAAACAACTGTTTAACCAACTACTTCAATTACAAAAACGCAATTATTACTCAAACATAATAATTCAATCAGACAATAAAAGTAAAACTAGTTGGCAAGTTGTGAAAGAATGAACTGCTAACGATCCTAAACATACACTTCCGGAAGGAAATCTAAATGAAATTGTAACAAATTTTAATCATTTATTTGTAAATGATGCACAGGATACAATCAATAAAACATTAAAACGTCTAAATAACACAAAAAATAATAATATTATAAATAACCAGCACACTATGTTCTTAAATCCAATAGAAGAATCAGAGTTAATAAATATAGTGCATTCATTAAAAAACAAAAAAAGTAGTGGCGTAGACGACATCCCAGTTTGTCTAATATAAACTGTTATTCATATTGTTGCAGGGCCCCTGTGCCATGTAATAAATGCTACATTTGAGGAAGGAGTATTCCCAAAAGAAATGAAGGTAGCGCTGATTAAACCAATTTATAAAAAGGGAAAGGTAAATTCTCTGTGTAACTACAGGCCTATCAGTCTTCTTCCGTCATTTTCAAAAATTTTTGAACATGCAATAGCCAAAAGACTGATAAGTTTCATCGAAAAACATAATATTCTGAGCAACCAACAACACGGGTTCGTAAAAAGGAAAAATATAAACACAGCACTCTTTGATTTCACTAAGATTATATATGATGCGCTGGATAATAATGAACTAGCATGCGGTATTTTCCTGGACCTGTCTAAAGCATTTGACAGTGTATCGCATGACCGCCTATTAGATAAGCTGAACTCATATGGAATACGAGGTACAGCAAATACATTGCTTAGGTCTTACCTATCAGACAGACAGCAAATCGTAAAAATAACTCATGACAACAAACATTTTGAATCCGCGCCTCTGAATATAACATTAGGACTTCCTCAAGGCAGTGTTTTAGGGCCGTTGTTATTTATATTATTTATAAATGATTTGTTTAATGAAGTGACCAATAACAAATGTGCTGTCATAAACTACAGACGATACAAATGTGGCAGTTCGAGGCCATGACTATCTAGAGCTAAAAGAAAATGCAACTAGCATCCTAGCATACTTAGAAAATTGGTTTAACGAAAACAGGTTGCTATTAAATAAAGATAAGACACAATGCGTCCTATTTCACATTAATAAACGAAACGAAAATCCAAATACAATGCACATTAACAAGTCAAATTATGACTTAACAACGTCATCAAAAGTGCTCGGGGTATATGTTGATGCTGGCCTAAGGTGGAAACATGACATAGATGCTATTTGTCATAGGTTAAGTAGTAGCTGTTACATGTTGCGTGTCCTTGCTAAAAATGTGGATACAAAATTGGTAAAAACAGTATATTTTGCCAATTTTGAGTCAATAATGAGGTTTGGCATTATTCACTGGGGTGGCACGTCAGAATTAAATAGAGTCTTGGTTATCCAAAAACGTGTTTTGCGAATAATTCTTCAATTAAAACCTAGAGAATCATGTAGAACTAAATTCTCTAAACTAAATATCTTGACAGCCATAGGGATCTATATCTACGAATGTCTCCTATTTCTTAACCATGAAATGGGACACAATTTTAACACACTAAATAAACTAAACATGCGATACCCGAAATTGAATCATTCATTTACCCAAAAAGGAGTCCAATATGCCAGTTTGCGTTTCTATAATCACCTGCCTAGACATATCCAACAAGAAAAGAATCATGTATCATATAAACATTTAATTTATGATTTAATCTGTAAGATAGAACCATACAGCATTGAAGACTTCTTTAATTTTAAATTTTAAATTGTAGAGAATACTGTTTTATGTGACACTATTTTTACATTATACCAGAATGTATTTTGTGTATTTGTATAAAATAAAGATTATTATTATTATTATTATTATTATTATTATTATTATTATTATCAGTTTGCCCCATGCTTCGAGCTTGGGTTAAACCTGTGGTGGGCCGTTTCTATGGATATAGATTTATTGTGACAATTTCATTTTCAATTGAAAGTAGAGGTTAGCTTAGTATGGATAAATCCAAGAGCCATAAAACGAATTTTAAGACGGAGGAGATAAATTTACTTGTCGAACTGGCAAGTAAATATCAGAACTTCACTGGTACTTTCTGTATATTATTATTTATATTAAAATATGTTCTTCTTTGTATTATAATTATTGTTATATGAATTCAGAGTGTAAGAAGACAGATACTATTTCCAATAGCACAAAATAAAATAAATGGAGAAAGTTGGCTGCAGAGCTCAACGAACAATTCCCTAAGCATGGAACAGCCAAAAGTCTAAAGTTCTAGTGGAATGGTTTAAAAAAGAGTACACGTAAGGAGACAGGTGGTGGTGGTGCTTGTGGTGCTTGTGGTAGTGGCTTAGAAGTCATAGGCAATAAGGTGTTGGGTGTCATCGGCACTAGTGCAACTGGCTCAAACTATACGTATGACGATGACTTTGGTCGGTAATTTTAATTACGAGTCAAACAATATTTCTATGTGGTTTGTTAAAGTGGATACTCACTTCATATTTTCCATACTAAATATAAGTTTTTAATAATTATTGTATATATAAACAATCTTTACTCTGAGTCTAAAATTATAATAAATTAAGTTAAACTAAAAAAAAAATATAGCTGTGACTGCAGTGAAATAAGGTGACCTACCGAACTAAAGTTAAAATAATGGCTTGCTTAAGTTGTTTTTATTAAACATACAAAATTTTTAATTTATATCATCTTAACACTTTATGTTTCAATTATTACATTAATGTTGTTTTGACACTAACGACAACAGTTTTTTGACCGACTCACGCGCCCAAATAAACAATAGTGTCAACTGTGTGAAAAATCTGTACGTAACAACTGAAACAATTGTAAAATGGCAAGGCCGTTTACTAATGGTTTAAACTAGGCAGTACAGTACCAGAAGGTCTACATTACCAAAAGTGTAACTATTGATTGTAAAAGCTGCCCTAAAAGTAATAAAATATAACAAACTACATGACGTCAAAATTATTGCAAATTGTCAAAATCAGAAATTTAAAGCGAAACTGAACCAATAACTTCTGTAACTGCTATTTTGACATCCGCAATTGTTGTATCAATTCCATGGTATGTCATTATTTTTATAAAATCACATTACTTTTTCTTAATTATTTCAGCTGTAAATTTTCTGACATTCGTTGATTTTTAAAAGAGTTCAATTTGAAGCTTTAAACGAGTGTTTTCCACTCCCAGACTAAGCATGAAGTAAAATTTCGAGTTTAGAAAAGCCCCGTGAAAATTTGTCGAGGGTCGCGCAGCGACCCGAGACAAATTTTCTGGGCTTTTCTAAACTCGAAATTTTACTTCATGCGCCACGCGTATAAATCACATATTTTAAGTGAAGTTTGAATATATATATTTGACAATATTATAGTGTTTTATACGCATGGCGCATGAAGTAAAATTTCGAGTTTAGAAAAGCCCAGAAAATTTACTTCATGCTTAGTCTGGGAGTGGAAAACACTTGTTTAAAGTTTTAAATTGAATTAAAATAAAACAGGGAATATCCGCAATTATTGTATCAATTCCATGGTATGTCATTATTTTTATAAAATCACATTACTTTTTCTTAATTATTTTAACTTAGAGAAACGTAAAGTGTTAAGTGTGAACATTAATAAATATAGAATTTTTCCCTCTACAAAAAAATCTGTACGTAACAACTGAAACAATTGTAAAATGGCAAGGCCGTTTACTAATGGTTTAAACTAGGCAGTACAGTACCAGAGGGTCTACATTACCAAAAGTGTAACTATTGATTGTAAAAGCTGCCCTAAAAGTAATAAAATATAACAAACTACATGATGTCAAAATTATTGCAATTTGTCAAAATCAGAAATTTAAACCGAAACTGAACCAATAACCGGTATTTTACTTGAACCGGAAATTATACATGTTTAATTAAAATTCCCAATTAAATTGAAACATTCAAAAATAAACCATTATTTTGTTGTGAGAAATAACCTTAAAAATAAATTCGCTTTCAAATTCCATGATAAAATTAGAATATTTAAAATTATATTTTCGATAAATTGATAGTTTTGGTGATAAACGGTATTTTAGAAAAGACATTATTTTGCTAATTTGTAACAAAAAATGTAAAGCGCGTTTAGATTCACTTAAAATTTAGAAAATTTTATTAAATGTGTATATACTTTTATATTCGGTAACGGGAATTGAATAAAACATATAATCTGCTTTTTTTAATAAGACCAATCAAATTTGACATTTCAAGAATTTAGTGGTATGATTCAGGTTGTGTGTTTTAGGTTAGGACAAGATCAATCACCTGTTATGCTGCAAATCAACTTTTAATTTGTAGGTTATGTGAAGGGAAATCTGACATTATTATGACAATTCAATTAACTCACAACGATTACGATTACAAATGAATTTATCTATCACCGCCTTAAATTATTTGTATCTACAACTAATTTAATAAAGTGTCTCTGAGAATCAGGTAGGATAGGAGGATCAGGTACTTGTTCAGAAATATCTGTCTTCTTTATTATCTGCCCATTTATATGTTCAAATTTAAAAATAATGCTAATTTTTCTTTTAGGTATACATGCTACGATTTTTCAATGTAAAATTTCAGAGATTCGCAATCTTATGAAAAACTTTCAATTTAAAAATTTGGCTTGGTCGCGTACCGCAGCGAAGCGTCCAAGCCAAATTAGGCTTTTGTAAACTTGAAATTACACTTCAGCGTATAAAACACTGATTTAACGTGAAGTTCAAAATATACTGCTCAGTTCTGATCATATGTTCATTCATTTTACAAATGTTTATATAGAATAAGTGAAAGTATATTTAAAAGAAAAGATCCCTGTAAATGTTGTAAAGTTGCAAGTTGTAACGTTTTCTATTTTGAAAATCTCTGCATCGTGACAATTTATTTGAAAAATTTTGATTTATTTGTCACATTGGTAATCGTTTACCAACTTCTCAAAATTTGATGTTTAAAATACCCTACTTTTAAAGCAGGACTGCAAGTGTTCGCAGTAAATACACCCTAAATTTGGTCATATTAAAAAAAAAAACAGAGTATACTTATTGACATATATTGTGTGTGTACTTGTTTAAAACAAACTTTATTTAAGTAATTATATTAATATTGTTAGTGGTAATTTACTTTGATAATTAGCACCGGTAATTTATAGTAAATTACGGTATATTATCCAGCTTATTCGGTACCATTGGTAACATTCTTTCGTCCGCATGCGTGGGAGAAGAAAAAAGATAAATTAATCGTTTCCCAGAAAAAAAAATTATTTGTATTTACTGTTATTATTTAAGTGTTTTATTTAAAAGTATTTAATAATAGCTTATTTTGAACTTCACGTGCAATCGATGTTGTGTACGCGTGGCGCTTGAAGTAAAATTTCGAGTTTAGAAAAGCTTAAAAATTTGAAATCCAAATTTTCAGGCTTTTGTAAACTCGAAATTTTATTTCATGCTTAATTTTCGAGCGGAAAGCACTTGTTAAAGGCAAGTTATTAAATTTAACAGCACTAATTTCCGATGTGATTTTATATCGATTTTTTCAATTTCGACCGATTTTAAAACTAAAAGTGTTAACGATTTCAGTTAGTAGCTTTGTTAAATTTACGAATTTTACTTTCTTTTCAAATTAATTTGTAAATTTTTGTTACTTTTTTTAATTATTACAAACTGTGTAATATGATTCTTGAGAATGTTTATTTTTATTTTTCAGCCACGTTTGGCTATTTTATCGTATTATTTTTGTTAATGTTAATTTGTACAGATTTTTATTAATTTTTATAGTGTTTGTTGTTTTGAATGATTTTATTACAATACTAATAACTGTTATTTAACATTTGAAAATATAATTATTTTTAAGATGATTCTTTTTTAATTCGATTGATTTAGAAATTTATTTAGTACTATTAATGTTAACGTTTTGTTTAGATTCAATTCGATTGATTTATTCTATTTATTTCAACAGATTTCAACTTTTTACAACAACAATAATGTTAACAAATGTACTAAATTCAGCGCGAATATAAGATTACATTATGTTTTCTTATCATTTCCCTAAAACTGTTATTTTTGTGACATTTTGAGGATGACAATCAATGCTATTAGCTTAGAAAACAATTGACACTCTTGTTACGTTAGATGACAGATTCATATGTTCGGTAAACAGTCTTGATTCTAAAATGTTGGTGTTTTATCGAGTGTTATTCATTCCCTGATTCGGCATGAAGTAAATATTTCGAGTTTAGGAAAGCCTGAAAATTTGGAATGGTCACGACCAATTTTCATGTTTTTCTAAACTCGAAATATTTACTTAATACGCCAGGTGCGTTAACGGTGGTTTAGCGTGAAGTTCAAAACGTGATAGTTGAACAATTTTCGAATATTTGAAAAACATGTTCTAACACCATGCATTTTAAATATTAAAAATCTGTGCATTTTAAAGATTAATGCTCGTTTGCACCTCGGTAGATTAAATATTTAATCATCGATTTTTGGATAATTCTATTGCACCACCATTTAAACAATGATTAAAGTTTCGATTAACCTCAAATTTTTATTCGACATGTATTGAAATTTCAATTTCATTTATTTCCAAAAAGAAAAAGTACATAGCATTCATGGGTGAGTCATTTGGTTGCGATGATTGTAAACGATAATATTTAGTAAACATAAAATTAGAACCTATCATCTAGCAAAAATGTTGCAGAGGTAAAAATACATATCAATAAATATAAAACTTAATATCAATAAATAATAAATATAAAACTTAATATTTAGGGGTAAAGCAATAATTATTTAAAATACAATTGAATAGATTTAGTGTCTATTAGTAAAAGTATTAAAAAACATTGTATAAGGACAGTGCACAAAATAATTTAGTTTAAAATGTAATAGATTAAAAACTTAAAATTTACATAACAAGACTTATGATCTAGAAAAGAACATATTAAAAGATTTGTATAAGGGACAGTACACGAAATAATTTAGTTTAAAACCTAGTAAAATAAAACTTAGTATCTAGATATAGAACATTTTAAAAATATTTGTATATGAGGACAAGTACAGTGTATAAGATCATCAACAGAGATAAACCTTCGGACATCATGTATTTATAAATAATATTCAACAGAATCACTTATTTATTGTCGTCACAATATTTAATATATTCATCCACCGTATAGAATGATTGTTCTAATACAATTGATTTTAATTTTGTTATGAGTATTTTGTCAGGAAGTGCTTTAATATGTCGTGGAAGTTTATTGTAAAGTTTTACTGGTTGTATCACACAAGAATTGTGGATGTAATTATGGCTATGCTTTGGTATTGTTAGTTGTTTGTTTCTAACATTATATGAGTGTTTACTTTTAGAGATATTATATAGGTGTACATTATTTATGACAAATTTTATTGATTCAAATATATATATACCAATAACAGTCATTATTTTCAGTTGTTTAAATAATGGATGACATTCTGTACGAGGTTTATTATTACAAATTGCTCTTAAGAGTCTCTTTTGTGTCACAAATACTTTTTGTATGTTCTGATTAGTCGAATTACCCCAAAATATTATGCCATATGTTATGTGCGGTTTACAATATGACATATATATTGCTCGAGCGGCTTCCTGGTGAATATCGTTTCTGGATGAATATATTAAATATGAATATTTACTAATCGTTAAGCGTACTTTATTTATATGTTGATCCCATTTCAGATCATTCTGTATTTCTATCCCTGGGAACTTGACATTTTTTGCCTCTTTGATACTCTCACCCTCTAATGAAATACTTGTTTGTCCCATTGCTGATCTAAAATTCATCAAATGTGTTTTTGATACATTTGCTATTAAGTTATTTGTATCAAGCCACAGACTTAAATCGGCCAGTACAACGTTTGATGCCGAATTTAAACCCGATATCAACTCATCACTCAGGCAACATGTCGAGTCATCGGCAAACATCGTGATGTGTACATTGATTTTGAGTGGCATATCATTGATGAATAATAGAAACAGCAATGGTCCTAAGATACTTCCTTGCGGTACCTTGGGGTGAGCCTCAGAGGATTTATATTGTCTGTTGTTTATCTCTATTGATGTAATGTGTCTTCTGTTATCGAGATACGAAGCAAGCAATTTCTGGCAGTTTCCTCTAATACCATAGTTTACGATTTTATCTAATATTAAAGCATGCGGCACGCAATCAAAAGTTTTGGTTAGGTCCAGAAAAATTCCAAAAACTTTTTTATTTGTATCTAAATTGCTAAAAATAAAATGCAAAAAATTGTATATAGCATGGTTTGTGGTGAAACCTTTCCTAAATCCATACTGTTGCCTAAACAGCACTTTTTTTATTTTTGATGAAATCTATCAATCGGTTATAAATAACTCTCTCAAATATCTTTGAAAATATAGGCAATATAGAGATCGGTCGATAATTGTCAACATTATGAGGATCACCTTTTTTATGAATCGGTAGAATGCGACCCAGTTTTAATTTAGATGGAAATACACTTTCAGAAATTGCCATATTAATTGCTCCTGTCAAATGTTTTATAATGGGTGATGCTGTATTTTTAATTAAATTTGAAGTTAAATCATCAATGTCTCTAGTGTAACTAGGTTTTATTTCGACAATAATATTTCTTACCTCTGTTTCAGAAACTGGGTAGATAAAAATTGTGTCATTTATATTTGTTACACTAGAAACATTTCATACTTGTGTACCTCCTTTCATATTTCCAGTTGTACTGAAGTGTATATTCAGTTTATCAGCTATTAGATTAGGATCTTCTATTCTTATATCACCATTTAGTATAAATTGTGGAAATGGATTATGTTTCTTTTTATTGTTTTCAGTTTTATTTTTAATTATGTTCCAAAGTTCTTTCGATTTGTTGTTTGATTCCATGACTTTCTCGGTATTATAATTTCTAATTTGCTGTTGTATTTGTAACTTATATTGTTTCTTTTCCAACTTATATTGTCTTTGTATATTTGGACATTTAGTTTGAAGATATGCTTGATATAGGAATTCTATTTTTTCTTTTTGTTGTTTTAATTCGGGTGATATCCATCGGTTCTTGTGTTTGTGAATATGTATAATTTTTGATTTTGTTGGACAATTTTTATTGAATAGTTCTAGATATTTGCTGTAGAATGAAATGAAATAAGATTCACAATCTATATGTGGATTCAATAGATTCTCCCAATTCACTGTTGACAATTCAGTGCTAAGACTTTCTATTGTATTGTTGTTAATATTTCTGATGGTTGCATGTTTTATTTCTTTTTCTGTATCACCTTTAAATACAAGTATTTGCCCTAGGTGATCAGATAGATGCGATTGTATTACATTAGATTCAAAGTATTCTATATTCGTTAAGATGTTATTATACATGACTTGGTTCTGTTAGTGATCCTCGTTTCGGCATTTATTGTTATATTTAAATTATAGCTAGCACTAAGATTTTTAAACTGGGTGGTTTTATAATCATTGACTTTTAGCATATCTACATTAAAATCTCCTCCAATGATGACAAGTGATTTTTCCAGAATAATTAGTTTATACATAATATCTTCAAAAATACTTAGGAACTCACTATAATCTCCCTGGGGGGAGCGGTAGATACATACAATAACTATTTTTTGTTTTGATTCACTGATAAAATCAGCACCTGCTACCTCTCTTGTTATGTTCTTTGAGAGAGCATTTATATCCGGTCTGCTATTCGCTCTAATATTATTTGTGAAGAAAATTGATGCCCCTCCATGTAGTGAATTATTGCGATTGTAATTTGAAATTGGCTGGAAATTTGGGATATTAGGAAAAGGTTCACCATCAGTAACCCAATGCTCCGTACCTAAAAATATATCAATATTTAATTCATGCAGTTATGGAACACTGTTATTATTCCACTTGTTTGTTCATCTGTGGACATTATTCGTTTTTTGAATGTATTTCTTCTGTGTTTGGATGTGTTTCTTCTTTTTTCTGAGTCTTCGTGTGAAAAAAACGGGACACATAGGTTTCCTTTGGCCACATTTTTGGATCCATCGCTCTGTGAAGGTTTGACAAGTGAATGGTTACCTTATAGAATGAGTAGAATTGAGGAAATTTACTTTTAAATAATTCCGGGAAATCCTTTTTTATATACTTGTCCAGTTCTTGCGGTGTAGTGTTTGGTTCAAGCCGTGATACGTGTAAAAATGCTTTTCGCGCTACTGCTATGATGTTTTGATTTTCTGATTCTTCTATTAGACGTGATGTCTTCTTCTTCTTATTTCTTAGGACTACTGTTGTCCATTCTTGATCCGTATCCCTTTTTTCAAGCGACTGCATTTGTATTTGTATATCTACAGTTTGTTCAGGCTGTGTTTTTGGATGTTTATTGATAAGTCGCGGCGCCCGGGACTTTTGTTGTTCGAGCGGGGTCGCGGTCGCCGGATTAACCAGATTAGGCTCTCGCGTTTTTGTATCCTCGAACTCGCTCGTGGACAGGGATATTTTTTCACAGGTAATTTTGTTTGTTTTATCTGTGTGAGGTTTTAATTTAATTTCAGAGATGTCATTACTGGCTTTATTTATTCCATTATTTTGATTACTAGTAACTTTTTCTCTAAGCAATTTGTTATTTTCTTTCAGAATATCATTTTTGTCCTTCATTTCGGAGACAATTAAATTCAGTAATTCAATTTGTTTTTTGAGGGATGCATTCTCTATACTAAGCAATGGTTTACTAACCTCAAATTCATCACTCTGTCCACAACAGATGACCCTTATCAACTACTATCAACGAACTCCATGCCCTTAGTAGTTTTGCTGCAGCTGCGATAATAACAATTTCCGCATTTTATGCAGGTAAGAATTTTGCACTGGGAACTCGTGCAACACTTCGAAAATATCGTAGTTTCTTCTGGCGTACTCACTTCATCCGCCATCTTTTTCGCATGTTACTTCAAAATGGAAATTGAATTTAATTTATTAGAAAACGACGATGAACTGGATGTAATTGATTTAATTTACTTTAGTGTTCCACATCAGGTGAACCTAAGAATCAATTACTTTGATATCCTAGATGATGGTAGTTCTCGAAAAAGGTTTCGATTGAATAAACAAAGCGCTTTATACTTATTAACAATAATTGAAGAACAAATAGAATTTGTAAGTGATATGTAAGTTTGTATTAAGTAATAGTAAGGTTGACATAAGGGGTGTTGACTTGGCGGACGCAACATAGGAAATCCCATGTAAATTTTGAAATGTTCAAATTTTGGTTTCCTATTTATTTTAGAAACAAAATAAATTTACGTTTTTTGTAGAAGGAAAAATTCTGAATTCATTCGCGTTAACGTTTATCACTTTACGTTTTTCTAAGGTAAAATAATCAGGAAAAAGTAATGTGATTTTATAAAAATAATGACATGCCATGGAATTGAAACAACAATTGCGGATGTCAAAATGGCAAATGATTTACACTATACTAGAAAAAATCCTCCTAATAAAGTGGTATTATGCAGACCACAGTCATCACGAAGTTTGCGTTATGTTTTTTGTCGTTAATTAAGTAACAGCAATATCTTGTGCTATTTTGATATCCGCAATTGTTGTATCATTTCCATTTGAAGCTTTAAACGAGTGTTTTCCACTCCCAGACTAAGCATGAAGTAAAATTTTGAGTTTAGAAAGGCCCCGTGAAAATTTGCCGAGGGTCGCGCAGCGACCCGAGACAAATTTTCTGGGCTTTTCTAAACTCGAAATTTTACTTCATGCGCCACGCGTATAAAACACAGATTTTAAGTGAAGTTGAATATACATATATTTGACAATATTATAGTGTTTTATACGCGTGGCGCATGAAGTAAAATTTCGAGTTTAGAAAAGCCCAGAAAATTTGTCTCGGGTCGCTGCGGGGCTTTTCTGAACTCGAAATTTTACTTCATGCTTAGTCTGGGAGTGGAAAACACTTGTTTAAAGTTTAAATTGAACTAAAAAAAAAACAGTGAGTATCCGCAATTATTGTATCAATTCCATGGTATCTCATTCTTTTTGTAAAATCACATTACTTTTTCTTAATTATTTTAACTTAGAGAAACGTAAAGTGTTAAGTGTGAACATTAATAAATTTAGCATTTTTCCCTCTACAAAAAAGTGAAATACATTTTGTCTTTCAAATAAACAGGGAAGCCAATATTTGAACACTTTAAAATTAACATGTGATTTCCTATGTTGCGTCCGCCAAGTCAACACCCGGTATATATTTTTAATTATGTTCAAACACAATATTTTTTCGTCAGGTGAAAAATTGAACTCTCTCGCTCTTTTCTGTGTCATCTAAAAATTAATATTACCAATGTCCAAAATATATTTGTATAAACTCGTTGAAAGGAAAAACGTACCTTTACATCAGCAGCTGACATTTCGTCTCAATTTTTAAATAACATCTGTTTAAATAATGATTACCAACAAAACATAACTAAAAATCGATATTTTTACAATTCGCCAACATTAAATAATTAAAAACCCTAACATTTTAATTTATAATCTAAAAATGCTTTCTATGATCGCCGATTTACTAACCAGATGACGGTGCAAACAAAGTAGCTTGATTAATCTAATCATTGATTTACTAATCACTGATTCTAATCTATGCAAACGGGCATAAAAATTATAAAAAATTCCAAGTTAAATCTTTACATTATATTTTTAATATTTATAAATTCCTTTTTTTATATATATTTTTTTTTTTATAAATTGTACTTTTTGATTTCCCAATTATTGTATGTCTTCACAAATAGAAAGACTGTTATTCCTTACTTCACTTTTTATTTTTATGTTAGATGTACATTTCGAGACACAAGGTGCTCATTATCAATAACAAACTGTTTGTTATTGATAATGAGCACCTTGTATCTCGAAATGTACATCTAACATAAAAATAAAAAGTGAAGTAAGGAATAACAGTCTTTCTATTTGTGATTAATCACTTCACGTAAACTCGAAACAATACAGTTATTGTATGTCTTACTTAAAATAACCAATTGTTACCATGTTTTCAGTCATATTACCGAGAATATTAGCCAATTTGAAATTACCGGTAATTTAACATTAATTATTATCGAAAGTAAATTCAACAATTTGAACAAAGTACATCTCGGAACTATAGTTCAAATTATTTATTTATTTATTTCAGCAGCTTGTCATTTACATTAAAAATACAATATACAAAGAAAAACAAATATGTACAAACACTAAACTCAAAACTAAGCAAGAAAAGTTACAAATCTTTTAAGAGGCGTTTTAATAATGAAAAAGACCCATTAAATAAGTCAAAATTTAAAATATTTGCGTGACGCAAAACGCGAACAGAAGCGGAATATTTCGCATAATCCGTGCGCCTGTAGCCGATATGGAATGTTATGTCAGACTGAAAAGAGCGCGGTGGAACCCGTATACCAACCAATTCCAACAGATCAGGGCAATCCAAATATCCATTAAGTAAAATAAATTCAAATTCAAAACTATTTGGATTCGAGAAAATAAGCTTACGCTTCTTATAGTTTGCACACTTTAAACATAATATATAAAATTACGAAAAAACTATTTGTGAAAATGCAAACAATGTCTTAATTATTAAGACAACTTAAGACGATAAATATCCATTGAAACAACTACTTCCCGTGCAAATACACCTCCGGATATTGAATTATACAATGAAATATATAAAAACCTTATTTAATTTGATTTGCTACAACGCTCTATTAAAGTATATGTAACGTTTAGGTCAAATTCTCTTCAAACCAACTAACAATACAAATTTAAAATGAAAGGAGAGATAGCAACAAATTAGAAGTGAAAGGACTTGGATTAAAACTAATGTCTTAGGCCATCTATAGACGCGTTTCGAGATTTATCTCTCTTCAGTAATGATGGTCGGTATTTATAGGTTCATTGTATAATTCAATATCCGGAGGTGTATTTGCACGGGAAGTAGTTGTTTCAATGGATATTTATCGTCTTAAGTTGTCTTGATAATTAAGACATTGTTTGCAGTTTCACGAATAGTTTTTTCGTAATTTTATATATTATCCATTAAGTAGTTTGAATACTAATTTAATGTCAGCTTCTACACACCTTTGTTTAAGGCTGCGAAGGCCAAAAGTCGTCAAAAGATCCAAGTAGGGCTGATCGGTACTAAATCTATAGGCAAGGTACCTTATAAATTTCTTTTGAACTTGCTCAATTTTATTAATGTCGCATTCAGTGTATGGAGACCATACCGTTGAACAATATTCCAAGTGGGGTCGCACTAACGAATTATATAGTGTTACCAGCGTTCTACTATTTGTAAAGTTCTTACTGTTACGCTTTACAAATCCCAGAATATAATAGGCTTTCGTGACAATATTTGAAATATGGTGTGCAAATGACCACCTTGAATCCACAGTGACACCTAAATCCCTTATTCTATCAACACGATTTATTGCTACATCGTTGAAAACATAATTTGTAATGACCGACCTAGTACTTCGTGAAAAAGTAATGATATTACACTTTTTAATGTTTAGCGTTAATATGTTATCGTTACACCAGTTATAAAAGTGATCAAGTTCCTTTTGCAGGTTCGTTGCATCAAGAGTCGATTCAATACGCATATAAATTTTCATATCATCAGCGAAAAGTAAACAATTGGCATTCTGAAAACATCTTGTAGCGTCGTTTATAAATATAATTAAGTACAAGGGACCCAGGTGTGATCCCTGAGGAACACCAGAAGTAACCTTTAGGGGTCTTGATGTTATTTGCCCAATTTTAATCACTTGCAACCTATCTGTTAAGTAGGACTCTATCCAACGTAAAATAATATCAGTAATGCCAACATAATGAAGCTTGTTGAGTAATAACGTATGATCAACAGAGTCAAACGCCTTGGAGAAGTCGGTATAGATGGAATCAACTTGAAAACCGCGTTCCAAGGCGTTGACAATGTAAGAATCATATAACAATAAATTAGATTCCGTAGATGCCCCCACTCGAAACCCATGTTGTTTGTGAGAGATTGAAGATTGCAATGAATTAATTAAGAAATCCGTCATAAATTTTTCAAAAAATTTTGGGATTGTTGCAATTATGGATATAGGGCGATAATTTTGAACAAGTTTGTTATCGCCATTCTTATATATTGGAATTATGTTTGTTAATTTCCAGCAAGATGGAAAACAACCACTAGATAGTGACAATTTAAAAAGTAACCATATTGGTCTACTAACCGCGAATGCACATTTTTTTAATAGGGAAGCAAGCAGACCATCGGGGCCAGGGCAATGGTCATCTTTAAGAGTTAGTAATGCATTAAGGACCTCCGTGATTTTTATGTCAGGTGTTCGATTTAAGTGAAGAGATGATGGCCAAGTCGATGAAGATGTATTTGTTTAATATGCGGACATGGAGGTCTATACACTGATTCAAAATGATCAGCAAACAAATCAGCTTTACTACTTCTGTCGTTGACAACCTTATCCCTAAGAAAATTAGCCGGCATACGATCCCCACCCCTCCTCGATCTAACATGAGACCAAAATGATTTTGGATTTGTCTTAATTTCGGACTCAATATTCTCTACGTGATTACTGTAACACAATCTGGATAAGAGCTTGCACTCATCTCTTATTGAGGAAAATGCTAAGTAATCAGATTGAGAGCGTGACAACATGTACTTTTTATGTAACGTTTTTTTTTTTTTAGAATAACTAGAGATTTTAGTTCTTTGCTAAACCATATTGGGAAACTATTTTTAATGTTATACCTGTTTCTTAGGGGAACATGCATTTCAAATGCTTGGAAAATGTACGTATAGAATGTGTCACAAGCTAATTCAATACTACAATCATTAAAAATAGAATCCCAATGTGTATTAATAAACAGGTTATTAAGGGATAAATAATCCGCTTTCTTAAAATTAAAACCAACAGTATTGTCTGTCCAAGAGTTGACATATTCTGATGGTAGATGCAGGTTCAAGCTAAGAGCTGGATGATGCTTATCGCACGACACAAGAGGAAAAGATGTTGCCTCAAGTAGAGAATCCAGAGATAAAATAGAGTCTATAAATGCTAAGTCAAGAAGCGCATTATTTATATTTCTTACAGAATTAACCTGATGTACATTTAAATAACTATATATGTTAGCTACTAATTCTGATTTTGGGCATGCAGTGTTATTACGTACGCCAAACTCCTCATTAATCCAAGTTGCATTTGGTAAGTTATAATCACCAAAAATACCGTAATCAGTCATCGATTCTATAACATTGCAATGACTTGAATAGACCGACAAATCAGAGTTTGGGGGTATGTAAACTGCGCCAGCAAGAATGGAGTAGCACTCAGAATTAATAGCTACATACAGTTCATCTGAAATACAACTTTTTCCTATAATCTCATGAGAGTCAAAATTGTTAGAGACCGCTATAAGAACGCCGCCACCACGAGATTTATTTGACGCAACATAATCACGATCACACCTATAAACACTGAAACTATCAAAACCTAATTCGGCATTTGAAATGTTGTCATGAAGCCAAGTTTCCGTTAGAATAAGAACATCATAATCCATTAGTGGTATTGTTGTAGTTATATCCATTAGTTTTGTCCGAAGACCGCGAACATTCTGGTAATAAACTCGTAGTTTGGGCATAGGCGCAGCCACATTTACGGACGATGTAGAATATTGGGTTATATTATTACCGAAGACGTTGTTGTTCGTGTTAGTGAAAGGGTGACTCAAGTAAGAATAATCGAATCATTCGATTATGAAAGTTATTGAATATTTAATAATCTATTAATATCTTTATCATCATTCGAATGATTATTCAAATGACCAATCAAAATCTAATGATCAGTCGATTATCAATATCATTTAATCACCGAACGTTCGATTATTGAAATCATTTGTTAACGCCCATCTCTAGTTCAAATTTATTTTCTAACAATATAAATATAAAATAAAATTATATATTATGTTTAAAGTGTAAACTATAAGAAGCGTAAGCTTATTTTCTCGAATTCAAATATTTATTAATTGGAATTATTCTTGTTTGATTTTCTAAATTGTTCTAATGTACTTTTAAAGTACAGTTCGGAGATGAATTCGTTTTAAATTGATCGTACAATTTGGGTTTGCTATGCCAAGTCCTTTTGTCACAACCCTGTGTATTATACTCATTCTGGTGATAACGAAAATATTTAAAGGTATTCTCAAAATTGAATTACGCGTGGGGCCTCTCAATTGCTAAATCCACCACTGATCATAAGTACTGCTTAATGTTAGTATAATGAAAATAGGACTCGTATAATTACCAATTGTAGTTGTGTGATGTGTTTCTTCAACCAAATGCTCTGTTTGAATTTTGGGTCGTAAGCTGTCAGTAAATAATATCCGTACATAACGACATGCACTATCGAATTTATGTAAGGTACATAACATGAGTGTCCTGATGGCACATACTTCAAAAATAACCAACTAAAAAATATCATACTTGCATGATGGTATGTATGGAGTACAGTTACTTGTCTGTAATTCTTCTTCAGTACGAAAAATACCTACGAAATAAGAAACAAGAAATACGCAAATTATACATAATATAAATCTTATAAATAATTCGATTTGATAATATTGAATTAACTCGGTCAATTTTGGAACATGACAAGCTTCACAATTTATTAATATTCTAGTAAGTCCAGATTATAATGATCTTTAAAGAAATACTTGAATTTTAGAGGAGTTTACGTCATGCTTTATGTTCAATATGTAAGTTTCATAATAATGTCAGTGTACTTGTTTCCTAAATTATAATACTTACAGTATCAAGAAGATCAACAATTTTCAACATGTAATAAGTATATCCAATATATTTCGTAAGGGGAAAATCCATATGTGCAGGAACAATTGGATTACAATACCATAGTTTAAAATCCAGACAAAACGTCCCCTAATAATTAATAATTAATACCAATTATTATATTTAATTGATGCTTTATTTTAGACTAAATAGCGTTTTGTAAAGAATTAAAAATAACTTTTCAGATACGGTTAAAACTGTCTTCCACACTATTTAAATGTAAGCAGTAGCGTAGCTACTCTGGATGAGGACTCGATCAAAACATCCACAGGGTCCCTCTGAAGCATGCCCAAGAATGAAACTTTAATAAGCGGACGTTTCTTGAAAAAAATTGATTTTTTGTTTTATCCTAGTAAGCTCTTAAAACAAAGTCAACACGATTGGTTCTAAATAAAATATTTACAGTTCGCACAACTTTAGCACACAATTTTTTAATTTAAATTGCATTTTCTCATTGAAGAAACTGCGAAATATTAAAGAAATTTAAATTTCTAAAAGTTAGTATATGAAGGACGTGTACTTAAATTTTATATTTAAAAGAAATCATAAAAATAATGTATAAAAAAAGTAGAGAGTAAACCAATATAACGGGTGGCAAAACATCCACACTATTTTTCGGGTCCCCTCTGGATGGAGTAGTTGGAGCAAACTGCCCCAGGCGCTCAAATTTTGATTGCACAAAATGTTGTTAGACAAAGCAAAGTTTTGTTAAATTTATTAATGTAAGATTAGACGTAAAATCAAGTTGAATCGGTTATGAATCAGAAACGTAATTATCTACGCAAAATATGTACTTTGAACTTCACAGCATTTCAGTTACCCTTAAATTATTATCTGATCGATTTTTGACATAATTTTGCAAGTATAATAAATTTACAAACTCCAATGAACAAATATTTTCAAATCAAGAAAGCATCGTCTAAAAAATAAACGATTAGGTTGTGTGTAAAATGTCATTTTACTTTAAATCAGTGTTTTATACGTGCGGCACATAAAGTAAAATTTCGAGTTTATAAAAGCTTACGCGACCAAATCAAATAATTAGGCTTTTCTAAACTAGAAATTTTACTTCATGCTCAATCAAGGAGTGGATACGCTCGTTAGAAGCTTTAAATTTATTCTAATTGTAAATTATATTAATTTCGACAATCGTCACAGATAAATTTGATTTTCTGTGGTTCCAACAGGATAGTGCTACAGTTTACATAGCACAAAATTTAAAGTCAAAAATGAACCACTTTGTAAAGGAAGCGTGCTTTCCGTTTTAAATTTAAGTTCCACATATAAGTACAATATTTTGAAATGGGGACGTCAAGTATTACCTTTGCCAAGGGTCCTATGATACGGCACTATAGCTGCGGCACTGATTATAAAGGTACTGAACCTTCACTTAATACTTAAGTGTAACGTAAAGTTATTAACTATTATTCATATTTTTTTTAACTTACTATAACTACCAATATGAAAGAGAACATCATCTGAAACGCATTGTAGGCGATTATAATCTTCTTCAGATTGAACGGTTCCCTGTTTTTCATAAATTCCGGGCCCCATTTCCAGGCGAACATTAAATAGGCCACCGATATCGCTATAATGGGAATTGGTGATTTTACTAAAGGTAGATGTTCTAATCTTTTATCTAAAAAAAAAAAAAACACGAAAAAATAAATAAATAATTCCTACTTAAATATGGGCAATTCAGGCTTTGTCCCTTTTGTTGGTCTTTTGTAACTGTATTCTATTTTGGCTCGATTATTGGATTATGAACAATAATAATAATACACTTTATTACACTCATACGTTGAATTTCAGAAATGTGGTATTAAACATAGACCATAGATTTCTGGGATAAAAAATATAATGATTTAACACAACGTATCTATATCCAAAAATGTACGGTTAAGCTGGAATTAGTCTTTAAAGTTCAAACAAATATTATTAATTTTATTTGTAACGATTGAGCGCTATATTCTTTGACTGAAATTTATTATGGTTGATTATATAACACATCGTTTAAGTTATTATGGTCATCATTGATTGACAAGAAGTATAATAAACCACAACATAAAAACTAAAATATGTTTTTACTGACGCACCTTAAAAAAATTTAAAAAATATTGCATCAAAGGTTGGATCATTTAAAAGCTTTTTTGTCTGTTAATAATGTTTGATATCTTGTACAGTTTTGCCACAAAAATATGAAATATGAAAATAGTATCCTCAATTTCCTTCGCAAAATCCTAATACAAGTAACATACAGTAAATTTTTCTTATAGGTAAACCTATGCATAAGCTATAAATTTTCCGACATTCCTTGTTTTTTAAAAGAGTTCTATTTAAAGCTTTAAACGAGTGTTTTCCACTCCTAGACTAAGCATGAAGTAAAATTTCGAGTTTAGAAAAGCCCTGTGCCGGGCTATTCTAATCTCGAAATTTTACTTCTTGCGCCACGCGTATAAAACACTGAAATATTGTGAAATTTATGTATATTCGAACTTCACTTGAATTCTGTGTTTTATATGCGTGGCGCATGAAGTAAAATTTCGAGTTTAGAAAAGCTCAGAAAATTTGTCTCGGGTCGCTGCGCGACTCTCGACAAATTTTCACGGGGCTTTTCTAAACTCGAAATGTTACTTCATGTTTAGTCTGAGAGTGAAGAACACTCGTTTAAAGCTTCAAATTGAACTCTTCTAAAAAACAACGTGAATATTTTCTTTAAGGTAAACATATGCATAAGCTGTACATTTTTGACATGCGTTGTTTTTCAAAAGGGCTTAATTTGAAACTTGTTTTCCACTCCCATACTAAATATGAAGTGAAATTTCGAGTTTCGAAAAGCCCCGTGAACATTTGTCTTTGGTCGCGTAGCGACCCGAGACTAATTTCCTGGGGTTTTCTAAACTCGAAATTTTACTTCATTTACTTCACGCATATAACACACAGATTTCAAGTAAAGGTCGAATATACAAAAATTTTACAATATTTCAGTGTTTTATTCGCGTAAAAAACCCCGTGAAAATTTGATTCGTGAAACGTTGTCTCGGGTCGCTGCGAAAAATGTTCACGTGGTTTTTCTAAATTCGAAATTTTACTTCATGCTTAGTCTGCGAGTGGAAAACATTTGTTTAAAGCTTAAAATTAAACTAAAAAAAAAAAACAAGGAATATCTAAAGATTTACAGAAAATAGGCTGAATTTGGAATACGTATACTTAAAAGATAAACTCGCAGTATCTGTTTACTATTGAGGAATATGAATTATTATAAACCATAATAAAGATAACAAATAATTCTTAAAACCACTCGTTAATTAATATTATACACAATTGACGTTTGTTAAACAATGGCGGCGACAAAGAAATAACATGTATTTTTAATCACCCGAAAAACTAGATTTTGTTTTTACTAAATAATAAGAAATCATTTATTTGCATTTTATTTTTTGTGGCAAAACCGTTTATGATATGAAACATTATTAAGAGACAAAAAAGCATATAATGAACTAATCATTTAAGATGTATTTTTCTAATTTATATAAGGTGCGCCAATAAATACATATTTTAGTTTTTATGTTGTGGCACTATTGTTTTTTATACTTCTTGACAATCAATGATAACCATAACAACTGAAATGATGTGTTATACTATGATAGTCAACCATAATAAATTTTATTTTAATCGAATATAGCGTTTAATTGATATAAATAAAAGTAATAACCCACTAAGCAAAAAACAAACAAATAACGTTATATCAACATTGTAGCAACATTAAACGTTGTTTTAATGTTGTTGAAACATTACTTAAATAGATTTTCTCAGTGGAAATATTGTTTTGAACTTTGAAGACTAATTCCGGCTTAACCATAAACTTTTGGATATAGATAAGTTATTATTATTATTATTATTATTATTCTTTATTTACGGAATTCACCTTTTTTACAATTGAAATTAACAACATTAAAGCAATAAATAACATGTAGGAATAAAATATTGAATTAAAAGATAAATATAAATAATTATGATCACTGGTCATTGTATTAAATTTGTCAACTTAATGCGCTTTAATCGGTTTTTAAACTGCGGCAGTGAAGATGTGAATAATAAAAAGTCGTTACTACGCGACAGTAGGTTTGCGTAACGCATCATACGATCCATGGGATTAAACATCCCATAGTTCGTTGAGTGAAATGCCAATCTAAACAAGGGTTTATGTCTAGACTGAGCATTTCTTGGTATATTGAAATTTAACATCTCCAACAGTTCGCCGCAATTCAAAATCCCATTAACTAATTTAAATAAAAACAAAATGTCAAGAAACTTTCTCCTCTCCGCCAACGATTGAATATTTAATCTAATCAGCATCTGGCTATGGCTAAAGATTGAATTAGGGCCATCCAGTCTAAACTGCATAAGTTATAAAAATTTGCTCTGCACCATTTCCATTTTTTTAATTGCTGTACCAGTGTATGGGGCCCATACTGATGATCCATATTCTAGATGTGGACGTACGAGTGCTAAGTACAATCTCATAACTGTACTCGGACTAAAGTCACCAGTAAACCTTCGAATGTTAAATCATCATATTTTGATCCCAGGAATCTATGGTTAAGCCATTTCCCTACATCCACGGGACACCCTGTATAACACCTGTATTAAATTGACAAAACACCGGCTTATATTTATTTTCGAACACACAGTAAGCTGGACTTACGTAAGTCTCCATTAACTGTGGTATTATATGTCAAAATGGATTTCACAAAACATTTAACAGCTGTATTAATAAAAAAAACTCGGTCTTATATTTAAACAAGCCACTGGCATGTTTTCAGATTTTATGTTGATATTCATAAAAGAGGATGTAAATTAGGAACAATTGCAATGTATTAAATTATAGGTAAATTTAGTTTTGATTTATCAAATATATTATTAGCATTTGAATTTAGCAGTGATAAAGAGGTATGTAAAAATAACTCTTTGAAGACCTCAACTAATTTGTAATAGAACTGAACCGTTTGAAATCAACGAAGGCATGGATTTTAAGATGCCCCATCAATAATTAAGTTATTTCTGCAATAATTATTTAGTTAATTAATTTAATTATCATCTAGCAGTCAAAAACTAGTGTGTAAATCAATATTTTAAGGAATATTGCGGCACTGTTTTAACTTTATAATAACGAAAGAATGCTTGTTGTAAAGTGTTTATTTTATCGCTTTTTTACAAACATATTTTAAAAGTACCATATTGATCTTTAACAACATAAGTGCAATGCTTTTCTTCTTGATTGATGAGTAATTAATATCCGGAAACTTGAATCGAGTTGACGATGCAGGTGCAGAGGCGTAGCAAAGGGGTCCAGGGGGTGTGGGCCGCCCCGGGTGTCATCAGCGAGAGAGTAACAAAATGGCCAGCATTTATGTTATTCATTTGAAAAATCGACCCTTTTTGAAAAAATATAGTTTACATTTCGTCTGACAATGAATTAACCTCTTCCAGTCAACATTTTCAGATTTTTGTATACTTTTAATGAAACAGGTTTCGGTAACATCCATACAAAATATCATGGAAATCCATTTAATAATTTTTAATTTAGTTTAAAAAATATTTTTAGTAATTAAAATGTAGGAAATATTTCTTTTAAGTGTACCTATTCATGAGCTGCAAACTTTCCAACATTCGTCGATTCTAATGAGTTCAATTAAAAAATTTGATAAAAAAAATAAGTAATTTAAATAGAATGTCAGCATGCATTAAAAATTACCAGGAATAAGACTACAATCATGCATGAGTTTCAAAAAATAACTTGACTTCAGATTCTGTGGATATCTTGTATTTCACTTCTTTTCCATTTTTGGCTTTAGTATCCGATATCGATGCGGTGATAAGACGTCCGCGAAAATTATGTTTTTATTTGTTAACAGTGTTCGCTGTTTTATAAGTAAATCGACCGTTCGTCGGTTTGCGATTGAAACGATAATCGTGCTAGGTTTTTATTAGGTTTACCAATACGGTAGCAGTTAGTAATATGAATGTCATAATTTATAAACATTGTAGTTTTAATAATGTGCTTAAGTTTATTATCCAATTTTTCATCGATTTTCTTTGGCCAGCCGATGATTCTAATATTATTATTGCAGGAGGATTGTTCCAATCCGGCGAGTCATTTTAAAATCTTTATTTTCCTCGTGCATTTTATTTACTTCTAAATCTAGTTTATCGCATTGTTTTTGTATCTCGGCATTGTCTTCGATGATAATTTTTTCGAATATCCTAGCCAGAAATTGTTCATAGGCGAAAATTTCGTCAACGGCCTCCTTGATTATTATTTTCATATGTAATATTTGGTCACAAGTAAACGGTATGATGCAAAACTTATAGTTATCGTAAATTTATACATACCCTGTCCTTTATGCTAACAGAAACAATATAAATTGCTTGAAGTACACAAAAGCGCACACAAAACACTACTTACTCGCTTACATTCGCTATAACTTATCCTTATGACTAAACAAACACATAATTTTTTTATCAAAATAGAATAATTAATTCTTGGTGTTAACTTTGCATTGTCACTTAGTATATTTTATTTTTCAGAAAATCAAATATATTTGGGTAAACATTAACTAATTACCTATATTCACGAGAATTTATATAAATAGCACATAAATATAATACTTTACCTGCTAAATCGACCATCGCATATCTGTACCCTTCTAACGTCCACTTTAACACAAGCGCCATGTTAATTATTTTTCGCAATTAATTAAATCAATTGTGATCAATTTACGCGTTACATATATGAAATAAAATAAATCATTAAAAATTCCACACTAACGAAAATAGCGATGATCCGCACACTCTGATCAATTTGCTGAATCTAATACAATTAATGCATTTTTTAACATTTATATACCCATCTTTATATTATACGTGGGACGATCAAATATAAACGAGCCTTTGCAATTTGATGTCTTTAAGTTGGGATGCCTGGAGTTAGGAAACCACATCAGTCAGCTTGTCCTGTCCTTTATTTAGTAGCCCTAACAATAAATACAAAGAGTTAGCTTATCACTTTTGTGCAGCACTTAATTCCAAAGTTCATCGCCCGTGAAAACGTGAAACCAGTCGAAATTTACCGCAAACTGCAGGTCCAGTTTGGAAAAGATACCCTTCCATAGAAAACGTTGGAGAAGAAAGCTTGATGCATCGAAATCAAGCGAGTGATTGTCAAAATGTGATTGTCTGAGTTGGCCACGATTTTTTGGGATTGAAGATGGGTCCTCCTGGTGGATTTCTTACATAAACCTCGAACTAACAACTCAACTTGCTACTACTGCTTCCTAGATCAAGTTAGGTTTCAGAATGGAGACAAAAAACGAGAATGTGCCATCCGTGACGTATTGCTTCTTCATGATAGTACTAGGCCCTATAGAAGGGCTAAAAGACACTAGAGAATGATAACAATTATCTGACAAATTTTCCCAAAGTTATCAGGTTTTTTAACTTCAATACCGCACAATGAAGCTGGGCAGGTATGTAACTAATTGCGCACAAACGTTTCCACTTCCTCGACGCTGTCAAATCACTTGCCTCCAAGTGCTTCTTTTAGGGGTCCAAACAAGTGGAAATCGTATGGAAGCAGGTCAGGTCTGAACTGTACATCGACCTTACAGTTCAGACCTGCCACCATGCGATTTCCACTTGTTCGGACTCCTAAAAGAAGCATTTAGAGGCAAGCGATTTGACAGCAACGAGGAAGTGGAGACGTTTGTGCGCAATTGCTTACATACCCGCCCAGCTTTATTCTGCGATATTGAAGTTAAAAAACCTCAAACCTTTGGGGAAACTTCATGGTAAATAAGGGATAGTGGATAGTGTAGAAAAATAATTTAAAGAAATCTATAAGCTTCCTATTACGTACAAAAACTAGTATTTAGTCATGTAAACTGGACTAACATTTATTTTTTAAATTGTCAATCAAATTGAAAAATCTGCGTAAATGTCTAACGAAATTTTATTAACTTCGACATGCCCCAACTGACAGAAACGCAGAAAACGATAATAACGACCCGATTAGAGACGGTATTATTAGCATTAGAAACATTGCTAATAAAGTGTATGTCAAGTTTGTTTAACAAGAAAAAAAATACAATATTTTGGAAGTGGCTAAAGCTCCCTGTACTACTTTTTTTCTCTCACAACTGTACATACGTTTTATGAAAAATATAGGCTCGTTTATATTTGATCAATCCACGTATATGCAATACGTTTCCTGTGTGTGTAGGATATGAAATTATTAACGGTATTATAATTTTGCACTTATTCACCTATAAATTATAATGAAACAATGCAGATATTTAAATTATTTAGCATTGAATTTTAAATTAAATGCACTTGGTTTGGTTCACTAACTTAGTGTCTAAGTTAGCGAAACAATTAAGTGCATTTAATTTAAAATTCAATATTAGTTAAAATGTGTCATCAAGTGATCAATAAGAACCAAATTAAAGTTAATAATTTATATATTTATTATATATACAGAAATAACGCGTTTAGGACCACCTCAGTCCATCCCCACAGTTTTTGCCACCCGAAAGCGAGTCGTGTAGGTCTAGGTAAAATTTGGAGTTTAGAAAAGCCTGAAAGTTTGGATTGATAGCTCCGCTTTGTGGAGGGACCAATCCAATTTTTTTTTTTTGCTATTGAGATACCAAATTTTTCTTTAGAAGGTCTGTTTTATGTTTAGGTTAGGTTATATTTGGTTAGGTTAGGTTAGGTTAGGTTATTGATCGTTTAGGTGTTGTGTGATACACTAACTAAACAATAACCGATATGCGATTATAAAATCGGATATCGGTAATTGTTAAGTTGGTGTATCACACAACACCTAAACAAACAATAACCTAACCTAACCTAAAGTAACCTAACCTAACCTGCCCTGACCTAAGGTAACCTAACCTAGCCTAAATAAATATAACCTAACCTAACCTAACCTGCCCTGACCTAAGGTAACTTAACCTAACCTAAACAAAAATAACCTAACCTAAACATAAAACAGACCCTCTATAGAAAAATTTGCTGTTTAACTCAAGAAACATTATATTAAAAACACTGCTTTCTAAATACAATTATTTTGCTCGAAAATTTAAAAAATATTTGCATACATTTTTTTCTTATAGATATACTAATTGTGAATTAAATAGCGTGCAATTCCTTAATTCACCCTACCAAGCGGGATGACACGAATTCATTGCGCGGATTCTAATCATTTTGTAAGTATTCGAATTCATTCAAACAACCTAGATTTGAAATCGAATATGAATCCTTTTAAAATAACGTAACAAATCTGAATTATGAGATCATGTTTTTTTGTGACAGTAATGACATATTTTAAAGGTTTGTAACGTCCACCCCGAGTCCGCGCCAAGCGCGCGACCCTTCGCAGGTAGCCAAGGCGGCCGCCGAACCGCGTCGTACCCCTACCAGGGAAGGACAGCATCCCTCTCCACTCCCACTCACTCATACACCAGCATCGCACCCTACTTAAGGGGAAGCCGCCCTTACAATCGCCAGTCTGTTAGCGCTCGTCTTCTCGGCCTAACAGCTCTCTTTAGTAACGCTCGTCTACTCGGCTTACTAAATACTCTACGCTACGAACCACGATTACGGTGCTCACCGCCTGAAACCCCAGCCCGTGAATACGCTACACCCGGTACCGCGTCAAGACATCAACCGAGAACCGCTCGACATCACCCAGCCCTACGCCTGGAACAACCCCTAGCTGCCGTGAAGAAACCCTAGCCGCATATATATTCACACATATATTCTGATACGATTCTGTACAATTGTAAATAAACGGCTACAACCATAACCAGCGTGTTATTAACTGGCAGCCCAACGCGTGGCCGAAACAAGTACAAGAAGAATCACGAGGAGTATGGCAAACATAGTGATGGCGGAGGCGCAGTTCCAAGCCATAATGAACAGGATGTTAGAAATTCCACAACAACCTGTCGTGAGAGGAAGTTTTTCGAAATGCACAGCACGGTTTAAGGGAGAAACCGAGAGCCATATTGTCGAATCTTTTATCAGCACGATAACAGTGTATAAGAACGCCGAACTCGTGACGGAAGCAGACGCGATCACAGGTTTTCAGCTTCTCCTAGAGGGACCCGCAAACAACTGGTGGGAAGGAATAAAAGCAGAAATCACAACCTGGGACCAGCTCATCACCGCTGTTCGGAATGCATTTGCCCTGCAAATCTCGAACTTCAAGATTTTCCAACAAATCTTTGAAGAAAAGCAATACAGACCAATGAACACCGACCAGTTCGTAATAAAGAAAAGAGCGCTGTTCAGCAAACTGAACGGACACATCGAGGCAGTATTGCAATTGGACGCAATCTACGGCCTGCTACACCTGGACATAAGAAATAAAAATTCCACGAGATTCGTTCGGATTTTACGACGAACTGCTAAACTCAGCCAGAAATGCTGAAACACTCCTAGAAGAGGAAGCCGGTGCAGGAACAAACCATGTCCAGGAGAAATTGAAGTGCGCGTACTGCAAGAATCAAGGCCACAGAGTGGAGGAATGCCGCAAGAAGCTGCGCGAAACCGCCGCCCCTACCGAAAGGAAACACTTTCAATGCTACGGGTGTGGAAAACCAAATACGATACGCAGCAAATGCACGACTTGCAATGCGCAAAGACAAAACCACATCTCCTCCATCGCAGTAGCCGTAGACCCACGCAGACCGCACGTGTTCATTAATGTGAATGGGAAGCCGGAGTATGCACTCTTCGACACCGGCTCCCATGTCACTGTTGCCTCTCTAAAATTATACGATGCGCTAAAGAGAAACGGCCATCGATTCAGGACGGAGACAGGGGACATTTAATTCGCCAATGGGCATACGACAAGAGATACCATTCTGAAAACCAATGTCGACGTCATAATTAAAAACAAAATCGTTCCAACAACATTTTGTGTACTACCGGACAGCCAGACCCCCGAAACCATTTTAGGAACGGATTTCATGGAGCAGGCAGCCATTTCAATCGACATGGGCCAGAAAACTTGGACATTCACAGGAGACACGCACCCACATTATGACGCTGCGAGACCTAGAATGGAAAAACCAGCCGTCAGTCCAAGTATAAGCGAACCCAAAGAATGCCTATTCCCGGAGCCACCGAGGAAAATCCAGTCCGACGAAGAGACATTTTTTCAATTTTACCCGTGTCCAATGGACATTGCTACAATCTCTCTTAATTGCGGCCCGACGAAGGATCTTCCCTAAATCCGGAGGAAAAAATGAAAATTAATCACATGCTTGACAACAACGAGGAAGCATTTAGAAGCGCGAAACCGCCTACCACCTTGGGACGACATCACATCAACACGGAGAAAAACGAACCTGTCAGCACCCGGCCTTATCGGATGTCGCCACCCAAGAAAGAGGAGTTGGAGCAGCAAATTCTGCAACTCCTAGAAGATGACATTATTCAATCGTCGTCATCACCGTGGGCGTCACCCGTCGTTATGGTACCTAAGAAAGATGGCAATTCTCGCCTCTGTGTCGATTACAGGGCATTGAATGCCGTAACAATACCCGACAGGTACCCGCTTCCGCGGATGGATGACCTACTGCACAACGGGTCAACAGGAAAATACACGTCAACCATTGACCTGAGAAGTGGGTACTGGCAGATTCCGGTAGCAACCGAAGACACGGAGAAAACCGCGTTTACCTGCCCATTTGGACTATTTGAGTTCAAACGAATGCCGTTCGGACTCCGAAACGCGCCGGCTACTTTCCAGCGGACAATGGACCGCCTCCGAGCCAAGGTGCCCCACGTCCGGATTGCTCGCCTACCTAGACGACATTATTCTTCTCTCTGACACCTTCGAACAGCATCTTCAGGACCTGAAGGATGTCCTTGAGCTTATAACTAAGATGTCGATGTCGGCAAACAGAGAGAAGACGAACTTGTGTTCAGAAAGGATAAAATATCTGGAACCTGTTCGTGGTACCGCAGATTCATCCCCGGCTTCGCCGACCTGAGCAGGCCAATAACCCACCTTTTAAAAAAGAATGCCACCTGGAAATGGGAGGAGACACAGCGAGCCGCAATGGAACAATTGAAAACGCTGCTAACTACTGCCCCAATCCTGAGACCAGCCGCCTTCGAGAAGCCGTTCCTAATAAGAACTGACGCTAGCGACTTCGCTTTCGGAGCAGTTTTAGTCCAGGGGGAAGGACTAGAAGATCATCCGATCGAGTACACGAGCCGCTTGCTCACACCCGCTGAACAGAACTATACCACGACGGAGCGAGAAGCTCTAGCTATAGTATGGGCCTTGAGTAAATTCAGGGGATACGTCGAGGGCTCACCGATCACCATCGCCACAGATCACCAAGCCCTACGTTGGTTGATGTCCTTGAAAGCACCTATAGGACGTCTAGCCAGATGGGCTTTGCAACTACGACATTACTATCAAATACATCCCCGGAAGATCAAATTTCGTTGCCGATGCCCTATCCAGAATACCGAGCCACAACATCACCGAAATCAGCTTAGTTCAGGTCGATGTTCCGCAACGAGGAGCTGCCGATATCCGGAGGACACAATATCAGGACGAAAATTTGAAGAAAATTATTGACGCCCTTGAAGCACAACCGAAAACGGAAAATGCAGTCTATTGGAGCAAGATAGGGTACCTCCTCGAAAAGGGAGTGTTACATCGATATACCCCGACCATCGACAACGAGGATGCTCAGCAATGTATCGCGAAAGAAGAAGTGCCAGCCCTGCTGAAAGAATTCCACGATAACCCGACCGCAGGACATTATGGATTCCACGGAACTTACCACAGACTGTCGCAACGTTACTATTGGAAAAAGATGAGAGACGATATTGCAAAATACCTCAAAAATTGCATCGAATGTCAGCGTTACAAACCAAGTAACCTGAAGCCCGCAGGATTAGTTCAGACTACAGCCCCGAATCAGCGCTTCGAGACGATTTCGTTTGACTTATTTGGACCACTGCCTAAGTCACCAGAGGGATACACCACTATCCTCATAGTGGAAGACGTCGCCAGCAAATGGGACGAAATCCTGCCATTGCGGAAAGCCACGGCCACAGAATGCGCCACAGCTTTACTAAATGAGGTCTTTTTACGTTACGGAATTCCTCGCCGCTGCATATCCGATAACGGGACCCAGTTCGTTAGTGCTGTTATGCAACAAGTGATGTACAGCCTAAGAGTACATCACCACTTCACCCCGTCATACCACCCGCAAGCTAACCCGGTGGAAAGGAAGAATAGGGATATGAAAACTCAGCTTTCGATCCTAGTGGGAACACAGCACGATTCCTGGCCTACGAAATTAGCCGCCATCAGATTCGCTATGAATACCCACGTCACCAGCAGCACAGGACATAGCGCTGCTTACCTCACCTTCGGAAGAACCCTACGAACTGTCGAAGATGTGAGCAGAGACCTAAGGACCATCGTCTCAGCAGAGAACTTCGTTGCCGAGGTTACTCCACACCTTCTCCAGTTAGCTGACACCCTGGAAGCCTCTCAGCAGCTGGCAGATGAGAAGCAGGACGACCGCAAGAAGTATGCAGATGCCACCCGGAGACTTTCACCCGAGTATCAACCAGGAGATCATGTCTGGGTTGACACACATCTCCTAAGTCGAGCAAAGGATCACTTCACCTCGAAATTTGCCCCTAAAAGAGACGGGCCCTACATCATCATCCAAGGAAAAGGAGCCACTACCTATGAAGTCGCTTCCCTGGACGACCCAGCCACGCCCGTAGGAATATTCCACGCTGCCGCTCTCACCCCATTTATTGGAAACTTAACAGAGCTACAGCCAATCCATCCCATCCGACGAAGAGGACGTCCACGCAAGAACCATATCTAAACTGGTTACTTCATCGGGACGATATCAGCACCAGAGGGGGAGAGTGTAACGTCCACCCCGAGTCCGCGCCAAGCGCGCGACCCTTCGCAGGTAGCCAAGGCGGCCGCCGAACCGCGTCGTACCCCTCCCAGGGAAGGAAAGCATCCCTCCCCACTCCCAATCACTCATACACCAGCATCACACCCTACTTAAGGGGAAGCCACCCTTACAATCGTCAGTCTGTTAGCGCTCGTCTTCTCGGCCTAACAGCTCTCTTTAGTAACGCTCGTCTTACTAAATACTCTACGCTACGAACCACGATTACGCTGCTCACCGCCTGAAACCCCAGCCCGTGACTACGCTACACCCGGTACCGCGTCAAGACATCAACCGAGAACCGCTCGACATCACCCAGCCCTACGCCTGGAACAACCCCTAGCTGCCGTGAAGAAACCCTAGCCGCCCACGCCCGCTCTCCGCACCGACAGCTACACCACATACCGTCACATATATTCTTATACGATTCTGTACATTTGTAAATAAACGGCTACAACCATAACCAGCGTGTTATAGGTTATAATATTTGTTGACAATTATAAATAAAGTAAAAACAGTTGTTTTTTCTAACGATTGTAATATTTTTGCCAACTTTTGACAGTAATTTATATTTTTTATTTTTTAACAGTAGTTAGGGCTTCTTTCATTTAACTAGGAGAGAAATGTAAAGAACTTTGGACATAGTTGTATCTCTGTAGAGTTTATTTCTGCGACTAATTAAGTGATTTGCCTGTGGTATCTTGGGCAGTGAGTCGTTTGGTTTGGCCACTGACCCATCCAAATTACGTCGACCTAAAAGATCTGTTGTAATATGAGTAATTTGCCTAAGAAACAATCTCATTTCAATACCGCAATTTACTTTTGATAAGTTAAACGAGTCGCATTTTATAAGTGTTGGTTTTATGAGCACAAATAATGTTTCGCCTATTTAAATGGAACAAGCTATACAATTGTTTAAACATTATTAATTTTTTTGAATAGTAGTTTATGATGTTTTTAGAGATCTACGTACATTTTCAAACGTATTCGACATTGTTTTTTTTTGACTGAAATAAAGAATTACGATATTGAATTTAATTCAATTTATAACTGCCACTTCAAAAATAACACAAACGTACTTCAAAAATTTCAAGCAAAAAAAAAATGTTTGTAATGAAAGACATTTTTAATATAATTCCCGTTTTTATGAGAAAATAAAATTTTGGAATTATCGTGTCGTTTATATCGAAAATTGTCTATTAAAGTAAATAACCAGAGCTAACATAATTGTATTTTTTTACTGAAAACGATTTTTTAAGTAAATCATCGATTTTCTCATAAATTAATATTTTTGTTCTATATTTTCCTTATTGAAATAAATTAAATTTGTTTTTATATATCGCCAAACCATGTTAATTATGACATTCTGTAAATTTAATAGAATGTCATTTATATATAGATTGTATTGTAGTAATTATAATTTTTGTTTTCTTATACCATCATCAATCCATGTTAATAATGACAATATCTGATTATATTCAAAATTTCTGATTCGGATCCTTGGCTTCAATGACCTCTGCTTGATGTGCCTGGGGCCGTCGCCCCCATAAAAAGATGTTTAATATTTATATATATTATCAGTAGAAATATTGAATAAATATTATTAACATAAATGCATATGTTGGAAATCCAATGCGTGATTAAATGATTATTTTGTATGCCCTTTGACGTAATTTTTAAATATTTATATGGGTAAATTGTCGCCATTATATGTTAAGCTGTACACTTGTACTGGTAAACAATGAAATGGCATTTTGTAATTAATTATGTAAATATTGAATTAGCAATGACAATGTAATTGTAATGTGTAAATCATTGCTCATTTTATAACAATTAGTCTAATAAAATATTAATTATATACTTACTTAGTATAATATAACTAGCAGAGCACTTTTACTATTTTACAAAATATCTAGTAACCCTTGACTTTTTAGAAAAAGTTACAAATGTCTTTTTATTCAGCTCATGTAACTGCACTACTTCGCCATTTTTATCTCCCTTAGTTTCCAAGATCCTAATAGAAAACATAAAAAAAACTCACTTTGTATCAGAGCTGGGACGAATCCTGGTAGAAAGGATTCGATCACGAATCCGAATCACCTAATATGATTCGAATCACGAATACTCGAATAATGGATTCGTAAGAAATAAATATGATTCGAATCAAAGATTCGAATCCTGTTATTTCGAATCACGAATACAAATCCATTAGGAATAAATTTGATTTAATTATATTTTTGCAACCATTAATATATAAATATCGTTACCAGTTTTTTAACAAAAATATTCAAAACCTAATTATTTATTATTAGCACTGAACATCGTTGATAACAGACTAAATATTTGATTTCCTGTTACTCTGATTAAAGACGTATTTGTGTGTTTTTGAACTTTACTTCAAATCAGTGTTTTGTACGCGTGGCGCATGAGGTAAAATTTCGAGTTTAGAAAAGCCCGAAAATTTGTCTCGGGTCACTGCGCGACCCTCGACAAATTTTCACGGGGCTTTTCTAAACTCGAAATTTTACTTCATGTGCCACGCGTATAAAACAGTGATCTACAGACCCTCGAACACGGACTATAATGACTTCATTAATGATATTGATCTTGTATTTTCTAACCTCATTATGGATAGCAATGATATTTTTCTTGTTGGCGATTTAAACATAAATATGCTAAATGTAAAATCTCCTTCGACAGTACAATTAAATAACTTATTAAACAGCTATGACCTAACCCAGTTAATCTCGTCTCCAACAAGAATAGGTATTAATAGCGCCACTCTGTTAGATGTCATCATAACCAATAGCACATCCATTAATACGTCCGGTACTGTTGGAATAACCTTTTCAGATCATGACTTGGTCTTTTGTACGTTAGATATTTCCAAGAAATCTGTACATTATTATATCAAACGGTATCGGCCATTTAAATATTTTAATGAAGATAGTTTTTATTTAGACCTACAAAAAATTAATTTCTATTATATGTTTGATATGGAGGATATTGATAGTAAAGTAAACTACTTTAATGAATGCATTCGTACTGTATTTGATGTTCATGCGCCATACGTAACTTTTAAACTTGTTAAACCTTACTCTCCTTAGATCACGGATACAATAAAATGTATGATGTCACTACGGGATAAGGCATTAAAAAAATACAAACGCACACTAATACTATCACATTTCCATGAGTATAAGCAACTAAGAAACCACGTAACGTCAGCAATAAAACGCGAAAAAAAGCATTCCTCGAATTTGAATTCAATAATTGTAAAAAGATCCAACCATGGAGAAAGTTAAAATTATATAACATCCATTCAAAGAAAAAAAGAGAACTACCCATTTATTTAAATAATGTGGACGATATAAACTACCATTTTGTTAATTCTGTACCATCTACTAACATAATTAATACTGAACTGATAAACCACTACCAAAATAATAATTTACTAATGCCAAATATTAAACTTAAATTCAAACCGGTTGACGAAATTAGCATCTACAACATACTAAAATCAATAAAAACCAATGCTATGGGATATGATAATGTATCTTGCCGTATGATTAAACTATGTACCTCACATATTTTACCATATCTGAAACACATAATTAATACATGTTTGACAGAGGGCGTATTTCCAGATGCATGGAAGATTGCAATTGTAACACCGATAGCTAAAGTAGCTAAACCCGACAGTGTAAATGATTTACGACCAATAAGTATTTTGCCAATTTGCTCTAAGATATTAGAAAAACTAATGTCGATACAAATTCGTCAGTTTCTGCATCTAAATAGTATACTGCCAGAGAAACAATCTGGGTTCCGTCATGGATATAGTTGTGAGACTGCACTTATTGATCTTGTTGATGATGTATTACATGAAACTAACAGCTGTTGTTTTTCTAGACTACAGTAAAGCGTTTGACACCCTAGATCACAAAACACTTCTGGCCATCTTAACATTTATTGGGTGTAATGATAATGTAATTAAAATGATGAAGTCATATTTAGAAAATCGAACACAACAAGTAAAAATTAAAGAAGAACTTTCACTACCTTTGACTATTAATAAGGGTGTGCCTCAGGGATCAATTTCAGGACCACTACTGTTTACAATTTACACATGTAGTATGTTTTCTGGATTGCGCTACAGTAAAATACATCAATATGCGGATGATACGCAAATCTATATTTCTTTTCCGGCTGACAAAATTGTAGAGGCATGTGATCAATTAAATTGTGATCTGCAGTATATTTGTAATCAATCAAAATTACATTCTTTGGTCATCAATCCCACCAAAACAACAGGCATACTATTCGGATCTACTAAACAGGTCGATAGGATCAAATGTAATAATGCAATACAAATATTCTTGGGAGACCATAAGGTCAATTTTAAGGAGTGTGTACAAAATCTAGGTGTTCTTTTAGACTCAAATCTAAAATTTTGCGAGCAAATCTCGAGAGTTACAAATTTGTCCTACTCTACTCTATAGCTCCTTTATCCACACAGACACATACTAAATTCTGGTGTAAAAACAATGCTCTGTGAAACAATTGTTTTGTCTCATCAGAATTACTGCAGTTCTTTAATCGGACCATGCTTAAATGTGACAGAAAAAAAATCGTCTGCAAAGAATCTAAAACTCCTGCCTAAGATTCATTCATGGTATCCGCAAATTCGAAAGAATTTCACATACATTAATAGTGACCGGGAAATCTTGGTTGAACATGTATAACCGGAGACAACTACATAGTGGCGTATTGTACCATAAAATTATCTCGACCAGAACTCCTTTGTATCTACATAATAAAATAACAACTCGGAGTGACATACACCAACGTAACACTAGATTTAAGCTACACCTCTGTATTCCCAAACATAACACAGAAAAATTTAAAAGTTCGTTTACTTATCAAGTGGTTAACTTGAACAAACTGCCGTCACACTTTAAAAGCGCTACAATATTACGATTCAAAAATCTATATAGATCTCTCTTGCTGGAAAAACAATAATTATTGAAATATTTCACTTGTTATTTCAAATTAATCATAAGCTCTAACATGTGCGTATGCATGTATAAGCGTATATCTGTGTATATTATACAGGGTGAGTTTTTTTCGATGTTCTCTATGGGAATCTCGGAAACTATAAGAGATAGAAAAACGGTTAAAAAGGGAAAGAAGTGTAGTTTTATAGGACGAATAAAATTACACTTTCAAAATATTTGAAAAAGTCAAGGGTAACTAGTTATTTTGAATAAAGTAAAATGTGTCAATTTTTTGAAATCAATATATCTCTATTATTATCATAGATAGAAAAAAACTGTAAAGGACAAAGTTGTAGAAAATTTTACACAGATTAATAACAAAAAATCAAAAAAAAATTCGCCCATATTTTGGGAGATATGACACAAACTTAACTTTTTTTAAATGGAAACAATAGTTGGCTATGGCCTCATTGGAAAGGTTGTTTTTTTCCCTTTAATCCGATATAACATATGCCATAGTTATTTTTAAAATAAAATAAGTTATAGTAGTTTTAATTTTTCCATACACCAAAAAATAGTTAGCCATGAAATAGACAAAAGTAAAACAATTGCGGTTGTTTATAGCAACGAAATCAATATTTAATTTATTATCTTTCTTTAGATTTTCCAAAAGCAACATAAAGTAAAATAATTCGAAAATTATCAAAATAATAATAGAAGAAAATTTTAAATATTACATAAGATGCTCAAAAAGTCTACCATTTTTATTATGGCATAAAGTACATCTTTTTAAAATCGAATTTGTGGCTTTTTTGACTTTTGTTCTGTAAATAGAATTAAATGTTTCAAGTACAGCCTAAGATCCTCCACTGATTGATATGATTGTTGATACACTTTGTTCTTCACATAACCCCACAGAAAAAAGTCTAAAACGGATAGGTCGGGTGATCTAGGTGGCCATAGGATTGGTCCATTTCTTCCCACCCATGAATTAGGAAAAGCATCATTTAAATAGTTTCGCACAGCCAACTTGCTATAAGGTGGAGCTCCGTCGTGTTGAAACCACTTCAATCTTGCCCGTACTGATAAATTTAAATCATCGAGCATATCTTCAAATGTTTCTTGAAGAAAACGAAGGTAATCATTTCCATTCAATGTGTTATTAAAAATATATGGGCCGAGAATTCTCGATCCGAACACACCGCACCATACATTAAATCCAAATTTAATTTGTGGTCTACGTTGTGCAACTTCTCGTGGATTCTCCTGACTCCAAACATGTTCATTGTGCCGGTTAAAAATCCCACAATTAGTAAATCGCGTTTCATGTGTCCAAATTATTTTTGTAGGGAACGTATTATCCTCTTGGCACATGTTATTGTACCACATCCAGAATACCATTCTCTTATTGGTATCACCGTCATATAAATTTTGTGAAATTGATACCTGATATGGGTGATATTTGTGTTTTTGTGTTTTTTCAAAACTCGTACTACAGTCCGTTGAGATATGCTTGCTTCTGTTGCAATTTGTCTGGTCGATGTGGATGGATCTAACATCGCCAATGCTAATACGTTTAATTCCGAAACTTCATTAATTTCGTTTTTTTCAAGTTTCGGCTTTGTAAAGGATCCGTACTCACCCAAATTGTGGTAAATTCTTCTGAATGTTGCTAAAGATGGCTGCCGACAATCGATATATTGATTATAATATTGTTCTGCAGCATCCGCAGCGTTTTTATTACACTGAATGTAACAAACAAGCATATCACGCTATTCTTCCTTGAAAAAATTCATTATCACTTTAAAATTCTTTCAACACCAAATAAATACAAAACAAACTTATCGAAACAAACCAAATATGGAAATGAATTAATATGTGTTTAGAATAAACAACTGCAATTGTTTTACTTTTGTCTTTTCCATGGCTAACTATTTTTTGATGTATGATAAAATTAAAAACGATTGTAACTTACTTTATTTTAAAAATAACTATGGCATATGTTATATCGAATTGAAGGAAAAAAATAGCCCTTTTAATAAAGTCATAGCCAACTATTGTTTCCATTTAAAAAAAAGGTAAGTTTGTGTCCTATCTCCCAAAATATGGACGATTTTTTTTTTGATTTTTTATTATTAATCTGTGTAAAATTTTCTACAACTTTGTCCCTTACAGTTTTTTTCTATCTATGATAATAATAGAGATATATTGATTTCAAAAAATTGACACATTTTACTTTATTCAAAATATCTAGTTACCCTTGACTTTTTCAAATATTTTGAAAGTGTCATTTTATTCGTCCTATAAAACTACACTTCTTTCCCCATTTAACCGTTTTTCCATCTCTTATAGTTTCCGAGATTCCCATAGAGAACATCGAAAAAAACTCACCCTGTATATGTACCTGTATGTCTGTAAATTGTACATTTTTAATTTTTTATATTATTCTGTTATTTAGTTCAATTTTTCCTGGTTAGGTGGAAGAACAGTAAGTGTCCTTATCGGACACAATACACTTAACCTCGCCATTTTCTTACTGTTGTGTTGTTCTATGTTTTGTATACTTATTTGGTAAGAAATAAAGATTATTATTATTATTATTATTATTTAACGAGAAATTTAAAAACACACAAAATACATTTTTCAAGTTAATCCTTACAATTAATTTCAATTATTTTTGACGATTCAAAACCTTTTGTAAGTATTCGAATCTTATTATAAATATTCGAATCCATTTATGATTCTAACCACCCACATTTGGATTCAAATACGAATCCTCTTAAAAAAATGTAAGGAATCCGGATCACGAATTCAGTTGAATTAAAATATTCGAATGCCTCTTTTGAATCCTCTAAAAGGATTCGAATCCAGGATTCGAATCCTGAATGATTCGAATCCTGCCCAGATCTGCTCTGTATATACATATATCTACAATGTGTCCTACTTACGTGGACAACATATGAGTAACTTCTTTAGTATAAATAATCACTGAGAATACTTGATAAAACTTGTTTGTTATCTTACGCATATAAAATAATATGTGATTTGTTTTGTCTTTTTTATCAGTTAGATCAAGTCCCAACTTTTTCAGATTTTTTTTTTAAATTAGTAAAAAATAGTTTCCTATATGTTGCATACTTACGTCGACACGTATTTTTCATTTTCCTTCATAACTTAGTTATTATTGATGATAGAAGGATGATTTTTTTATATTAGACATTTTTCTATGCATTTAAATAATATGTGGTTAGTTTTAACACCTAACAAAAGTTTTTCAAGGTATGTATACTATCTTCATTATTCCACATGGACGTCAAAGTAAGCTCATGGTGGTTTTATTTTTATTATGGGAAGATTAGATGAGACTTTCGTATTATTAATGCATTTTATACTAAAGTTGTGTTAAAACTTAACAATTCATCAGTTTAAGGTCCAGTTACGTCGTATTAGGCTATCCAATGTCATTGACTGTTAGATCTTTAGTTCAGTAATAATTTAGGTGGCTGTAATCAATGTAACTCTTTATATGGTTTTTGTTATTTTTGTTCAGTAATAATTTAGTCGGTTGTAATCAATGTAATTTTTTATATGATTTTTATGTTTTTTGTTATTTTTGTCATATATTACAATATGTATATGTACACTTATGCAATAAAATGGAGATTCCGTTAATAAATAAATAAATAAATATATAAATAAATTTGTTGCCCACTTGTACTAAAAAAAATCAAATGTTTATTTAAAGGATTTATATCCGAGATTCGAAGAACAGGATTCGAATCTTCTATTCGAGTCCTATTTTTCTCTTACCAATCGTGATTTGAATCATATTAGGTGATTTGGATTAGTGATTTGTTGTGTTAACAATATTTGTTTCTATGTTTAATTTCTTTTTTCTATCTCACTGAGCAAACACATTTTTAAAATGTTACATCAGCAACGTTGCATCTTGGTTAAACGTTACAATCAACATGAACGTTAGTTGTGAAATTGATATTACATTTCTTGAATGTGTTTTTTTCAGTGGGTTAGGAAGTAGAAATAAAGTTAAGAAGAAATATTAACACACTGTATAGATCTGAATTAATGTTTCCATCATATGACAATTTTATGAATTATAAATACATAATTTTATTGACAAAACATATTTACATAAAACTTACACTTCAAAAAAAGTGTAACTAATTAAATTCAAAACAAACCTATAAATATATGCGCATATTCATAAATACTAAAAACAAAAATCAAATTTACATTATATCATTTAAATTTAAAGTAATAAATTATTTCAACTCAACCGAAAACTGCCCAAATTTACAACTATTTAATGTATATTTATTTAAGAAATAAATTAACCATTGTCAATTAGTTTATTATGAACTATAACAATCAGTCCAGTGTGCACTTGGTTGTAGAATATTTAAAAAAAAAAACTAGTGTGTTATTGCGATTTGACTTTGCCGTTCGCCGACGCCTTAGCTTCTTTGGTTTTCGACCTGCTGGGGTTGACGTACGTCCTGTAGTAGAAGCTCCCGAAAAGGTACAAGAAGTAGATTGCCTGGGTGCCCAGCAGGAAGTTTATCACTTTTGGGTAATCGCACGTCTTGAAGAGAACTTGCATGTTGTGATGACCTACTATACAAAATTGCACCTGAAAATAGATAAATGATTAAAGAGGCAATTATGTTTAAAATAAAGTATACGCAGCAAAACGCAAGCTATAATAATAATGGAGAATACAGCATAATAAAACCTAAACCGTAAGTTATAATAATAATCGAGAAATATAGCGCCATTTATTAGCTAATAGAGAGCGGAATTGTCAGTAACAGATGGCGGTTTGCTTTATTCTTAATTGGTATAATACTTAATTTTAAATAGTCAGAAATTCTAGTGGCTTTATTTTCAAGCAGGACACACAGCAGTGTCGACTGAGATCCACCCTTGAAAGGTCCGAAGGTCCGATGGCACTTAAAAACCACCAATCAGAAGATATCCGCTTTCGAGGTTTAGGTGGAAGTACCCGAGATGCACACCAGTTATAATTGAACAACTAGTCTAGTCTTTGTTCTCCTCTAGTACAAAGAGCTGTGAAAGTAATGCTTCATAGGCCAAGGATTGAAAGCATAAAACTAGGAAGTAAAAACAAGTTACTTTATTTTAGGGAAAATAAAAAATATTTTTTGATTTGATTTATAGAACTGTACAGGTAGTTACCAAGGATGTTATATCTAATGCAGAGGCTACACGATCAATTTTGCTTTATAATTGTAGTCAGAATTACGCCAAACTGATAGTGCAACTTGTTGACTGACGAACCAAACTGATGAATTATTAAATATTTTGATAGGTTTCATGAGCCTATTGTTAAACCAGACAACGGACTCGGTCTTTTGACTATTACTATGCGGACTATTTTGACTATCATGGTGAATTGACGTTAAATACCTTTGGCGTTTGTGGACTGTCTTTTGAGATATGATATATAGAAACGACTTAATCTTCTTCATTAACTTTTGTCAAAATTTACATCCTAAAACTTATTCCAAAACTGTGTAACAATTGATTATGTTGAGACATCGCCATTGTAATGGAATCGGTTAATTTGAAGCTTCTAACGAGTGTTTTCCGCTCTTGGATTAAGCATGAAGTAAAATTTGGAGTTTAAAAAAGGCGTAACGCGCCGGGTAATAAAAGTTTTTCATTTAAAGTTTATCCAGTTAATGCGCCACGCGTATAAAACAATGTCATATTGTGAATTAATATCCACAATAGATCTGAAAAGGTCGCGGTGGTACAGGCCAATGAGGCCACCCCTACGAATATCATATTGTGAATTGTAAAATATACTGCTTAGAACTGTCAATATTTTCCGAGATGCAGCAAGAAAGTTGAATATTCACTTTTTTGTAAATATTTTATAAATTGGAAAAGCTGTGACAACAAGTGTGTAGGCAATAAATGTTGCGTTTCTAATCTACAACTTTTGTTGGTAATCCTAATCCCTATATTGAATATTTATATCATCATACCTCTACCAGAAAAAGTACTATGATCAGACCCTTTCAGAGAAAATGAGAGGCCAGTAGCAACTAATATTTGCGAAGCCATTCAAATTTTTATTCAAAAACAAACAGTTTTAAAAAACAAGTAGGCCTTTTGCTGTTATAATATCCTCTACTAAAATTTTACATCTTTAACTCCATTATCCGGTAATAAACGATGAAATAGCTGTTCTTGCATTTTAGAATAAATCAGTGTTTTATACGTCATAACGGGACGCCAACTTTGGTGAAATAAAATCACAAAATCGAGTGTACTCCACTCCTTGATTAGAAATGAAGTAAAATTTTAGAGATAAAATGTATTGCACTTTTTTGTAGAGGGAAAAATTCTAAATTTATGAATGTTCACACTTAACACTTTACGTTTCTCTAAGTAAAAATAATTAAGAAAAAGTAATGTGATTTTACAAAAATTATTAAATACCATGGAATTGATACAACAATTGCGAATATTCCCTGTTTATTTTTAAAGTTCAATTGGTAGCTTTTTAAACAAGTGTTTTCCACTCCCAGACTAAGCATGAAGTAAAATTTCGAGTTTAGAAAAGCCCCGTGAAAATTTGTCGAGGGTCGCGCAGCGACCCGAGACAAATTTTCTGGGCTTTTCTAAACTCGAAATTTTACTTCATGCGCCACGCAAATAAAACACTATAATATTGTCAAATTTATGTTTATTCCAACTTCACTTAAAATTTGTGTTTTATACGCGTGGCGCATGAAGTAAAATTTCGAGTTTAGAAAAGCCTGAAAATTTGGCCTTTCTAAACTCGAAATGTTACTTTATGCGCCACGCGTGTAAAACACTGATTTAAAGTGAAGTTCAAAATATACGGCTTACTTCTGATCACATGTTCATTAATTTTACAAATGTTTATATGGAATATGTGAAAGTATACTTAAAAGAAATAATCCCTGTATGTGTTGTAAACTTGTAAGTTGTAGCGTTCTCTTTTTGGAAAATCTCTGGATCATGATAATTTATTTGACAAATTATTAATTTATTTGTCACATTGATAATCATTTACCAACATCTCTAAATATAATGTTAAAATACCCTACTGTTAAAGCAAGACTGCAACTGTTCGCAGTAAATACACCCAAAGTTTGGTCATATTAAAAAGAAAACAGAGTTTATACACCGTTCCATTTGTTTCTGGATCTCGCCTAGCCATGCTTTCGTGTTGTTATGTTGCAGTATCAACATTTACATTTTTTATTAATTGGCACTCCTGATTCCTTATTTTAACAGTGTTGCAATAATTTATGATATCATAAGTATGGGGTATAAATTCAAATTAATTAATGGGCGCAAAATTCTCTGTGAACAAAAATATGTTGTTGCAGCAAAAATTATTTTCCTTAGAAAATTTTTACAGTATCAAAATTCCAGTGAAGATATCCAATTCGTATACCTGGATGAAACATGGATATACCAGAATGGATCCGTGGTTCGACGCTGGGCACATGAAACGGATATAAAAAGTAATCCAACTAAATTTAAAAATGAAGGCAAACGCTTCACCATTCTACATGCTGGGTATAGGGGTGGGTTTTTGGATGGGTGCGATTTTTTATTACATTCGAAAAACAATGACCAAAATTACCATGCCACAATGGATGGTAATACTTTTCAAAATTGGGTGGTTAATCAACTTATTCCTGCTTTGGCTAAGCTTTCAGGGAAATGTGTAGTTATTATGGATAATGCTGCATACCATTCTGTGCAATTAGACAAAACTCCTTCATTTTCTTGTAAGAAATGCGAAATGCAGGAGTGGTTGGTTAAACACAATGTAAAATTCAATCCAAAATTAACCAAAAAGGAACTATGGGCTTTATTTATACCTTTTCGATCAAATGACAAAATTTACGTAGTTGATGACATTTTGAGAAAGAACGGGCACGAAGTTCTTAGATTACCGCCATACCATTGTCAATACAATCCAATTAAAATGGCATGGGGGTTTTGTAAGACTTACTACAATAAGCACATAAATTCTAAGCAACCATCTAAGGATCGTGTTCAGAATTTATGGCTTGAGTCATCCGATATGTGGCAAAATTTCTGTGATCATTGTGAAAAACTTATTTTGGATGACTGGACAAAACACATGGGGAACCTTTCTTTTGAAACCATTCCTCCTTTTATTATTTCGCTTGGGGAATCTGGCTCAGAACAAACATCAGAAGATTCAGATGCAGGTTCTCTTGACTAAATAATAAAAGTGGAATGAGGGCTTAAAAATTGTTTGACATGAAACTTATCAGTATCACAAGAGGGTGGGAATAAATTTGCAATTCTACAAAAAAATACTGAGGGCCAACAGAAGAGAGAATGACCAAAATTAAGGTGGATGGATGGAGTTGATCAAAATGTGTTAACTGGAAGACCCAAGCGAGAAATACAAATGGATGACGAAATAAGTTTGCAGAGCCGAATTCATCATATTTGTTATATACAATATTATTGCTGTGTTTGTATGTACAAAAACCAAGTAGTAAATTTTGTTAATCTTAAAACTGCATTTTATTATCCTTTTATATCTGAAAATTTGTAAAACAGGCAACAGTGTAAGATCACAATAGTCAGAAATTATAACCTTAAAATCGAACATCTGACAGTGACATTTAAAAACCCTGATTTAAAACACAACCAGCCCCATTTACAATACTTAAACTGTCACTTTTCCATAGCTAGGCGAGATCCAGAAACAAATGGAATTTTGTATATATTCTGTTTTTTTTTTTTGTTGGCCAACCAGATCTGGTGATTTTTTTATATTGTTGGATATTTGGTTGGATAGTCTGGCTGTTATTCTGACTTTTGCCTTCAAAATTTGTTTGAGGTTATATTTTCTACATGGTTGCCACATGCTAAATTAACCTATTATAAAGATTAATTAAGTGGCGGGTCATTACTTTCGGAATTTTATTGCCAAATTGTCTGTCAAATAATCAATCAGTTGCAACATGGCATTCATATATCAATGTCCTTACATTACAAACAGTCGTCACACCCAAATAAAAAAAAAAAACCGAATATACATGGGAAAAAATCGTACGTTCAAATTTATCCTACGTCGAATTAAATCGTATGTAAAAAATACTGTATATAGCTCCTAAATTGAGAAGGCCCCTCATGTTATAAGTAACAAGCGCTTAATTGAATGTAGTATTTTATAGGGGATTATTCGCTGTACTATTTTAATTTGTAGTACCTGTGTTTCCCACGACAGTTTTCTTTTTCTGCATTTAAGAAAAATACATATATTTCTAGCATAGTGTCAATCGCAATTGTGTTTTCCAACAAAAGAATAAAGTTTATTCATTTCTTAATCATTTCTTAACAATCTTTAAATTTAATAAAATAAGGTTTCACTTTGTTGATTACATATAATTACAATGTCAGATATAAAAAAAGGTGAAGTTAGGTTTGGCTTAGGTTCCAGAAATGAAAAAGGTAAAGTTATGATTGTTTTCGTTTTCTTCTCAATTTGACGTTAAAATATAGTTACTTTTCAACAAATCCCCAGAATTCTTCCTGTAACTGCAGGTTCGATTCATAAAATTCATTGTTTTAGGGAAAAATATAATACTGAATATTTCATACATCTTACATAACATATGCGCAGTGTATTTCAATATGTGTTTATCTTATTGTTATTTTTAATTGATAACTAGTGTAGTATATAATTTTGTATTACGATTGTATAAACAGCTTTTTATTTTCATACACGTATGTGAGAATACAATGAATTTTTGTTTTAAGTATACATATCCCGATGTATACGTTAAAGCATTCGTTGTGTTTAAAAAAAAAACCTTTATTGGCATGCAAAACTAATATACATTTCCATAAACACAATACAAAACTAAACACATGAAACCAAATTCCCATCTAATCAGTTCTTCTCCTCTCCCTCTCCCACCCTAATCTTATCACAATCTTTACGCCCGCCCCATCCTCTCGCATCCACTCCTCTATCCTTTTAACACCTCTCGTCCATTCCTCACTTATCTCCTTACACTCATCCGCTATATGTCTCCACGTACCCCTTCCACTTCCGCACAATACACACCTACTATACTCTTCACCCATCCATACCTTTCTTCCTCTCTTCTCCGACCCACACCTAGCCCTCGCCAGTGATACCTTCTCCCCTATTTTTAGTAAATTCCTGCTGAGGTACCCTGGCAGTTTCCCGTGTACCTGCCACCTTTTATATAGAGGATTATAGGTACTTCTCTCAATATACCCTTGACGCTCCTGTTTTTCCACTTCCTCCCATTTTTCCTTCATCCACGCTGCCACATTCACTCCTTTTTCCAACCACTCATTTACCAAACTTTCACACACCCCTGCTCTTTCATACATTTTTCTCCTCTCCATTCTCCAATCACTCTCTCCTACTCCCACACATGTTCTCCACACCTCTTTTACCAGCCTTTCACTACCCAATCCAATCAATTTTATCTCATATCTTGCCACTCTTTCCATTGCCTCTCCATGCATACATGCTCTATTCGTTTCCTGAAGCAGAATATAACTGGGCGTTGATCTTTCCACCGCCAGTAGCTGCTTCAGGAAAGTCACCTGCTCTCTCTCAATACATTCATACGCTCTCATTCCCCATGCCTCCACCCCATACATTAAAATTGGCTTAACACACGAATCCAACAGTTTGCACGCCATCTGAACATTTCCCTCCAGCCACTTTCCCCACTTGTTCTTCACAACATACCAAGCTTTCCGTGCCTTCAGTTGGACCTATCTGGCGTGCTCCCTGTACCACCACATCTAAACACAAAACCCAAATATTTAAACTCTTTCACTCTTTCGATCACTTCACCCTTCCATGCCAATTCTTTCACTCTGCCTTCTCTTCCTCTATTCCTAAATCTCATCCACTTCGTTTTCTCTACATTTACACACAATCCTCGCTTATCCATATACCTCTCAACCCTTTGTAACATTTCATTCATTTCTCCCCATTCCTTCGCCAGCAACACCACATCATCCGCATACGCCAACATCCACACCTTCATTTTCCCTATCACAACCCCGCCCGCTTGCCCGTTTCTCAGGACCTCTTCGAATTCACTCAGATATAAGTTAAATAGTAACGGGCTAAGCGGACATCCCTGTCTCACCCCCGTCCATACTCTAAACTTTTCCGATACCTTTCCGTCCACCTTTGCTCTCCCCCATGTTTCCTCATATACTCCTCTCACCCATTCCACTGTTACATTGCTCACACCTCTCCTCTTCAAACACCCCATCAACCTATCTCTCGGAACCTAATCATACGCTGCTTTCAAATCGAAAAACACTGCATACATACTTCTCTTTTCCTCTAACACTCTCTCAACTATTCTTGCTAGCGGAAAGATTTGATCTCTAGTCCCCCTCCCTTTTCTAAACCCTCCTTGCGTTTCCGGCAACAACGTTGTGTTTAAAAAGCGTTCAATTTGAGGCTTCTAACGAGTGTTTTTAATGCTTGATTAAGCATGAAGTAAAATTTAGAGTATAGGAAAGCTTGAACACAGATTTGGGCGCGTAGCGTCCAAATTCAAATTTTTATACTTCTCTAAACCCGAAATTTTACTTCATGGGCCTCACGTATAAAACAATAAAATATTGTAAAGTTTAAGGCTGGTCGTCCACTGGAAGCGACAATACGCGGCTACGCGCTCATGCGATATGAACGACAACGGGCGTATACGCGCGACAGACAGTGTAAGCGTGCGCGGACATGCGGAGTCTCGCGTTGAGTGTGAAGCTGCGTCAGATCCCAAGAGAATGGGATCCGTCGCTCGTAGCCGCGTCTAGTCCTGTGCCTTTTCTTCCTACTTTGTCTTTTTCAAGTACAACCTTACTGTTTTCTGATAACAATAGTGCTAAATATTTTTATCCTTTTTAATTTCTTACTAGGTAGGTGTATTTAACAATATAAACTGCTACAAAATAAATATTGAATTTTATAATTTTAATATTTTTTATAAAAATTATATTTTTTCAAATTCTAATCATACCCCTAATTACATAGGGACTTTCCAAAGAGTAAACATCCTCTGAAACCATTAAAAATGCACAACTCTTTTGGCGGTGCCGAAAAACTGAGCAGCGCGAAGTCACATGCAGTGTACGACCCCTGTCGCGTGTAACCGCTAGTCTTGCAGCCGCCTGTCGCCGCTTGTATCGCATGAGCGCGTAGCCGCGTGTGGACGCTGCTAGTGGACGACCGGCCTAAAATGTACTGTTTACTTCATAATATTGTAGAGTTTTATACGCGTGGCGCATGAAGTAAAATTTAGAGTTTAGAAACGCCTGAAAATGTTACTTTATGCTTGATCTGGGAGTGAAAGCACTTATTCGAAACTTAAAACTGAACGCTATTATTGAATCACGGTATATGTATTGCAAGATCAATACGTTTTGTGTTGACAACTACATACTTAGGCCAGTTGCATCAAACACGTTAAACTGGTTCAACTCTGAACTCTGGTTCAAAATGACATTAGAACAATGAGAACTGTCAACTTGAACTCGAGTTCACTCTCACTCAAGTTCAACTTTTATGGTGCAACTAGGCCTTAATCATTCCACCGCTATAGTAGCCTTAAGTAGTTGTGTATATTTGTGTAGTGTAGTTAATGTTCCTAATTTTATATTATTATTTTTAGCTTAACATATGTGTAATGATATGGTAAGCCATTGTGATTAAGCAACAATAAGGGATAGATCGATATTCCTAAAATTATTATATTATAAAAATAACCCTGTATGTAACTAGTATGGGTTTATTTAAGTTTTATAATATTGTATTACACTGGTCGGCATGAAAATCGGCCCTAATACCATTCCTGCTGATTCATATGTAAAATAACCTGAATCCGAATATGACCCCCGTTTTCCCCCATCACCCACCGTTTTCGGGGGAGGCTCCCCCCCCACCTATTTTTATCACTTTTCGAGGGATGAATTTGGAGGGATGAAAAGGATTATTTTAGCCTTTACGTTTCTTCTGAGGGGCTAGAGAGGTGAAAAGTTCCAAAACATGAACATTTGTAGCAAGGAGGTAGATTTGGGGGGAGGGGGGGATTTGCCCCCTTAAATTGTAAAATAATCCTTAAAAATGATCGATTTTTCCGTTTTCCGAGGGGGAATGGAAGCTGGAATATGTAGAAAATAAGTGAAAAAACTGCGAAAAAAACGGAAAAAATTGATCATTTTTAATGATTTTTTTACAATTTAAGGGGGCACCCCCCCCCCCCAAATCTACCTCCTTGCTACAAATGTTCATGTTTTGGAACTTTTCACCTCTCTAGCCCCTCAGAAGAAATGTAAAGGCTAAAATAATCCTTTTCCTCCCTCCAAATTATCGAAAAGTGATAAAAATAGGTGGGGGGGCCTCCCCCAAAAACGGTGGGTGATTGGGGAAAACGGAGGTCATATTCGGATTCAGGAGGTCATTTTAGATAAGAATCAGCAGGAATGATGTCAGGGCTCGAAAAAAAATTTTTTTTTGCAGACCAGTGTTATTTTTTATTGTAATAGAAATCAACGAAGCAAAAGTTATACTTAAAAGTGTTTAAATATGCGAAACCAGTCGATAGAAATATCATATTTTAGGAAAACAAACTAATGCCCGGTATTATAAAACGTTTTATTCCCTAAATAACATTTACTTTAGGAATAAATTAATTTATTATAAAGATTTCGGTATTATAAACACAAAATAAGTTAATTTCGCTAATAAATCTCCTCAGTAAATTATTTGTTTGTTTTACTTTAGATTCTACTACTTGTATTTATTAATTTTATTACGGTTATCATGTCTATCATATCATCCATGTCAGATTTAAGTTCGCTCATAGTATCTTCCCTGACAGTGATTAATTAGAACCACAAGACATTCTAAGGAGTCAAAGACCTAGAGTTTTTCAAGTCATAACCAGGGATTTTTATACTTATGCATACGCTTTATTTAAATTAGTTCCATTTAAAGTTTTAAACAAATGTTTTCCACTCCCAGACTAAGCATGAAGTAAGATTTCGAGTTTAGAAAAGCCTGAAAATTTGGTTTGGTCGCGTAGCGCGAAGCGCGGAGCGACCAAACCAAATTTTAAGGCTTTTCTAAACTCGAAATTTTACTTCATGCGCCACGCGTATTATACACTGAAAACACTGAAATATTGTGAACAAGTGAACTTCACTTGAAATCAGTGTCTTGTACGCGTGGTGCATGAAGTAAAATTTCGAGTTTAGAAAAGCCTGAAAATTTGGTTTGGCCGCTCCGCTCGAAATGTTACTTCATGCTTAGCCTGGGAGTGGAAAACACTCGTTAAAGCCTTTTATAATTTTTAATAAGCTTTCTTTTTCTTGTTCTGTGTAATTCTGTTATATTCCACGGTTATTCTCTATAATTATAAGGAATTATACTAAATTTACAATTTAATTGACAATTTAATTTGAAATATTGATAATGCATTTAAAAAATTTGTGGTTTCAGCTATAGCCACAATGAAAATGTTTAATTTCGGTCTGTAATCTACTAATTAAATTATTTATTTCTAGAATTGCTATTTATTTAGTAGGTATTTGCCCATTAGTTTACTAGGTAAATAAATTTACTGCACAAATAGTTATCTAATGATTTATTAATCGTTTATAATACCGGACATAAGTGTAATAACTAACAATATTTCTTCAATATAATCTTAAATTTAATTTACAATAATTTCTTTGTGAAAAATTATATTAAATAATTATGATTATTTCACTCAAACAATCGAGAACCAATAAAATTGGCCGAGTTAGCAATACGTGACATTTTTTTCCGTATATTAAAACTTCATGGTCCCCACGTCACTCCACGTCGCTTTGATAACAAGAATAAAGAAATTAAGAGGAAATTAAAGAAAATGTTGTTCTGTCTCACAAAACACTTAAACTTTAGAATTTTGGAAGCAGTTTACAGTTTACTGCAATATCTATTAATCCTAGTTTGTAACACAAACTATTAAGGAATAAGGTAATATATTAATTTAATTTTGTGTACTAAAATAAGATATGTATGCAAAGATATTATTTTAATACGTGTTATGTTTCTCCTAACTTGGAACCGCTGTTTACATTAAGTTTAATTTAGGTTTTTAATTTATAAAATATATAAAAATAAATCCGAAATAATTTGTCAAATAACGCAATTTTGTAGCAATTTTTAGGATTTTTTAAACGTTTCAGACTAATTCTAAGAAAGAAAAAAAAAATTGGGAGACTTACCATTTGCATACAAGTAAGATATTTTTTCCACCACAAATATTTTTGATATTGTGGACCCCATGAAGAGACCAGATAATATGAGTACATGACCACATGAATGAATGAATTGATCACACCCATCAAAGTTCCATGTCCACCTAAAAAAGGATTTTGAAATTATTATTATTTTTTGTTAAACAAGAACAATAATAATCAGACCTCTGTACACTAATTTAGCTATTGAAAAAAAGAATATAATATATCATATGTTCAATTAAAAAAATCCTTCAGAGTGCCATGAAAAAAATTGTAGGTTGGCTACTCTGAAATTATTATTTCTGACTTATAATATGTCAATTTCCAAAGCGTGTAGGCAACTTAAATTTAAAAAAAGATAAAATCATGGCACTCTAGAGGTTTTTCTTTTATTGAACATACGATATAATGAATGCAATATAAAATAAAGAAATCTTACATAAGAATGGTAAAGTATGTAATTATTTATAGGTAAAGGGATTGTCATTAGTAAGTACGAATAATTTGATACCTGAGAGAGTGGCATACCGGTACAGCTTTTTAAAATGTAAAATTTAATTTTAAAATTATTTGCAGAATATTTATAAAATATATAAAATGTTCTGATTTGCACAGGGTGAGTTTTTTATGTTTTATGTTCTAAGGGATGTCGGTCACTATAAGAGATAGAGAAACGGTTAAATGGGCAAAGTAGAGCAGTTTTACAATGAGAATAAAAAGTCACTTGAATATTTTTCAAAAAAGTTAAGGGTAACTAGATATTTCGAAAAAATGTCAAAAGTGCCAATTTTTGAAATCGATATTGTATTAGATATTTTATATAGACATTAGTTTTCGAGATGTAATACAAACTTGCATTTTTTTAAAATAGAAACCATATTTGGCTATGTCATCATTAGAAAGGGATTTTTTTATATTAAACTGATGTATCATTTGAAATATTTATTTATAAAAATAACTGAGGTATTAACAATTTTCTATTTTATTTACAACAAAATAATAGCTGGCCCTGAAAAAAAAAAATGACAATTATAAAACAATTGCGGCCGTTTGTAAAATTGGAATTTGTAACATTTTTGTCAAATCTGTTTATTTGAAAATTATGTGTAGAAAGAAGTAAAAATTGGTAGGAAAACATAAAATACAGTTGTTTCTAATACTAAACTAATTGACAAAAATATAGCAATGAAACTAACTGCTACAACCAATTGCAATTGTTTTATTATAGTCATTAATTTATAGCTAACTATTTTTTTTGTTGTAAATAAAATATAAAATAGTTAAGAACTTAGTTATTTTTACAAATAAGTATATAAAATGATACATCTGATTAAAAAGAAAAAAAAATACCTTTCAACTATGGTTTTCGAAATGTAAGTTTGTGCTATATCTCGAAAACTAATGTCGATAGAAAAAAACTGATCAAATATTATTATTTAGTGTAAAATTATCTGAAACTTTTCCCTTTACAGCTTTTTAAAATCTTTTTTAATAACTGAGAAAAATCAATTTAAAAAAATTGGCACTTTTGACATTTTGAAAATATCTAGTTACCCTTGATTTTTTCAAAGAATTTGAAAATTTCTTTTTATTCAGCTCGTAAAACTACGCTACTTTACTCATTAAACCGTTCCTCTATCTCTCTGAGATCCTATAGAGAACATAAAAAAAACTCACTCTGTATATATTTATTATATTATATTATTATGTATAATTTTTATTAAATATCATATATTTTATTATACCCATTGTCAATTTCGTTTATATAATTGATTGGAAATGGACCAGTTAATGCTAAATATTTTTGACGTATTCAAGTTTATTTCCTCTTCGTAATATATTTCCTTTTAGTAAAATATTGTTGTAGAAATAGACGAAATGAAAAATTGTTTAAGATATGTACATAGTATACATTTTTTGAGCTTGACACTGCATTATAAAAATGTTCAGTAAAACTTTGGAGCGTCTTACATTTCAAGCACAGGAGTAATCTGCTGAACATTTGAAAAGGGTATGCAATTTGGGTACATATTTAAATTATTTATACATATAGGAAATTGTTCTTACAAGTTTACATATTCTGATACAGACACTATAATATGTTTGACATTTGTGGCATTTTTTTAAAAGTGATAAATTTGAAGTTTAGAACGAGTATTTCCAATCCTTGATTAAGCATGAAGTAAAATTTCCATTTTACTAAAGCCTGAAAGTTTGGTTTGGGAGCGCAGCTTTTCCAAAACGCGTGGAAACACTGAAATATTCTGAAATTAAAAATATACTGCTATATCAGTATTAAATATACACTGCGTAAGCAGTATTAAAAATAGCCGGCTAAACATGAATACTTTGAATTTTAGAATATATCAATGTTATATACGCCTCACGTATGAAGTAACATTTCGAGTTTAAAATAGCCTGATAATTTGGTTTGGTCGCTCCACCAAACCAAATTTTCGGGCTTTGCTAAACTCGTAATTTTACTTCATGCTTATGTATCTGTATGTGTATGTCTGCAGGACCACCAATAAAAATTCATTCAATTAGCCATTGAAATGGTTATTTTGTCTTAGTTTGCATATTATTAATTGAATTTAAAAAGTTGAATAAACTACTTCTGTACCTTTTCAACTTCAAATTAAGGCTAACCAATATCAAATTGGGACAAAACTAAATTTACTTAAGAAATAACTTACATATAAGTTATGCTATAAATTTTGAGAATTCGGAATGTATTTTTGAATGTAAGCGACATATTTTGCGCAATATAAACTTGCTTGGTCCACTTATAAAGCTGCTATTAGGGTCACATCTATCTAGATACCAGAAGTTATTGCTGATGATGGCAGATCCAATATAAAAGATTAAATAAATACTAACCTGGTAAATATTTAACTCCGATCCAAGCACAAATTGGCATCAAAGTGTGATGATATATATGGAGGTAAGATACTTGATTGTTCTTTTTTCTAAGAATAAAAAATACCTGAAAACCATTATAAGAGCACATTAATCGAATCATTATTATATATTTTTTGTAAAGTTAAAACTTACTGTATCCAATAACTCAGTTAATTTACAAATATAATACATCCATACTGCTGTAGCCATCTGTAATTTTAAGAGAAAAAAATAATTAACAAAATGTAGGAACGAAAGTTGTTACATTATTCAAATTTATTAAGCTTTTATTGGTTATTTTATCTTTTTTGTTACGAAATAAATATATTATTAAACTGTAAACTCGAAATATCTATTAAAGATGATTGATGTAACTAAATCAAATTAGCTGATGATGAATAATTGTAGAAATTAGTCGTAAGAAATAAAGGATTAATCAATTGATGGGCTTATTGTAATAACATAATAAGCCACACAAACAAAAAATTCTGTTTTATTTGTGGATTCGATTAAGCAGTTATATAATAAGCCACAGTAGATGAATTGTGGTCGTCCAACAGATATCGTCACCATACCTAAAATCAAGTTATTACATTTTAGTGGTTTTGTATAAATATCACTTTGAAACATGATAAGCCACATCAAAATGGCAACAGGTATTATTACACCTTTAAAAAAAATCGATTTCTTGTGAGAGTTTGAGTTCAAGTGATTAAATGCATGGCACAATTGACGGGAATGTTATTGATTAAGACTTTGTGCTACCAAACAATTGTGGGCTTTCGGATACAAGTAAGCTATGTATTTTATTTCTTTTTTGTGGCATATCATATTTTAGCAAAAAATAAACAAAAAAATTTACCATGATAACATTAACCAGAGTTACTGAACAACTCATGAAAAAAAAAACGCCATTTGTTTCGAGACAAAGACGAAAGTTATAAACAAGTCATATGAAAAAGGAGCAGCAAATTAGGAAAAAAAATATTCAACTGCAAAAAGCAAGAAAAGTATTAAACCTCGTTCACCATGCAGATGCACGAACAATTGCAGAGAGAAACTTACTAATACCATTGATTAACTAACAATATTCTCTTTATTCAGTATTAATACCTATGAATTTAATTTCTACAAATTGAGACTATCCAATAATAAATTGGGAATAAGCAATATTAAATTGCAATCAAATTGGGAATAACAACATCAAATTAGGAATCAGCAATTTCAAATTGAGATTGAACTTATATTATTCGAGAAATAACCAGTTTAAATAATTTATCAAAATAACAGAAACTATACTAATTTAACATGTTTTGTATCAGTTTTCTAAATTTAAAGTATTTTTGAATATGAGCAATAAATAAACAGTTTTTCCTTTAAATACATTTTCCTATTACAGCGTATATGCTGTATATCTTGAGATATGCGTTGTTTCTTTTTTTTTAAGATCAATTTGAAGCTTTAAAATAGTGTTTTCTACTCTCAGGTGAAGCATAAAGTAAAAATTATAAAATTCCCGCGTAGAAAGTTTGGTTTCGCAGCGACCCGAGACAAATTTTCACGGAGCTTTTCTAAACTCAAAATTTTACTTCACGCGTATAAAACACGGAAATATGGTGAAATTCACAATATGCTACTAAAGCAGTTTGCTAAAGACGTATATTTTAAACTTCAATTTAAAACCAGTGCGTTCTATTTTTACAACACTCAATGCAGATTTGTGTGGTGGCAAATATTAACAATATAGAATTACATATTTTCTTGTAAAAACATGTACACTTGTTTTAGTAGGCAAAAACATCATAAACCACAATATTTTAAAATAAAATTGTTTTTCAAAGAAGAAAATTACATTTTTGTATCCTCTTTCTAAGCATATATGTCAGAAAGATACTTAATAAACTTATAAAAATGCTATAATTTAAAATTTTATCCTAATACATTTTACACATTTTTTTTCAATTTAAAACTCCAATAACTCAATAAGCCATTAAATTTTAAATTTTTTAATATTAATTATAATAATACATTTCATTGAAGCTTTCAAGAGGACTGCAAATATTATTTTACGCACGTTACTTCATTCATAATCAAGGACTGCAAACTCCTCGATTAAGCATGCAGTTTACGAAGATACTTCATACTTAATAATAATAATGATAATAATAAGACCAACAAAAACAATAATATATTTATTGGCAATTCAAAATAGCAAAATAATAATATAATTACAATATAAAAATTAATTGATTGTGAGTTACGTGAAGATCAAATTAATTTGACAAATAATGCACTAATAACCTTTCTTCACAGTTTTATTTGATAATATATAAAATTACGAAAAAACTATTCGTGAAAATGCTCCGGATATTGAATTATACAATGAAATATTTAAAATCTTATTTAATTTGATTTGTTACAACGCTCTATTAAAGTATATGTAACGTTTAGGTCAAATTCTTTTCAAACCAACTAACAATACAATTTAAAATGAAAGGAGAGATAGCAACAAATTAGAAGTGAAAGGACTTGGATTAAAACTAATGTCTTAGGCCATCTATAGACGCGTTTCGAGATTTATCTCTCTTCAGTATAGCTTTGCTTATGACGTTTAAAAAATTAGGAATAAAATTAAAACAAACTTACTTGGAAAAAGTGTTGTGTGTGGAATGAACAGTTACACAGAAATGGAATGAGTGAAAATGATGGTCGGTATTTATAGGTAAAAAAGGGGATTATGTCATTAGCAGGTATGAAGAATGTGAGACCTTATTATTTACCTTACGGTACAGTTCAAACAAGATAAATTCGAATTCAAAACTATTTGAATTCGAGAAAATAAGCTTACGCTTCTTATAGTTTGCACAGTTTTTTCGTAATTTTATATATTATGTTTAAAATGTGCAAACTATAAGAAGCGTAAGCTTATTTTCTCGAATTCAAATAGTTTTGAATTCGAATTTATCTTTTATTTGAATTACCAAATGTACATTTCGGACACAAAGTGACCATTATCAATGGATTAACACTAAATACAAAACAGAAATTTTAAACTATATACAGACAGGCAGATTATAATACAAGAGCGCTGGGAGTGCAAAAAAGGAATAAAACCTAAATTAAGAGGTGTGCCGAAGCAAGGAGGGTGGCGGTACAACCAGATAAAGTGGATTGGGGGAAAAAGCACAAATTAAGGTGGTAATGTATTGTGAAGTGGACTTAAATAAAAATTCAATCATTTATTTTCATGTTTTTTCATTTCAATGGCTTCTAACATGTTTAAACGATAATTTGATGATTGTTTTAATAAGTTTATGTTCTTTATTGTGATTTTTTGGCCGGTTTCTAGTAAGTGGTTAGCCACTGCAGATTTTTCGTAATTAAGATATTTGGCGTATGCTAAGTGTTCTTTGAATCTGGTATTTAGATTGCGCTGTGGTTGACCAATATAAACTTTATCGCAATTACAACAATCAATTGAATAAATACCAGATTGGTCTAGTTCATCTGGTTTGTTGAATGTGTTCCCTAAAAGTTGCCGTAGTTTAGAATTAAAATAAAACGCGGGTGTTAGGTTGATTTTTTTGTATAATTTGTTGAAATGGTTTTCTGAATTGAGGTAATTAATTAATCTAATGTATTTTATATCTGTGTTGGGGTTAATCGGTGAAAGAGAGGTGGTATTATGAAGTTTAATTTTGAATTAATGCATATTAATTAATTTGTGAATGGTCTGGGAGTTATATTTGAGATTTATCGCGAAACTATGGATGATGTTGAATTCCTTTTCCCTATTTTTTTGTGGATAATGGTATGCTGAGAGCTCTGTGGATGAGGTAATTAAATGATGCTAGTTTATATTTCATTGGGGCATAGGAATCGACATGGAGGTAATTAAAGGTGTGTGTAGGTTTTCTAAATATTTAGAAATCTAATTTATTGCTATTTCTAGTAATGAGAAGATCTAAAAATGGTAGGGATTTATTCTGTTCTATTTCATGTGTAAACTTAATGCTAGTGTGGAAACTATTGAGGGATGTTATGAAGGAATCAATATTAAAATCACTTCTAATAATAAATAAAACACTGTTTATCACTTTGTTTGTATAACAATTGGTTTATTTGGTGACTATAGTTTCGATACTACACGTATCATTATCAAACCGTTAGTAACAAAAAACTACAAAGGAACATTATTTATATTTGCAAATTTTCTAATAACAGCGTTAAAGAGGGGGGTGTATTTAAGGTCAAGCTGGTCGTTAATTACGGGAATTTCCCGATTAGCGCGGGCTCTGTGAATCTCCAAAGACTCCAGGAGGTCCATCTTTCTACCCTTCTCGGCAAAGTGAATAACTGAAAGTACATCCTCGCCAAAAGAATGGTTATTTTCAATCAAATGTTTGGCGAAAGATGACTTATCAATTAATCTATGTCGAAAAGAGCAAAGATGCTCACTGAGTCTGGTCTTAAAATTACGACCAGATTGACCTATATACACTCCCTTACAATCATTACAGGTTAATTTATATATTCCTGATTTGTAAATACTTGGTATCTGAGTCTTATGGTTAAAAATATGATTTTTAATTTTTGTAAATGGTTTCATCGCTATATTTAATTTGTGTTTTGCTAAAATATTTTTAATTTTGTTAGTTATATTTCCAAAGTAAGTAAGGGAACGATATGTTGCTTGTGTTTTAGGTTCGATTCCGGCATATATGTATTTTCTAATAAGTTTAATTTTGTATTGATTAACTATTTTATCTACTATTGACGTAGTATAGCCATTTGAAACGGCTATACTTTTAATAATATCTATTTCTTTTTTAAATGAGGTTTCTGACAACGGAACAATAAAAGCTCGGTTTACCATGGAGTTAAAGGCAGCTAGTTTATGTTTATAGGGATGGTTGGAACAGTTAGGAATTACACGGTCTGTGAAAGTAGGTTTTCTATAAATATCAAAAGTTAGTGATTCATTAGTACGTGTTATTGAGAGGTCTAAAAATTTTATGTTATTGTTAGTTTCTGTTTCTACTGTAAATACTATATTTGGATGTAATGAGTTAATATAATCTAAAAATTGTGTTAATTGTCTATTAGTACCTACGAAAGAAGCTATGATGTCATCGACGTATCTATACCACACTTTAATATGTTTCTTGCCTAGCTGTGAATTTAAAATTGAATAAACATAAACTAGCTGCCTTTAACTCCATTTTGGCGAGGATGTACTTTCAGTTATTCACTTTGCCGAGAAGGGTAGAAAGATGGACCTCCTGGAGTCTTTGGAGATTCACAGAGCCCGCGCTAATCGGGAAATTCCCGTAATTAACGACCAGCTTGACCTTAAATACACCCCCCTCTTTAACGCTGTTATTAGAAAATTTGCAAATATAAATAATGTTCCTTTGTAGTTTTTTGTTACTAACGGTTTGATAATGATACGTGTAGTATCGAAACTATAGTCACCAAATAAACCAATTGTTATACAAACAAAGTGATAAACAGTGTTTTATTTATGTTCAACAATGTATAACGAAGTAGAAGCCTCTATAATCAGTGAATTAATCAACTTCTAATAATGTCAAAAACATCATCAACGTAGCGAAACCAGATGTTTGGAAACTGCGCTTATGTATTTTTAGCATTATTTTCAAAATGATTTAGAAAAATATTAACTAAAAACGGTGATAATAGGTTTCCTATGGCAGTGCCAAAGGTCTGTTTATAGAACTAGATTAAACTTAAACACATTACAGTCCATCACAAGTTCTGTAAGTTGAAGATATACTTGAATATTTTTAGCTGGAATTTTCCTAAGAATTAATAATCTATGTTTGTTAGGAATGCTAGGGAAAATGGATTCAACATCAAAAGAAATTAATCTTTAGTTATCTAAAATGTCTATGTTTTTCAATCTATCGGCAAGTTCTAGAGAATTTTTAACGGCCATATTATTTTCGAGTTGTAAACCTTAAAATTGAGTGACTAACCATTTAACTATTTTGTAAGTTGGGGAATTTACATTTGAAACAATGGGTCTAAATTTGTTACGTTCTTTGTGAGTTTTTGGGAGGCAATATAACTGTAGCATTTTCAAAATTAGCTTCGATTAGTGGATTTTCTTCTGTATTCCAGGGCCGGATAGTCCCTTTTTATTGACCAGCAGAAATCAACTATCATTGAAACATTCCACCAACCTTGATATCTGCGTTTCTTTCTTTCATGTCTTAGTTGAACCTCTCACCTTGCTCCTCACTCACATCACCAAGATTTTCGGCGAAGGATTCAAGATGCGAGTGTAAAAAGTGAACTTTTATGCTCATATTATATCCCAATTCCATTAATTTCTATAGCATGTTTTTCACAATTTTCTTGTAGTTAGAATCCTTGTTGTTTCCCAAAAAACCTTCAATAACATTAGCAAATGAAATCCATCTTTCTCAGTTTCAGTCATGGTATTAACAAATACCTCTTTTGTTAATTAATCTTTTGTTAATCTCCTTATTTGAGGACCGACAAAAATTCCTTCCTTTAATTTTGCATCTGAGATAGCGAAAACTTTTCTACAAAGGTATTTGAAACAGTCTCCATCTTTATTTAAAGCTTTAACGTATTGTTTCATTATTCCTAGTTTAATATGCAGTGGAGGTAACAAGATTTTTTGTGGATCAACAAGACTTTCGTGCAGAACATTTTTTGATCCGGGAGTTAAATTATCTCTTCTTATCCAGTCCATTATCTTCCAATGTCTACTTCGACTGTCCCACTCACACAAAAAACATGGGCACTTTGTATACCCTGACTGCTGTCCTAGTAGAAGTCTCACAATTCTCAAATTTTCCAACTATGATCATTGTATTTGATTTTTTCAAGCATTACTTTAAGATTTTTGCAGCTTTCTGTTATTCGGGAATTCCCCTATACTATTCTATTGATTTATACACAATTTAATCTTAGTGGCGTAGCAATTTTTAGAATGTCATTTAATTTTTATTCGCAAATATTTAAAAAATCATAAATATGACAACTACTAAATTTATTAAAGAATTGTGCGTGATGGAAACAATAAAATGTTGATTCTTTATTAGATAAGCCACCAAAACTTCAAAAAATGAACAAATCCAAATCACAAATTTTTTGTTGGCCTGTGTTATTAAAGCATAAATTGACAACAGCCTAACGACCAGTAGTCTTTTTGCCCATAAGTTTATAATTTATTGTTTGTGGTTGTTATGAAGTGTGTTATAAAATAATAATTAAGTGTTTATTTGTTAAAAAGTTGATGTGTTGTCAAATACGATTCTAAACCCGTTGATGGACGTTTTCTTTAATGTTGGTTAGATATTCGGATTTCTTACTTTACAAAATAATGTAAAAATGTGGACATTTATTCGAGGCTTGCTATACTGTTTCCATTATAAATGGATAATGGTCTTATATTAGAGTTCGTTCTGTAACTTCATACAAGAGGGTGTTGCTAAGATTATAAATTGGAATATCGGGATGTTCAATTTTTGTCACAATACGGAAAGATATGTGTTCAGCATAAAAAAACTGATTTATTCTTTATTTCTGACGACTAATGTCGATAATTTATTATCATCTGTCAATATTTATATTTCAATAATCCATACAATTAATAATAGAGGTTATATGTTTTCTGGATACTTTTTCATAAATCAACATATAGTCATACGGCAGCTATTATTTTAAAAATATCACTTAACACATCAGCAATCTAGGACATTCATTTTCCTTTACATTTCTGCTAATTGAAAACTTCATCTCGCAAATATTTATTTATTGCACGTTTGCGAAAGATACATTTTCTTTATTTTACGATTTTGTTCATTTAAACATTTCTTAACAAATTACCAATAGAAATTCTGACCAATGCGAAATGTATTTCTGAAAATAAACAGAAAAAGCGTTTCGCAACTGCTTTTGTCACCGACATGCCCCAAGCGCTTTACCATTAAAATGAAATCAAATGAATCATTTTGTTAGTTTATAGACAAAAGATAATAATAATAAATCAATTTATTGACTTGAATCAGGATAATTTGGCTAACATTAGATAAAGTATACGTATTCAAAATTCAGCTTATTTTCTTTAAAAATGTAAGATATTCGTTATTTTTCTGTAAGAGTTCAATTTGAAGCTTTAAACGAGTGTTTTCCACTCCCAAACTAAGCATGAAGTAAAATTTCGAGTTTAGAAAAACCCCGTGAAAATTTGTTCTGAGCTTTTCTAAACTCGAAATTTTACTTCATTCGCCACGCGTATACAGCACTAAAATATTGTGAAATTTATGTATATTTGAACCTCACTTGAAATCAGCGTTTTGTACGCGTGGCGCATGAAGTAAAATTTCGAGTTTAGAAAAGTCTAGAATATTTGTCTCGAAAAATGTTCACGGGGTTTTTCTAAACTCGAAATTTTACTTCATGCTTAGTCTGGGAGTAGACAACACTCGTTTAAAGCTTTAAATTGAACTCTTTTAAAAAACAACGGATGTCGGAAAATTTACAGCGTATGCATATGTTTACCTAAAAGAAAAATTCCCTGTATTAATGACTCTTATTTCTTAGAATAACGATATCGTGATATACCGGTAAAATATTCCTTATGCGGTTTTGATTCACAAGTGTAACGAATTACCGGTAATTGAAAAAATAGGTAAAATACAATCCCTTATTCATAAACTGCAGTTAAATATTTTATAAATGCTATTCCTTTCCTTAGCACTTAAGTACTTCAGCTCAATAGCAACTGCACATGTTATTAGAGAAATTTGTATCAGGTGTTAAAACCACGATCGAATTAGCTGTTAAATTTTCAAAACATTGTGAAGTAGGTCGTAGGTGAATTTGTCAGTCGCTCCTGTCAATATTAATCTAACCCAGTTTTATAAAAGTTTTCTTTATTTTATTCGGTATTTCAATACGCACTCACACGAAGGAAAATAAGCACAATCTAACATTTATGTCACGTATGACAAAACATAAATTAAGCTGCGACTTTACTTTTTCGTTCCATTAATTTCTATGAAAAAAAGCAACGCCTTCTCGATCGTGTTTTTAAATGAACGCCTGTTATAAATAAATAAATGCATACTTACTCGTTTTGCTAAAGGACTATCGGAATAATCAACAGGCTGACAAGTATAACTATAATCGAATAACCAGCCACTTGCTAAGCCCTGAAAACGAAAAAGGTATACAACATTAAAAATTAATAAATTAATGAGAGATTTTTTTTGTTGAAACGCTACTTGACCTGGAATCATCGACAAAAGGTTTATAATTTGCATAAGGTAAATGTTTCGCAACAAAGAAATCGAAAAGACGTGGATAGCCTCATTTAAAAATGTTGTTTTAACACTTGTAATTTAATTAAACTTAATTTTACACAAATTAAGAATAACAAGTAGCTGAATACAGAGTTATTCTTTAATTCTGTTGGCGTTCATTTTGTGCTACGTTTTGATATGTAACTTTAAAAAGAAATCGCGGAGACGCCTTCGTTTCAAAATGTTGTTTAAATACTCGTTCACAATCGAAGTTACCGTGGAGTAGTTGGAGCAAATTACTCCAAATGCTCGCATTTTGAAAGCGCAAAATTTGATTAGACGAAATCATTAACATTTGAAGGGATATTTCCTCATAACGATCTATGACGATTTATTTGGATTTTGCAATCTCGACGTTAACTATTTGTTCAAAAGTAATTATTGTGCTATATCATGTGAACTAGGTCGAACAACAGCGAGAAAAGCCGTAAAATTGATTTTGAATTATGTATTGAAGGGGCAAGTGGAAGATGGGGCTATGTAATATTTTGGATATTTTGTCAATTGCACTGTGAATAAAGGTGTTTTTTGCTTGTGCAGCACGTCCCCTACTTTCTATAGCTGTTGTATTCATATTTCAGAAAATACACAACTGTAGAAAGAGCTATATCTCAATTATTTTTAAACACCCAACGGAAAAAGGAGCTGTGTTGTCACATGTTGCAATAGGGATGTTCGATTTATATCGATATCTTGAAATATCGATATTTTTATACAAAATAATAGTAATAACAATAATATCGATATCACATGGTTATAACAATATTAACCATGTGATATCGATATTATTGTTATTATTATTTTGAAGTGAAGTTCAAAATATACCTTTCAAAATTCGATGGCCTCCAGCAATTTTTTTTGAAATATGATATTTTTTACATTTTAACCTTTTCTCATCGGAAATATAAATAGAATTAAATAGAAATGCACTTCACTATTTAATTCTATTTATATTTCCAATGAGAAAAGGTTAAAATGTAAAAAATATCATATTTCAAAAAAAAAATTGGTGGAGGCCATCGAATTTTGAAAGGTATATTTTGAACTTCACTTTAAATCATTGTTTTATACGCGTGGCGCATGAAGTAAAATTTAGAAAAGCCTGAACAAATTTCAGGGCTTTTCTAAACTAGAAAATAAAATAAAATAAATAAATAAAACTAGAAAATGGTTCAAATAAAAGTTTTAGATAATAAAATTTTGGACTACTTCTCTCTCTTCAAGTTTTTTCGTTGCCATCTTTTTTCTTGGAGAAAAACGATAATTTGTTGAAAGATCCGTAAAAACATATAATTTTTACAAAATCATTTAATAACTTGGAATAAGTTCAAAAATGCACATAAATTCCAATAAATAATTTCAAGTTAATCTATGATTTTGTAAAAATTATTAGTTTTTACTAGTGGAACAGTGGAAGACACTCGTTCGGCAATCGTTTATGGCTTATTTTGTCTTTTTCTGTTTTATGTAAAACAACATATGCGATAATAATAAAAAAAAGTAATAAAATTATAAATATTAAGAAAAGAAACGAAATTTGTTAATAATTGAAATGATGATTTTTTATAAAAATCTTTAATAATCACCGAAAGCGTCAACATTTTTATAATCTTAAAAATTGATAAAAACCGCCAACTGTTTAAAAATCAACGGAAATCTTGGTAAGTCACGAACATTAAATAATATATAACAAACGTAAATTGTCACAAAATTAACGGAAATCAAAAATCAACAGCCGTTTTAAAAATCCACTAAAATTCACGAAATGGGTCAACATTTTAAAAAATTATGAAATTCGTCGAAATATTAAATATTTATGAAAGGCGTTAAATTTTAAAAATTCATAAAAGGCGTCAAAATATTAAAAATTAACGGATGCTTCAAAAATTCACAAATTATCAAACTTGTAAAGAGTAACGAAAATCTTGAAAATTCCCGAAAACTGTCATGATTTTCTAAAAATTGACAAACATTCATGAAAAGTATCAATTGACGAAAATCTTACAAATCTAGGAAAACCTTCGAATTTATGAAAAGCTTTAACATTTTAAAAATTAACGAATATTTAGGAAATTTACGAAAATTGATATGAAAATTAAGAGACATTTTAAAAATTCACTTAAATTCATGAAAGGCGTCAAAATATTAAAAAGTTACGAATGTCTTAGATATTCATTAGGTGTTCAAATTCTAAAATTCAATAAAAACCTTGAAAATTCACGAACACTGCAAACATTGTTTTAAAAATTGACGATAGCTTATGAAAAGTATCAGGATTTTTAAAATTGAGGAAAATCTTACAAGTTAAGGAAAATCTTGGAATTGTATGAAAAGCACTTTTTTTAAGTCAACGAATATTTCTGAAATTTACGAAATTTTTTAAAAACTTTTTAAATTCTTAAGAATGTTCGTAAATCTTTGTTAATTTTAAAAATGTTAAAGTTCGAAAATCTCTAAAAGTCATGAAAACTATTAACATTTTTAATACTAACAAAAATCCAAGAAATTCACGAGAACCATCAACATTTTGATGAAAATCTTTAAATTTTATGAAAATCGTCACGATATTAAAAATCAATTTAAGTCCTGGAAATTCTGGAAATACAAAAAAACTGCCAGGGTTTTAAGAATTAACGAATTATTATAAAAAGTATTGAATATTTAAAATAAATGAAAATCTAGGAATTTTCAATAGTAACGGAAATTTCGGAAACATTTCAGTTCATTTTAAAATCTGGACGCTTTTCGTGAATGTTATAAATTATACATTTAAAAATATCAATGGTTTTCATAAATTTTTTACGATTTTCGGTAATTTTCAAGTTCTTGACGATTTGTCTTGATTATGATGAAATGTCAACAGTTTTGAGTTTAAGTATCATTATGATTTAAATCATGATTATGATTACAGCCGCAAACTTGCTTATTTTGTAGTAATTTATTTGTGATTAACGCTAGACAATTCAATTTCAAGTTCTCAAGTAATTCTAACGAGTGATTTACAATCCCAGATTAAGCATAAAGTAAAAATTCAAGTTTAGAGAAGCGTGAAAATTTCGATTTGCCAGGGCGCGCGAGCAAACCGAGTCACGCCGTGGCAAATGCAAATTTTCACGCTTTTCTAAACTCAAAATTTTACTTTATGCGCCACACGTATAAAACATTGACTTATTATATATATATTTTGTGTGTAAAGGGTATATTTTGGTAATTCCATAAGCGTCATTAAGCTATTCCTGACAATATTATTTATCTTAGGTAAAGGTCTTGTAAAATGAATTGGAAGTATTAAATAATAACAAATATTTAAACTAAAATATCTGGTATCAAAAAGCAGCGATATTTTGATTATCGATTCTTTTCATTCCGATATTTTACCGTATCGATATTTTGATATACGATATAATCGATACCTAATATCGATATTTTTTGGGATCAAAACATCCCTACTAGGATCACTCCCCAAACGGATCGCATATCACACGAAAAACACGATAATATTCGGACTTAACTGCCTTTCATTCCATAAGAACATCGCGGAATCTATGAACAATTTATGGGGTCACAGTTCAAGAAACATCTTCAAAGCGTAAGAGCAGCAAAACAAATTTAAAAAACCATGTTAACTTAAATTTAAGTTTAATTTTGTTAACTACCCATATCGTTTATTTTAGTTATGGTAAATGAACCATAACTAAAATAAACGATATGCTTACTATCATATTTTTGTTAAATAAAAATAAATCTTGTATCCACTTCACCTTATTGCAAATTAAACTGGTGTTCTTTTTATTCTTTACGTGTATGGAAGAAGGAGCTATGTGCAAATACATTTTGTTTTAATATGACACCATAAAGATTAACACGACCTAATAATTTTTACATAACAATGTGTGTGTTGATAAAAAAAAATGCTAACTCATTTTCTTTAAACTCAAATTACTCAAAACTAACATTTTGTAACATACCCCTTTCTTAAGGTCCTGAGATCCCCATACATTCTGTCAAAATACGGACACCCTATATACATATATAGTCACGCCGTGGCAAATGCAAATTTTCACGCTTTTCTAAACTCAAAATTTTACTTTATGCGCCACTCGTATAAAACATTGACTTATTATATATATTTTGTGTGTAAAGGGTATATATATATATATATATATATATATATATATATATATATATATATATATATATATACATATATATATATATATATATATATATATATTTCAGTGTTTTATTTGAAACTTGTAACACGAGTCTCCACTCCTCGATTAAGCATAAAGTAAAGTTTCGACTTTAGAAAAGTCTGAAAATTTGGATTTGGACGCTACGCTTTGCTCCGCGCCCCAATCCAAAACTCAAAATTTTACTTCATACCTAATCGAGTTGTAAAAACACGTGTTAGAAAGTTCAAATTAAACACTTTTATAATAACAGAGAGTTGCTACAAATTTATTAGATTTCAAATAGATCCCTTTACTGCGAAACTGAATAAAGACACCTATATAACTTTTTATTCAGAGAACACATTTCAAACAATTCTTTAATTTTATTAGCTGTAAATTTTGATATGAAATTTTAATTACCTCGTAAACCATATATGCATTAAACAGAACTTGTATGGAGTTGTAAAAGTTCATCAATCCTTTGAGTTCGTACGGTTTCCTGTCTTTCATGTATTTTGGTCCAGCTGAATTGCAGAAGTATAAATATGTGGCCAGTATTGTTAATAAAGGCCCCGGCGAGCCTACTAGGAACCAATTATTCGTCCGAGGATCTGAAAAGTAGAAAATATTGTATTTCTTAACTTCGATTAAAAAAACAGTAAAATAATCAAGATAATTAACAATTTTAGATAAAAACACAATACACTTTTGACAATTACCTATTTTTTATTTATAAAAAGTAAGGATAAGTTAAATTATTATTTACGTGGATCTATGGCCTTACCAAAATAGTTTTATGCATCGATAAATATGCGAGAACCTCTACTTTGAGTACTAGTGCTTCAATAGCAAATGTTTTTTAAATAAGGGCTATATTTTTAAACAATTTTTATTATCTGGCAGTTATGACCAGGGTTGTTAAAAAAACATTTCTTTGAATTCTAATTAAAATAAACAGTTCTTTGTTACAAAACGTGTTTTTTTCACACATGAAAGAGTGTTTGAAACATTAACAATAAAAAACATGTTTAAAACGTGTTTAAAACATGTTTAAAACGTGTTTAAAACGTGTTTTAAACATAACCAGCCACTGAACGCGGAAACATTTTAAATATTGCACGAATATTGAACAGGATACTAAAATAAAACATTGTATTTAAATTATTACAACAAAGTTATAGCAACGTTACAAACATTGTATAAACGTTTTTCGTGCAATATTGATTGCCAAAATGTTAAACATGATACTAAAATTCAACATTGTTTTATAATGTTTCAAAAATATTGCGGCAAAGTAACACAACGTTATATAATCATTAAAATTTGACTTTTATGCTACATTGTATTGTAAACATTGGATATATATTGAAAATGGTAACATTATATAATTGTTGAAACTGTTGCTGTAATGCAGCATCGTGGTTTACACATTTCTTGGACTTCTCCCAATTATATGCTGTAAATCTTCAGATATTCGTTGTTTTTCAACGGAAAGCTTTAAACAAGTGTTTTCTTCTCCCAAACTAAGCATGAAGTAAAATTTCGAGCTTAGAAAAGCCCCGTGAAAATTTGTCGAGGGTCGCGCAGCAACCCGAGACAAATTTTCTGGGCTTTTCTAAACTCGAAATTTTATTTCATGCGCCACGCGTATAAGCCGCTGATTTCAATTGAAGTTCATACACTTGTTAACAATATTTTAATGTTTTCAGAGTTTAAGGGTACTAGATACTTAAGTTCCAGGGTACTGTCTCTCCTAGACTATACATTACTTTTTGTAAGTTTTGTTATTTTATTTCTTGTTACCAATATAAATATGTATTTTTTGGCACATTTAAACCCAGCAATAAATTTTGCATTGAGATTACGGGAGAAACCTTCCTAAAACGTTCACTTAATTTCTGCACATCGGGTTGTATACAATACGGATTCTATGCATGCATCGTATACAACTTAACATACATACATACATTCGTATGTTGGGTTACATACAAACAAATTGCTTGTGTTGCATAGGCGTTGCTTTGTCAACGGTGCAGCAACATTTTTCTTTGAACGTTAGCGTGCAACGTCCCTGCAGGCGGACATTCAGCGTTTATTCAATGATTTTTCAACATTCACGCAACTGAAAACGCAACGTTTCGTGTTACGCGGTAACATTAATGCAACGTGACATGCAACGTTTCTTTGCTCAGTGGGTAGCATACAGCTTTAATACAGTTCTAAGGATGATATTAACATTTTCGGATTAATAAAACGTTTTAGAAGATTACTATTGCTACTAATAATTTAATAGCCCTAGTTTAAGTCTTATACATAACCTCAACTGTCATATTAAAATAGGGTTATTTAGAATTTATTTATTAATGCAATAAATCATAAATGTAAAAACTCTATCAGTAAATTTTGAACTTCACTTGAAATCAGTGTTTAATACGCGTGGCGCATGAAGTAAAATTTCGAGTTTAGAAAAGCTCCGTGAAAATTTGTCTCGGGTCGCTGCGCGACCCGAGGCAAATTTTCTACGCGGGGCTTTTCTAAACTCGAAATTTTACTTCATGCTTAGTCTGGGAGTGGAGACACTCATTAGAAGTAAATTTCAATCTATTAATGTATCAGGAGAAATACAATTTCACAAACATAAAAAAGAGTGTAACATACATTCTAAATAGATATAGGTCGTTCGTAAATGATTCGTTCAAAAAGAACGATTCTGTGTGGTGATTTGAATGAACTGATTCGTTATTTCAAGAAGAATTGATTCGTTAATAATTCATTCACTCGAGACGACCGGCCGGACGATTTTGATCGAGAGGAATCGTATTCCCAATTCGGATTTATACATGCGGTCGAATCCGCGTGCAACTTTAACTCCGCTTTATACATGCGATCTGAATCTGAATCCGCCCGAATGGGATGACTAATGTGTTTGCTCGAATCCGCGCACAACATCAACTCCGCTTTGCACATGCGGTCTGAATCTGAATCCACCTGAATCGGATGACTAATGCGTTCGCTTGAATCCGCGCACAACTTCAACTCCGCTTTGTATACCGGGTGTTAACTTGGCAGACGCAACATAGGAAAACCCATGTCAATTTTGAAATGATCAAATTTTGGCTCCCTTATTTATTTTAGAAACAAAATGTATTTACCATTTTGGTAGAGGGAAAAATTCTGAATACATTCGTGTTAAAGTTTATCACGTTACGTTTCTCTAAGTTAAAATAATTAAGAAAAAGTAATGTGATTTTATAAAAATAATGACATGCCATGGAATTGAAACAACAATTGCGGATGTCAAAATGGCAAAAGATATCGCAGTCACTTGATTAAAGTGTTTTTAAAATGATTTACACTATACAAGAAAAAATCCTCCTAATCAAGTGGTATTATGCAGACCACAGTTATCACGATGTTTGCGTTATGTTTTTTGTCATTAATTAAGTAACAGCAATATCTTAGGCTATTTTGACATCCGCAATTGTTGTATCAATTCCATGTTATGTCATTATTTTTATAAAATCACATTACTTCTTCTTAATTATTTTAGCTGTAAATTTTCTGACATTCGTTGATTTTTAAAAGAGTTCAATTTGAAGCTTTAAACGAGCGTTTTCCACTCTCAGACTAAGCATGAAGTAAAATTTCGAGTTTAGAAAAGCCCCGGGAAAATTTATCGAGGGTCGCTCAGCGACCCTCGACAAATTTTCTGGGCTTTTCTGAACTCGAAATTTTACTTCATGCGCCACGCGTATAAAACACAGATTTTAAGCGAAGTTCAAACATACATAAGAGTGGAAAACACTTGTTTAAAGCTTTAAATTGAACTTTAAATAAAACAGGGAATATCCGCAATTGTTGTATCAATTCCATGGTATGTTATTATTTTTATAAAATCACATTACTTTTTCTTAATTATTTTAACTTAGAGAAACGTAAAGTGTTAAGTGTGGACATTTATAAATTTAGAATTTTTCCCTCTACAAAAAAGTGAAATACATTTTGTCTCTAAAATAAATAGGGAAGCTAATATTTAAACACTTTAAAATTAACATGCGATTTTCTATGTTGTGTCCGCCAAGTCAACACCCGGTATGTGGTCTGAATCCGCCCGAAACGATTCTTCACGACTTGCAGAATCGAACCCGCTGCGCCAGCCTTTATGGGTATTTTGTACGACTCGACGCGAATTTCATCAGCTAATGTTTGTTCTCTACTTAATCTCTACTTATGAGACAAATCACAGAATATTTGCAAGATGAATTCAAGCCACCGAAGTTTTATTTACTACTGAAAAGGCAAAATTATTTGATAATTAAAAAATAAATATAATAAAACATGGCAAAGGCAAAATTATTTGATAATTAAAAAATAAATATAATAAAACATTTTGAATTATAGTTAAATTTGTATACATTTGCTTTATTTTTTATAGACACATATCTTTCGAATAAATCTATCATCTTTGCTTGAGTTATACAAGTCAATTCCCTTAAAACGGTATTCGCTCGTTTAACTAATGTTATTGGGTCGGTCGTCTATCTCGGCGACAAACATATATTATTATTATTACTATTAGTATTATTATTACTATTAGTATTATTATTCAATTTTGCGGTTTAGAAAGCAAGTGTCTGTCACTATAAAGGGAGATTAAGGCGAGAACGAACAATATTATTATTATTATCATTGTTATTATTATTATTATTAGTGATTCGTTTACGAACGATGAGAGGTGCGGATATGAAACCCAGATCATATGCTAGTGAGAGCAAAGCTGAAAATTAAATTGGCAGCACAACATCAATCATATCAGAAACGAGCGAGATATAATGTACAGTGGTTCGAAAACGAACAAATTAGAGAAAATTTTGAACAAAGGCTAAACGAAAAATCAAGATATGGAGAAGACGGAGAAAGAATGCAGAACAGCTAAGGTTTGGAATATAAAGAAATACTGAAAGAATCAGCTATGGAAATAGTATTACTCAAAACGAAAAATCACAAATGCTGAATGACCGCTGAAACATGGAGAATAATAGCCGAAAGAAAAAAGATTAAACAAAAAATCCTAACCTGCAAAAATACGGAAGACAAAGACACACTAGAAAAACAATACCAGGAAATTAACAAAAAAGTGAAGAGGAGTGCAAGAAAAGACAGAAGAGAGCAAACGGAACAACTACTAAGACAAGCAGAAGATGCAGCAAATAAGAACGACACAAAAACATTATATGAGGTAAAAAGATTCATAAAGAACGAATCACTTTTAAGAAATGATTCGGTTGATTTGAATCACCTAAAAGATTCGAACTTCCCATATCTACTTTTAAATTACTTGATTACGATAAAGTTAGAACACATGAGAATATTATGTTGCTACGTTCATTCTATCATTATTTCAAAAATAACTAATAACATAGATTTTGCTCTATTAATACGAAATGTTAGTATCGTGTTTGTATGCGTCTAGTAGAGATTAATTAGCTATAAATATAATGATATTAACGGCATTTCTATTAATAAGGCTGAACATGTTTAAAATACGTTTTAAATCACATTTATGTACACATAATTGTGATATTTTATTATGATAAATTTTTATTTTTAATAATGTAATTTGAAATATCTTCAACAATTTAACTAAAATTTGAAAACGAAACAACATATTTTAATAAAGTAGTATGAAATATAGTTAAACTAATTTAAGACAATAAAAAAACCGTATTAAGCAAAATTAACGTTTAAGACATGTTTTAAACAAACTTAACATTTAAAACATATTTAAAACAAAACTATTTAAAACACCTTGGCTGTTTTTAAGCATGTTTAGAACACTGATTTGAAACAAAATGTTTACACCTAACAACCCTTGTTATTGCAGTTCATGGGGCACTGGAAAAATACAAATTCTCGCATCTATCCATAATGGAAAGTGAAATAATTGTTGTAGAATATTTAAACCATCACAAATATTAGTGAAATGCATGATAATTATTAAATATAAATTAATAAATACTTAAATAATTTCATATTCATATTCTATCATCATAATTACAGCTACTAAAAGGCTTTCAGAAATGCAAAACAAACGTTGTTTAATAAATATTTTATTTATTTACATGTGCTAATTTGATGATAAAAACTGTATTCCAGTGACCTAAGTTTATCTATATTGCAGAAAATGCTGGTCCTAGATAAAAATGTTGTAGACAACTTGTGTGTGAAGGGCTTGTAGGCATCTGCGATTAGAACACTCGTCTGGCGGCATGTGTCCTAAACTCGCATATTGTGCCCAAAAACCCTACTTCACACACTAGTTACCTAAATAACTATTTTGATTACTTTAAGTAAAACACTTTGTTTATAACTTTCAAAAATTGTTAATTTTGTATTCACAACTATTTTGATACAATATTTCTATTGAACCCACTGACCAAACCTATTTAAGTGGCTAGTGTTCCAATGTTGGGCTCTAAACGTACTATTACCAAATGTGTTATTTTATATACTATTGTTTCATATGAATTCATAGATTATGGACTCATAGAAAGTAGTTTTATTTAGTGTTGATCATTTTAATGAATTACTTTCTCAAAGAATATTTTTTTCGGAATTTATAATAAGAGGTACGCTTCTGTGCAATAAAATTAAGCACACAAAATATGTTATAGTTTAAAACGGACGTAATGAGTTTCCTAGTTACGAAAATATGTAAATATGCCAATTTCCTTAATGTCAAAACGCTATGTTATTTAGTCAACAATTCAAAAATTCGAATTCTAAGATGGTTTTTCTTTATCGGCTTTGTTGTATTAATTATCAGCGTTTTTTCAAAATTCTTTGTTAATGTTATTGCACAGAAGTGTGCTTCTTTCGTATTACACTATTGGTTACTTTTTTGAGCACCCTCTGTAGTAAACTTCCGATTTGTCCACAGAAAATAGTATTTTCAGGTCATCTAAAACTTTTTGTAAAAAATGGCTTATTGTCGAAGAATGGATAATAAAAAAGTTTTCGTATCCCGACAGTAATCCGGGGACGTAGGGTAAATTTCAAAATAATGTTTTTAGTTTCTGTTTTCAATTTACATAGCTTCTCTATAAGCGTTCTGATACTCACAGTCCCTTAACACTACTTTAATAACTTCTGTCTATGTATACTCAATGACATTAGAAGCGTAACACCCAGAAGGAGTTATTATTTTAACTTGATTTTTTGCCAGTATGGTAGTCTTACATCAAGAATAAAATGATTACATTTTCAAGAAATTGTATTAAAAAACAATCTAAAAAAATTAATAATGCGTTTGGCGACCCCTTTGCTGTATACACTCCTGTAGACGTCTGGGCATCGACAAAATGAGATGGTCGATGTCTTCTTGAGGCATCTCGTTCCAAGCAACTTGAATTTCATCGATCAACTGTGCTAGAGTCTGTGGAGGATGGTGCAAAGAGAATATTCTTCTTCCCATGATATCCCACACATGTTCAATGGGATTTAAATCCGGCGAACGGGGCGGCCACGCCAAAACATTAACACCAGCTTCATTAAGAAAGTTCATAGTTCGACGAGCAATATGGGGACGTGCGTTATCTTGTTGAAAAAGTACGTCTGGGCGGCCATCTAAATAAGGCAACAAAGTCGGTCGTATGACGTCTTCAACATAACGCCATAAGCAATAGCCCCCCAAACCATTACTCCAGTAGTCCTGTGTACATGCCTCTCAATAGCAAACCTAAGATCAGGTCGTTCTCCACGGTAGCGTCGTACCCTTCTACGGCCATCATGCGTGCCTAGACAAAATCGTGATTCATCGCTGAATACGACATCGTGCCATTCTGCCTCCCAATGCTGCCGTTCTCTGCACCAGTCCAACCTTTGGCGACAGTGTCTCGCTGTTAAAGGAAGCACTAATCTTGGACGGTACGAAAGAAGCCCAAAGGATTGAATGCGGCGATATAAGGTTCGCATACTAACGGGCCTACCTTCTTCTCCAATCCATTGATCACCGATTTGACGCGTAGTAGCGAAACGGTCTCGCAGGGCTATTTGTCTTAAGCGCCGATCTTGACGTTCTGTGGTACGCCTTGGTTGACCAATTGGTCTTCTTCTTGCTCCTCTACCTTCTTCTGCCCATACCTGATACACACGTATTACAGTTGCTGCAGTGGAATCAATACGGCGGGCAATTTCGCGATAGGACATACCGACATCTCGATAAGCAACAACTCGACCCCGGTCAAAATCGCTCAAATGGTGATATTGTGGACGTCTTCGGACTCGAGGCATTTTATTTAAGCTTATCACACTCAACGGAAACACGAAAACTAAAAACATCTGTACTAAACAGCTCATATAAATAGTTTTATCAAAAAAGAAAAAGTGAAATATATATTTTTTTCACAATAAACATAAAAGGCACAAGGTTGAAATTGTTATCAATGTATGCTTTAAATATAGTCACTCTGTTGCTAAAATATGAATTCAATAAAATCATTCCTTCTTGGTGTTACGCTTCTAATGTCATTGAGTATATCTAAATTATCTATTTTTATATTCGTGATTTTATTTTTACTCATGACTATAAAACAGTATTAAAAGACCGTTATTAATTTCAAACATATGATTAACTAATTTAAATTTTAAACATTTGATCTTAAATTAATGAAACCCCATTAAATAAAGGTCAACAAAACAAAACATCCATATTAACAGGAAATATACATAGAAATATTTCATTCTGCATTAGCGAGTGGTTACAAACGTTTTAAGTAACATACCAAACAAGCCCGAGGTGCTAATAAATGAGACATCCTTGAAAACCCGAAAGGAAGAATATAAACGGCATTGATTTATTCAGAAACCGCGTATCAATAATCTCAAATACAAATATTTGGCAAAATGTGTATGTAAAATAATTCTATAATATCTATCTTAGAATTACCTGACTATTTGCAAAACGATTACTAATTAACATATATCGGACTTTTTGTGTACTTTAATTCGAGTATTATGCAATCAATACTTAAGTATACAAATAGTAAAGCCACATTTTAAATCATTCATTTCTAAAATGGGTCTTTAATATTAAAATGGAATGTTCTCCTCTAGAATTTCTTGTCATAACTGATATACTCATATACTATAACGGCAATAAATTATATAAACATAAGACCGATTTGCATAATTTTTATAAAACTACTACAGCTGATAAAAGTGTATTTCAATTCTTGATTCATATAGGCATTCACTTCGTGGTACATTTTCAATTTGATATAAATAAAACACTTAACTTTTTACAACAAGTTAGTCTTACAAAGACTATATCAAACACTCATTGAAACAACTACTTCCCGGGCTAATACCCCGACGGACATTGAATTATACAACAAGTGTTTGCTGTTACATACAGTAACCTAATGCAAAGTAACAATTTGGGTCAAATTATTCAGGCCATCTATAGACGCGTTTCGAGATTTATCTCTCATCAGTATAGCGCTGCCAGTCCCTCTAAACAATTTGACACTTTAGACTGGCGGTCACGTTACCGTTCAACTTGTTGTAGATTGCGAAAAGAATCGCACTTTTAATGTTTGAAGTATTCTGCAACCAAGAATTGGCAATTTCATTTATACTTAACTTTTTTATACCACTTTTAATTAAAAAAAATTAAAAGTGGTATAAAAAAGTCAAGTGTTTTTTATATCAAATTAAAGTTTGTTTAATAAAGAATCATTATTAAATACAATATAACAATTTAAAGAAAACACAAAATAAACATTCATACTGTTTATTAACGTAAAAGAAAACTTAGCAGTATATCTTAAACGTCGTTAATCAATCTTTTATACGCATAGCGCATGAAGTCAAATTTCGAGTTTAGAAAAGTCAGACTAAATTGGTCCAAGCCATATTTTCAGGCTTATTAAAACTTGAAATGTTACTTCATGCTTAATCAAACCATGGAAATACTCGTTAGAAAATTCATTTTAAGCGCTTGTTTAAAAACAAAGAGGTTCTTTAATTTTATTATACGATTATGTTTAATTGTTGAATTGTATCAATAATAATTATCTATTTTTCAAAGTTTAAACCAGCTGGAGTTTTGTAAATAATAAAAATCAAACATATTTTTATTTAAGCTCAAATAAGCCACTCTTTTGATAATGGTCTAACAAACCGAAACTAGTCGGAATAAAGTTTTAATTTGAGAAACAATACCAAGTGTTTTTGATTTAAATAACTTTACATACTTAAATAAGCCCCCAAACAAACAGTGTTTTATATTTACTTGTGTTCTACATCGCCATGGTTCATATTCATTGGTAAATATTAAATCAAGAATATATAAAGATATGATTTTGATACACATGGCGAAAATCAATTTATTTTTTAGGATATCTCTAAAACTAAAAAGCTACATAAAGAAAATTGAGTTTTCCAATAGTTTGCAGAATATTTTCAAAATATAAAAACGAATTAAAATTAATATCGACTTTCTGCAAAAATGTTGTCTCATTAAGACAAGTCTCCAAATATTCATTGAAGTAGTTGTTTCAATGAATATTTGGAGACTTATTTCAATGAGACAATTTTTCTGCAGAAAGCTGATAATTATTTTAATTCGTTTTTATATTTTGTAAATATTCTGCAAACTATTGGCAAACTCTATTGGTTACCGGCGGTAAGTGTTTCTCTCTCTCAGGTATTAAATTGTTTGCACCAACTAATGATTTAATCCCTTTACCTATAAATAACATCCCTTCATTTTCACTCGCCCCAGTTTTGTGTAACTGTTTCAACGACACACTTCAGCATTCCTGTAAGTTTTCTGTTTGTTTTAGTAATTATTTTGTATTAAAAGTCTAAAGCATAACTATACTAATGAGGGACAAATCTCTAAACGCGTCTATAGATGGCTTAATACTTTATATTTAAGATCGCCTAAGATTCTTTCAATTAATATTCATTCCCTGTAATTTTTTCAATTTGTTTCAATTTTCTGTTGGTTCATTTAGTTTGTTAAGAGAATAATTTGACCTGATGTTGCATTTTGCATATAAATTATGCATAGAACAGTAAATCTGTCGTGATACTCAAATATTCATTGTATAATTCAATATCTGTCGGGGTATTAGCTCGAAAAGTAGTTGTTTCAATAAATATTTGGAGGATTGCCTCAATGAGAATGAATTTTTGGAGACAGTCGATATTAATTTTAATTCGTTTTTAAATTTTATAAAGAGCTACAGTAAAAAGTTGTTACATAAACGTTATGTAATTTTACCTACGCCCTATCTAGTAACCGCATCATACCACACTGTCATCTTGACAAGTATGATTGACATTACGTCCACATGCACGTAATAGCTTTGACAAGTACATTACGTGCTGAACAGCTGATTGCTTACCGCACAACCAAATGACATATCATTGATGTACATGGAGTTTTTCTTTAAAGTATACGTATTCCAAATTCAGCTTATTTTCTTTAATTCTTTAGTTATTCGTTGTTTTTATTCTTAAGAGTTCAATTTGAAGCTTTAAACGAGTGTTTTCCACTCCCAGACTAAGCATGAAGGAACATTTCGAGCTTAGAAAAGCCTAAGAATTTGGATTGGCCGCGTAGCGAAGCGGAGCGGCCAATCCAAATTAGGCTTTTCTAAACTCGAAATTTTACTTTATGCGCCACGTTTATGAACACTGATTTACAGTGAAGTTAAAAAAACACACATACACAACAACGATTATAGGCAACCCAGTATACGTTAGAGTTATTGGGCTGCCTATAATGACTGCTTTAAACAATTGGTTCAGCGCAGAATTTGACTCACGTTTTAATCACATTTACATATTAGTTTACTAAAGCCGTATATTTTTTTACTTTAAGATAGTTCAGGGTTTTATACGCGTGGCGCATGAAGTAAAATTTCGAGTTTAGAAAAGCCTAATTTGGATTGACCGCTTCGCTTCACTACGAGGCCAATTCAAATTTTTAGGCTTTTCTAAACTCGAAATTTTACTTCATGCGTAGTCTGGGAGTGGAAAGCACTGATTTAAAGCTTCAAATTGAACTTGAAAAAAAAGAATAGGAATATCTTAGCTATAGACGAGTGTTTTCCACTCCCAGACTAAGCATGAAGTAAAATTTCGAGTTTAGAAAAGCCCCCTGAAAATTTGTCGAGGGTCGCGCAGCGACCCGAGACAAATTTTTGGGCTTTTCTAAACTCGAAATTTTACTTCATGCACCACGCGTTTATAACACTGATTTCAAGTGAGGTTGAAATATCCATAAATTTCACAATATTTTAGTGTTTTATACGCGTGGCGCCTGAAGTAATATTTCGAGTTTAGAAAAACCCAGAAAATTTGTCTCGGGTCGCTGCAAGTGTTTTCCACTCCCAGACTAAGCATGAAGTAAAATTTCGAGTTTAGAAATGCCCCGTGAAAATTTGTCGAGGGTCGCGCAGCGACCCGAGACAAATTTTCTGGGTTTTTCTAAACTCGAAATTTTACTTCAGACGCCACGCGTATAAAACACTAAAATATTGTGAAATTTATGGATATTTCAACCTCACTTGAAATCAGTGTTATAAACGCGTGGCGCATGAAGTAAAATTTCGAGTTTAGAAAAGCCCAAAAATTTGTCTCGGGTCGCTGCGCGACCCTCGACAAATTTTCACGGGGCTTTTCTAAACTCGAAATTTTACTTCATGCTTAGTCTGGGAGTGGAAAACACTCGTCTATAGCTAAGATATTCCTATTCTTTTTTTTCAAGTTTAATTTGAAGCTTTAAATGAGTGCTTTCCACTCCCAGACTACGCATGAAGTAAAATTTCGAGTTTAGAAAAGCCTAAAAATTTGAATTGGCCTCGTAGTGAAGCGAAGCGGTCAATCCAAATTAGGCTTTTCTAAACTCGAAATTTTACTTCATGCGCCACGCGTATAAAACCCTGAACTATCTTAAAGTAAAAAAATATACGGCTTTAGTAAACTAATATGTAAATGTGATTAAAACGTGAGTCAAATTCTGCGCTGAACCAATTGTTTAAAGCAGTCATTATAGGCAGCCCAATAACTCTAACGTATACTGGGTTGCCTATAATTGTTGTTGTGTATGTGTGTTTTTTTAACTTCACTGTAAATCAGTGTTCATAAACGTGGCGCATAAAGTAAAATTTCGAGTTTAGAAAAGCCTAATTTGGATTGGATTGAGTAAGGTTGAAATATCCATAAATTTCACAATATTTTAGTGTTTTATACACGTGGCGCCTGTAGTAAAATTTCGAGTTTAGAAAAACCCAGAAAATTTGTCTTGGGTCGCTGCAAGTATTTTCCACTTCCAGACTAAGCATGAAATAAAATTTCGAGTTTAGAAAAGCCCCGTGAAAATTTGTCGAGGGTCGCGCAGCGACCCGAGACAAATTTTCTGGGTTTTTCTAAATTCGAAATTTTACTTCAGACGCCACGCGTATAAAGCACTAAAATATTGTGAAATTTGTGGATATTTCAACCTCACTTGATATCAGTGTTATAAACGCGTGGCGCATGAAGTAAGTAATTTTCACGGGACTTTTCTAAACTCGAAATTTTACATCATGCTTAGTCTGGGAGTGGAAAACACTTGCAGCGACCCGAGACAAATTTTCTGGGTTTTTCTTAACTCGAAATATTACTTCAGGCGCCACGCGTATAAAACACTAAAATATTGTGAAATTTATGGATATTTCAACCTCACTTGAAATCAGTGTTATAAACGCGTGGCGCATGAAGTAAAATTTCGAGTTTAGAAAAGCCCAAAAATTTGTCTCGGGTCGCTGCGCGACCCTCGACAAATTTTCACGGGGCTTTTCTAAACTCGAAATTTTACTTCATGCTTAGTCTGGGAGTGGAAAACACTTGTTTAAAGCTTCGCTTCGCAACGAGGCCAATTCAAATTTTCAGGCTTTTCTAAACTCGAAATATTACTTCATGCGTAGTCTGGGAGTGGAAAGCACTCGTTTAAAGCTTCAAATTGAACTAAAAAAAAATAGGAATATCTTAGCTATAGACGAGTGTTTTCCACTCCCAGGCTAAGCATGAAGTAAAATTTCGAGTTTAGAAAAGCCCCGTGAAAATTTGTCGAGGGTCGCGCAGCGACCCGAGACAAATTTTTGGGCTCTTCTAAACTCGAAATTTTACTTCATGCGCCACGCGTTTATAACACTGATTTCAAGTGAGGTTGAAATATCCATAAATTTCACAATATTTTAGTGTTTTATACGCGTGGCGCCTGAAGTAATATTTCGAGTTAAGAAAAACCCAGAAAATTTGTCTCGGGTCGCTGCAAGTGTTTTCCACTCCCAGACTAAGCATGATGTAAAATTTCGAGTTTAGAAAAGTCCCGTGAAAATTTGTCGAGGGTCGCGCAGCGACCCGAGACAAATTTTCTGGGTTTTTCTAAACTCGAAATTTTACTTCAGGCGCCACGCGTATAAAACACTAAAATATTGTGAAATTTATGGATATATCAACCTCACTTGAAATCAGTGTTATAAACGCGTGGCGCATGAAGTAAAATTTCGAGTTTAGAAAAGCCCAAAAATTTGTCTCGGGTCGCTGCGCGACCCGAGACAAATTTTCACGGGGCTTTTCTAAACTCGAAATTTTACTTCATGCTTAGTCTGGGAGTGGAAAACACTTGTTTAAAGCTTCGCTTCGCTACGAGGCCAATTCAAATTTTTAGGCTTTTCTAAACTCGAAATTATACTTCATGCGTAGTCCGGGAGTGGAAAGCACTCGTTTAAAGCTTTAAATTGAACTTAAAAAAAATAGGAATATCTTTGCCATAGACGAGTGTTTTCCACTCCCAGACTAAGCATGAAGCGCGACCCTCAACAAATTTTCACGGGGCTTTTCTAAACTCGAAATTTTACTTCATGCTTAGTCTGGGAGTGGAAAACACTTGTTTATAGCTTCAAATTGAACTCTTTTAAAAAACAACGAATGTCGGATGTCCATTTTCCATTGTCAAGGACATTTTTTGCTTTATGCATATGTTTACCTAAAAGAAAAATTCTCTGTGTATTGATGAAGTAGTAATTTGGTTTTCATCATTGTCATGGTACTATTAAAAATGATTACAATAAATAAGTTGTTCTCTTATGCTCATTGTTTATTTTGCTAGGGCGTAGGTAAAGTATTGTACGTTTCTCGAGTGGTATGGCAATTACATACTCACGGAATACTGCACTCGCCACTGGGCGGCTCGTACGCAACATGTTCGCTCATATATAATAGGCTGCATACCACTCACGTTACGTAATATACTATTTTATAATCTGCAACTATTATTTGAAACATTTTCAAATAATATCAATGTTTAGAAAATATTTAAAAATAAACTACAAGTTCCTAAGAGATGGAAGATCTAGAATTTTAGTGTAGAAACTAATTATACAATTTCATTAAACTACCTCATTGCGTTTTTGAGTTATCGTGTTAACTGAAACACACACATAAACAACGACAGACATACAGACATATTTGTAAAAATATATTTTTCGAACTCAGGAAGGTACAACACCTAAAGATTTATTATAACTGCTCACATAATAAATGTTTTCGTGATGGATCCTAAAAGAATCCAATAAAACTTGGCTCATTATTGTTTGTTTTATTTTTATTTAAACCGCTCTAATCACTTAAACTCAACTAATTCAATTCTTATAAAAAGTTCTGCACTCGCCACTGCGCGGCTCGAACGCAACATGTCCGCTCATATGTAATAGGCTGCAACTTTTATTTGAAACATTTTCAAATAATATCAATTTTTAGAAAATATTTAAAAATAAACTACAAGTTCCTAAGGTACAGTAGATCTAGAATTTTAGTGTAAAAACTAATTATAGAATTTCATTAGACTACCTCATTGCGTTTTTGAGTTATCGTGTTAACTGAAACACACACACAAACAACGACAGACATACAGACATAATTGCAAAAATATATTTTTCGAACTCAGGACGGTACAACACCTAAAGATTTATTATAACTGCTCACATAATAAATGTTTTCGTGATGGATCCTAAAAGGAACCAATAAATCTTGGCTCATTATTGTTTGTTTTATTTTTAATTAAACCGCTTTAATCACTTAAACTCAACTAATTCAATTCTTATAAAAAGTTCTCGAATCGAGATTAAAATAGCTTTTAAATTAAGTCAAGTACTTATTGCCACTATTAAAATTGCATTCACAGTGGAAGCTTTATATTTTAGGAACGTTCAACTGATAAAAGGATTATTATTAAATACTATTTATCAATTTAAATAAAACGCGAAACAAAAATGTTTTATATGTATCAACGTGAGATCAAACTTAGCAGTATATTTTAAACTTCACTATAAATCAGTGTTTTATACGCGTGGCGCATGAAATACAATTTCGAGCTCAGAAAACCCTGCCAAATTTTCAGGCTTTTCTAAACTTTGTTCATGCTTAATCAGAGACTTGTTAGAAAGTTTAAATTGACTGCTTTTGTAAAAACAACGAATTCCTACAGATTTACCAAACGCTGTAATTATCATGATATGTATATTTTAAAGAAACATTCTCTGTATTAACATTTATCCACTTTTAATTCATTTTTTGATGGATACAAAAAAGTCAAATAGAGATGTTATTATTGTTGTTGATATTGTTCTTTCGGATTGTCACCTAACATTAACAATCTGAAATGAATCATAGACATTCTTATTTACATTAGAAACAATTTATTTCCTCATATAAAATCTATTAACTTAAATATTTTTTGCTTTCCAATTAAATAAAATTGATTATGGTCTATGGCCCTTGTAAAAAAGAAATAATAAGTTATGTACATATATGTTCTATAAATTGTATTTTATTATTACTGTATATTTTATTTTTCAGTAAAGATGTAGTAATAAAATTGATTCATTAGTTTAGAACTTGAGAACAAACCAAACTCTTGTGTAAATGATTATATTTATACTACGCGCATTTCTAAATTACTCGTAATTAACAAACAATGGGAAATTTTTGTGTTTTTGTTTTTCTATAGGGAAATATTTCCATGATGGACTCGTCCTTGTACTCTTGGACTTTTCATGGCGTGTCAGGATTGATTTATGGCTTTTGATTGTTAATAGTGGCAGAGATTATAGCAATAGCTTACTGGATATTTGTAAAAATGTATTAATTAAAAAAGAGAAATAAATTGAGCGGTAAACATCAAACCTATCCATTGTGTTATTTAGATTTCATTTATACTTCTAACAAGTGTTTTTATCCCTTATTTAAGCATGAAGTAAAATTTCGAGTTTTGACAAACCTGAAAATTTGGATTTTCCGGAGCGAAGCGCCCGGCAAATCCAAATTTTCAGGCTATTCTAAAGTAGAAATTTTACTTCATGCGCCAGACGTTCAAACACTAAAATATTGTAAGGTTTAAAACACACAGTCTAGATATATATACGCTTATGATTCACAGTATTCTACAAATTCAGTTAGGTTTGGTCGATAAGAGTCGTTATGAAAAACAACACTTGTATATAACTTGACGATGTAAACACCATCTGTTTGTCTATTTGCTAATTAATAATTTATTAGTGTAACTGAGTCTCATATACTTTATTAGGGCTTAAAATTAAAAATACTAAGAAACGACTTGTTTTACTTATCTATACAGAGAATTACAGTATTAAATTGTAATTTTTCAGTAAATGCGTAATTACTGACACATAAACTCCATGAAGATAAAAATAAGATACGATTCACGAGAGATGGGACACCTTAATTTGTAGTGCTTTCTGCAGCAATACATGTAATACGAAAATAGTTTGATGTCATCAGATTACGTGTGTGAAAAGAGACAAAAAAACTTCATTATATGTCTGCTATGGTTTTTAGATTAAACATGCGAAACAGATGATCCGGTATGCAGCCTAAAATTTTAAGGTTAAACGTCACATTTTGAAAATGTCTTTGTAAAACTATATCTGAAACACCCAGCCACAAATCATGTGTACGATCGTTTTAAATGTAAGTTTAAGTAGTATAATTCCAATTTTCACATTTACTAAATAATTCAGGTATTTACAGAAATAAATAATGCATTTATGTTGATTTTGTGTAAGCTCGAAGGATAATTTTAGTTAAACCGAATGTGCATTCAGTAGATTTGGCAAATAGTCATCGCATTAATCTGTTAATACAGGTATTTTTTTTAGGTATACATACAGAGAATTTCCTATAAGGTATACATATGGATACTCTTTTTTAAAAAGTTCAATTGAAAGCTTAAAACGAGTGTTTTCCACTCCCAGACTAAGTATGAAGTAAAATTTCGAGTTCAGAAAAGCCTGAAAATATGGTATATTAAGAAAGCGCGAAGCGCTACGCGGCCAAACCAAATTTTCAGGCTTTTCTAAACTCGAAATTTTACTTCATGCGCCATGCGTATTAAACACTAAAGTACTGAAATATTGTGAACTAGTAAACTTAGCTTGAAATCAGTGTCTTATACGCGTGGCGCATGGTAAAATTTCGAGTTTAGAAAAGCCTGATAGTTTGGTTTGGTCGCCCCGCGCTTCGCTCTATGCGACCAAACCAAATTTTCAGGCTTTTCTAAACTCTAAACGTTACTTCATTCTTAAACTGGGAGTGAAAAACAGTCGTTTAAACTTCAAATTAACCACTATTAAGAAAATAACGAATATTTAAAAACACGTAATTGGGATATGTATACTCAAAAGAGATAATACACAAGAAATTATGATTTAAAGCTTTTCTAAATGAAATAACACTAATATACGCGCAACCTAAACAGTATGACATTGTCATATAAAGTCAAAATTTGACACAAATATGAAAAATCATTGCAGATACAACTGTCGACATACTCTCTAAAAAAATTGAACCAAACATTTCACATCAATAAGTCATAGGACATCTCTCCCGAATTCCACTATATGTTCGAATTTCTTGCTTAAGTAAAATGAGCTCCATAAGTCAACTTCCCGTAATTGAAAAAGTCTATGAAAACTTTAATTGAAGTTTTACTCCCCTTATGAAAGTCATCTGTATAGCTAGAAATATGTACAGGTTTATAAAAGGGGAGTACAACAATATTATAATAATAAAAGAGAAAACTTACCTCCGTTCGTCATTAAATAGTTGTAATATTCCATATAAGATGCCATTTTAGGGACTTTATTATCTGCAAATTAAAATGAAAATATTACTTGTTTATTTTCCACACAATCCATTTCCTACAGTTATAATAAAAATATGAATTTGGGCTAGGGCAGAAAGACCTTTGGTGGAAAGCCCGGACTGACTAACACTAACATGTTTAATAGGTATATAATTTTTTGTAACGTATATTGTATTGTCTTCATAAAGATGTTTGTATATATATGAATATGGAAACGTTATAGAATAAATAAACATTTTATTCAAAACTTAAATATATTTTGTATATTTATTCATTGTATTAACAAATGAAACAAAACAAGTGTTTTTCGTCAACAAATTTGTACATCGGGTTCCATCAAGAGTCTAACTGTATTAATGTGAATATGGAAACGTTATAAAATAAATAACCACTTACTTTAGAACTTTAAAAAATATAAATTTTATAATTCTTTATTCATTGTAACTAAATTCAATAAAGTATTTTTAATTGTAATAAACATTTGTTTTTCAACCTGAAACAATATTTATAATATTATTGGATTTTAAGATGTAAATATATTTTATAGCATAGAATACGATTAAACTATCTTACTACAAATTATAATACATTTTACTGAAAAGCTACACAAATATCAGCTCTTTTGGCCTTGGGATCTTTATTTTATCAATTGTCACCTTTTATGTTATATATATATATATATATATATATATATATATATATATATATATGTCTGTGTTTGTGAGTTACAAATTTTCATCGTTCTAAGTCTTTCAACGTTAGGATCTTAACGTTATCTTCATTGTATTTTGTATAACTATGTTCACCTTTTGTATTGTGTTTTATTTCTGTGTCTTCGTATATTTATTTTATTAATTGTTGTCACCGTTTGTTTTGTACTTCTGTATCTTAGTATTTCTGCCTCATTAATTTTTGTCACCTTTTGTGTTCTGTGTTTCTGTTTATGTCTGATGGAATGTTGAAGTGCTACTGATCGGGTAAATGGACTCGAAAAAAACTAATCGATTCATCCATCCATAATTACGGTGTGCTTAAGTATTTTAAAATTCTTTCATTGTTCTCAATCATTATCCGTACAAAGCACTGCATATTAATTAGGTATCGTAATTATTGCATTTTGTTAATTGTTTCGCAATTACAGTATTTAATTTTGTATTTTTCCATACTTACAAAATATATTATGTAATAATAGAATAAATAATACAATAATTATATTACTGACATGTTTGTGTTGTGAAATATTAATAAAACGGATAAGTTGTTAATTTTTTTTTAAGGAATTCAAGGATATATTAAAATCTCGTAAGAAAAATATTATAACAACATTTTTTAAAGAAATGCTTTACATTTCTGAAGAATCACAGATAGTCATACATTTAAATAAGATACATTAATTGTTATAATGTCAAGTTTCATTTATTACAACTAATGTTGAATTTATTTTGCAGAATATTTATACACCAGATAAGTTTTATTCAAGGATGTATATTTTTTCTTTGACAAATAGACTAGGTTAATTTAAAAAAAAAATACATAAAATGAAATCAAATTCAATTAAAAATTGATTATATTTTCATGATTGTAAAACTATTACTTATTTATATTATTTTAAATTGTATGCTCAATAAATAAATTATGCTTAGAAAGAGGATACAAAAATGTTATTGTCTTCTGAAAAACAATTTTATTTTAAAATGTTGTGGATTTTCATGTTATTGTCTACGAAAACAAGTATTAATGTTTTTACAAGAAAATATGTAATTCTATATTGCATCAACGACAAATATTCAGCTGATGATTTTGTAGCCTAAATTTAACAATTGCTAAATTTTATTCAACATTACTATAATTAAATAGTACTTATTTTATATACAATATTCTTATATACTGGGTGTTCGATAAAAAACGCCCGACGCCACAACTCTTGTATTTATTGACAGATTTTATGGAATTAAAAACCAAAGTCAATGGCTGTTTAGATACTAAATACTGACATGAATATTGATTTTTTTAATTAAATAGTACTTATTATATCTACAATATTCTTATATACTGGGTGTTCGATAAAAAACGCCTGACGCTATAACTCTTGTATTTATTGACCGATTTTATTGAACTAAAAACCAAAGTCAATGGCTGTTTGGACACTAAAAAATGACATGAATATTGATTTTTTTAATAATAACTTCATTCCCAAATAATAGCTAACTTAGGATTTTTAAATTACTGCCTATAATTTTGTATATCACATTAGACATTATTTTTCTGAATCCAACAACTCCCAATTTCTTGTTTTTGTTCAATGTTTTAGCCGATTTTTTTAAATCTTCTATATTCCTGCCTTCCCTGTAAAAAAAGTGACAAATGTCATTTATTGTGAGGATAATGTAGAATAAAAGTAAAGGAAAAATGTAATTATTACGTTATTTCGATATTTCGATTATTACTCATTTTTAAGTGTATTTATAACTTTACAACATTTCAGTGTTTTATACGCGTGGCGCATGAAGTAACATTTCGAGTTAAGAAAAGCTTGAAAATTTTACTTCATACTTAGTCTAGGAGTGGAAATACTCGTTCGAACTTGAATTTAACTCTTATTTAAATTTGAAACTATTGGTCTCCATTTGTTGCCGGGTTTATGTATTTTTGGTAAACAATACAATTTTGGTAATAACGGGTTTTTAATTTTTAGTCTATAAATCAGCTTTGTGTTGATTACATTTTTCGGAGTTTTGAATCAACAAAAAACGTTAACAACGTTAACGTTAAACGTTTCAACAAAAAGCTGATTTATAGACTAAAAATTAAAAACCCGTCATTACCAAAATTGTATTGTTTACCAAAAATACATAAACCCGGCAACAAATGGAGACCAATAGTTTTAAATTTAAATTCACCAACTTATAATATAGCAAAATGGTTAGTTAAAGAATTTAATCAACTTAAAATCAACAATGATTTCTCTGTAATAAACTCTTTTGATCTATGTAACAAGTTACAAAATACCCCAATTGAGCCGGATGATATGTTAGTTTCTTTTGATGTAGAAGTATTATTCCTCAGTATCCCTATAGACGAAACAATTAACATATTAAGAAATATTTTAACAGAAAATTCAATTCCACCAGAAGAAATAGACTTATACATTAATCTAATAAAACTAGTGATGGAGTGTAACGCATTTGAATTCAACAATAAAATCTATAAACAGACTTTCGGAACAGCAATGGGCAACCCTCTGTCACCCTTTTTGGCTAATATTTTTATGAATAATCTGGAAAACTTAGCCAAAAGTAAAATTCCTAATTTTCCGAGAGTCTGGTTTAGATATGTAGACGATATACTCGCAATAATAAAATCTGATACCCGTATTGAAGACATACAAGCTAGTCTGAATGCGTTATACCCCAGCATTAACTTCACTTATGAAACTGAACAAAATAATCAAATCCCTCTCATCGATCTACTACTAACAAACAATAAAATGAATAACAAAATAGAAAGTAATGTATATAGAAAAGCCACACATACTTTTAATTATATTCACAATTCTTCATCAACACACTTTATACACAAACTTTCAGCATTCAACAGCATAATTTTTAGAGCTTTAAATCTTCCTCTTTCAATAGAAAATAGAAAAAATGAATTAACACTAATAAGAAAAATAGCTATTTCATTAGGTTACAGCAAGTTCACAATGAACAAACTAATTAATAGACACAAAAGAAACCAAACATTAAACTCCGTCACAAATCTCCAACCACAAAAAGAAAGAAAAAATAACAAATTTGTTAGGTTTATATACCGGGTGACCCATTTTAATTTATCCACTGGAATATCTTGTGAAATATGCATCGTAGAAAAAAATATTCCAAACAAAAGTTTAATGGTTTCGAGGGGGCCAACCGATCCTATAAAATGTTCGTCACCCCCACTCCCCGGGGGGTGGGAGAGGATGGATTGTTTGTTTTGATTTTTTGAAGGCAATTTTTCATTTTTTCCGGAAACGTCTTCATTTTTGCGACTACACCGCCATCTATCAAGAATTCAAAAAAATGTTTTGGATAAAACCTACATAATATTTGCCGTAGAATCCGAATCAGAAATACAAAATAGGGGTTCCTATTTAAGAATTCAAAGTTGCCCCCCTCCATCACCCCTGGGAGGGTAGTCGTGGCGAACATTTTATGGGATCAGATGGCCACCTCGAAACCATGAAACTTTTGTTCGAGACATTTATTTGTACGATGCATATTTGTCGAGATAATGTAATGGATATATTAAGCGAATAGAGCGCCATCTATCACGAATTCAAAAAAAAATCTCGTATAAAACCTACGTCATTTTTGGTGTATAATCTGAATCTGAAATAAAAAATAGGGGTTCCTATTTAAGATTCTAAAGTTGCCCCCCTCTCCCACCCCCCGGGGAGTGGGAGTGACGAACATTTTATAGGATCGGTTGGCCCCCTCGAAACCATTAAACTTTTGTTTGGAATATTTTTTTCTACGATGCATATTTCACAAGATATTCCAGTGGATAAATTAAAATGGGTCACCCGGTATAACAACAGAACTTTTTATCAATTCACAAAGATCTTGAATAAATTCAATATGACTCCTGCATTTTATAATAACAACAAATTAAAAACATTATTATGCAATCAATTTACAAAAAGGAGTCACTTAGAAGAGTCCGGAATTAATTTAATTAAATGCAATGATTGTGATAAATGCTACATAGGCCAAACTCAAAGAAATCTATTAAAAAGATTCAAAGAACATGTATATCATGTCAAAAATAAAAGCATTTAGCTGACCATAATTTAAAAACAGGACATTATTTTTCAACAGACAATATCACATTACTAAAACAATCATCACATTTTCGATTAAATATGTTAGAGGTCATAGAAATGCACAAACATAAAGATAAATTATTAAATTTTGATTTAAGTCCTTTGGAAAACCCTTTGTTAAACCTTTTACAAGTTCCGAAAAAGTGTAATCCCATAAGCAGTCCGTAATTTTAATCCCCTTAATGTTTTTTAGCCTTGCGACACCTTATGTAATTAAAATTAGGTTTTCCCATCTTTGTCAGGTATATATAGTTGCGCACCTAGTTGTAAGACCATTAGTTATTGATAATGAGTGCTTTGCACTCGAAATGTACATCTAACGAATAAAAATAAAAGTGAAGTAAGGAATAAAAGTGTTGTTTATTATGATTAAATACTCTAACACTGAAACAATTAGTAAAATTTCGAGTTTAAAAAAGCCCCGCTTAGAAAATTTGTCGAGGGTCGCGTAGCGACCCTCGACAAATGTTCACGGGGCTTTTCTAAACTCGAATTTTTAATTCATGCGCCACGCGTCTAAAATACTGAAATATTGTAAAATTTAAAAAATACTAGCCTTTATTTTGTTCAGTTGGTTGACAAATTGTGTTGAATCTTCTAAACTGATTATACATACTAACTCTATTTATAAACTCTGATCAGTATTAAAAGTCCAATTTTGTTTCAAGGCACACTACATTTATTGCTAAAAAATTGTGCGAACAAGATTTATTATAATTTTTTTCTAGCATAAATATTAAATTAAAATCAACATATCGAGCATAATAATGGCATTCAGAAAAACAATGTCCAATATAATAAAATAAGAAAAGTATATGCAGCCATTTAAATATTTAAAGTTGACTATTATTTGGCAATGAAGTTAATTTTGAAAAAAAATTTATAATTAGTTTCAATTTATGGAATTGAAACTGCGATTGAATTCGTTTTTAATTCATTCAAATCGATCAATAAATATCAGAGTTATGGCGTTGGACGTTTTTCATCGAACACCCGGTATAACTGAAGTTCGTAAAACTCACTATAGGTAATATATATAATACAATTTTATTATACATTTAAAAAATGCATTAAAATGGGATGTATTTACGAAGATATTTTTTTAATTACATTTATTTTTTTTGTATTTTTTATATATTTTATTTAATACATTTGCTAATTAAATATGAATTCTCTATTTTCTGAATAAACTAAAACATAAGTTACTATTTCTTTCAGTTTAAAAGTTGTATTTGTAAAAACTAAACCAGAAAACCTATACTCATAGGAGATTTCAATGATACGTTAGAAACAAGAATATCAGGAATTGGAGACTTTAATGATAAGTTAGGGCAGAAAGTTTCAGTTACAATTAAAATTAGAATATTCAGCTCTAGAGCAATCATTAGGAAATCATAAAATCATAGTTCTGACAATTCTTTACAACTAAATGTTTCTTTTTTATTTGTAACTATAAATATTCTGTCCTTTTCCATCATTAGTCTCTAATTAATCCAATTTTCACAAAGTCACAGAAAATTATGTCAACATTTTCCATAATCTTGTCACCTTTTTTTAATCAATACTCGGATTTAAAAATCTCCATTATTCTAAACATCTCAAGACTTGGAAAGTACACACATTCTTACAAAGCCTCATAATGATGGATCTCATATTTGTTCAGTTTATAGTTCAAAGTAAAAGTTTTGATTTTAAAAATTGTTTACAGAATCATTAATCAAGTACGTCGTGTTAATTAATTCATTTGTGTCTTATTTGCTTTTATTCTGTTAAAATAATCCTCGATTTACAAACAATTAGCAATTGCAATTTCATTACTGTTGACATAAAAGCGTAACGTTTTTTTCTTTTTTATTGCATCGATTCTAGTTATTTAAGACCGTTGTGGTAATTAAATTGTTAATAACTCTAAGACATTTACATTCGACCTGCAACGTTTATTGGTGCCATTAGCGTTGTATGAGCAATTTTGAAAATTATGCCCTACTAAATAACGAGACATTCAACTACATTAATCCTTGCAGTTTTAAGGTCAATTTACAAAAGCAGTTTAAAAACATTATCAAAAAGTACCTAAACAACAAAGGACATAAGAGTTAAGGAACTATTGCTCGAACATTACGAAATATGAACAAATTAATTGGCTTAAATACCTAATAATTTAATCGATTTACTAAATAAACTTATGTGTTTATGACTTTTAGATGTGATTATTACTTCATATGTTAAGCTTTATCTTCTTTTTAGCGGATTAGTTTTGCAATTTTATATATACATACCAGAGCTGGGATGAATCCTCACAAACCGGATTCGAATCACGAATCCGAATCACCTAATATGATTCGAATCACGAATACTCGAATAAAGGATTCGTAAGTGAAAAATATGATTCATTTTTGAATCACGGATACAAATCCTTTAAAAATAAATTTGAATCTATTATTTGCAACTAGTAATATTTTATTCCATCAAGTTCTATTAACAAAAATGTTCATTTACCGACTAATTATATGATTTTTTTATGATTTTCATTAATGATGATATATGCGTTATTGAACTTCATTTTAAATCTGTGTTTTATACGCGTGGCGCATGAAGTAAAATTTCGAGTTTAGAAAAGCCCCGTGAAAATTTGTCTCGGGTCGCTGCGCGACCCTCGACAAATTTTCTACGCGGGGCTTTTCTAAACTCGAAATTTTACTTCATGCTTAGTCTGGGAGTGGACAACACTCGTTCTTAGAAGTTTCAAATTAAAGGATCACTCTAGATTACTAAGTTTATTACCATTTTACAAAGGCTACAGCTCGAAGGACCAATCATGGTCTTCGGAGACCGAAGGACTACAGAGAATCGAAGTTTATTTACAAGAAAACAACGAATATCTGAAGGTTTACAGCATGGATAGGAAAGAAAACATCCAATTTTGAAAAAATATCGAAGTTGGGTTGGTTTTCAGTGCGTTTTTAACTTCACTTTAAATCAGTGTTTTATACGCGTGACGCATGAAGTAACATTTCTAGTTTAGAAAAGCCCCGTGAAAAAAAATATTAAAATTTTCTACGCGGGGCTTTTCTAAACTAGAAATTTTACTTCATGCTTAGTCTGGGAGTGGACCGTCAAGATTTTCTACATGTCGAGATTTTCGATATTTCTAGATTTATGTCGATTTATTCACAGTTTGTTATTGTATTAAATGCAACTTTAATATTAAATAAAAATGTTTTTTTTAGGACTAGAATATTCACCCATTAAGAGCTAAATAAATTATAAAGTTAACTCTAAAAGTTAATTTTATGTAAAATTTTGCATCTTTTTCTATGATTTCAATGAATGATTTATTATATTACATACGTCGATTTTTCAAAAGACTTAAATTTAAAATTCAAACGAGTGTTGTCCACTCCCAGACTAAGCATGAAGTAAAATTTCGAGTTTAGAAAAGCCCCGCGTAGAAAATTTGTCGAGGGTCGCGCAGCGACCCGAGACAAATTTTCACGGGGCTTTTCTAAACTCGAAATTTTACTTCATGCGTCACGCGTATAAAACACTGATTTCAAGTAAAGTTGAAAATACTACTATTAACGTTGGATATTTTTCATGGTTAAGTAACCAAATATGCATTCACAAATATTTGAATTATTCGAAAATTTTAAATATTTATATTCAAATATGAATAATTTAGTGATTTAAATATTCATATTAGAATATTTAACTATTTGAATTAATCGAAATCGAATCCCAGCCCTAATAGCGATGATTAGAATTATTTAGGAGGATTTCAATCCGTGTATGAGGATTCGAATCCTTTTATAAGGATTCAATTCCTTTTATAAGGATTCGAATCGTTTTATAAGGATTCGATTCCTTGTATAAGGATTCGAATCGTTTTATAAGAATTTGAATCCTTTTATAAGGATTCGAATCATCTACGTCTGGATTCGAATACGAATCCTTTTAACGAAATGTAACGAATCCGGATCATGAATCCGTTTTCACTAAAGTATTCGAATACCTCTTTTGAATCCTCTAAAAGGATTCGAATCCGGGAATCGAATCCTGAATGATTCGAATCCTGCCCAGCTCTGATATATACTATTATGTATGTATTAAAGTATTTAGTACAATATTTTGTTTCATTCTCTTAACTTTTATATAGTTGTAATTGAATTTTATTTTATTTAATTTTATTGTGATAACGTAAAATGCCGCAAGTACAAAAATGAGTTATTGGAGTTTAAAATTTAAAAAAATAGTGTAAAATGTATTACTATGAAGTCTAAAATTAAAACATACATTTATTAGGTATCATTCTGACAAATATGCTTAGGAAGGAAATACAAAAATGTAATTGTCTTTTGAAAAACAATTTTATTTTAAAATATTGTGGTTTATCATCTTATTGCCTACAAAAACAGAATAATATGTAATTCTATATTGTTAATATTTTCCACCACACAAATCTGCATTAACTGTTCAAAATGGAAAGCACTGGTTTTAAATTGAAGTTCAAAATATACGTCTTTAGCATAATGCTTTGGTAGCATATTGTGAATTTCACAATATTTCGAGTTTAGAAAATCCCCGTGAAAATTTGTCTCGGGTCACTGCGCGACCCTCGATAAATATTCTACGCGGGGCTTTTCTAAACTCGTTTAAAACTTCAAATTGAATTCTTAAAAAAAGAAACATCGAAAATCTCAAGATATACAGCATATATGCTGTAATAAGAAAATGTATATTTATAACAAAAACTCTCTATATATTGCTCACATTCAAAAATACTCTCCATTTAAAACACTGATACAAAAGATGTAAAATTAATATAGTTTCTGTTATTTTTGCTTAATTATTTAAACTGGTTATTTCTTAGATAATATTAATTCAATCCCAATTTGAAATTGCCGATTCCCAATTTGATGTAGTTTATTCACAATTTGATTGTGATTAAACTGGCAGCTATGCTTGAAGTCCCAATTTAATATTTCTTATTCTCAATTTTATATTGATTAGTCTCAATTTGTAGAAATTAATTCATGGGTATTACTAATGAGTAAAGAGAATATTATTAGATAATGAATGGTATTTATTATTCTCTCTGCAATTGTTTATTCATCTGCATGTTGAACCCTATTCACGAGGTTTAATACTTTTCTTGCTTTTTGCTTTTGAATATATTTTTCCTAATTTGCTCCTACTTGTTCATATGACTTGTTTATAACTTTCGTCTCTTCATTATCTCCAAAGAAATAGCGTTTTTTTTTCTGTCTTGTTTCTGTTACTCTGGCTAATGTTATATTATTACTACAATAACATGGTAAGCCATGTGAGGCACGATATCAAATTTTGTTTTAAGTTTAACATAAGTTGTAATATTTTAAATACAAATTATACTCGGCCAAGACTTCAACCGATTTCATGTTTTGTTTCAATAATGCAATCGACTAAGATCATTGCCAACTATGATACAACTTTATGTCATATATCATAAAAGTTAAACTTTAAATAAAGTCTGATATGGTCAGCATATTCCGCCTAAAGACAGTTTATACAGCATGTCAATATCGTTTTAAATAAAGTTCAAATACTGCAAAATTTTGAGTTTTGGCGTATAATTAAAAAAAATCATATAAGTGATACTTTACTTGATGCAACCAACGAAAATGCTTTAAGATGCAGTTTTTGGTTGAGCAACCTCTGAATGGAAAAACCATATTTCATAATTCACATTATTCTATTGTATTGCAGACCTAAAATATTTGCATAATTTATCTTACAGCATTTTACGAGTATTTATCTAGTGTGGGTGTGGGTGTTTAAATTCTACTAATTTGAATCTACATATTAGAAAACTTACCTTCGATGAATTGAAGAGTCCCTGAACTTCGGAAATTAAAAAATGTATTTCCGAATTTGTTTCCGTGTTTTATCAGAAAAAGGTCAAAATTAGCATATCAATAGAAAGTTTATAAAGTATTTGAGTATATTTTGCACATTACATTAGTTTCAATTTGAAATATAATTAATTAAAAGTATTATAAATAATACACTATTGACACTACTAGTATTTGGTATACAAGGTAGATTTTTCTGTACAATAACAACAACAATAACATATTTATAGACAACATAACAAAGTAATAAGAATTATTCAAATTCAAAACTATTTGAATGTTACATATACTTTAATAGAGCGTTGTAACAAATCAAATCAAATAAGATTTTAAATATTTCATTGTATAATTCAATATCCGGAGGTGTATTTACACGGAAAGTAGTTGTTTCAATAGATATTTATTGTCTTAAATCGTTTTGTTAAATAAGACATTGTTTGCATTTTCACGAATAATATTTTCGTAATTTTATATATTATAACATAGTAATGTTGATATTAAGGGTCAGTTGCACCAAACACGTTGTTCAGCTCTAAACTCGGGTTCAAAGTGACTTTAGAAAAATAGGAAATGTCATCTTGAACGCAAGTTCAGCTTGAACTCGAGTTCAACGTTTTTGGTGCAACTGGGCGTAACATTGAAATTGGCAACCGGTAAACAGCTACATGTTATTCTGCTCATCAGTTTACAGTTGATTCAAACATTGGATATTACCTAATAAATTTTTTCTTTACAAAAAAAAAATTATTACAGAAATAAATAATTGTTTAGAAATTGACGTAATGTCAATTAGGATTCGAAAATAATTGATGACGGTTTTTTAGAAATGTTGGCTGGATATTCGGGTTTCGCAATTTACAAAAGAAAAGAAAGAGCGAATTTGAAGACTCTCAAATTCTATACAATACGAAAGGAGAGCTTCGTTGAATGAAGAATTCTTCATTTAATAATAGAGGTTTTCTATTGGCGTAGGTTCATACAAGAGGATGATCAAATAAAGAATTATTATGACAAATTAAATCAAAAAAATAAACAAAAGATTAATGCTAAATGACATTGATCAATGGTTTTTTGAAGCCTCCTGAGTTCTTTAAAATGTTTAACAAAATTTTCAAAATGAAATTATTTTCTCTTATTATTTTTATATTTAATATTTCTAGTTAAAATTAATATAACTTGGGAATTTTGACGTAAAACCCAATCAATCGATCAAAAGACAATTATTGGGAAGTGCCAGTTTCTTTTTACATTTAATTCATTGCCGAAAAGTGATAAATATAAATTAATCACAAGGGCAATGTTCCAAAAATTTGTAAGTGATCAAGAGAGAGAGAGAGGCCCGCGCGCATTCTTTTGAATATGTTAAGGTGAATCAACGCTAAATGTCAAGAGCGGACATTCTCGTTTGGTTATGTTTACGTTAAATTCGTACAAGTTTACGGTTATTTATTTAGTTGTGTACAAAAATATAAAAAATTATTGAAATTCGATTCTTCTTTCACATACCGATTTTTATTTAGTTAAATTTACTTACAAGCAAAAGTGTTAAATAACCTGTGTAAGAAATATAAATAACGACTGAAATTTATTTTATAAGTATTATAAATTTATTATTATATAAAATTTAACCAAATTATAAACTTAAAAACCAAAAAAGTCACTCAGAATATAACGACATTTCTTCGTTTTTTTTTTCCGACGCACACTAATGTACAGTCCACGCCCCATACCTTGGCGAGTGGCTCGGATGCGCAGTGGTATATTACTCCCCGCGATATTTTAAAAATTCCAGCGGCGCCGCCGCGGCTAATAACATGCGATAGAAGTAGCGACGAAAAGCAGTGGTATTGGGCATGTATTTTTAATACAATTTACGTAATTATAATCTAGTAAGGTTATTTAGGACAAATTGCCTGCCCGTCAGGTAGGTAAATAAATACCAAAAGGGAGATAATCCCCTACTAATTACATTCAACACACCTACATTACGGCCGCTTTTCCGAAATGTGTCAATTGGGAGTAAACCACCATAGTGAACGTTACAATTTTTATATCAAAATGACAAGTACATTAAGTAATAAAGTGATTCACAGTTAGGCACGCGAAGTAATTTTTAATGTGTATAATTATTTTAAAACTATTAAAGTGGATTGTACCTTAAAGGAAATAAAAGACATTGTGTCCACGGCGACGGGTATTTCAGTGAGAAGTGTTGAACGAATAGTGAGGGAGGGAAACAATGCACCCGAAAATGGTTTAATATTTAAGAGATAAAAAACGTTACATTAAATGAAGATTCGAGCGACGACGACGATGGCGACTATAACGACGACGATTGTAATGACGATTAGAACAATTTAAGCGAGTATTGTGATTTAATTTAATTTGCGATTTTTAATTTGTTTTTTTAAATCTTGTATTTCATTAAAAATTTTAAATTAAATGCCTATGTTATTTTATTCATTTCTTTTATTAAAACGTACATTATTAAGATATATGTAATTTTTATTACTTTTATTATAAGTGATTTTTGATTGGAATGGAAATATATATACGTGTTGGGGTCCAGAAGCAATATCAACTGTTATCTTAATGATGTCGGTTTGTCGGTCTGTGTACTGATTTTAGCAAAAACTGCTTATTTCATAAAAGTGTACATGGGTTTTACTTCATTTTATCTCAAAATTATCAACTTTTGGGTTAAACGTGGGGACCGGAAGTGGATGTTTACTCTTTGCGTTTTCTTCGTATCTTGTAAATTAATTACACAATTAAAAAATCTTTCAAATAATAGTTTCAGATCATAAAATAAGCATTTAATGTGTATACTTTTTGTGAATTTTTTAATTTATTTTAAGTGCTCTATCTCTGTAAGCATTTATAATAATAATCGATATACTAATGCTGTAAAAATGAACGTTCAGTGAATGTAACTTTGACTTGTTTCTTCATGGATAATTAAAACATTTTGACATGTAAAGAAATTACAAAAAAATAAGATAAAATTTGTTTAAAAAATTGTGTAATATTAATAGATCATTCAGCCAACACGAAATTTATTAAACTGCTACAATTTCAAATAAATGTTAACATTTTTCAAAGGAAAGTTAAACATCTCAACTAGTTTATTATATATCTAGAACTAAACTTTGTTTCTTATTTTTAATTAAAATAAGAACAAATGTTGACATTGGTTTAATGTTCAACTAAGTAATTCGTCGAAGAGTAAGATGTCTGTGATTTTTATTCAACTGGAACTACAAATCTTTATTAGCAGTTATATACATTATAATGTACAAATATATCTATATACGAGAGTGGATCACTAAGTTTGTCACTTTTGGAACTTCCGTTGTTAAATCTTGAAAAGTAAAACTGCTCCAGGCAATTACTATCCATCTATCTATCAAATAGATATAGAAGCAACTGTCATTTAGTTTATATTTGACAGCCATTGCAAACATTAAATGTGAAGTTTAAAATATTTATTACTTACTTACGTTTAGATTTCATGGCGAGCTTAGTTTGCTTTTAAATTTGATAGTCTGAACCAATTGACAAATAGTTAAAACTTAAACAGTTTATCTCAAGAAACATATATTTTATCATTTCAAAATCACATACTAAAATTATGAAAAAAAAAAAAATCATTTACCTGCATAATTTTTGCTCATAACTAAAAAAAATTGATGTGTAGATCATATCAATTTCCCAGTTAAAGATATGAAGATTTAAATATCAACAATATGGAAAGTTGCTCAAACTAAATTTATTCTAATTTTATTATTATTATTCAAAAACTATCCACAAAAAAATAAATCTTGCATTTTTTCGCTACATCTCGGTAAATATTGATCACCATCACATCTAAGCGTTATATATTTTTAACTTTACTGTAAATCAGAGTTTTATACGCGTGGCGCATGAAGTAAAATTTCGAGTCTAGAAAAGCCCCGTGAATATTTTCTACGCAAGGCTTTTCTAAACTCGAAATTTTATTTCATGATTAGTCTGGGAGTGGAAGACACTCGTTACTTTAAAATTCGTCGCAAGTGTTAAATTGTGCAACGTAACTGTCACACGGACCAAAAAAAAAAAATAACATGGTGATCTCATTATAGTTCAATTCAAACTTGTGTCAAGTTGGCAAGATTGGTGCTTGCACTTGCGCCGACTATTATCAACTATCATTATAGTCCAGATGTCGGCTGACGCCGTCTTATATCACGTTGACACGATGGACTAAATGTCGGTTAGCGCCGACTTATGGCAACTGTTTTTATAGTTTAAATGTCGGCTACCGCCGACTTATGTCAACCGTTATTATAGTCCAAATGTCGGCTGGCGCCGACTTATGTCAACTGTCAATATAGTTCAAGTGTCAAATTGACACGATGGACTAAATATCGGCTAGCGCCGACTTATTTCAACAGTCATTATAGTCCAAATGTCGGTTAGCGCCGAATTATGTTAAGCTGAAACGATAGACTTATGTCAGTCAACCTAGTGATTTACAGTCGTAAATTCATATTTTGACTATGTGACAATGACCGTAAGTCACTTAGTTGACAGTCTTTTGACTATGGTAAGATTTTGTCCGATTATGTCTCTATGGACTGTATTTCGACTATTGTGGTATTATGACAGTAAGTCACATGGTGACTTACAGTCATGAAAAAATGTAATTCATTAGGATTTTGTCATTAAATCACTATATTGACTGTATTTGATATAGTGATTTAAGTGACTTATGCCCGTTTTCACCCAAGTCGATTAACTTAATCAGTGATTAGTACTTTTTAAAAACACAACAATTGTATTTACAAATTGTTTACACAATTGCATATTGAACATATTGTTTAGGATATCTTACAAATTTATAACATTTGTATGTTCTAGAAATTTGACTTAGTTAACGGTTTAATCAATGGATGATTAAAGCTAATCGGTCGGGGTGCAAATGAACCTTACAGTGATAACATCAGAATAGTCGAAGTAAAGTCTATGGAGACATAATCAGAAAAAATTCTTGCATATTCAAAAGTCAATCAAATGACATACAGTCACAATAGTCAAGACATGGTCAATAAAGATACAATATGACAAAATCCTATGATAGTCCAGCCAAGACAGTCAAGCAATTTATTAAGATTCAAAAGTAACAAATGTCAATATACAGTCGATCGAGTAATTTAATAACAAAATCTTATTATACCTACGCTTACTTGCACCATTTTTCAGTAAACCTAACTTTGTAAAGTCGGACTTATATTTTAAGTCATGATTAAATGAAAGCGTCATGCACCATTGGAATTAATACAACTGTTTTAGTAAGCCAGCTCGAAGTGTTGCAACATCGCAAAATCTTGCATTTTTACTTTTTAACGTTTGCGATATTGGTGTCCTTTTCTCAGCTGATTTTGTCATTTTTAAAACAAAGTGCGCGCGAACAGGGATATAGTGAAAACTCGCCATTATTATTAAGAATTTTAGGTAAGTTTAATGTGCTTGGCTTAGTTTAGTATTTTAGAATGTAAATACTCGCGTAAAGAAATCACGATGCATAAAATAGAGAAGTCATTATCAGCCGGTATTCTGAAAGTTTTGCAAATTTATATCTGCCCAATTGCACCATTTTACCAGTAAAGAAGCTTTCACTTAACATGCCTCATTGCCTCAAATTGCTAACCACTACATGCACTATGAATACGTCTATTAACCACGAGTTTTTATTTAGGTGAAATGGAGGACTCAACAGTACCCTAACAATTTTGCCCCGGACCCTCCTGCAGTAGTGTAACGATTTTCATAAGCTCGTAGGATATTCATTAAATTTTCAATTTGGGTTCTACTTAATAATATCTCAAACTGATCAACTTTTGGATAAAATGCAGAAACCGGAAGTGGTTATTTACTCTTATTATTTATGTTTACTCTTAGCGTTTGCTTTGTATTTCGCATATGATTAACATAATTGTACTCTTTTAAAATAAAACTTGTAGATTATCACGAAATTAACTTTTATTATTTTTAAACTTTTAGTCCTATCTCTTTCTATTTAAAAGTTATATTTAAAAATGAAAATGTTTTAATATTATTTTAACTTAAAGGTTGCTTAAACTTTAAAACAGCTTTAAGCATAGCTTAATTATAATGGTGAAAGTGGGCATTAGAGAATTATAGTCAATGTTGCAATAGTTAATAATCAGGTAATTACTAAATACTAACATGCTTAAAAACCAGTTCACTAAATGATTTATAGTTATAATACAATCAATTTACAGCCGACTAAGCGATTTTAAGTTTAATTTAAGTTAACGACACAGTGATTATATGATGATAAAAATGTCGTGATAGTCAAATTAACTGTCGCTGAATTTTATAGATTACATGTTGATTATATTGACTGTCTTTACTATTTTTCATTACCATTTGATGACACCATCGACTATTACCTAATTAGTCACATAAGTAAACTCCACGGAGAACTTTGGAGATAAAAAGTTGGTCGCATTTCTGGCCTGGTTAAATGAAATGTTGTTGATTTTATCAATTTTATTGACCAATTTTATAAATTTTATGATTTTGAAAATCATCCAAAATGACGAAATAAATAAAAAATAATTGTAAATCCAGTAATTTAAGACAAATTAATGAAATAATTTAAATTCGTCAATACGGTTGACAATCATATAACAACCATTAAGTCATGAAATTTAATAAAAGTAAGCGATATTTAGAAAACTAATTGAAATGATACAATCAAAAATTAAGGGTACAAAGCCTGCAATGAAACGTATACATTTTGTAATCTTACTTTATGACCACCCCTCGTACATATAAAGTAATTTCGAAAAAATTGATAAATACTGAATATCTTAATGATTTTATCAAACATGTCTGAAAAACATTGATGCAACCATATATTGCAAACAGCATTAAAATGAGGAAATAAATGAGATCATTGATATAATTATTAAGTAGAAAATCTTGAAATGAGATACACAAATCATACGAATTTGCATAATGAGAGAAGCACAAATATTTCCATAAGCAATCAACCGAACGTCGGTCATTTAAACGTTTTAGCAAGTATCTCAAATGTTGACTTATTTCTAAGGTTTTTATTTAAATTTAATGATTTGAACATTCGTATTTTAACTAACATCAATGAGTTTTACAAGTATTCGTAAATTTTGTCGATTTTTTTCAAGTTGTAAAAGTTTCAACTAATCTCATGATTTTTGATCATTTTAGTAATTATCGCTCAAATTTATAAATTGATCTCCCGGTTTACCAACTTCAGGTAAATCTTATTCAAAGATTAAATTTAATTCCCGATTAAAATAGAAAACATAAAATAAATTATATATTCTTGACTCACATCTGTTTGATTTTCATTGATACCCATCTGCGCGTATCTGTATCTTGGAATAGCGAAGACAGTTATAATTTGATCATGGATTCCACAGTGGCAGATTGCACACATTATATGTCCAATCACAATCAGAACGGTTTGATGAAATTTAGTTAGATACTTGAAACCAATACCTTTCAGAACCTTATTTTATTTGAACGTATTCTTCTGATTACTGTAAAACATTGTTCGTACGCATAAGTGAGGCGATTGAGGGGTTCCCTTTCCACAAAATATTAATCATGTCAATGTCAAACTACCGACGCAATTATCAATGCTAACTGATTTATAGCAATTAATTCAAATACCTCAAAAACTCAGATATTTACAAAAATATTAAAAAAATAACTAAAAGAGCTACAACAAAAGTGTATATACATTAAATGCTAATTTTTCGATTATCTGCAACTTTCCATAACAAGATTTTATTATGAGATGGATATTTAAAAAAAAAACTAAAAAACTAAAAAGAGTAAACTACCACTTCCGGTTTCCGTATATTTGCCAAAAAAATGATCGAGTACTAGTTTTGTAATAAAAAACTTAAGTTTATAGTATCATCTTAACAGTCCTATCGGCTTAGACTTTATCGTGGCGACAGAATTACAGAAGGACAGAAATACAGGAGGACAGACAGACATTTTTTAAAAATGGTCTTAATCAACTCGGGGGACCTCAAAGTGGATATATCCACTAACAATTTTGATTTGAACATTTTCGCGAAAACAATACTTTTCCTTTGTTTTGCATATGGGGGAAAGTAAAAAAGTTAATATCTACGCCCGTGTCCAATTGTGTACATTCAATACATCCCTAATATGTATAATCACAATTTGATACCATCTGATGCAGATTGCTTAGTTTTCTTTTATTTTATGTAAGAGCAAGTAAATGCTTCAATCAACATTACTTAGGGTTGTTTGCTGAGTGAAGAATCATATCATTTTAAATTAAATGAATAAAAGATTTATAATTATCCAATGTTCTGTAACTCAGACAAACTCTAAAACTTTACTTATTTTAAAAGAAAAAAACTCGTTGATTTTAAAAAATTCGAATGTTTATTCACCACAATTGTTTCGCAATCAATTCTTTTAAATAAGTAAAGTAGTATGCATTTTCAACACTTAAATGCCTCAATAATCAACGATCTGAAACTATAAAACTGCAAATTTAATCATAAATTAAGCGCATTTCTTCACAAAATTCATTAAAATGCGTGATGGATTTTATTCACACGAATCAATAACTCAAAATAACAAATTGCATGGCTGAGTAAGCAAGCATATCTTGACAAGAATACAGGAAGTAGTCAGTTATTTGCATTAACGTTATACAGTTTTTAATAATGTATCAAGAATTAAACTTAATGTTGTTTATCAATAGTGGAGCGCAATTTATAGACATTAATAGTGTTAATCACATTATCTTCAATAAGTTTCTCATCTTGCCAGTTTAGCAATAGTTATCTCATAAATCAATGATTAATCGAATTAGAAACAAATATTATGAAAACACACTTGTGGTATTGATTTGTAAGCGCTACAATATTTGGTACACTAATTTAGTTTTTACCACGTTGACAATTCACCGATGGGCTTCAACGTGTCGATAGCACGTCAACGACGTCGATAATATCGACAACGTCAGCAATGTCGGCAATATTAAGAATACTATTTGGAGGTTATATTATTATAATGTACATGTAATGTCTCGTCGCCAATATAAGAGTCTTAATGCGGAATAGGGGAGTTTATTTAAAATGGTTAATGAAACACAACCGATTAATAGCAATGACAATTTAGTACTGATTCTGTTTAATACATTAATGCACCTGCGCACCCCAACTTGGCGGATGCGAATCTTAATACATGAAACAGCGGGAAAATGTATTTAAACACTACAGTACATTCTGTATTGTGGAGGCTTCTACTTCGTTATACATGTTAATTACACAATGAAACACTTTTAACTTTGTTTGTATAACACGTTTTATTTAATGTGACTGCAGTTTCGACAAATTTAGCTTGTCATTATCAAACATGGAGTAACTTAAACTAGAGGTTTTACAGGTATATATACACAATTACAAGACAGCGGTAAAAATGGGGGTGTACATTAGGTCAACCTGGTCGTTAATTAAGGGAATTCCCGGATTAGCGCGGGCTTTGTGTATCTCTAGTGCTTCTAGCAAATTCATTTTACGACCCTTTTCGGCATGATGGATTATGGTAAGTACATCTTTTTCAAAAGTGTGATTTTCGTCTAAAAGGTGTTTTGCAAAAGACGACTTATCACTCTGTTTAAGCCGAAAAGAGCGCAAATGTTCCCTCAATCTTATGTTGAAATTACGACCAGATTGGCCAATGTATATCCCTTGACAATCTGCGCAAGTTAATTTATATATTCCGGATTTATTAAATTTATCTAATTTTGTTTTACTATTAAAGATATGGTTATTGATTTTACAGTACGGTTTAAATGCAACTTGAATATTATGCTTTTTTAGGATATTTTTAACTTGAAAACTGACATTACCAAAATAAGTTAACGATTTATATTTAATTGTTTCTTTTTCAAATGATATTCCAGCGTATAATAGATGTTTGATGTTATTAAATTTCTGTTTTTTAAAAAGTCTATCAACCAAATCACAACCATAACCATTGTTAATAGCCATAGCTCTAATCAAGTTAATTTCCTTCTCGAAAAAATTAGCTGACAAAGGGATTTTTAAGGCTCTATGAATCATTGAATTGAATGCAGCAATTTTATGTTTATAGGGATGTCTGGAATGGTTAGGGATAATTGAGTCGGTAAAGGAAGGTTTTCTAAAAATATCAAAAGAGAGTTTGTTATTTATTCTGGTAATAGACAGATCTAATAACAACATTAAATATTTAGATCTGTCTATTACCAGAATAAATAACAAACTCTCTTTTGATATTTTTAGAAAACCTTCCTTTACCGACTCAATTATCCCTAACCATTCCAGACATCCCTATAAACATAAAATTGCTGCATTCAATTCAATGATTCATAGAGCCTTAAAAATCCCTTTGTCAGCTAATTTTTTCGAGAAGGAAATTAACTTGATTAGAGCTATGGCTATTAACAATGGTTATGGTTGTGATTTGGTTGATAGACTTCTTAAAAAACAGAAATTTAATAACATCAAACATCTATTATACGCTGGAATATCATTTGAAAAAGAAACAATTAAATATAAATCGTTAACTTATTTTGGTAATGTCAGTTTTCAAGTTAAAAATATCCTAAAAAAGCATAATATTCAAGTTGCATTTAAACCGTACTGTAAAATCAATAACCATATCTTTAATAGTAAAACAAAATTAGATAAATTTAATAAATCCGGAATATATAAATTAACTTGCGCAGATTGTCAAGGGATATACATTGGCCAATCTGGTCGTAATTTCAACATAAGATTGAGGGAACATTTGCGCTCTTTTCGGCTTAAACAGAGTGATAAGTCGTCTTTTGCAAAACACCTTTTAGACGAAAATCACACTTTTGAAAAAGATGTACTTACCATAATCCATCATGCCGAAAAGGGTCGTAAAATGAATTTGCTAGAAGCACTAGAGATACACAAAGCCCGCGCTAATCCGGGAATTCCCTTAATTAACGACCAGGTTGACCTAATGTACACCCCCATTTTTACCGCTGTCTTGTAATTGTGTATATATACCTGTAAAACCTCTAGTTTAAGTTACTCCATGTTTGATAATGACAAGCTAAATTTGTCGAAACTGCAGTCACATTAAATAAAACGTGTTATACAAACAAAGTTAAAAGTGTTTCATTGTGTAACTACAGTACATGTTTTGGTTTTGGATATTTTTGTAGTTTTATAGATACTCTGTTAAATTACAAACTATCTGCCAAAACATCATCGCATTTGGTTAAATAGATCGGACGTTATACTAATAGGATAATTTTCGATATTGTCGAAACGTTTTTGATTTCTTTTATTTCTTTTATTTGGCTACGATTTGTTTGTTGATTTTGGCGAATTTATAAAATTTTATTAATTTACTTCATTTTGGGGACTAGCGTCCTTTTATGTATATTTTGTTGTTAGTTTTGTTTTGTTTTCGAAGAAATTGTCAGTTTTTAATGTTTTTGTTGATGTGCGAAATGTTACCGTTTATGTTAATTTGTGTTTTCTTTGACATTTTAAAATATCTTTGTTCATTTTTATGTTTATTTAAAATAGCCGACTATTATTTTCACTAATTTGTCGAGAAGTCTTGAATTTTGACAATTCAAACGAGAGAAAATATCAAATATTAATAATCTGATTAAAGCCCAAGAGCTTTAGCTCGAGGGCTTTAATCTTTGATTATTAATGCTTAATATGTCGAGTTGAATTGTCTAAAAATGCAAGACTTCGAGATAAATTATTTAAAAGAATAATAGTCCCTATTTGACAGGTCGTGTTATATTTATAAAGATTATTTATTGAATCATATAACCTTAATTATATATTCCTTATAGTCATCCCCGTTCTCCTTCCACATATTCCAAGCCCAATCCTATAAAATTTCAGCTATCACTCCATTTGGGATTGCTTCCTTCAATTTGTAATTTTTAACCTCACACATTTTTTCAAATTGACGCCATACACTTGCTTCTATTTGTATTTATTGGTACCGAGTTTTTAACAATTTCGTCAATGTCTGCCGTGCCATTTTTATGACTTTACAACAAATGTCATAGTGACAGCACAGACTACTTTTCGTATTTTTATGTCGTAGAAAGGAAGACGAAGAAGAGGCCAAAGAGAAGGAGAGAGAAAGAGAGAGAGAGAGAGAGAGAGGAAAAAGGAACAGGAATAGTCGACTATTTTTTCTGGCAATTTCAGATCTTGATTTCAATAAACACCGTAATCGTATCAAATTATAACATATCAACAATGAATTTTGACAGATAAAATAAATAATCGACGGCAACAATGACATTGTCGACGTGACATTGTTGACGCCGTCCATCCTTGCTCAATATTTTTTTTTCATTGGGCCACTTGGCATGCAATGACCTATACAGTTCTAAAAGAATTTTGTGTTAAGTATAAAACTAAATATGCTTAATGTGGTAACTGTAGTCAATTATGTTTGCGGCCCGTACAATATTTGCTATTATCTATGCGGCCCAGCAATAAAAAAAGGTTGCTCATCACTGTACAAAATTAAAATTATTTTGAATAATGTTATAAATATTTTGTTGTATTAATTGCATATTGTTTAAATGAAACATTTAAATTAAATGAATGGGCAATGGACTTTAATCTTGAAAATATTTGTATAGTTATTATTATTTAATTTTTTTTATTAGATATTTTTTTTAATAAAACAGTTTGCACAGAAAATAATTGTAATGAAAAAGAATTCGTTTTATCAATGCATCGATAAAATAAGAGTCAACTTTGAATTTTCGATTAATATCCAATTTCACACGAAGCGGTTTATTAAAATCGGTTCTGCTCATTGAAAACATACAAAATGAAAACTGAACAGTATCATCCGGAAACAATGGGATTTCGTTTTCACTTCCCACGGCACATTACCTCATTACAAATCTTGCACTCTTCAATTGTAACACCTCATAACTATAAATATATTTAAAATCATCATTACGTTTTTTTCGTAGTATTTTTTACAATGGCAATTAAAAGACTGCACGCTTAAAAGTATATATTTTGCGTTATAATGTACATTTTGAAACATTTTTGCCCGGTATTCTAAACCAGTGGTCTCCAAACTACGGCCCGCGGGCCAAATCCGGCCCGCGACTTGCATGAATCCGGCCCGCGATTGTTTGTATTTTTTTTTGTAAATGTCATATTTTGAAATATTGTAACAATTGTTCCTTAAATTTTTCATAATTCTATAAAATTAATCGGATTTTGACCGACTGTATTATGTAGAATTGTATTTGTGGCCCGTGAAAAAGATAGTTTGGAGACCCAGGTTCTAAACGATTAATAAATCATTAGATAACTATTTGTGGAGTAAATTTATCTACCTAGTGAACTAATGGGCAAATAAAATTCCGTATTATAAAGCAAGGCTACCAAATAAATAGCAATTCTAGAAATGAATAATATAATTAGTAGATTACAGACCAAAATTAAACATTTTCATTGTAGCCATAGCTGGAACCACTAATTTTGTAAATTGAATTGTCAATATTTCAAATTAAATTGTTAATCAAATTGGAAATTTAGTATAATTCCTTATAATTATAGAGAATAACCGTGGAATAGGACAGAATTACACAGAACAAGAAAAAGAAAGCTTATTAGAAATTATAAAAGATTTAAACGAGTGTTTTCCACTCCCAGGCTAAGCATGAAGTAAAATTTCGAGTTTAGAAAAGCCTGAAAATTTGGTTTGGTCGCGTAGCGCGAAGCGCGGAGCGGCCAAACCAAATTTTCAGGCTTTTCTAAACTCGAAATTTTACTTCATGCGCCACGCGTACAAGACACTGATTTCAAGTGAAGTTCACTTGTTTACAATATTTCAGTGTTTTCAGTGTTTAATACGCGTGGCGCATGAAGTAAAATTTCGAGTTTAGAAAAACCTGAAAATTTGGTTTGGTCGCTCCGCGCTTCGCGCTACACGACCAAACCAAATTTTCAGGCTTTTCTAAACTCGAAATTTTACTTAATGCTTAGTCTGGGAGTGGAAAACACTCGTTTAAACTTTAAATGGAACTAACTTATAAAAGCGTATGCATAAGTATAAAAATCCCTGGTCTTGTCTGACTTACAAAACTCTGGGTCTTCGACTCCTTAGAATGTCTTGTGGTTCGAATTAATCACTGTCAGGGAAGATACTATGAGCGAAATTAAATCTGACATGGATGATATGGTAGACATGATAACCGTAATGAAATTAATAAATACAAGTAGTAGAATCTAAAGAAATTATAATAATATAATAATAGACTTTTGACTTTTAAATGTCAAATTATTTAGAGAATAAAATTTATTTGGTAGAAAAACAAACAAATAATTTACTGAGGAGATTTATTAGCCAAATTAAGTTATTTTGTGTTTATAATACCGAAATCTTTGAAATAAATTAATTTATTCCTAAAGTATGAACAGAATAATTGTTTTTTTAAAATCGTTATTTATTTATTTGACCCAAAATACATTAAGGGAATTTTTAATTTAAGTATACATATCCCGATGTATACGCCGTAAGTTTTCAGTCGTTCGTTGATTTTATAAAAGCGATCAATTTTAAGATTCTTATGAGTGTTTACACTCTTTGTTTAAGCATGAAGTAAAATGTCGAGTTTGGAAACCCTGTACATTTTAGCGACGAATTCAAATACTCGGGCTTTTGTAAACTGGAAATTATACAATAAAAATCTCGAATGAAATATGTAATCTAACGTTACGCTACGCTTTGCTTCGTGGCGGCAAATCCAAATTTTAAGGCTTCTCTAAACTAGAAATTGTAGGTATTTTAAGCTTAATCTTGGACCATTCTCAAAGGGATTACAAGAATAACTAATTAAAATTGAAAAATGTTACAATATATATAGGGGGGTTAATTACGGGAGAGTCCAGAGATTAAGAGATTCGAACTTGTTAATAATTCGTTTTGGTTGTTAAGTATATTATCACCTTTCCTAATAGCTCTCTTAATCTTTAGCCCTTCGAGCAGATTTAATTTGCGGCCTTTTTCTGCGAAGCGGATTGGTTTTATGTCGGCTAATTGATGTCCCGTTGTGATGCAATGTTCGGATAATCCTGTTCCCGTGGTTCGTTTTTCTACTGCTTTTCTGTGTTCATTGAGCCGGATCTTGAAATTTCTTCCTGTTTGTCCTATATATTTTTCGTCGCAGTTCTCACATTCCACTTGATAAACACCGGATTTTTCTAATGGATCTAATGTCTCCATTTTGTTGTTGACTAAATGTTTCTTCAAATTTTCTCCATTGATCTCTATTGCTTGGACGTTGTGTTTTGATATTTCTTTGACTATTTTCTGGCTGAGATATGGGATGTATGGAATGGCTGCGAACTTGGTATCTTCATTGATTCCTTCTCCATTGAACAGAAGTTTTTGAACTGCTTTTCTTCGTTTACGTTTCAGTATTCTGTCTACCTTATTGTTCTTGTATCCGTTGCTCATGGCTATTTGGTAGATTGTATGTAGTTCTCTTGTGAAATCTTCTTCGCTAAGTGGGATGTTAATTAAACGGTGAATATATGAGTTTAGTGCGGAAGATTTGATTTGGTCTGATTGGCAGGATGTCGATGGGATGATTCAATTTTTTTTTCAATTTTAATTAGTTATTCTTGTAATCCCTTTGAGAATGGTCGTTATTGACCGAAACACGTGTCAGGAAACTGAATATACAAATATGAAACCAAACAAGTGTTTTAATTTACCTAATATTACAATTTCGTTTCATCAAGAGAGCAGTAAACAAAGTATTTACCGTATTAATCTTGGAGTTCAGTTAGAAACTTCAATATTTGAACGCTTTTAGAAATAATTGATGCCTGAAAATTTAAAACAACGTATTTCAATATACAGGGAGTTTTTCTTTTAAGTACACAGATGCATAGGTTTTTTTTTAATGAGTTCAATTTGAAGTTTTAAACGAGTGTTTTCCACTCCCAGATTAAACATGAAGTAAAATTTCGAGTTTAGAAAAGCCTGAAAATTTGGTTTGGCGGCCAAACCAAATTTTCAGGCTTTTATTAACTCGAAATTTTACTTCATGCGCCACGAGTATAAAACACTGATTTCAAGTGAAGTTAACTTGTTAACAATATTTCAGTGTTTTCCGTTTTTAATTCGTGTAATGCATACAGTGAAACTTCGAGTTCAGAAAAGCCTAAAAATTTGGTTTTAAATTTACTTTCGTGTCTAATTTTGAAAGGGCGAGATTTGCTTAGAGTAAATAAATGTTTATATATGTATTCGTGAGTTATGTGAAGATTGTTATAATAGTAATAAAAAGCGGATAAATTCCTTTCTTCACTGTTTTTATTTAACTACTATATGTACATTTCGGACACTAAGTGTCCATTATCAATAGTTAACTAACAAAAATTACAAAGGTGTCGGTGCATTTATATCATAAAACGGATTTATGAAACGGATTAGTGAAATAACCTAAAAGTAATTATTACTATGATAGACCCTATTTCTTAAAACTAGCAGGGCCTCTCCAAAATATCTAAACCAGCATATTTTGAAGAGAGGCACCCTCTACAAGCGCGAAAGTATAATGGAAGAATAGAAACCTCAATTCATGGGGTGTTGATGTTACAATTTATGACTTTATCTGAATAGCAAGTAGTTTTCCTTTTTCCCTTTTTAGAGCGTTTTAAACGGTCGTTCATGTTTATTTAACCACTCGAACAATTAATACATTAATCAATATGTTATGCAATGGTATTATTTAGTTACGTTTTACTCGAATCAATTAAATAAAGCACGCTAATCTAGCAATGAAAAAAAAGCACAATAAGATTATGATTGATCATCTAACGAGTATTTTCAATCCTAGATTAAGCATGAAGTAAAATTTTGAGTTTTACTTCATGCAAGACGCTGATTTAATGTGAAATGGTCTATAACCGACCAATTAACAAGTGAAATACGTTTAGTATGCCAATCATCAATTGTTTAAATGAGGGAAAAAGTGCTACAATGAACATAAGTTCATTTTTTGTACTTGTTTTTGTATAACTTTAGAAAAATAAATTATTGAAACAACATACTAACTCAAATCCCCCCCGCCAATCACAAAGCTATCTACGCCACTGAAACAATGTATGTATGATCGTATTAATTAAAAACAAATAATAGCAATATATTTTAACAGTGGTTAATTACCGTCGTTAATTTTTCGTTTTAATGAGTGCCTTAGAAACAGTTAGGTAACTCACTTATTTGACAACTTCTAAGATACATAATTTGCTTACATATCACCCCTGAAGACGGGCATCCCACGATATATATTTTACCAATTGTGATGTATTTTAAAATAACGAGTGTCTTCCACTCCCAGACTAAGCATGAAGTAAAATTGCGAGTTTAGAAAAGCCCCGCGTAGAAAATTTGTCGAGGGTCGCGCAGCCACCCGAGACAAATTTTCACGGGGCTTTTCTAAACTCGAAATTTTACTTCATGCGCCACGCGTATAAAACACTGATTTAAAGTGAAGTTAAAAACGCACTGAAAATCAACCAAACTTCGATATTTTTCAAAATTGGATGTTCTTTTCTATCCATTCTGTAAACCATCAGATATTCGTTATTTTCTTGTAATAAAACTTCGATTTCATGTAGTCCTTCGGTCTCCGAAGACCATGATTGGTCCTTCGAGCTGTAGCCTTTGTAAAATGTTAATAAACTTAGTAATCTAAAGTGATCCTTCAATTTGAAACTTCTAAGAACTAGTGTTGTCCACTCCCAGACTAAGTATGAAGTAAAATTTCGAGTATAGAAAAGCCCCGCGTAGAATATTTGTCGAAGGTCGCGCAGCAACCCGAGACAAATTTTCACGGGGCTTTTCTAAACTCGAAATTTTAATTCATGCGCCACGCGTATAAACCACCAATTTACAATAAAGTTAAAAATATATAACGCTTAGATGTGATGATAATCAATATTTACCAAGATGTAAACTTCAGATACGTTTTAAACATTTTTATTGACCTAAAATTGTACACGTAGACATAATTCTCGATTTTATTTTACAAATGTCGTATTAATTATAATTACATTTTAAATAATTTCATAAATATCAAATAAATCTTCCTATCAAAACCACCCCAAACCGCACAAAAGATAACGCCACGCGCAGGCTGAAAACAGATGGACTTCTTACTACCTGCTAATTTCGGGTTGACATTGACAAAAAATGCGGTTGGTGTTCATAATGGATTACCCCTTGAGTGCTCGGTCTCTTTCTCCTTACCCTCCAACATGTTAGGAAAGAGATAGAAATCGGAAGATTTTAGACTTTTTGGTCTGGTAGAAATCTAGCCGCTTGTCGTTAATGCCACAGTTTTATTACCGTTAACACCTGTGTTGGATTAAGTCAAGCAGGAGATTACTCAACGGGCTCATATCGAAATTCAGCAGATTAAGAAAGTTCTTTTTCATCTCAATCGCTTCTATCATGTTTAAATTGTAAGATGACTGTTTTATTAAATTGGCATTATTTTTGTTAAACTTGTGTCTCGTGTGTTTCTAGAATGTGGTGAGCAAAGGCTGATTTATAAGGGTTTTGATTTTTGATGTGGTATGAATGTTCTTTGAATCTAGTATTCACGTTTCTTTTAGTTTGTCCTATATATATTTTGCTACAATTACTACAACTGATTGAATAAATTCCTGATAAGGATAAATTGTCTTGTTTTTCAAAAGTATTGCTTAATAATCTGTAGGGATTTGTATTTGAGTAATAAGCTGGGGTGAGATTCAATTTTTTGAAAATGTTATTAAGTTTCCGGTTGACTTGTGGAACGTGGATTATTTTAATAAATGTTTTATTCTTATGTGTGGTGGAGATTTGATCTAATGTGGTTGTAGTTTGTATTAAGCGTTTTCTCATATGTTTATTTATGATTTTATTAATGGTGTGAATGTTATAATCAAGCGAGGTCGCGATTTTTCGTATGAGGTTAAATTCAATGCATCTGTTTTGTTCTGAGATGGGTAAATGAGTTGCTCCGTGTATCATACTGTTATATGCGGATGATTTGTGTTTGAAAGGCGAGTATGAGTTACCGCGTATGTAGTTAAAATAAAAGTACGACTTGATTTTCTGTAAATATTGAATTCTAATTTTTCATAATTATAATAAATGTTTGTAAAATGTATTAACTTGAAATCAAACTTAAGCAGTATATACTTTAAACTTTACTTGAAATCAGTGTTTTATACGCGCGGCGCATGAAGTAAAATTTCGAGTTTAGAAAAGCGTGAAAATTTTTCTAAATTTGAAATTTTACTTCATGCTCCATGGAGTGGAAATCAGTTGTTTAAAGCTTCAAATTGAACTCTTAAAAAAAAGCGTATGTATCTGTATACTTAAAAGAAAATATACCTTTGTTGATTTAGTTTTTATATAATTTTATTTATAACTTTTACCACGGCCTTCAACTGTTGTGCTTTTTTGTTTCTAACCATTGTAATATAGAAAAGAATCATCTTATTTTCTAAATGTAAGTTCATCTTTTGCAAAATAAAAAAAAGGAATGTATAGTATTTTTAATACCTATTTGGAAGTACCAGTTGTTTTAGTGACTTAACGTATGTGGCTTCTTGAACACACACACACAATTGGGTTAGGAACATGTCATGTCAAATGGCTGACATCTAAACTATTATTCTTAGGGCATTGGTGGAGTAATATTAATTAAATTCATAATATGGAACATAATTATTTATATGGTTATGCTTTTATTATTATAACAAAACTAAAAGTTCTATAAAATATATTATTTAACATGAAAGATCCAAACACGTAATGAATTTCGAATTTAGATGGAATATGTCTGCAAACGTTTCCCTGAGTAAAAAGGGATATTTTTCTTTCCTAGCCATTCTATAAGACGTTTTTTGCTCCAGCTTTTACAAAAAACTTTTCGAGATATTAATTTCTAGTGATTCTTTCATACATTGCCAGTAAATAGTTTTTTAAGTAATGTGTTCCTTTGGGGTATACATATTGTTTGTAAATCACTTCCCTTAGAAAATTCAGAGTATTCTTCGTAGTTCGAATTTTGCTCAGGGAAACATTGCAGACATGTTCCTTCTAAATTCGAAATCCGTTGGTCTGTTTTCATCTTGTAGATTGTATAATGTGCTTTGTGGAACTTTTAGGACTTCGGACGCTTTTTGAATTTTGAAAATAACTTACTGGATTAATCATAAACTTTTGGGATTTATCGAAAATATTTGGCGTTATTTAATGACATTAACAGACATCAAACTTTTGACGTAACATCTAATTAGTAATCGACGTTCATTTTTGTTGGTAATTTTTTGTTTCATCTGATTCATGATGGATAAATAAGGATGGGGATATTCCAAATGAGTATTAAAAATACTATATTTTGGCCCAATAGTAAATGTAGAGGGCAATTTAATACTAGTGATAAAAATAACCTCATTTTCTAAAATTCTATATATTTATTTAGTCCAATTAACATCTATACAATTAGGTATTAATGCTAAAAATCCTAGTAATTTTGTCGTTTCTGTAAATTACACTTTTGTAACATTTAGAAATTTTAACATTTTTGATTTTTAATAAATTTTGACGATTTGACGATTTGCACGTGAGCTGACATTTATTTGTCTATTTTAATTGTACGTTTGTGAGTTTACGTGATGTGATTATTACACCAAAAAGACTATTATTCTGAACTTCACTTTTTATTTGTATCGTTAGATGTACATTTCGAGACACAAGGTGCTCATTCTCAATAACAAACTTTCAGTTCAAAAAGTAAAATGACGAATAACAGTCTTTTTTAGTTGTCTATTTTAGTTGACATATTAACGATTTTGATTTCTTTTTTTCAATTTTTATGTTTGTTGATTTTGGCGAATTTATAAAATTTCATTAATTTACTTGATTTTGGGGATTATTCCTTACTTCACTTTTTATTTGTATCGTTAGATGTACATTTCGAGACACAAGGTGCTCATTATCAATAACAAACTTTCAGTTCAAAAAGTGAAGTAACGAATAACAGTCTTTTTTAGTTGTCTATTTTAGTTGACATATTAACGTTTTTGATTTCCGTTTTTCAATTTTTATGTTTGTTGATTTTGGCGATATTATAAAATTTCATTAATTCACTTCATTTTGGGGGTAACTTTTTATGTATATTTTGTTGTTAGTATTGTTTTGTTTTCGAAAAATTGTCAGTTTTTAATGTTTTTGTTGATGTGCGAAATGTTCACGTTTATGTTAATTTGTGTTATTTTTGACATTTTAAAATATCTTTGTTCATTTTTATGATTATTTAAAAGAATTACAATAATCATTATTAATTAAAATTAACTTGAGCTGTTTTTCTTCAAAATTTATAATTTATGTTGACGTTGAAACCAAAAAATTTCAATTAAAGTTTAGTAAATTATATGAAAAATTTTATTTGTAAAAACAAAGTTTTACAAAAGTTGTGTAAAATTACTTTATTTGAGACGTATAAAGTGAATTTTAAAATTAAATAAAATCGTCTAAATCGACAAACATCAGTATAAACTTAGCAAATCAGAACAAAATTGTAACAATTGATTATTTTAAAAATAAATGTGTCGTGACGTCAAAATATATGTTAAATTAAAATATATTATAAAATCATCTTTAGTGGCTGAATGGTATAAAACCAACGAAACAAAAAAAAACAATTATAATTTCTCGATTTCTGAAATGTTTCGTACAACTTAATAAACTTCAATTGTAATCAAACAATAACAGTTAAACAAACAAAGGTTAAAACTAATAAAACATTAGGCTAAAAATATTGTTCAAATAGTAAAAACGATATTAAAATTAGAAACACACGAAACGTTTAAAAACGCTTAGCAAAATATGAATGTCGATTGTATTAAAACTCATGATTGATTGCTATATTTATTTATATTATTAATTTTTATTCTATTTTTTTAATTTTGACGATTCATATATCAATTTTGCGCGTTTAGTCAATTTATAAAAACCGATGTATATCATAATTATATATTTTTGTTAATTTTAACGATTTATTTAATTATTATTCTTGAATTTCTTAGTTTTTACGGTTTTTTTGATTTTAACATTATTTAAAATGTATCTTCAATTTTGTTGGACCATATTTAATTGATTTTATCAAATGTTGTCAACTACGACAAAACCTTGTTTTTCCATAAATATTATTTGAAATTTGTAAATTAACATTCTTTTCGAATAGTTTGGTAATATTTATTTCAACAACAATTTTGAAAATAATTATATTTTTTCTGGAATTTAATAGTTTTCATAATTTCTAATTTGTATTTAATTCTGCTTGTCAGCAACTTAGATATTTATTTAACGGTAGTCTAACATAGAATATTACGATAAAACACAATAAAATTATACATTTAAACTGACCATCTGTCACGATTTCTATAAAAGTTGTTATTTTTCACAATAGTAACGTTTTAGTGATTTAGTCAGTTTTGTAAATGTTGACGGTTTTTGTGGATCTGGTCAGTTTTAACAATGTTGTAGATTTTATCTTATTTTATCACGTTATCGAAATTTTATACAGATTTTTCTTTTAAGTATACATAGATGTATACTCTGTATACTTTTAAGCATTCGTTGTTTTTGAAAACGTTTAGTTCAAAACTTTTAACGAGTGGTTTCACTCCCTAATTAAGCATGAAGTAAAATTTCGAGTTTAGAAAAGCCTTATAGGCTTTCAGGCTTTTCTAAACTCGAAATTGTACTTCATGCGCCACGCGTATCAAACACTCAAATATTGGGAAGTTTAAAATATACTGCTAAAGCAGAATGCCGCAATTGGCTGCGCTTCTGATTTAAGGCAAAAAAGTTTAAACTGAGTTCATCTTTGATCTGAAAAAAATGACATTAGAGCTAATGGAGAAGCTGTCAACTTTAGTTTTGTGATAAACTCATTTTAAAATGTTTTGTGTAACAATAATAATAATAACACGTTGATTATTAGGTAATGACAAATTATCATTATTAATACAAACTTATAGGGATTAATAAACTTTTCGTAAACAAATTCCCATTAACAAAGAAAGCTTTAATATTCGATATAAAATAGTAAACACATTTCACAATATATCGCATGGACACGTCCTAAATACCTCACAAGTTTGCATCTGCTATTCGCAAACTACATCTTTGGTGCACTTGTGCTTTCTAATAAAAATATATTATTCACGTTTCCTCTCACTCACTCACCTAGATGCTATTTATTTTCGAGTCTGAGTTTTATTTTTTCTTTTCCACACTTTGCACACAAACAAAAACGAGAATCTGTTTCGAACTCGCGCACTTTGAAAGCTGTGCGTCCGTCGTCCGGTGCGTGCTCGGCCGTTTTGACAGTCTTGAAAATCCCAAGAGTCGCGTACGCGATTGGGCAAAAACACGAGAGGTTTTCCTTGAGAGAGGTTCGAACTGGAGATGACGATGCGCGCGTTTGCGACGCCGGGACGCGATTGTTTGTTTAGTTTTCGTGAGGATTGTTTTTTTTAATTGGAATTGGTAAAATTAGAAGTGGGATGCGGAATTTAAAAGTTAGACTTAAAATTTTAGAGCTAACGCAATCTATACTAAAAAGTGAAATTCCTTTCGTCACTATTTAAATTCTAGCGTAAATAGTTCAGTAAAGAAAAAATATTTCACTGTTGATGGTATGGGCATAGTCAATGTGGGGAGGCGCTTGTTTTTAAGTATAGTTGTCAAAAACAATAATATGAATAGTAAATTTACTAACATGCCACAAAATCGTTAACACCTTATAGTTAGCCTGGTTTCGTATTTTTCAGTGATGAAAATCCATATTTCTTTATTTGGTATAACTTCAGTCATCATTGAGGTTTTGTAATTTTGTTTTTAATTGATCTTAAGCAAAAACAAATTCATTCATTTCTTAATCAATCCCGTTAATTATGTAGGTATATCAAAAATCCACATTAAATTATTTGGAGTCTTTAAATTAAATAAGGTGTTTATTTTTTAATTTGGCGCTTTTGTAACTCCATGTCTAATCGATAGATTAACCCTTGATTTACGATTTAAAATTACATTTAGATATAGTCAACACATTACCCTTTTACCCTGACGTCACAAAAAACAAAACACAGCATCACAAACGCATGTCTACCTTTTTGTTTGATTTTGTTACTTCATTTATTTGACAAACCTATTAATGAGCAATCAAATTATCTATATACAGGCATTTTTTCTTTTAAGTACACATATGCATACGAAGTTAATTTTCCGATATACGTTGTTTTTTTTGAAGAGTTTAATTTGAAGCTATAAACGAGTGTTTTCCACTCCCAGGTTAACCATAAACTAAAATTTCGAGTTTAGAAAAGCCTCAAAATTTGGTTTGGTCGCTCCGCTTAGCGCTTAGCGGAGCGACCAAACCAAATGTTTAGGCTTTTCTAATCTCGAAATTTTGGTGTATGCGCCACGCGTATAAAACACTCATTCAGAGTATAGTTCGTAATATACTGCTTAAGGTCGGAAATGTACATGTTATTTGGCCATAAGAACAAACAACGATTAATCTTCCACAATAATGAAAATAGGTCTTTGAAACTTATATATATTGTACATTGAAGCTTTGCGTATAAATTGACAGTATTTTTTTTCCAAAAAAATTGATCCTAAATTAAATATAAATTAAATAATGGAACACAGTCAAACGATCGCATAAATCCGCGGAATACTTTCATTGGAAGCATTATTTCTTTTTCATATTGCTTTAATTTATTGAGGTAATTATCATAAACATGTTGTATTAAATAGATTGATCGAAAATAAATGGTAAATAAAACTAATCGTTGCTTAGAAATCTCCATATGAGCAATGTAAAATTTGATTATACTTTAAATAAACAGGGGGCAGCATCGTGCCTTTTTTGTGATATTTTCATAATATACTATGATTTCTAAAAACGTGAAAAGAAGTAAGATTTGATATGTAGAATTCGTATACGATATTAGTCGCGCGGGCTTCTGGCTCCCGACCTCTTTAAGTTATTGATACACAACAAAGGAAGACGTTGCTGAAATATTTCCCAATACATTTTTTAAATATAATTGCATTTCTGGACTCGTGTTTTGAATAGGAATGTGGAATGCCAATAAATGTTGATTCAAGTGCTGAGTCTGAAAATTTCATTTATAATTTACCAAATTGAATGAGCAGGACTCGGCAATAATTAATATTTGATTTTTGATAGTAATTATTTAAATTACCTATGCAGTTGCAAATAACTTGAATTTATATTTTATGTTGCTAGAATTTAACTGTTTGTCAACAATATTTTAAATAATAATATGAAATATCGAATTCAAATCATTAATGATGGAAGCATCTACTTTATGTATACCTCTTCATATAATAATTATTATTTTAATTAATATTTTTTTTTGTTTTCTCTTTAGTGATTTATTTGAAACATAGCTTGAAATTGTAAAGCAAATTTTCGAATAGATTCCTCAAAATAGTAGTTGCTATGAATAGTCAGTGTGTGTCATCTAAATTTATTAAGACACAAAACATTAATTAAATTCAACATAAGTGTTTATACCACAAAAGAAAAATATCAGATTATAAAATGGACTTTTGCTGAACACTCTTTGCGTGCTAAGTATTTCTGACTTATTTAGTATCAATCAACAATTACTATGATCGTTCAAAAATTAGAGCAGAATGGTTGTGTGAACCACGAACATATCGTTGAAACGAAAAGAGAAATCTGAAGAAACTGTAGCAAATATATTACCAAATCATTAAGTGTAAGAAAGAAGAAGTGTTCAAATAATATTTTATGTTCATTATTCTCATACGCATTCTTTTCAACTGTTGCATGGTCTAATAATTGTAGATTAACTGGACACGGTTTTAAATTTTATACAAAATAAATGAGAAATTGTACGTGCAGTCTTATTCTGTTTAGTTAGATTTTTGTATGTAAAGGCTTTTACATACAAAAATTTAACATTTTAAAAAAATTGGAGGGGGGGCTGAACCCCATATTCCCCCCCTCTGGCTACGGCCTTGGTTAAGTGTACCTTTTAATTAGTGATGGGAATAATCGATATATTTTATTAATCCATTATTTTGTAACGAGATATTTTAATAATCGATTAAATTAGTAGTTAACCTTTCAGTTCAGAAATAAAAATATGACTAAGCGGGGGGGGAGGGGGGGGGGGTGCTGAATAATTAAATTATTTAGTACAAACAACAAGCGATATAAAGTGATCTTGTAAAACAAAAAGGGCGACAGAATGTTTATCATATATTCTAGCACTGGTTTTCCAAAAACGTACATTGGGTATTTTTGGGGGTCATTTTTTGGCGTCGTTTGTTTTTTGGGGGTGGTTTTTTTTGGGGAGGTGGGATGATATTACAGGCAAAGTATTTTTATAGGTGATTGTTTCGGGGGGTGGATTTTCGAGGATGGTTTTTCTAAGGGCCGGTATTTCAGGAAGTGATTTTTATGGAAGGGTTTTATCGGGGGATGAATTTCAGGAATAATTTTCCGTAAGGATGATTATAAGGTGGGATTGCTCATTTCGGGAGATGTTTTTTTCGGGAGTGGGGCTGATTTTCCAGGAATATATTTTCTTGGGGTAGTTTTTCAAGACGTTTTTTTTTCCGTAGGTGTGATTTTCAATAAAAGTTTTTTAAAGGGGTAGTCTTTTAAGGTGTAGTTTTTGATTGAGTGATTTTTAGGGTTTATTTTTAAGTGTTAGTAGTGGAGATTTGAATTTTTCCATAATTATTATTAGTTAATGATTTATTTAATTATTAATATTACCATATAATAATTAGTATTCCTGTCTACTGAAATAATATGCGATACATTTGTTTATAATAATTAAAAGTCCAGTCTACCGAGATAACAAACAATTATTTTAGGATTCTAATTAGTAACTTGCCCGAAGAAATAATCGTTTAAATTTGTATATACTATTTTACCCGATCAAATAATGGCTTAAATTAGTATCTACTAATTTTCCCGATCAAATAATCGTTTAAATTAGTATATACTATTTTACTCGATCATATAATCGCTTAAATTAGTTTATACTAATTAACCCGATCAAATAATTGCTTAAATTCGGATTACTATTTTACCCGATCAAATAATCGCTTAAATTAGTAATTACTAATTTACCCGATCAAATAATCGCTTAATTTAGTATGTATTATTTTCCGTATAATAATCGATTATATCGATATATTTCAATAATTCACTAATTACTAATTAGTATATCGATTATTCCCATCACTAGTTTTAATTTAATTCGATTTAACACAAATAATGAATTTGTGCCTTTGAACTGGAGTCTAAATGAAGTCTGTATTATTATGCATCAATTATATTTTCTTAATTTGTATACGCATAAATAAATGTGTACATGATATATATATATATATATATATATATATATATATATATATATATATATATATATATATATATATATATTTCTATTCTATTGATTGTAGTTCATAATAATATAATAATAATAAGTATTGGAAACGAGACAAGCAAAAACAGTGGTATGTATGTCGATTGAAATTAAAATCGTGAATATTTATTTATTCAGCTTACTTGTCTAGTGTAATTCAATACCTATTCATTCGCTCGGCGCTATCTAAAAAAACAAACAACGCGCTCCGCGCTCATAATTTTTTCGTTTTAATAAAATTTGGCAGGAACTATAGACCAATATATAGCCAAAACTACTTTCACCAATTTTGCTATCTCTGCGCCATCTCGTATCCCAGAAACACGCAACTAGCAAAAATTAGACCTCTTAAGTTTGATCAGTATTTTATACGCATGGCGCATGAAGTAAAATTTCGAGTTTAGAAAAGCCAGAAAATTTGGTTTGGTCGCTCAGCTTCGCTACGCGACCAAACCAAGTTTACAGGCTTTTTTAAACTCAAAATTTTACTTCATGCTTAACCTGGGAGTGGAAAACACTGGTTTAAAGCTTTAAATTGAACAATATCTGAAAATATAAAGGATAAATGCTGTAATTGGGATATGTATACTTAAAAGAAAATCTCCCCGTAGAAGGAACGACAAACAAGAAAGAACGAAAATCCCTAGAACACAAACCTCAGTTAAATTGGACATTCGCACATTGGATTAGTCACAAAATTCAAGAAAATATGCGTGTTGAATGACAATAACATCCTCTTGGTTCTGCGGCAAATTTTAAGTGATCAATCTATATGGATCCTCGTTATTTCTAACATTTAAATTATTCGTTCACTTAATTTTAATGCAAACCTTTTGAAAGCCCACTATTAGAAATCCAATATATTTTTTCCTTAAATAGTTTTACCACAGTTCAAATGAGATTTAAAGCATTTTTGTAAAATTAGCGCATTTTAAATATTTTGACAGGCATAATATCATAATGATAGAAACATAAACTTAGCATCCGACGTGCCAAACATTGAAGCAGAACATCTTCAATTGTTTGGCACAATGATTGAAAACAGATAGAAGTTAATGATGTTAGGGTAGAAGGGTAATGTGTTGACTGTAAGTACGGGATTGTTTTCTTTTAAGTATACTTTTACATACTCCATATAATCATTTGTAAACTGAATTAACACGAGATAAAACCTAAACAGTATATTTTGAACGTCATTTCAAATCAGTGTTTTTACGCGTGGCGCATGAAGTAAAATTTCGAGTTTAAAAAAGCCTGAAAATTTGGTTTGGTCGCTTTGCCTTGCTCCGCGACCAAACCAAATATTCAGGATTTTCTAAACTCGAAATGTCACTTCATGCTAGATCTGGGATTGGAAACACTCGTTAGAAGCTTTAAATTGATCAAGTCAAATGCTTTCATAGACAACATTAAATATTACTATGATTTTAATGTTTTAATATTACATACATAGTTAACTCTTGCTAATGATCCAAGATAAAAAATGCTTCAGAATTCAGAGAGCTGAGACCAATAAGCATTCTGTCTGTACTCTCAAAAATCACTGAAAAAGTTATAAAAGAGCAAATTTGTGTATTTTTAAATTACCATGATATTCTTCCAAGTTATCAATCTCAATTACGTAAATTTCATAGTTGTTCAAAAACCCTGTTAGCAGTAATAGATGGCATAATGAAGGAAATAGATACTGGATAAAAGACTACATGAATTCTTCTTGACTATTCTATGGTATTTGATACTATCTGTTATAAAATCTTGTATGCCATATCGCAATATGTTGATTTCTCAACAAATGCAATAAATTTAATGCAAAGTTATTTAACTGAGAGAAAACAATATGGTAAAACCATGTTGCAAGCAAAAAAAAATATTTCTAAAATGTTGACCTTCAAAAGGCATGTTGAAATCTGTCTGTAACTTTGGTTAGGAGTATGGTTTTATAATACTTTTTTGTAGGAAATTTTCCTCCCAATCGTACCATGTGATAAAAATTGGGTCATTCCATTTAAAAAAATTGAATTACTAGATATTGAAGAGGACACTTAGATATTGAGATTTTAAGAACACTTATTGTGAAAATTGACAGTTTCCAATTAATCCACTCCTAGAGGCATCCTCTAGGTACAAGTAGAGATATAAATCATATTTTTATCTTATTCTTAAGAAAAGTTACAGACAGATTTCAAGATGCCTTTTAGAGGTCAGAATTTTAGAAATATATTTTTTTCTTGGAAACTATAAGAGATAAGTGTACATATGTTCGAATAAAATATGTTGCAATTTAAACAAGAAATCCAAAAAATTACTAATATATAGGGTGTTCTATTTAAAATAACAAACTTGGTGCTACTTCCGGTAGATCCGGAAGTGATATAAAGTTGAACATATTTCACATGAGGAGAGCTGTTTCAACCATATGACAAGGATTTTTTTCAAATTTTTAGTGCAACGGCAACCCCATAAACTTTTAATGAACGGTTTAGCGTAGACACCCTGTATGTGGAACAAATCTAAAATCGAGCTGTTCAAGGATTTTTCTTAGAAATGTGTATTTTGAAAAATAACGAATTTATCCGTTACTTCCGGGAAGCACTGTATAATACAATGTTTTTTAAAAGTAGTTTGATTGATTAAGGATGGCCATCGGCTGTATCTAAGAAACTATGCATCGTAGAATGTTGCGGTAAAAATTTTCACAGTAAAAGGAGTCAAGAGAAATCGCTGGAAATATATTTTAAATTTATAGCTTTGCTGTTAGAGGACACAATCCCTATTTTGAAAATATGTTAATCTTAATCTAAGTCTACGCTAAGTTTTAGTCAATTTCAACTATGTTCTCGTTTATTTGGCTTTCATATTAGACGCAGGGGAAAATGGAAACGTCTACTACTACTAATTTAAATGCCTGTAACTCTAGTTAGGTTAAACCGAATTCAATAAACTTAGGCACATTTGATTCATAACTACATGGACTTTAAAAATGCATCTAAGTTGATTTACTTTAGTTTTGTTATTAAGCGTCAGGGGGCGCGATCGAGACAATCACCATATTTTTTTAATTTTTCAACATATTTGAACTGGAAGGTATACTTTGTTTATTTAAGTTAATTAAAATAAAAAATACTGCGAAAACTAGTGAAAAGCGCATCCCGATATCTTCATCCTAGCCGGAGAATTGTAAACATTTGACAGATCGGGGGTATTTTACACCACGCACTCTATAAAAATAATATAAAATCTAGTAAGCTGCTGTGTTAACCAACATTGTATTCTTGTTTAATGTTGTAAAAGGTAAAACTTATTTTTTTAAATAATGGGTTTCGTGAAACTTTTATATATTATTTATCAAAGATGAGAGTAAATCAATGATTTTTTTTGTGGTGTGGGAGGGGAAAATCCATTTACGGACGGAGTGTCGGACTTCCTCCAGGCGGAGGACTACCGACAAAAAACCACTCCCACCGGCTTCGACTACAAGATCATTAGCCGGTTTACTCGTCTCTTTCAAGACTAAAGAATAAAAACAAAAAAACAAGTAAGACAATAATATAAATAGATAATAAAATATAAAATACACAAATAAACCTAAGCCTAAAAATCACAGATTTTGTGGTACCAGTGTTGTAAAGGACCCTGGCACCGATTATACATAATGAAGACAAACACACCTTAAATCTAATATCACAAATAGGACGACATCGAGGTTGTAATAGACTTCGATGTCGTAGCCTATTATCACAGATAAGACGGCATTGGGATTTTAAAGGACCCCAATCCCGGATCCAGCATACACAAGATAATCACAACCTAAACCTAATATCACAAAGAACGACACCGGGGGTGTAAAAATAGACCGATGCCGGGGCCTACACGAAGCGGACAACACAACCTAATATCACAGATATACGTTATCGGGGTTGTAACAGACTCCAATGCCGGATCCTAAAACTATATACAAAATTTGCTTCAGAGTTATAAAATGGCTCTGGAGTGGACAGACACAAACTTAAAAGATGACACCGAAAGTGTAAAGAGACTCCGATGCCACTGTACATAAATTAGACAGAACAGTCAATAAATTAATAATAAATTAACACAGAAAGAAAATCTACAAATTGCTAAAATCGCTTTAAAAGACTCGTATCACGTAGAAAACTAAGACATGTTTTTACGGACCCCTTATCATTTGACAATACGGACGCCACAGTACTACTAAGCCTCAGCCTATTTCGCTGTATAGCGTAGACTGGACAATGTTATAATACGTGCTCCATTGTTAATCACTCGTGACATAGATGACACTGGCTATTCGTCACCGGCAAGAAAATACGAGGAGGTTAAGTTGGTATGCCCTATGCGAAGACGGCACAGGTCAACCTCCTCCCTCCTCGTAAGTGTAACCGGCGACCGCCAGGGAGTCACGGAGAGCTTAATATGTTTCAGTTTGCTCTCGGAGCCATTCCAACTCTCTTGCCAATCCTCTATAATTTTCCTTTTAATGTACCCTTTAACATCGTCTGGACGTACGGGTACATCATCTGTGCCGCCCGCTTCCGCTGCTTGACGAACAGCTTTGTCGGCCAGCTCATTGCCCTCGATACCCACATGTCCCGGAGTCAGACGAAGACAATCGTCTTTCGCTTCCAAGACACTTCAAATATCGAGGCTTGTATGAGCTGGACCAGCGGATCGGCCGAGAGTCGGAGCAGATAAGAAATGAGGTATGGTGGTTGTTATATATACAGAAATGAAGGGCTTGATGTATTACATACAGTTTGGCGGTGTACACGCTGGCCGACTCGTGGACTGACCACGAATGTGGCATGCCGTCGATAACGAAGGCAGAGCCCATACCGTGCTCGGATTTCGAGCCGTCTGTGTACAACCGCGGAGAGTCCGGGTATTCAGCGATAATTTGGAGGAATTAGCCCCTTAAGACGTAGGGGCACATATCGCTCTTCTTGACTGAGGTCAGATACAACCGACACCTTACCCTTAGCATAAGCCAAGGGGGCACCTCCAGGAATCCGACTACGAATACCCTTGGGAGACTAAAATTAAGACTCTCCATCAGTTCCTTTTTTATTTTTTTTTTATTTTGGGTTTTACGTCATCTATTTCCGCTGCTATGGCCAATCATGACGCCGGAGATTAGGTCTACAGCTATCCGGGAATTTTGCCGAACTCGGTGGGAGTTCCAACACACCGGTAGGGATCTTTAACGTGCACGCAACATCCAGGCAGTACACGGGTCCTACATGCATTTAACGTCATATCCGAGAAGACGGAGTGTTTGGCATTTTTATCCTAACCTATATAAATGCAGACAACTTCTTAGGCCGGTATTTGAACCCTAGCCCGTGGCGTGGCAGTACAACACTCTAACCACTACACCACCAAGCTGCCCATCAGTTCCTTTGCACGGACGCACACCGGCCTACTGACGGTAGGTCTTTTAGCGTATTTTCTCTGGTGCTCTGTGATCGTAATAAAATGCCGTCGGTTAGTGTGTACCCTCCTCGCACGCATTGCCGCTGCGTATTGTAATACGAAGCGGTTGCGGCGTGCGGATAATGAAGGGACACCCGACTCGCAGCAGAGACTCAGTGCGGGACTCGTCCGGAAAGCACCTGTGGCGTACCTAATTCCGGCATGGTGAACAGCATCTAGGGCTTTCAACCAGGACTTTCTTGCCGAAGAGTATACTGCGCAGCCCTAGTCGACTCTAGATAAAACCAGAGCCGTGTAAAGCTGCAGCAGCACTTCTCTTCTAGCGCCCCAGTTGATGCTGGCCAGACATTTGATTACGTTTAACGCATTTTAGAGCGTTGGACCAGCTCATCGATGTGGGCCCGATAGGTAAGAATCCTACCGAGCCTTAGCCCTAGGAAACGGATACTTTCGACATGTATCCTAGTGCCCCGGAGAGATAGTCCGGGGTGCCGGTGTGGATGTCTGAGTCTACAAAAGTGGACGCATGAGGTTTTCGTTTCGGAGAAACGAAAACCTCTGGACTTAGCATCGCGCTTCACCTTGTCGATGACCACTTGAAGTTGATGATTTATGGCAGGGATAGTATCTCCCGGAATGTATATTACTAGGTCATCGACATATAGACATTTTTTGACAGGGCAATTTATAGATGCAGCGATTTCATTTACGGCGATTGCAAATAGTGTGACACTGATGGTAGAACCTTGGGGAATCACGTTCTCCAGCACAAATTGTGCTGATTTGGTGTCCCCAATTTTCACTCTAAACGAACGATCAGACATAAAGGATTTGAAGAAAAGAGGCAGACGGCCCCATAATCCATTCATGTAACTTTTGGAGAACTCTGTACCTCCAAGTATGCTTTCTCTAGGTCAAAAAACAACGCTACGAGGTGCTTTCTCTCTAGGAAGGCATCTTGGATGAAGTTCTCCAGGCAGACTAATTGGTCAACGGTATTGTGGTATTTTCTGAACCCCGCCTGGGACTTTGCCAGCATCCATAACAGAGGGTTGTTGACCATTCTCTCCAAAACTTTTTCCATGCAGCTCGTTTGTGATATAGCCGGTCACTGTTGACGTTTGTGGGGTCCTTACTCGGTTTAAGAAGAGGCAGTACAGCAGCGACTTTGTAGCGGCTGGGGTAGATGCCCCTATCCCATATCATATTATAGATGGCCAACATTGTTTTGTTATTATCGTAACACCTGCCGTGGTTTTGACTATATGTGTATAGACAACAAGTTAACTACACTTTCATTTTAAATTAGTTTCATTTTATTATTTATTGTTATTATTTCAATAATTAATTTTAATTACAGTTATAAGTTAGTTTAAATATACACCTAAGTAAGCAGTAGTAAGCATAGCTTACTCCATTTCAATATTTTTTATATTCATCAACTTACTCACATCTATTTTTAGTAAAATATAAACGTTTTGGCGAGGCCCCACTATTTAAAAAAAATGTGTTTTAGCTTTTGTACATAAGACAAGGACATATTGTTGGCTAACCAAACAACCTACTAAACTTTATATAATTTTTTTAGAGTGCGTGGTTTAGAATAACCCCATTTTGTCAAAGTTTTACTATATCTCCGGCTAGGATAAAGATATGGGGATGCGGTTTTCACTAGTTTTTACACTATTTTTCAAGATATTTCCATTCCAACCTAAAATTATGCATATCATAACACGTTTACTGCGTTTGCTACCAGACAAAAGGAAGGATGATAAAATGCAAGTGGATATTTTAAAATTTCTTATTTACCTTTTCCGTGGCAACGACTTTACGATCGCGCGGAATTAGTGACGTTAAAACTTGAATCCGTTAAATAACTACATTATGAATAATGCTCATACATATTGTTTTGGAGCAATTTCCAACGAGGAAATTATTTTGATAAGCTGGGGTTTAAATATAAAAAAAAACGCAATGAATAGGACTACATGGAATATGTGGTAAAAACAATGTTTAATATTGTAGCAAAATTAATTCATCAATAATATTTCGAAAAATTTAAAAGATCTTTTGCTGACATATTTCAGAATCTCAATAAACCATTGTCATGGAATTATCAAATACCACTCGAGGTTTGATTTTGAGGGGATATATTTTTATTTAATAACTAGTTTTTCAATTTTACTCAAAAAACCTTGTACAGACAAAAACACTCCTGCTTTGCTCTCGGGTTTTTGTTATCTTAGTTTTCTCTCGTCAAAATGCTATATCCGGCCAAAATAAACCTCTTGTGGTATTGCTTACGATAAATAACTAACGTAACTAAAGTGTACCCTCTAATTTGAAAGTTATAAGAAAATCGGGGAATTTTAATTTATCCATTGGGATACTACGATCAAAAGTTATAGAATTTCTTGCCGTCGCGCGTCGTCGACTTGTTATAATTTTCTCAAATAAGTCACTTCGCGCGCTAGGCTGAAATTCAAATGACCGGTTACTTGAATCGGTATTTCTGAGAAAACGGTTCATTTCACAAATAAGTCATAACTTTTTTATTCAAAATCTTACCAGCTGCAGTTTTTGTTTGAAACATTTTATTTGTTCATGTGCAGATTTGTGGGAAATCAATGTTTTCCGTTATTTACGCCCCCCTCCCCTTCCCCTCCCTTTTTGGTAGGATTCATTGTTAGGGGTGGTTTTCGGGGGAAGCTGGGGGGGTAAGAGTAGTAAACTTATTTTTATCTTATAAAGAGTTTAGTACTTGACATACACACAAATGTTCAGCTAATTCGGGCGATTTTTAGAGGTTGGGTGGTATTTTTGTGTCTAACGACTGGACTAATAACTCTTACGTTGATTGCAAATGAATGTATTATTATTATTATTATTGTGTCAATAACAAATATAATTCACTCAATAATAGATATTCGATTTCTGTACAATATTGTATCACATATTGTATCAATAATAAATATCATTTATCCTTCAATATTAATATTCAATACACGTACAATATTGTATAAATGTCATTATTCAATATAAATATTTAACATTGTATCAATAATAAATAATATTGATCATTCAAGAACACACATCGATAATGATTGCGCAGTTGTTAGCTTGTTGGTTCCTGCTTAGCTTAGCCGTAGGGTAACAAACGCCTGCTTTTTCTCTGCCTAATCTTGTGCAGCATTGGTTCTGTGTGATAAAATGTTTAAGTGTTTGGTTATTTCCTTGGTAAGTACTTATAATATATAAATACATATACGTATGGGCTTGCATGTAATGCAATCATTCCGAACGTTGTCACAAACAATAATACATAACCTAAAAATAAAACCATTTTGTAGATGAATTGCTCGCTTTCTTGCAATTTGAAATCAGTTATAAATGAGGTGCGTTAGTAAATGTGTTTAATCATCAGCCGAAGAGAGGCGCGGATTGACACTCTTAGCAGCCCCGATATTTCTAAAGAAAAGTGACACTCATAGCCGAGTTTCACCAAATATCACAGAAGAATCTACCAGGGAATTGCCCTAGCCAACCACTTGGAGGATAGGACAAAGACTAACGTAACCTAACCTAACCTAATAATAATAATATTAATATTTTTTGTGGGTATTTATCCTAGTAAAAATGAGAAATTTTTTAAATAGCAATGTTACAATCCTTTAACAATAATTAAATGTTAACATGAAATCATATTGTAACAATATAGAATTCAAATATCAAAATCGTTATTGAGAATATATTTGTATTCACATTAAATTAATAGTGTATCAACATGTATCATCTTAATACAATAATTATTCAGTATAGAATACAAATGAATGTTCATAATAAATTTCTATATTGTTATAATATGATCTTGTGTTAGAATTTAATTATCGTTACAAGATTGTAAAATTGAGTTTTTAATATTTATACATTCCCGTGCACAGAGTGTTGTTATTTAAAAATAATAACTCGTGTCGTGACGTCTAAATATATGCTAAATTAAATATACAGGGTCGCTAATAAGTATAGATACAGCTAAATATTTCCAGAACGGTTTAGCGGAGCTCGTTAAAATTCTGGATACAGTTAGAAAGAAATATTTAAATTCTATCATCTCAGATTTTTTTCAATTTTTTACCGTAATTTATTTTGAAATTACCAGGCTAAGTTTTTTTTTAAATGGCACGGGTGGTCAAATTTGTTATTTTTTTAAAAATATTGTTTTTATGATTTCAGTAACACATGCCCACCTTTATTTTATTAAAAGGTAAAAAAAAAATAATGCAAACATGTATTTCGCGTTTAAGCTTTATTTGTTATCAAAATGTGTTCTGTTTCAGTTAAATGTCTTATTTTTAAATCTATTATTAACTATTAATTATTTTTTAGCAAAGTTAAGGGGGCAAAGAACTAACGATAGATAAAGACAACATTTCCAAAGCTAACAAAATTTTACATTTTTCAAAATATTGTTAGTTTGATAATTTTTTTTAAAGTTTCTATTAAAATACCAGGTCACAGTGATATCAAGGGAAACTCAATTGCCGACGGCCTCGCAAGGAAGGGGGCAAGGATGAGAGACCTATCTACTGAACTTTCCGCCGACAGTCCTCTTGGGGAATGCAAGAGACTATTAAGGGACCAAATGACATCATGGGTTAACCTTAGGTGGAAGGAAGAAGACACGTGTCACATAACAAGGCAGCTATGGCCTATGTGTGACACTATAAACAGTGAAAGATTAATTGCACTTAGCAGAATCGACATAAGGAAGGCAGTAGGCATCATCACGGGTCACTGTTTTCTGGGTGGACACGCACAAATGATGGGTCTCAAATACAATGACTACTGCAGAGAATGCCTAGATGAGGAGGAGGAAGAAACAGTACTCCACTATCTAGGTCAATGTCCTGCTCTTGAGGGGAAACGAATGAAGTACCTCGGTCTGCACCACGCAAGTGAACTGGCGGAGCTCTCACCTATAAAGGTGGGAGATCTGATCGGATTCATTAGGTGCTCAAATTGGGTTGTATAGGGGAAGGATCTCTCATGGTATCACAACGGGCCCTATGGGCCTAAGTGAACAGCCTCGGCTGTTGCCATATAAACCTAACCTAACCTATTAAAATAAGATATGCATGTGCTACATCACTGAACTTAGAAGAAAATGTTCTCTTCAAAAATAACAAATTTGACCAATAGTGCCGTTTAAAAAAAATCAAGTCAACCTTGTATTTCCAATATAAATGATGGCAGAAAATTGAAAAAAATCTGAAATGATAGAATATAAACACTTCTAACTGTATCCTAAATTGCAATGAGCTCTGCTAAACCGTTCTGAAAATATTTAGCTATATCCATACTTTCTAGCGACCCTGTATAAACAATCATCGTTAGTGATTGAATGGTAAAAAAACTTATGCCAAATAAAAAATAAAAATTATAAAAGATTTAATGTATACTTGGGTATAATATAAGTTATTAAAAATAACTTGGACTAGGTGGAGAATTCAGATTTAATTTGTTGTTTATGCATGTATATACAACGGTAATCTGAAAAATAAGTGAATATTTTACAGTGACATATTTACATTTTAATAATAATATAATAAGTAATTTATTGATGAGGATACTTGATAAAACTCTATATTAACATTAGAAATAAATCAACCAAGTAAGAAGGGATTCACTGTATTGTTGAACACTGCATCATGATTCGCCACACAGTAGCAAATATTCATATTACAGTCTTCAACAATAAAGTTAAACCCTCCTAACTCAGTTGTTTTATTTATAATGATAAAATAATAAGTTATATTTATATAAAAAAAACAGAATTCAAAAATTGGCTAACGACCAAAGGTATTTCCTTTTATTTTACTAGAAAAGCAATTGTTTTGAAAAAAAAACGTCATAAAAAATTGATTTCTTTTAGAGAAAACGAATAATGCAAAACCTGAAAAATTAGTCTTGCATTATTCGTGTTCTTCCAAAGGAAGCACATTTTGTAAGGTGTTTATCTTTTCAAAACAATCGCCTTCGCTGGAAAACAAAAAACAAATGAAATTTAATGCAGGACATAAAAACATTGAGGTAGTTTTGCATTTAATACAAGCCCTAAAGCATTGGAATAATTGTACGTTTTGAAATTTGGAAAAGAATATGATAATGAAAAACTCTTTTTTACCTCTGGAATTTCCAGACCGATTGTTGGAACTGTCTCGAGATTAGAGATTGTATTGGTTTTAGTTACAAAATGTAATCTAAAATTTTCATGATTACTGTAAATTTATTATTAATTGCATGCATTTTTCTTTTAGATTATTTTTCAATTTTGATTTGAATGATTTAAATGATTACAAAATATGGTGGAATTCGATGGAGAGATGTCCTGTGACTTATTGATGTGGAATGTGTGGTTCAGTTTTTTTAGAGAGTATGTCGACAGTTGTATCTGCAACGATTTTTCCTAGTTGTGTCAAATTTTTACCTTACATGACAATGTCATACTGTTGGTCGCGAGTATATTAGTGTTCTTTCTTTTAAAAAAGCTTTAATCATAATTTCTAGTAACTTTTTTTATTGAATATACGTATACCAATTACGTGTTGTAGATTTTTAAATATTCGTTGTTTTTTTTAAAAGATGTCAATTTGAAGTTTAAACGAGGGTTTTCCACTCTCACGCTAAGCATGAAGTAAAATTTTGAGTTTAGAAAAGCCTAAAAATTTGGTTTGGTCGCGCAGCGCGAAACGACCAAACAAAATTTTCAGGCTATTCTAAACTCGAAATTTTACTTCATGCGCCACGCGTAAAAGACACTGATTTCAAGCGAAGTTTAATTGTTCGCAATATTTCAGTACTTTCAGTATTTAATACGCGTGGCGCACGAAGTAAAATTTCGAGTTTAGAAAAGCCTGAAAATTTGATTTGGCCGCGTAGCGCTTCGCGCTACGCGACCGAACCAAATTTTCAGACTTTTCTATACTCGAAATGTTACTTCATGCTTAGTCTGGGAGTGGAAAACACTCGTTTTAAGCTTTGGCTTGAACTCATTAAAAAAAGGCGTATACATATGTATACCTAATAGATAATTCCCTGTATGTATACTTCAAAGAAAAATTCCCCGTGTTAACAGATTAATCCGATGACTATTTGCTAAATCTACTGAATGCGCATTCGATTCAACTAACATTTTCGTTTCAGTTTACACAAAATCAACATAAATGCATTATTTATATCTGTAAATAGTATTTAGTAAATGTGGAAATTGGAATTATACCACTAAAACTCACATTTAGAAGGATTGTGCACATCAATTAAAATAATTTGTGGTTGGGTTTTTGCAGATTTAGTTTTACGAAGACATTGTCAAAATATGACGTTTAACCTTAAAATTTTAAAGCTGCATACTGAAACATACGTTTTCGCATGTTCCATCTAAAAACGATAGCAGACATATTATGAAGTTTTCTGTCTCTTTTCACACACGTAATATGATGACATCAAACTATTTTCGTATTACATGTATTGGTGCAGAAAGCACTACAAATCAAGAAAATCATGGGACACCTCTTGTGAATCGTACCTTATTTGTATATTTATGAATAGATATTAATGAAAAATGTAAAAAAGTCTAATATAATAATAAAAATTATGTTTAATTATTTAGGGCTTGTATTTTGTATTCGTAGATCACTGATAAGTTCAAATTAGCCATTTTTGTACCTCAAATATTTTAGAAGATTTAAGCTAGACAATAAAAAATCAGCCTCCATCGATGTATATTATTACGTCTAAATTATGTGTAGATTACACATTTTTTTAATTAGTAACAAATACAAGATATGTCAAAGATATTATTATTAATTTAAACATTGATAATTATCTGAAACAACATTTTTGCTTTCCTTTAAATAATTCTGTCGTGTGAGGTCGAGTCCTACGAAAAATCGACCCAATTTTGTTGGCTTGAGTTTTACAAAACAATATAATCGGCTTCTTTTTCCTTTCGCATTTTTTTTTCTCGTAAGGCCGATCCACCTTGAATTTTGCGACAGCCTTCAGAACGTCAGCAGATACACGAGCTCAATACTTTCTACACATTTTTCCATACCGAACGAATGTTTATTTTCTCGCAATAAATCATCCCTCAGGGACGAAAATTATTCATGTTAATCGAGCAATAATAACGCTTCCGGTATTATTAAAATAATCATTCGTTTTTAAATAAATCAACAAAGTGATGGACATTTATTAAACTACAGTAGATGTATTTGTTTATTTTTATTTTAGAATAGACAAACCTATCTTGTATACAAATGTATGCAGGCTGTTCATTTTAAACCTCCAATTTTTCGAAATCACTAAATCACTTAAAAAACTTTGTCGAAGGGGACAATTTTTTGTGCAAGCAATGATATGACCCCTGCTCCCAGAGACTACTACCTTAAAAATCATCAAATTCTAAACTAAAAATTGTAACCTTACCAACTTTTTATTTTTCGGAAATTTGAAAAAGGTTCAGTCAAAACAGGTATACTGATAAAATCGCTGTGAATATTGTTGTTTTATCGTCAATAAATACATTGAGCTATAATAGTATTTAACGATTTACCTTTAACGAGGATTTCCACACACTGATTAAGTAGATATTTCGAGTTAAGAAATGATTGAACAATTAGATTTGAAATATTCAGGCTATTCCAAACTATAAAGCACTAATTTAAATTGGAGTTGGAAAAAAGTACATCTTTAATTATAATAACCGAAAGTGAGATATTTAGTACGTTATCAATAATTTATAATGTAAATAATAAATAATTATGTTAGGTTTATTGAACTTACCGAAATACCATTAAGAATGAGGCGAATTCCAAAATGTATTTTTTTTACGATTTACAGCTAATTATGAAACTCGTTTATCCGTATAACTATCCTTATAACTACCTGAACCTTTCAATATTATTTTTTATTTCATTTGTTAAACAGTTTATTCAACATATCTTGACTCAGTTACTGGAACTACAAAACAAATTCTAAAATTCAATTTTACTTTCTGTACATATTTTCTTTGTCTCTATTTCTAGTAAAACTGGAAAATCAACTACTAATATGTTTGTTATTTCTAATTTCCATAATAATAGTAATCTTACTACGTGTCTAAATGTAGTCTGACAGTTTTCCATTTATTATTGGAATATTTGGAATGGAAATATCCAGCCCATAAGAATAAATATAAAAACATAGACGTTTCTGATTATAAATTAAACAAGATATCAGCCTAAATTAATTTTCTAAACTCTGTTTTTTTTAATATGACCAAACTTCGGATGTATTTACTGCCAACTGTATGGTATTTTAAACATCAAATTTTAAGATGTTGTTAAATAATTATCAATATGACAAATAAATCATAATTTATCGAATAAATTGTCATGATTCAAAAAAGAAAACGCTACAACTTGCAACTTTGCAACACATACAGGGATTTTTTAAGTATGCTTTCACATATTTCATAAAAGCATTTGTGAAATTATGAACATCTGACCATAACTATGGTATATTTTGAACTTCACGTTAAATCAGTGTTTTATACGCGTGGCGCATAAAGTAAAATTTCGAGTTTGGAAAAGCCTGATTTGGCTTGTATTTGTATTCTCTTACAAATTTCAAATTTTCCGTACAATAAATTACTAGTCGTACTTTAAAAAATATAAAAGAACAAGAAACTGGATGCACAGAATATAAATTTCTTTTATTAAATTGATAGGTATGCGTTTTTAACGAACACCGATAATTTTAGTGTTAAATAGTAAAAAAAATGTATTTGCATTTTAATTTTTTGTAGTTTAAAACAAAACTAGAAAAAATGATCGTGATTGCTCTATTTATCCAATTTGTAAGTAGCTTTTAATAGCTATACGTTGTTAATTCTTCAAACATGATATAGAAAAAGATATAATTTACCTTAAATTATTTAATTCAATCACACGATAATTTTACTGTTAAAAAGTAAAAAAAAAATATATTTGCATTTTAGTTTTTTTTAATTTAAAACAAAACTAGAAAAAATGATCTTGATTGCTCTATTTATCCAATTTGTAAATAGCTTTTAATAGCTACACGTTCTTAATTCTTTAAACATGATATAGAAAAAAAAAATGTAATTTACCTTAAATTACTTAATTTAAATATGATATACTTATTTACGCACTCACTTGTAAACTTAGATCGAGTTCTTAATTTCACTGGTTGTCTCCGCAATGTACAATAATTGAAAAAGGAAAGTTCGTGTCGCATTAGTTGATCGAAAATATCGAATATGCAGTCTGCTAGTTAATCAGATCGTGACCTGCACAAACGCACTCACTCACTCTCACTCAATCTTGAGGAAGGTTACGAAACAACTGTGCATGGAAGTGCAATTTGACTGGAAATTCCTGTATCGTGTATATTCAATATTATCGCAAGTAACTATACAATTTGATTATATTAAAAGAAATTTTAAACCTTCCAAAATCGTGTGCCAGTGTTGATAATTTCTTTCAAAAAAGTATACTTAATTATTAATAACATTAATTGTGCAATAAAAATCTTGTAATTGACCTAAGCTTTTAAAAACATGATATTAACATAAACGAATTTTTGGTTGATAAAAATGTCGTTAAAAACATAGACTTTAATAGGCATTGGGCATCAGTGCCGGTTCGTCAAAATGTTTATTGGTAGGGCAGCACAGACATTTCATCGCTATACCCATTGAAAGGTATCAATTGTATATTTCTATAATGACAAGTAATGTCACGCTTGAAAAGTGAATTTTCAAAACTAGTTTTAAGAGTAAAATCCTTAAACGTCAGTGTCAAAATTATTAAAATAAAATGAACAGTGACGAACAATTAATGCCGCCGCTGTTTGGTCGTAGGAAAAGCAGAGTGTTAAACACGTTTTGAAAGCTGCATTTTACGAGTACCTTGCATTTACGATCCCGCAATTCGGTATTCGCGTGCAATACGAAGCTTTCAAAACTTGTCAAACAATCTAGAATTCAAGTATTTCAAAGCCACCTTCGATTTTTATTCATTGATAAAACGAGTATTCTGCAAATAACTTTGATTGTGTTAAGAATTGTGATAGGGTCGTTATTAGTAAAAATTTTGTTTAATAATTCTGCATAATATGACATAAAAATATACAGGAGCTCTAATTAAAAATAAGAAAAATAAAGTGCATTAAAGATATCTGGATAAAAGGCACCCAAATAGTCAACAAAATATACAGCATGTAAATCATCATCATCTTGAAGTCACCCATTGTTTTTGGACACGCTGTGTAATCAAAAATATGTTCCTGATATACGCCCTAAAATACAAGTAAAGTCTGCAAAAATTCAAAATACTAACTTAATCAGACACTAAGCTATAGAAGACGGGAGGTGAAATGCAGGATCCTGTTTATCCCGATCCAGTGGCGAAGTCAGCCTTCCAATTTTGGGAATCTTTTTGAATCTATAGACGTTACTTTAGACTTTTAATAAATATAAATAAATATTAGAAACAAACAGAAAACTTGATGTGTCGTTCCAACAGGTAACTTGTTTAACATTAGTTAGACATTAGTAGACGGTTTTAAAAATTAATAATTCAATTTGAAGCCTTAAATAAAATCTCTAGATTTTCGTTGTGTATTTAAAAGAGTTCAATTTGAAGCTTTTAACGAATGTTTTTCATTTCCAGACTAAGCATGACTAAGTTTAGAAAAGTCCCGTGAAAATTTGTCTCGGGTCGCGCAGCAACCCGAGACAAATTTTCTGGGCTTTTCTAAACTTGAAATTTTACTTCATGCGCTACGGGTATAAAACACAAAAATATTGTGAAATTTATGTACATTTGAACCGCGTCTTTTATGCGCGTGGCGCATAAAGTAAAATTTCAAGTTTAGAATAGCCCAGAAAATTTGTCTTGGGTCGCTGCGCGACCCCCGACAAATTTTTACGGGGCTTCTCTAAACTCGAAATTTTACTTCATGCTTAGTCTCGAGGTGGAAAACACTCGTTTAAAGCTTCAAATTAACCTCTTAAAAAAAAAAACGAATATCTAAAAATTTTATGAAAATAGGCTGAATTTGAAAAACGTATACTGTAACGAAAAACTCCCTGTATATACAAAATATTTGAACATTTTTACGAAAACGATACTTTTCCTTTGTATTTATTACATACAAGGAAAATATAGCTGAATAAATAATCAACGGATTCTATTAACATAAATTTAATTTGTTCAGAAAATTATTATAAAAATCAAGAACATTTAAAATTGAGAAAATAATCAAATACTACGAAACAAAGAGACAATTATTACAAATCCCGTACCCAATTATTCAAATTAATAAAATTCGCCAATGCGGTTGAAAATCATACGAATACTATCAAGTTATGAAATGTAATAAGAATGAGCTTAATATTGCATATTCTTATTAAATTTCATAACTTGATAGTTTTCATATGATTTTTGACCGTATTAACGAATTTGAATTATTTTATGAATGTACGTGCTGGATTTGCAATGAATGCCTATCTGTTTGATTAATAATAATTTTAAAAGTCGATAATTATTGTATATTATAATGAATTTCGCTGACCTATCCAGAAACCGTTGACGCAACATTTCCAAAAATCATCATAATGTGTTATTAAAATAATTAAATAATTAATATAATTATTAAAAAGTTGTGAAAAATTTTAATAATTGATGCAAATCATAAAATCAAGAAAATTACGAGATTTATATCATGTTCTTAACTACCTGAAATCAGAACAGAAATTGTGGCAAATTTTCATAATTAACACTTCAACACTATTTATTGAATGTGACTGCTGTTTTGACAAATTTAGCTTGTCATCAAATCAAATCATTTATTTACGCTTATAGCCACCCTGACACGTACATATCTATAATAGAAAAAAAAGACCTTTATTGGCATAATACTATATTACATCCATATCTACACTAATCACTGCCCCCTCTCTTCCTTCTGCCTACCCTGTCTTCCCCCAACTTCTCCAGCGTCCTTACTCTGGCCCCATCCTCTCTCATCCATTCCGCCACTCTTCTATTCCCTCTTATTCCCACTCATTCCTCCTTCACCCCCTCGCACTCCTCTGCCAGATGACTCCACGTATCCCTCCCCCGCTCACACATTACACACCTCCCATACTCTTCCCCCATCCACACCTTCCTTCCTCTCTCCCCTGACCCACACTTCGCCCTCGCCAGCACCACCCTTTCCTCCCTACTCCATCCCCCCTCCACCAAATACCTCGGCAATCTCCTATGCACCTGCCACCTCCCGTACCTATCGTTGTATTCACTCCTCTCTATACACCCTTGCCTTTCCTGTGCTTCCACCTCCTTCTCCATCTCTTTCACCCAGGCATCCATCTTTACCCCATATAATAGATTACATTGTATTTGTGGATGTGTTTGTCATATTATAATATACACAGTAAATGCATGCAGAGTTAAAAATAATAAATACAGTCAAATGCATAATAAATAATACTTACACATTAATAAAAATAACCTTGGTTATACAGATAGATAAAATAATTTTGCTTACATACAGAGAGTTTTATGTAACACCGAACATGCCAGAAAATATTCAATGTAAATTTTCCTATGCTCGATGTGTTCTGGGACGCATCAAAGCATTGAGTGCGATTTCATTGCGTCTGATTTTAGTAGTTCTAACGCAACTTACATTTAACGTCATAATGAAATGTGTCATTCATTAATCGCCTACATAACTAATAGAATGTTAATATTAAACAGAAAAGAAAAATGAGAAAGAGGAAAACAGGTTTAGCTTAAATGCATAAATAATAGAAAAACAGATTACTGTTACTTCCGTTTGCTAATATTTCAAGAATAGTTTACATATTGCTTCAGTTTCACTGAAGATTACTAAGAACTTCGATTCAGCGTATTGTGTATACCATTTAATCAGGACCACCCCAAGTACATTGCTTTGGGTGTAATATTCCAAATTTGAAGAGCGTGGCGAGGCAGGTTTGCAAGTTCCGCACCTAGATCTGCTGCCAGCACAACAACACTGGGGTGTTAGGTGTGCTGCTTCATTTGTGAAAAATTTCAATTTTAATTTATTTGTTGAGATAATACTCAATAAAAATAATGTAGGTGTATTTATTAATTTATTGAATGCGTAACTTACAATGAATTGCATTTTTTTCTTTAGGTAAACATGCATAAGCTGTAAACTTTCCGACATTCGTTCTTTTTTAAAAGAGTTCAATTTGAATCTTTAAACGAGTGTTTTCCACTCCCTGACTAAGCATGAAGTAACATTTCGAGTTTAGAAAAGCCCCGTGAAAATTTGTTAGCTTAGAGACAAATTTTCTGGGCTTTTCTAAACTCGAAATTTTACTTCATGCGCCACGCGTATAAAACACAGATTTCAAGTGTAGTTCGAATATAAATAAATTTCACAATATTTTAGTGTTATATACGCGTGGCGCATGAAGTAAAATTTCGAGTTTAGAAAAGCCCAGAAAATTTGTCTCGGGTCGCTGCGCGACCATCGACAAATTTTCACGGGGCTTTTCTAAACTAGAAATGTTACTTCATGCTTAGTCTGGGAGTAGAAAACACTCGTTTAAAGCTTCAAATTAAACTTAAAAAAAAGCAAGGAATATCTAAAGATTTACAGAAAATTGGCTAAATTTGGAATACGTATACTTAAAAGAAAAACTCCCTGTATGTTTCACGACAGTATTAATCTTGATTGTGTTGAAATGCCGATGTCTTGTTTTGGATAAAAAAGTATGTTCTATATTCCCACAAACTGCACTTACTATAAACGCACAAGATTTAATAACTGACATATTTTATTTTGACGTTACACGTACCCTTTTTACATTAGTCCTAATTTGCATTAGAACTACTAAAAATCGGAACCAATGAAATCGCACCCAGAAGAATGTAAATTGGGTTGACTATATTACCATTAGAAGTCGTAGCCAATCACATTGCACTCAATGCTTCGATTCGTCCCAGATTAAATCGAACATACGAAAATTTACAGGGAAAATTTTCTGGCATGTTTGGTGTTACTTAAAACTCTCTGTATACATGCGACATTAAGAGTTTAAAAATTCAAAGAAACTGTAGAAGCATTCATTTACAAGAAACAGTTTAAGTTTTTTCCTAAATGTTATTTTATTTGTGCAGTCGTTTATATCCAGAGACAACTTATTGTAGATTACTGCACAGGAATATTTTGCAGATTGTTCGTAAAGTGTGGCTCTGTGTGCAGTCATAAAAATCTGTGCCTTGTTTCTTGTATTATACTCATGGTAACTACCATTTCTAGTGAATTGCTTCTTGTTATCCCACACATATACGGCACACTTATAAACATAAATACATGAAGTGGTTACAATATTATTTGATTTAAATAAGTTCCGGCATGAGTCTCTTTTTATAATATTAAATGTTAGTCTCAAAATATGTTTGTACGCCACAAACAAAAAAACGATTTAAGTTGACTCTTTCCCTGACCATTATATTATAGGTTAAATGTGGGTAGGCCAGGGAATAGTACATATTTAAAAGTATGTTTCTTGATAACTTGGGTACCAATTTTGATATTGCGAAATATGCAGTATTTAATTTATTAGACATAATAAATCGGCCGACTTCACGACATATTATCATCCAGATAGCTTCCTAAGAATTTAGTGCTACTTGAGGTGTTAATTAAAGAATTTTGCACTGATCTTTTGTTATAATATTGATTTCGGATGGTTTTATCACTATTCAGAATTAATGTGTTGTTATTACACCGGTCGCAAAATTTTCGTCTTATTGTATTTATTCTACATGATAGTTCGTCAGTGGTCCGAGTGTTGATCCTTGAACTACTTCTTTTGGTATCGTATAATCATTCAATACCGTGTCATCAATCTGGACGTATAGATGTCTATCGGTGAGGAAGGATATTATTATCTCTAAAGCATTACTACGAACACCGATCGCAGAAAGTGTTTCCCTCATAAACACTGCATCGATAGTATCGAACGCACATGAAAAGTCATAGAAAAGTCCACTAACACACATTCCTTCGTATAATTTCTCGTAATTTCCTCCAATACTTCAAAAGTGGCTGTTTCGGTAGACCGACTTTCGCGGAATCCGTATTGATGTGCTGTTATAATTTTGAATTCATTTAGATATGACCAGAGTCTCCGTGCTATTACCTTTTCAAGTATTTTAGAAAATTCGCATAAAATTGATATAGGCCTGTAGTTTTTCATTTCCATTTTATCACTTTTTTGTAAAGTGAAATAACTTTAGCAACTTTAAGAGAGGTTGGAAATGTTCTGGAACTAAATGCTAGGTTCATCAGGTACGCGAATGGTTCAGAAATCTTATTAGCGACTCCTTTTATGATTGATGAGGAAATATCATCCTTGCCAGCGCTATTCTTATTTTTCAAATGATTAATTATATCCAGTATTTCTAGTGGCGATGTGGGTTCCAGAAATATAGAATGACTTAGGATTTTGGAAGTTGTGCACGCGTTTGAAGTGCTGTTTCCGAAATGATCTTAAATTTTTTGATATATTACTTCAGAATAGTATTGCGCGAATCGGTTTGATATTTCGTGCTTGTTATCTAGTATGTCTCCGTTGGTATTATTAATTTGTATTAATTCTATCACTTGATTATTACCCAGTTCTTCTCGAATAAATTGCCATATCTTTTTTGGTTTATTTTTAGCCTTTAAGATTGTTAGGCCAAAATGGTGTCTTTTGGTATGTTGAATAAGTTTATTGTGATTTTTGTTCAGCAGTATACTTTTCTTTTAGTGTCAGTGAACCAGTTTGTTTTATCAGATAAAACAATTATTTTAATTTTTCTGATGATTGCCAAACATCTTTACTAACCCATTCATTTGATTTTGTTTGTAGTTTTTTTTAAACTTTTGGGCAAGTTATGTTGAAATAATGAGTGAATTCATCAAGAAATACGTTAAAAGCTAGATTTACATCATTTCCTTTGATTATTTTCCATTCAACTTTTTTTAATCGTTCAGAAAGTTAATCTATTGTATGTTGATTTATTATTCGCACAGTTGTTTGGGTTTGTTTCAGAGGATTGTGATTGCGCTATGCAAACATTTTTATATCATTAAGCATTATTTGCGCTAAATGGTCTGATAGATTTACATTGAGATTTTTGCATTCATAACTAGACAAATTAGAAATCATATAGTCAATTTGTGTATCTATTGTTGTATCTATTCTAGTTGATTTATTTAATATATTGTTCAAATTAAGCGATAATAATACACGGGATAGCATTCTTTGTTCAGTTGGATTCGCCATAAAATTCATATTAAAATCTCCACATAAGATGATATTATCATAGAGCCTGTTCATGGTTGTCAGCAGGGAGCCTAGATTATCGAAAAAAATAATAGTATTTGTTGGTTTTTTTATTAATTAATAACGAACATATTAAAAATTCAATTTGAGACTCGACACACATATGCTTCATTCTCTTATCTTCTCTACACGTATATGCTGAGTCCGATAAGATCATACCGCCTCCATGTTCGTGTACTGTTCTTGAGAAATAAGATATTTTTTGGTTTTGTTTTTATGCTAATTAAGTAAATATTATATTGAGTGGTCCATGTTTCTGTTAGACATATAATATGTGGTTTTCTATCAATAATTGCGCATTCAATTTCATCTGATGTATATTGCACACTTCTAATATTTTGATTTTCGTCAATGTTTAAGATTTGTATCAACTTTCATAAAGGTATAAATTGATTAATTCAATTCTTAACGACTTCGCAAGACTTTGCTTCTATAAGCAATTGACGTCAGTTTTGTGTGGTTTGTGGTTTGATCGTTTCTGCAAGTTTTCATCAATGCTTGACGATTTTACTTTGAATTTAATGTATTTTAATTTTTTTTCCGGATTTATCATTTATCATTTTTTACCATTTTGGTAATTATCTCCCAATTTTATTTCATTTAACGATTTTGACGATTTTCAATAAAGTTAGTTTGTCATACAATTTCACATTTTTTAATGAATTACAACGCACAAAATGCCAGACATTCGTTGCTTTTATTAAACCGTTCAATGTGTAACTACTAAGGAGTGTCTTCCACTTCTTGATTTAGCATGATTTAAAATTTCGAGTTTAGAAAGCCTGCAAAATCTAGTTTGGTTGCATAGCGAAGCGGAGCGACTAAACCAAATTTTGCAGACTTTTATAAACTCAAAATATTACTTCATGCGCCACGCGTATAAAACACTTACTTATTGTAAAGTTCAACGACATACTTTCATCTGTAATAATATATCACAAGATTTGAAATTTAAACATTTATTCTTGTATGTTTTATTTCAATCTCTGGTCTAAATCCTGGTTACTTCTATACTTAAGTCATTAAGCAATTTCACGTTTTTATGTACCTAATAAGTTTTACCCCGAAATTGTGATTTTCCCATAATTTGCCGGTAAACCGGTTGAGTAACATTATTATACAGAGTGTCCCATCAGTGCGTTCTGGGAAGATATCTTAGCTCTCGTTAAGGATAGCAAAAAAGTTTCTTGAACGGGAACTTTGATTGGGCCCATAATATCAGTAGCAGATGCAACTGTCTTGTGTTAAATGGATTACCTTGTATATTATTTGATTTTATTATTTTCAAAGAAAAATTGTTATTTTATTAAAAATTATTATTTTTATCCATAAATGTAGGATAACTCCTAAAAGGTACGACTTAAAACAAATTATTTCTTTTAAATAAGACTCATTTTTGTGAGGGATAAAACCAAATATTACACTTGTTGACCTATTTAAAATAAGAAAATTGCATTCTCTCCTGTCTATATGGCGCACCCTGTATATATAATGGCTGCAGCCCTTATGTGCGAGCCTGCCACTGAATGATATTGGATGGAAATAAATTTAATTGTAAAATTCACAAGGACATAACATTTTCGGCAATTTGAAAGAAATTAATGTCAGTAGTAAAACTTAATTTATCTTTTCTCTTTTATCTCTAATTTATTGATTGATAATTAAGATATAAATATATGAGTTAGCTCTTATTCCTTTTAGCCCTGGAATTTTTCTGGGTCCAAAAAAATGTTTTGTACACCGCATATTATTTATTACTATCTTAGATATACAAAGAGATTTTCTTTAAGGTGTGCATATCTCAATATACTGTATGCGTTTTAAATCTTCGGATATTCCGTTTTTTTACTAATATTTCAAATTAAAATTTCGAACGAGTGTTTTCCACTCCCAGTTTAAGCATGAAGTAAAATTTCGAGTTTAGAAAAGCCTAAAAATTTTCAGGATTTTCTAAACTCGAAATTTTACTTCATGCTTAATCTGGGAGTGGAAAACACTCATTGAAGACTTTAAATTAAACTATTTTAATAACAAACGATTATCGGAAAAGTTACAGCTTATACATACATGTATGTATATTTAAACGAAAAATTTCCAATAAGTTTACCAAATTTTAGTGGTGACAAATGCCACCGTCAGGGCCGAAAGGGTTAAAAACTTTTATGAAAATGTGTATAAATTCAAGTCTTTCTTCTTCGTTGAATTGATAAAGTAATAGGACTCATTATTCTTTTTTTTTAATTTATACGAATTTAGATCTTACTTCTTTGTTAAATCGCTAATGTAAAAGTACCTAATATACCGGGTTACTACGATAGAAATAAACACTTTCAATTAATTATTAATCCAAAACAAATGGTGTTTTTATGAATTCGTTTACACTGTTTAATAAAGTAATATTTACAGTTTACTTTGGGCACTCACAGATGCCCAATATGTGTTCCTTGTATACGAATTAGTTACACTTTTTTTGAAGTGTAAGTTTTATGTAAATATGTTTTGACAATAAAATTATGTAATTATAATTCATAAAATTGTCATATGATGGAATCATTAATTCAGATCTATACAGTGTGTTATTATTTCTTCTTAACTTGATTTCTACTTCCTAACCCACTGAAAAAAACACAATCAAGAAATGTAATATCAATTTCACAACTAACGTTCATGTTGATTGTAACGTTTAACCAAGATGCAACGTTGCTGATGTAACATTTTAAAACTGTGTTTGCTCAGTGAGATAGAAAACAAAATTAAACATAGAACAAATGTTGTTAACACAGTAGTAGAACTAGGACGAATACTAAATAAAAAGATCACTAATCCAATCACTAATCCAAATCACCTAATATGATTCATATCACGATTGGTAAGAGAAAAATAGGACTCGAATGGAAGATTCGAATCCTGTTTTTCGAAACTCGGATATAAATCCTTTAAATAAACATTTGATTTATTTTTTTTGCAATCATTAACATTTAATGACAGTTTAATTAACTAAAATATTCAAAACCTAATTATTTATTATATACATTGAACATCGTTGATAACACACTAAATATCTGATTCCGTGTTATTCTAATTAAAGATGATGTATGTGTTTTTGACATTTGGCGATTTTGTATTTTCCTTTATAACTTGGTTATTATTGATGATAGAAGAATGTTTTTTTTTAGATTAAAGAGGCTCTTTTTTATGCTTTTTAATAATATGTAGTTAGCTTTACCGCGGAACAAATATTTTACGCACACTAACTTCACTTTTTCATATGAACGTCCAAGTTGGCTGTAAGCTAATTTAATAAATTTTTAGTTCTCTTAAATTTAATGTACCATTTGATAAGGTTGTTAAAAGAAATGAATACAAAAATAAAAATATAATTCTAATAAGCCCTGAAATTTAATGTTAGAACAAAATGATATTTACACTTTATAAATTTAGTACAAGTGGGCAACAAATTAAAACTTTTGCTTTGTGTTAAAACTAACCACATATTTAAATGCATAGAAAAATGTCTAATATAAAAAAAATCATCCTTCTATCATCAATAATAACTAAGTTATGAATGAAAATTAAAAATACGTGTCGACGTAAGTATGCAATATATAGGAAACTATTTTTTACTGATTTAAAAACAATCCTTCAAAAGTTGGGACTTGGTCTAACTGATAAAAAAGACAAAACAAATCACATATTATTTTATATGCGTAAGATAACAAACAAGTTCAATCAAGTATTCTCAGTGATTATTTATACTAGAGAAGTTACTCATATGTTGTCCACGTAAGTAGGACACATTGTAGATATATGTATATACAGAGCAGAGCTGGGCAGGATTCGAATCATTCAGGATTAGAATCCTGGATTCGAATCCTGGATTCGAATCCTTTTAGAGGATTCATAAGAGGCATTCGAATATTTTAATTCAACTGAATTCGTGATCCGGATTCCTTACATTTTTTTAAGAGGATTCGTATTTGAATCCAAATGTGGGTGGTTAGAATATTAGAAATTAATTGTAAGAATTAACTTGAAAAATGTATTTTGTGTGCTTTTAAATATCTCGTTAAATCACTGTTTTATACGCGTGGCGCATGAAGTAAAATTTCGAGTTTAGAAAAGCCCCGTGAACATTTGTCGAGGGTCGCGCAGCGACCCGAGCTTGCTTAGTCTGGGAGTGGAAACGCTCGTTCGAAACTTCAAACTAAATGCTTTGATAAGAACATTAAATGACTAAAAATGTTTTTAAAGATAATAATATAGTTTTCAAAATTTTGTTTTACATTATTTGATTTGGTCAATTTGAATATAATTCCATGACTTTTCTCTGACATTCTTGGTTTTAATGATATTCAGTAAATTTTTTATTTACGTAATTTTCAGGCATTCGTCGATTTTGTAATAGAGTTCAATTTGAAGTTTTAAACGGGTGTTTCCACTCCCAGGCTAAGCATGAAGTAAAATTTCGAGTTTAGAAAAGCCCCGTGAAAATTTTTCGAGGGTCGCGCAGCGACCCGAGACAAATTTTCGGGCATTTCTAAACTCGAAATTTTACTTCATGCGCCACGCGTACAAAACACTGATTTGAAGTGAAGTTCAAAAACACACAAATACATCTTTAATCAGAGTAACAGGAAATCAAATATTTAGTTTGTTATCAACGATGCTCAGTGCTAATAATAAATAATTAGGTTTTGAATATTTTTGTTAAAACAACTTGTAACGATATTTATATATTAATGGTTGCAAAAATATAATAAAATCAAATTTATTCCTAAAGGATTTGTATTCGTGATTCGAAATAACAGGATTCGAATCTTTGATTCGAATCATATTTATTTCTTACGAATCCTATATTCGATAATTCGTGATTCGAATCATATTAGGTGATTCGGATTCGTGATTCGAATCCTTTCTACCAGGATTCGTCCCAGCTCTGATACAAAGTGAGTTTTTTTTTGTGTTCTCTATTAGGATCTTGGAAATCTCCCTTATCTCCCTTAAAAATGGTGAAGTAGTGCAGTTTCATGAGCTGAATAAAAAGAGATTTGTAACTTTTTCTAAGAAGTCAAGGGTTACTAGATATTTTGTAAAATATTAAAAGTGCTCTGCTAGTTATATTATACTAAGTAAGTATATAATTAATATTTTATTAGACTAATTGTTATAAAATGAGCAATGATTTACACATTACAATTACATTGTCATTGCTAATTCAATATTTACATAATTAATTACAAAATGCCATTTCATTGTTTACCAGTACAAGTGCACAGCTTAACATATAATGGCGACAATTTACCCATATAAATATTTGAAAATTACTTCAAAGGGCATACAAAATAATCATTTAATCACGCATTGGATTCCCAACATATGCATTTATGTTAATTAAATTAATTCAATATTTCTATTGATAATGTATATAAATATTAAACATCTTTTTATGGGGGCGGCGGCCCCAGGCGCATCAAGCAGAGGTCATTGAAGCCAAGGATCCGAATCAGAAATTTTGAATATAATCAGATATTGTCATTATAAACATGGATTGATGATGGTATATGAAAACAAAAATTATAATTACTACAATACAATCCATATATAAATGACATTCTATTAAAGTTACAGAATGTCATAATTATCATGGGTTGGCGATATATAAAAACAAATTTAATTTATTTCAATAATGAAAATATAGAACAAACATTTTAATTTATGAGAAAATCGATGATTTACTTAAGAAATCGTTTTCAGTAAAAAATTACAATTATGTTAGCTCTGTTTATTTACTTTAATAGACAATTTTCGATATGAACGACACGATAATTCCAAAATTTTATTTTCTCATAAAAACGGGAATTACATTAAAAATGTCTTTCTTGAAAAACATTTTTTTTGCTTGAAATTTTTGAAGTACGTTTGTGTTATTTTTGAAGTGTCAGTTATAAATTGAATTGAATTCAATATCGTAATTCTTTATTTCAGTCAAAAAAAACAATGTCGAATACGTTTGAAAATGTACGTAGATCTCTAAAAACATCATAAACTACTATTCAAAAATAGTAATAATGTTTAAACAATTGTATAGCTGGTTCCATTTAAATAGGCAAAACATTAAAAATATTTGTGCTCATAAAACCAACAGTTATAAAATGCGACTCGTTTAACTTATCAAAAGTAAATTGCGGCATCGAAATGAGATTGTTTTTTAGGCAACTTACTCATATTACAACAGATCTTTCAGGTCGACGTAATTTGGATGGGTCAGTGGCCAAACCAAACGACTCACTGCCCAAGATACCATAGGCAAATCACTTAATTAGCCGCAGAGATAAACTCTACAGAGATACAACTATGTCCAAACTTCTTTACATTTCTCTCCTAGTTAAATGAAAGGAGCCCTAACTACTGTTAAAAAATAAAAAATATAAATTACTGTCAAAAGTTGGCAAAAATATTACAATCGTTAGAAAAAACAACTGTTTTTATTTTATTTATAATTGTCAACAAATATTATAACCTTTAAAATATGTCATTACTGTCACAAAAAAACATGATCTCATAATTCAGATTCGTTACGTTATTTTAAAAGGATTCATATTCGATTTCAAATCTAGGTTGTTTGAAAGGATTCGAATACTTACAAAAAGAATCCGCGCAATGAATTCGTGTCATCCCGCTTGGTGGGGTGAATTAAGGAATTGCACGCTATTTTATTCACAATTAGTATATCTATAAGGAAAAAATGTATGCAAATATTTTTTAAATTTTCGAGCAAAATAATTGTATTTAGAAAGCAGTGTTTTTAAAATTATGTTTCTTGAGTTAAACAGCAAATTTTTCTTTAGAGGGTCTGTTTTATGTTTAGGTTAGGTTATTTTTGTTTAGGTTAGGTTTGGTAACCTTAGGTCAGGGCAGGTCAGGTTAGGTTAGGTTATATTTATTTAGATTAGGTTAGGTTACCTTAGGTCAGGGCAGGTTAGGTTCGGTTAGGTTACTTTAGGTTAGGTTATGTTATTGTTTGTTTAGGTGTTGTGTGATACACCAACTTAACAATTACCGATATCCGATTTTATAATCGCATATCGGTTATTGTTTAGTTAGTATATCACACAACACCTGAACAATCAATAACCTAACCTAACCTAACCAAATATAACCTAACCTAAACATAAAACAGACCTTCTAAAGAAAAATTTGTTGTCTCAATAGCAAAAAAAAATTGGATTGGTCCCTCCGCTAAACGGAGCTATCAATCCAAACTTTCAGGCTTCTCTAAACTCCAAATTTTACTTCATGCGCCACGCGCACAAAACACCGATTTATCAAAAGTTTAAAATTATTCACACACCCATCAATTTTGATTAGAATAACACAAAAGCAGATTTATAAGTAACGATGTATTTGTTACGCTTTAGTAAATTATTATTTAATTTACTACCGAATGCAATTTCTTGATATTTTGCCGAAAAAAACTCATATAATTAAATGTTGTTGCCTTAAATTGACGTTATTGACGTAGTTAGCATAAATTATAATATATTTATTAGTGTTAGTACTAACAGTATAACATTTATTGTACAAAGGGTTTATACGATTCTTAGAGTTAATCAGAATTTATTTTCACATATTTTTCCATATCTTAAAAACAAATGATGCTTGATAAAATTTGTTAAAGTAGTTTTATTATGTGTTAGAAAGGGAAAATTTAGTCTTATTTAACTGTTTTCGTATTTCTAACAGTTTACGAAATCCCAATGGTAAGCCTGATTAAACAACTAACCTATACTAACTAAACCTAACCTAACCTAACTTAACTTAAATATATAATTTTTTGCTGTCCCTAAAGACCAGCATTAAAAGGTATGCAATCGTCAACCATTTGTTCATGGAGTGAACTATATTAGAATGAATTAAATCGTAATTTTGATATAATATCACTAAAATGTAATAATTCAATAAAAACGATAAGAATTTAAATAAGTATAGGCACATTTGTCATTGATAAGCAGTTCACCCTAATCATACGGTCATCCGTTTCCATTGATGGTCATTTAAATTATGTATTAAATGCGTTTTGAAGTAGGTATAGTGTATTCATCGCTTTTTTGCTGAGCAAAAATAATCGAACTTGAATACCCTCAATAAAATTATAATCATTATACAACCTTGCGGCTACCGGCACTGCGGGGGGTAGTTGGACTGGGACGACAAAGACGCTAAATGGTTTGGTTTGCCGTTTCTTCTTCTGCTGGCTCAAAATATACCTGCGATCCTGACCCTTCGCACTATTCAAAGGTCGCGAATAAAATAAACGTATCTTCCAATATTTGATTTTTTCTTTCAGCGAAACCTCACACTTTTGGCATAAACATAGGTCTTCGTATGCAAAGCATGCCCTGATCAGACGTATATTTGTAATATTGAAAATTGTAGTAAGATGTTTATCTAACACTTAGGGGAAAGTGAAAGGTTAGAAATAAATTTTCAATAATTTAATTACATTGACATTTAACAAAACAATATTTGCATATGCAAATATAATATTTTAAACAAAATACTGTTAACTAAACATTTTACTAAAATTCTTATATACATTCATAACTATTAAATTAAAAGTTAAATTTCTGAATCTGAGGAGTCTTCGATTTTGTCGTCGGTATCTTCCATATTAATAATAAATTGAAAATTTGAGTCATATGTAATATATTCCATTTCCACTTTAATAGTATGTTTCACACATCTCGACCAGTGAAGCGAGGTTATTTTTTTCATTTCCATATTGATACTATCTATAACTGTTTTGTTTAAATTCGGTGAATTGTTATTATTTCTTAATGTTCGCTTCAATTGGGCCCAGATTAAATACAGTGATACGGGGGTAGCGGTACCACCGTATGCCCATGTTTTTCCGCCAATGTGTCAATATAAAATTGTTTTTTGTTTGTTTGTGTTTTCAACACTTCTAGAAGCTGCGACTTTGTATAGTTGTCCTCGTAAAATAAATCATTTTTATATAAATAATCAGATATTTCTGATTTTTTACTGGACGTAGTAGGTGCCTTATCAATTTGTCGACTATGGTATAATGCATGATCCATAACTATTACGGAGTTTTTGGCCAAATTCGTTATCAATTTATTTTCGAACCAGTTTTCAAATAAAACCGCAGTCATATCGTCATGATAATCAAGGTGGCATTTAGAGATCTGCGTTCCCGATAGAAGTAAACAATCCTTTACCCATCCATTTTCGTTGCCGCAATGTAAAATTGTTATTCGTTTTCCTCTAGATAGAGGAACTTTCATGATACTATTATCTGCCTGGTCTGATCACATATTTTTTTAAGTATCATGTGTATCAAACCAAGTTTCACCTAAATAACAAATATTTCTTCCAGCGTCTCTATATTTTTGAATTTTCTGTAAATATTCGTATCGCCATTTTTAAATATTTTCCCTTTCCATTAGATGCTTCCTTTTATCTATAGTGGCGAATTTAAATCCATTGTCCTTTAAGGATTTCCATAATGTTGTTGGACTACACGATATAATTTCCCTTTCTTTTAGAATATTATTAATAATTTTTAGTGTAGGTGCCTTTTTAGCCTTTATTACTTTATAAGTAATTTTTCTAATTTTATTGAATACTTTAGGCGTAATTTTTTTCACAACCCCTTTATCGCACCGATTTGTTATTTGGTCGGTAGGATTTTTTATTATGTGGCTAATTGATCTTGCAGAAACATTGGTTAAAAGTTCTGCTTTTTCCAAAAAATTCTGTACTCCAAGAAACATCTTTAAGACCTCGATATACGTACTTGCGTTTCGCGTCGGGTGAACAATTATTATGTTTCGCCTGGTTATTTCGTTAGCGGGAACTTGGGATTTTTATAACTAATAAAAAACCATTATGAGATAAAGATTCTATAATTGAAAATGTAAAGCCTTGTTCAGAGTTCATTATTTACACCATTTACATTCCCCTGTTTATGTAGTACAAGTGAAAACAATGTATTGAACTTTTTTGGGTAAATATAATCACAATTTTAACGACAATATCCGTTTTGACATCCCTATAATCAATTAAAACCATTTTTTTTAAATTTCTGTCTGCCCGGCTAGCGGAAACAATTAGACATATCGACATAAAACTTATCATATTTGTAGGTGCTAAAAATATTTTGAAAACTGAAAGTGGTAGTTTACTGTTAGCGGGTTTTTAAATGTTTCCCGATACTTTGTTAAATATTTACCAAACCAAAAGATCAATTTTACCAAAACAAAATATATTTTTGTCATAATATGTAAAATATGTTAATAATAGTGTTTTTTTTATCTAGTTGTCGGTTTATATCTGTGAAAGTATTGGTAATATTGAAAACTGCTTTACATAAAGTAGATAATGAAAAATTAATCATAAATTGTAATCACCAGAGAGCGGATAAAAAGCATACAAAATGTGAAATAAAGCACTTAAAATAGCACTACATTTAGAGAAAAAAAGCATATAAACAGCATTAAAACAGGATAAAGGCATTTAAAAGGCATTAAATGAGTAAAAATACATAAAAACTATAACATTATTTAGTATTCAATATGCTTATCAATATTTTTTAAATAGAAATTCTAGAACTAACAGGTTAAAAAAATATTTTATTTACGTCTTATGTCATGTAGGAGTATTTCAAAATAAAAGGTTTTTCATTTATACATTTCAAAATATCTACAATTTGATTAAAAACATTTAGACCCTTTCTTCAACACTCTATTTTGTAACCAAATGTACATTTCGAACACAATGTGTCCATTATCAATGGTTTGATACTAAATACTAAAAAATAAAAATTATTTTTTAGTATTCAGTATCAAACCATTAATAGTGGACACATTGTGTCGGAAATGTACATTTGGTTACAAAATTAAGTTTGGAATAAAGGATCTAAGTGTTTTTAATCAAATATTATCATCTTCAAGTAACTTAATCATTGGGTTATTTATTCATGAAAACAATTGACCACTAAACCTTATTCTAAACAAGGGTTTGCCAACCTTTTTTTATCTACTTTAAACACTTTTATTAAGATCAAATATTTTTCAAAACTTTAAGAAAATGCTTTAAATAAGCATAATAATCTAAAATGTGCATAAAAATTAAAAATAAGCACAAAAGGGCAAAAAGCAAAAAAACTCTTAGTGCCAAATTATCACATTATTCGTGATTCGTATACATTTATAGAAACTCTCTCGATGCTATATATATTAAGCATAAGCATAATAGCTAGAAATCCGCTGTCTAGTAATTGTCATAGCTTTCGGTCAATAAGTGTTGTGTATTATAAATCAGAATTAGCTTTGCGTATTTTCTAGCTATAATGCGCTCTTTTATAGTGCGCTTTACCCTATGAAATTAATATTACTGATTTTTTTTTTGTTATTATTTCGAATATTTTAATTCTTTCTTTACACATCCGTCTAAAATTGATTTGCAATTTTGATTTAATTTAATTTTTTATTTTATAATTAATAAAATTAAAAAACAAAAACAAAAAATATGACTTCATCATGCACTCTATAACGATTTTATGATTATATAATTCTAATATCATATTCTCGTAACATCTATAGTTATAAAAACAACCTTTTCTATTAAAAAAATTAATCGTAATTAACCGTTTATAATATCATTACAGACCATTTTATTAGACAATTAATATTTTTTCAAGCAAGAGTTGACAATTATGTACCAAAATATATATTAGTATACCACCACTTTGTGTGCCTTCATAGTATAAAACGATTTTAAATTATAACGACGGTGAGGCTTGAGCGCAGCTTAAATTTAATCGACTCAGGGAATCCCAAAACGCATATATCTTGTTATTCTTTTTTTACGTAAAAATATGATATAATTTTGTAAAAATAATAAAACATGTAATAAAGATATTATTAGATATTAAAGAAGTGTTCTTATAAATAAATTAATATTGTTCAATGTATATTCTTATGTTTTAAAGTATGTAGAATACTATAACATAAATGAATTCTTACAATTTTTAATGCGCTGGACACTGCTATTCTGAACATGGCTTTAGCGATTTGGATCAGTAAAAATATTTTTATAATACTTTCAATAATATTTTATATTTATATGATATTATTAAATATATACCCTGGCTCTTTACTGAAATTCTAGTGTTGCTATTATCTGCTTTAACGGAGCCCTCAATCAACTGATTTTGGTCCATGATAAAACAATTATCCCAGGGTCGCCACATATTTTATTAAAAATAGGTAGTCGTCACAAGCAAAAAATAAACAAAATCCGTGAGAATATAAACTCGTTAGTAAAGTAGGCACAATAAGAAACAATGAGAAAACTGAGAACGAAATATGCACTAACACAATTGCTGATAAAATGATGAATTTTTAACCAAGCAAAACGACCTGTAATGACAAAAATGGGGATAAAAGGAACATTAGAAGCTAATTATCAAACCAATTCACAGAAATACATTCCAAAAAATAAAATGATTGGAATGATTGGACACCCCTAGATCGGTGTCGGTTTCAGGGAACATTTCGAAAAAGATTATTTTTGCTTTCCAAAAACACGCAGGTAGTTATAGATACATTATGTGCGAGGCGAAATAGAACCGATTTAGCATCCTTGTCGGCGCGCACCAACTACCCCCCGCGCTGGTCACCCGTAGTGCCGGTAGCCGCATTGAGGGTATTCAAGTTCGATTTTTATTGCTCAGCAAAAGAGCGATGAATACACTATACTACATGACCCGCATCTTTTTAATTCTAAGCCCTGTGTAAGCGACGACACGAAAATATCTAAAATTTTCAGATTTCTATCTCTTTCCTAAAATGTTGGAGGGTAAGGGGAAAGAGACCGAGTACTCAGGGGGTAATCCATTATGAACACCAACCGCATTTTTTTATGTCAATGTCAACCCGATATTAGCAGGTAGTAAGAAGTCTATTTGATTTCAGCCAGCGCGTAGCGTTATATTTTGTCCGACTTGGGGTGGTTGAATTTTTTAAAACGTATCTGACGTTTACATTTCGGTAAATATTGATCATCACATCTGAACGTTATATATTTTAACTTTACTGTAAATCAGTGGTTTATACGCGTGGCGCATGAAGTAAAATTTCGAGTTTAGAAAAGCCCCGTGAAAATTTGTCTCGGGTCGCTGCGCGACCCTCGACAAATTTTCTACGCGGGGCTTTTCTAAACTCGAAATTTTACTTCATGCTTAGTCTGGGAGTGGACAACACTCGTTCTTAGAAGTTTCAAATTAAAGAATCACTCTACTAAGTTTACTAAGTTTATTACAATTTTACAAAGGTTACAGCTCGAAGGACCAATCATGATCTTCGGAGACCGAAGGACAACAGGGAATCGAAGTTTTTTTACAATAAAACAACGAAAATCTGAAGGTTTACTGCATGGATAGGAAAGAACACATCTAATTTTGAAAAAAATATCAAAGTTTTGTTGGTTTTCAGTGCATTTTTAACTTCACTTTAAATCAGTGTTTTATACGCGTGGCGCATGAAGTAAAATTTCGAGTTTAGAAAAGCCCCGTGAAAATTTGTCTCAGGTCGCTGCGCGACCCTCGACAAATTTTCTAAGCGGGGCTTTTCTAAACTCGAAATTTTACTTCATGCTTAGTCTGGGAGTGGAAAACACTCGTTAGTTTAAAATACATCACAATTGGTAAAATATGTATCGTTGGATGCCCGTCTTCAGGGGTGATATGTAAGCAAATTATGGGTCTTAGGAGTTGTCAAATAAGTGAGTTACTCAACTGTTTCCAAGGGAATCTTTACGAACACAAAAGATTAACATTTTACATATAAAATGTACAAAGTGAGAAACTCGATGTCTCAGCTCTATTAAAAGGGAAGGAAAACCGATAGAAAAAAAATCTGAAAAGAGGTTCATAATTGGGATTGAGTAAGGTTTATTTTAATCCAAAATTGCATATTTTTCTAAATTTTGAAAGTGAAGTAATGACGTCATCGAATATTTTTTCCCCAGAAACATACCTATATTTTTGGATATTTCAAAAGAGCTAATTTTTCTGAACTTTGTAGAGAAAAAAATCTGCCATCTTCTTTCGTTAAAAAATTAAAAGCAAACTTAAAAAAAGTATTATCAAAAATTCCAAATTGTCACAACTTAAGCAAGTAGCCTTTGGAAGCAGATAACAAAGCCGCACCTGTCAATAATTAAACTAATGGTTAACAAATATTGTTTTGTTGTCATTTGATTTTAGATTTCAGATTTTTCCATCGTTTTTCCTTTTCATATAATAGAGCGGAGACATCGAGTTTCGCTCACCCTGTATAATAAACTATAAGTGTGATACATCATTGAATTCAGAAAAAAATATTCTTAAAAAAGATATGAAAATCCAAAAGAAAATCCAGAAAACGTGAACGCCATCTACTCCCAATAGCATTGTCGATGGTACTCACAGAATTACTATTATAAATGTCAATTGATTGTGCATTTTGAAATCCAGAAGGAAACTGAACTTCTATAACCATTTTAGTAGTCATATGCAATTTTCATATAAATTGACAATGTGAACGCCATCTGCTGCCAATTTTTGAGTAGTATCGTTACAGCTATTAACAGTAGATGGCGTTCACGTCGTTATTTTAAATGTAGATTACATATGAGACTATTAAAATGAATAAAGATGGTTAGATTTCTTCTGGATTTCAAATTGCACTATAAATTGGCAATTTTAATAGTCATATGTAATTTACATTTAGGTTGACGACGTGAACGCCATCTACTGCCAATAGTCTTGTCTAATGTACTCACAAAACGACTATTATAAATGTCAATTGATTGTGCTGTTTAAAATCCAGAAGAAAACTAAACATCTATAACCATTTTAGTAGTCATGTGTAATTTACATATAAATTGACGATGTGAACGCCATCTGCTGTCAATTTTTGAGCAGTGCTATTGACAGTAGATAGTGTTCACGTCGTTAATACAAAAATAATATATATATTCATTATAGCACTTTTTCCGTCATTTAAAGAATTGATGATTGTCGTACTAAACTTATTTCACTTGCTAATTGCTTGGTTAGAGACCATTTCACATTAAATCAGCGTTTTATACGAGTCGCGCATGAAGTAAAATTTCGAGTTTAGAAAAGCCTAATTTGTCTCAGTCGCTCTGCTGCGCTATGCCCGAGCTAAATGTTCAGGCTTTTCTAAACTCAAAATTTTACTTCATGCTCAATCTAGGATTGGAAACACTCGTTAGATGATCAATCATAACCAGGGTTGTTATGTTTAAAACACTTTGTTTTAAAATAGTGTTTTAAACATGTTTAAAAACAGCCGTCATGTTTTAAACGGTTTTGTTTTAAACATGTTTTAAATCTTAAATTTGTTTAAAACATGTTTTAAACGTTGGATTTGTTTAAAACCGTTTTTTTATTATCTTAACTGCTAAAAATAAATATTTGCTAAATTATATTTTATATTACTTCATTAAAGTTTTTTGTTTGTTTTTAAATTCTAGCTAAATTGTTAAAGATATTTCAAATTACATTTTCAAACATAACATTTTATTAAAATAAAACTGTGTCTGCATAAAAGTAGTTTTTAAATACAGGGATTTTTTCTTTCAGGTATACATAAGCATTCACTGTAAATTTTTCGACGTTCGTTGTTTTTTGTTCAAGACGAGGGTTTTCCACTCCCAGACTAAGCATGAAGTAAAATTTCGAGTTTAGAAAAGCCTGAAAATTTGGATTGGCCGCGTAGCGAAGCGGAGCGGCCAATCCAAATTAGGCTTTTCTAAACTCGAAATTTTACTCCATGCGCCACGCGTATAAAACACTGAAATATCGTAATGTTTAAAATATACGGCTTTAGCAATCTAATATGTAAATGTGGATAAAACTTGAGTTAAATTCTGCGCTGAAAAAATTGTTTAAAGCAGTGATTATAGGCAACCAATAAACTCTAACGTATATTAGGTTGCCTATAACCGTTGTTGTAAGTGTGTGTTTCTTGAACTTCACTGTAAATCAGTGTTTTTAAGCGTGGCGCATGAAGTAAAATTTCGAGTTTAGAAAAGCCTAATTTGGATTGGCCGCTCCGCTTCGCTACGCGGCCAATCCAAATTTTTAGGCTTTTCTAAACTCGAAATTTTACTTCATGCTTAGTCTGGGAGTGGAAAACACTCGTTTAAAGTCTCAAATTAACCGCATTAAAACAACAATTTCCCATAACTTTTAAAATGCTGTAATTATCGGGGTATGTATACTCAAAAGAAAAACGCCCTGTGTATTCTGTTTTAAACACGTTTTAAACGTTTTTTAAACATGTTTTGAACACGTTTTAAACCCATATCATAACCTTATTTTGCATTTTTTTTATTGCTAGATTAGCGTGCTTTATTTAATCAATTTGATTAAAACGTAACTAAATAATACCATTGCATAACATATTGATTAATGCGTTTTACTTTTTTACTTTTTTATTTTTTACTTTGATATGTAGTTTATTTTTTTATTATTATTATTATTATTATTTAGTTAAGAACTGACCTGTGTAAAACATATACATTGTTGTTGCATCAATAAATATGAATATGAATATGAATATGAATTTGTTGGAGTCATCAAATGAACATGACCGACCGTTTAAAACGCTTTAAAAAGGGCAAAAAGGGAAACTACCTGCTATTCAAACAGATGAAGTCAGAAATTGTAACATCAACACACCATAAATTGTGGTTTATTTTCTTCCATTATGCTCCTGCGCTTGTAGAGGGTGTCTCTCTTCAAAATTTGCTGGGTTAGAGATTTTGTAGAGGCCCTCTGTGTAACATATCTGCATTGACACTTTCACAGCTCACGTGATCATTGTTTTAACTCATCTAAATCATTAGGATGCAGAGAGACGTAAAATAACATATCTTCATATAAACAAGTGTTTCAAAATGTCGTTTATCATCAGTTACGGAATTCTTTTTGAACAAATTTAAGCAAGTAATTGCGCCAATTCTGTAAGCGGAATATTACATTTAACGTATATATTAACTATACCTTCACCTTTTAAGTAAATTTGGTATTTGTTCTGTATATCTAATGTGAGACAAGAAATAACATATACGTTAAATTTAATATTTCAGTGCAAAATGCATGTCGGTATCACAAATAAATTTTGTTTTATACAATACTAAAAGAGTCTATTTCTTCTGTGGTAACCCTGTATAACTTCAACGTTGTTGAAGTGTATTTAATTAATTCAATTTAATTTGAGTTAAAAAATTGTGTACAGAAAAATTTATAAATTATCACAAGAGTGAAATTGTAAAAGATCGTTATTCTGTGCAAGGATTACGAGTTATAAGATCGAATATGGTAGAATGTCGAAACGCGAATGTGTTGCAAGAGCAAATTCTAATTGACCTCTTCTGCATCCACCTAAAACCACTCAGGTATAAACACCAAATGACGACACTATCAACAGACCAACAACAATGTCTGAAGACGACGAAACACGGAGGAAATACGACCCGGTCATCTTTAATTGTCCGACCTTTATCGCACGCTTGACTAGTCAAACATTAAGTCATCAGTAAAATTAATTCTGTTAATAATTAATTAAATTAGACTAATTTAATATAATATTACATTTATTATAACATACATACTTTATAAAAAAATACAATTTTGTAATTTATATAGTTATTTTTAACTTTACAATTCAAGTTAAAATAAGTGTATATTATTGCCATAGAAATACTATTAGAACGACAAGAAAAACATGCATTTATATCAAGTGTTTATTTAAAAACCCGATCGAGAAGGCGTTGCCTTTTTGATAGAAGGAAATGGAACAAAAATGTGAAGTCGCACTTAACCCATTAAACGCTATTGATGCATAAACGCAACATTATTAATTTATTGTTAATTAAATTACTAAATAAGTTAATTTCATATATTATATTATTTGACCTGACTTGAAAATGTATGAAGAAAAATGTAAATATTTTATTATTTAAATATTTCGATTTTTACTCACTTTAAAAAAATATATATCAGTGTATTTCTAACTTTACAATATTTCAGTGTTTAATACGCGTGGCGCATGAAGTAAAATTTCGAGTTTAGAAAAGCCTAAAAATTTGGTTTGGCCGCTCCGCGAATCGGAGCGACCAAGCCAAATTTTAAGGCTTTTATAAACTCAAAATTTTACTTCATGCTCAGTCTGGGAGTGGAAACACTCCTTCTAAACATCATTTGTTTATATAATCGATTAATGCCTGAAAGTTTACAGCGTACATATTATGTGTATTTCAAAGAAAAATTCAAAGTATATAATACGATAAGTCATTCATAAACATCATAAAAATATGCGCAGAATTTTACCTAAAATCAACTTTTAGAGTTAACTCTATAATTGCTTGGTCGTTAATAGGTTAAATTCCGTTTTGTTATACCTGACATAAATGTCAGATTGTGTTAATCAGTAGCTCATTAATTTACCTTGTTCTTATAGTTGTTGTGTTGTTTCTTCTTCTTTCATCTGAGTGGGCATTAAAATACCGAATAAAATAAAAACAGTTTTATAAAACTGGTTTAGATTAACATTGACAGGATCACACGTTTTGAACAGTTCATAGCCAAAGCGATGGGGTTTTTAACTGAACACCTGATACTTCTGAGATGAAGTACACTTTATATACAACTAGCCACTAATGAGCAAAGATAACGCTTAGTATTATCGCTAAAAAACTGTTTACTTCTCGTTAATGGACAGTTTAAATACTTAACTAACTAAGATATATGTACATCATTTATCAGTTGCGGCTCGTCTATAAGAGCTACGAATAGCATCTAGTTAAATATATATTTGCTTAAAATAATAAGGCAAAAAATAATTTAGGTAAATGATAAAATAAAAATAATTTCAACATCCACTTTTACTTTAAATAATAGTCTTTTTTAAAAAAAATATATAATTGAAGCATTAGCATAAAATCACATGTAATTAAATATTGTCGGCATTTCACTTTCAGTATAATCGCATTTGACCTGAAATTGGATTTTATTTCGAAACGATATTTTTGCCGTTGTACGATTATGCTAATTGACTAACTTTTAATTACGCTTGTGTCTGTGTGTGCACGTATTGAACGGTACAATGTATTTATTCATGTGAGAAATTTTCTCTAAATTAACATGCCATAAAATATTTCGATCCATCGTTAAATAAATTCAACGAGATGGCATTTCTGTCTTTCTGTAACTCGAAACCTTTTCAAGTTGATTTATGAATTGTAAAATGTTATATTGTTGCATTTACAGCGTTTGTAATGTTTAATAATTTGATGTGGTGGAATTATGATTGTAAATTCAGTTTAATATAATTGTCGATGAAATTGCTAGTAGAAAGTTATAAGGAACAAATTAAGCGTTTCTCCAAAAATATTACATAAACTCTAATCGAGTGATACTTGACCTTTTAATAAGTGTGTGCCCCTAAATATTTTGAAATATTTTGCTGCCCACCTTGATTCAAAATGTAAGACGTCAAAGAATTGCAATATTTTTGATAAAATCAATGTAGTTTTTTTCGAATAATGAAGACATTTTGTTTTAGTGTTTCAAAAACAACAACAATAACTTAGTCATCATTCATCTGCTAGATGAAGCCACTGTGTTGCGAAACAATTGTTGTAGTCTCAACTAATAAACAGTGATATCTTAACCAAGTGAGTTATTTACTAAAAATGATAATAATTTGGTGATTAGTTAAAAATATAAATAGTGCGATACTTTTGGTAATCTATAACTAATTTATCTCACAAAGACGAATTTATTAAACAATCATTTTAAAAACTAGTGTCCGTTTTTACCGTTTTATATTTGTCGGTTAAAATAGACATTTACCATGTCATAAATTTTTTAATAAACCTCATTTGATTTTATTCGATAAATAATTATTTGTCGATTTAACTGCCATTAGCGAAACCCGACAAACTTGTTTACATCCCCTTCCTTGAGATGTGGAACAGTTAAAAAAAACGGATCACATTTGCTATTGAAATGGGAAGAGTTCGACCATCGAATATAGTCTGCAATCCGGCTGCAGAAGGTCACATGTTTAAGTATTGAAATGTTTATGTTAAAATTGATGATTATATTGTGTTTTGACGTAGGTCCATTTTTATAATAAATATAACCTATTTCAATCTTGAAAAGATTTTTTATAAATCCTGTACTTTAGTATTCGTATTACGGAAAAAAAACACCAAGTTCTAATTAACTTATAATCAAATTGATAAGAAGTTTAATGAAATATTAATCAATATTGTTCTATTAATTACAACAGTATTCCAGAAGCTAAGAATTGAATATAATTAATAAAAATGCAAGAAGTATGGTTATTTTCAGGCGCGCACCCAGTGGGGTGGCTCGCGGGCTTGAGCGCCCCCAAAACTAACTAAATCGTAGTATGTCAATTTATATGTTGCCAACAAAACACAAAATACGGACAAAATGTGTTTTGTATAGACAAAATGCGAACTGTCCAATGTTTTTAGACAATAGCCGAATAAAATTGCATTCGTCTGTCATTTCGCACATTGTCTAGACAAAATGCGTTGTGTCTAAGGGTTGCAAGATTTTACATTGAAACAAAAAGTACTGGAAAACATAATTTTGTTTCATAAACAAAATGACAATTTATTTATAAGGAGTATATTTTAAATTTCACTTAAAATCAGTGTTTTATACGCGTGGCGCATGAAGTAAAATTTCGAGTTTAGAAAACCTTAAAATTTGGATTTGCCGGATTCGCTTCGCTAGCGCGCCCCGGCAAATCCAGATTTTCAAGCTTTTCTAAACTTGAAATTTTACTTCATGCTTAATCTTGGAGTGGAAACACTCGTTAAAAGTTGAAAATCAACGCTTTTATAATAAACCTTGCATAAAAAAATTTAAATAAAACTACTCGATTTAAAAAGTAAATAATTATAGGCATAAGTTTTACTTCAAATAATATCAAACCAAACTGGATTAGTTAATAATGAATCACTTTCAATTATGAGATGAAGAATTTTTATACAAGGTTAATTATAAAAGCGTTCAATTTGAAACTTCTAATGAGTATTTCCACTCCCAGATTAAGCATGAAGTAAACTTTCGAGATTAAAAAAGCCTGAAAATTTGGATTTAACGGGGCGCGCGAGCGTAGCGAGTCGCGCCCCGGCAAATATAAATTTTCAGGCTTTTCTAAACTCGAAATTTTACTTCATGCGCCACGCGTATAAAACACTGATTTAAAGTGAAGTTTAAAATATACTCCTTATAAATAATTTGTCACCTTGTCTATAAAACAAAGTGTTGTTTTTTGTTTGTTATGTTTTATCGATTTATTATATAATTTCGGAAAAAAGCGGGAGAATGTCTCGTATTTCTCATAATTTAGTCCCAAAATTTAGCTCCTTTAGTTAATCGGCTCAATTTTGTTGTGGTTTTTTTACATAAAATTAAAGAAAAGAATATGTCCTTACAAATTGTTCATTCGTTTCTATTTCTTTATTATTTTGCGAGCGACAAAATAAAGCACAATGTTCTTATATTTTCAATAATTTTGTTTAACGTTGAGCTTCTGTTATTACAACTTTATAAATTTGACATTTGTCTCATTTGACTCATGCGAACCAAACCCGAAATTATGTTTAAATTCGGACTATGTCTGTGAGCAGTAGACATTTCGCGTTTAGTCTAGGCAAAACGTGACCCCCGCTCCCCCTTCCCATAAGACAGGGATGGGCCTCCTTTTAGACGCGTGAGCCCCCCCTAAGACAAATTTCTGAGTGCGCGCCTGGATATTTTTATAAAATATTAGCAACTAATATTGTAACGTCTTATCAAAGACATAATGTTACTGTTATATGCTTTTATACTTTCTAAATGACCATGTTGAAAGTATTATTAATATTGTAGATATCATTATACAAAGTTTCTATATATTTTGTGATATTTTTTTCACATGTGATTTGGGTGTACAATACGTTAAATTTACAATGCACGTTTTCTAAATTCAAAATTGTGATGAATCACTAACTGAGTTTGTTATAGTTGCCAATGCTCAAGAATTTACTAAAATTAAGTAATTTCATCTCCTTGATGTTTCCTACAAACTTTGAATTAAGCCATATAATAGAACATCGATTGCCTATTTTTACATTCTCCCAAAGAGAAAGCACTAAACTTAAATATTCTTGGATAATATTATCTATATTTCAGTTACATCAAATTTCAAGAAATTTCGAGATCAGCCTATAGCTACGCTTCAGACTTTCAATACAAATAAAAATGAATAAAATTTTCACTCGCCCCAGTTTTGTGTACCTGTTTTAACAACACACTTCAAATTTCGAGATATTTTATTTAAGTCAAATTAAAAACTTTGAAATCAAGTCAAATACATTTCCTAATCCTTATTGTGCATTATCCAAATGTAAACTTTTTTAATGTAATGATATATCAATTTAATTTATAATTGCACAAAAATCTTCACTAATCCTAATGATAACAAACACAATGAAGATATTGTCTAATTTCTTGTGTATTTTCCGTCCTTTATTCTGCATTAACGTTCCATGTCTGATTTTCTAGTTAACATCTAAAACACTGATTACAAAAAATCCAAGGAAAATCGACAAAGGAAACAATTTTCTTATGTAATACATAGGGAATGGTTTTTAGTAGTAATGACATTATTATTGTAATTATCCAATTAATGATTGAAATTGAACCAAACTGGTGTTAGAATTTAAAAAAATATATTTTTTTCTAAGAGTACAAGATTCTTAAATCATTTGATTTAAACATACCTCCCTTCCATAGTAGTTGGTAAATACATATCAAGGCATTTAAAACATTAATTTAATGTGAATTTCAACATACAGGAAATAGTATGTTTGCAAGTATATGGCCATGGCCGTATGCATTTTGAGGCATTAGTTGTTTTTTTTTAATGAGTTCAATTTGAAGTTTCGAACGAGTGTTTCCACTCCTTGATTAACCATGAAGTAAAATTTCAGGCTTTGTAGAACTCAAAATTGTTCTTCGTGCGCCAAGCGTATATAACACTGAAATTTTGTTAAATTCAAAATATTTTTGTTTAGCACTATGTTTTATATTCAGCTTTAGCAGGATATATTTAATACTGATTTAACGGTATGTTTTAAATTTCATAATATTTCAGTATTTTATACGCGTGGCGAATGAAGTTAAATTTCGAGTTTAGAAAAGCCTAAAAATTTACTTTAAACCTAATCAAGGAGTGAAAGCACTCATTCCAAACTTTAATTGATCGCTTGTAGTAAACAACCAAATTTTACAAGGCATCGAAATATATACATTTAAAAGACAATTTTCCTGTATACCGTGTGTCGGGATTACTGCCCGGATAGAAAACACTTTTTAATTGTCCATATTTCGACAAAAAGTCATTCTTTACAAAAATGTTTTGGATGACTAGAATACATTATTTACTATAGAGAGCGTTAAAAATTAAGAAAAACTAAAATTGTCATGAGAGAAAAGCACCTGCAAGTATAATTTTAGAGAAAGATATTATTTGAAAAAGTTTGTAATTGAGAAATATGTTTATATAAAAAATATGAACTTAATAGAACAATTTTAATTGAATTAATTTTAATTATTTTTTTAATTATGTGTCGTATATTTTTAACGTGTATTCATTCAAAATAATTGTATTTATAATAAATGTTTCATGAAATTTGGTGATATTTAGCCAATAAAAATTAGCATATCAAAATTGAATGTCTTGTAAATATCTTAAATAAGTTTATTTGAGATATTTACAAGAGATTCAATTTTGATATGCTATGCTAGTTACTCATATGAAACTAAAATTATACAGGGTGTTTTTCTCTTAATTATACATATCCTAATTATTCTGTAAATCATCACATATTCATTGTTTTTATTTAAGAGTTCAATTCGTAGAGATATTCAATATTTTGAGATTTTTGTCTGATTTTTGATATTTCAAATTTTCGTCATATTATAAAATTATTATGAGATTTTCAATTCATAAAATCTTAGTGAGATTTTCGATGTGTCGAGATTTTTGTCAAATTATAAAAATTTAACAGGAAATTTCTTAAGATTTTCGATATTTCGAGATTTTTTTTAGCTCTGTATGTAAATAATCGATTATTATTAATTTTACTAAGGAAAACACCTTTTTTGAATTATTAATGAATAATGTTTAAATAAGTTATGTAATTGTAATAATTTTATAGTTCTTTATTAATACTGAAAAATATTGTAAAAAAGAATCATTTGATATTCAAAGAAACAATTAACTTTAAATAATGTTGCTTAACAGCTTTATTTGAATACCTTTCTTTTCAAAATAAATTTTGGTCTAACCGATTTCGAGTCAACATACGTTTCCCCTAAATTATAAATTTCGCCCCTAAAAATGTCACTAAATTCCGCCATTTTAGCCGTATAAACCAGGCTTTTAGTTGATTTTTTTTTAAATGAATGGAGTATAGTCGTACTCCTATAATTTTTGAACTAAATATTATGATTTTGCCGAAAGTGGACTTGCACCACTTTCAAAGTAATTATATTTGTAATTTCATTAACTACGAAAATCTATATTGACAAAATGATGGAAATTTTGAAGAATTGTTTTTTGAACTGTTTGTGACATACACCACTTTAAAAAAATATATTAAGTGCCTTCATCTTCTCACCTTGGCTACGCCCATGGACCCATATATTCAGTTACAAATTTGGCCAAAGGACATAGAAACGATAACTCATGGTAAAAAGCCAGCTTATTCATTCATTCATTCCTTCATACCTGCATACATCTTTCAAAAATTGTAAAATTATGCAACAAAACGGTTTTCGCTTATTGAAACCAGTAAATGATCTACAAATCAACCTTACATAATATTAATTATAAAATACGAACTTTGGATTGCTCTAAGGAAAATACGGAAATTTAAATCACAATAATTTATTTAACAAAAGATTTACACAAACCATTTGCATACACTATTAATATACGCTCGCTGAAAGTAACGTTGTTTATAACGAGAATAACACTTAAGTTCAATTAAATATGTAGTCAGGCACTTTTGAGTAGGATTTTTTGTTGTTTTGTTGATTTGTCGTCATTTGTTGCCTTATGAGTAATAATTGTTTATTTTTTGTTCGAGACCGATGTAACTGGTTTTCATTGGGAAAAGGAAGACAATCTTAACGGTTTGAAGGTGACAACAAATTATAGATACAATTTTGTTTGATGATAAAGGCAGTGTTTTCCTCCTTTGTTCTCTGTATAATAAATCACTTGTTATTTCCGATACAATTATAACTATAATAATTATTTGCTGAAAAATAAGAAAACTAATAAAGCAAAAAGAAAGAAAGCAAATTACATTTTTGATATCACGATACTGTCTTACGGAAATACAAATGTGTGTCATGTACAGTAAATTTTTATTTTGTGAATACATAACTCGATGTATAAGCTGTATTCGTTGTATTTGGAGTATCTAAATAGTGTTTTCAGTCCTTTATTAGACATGAAGTAAAATTTCGAGTTTAGAAAAGCCTGGATGGATTTTCTGGGCGTAGCGAAGCGGAGCACCCACCAAATCCAATTTTGTAGGCTTCAAAAGAGCCTACAAAATTACGCGCCAGGCGTATAATACACTGAAATATTGTAAAGATAAAAATACACTGATTACTTCACAATATTTTTGTGATTTAAACGCGCGACGCACGAAGTAAAATTTTTGTTTTGCCGGCGTGCTACTCTTCGTTTCGCGCCGGAAAATGAAATTTTACTTCATGCTTAATAAGGATAAAAACTGGAAATACCTGAAAATGTACAGTTTGTCGGTTTATCGGTAGGTATACCTACCTAATGAAATCAAGAGGAATTTAAGTTTATTTGTTTATTGTATAGAATAATGTATGTATTTATTTTGTATCCTCTGGTAATAAAGATTTGTAGTTGTTGTTGTCAAATTATTTGTATGGTTTTCTTTAAAAAAATATTTGTTTTTCTTACAACTTATTTAGGCAATAATTTAAAATTACCCAAACCCGTTGTATAAATTACAGTTCAACAACGCAATAACGTAAATTAGTTTTGTGCAAAACCGTTTATTAAATAACGTTAGTTAAACACGAATTAAACAAAGAGAAAGGTCAATCTGAAGACGGGATTTCGTTAGTTAACCTTGAACGTTTTCTGCGAATCGGATTTTTTGGATGTTGATTGTTTTATACCTAGAGGTCAAATTTTGTAATCAGACTTCAATCGTCGTCGGTTTGACAAATATAAATATTTTTGGAATTTATTAGGAAATATTTTTGTGATTAGTGCCATTCGATTGGTATATGTTAATTGATTGTATTAATATTAGTTCTACTGTTAATTTATTCCGAATGATATAAATCAATCATTTGCCTTGATTTTTATTGATAAAATACAGGGTGCGGTAGAATCAAGTACCACATTTAATAGATTATTATAAACAAAACTGTAAAGGATACGAAAATTTTGAAAATATATCTGAAAGCACATGTAATAAAGTTTTAATTACCAAGTTAGGTTTTTATAATAATATATTCTGAAGCAACAATTTTTTATCAAATCCTCTGCATGAGTAAAACCCCTCGGATTTCGGATAATTTAAGAAATTTACGTTGGACATTCTCAATAAAAGCTGTTTGCTGCTGACTTAGGGGGAACCATACCAGTGATGCATATTCCAACTTCGAACGTACATAAGCGTTAAAAGCATTTAAAAGCTACAGGATTGTTGAGGTTAGACGAATTTCGGTGAATGAAACCAAGTGACTTGTACGCGGACTTAATAAGTGACTGTATTTGGGGATTGAAAATAAAAGGGGCGTCAAAAATGAGTCCTAAGTCCTTGAAGACATTAACCTTTTCAAGAGTTGTATTGGTAATCTTATATGAGAACTGTATAGGTTTAGATTTTTTGGTGAATGATATGAACTTACACTTATCACTATTTAAGTTGAGCCTATTATTAATACACCAATTCGATATAATATTGAGTGAATTTTGCAAATAAAGACAATCCCCAACTTTATTACTTTTTGCATACATATTTAAGTCGTCGGCGTATAACAAGTGGTAATAAGTTAGATAAGTCATTGATGAATAAATTGAATAGTAGAGGCCCTGAGATGGAGCCTTGTGGTACACCTAAAGATGGAAATTATGAGGTAGATTTATAACCATTCAATGATCTTTAAGATAGGTTTTAAAAATTATGTTGGACAAGTAAAGGCCGTCGTGAGAGATTTATTTTCTCTTCACAGCTCGAAAGTGATCGTGAGTCAAAGTACTTCTGGAATTAGTAGGATGTGGCTAGGTCTCACACCACTGCCATTTTGCAATGAGCCCGTTCATCGGGGACACGTGATGGGAGTTTACTGCCAACTGTTAGAGAATTCTCCGATGACCAGACTATTAATCGTGAACGTGTTTAGGATAGGACCGTTCATTAGATACCAACATACATCACAAAAAAATCCAAACATGTTGAATGTTGAACATTTTGATGAACGGCCCAATGACTGATTCGCCCGTCTAAGCCTCTAGGATTTTTTATGGCGCTACCTCAGAGGTTAGTTCTACAAACATCGTCATAAAATCTTCTAATAATAATAATCTAACGTTAAAACATCTAATGTCTTTAAGAATGTCTGTTCATTTGTTAACATTTTAAAAATTAAAAGTGTTTCTCTAACAACTTTGTATTTTGCATAATTACCCCTAAAAAAGGGAGATTTTTCATAATAATCATTTGTACATATAATTTTTGTAAGTCTCATATATTCTCTATGATGTTAAAAATAGCTTGAGCTATTTTAGTAAAAAAAGTAAAATACAAAAACTGTTAAGTTATTTAAAATCACTTCAAAACGTTTATACAGAGAATGTTTCTTTAGAGTATGCACATCCAGATGTATGCGCTGTAAATTTTAAGACTTTCATTATTATTTCAATAACGTTGATTTGAAGCTTCTAACGAGTGTTCCACTCCTAGATTAAGCATGAAGTAAAATTGCGAGTTTAGAAAAGCCTTAAAATGTTTAGCCTTTTCTAAACTCGAAGTTTTACTTCATGCGCCACGCGTATAAAACGCTGATTTAAGGTAAAGTTTCAAACATACTTTTTAAGTTTTATCTTGCTTAAATAAATTTTACAAACGTTTATTTCGTTTAAACAAATATTGCACTTTTAAAATTGACCTATTTTTCAAATTTAATAACAAATTAATATCGACTTTCTGCAAAAATTCAGTCTATTTAAGACTTTTCCAATAACTTTATGTTGACTAATTTTCTTTGTGATATGTATTCTTACAAATCGCAAAGAAAATTAGTCAACATAAAGTAATTAGAAAAAAAACAATCCTAAAGCAAATTGTTTGAGATTCATGAATTTTGTAAGTTTTATTTACACGAATGGAGCATTTTTAATATTAATTAATCAAAAATTAAACATGAGCAGAATATTTTATACTTCACTTTAAATCAGTGTTTTATACGCGTGGCACATGAAGTGATATTTTGAGTTTAGAAAAGCCTGAATATTTTAAGGCTTTTCTAAACTCGATATTTTACTTCATGCTTAGTCTGAGAGTGGAAAACACTCGTTTAAAGATTCAATTTCAACTCTTTTCAAAAACCACGAATATCTAAAGATTTACAGCGTATACAGTATATTGGGATTTGTATACTTAAAAGAAAAACTCCCCGTATAATGAAATTCTGACTATTTACATCAATCAAGAACACAATTTTTATAATTGAAATAAGTAAGTAATATCAATGTAAAGATATTTCAATTAGAAGTATATATCTTTAAAATATTGTTTTTTTATAATTTAGTTGCATATAAACATATAATTTAAAAAAACAAAATTCATAATTTTTCACTTATTATATTTAAAGTGCTCTAACTTATAAATGACTGCTTATTTAATGTATTTATAAAGTTAGCATTTAAGGATTTAAACAGCTTGAATTTAAAATAAAAACATTGTTTGAGAGTTGCATAATACGAGCACTCAAAAACAAAGTAATGTGGATTTATTTACATATTTATCTTACCGAAATCACCTATTTATAGATTTCAAAAAAAAAAACATTTAAAAAAATCTATCTACATTTTAATTGCAAAAACTTTAAAAAAGTTGTCTAAACATTTTGTTGCAGAGATAATAAATAGCTCGTATTGGCACGAGTACCTTTAATTGTTTATACATTTTTGTAAACATTTTTTGTGTTGAATTACTACACATTTTTGGTTTAATAATTTTATTTTTAAAGGATTGAACAACTCAGAATTTCTCCTTGGTTATAGAAAAACCTTGGGCCAATTTTTATTTTCTCATATAAAGAGACTATTGGAACAGTAAAAAAAGTCGACCTCCAGATTTTGATAAAAACGCATTTTTGGAATGATGTCCGTGTGAATGGCTGTCTGTGCGTTAATGTGATAACTCAAAAATGAAGCGATTAGGAGTTGTACAATTTTATATTTAGTTTTTACACAAAAATTGGCTAAATTCCAGAAACCGGAAATGAGAGCTTTCTCTTGGCAATTTTTAGTTTTCTTGGAATATTCTACTAAATTGACAATGTTATACATAATTTGTTATGGGTCTTTTTTTCCGAGGTATCTCCAAAAATATTTCCACCATATTTCTTTTATTATTGACTCAATCAAAATATGTTTGAAATAAAAGTTTTAGACAATAAAAAATACAATACTTTTATACAAACACGATTTACTTGTGATCCCTTGTATTTTAACGTTATATCCGCGTGATGCATTAAGCAAAATTGGAGTTTGGAAATAATTTAGCAGAAAAAATACATGTTGATAAACATAAACAAAAACAGCGTATGAGGCTATGATAAATTACTTTAAATTGAATTAAAGTGAAGTTGGAAAACAAAAAATGCGGTGCTGTAATGTTAATTCTATGCATATTCCAACTTCGAATAGTAATCAAAAGCATGTAGATTTTTTTTCTAATACATGTAGATTTTTTTCTAATGCTTTTACAGGTCTAGTATTAACTAGCATTACACTGTAACGATATTACCGGCAATTCTATTAGTAAGGCTACTACAAGTAATACTGTTTAAATAAATAACATTATAAGAAATTTCAATTAATTAAAGCAGTATTAATATAATTAAATATTAAAAAGGAATTTGTAGGATTTCACAAAGCACGATAATTTTATCTTAATGGAGTTTTAATACTTCCTATTATCCACTGTTTATAATGCAGCAGATTTATAACAGCAAATCGATTTTGTGTCTATTTATGTTGCTTATCATACAGGGAGTTTAAGTATACATACCCCAATTGCAGCGTATATTTTTCTTTTAGGTATACATGTCCCAATTACAGCGTATATGCTGTAAATCTTCAGATATTGGCTGTTTTGTTTTTCGCAAAAGTTTAATTTGAAGCTTTAAACGAGTGTTTCTCACTCCCAGATTGAGCATGAAGTAAAATTTCGAGTTTAGAAAAGCCTGAAAATTTGGTTTGGTTGCGTAGCGCTACGCAGCCAAACCAAATTTTCAGGCTTTTCTAAACTCGAAATATTTCTTCATGCACCACTCCTATAAAACACTGATTTGATGTGAATTTAGAATGCACTTCATTAGCAAATTGCTGTACTAGTATATTTCGAACTTTACTTGAATTCAGTGTTTTATACGCGTGGCGCATGAAGAAAAATTTCGAATTTAGTAAAGCCTGAGAATTTGATTTAATCGCTCCGCTTCGCTACGCGACCAACCAAATTTTAAGGCTTTTGTAAACTCGAAATTTTACTTCATGCTTAACCTGGATGTGGAAAACACTCGTTTAAAGTTTCAAATTGAACTCTTTCAAAAAACAACGAATGTCGGAATATTTATTTCGTATGCATATGTATACATAAAAGAAAAATTTCCTGTATGTTTAAAGACATCTAAACATGTATTATTTATTGGCATATTATACTATTATTTGTCAATTAGGGATTTACACATTGAAAATTATTAAAGTGCGTAATTGATTGAGTATATTCTATTAATACTTATTTGGAAATTTATGAAATAACTTACTAATATACTGATATATTTAGTCAGTAATTACGCACTTTTGGGTTTTAAACCGATTAATATTTCACAGAATAATTTAATGACATTTAAAATTAAAATTACATTCTTGAAATGATACAGTAAGTCATTGTAATTGTGTGATTCTGAATAATAACACTGTAACTCCAATCATTCATTTGAATATAGCAAGGGCTTTAACTGAATATTATTGTTCGATATTCAGTAGAGAATTGGGAGATGTGTTCAGTAACATTAAAAATTTTGAGAATAGACAATTGTTATATGAAGTCACACAAATATAAACGAATTAAATTTAATGGGATCGAGGTTTGTGTCCATATAACATTTTTGTTTATTTTAAAATTACATTTTCTCATATAAACGTTGATATTGACTTTTAACAGTTTATTTATTAAATAAAATAAACAGCAGATCATTAAACTTAGAATGGTCAAACAAGCACATTCCTTGAAAGTTCAAAGACAACGTTAATTTAATTCTCCTCTCCAAGAATGCGATATTATCTATAATTTCACTGTCCACTGTAAATATTTCATTTCTTGCAATTAGATCAGAGCTGTAGTCAAACCACAAGTCCAGGTCAGGCAACAATTGTGTAGGCCGGGCAAATGTATAAGATATGTCATCCAAGACACAACATACGAAATGCTTCTTTTTCTATGTTCTAGGTTGAGCAAAACGTGAGATATGACGGGACTGCCCGACCTGCCTCCGCCTTGGTTTTTGCCCAGAATTAAATTAAATTAATTATGAATAACGGATTTTCGTACTTATAAACAGGATAAAAAGGAATGCTTGGAAATGAACACTGATTTTGAACTTTATGTAAAGTAAACATTATTATTGTTAACTTCTTATAAATGTAATTAAATAGTTTTTGTGTTGAAAGATTAACATAATGAATTGTTTAAAACATTGAAATGCCATCCTTTATCTGATCGTTGTGAATTTTTGATTGCATTTAATTAAATTTAACATTCAGAGTTTTAACATATACAATTTCTAGGATCTTGCGTATATATAGTTGCATACGTTCCGAGTCTATTCAATAAATATCTGCAATTACAATTCAATTATGAACATTTTATAGTATATTGAACAGACACAGTTAAACTGTTTTAATTATTAAATAAAAATATGTCCTGAACAATAAATAGGCTTTACTAGAAGTGTTTTAATTGGAAGCGATTATTTTGTCACATCCATATTAGTGGCAGCTCGTGAGAATTTTTATTAGTGAAGCTGCAGACATAAACATACAGAGAATTTGAATTTCAAGTATAGATATCCATCAAGATACATATTTACATTTTGAGCTATTTGTTGTTTTTTAATAAGATAAATTTGAAATTACCAACAATATTTTCCACTCCTCCATTAAGCATGAAGTAACATTTCGAGTTTAGAAAAGCCTGAACATATTGTTTGGTCGCATACCGACCACAGCAAATGTTTATGTTTGTCTAAACTCGAAATGCTACTATGTGCGGGAGGCGTATAAAAACTGACATATTGTGAGGTTCAATATATTCATGGTTAGCAGTGCGTGGTACATGATGTAAAATTTCGAGTTTAGAGAAGCCTGAAAATGTAATTTGGTCGCTCCGCTTTTAATACGATATCAAACCAAAATTTTAGGCTTATCTAAACTCGAAATTGTACTTAATGCTTAATCAAAGAGTGGAAACACTTGTTTGTCAAATTGAACGTTTTAAAAAAACCAATGAATGTCTAAAATGTTACAGCGCATGCATTGGAATATAGGGTGGCTAAATTTGTAGTTTAAATGGAAAAAAAGAACGGATGGAGTATCCTAGATCTCTTTTTTTTTTAAATAACTAAATACTGAAAACAAAAAGCGCCTATTGCCATTTGTTTTTGAGTTATAGCCAATATCTAATTATTTTCTATTTTAGATTTACATTAATATCTTAGTTATTTATTATTTATTTAAAATAATAGTTGTTCTTCCGGCACTTTTTGAAGGAGAATTAAATGAGATAAACAGATTATTGATATCTTTATTAATAACCAAGAGAGAATAAAAAAGAGAATAAAAAGGTGTCTATAAACTGTCGGCGTCATATTCTCCTAATATAAACCGCACTATTTTTTAATATAAAATTGCATTTTTTTAATGAAAATACTGCGAAATTCAACAGATATTTCAAATTTCTAAAACAGATATTAACATTTTTAAAAGTTGGTACGTACGCACATGTACAGAGTGGCCCAAATTGAATGTTACTACAGGGAATCTCGGTTATTAGAAGAGATAGAAAAAAATCGATAGTACATCCTCGAGCTCTTTTTTCTAGGCAAACTCAATGCCGAAAACAGAAATTAGCTATAGTCTTTTGTTTTCAATAACTGTATTGTTTCGAGTTTACGTGAAGTGATTAATCACAAATAGAAAGACTGTTATTCCTTACTTCATTTTTTTAATAAAAAGTGAAGTAAGGAATAACAGTCTTTCTATTTGTTTTGTTTTCAAGTTGTAGCCAAAAATTTAATATTTTCTATTTTCGATTTTTATTAATATCTCAGTCATTTATTATTTTATCAAAATAAAAATTGTATGTTTTTTTTGAGGAGAATCGAATGCAGTTTACAGCTTATTTCTATCTTCATTAATAAAAGAGATACAGCCCCAAGTTATATTTTTTTTAAATGGAAGTCATAGTTGGCTGTGCTATTAAAAAGAACATGTTGATGTTTTATTTGAAATTTTTGATAAATATTATATTTTATTAAATTTAAAATATTCTTATTAACCGCAGTAAGCATGTTTATTTATATTAAATTAATAACTGCTGGAATTTGAGTAGGCTTATAGTAGGATGTGATAATAATTACAATTATTTCGAAAAAATTAAATGAAAATAAAAGGATATTATACCTACAGTCTGTTTAAAAACTAAAAGGAGTAAGTGCCAAAGTCCAATTTACATTGTAAAAAGTTACCAGAAATATCACTAGATAAATTTGGCGGCAATTTTAAATAATTTCATAATTACTTTTTAAATAAAATCAAATATCCATTTTGTACTTCTGAATTGTGGTTAAGCATTTTCTTTTCCATCGTACGACATCGTCAGTTCAATTTAAATGCTTATACAGCATCTCGCCATATATCTGTGAAATAAAACATATTTACATTATGTTCAAAATATAATATGGAATTTATATAATAATGTGTCTCTATAAAGCTGAGACGAATCCTCGTAAAAAGGATTTAAATCACGAATCCGAATCACCTAATATGATTCGAATCACGAATAAAGGATTCGTAAGAGATAAATATAATTCGAATCAAAAATTCGAATCCTGTTTTTTCGAATCAAGAATACAAATCCTCTAAGAATAAATTTTCGTTTATTATTTTTTTGCAACCATTAAAATGTATACATCGTTACCAGTTGTTTTAACAAAAATATTCAAAACCTAATTATTTATTATTACCACTAAACATCGTTGATAACAGACTAAATAGCTGACTCCCTATTACTCTGGTTACAGATGTATTTGTGTGTTTCTGAACTCCACTTCAAATCAGTGTTTTGTACGCGTGGCGCATGAAGTAAAATTTCGAGTTTAGAAAAGCCCGAAAATTTTACTTCATGCTTAGTCTGGGAGTGGAAACACTCGTTCAAAACTTTAAATTGAACTCTATTATAAAATCGACTAATGCCTGAAATTTACGTAGATAAAAAATTCACTGAATATCATTAAAACCGGGAAAGTCAGAGAAAAGTCATGGAATTATATTTAAATTGACCAAAACACTAACAAAAAAGCCTTATGATATTATTAAATTTGTCAAAATCAGCAGGCAAATTACAAAACACGTAAAAATGTATAAAATTAACAAAATTGACAAAAACAATGAAAACTATTAAACAGAATGGGGGTTTCCCACAGAAGAAAGTTATATTAAAAGGCTAGGGATAAAGTCGAAAAAATTTTACATTTCAGATTGTGGCTACCATGTCAGTTTTACTTCAAACAAAATTAAACAATCTTTTCAACACTAGATTATTATCTTTAAAAACATTTTCAATCATTCAATGTTGTTATCAAAGCATTTAATTTGCAGTTTCGAACGAGCGTTTCCACTCCCAGACTAAGCATGAAGTAAAATTTCGAGTTTAGAAAAGCCCCGTGAAAATTTGTCGAGGGTCGCGCAGCGGCCCGAGACATATTTTCTGGGCTTTTCTAAACTCGAAATTTTACGTCATGCGCCACGCGCATAAAACAGTATTTAACGAGAAATTTAAAACCACACAAAAAAACATTTTTCATGTTATTCCTTACAATTAATTCGAATTATTTTTGACGATTCAAATTCTTTTGTAAGTACTCGAATCCTTTTACAAGGATTCGAACCCTTTTATAAGGATTTGAATCACCCACATTTAGACTCAAATACAAATCCTCTTAAAAAAATGTAACGAATCCGGATGACGAATCCAGTTGAACTAAAGTATTCGAATGCCTCTTCTGAATCCGTTAAATGGATTCGAATCCAGAATTCGAATCCTGAATGAATCGAATCCTGCCCAGCTCTGGTCTCTATCTTACTTAATATTGATTTACTATTAATGATTTCGATAGCTAACGCCATCTAATGCTTCATAGTGGCATCGTCAGTGACACGAATGCACAAAGTGCATATACAGGTCACTGTTTCGTCCACGAGCGAGCAGAACTCTGTTTGTGAAACCAGAAAACAAATATCAAAATTGAATTTGTGTTCAGTATTCCGGCACCAGATACCCACAGACGCGTTTCGGACTTCAAGGTCCTCTTCAGTGTGGTCCCGACCCAGTGCTGAGGAATACTGAACATTTCTGACTGTTTCAAGCAAATATGTGAAAACTATTAATGATTTCGATAGCTAACGCCATCTAATGCTTCATAGTGGCATCGTCAGTGACACGAATGCACAAAGTGCATATACAGGTGCACTTTGTCCATTCGTGTTACTGACGATGCTACTATGAAGCATTAGATGGCGTTAGCTATCGAAATCATTAATAGTTTTCACATATTGGCTTGAAATAGTCAGAAATGTTCAGTATTCCTCAGCATTGGGTCGGGACCACACTGAAGAGGACCTTGAAGTCCGAAACGCGTCTGTGGGTATCTGGTGCCGGAATACTGAACACAAATTCAATTTTAATATTGATTTGTTTTATAAAACTATACAAGGTAGAACGACTCATCTTCGGCATGCCTGCATGATCGTTTACTTCTTTTCTTCAGTTCATTTTTATAGAAGACTATGCACGGATCTCTTCATTACGTCATCAAAACTTGTAATTATGAGTTCCAAGCTGTTTAGAGCTACAAAACTCTCTGGATTTCTTATAGTCGCTAATGGTAAGATGGACAGTAGAATTTACAACTCCTAAAAATTAAACATTTTATTATTTGATGCATATTCTTATGCTATTTAATATCTCACCTACTGCACCAACAATGTCTGATACAACAGCAGTCATTTATTATACACTGTATTTCAGACACATATAAATGACCCAAATCCAACTTCTTTCGCTTTTTTGGAGTTAAAGGTGATATTATCACCGAGCTTGTACTGGGTCCATAATCCATCACAACAATATAAACAAAACTAACTTTTAACTATGCTAAAGAAACACCGCACAAAAGGTTATTACGAAACAAAGTTGCAACTCGGTAACGCTTCGAATTAAGGTTATGTCAGCTGTTGCGTCTAATAATGACGTAATTAGCATAGTGTAAAATGGGCTCGCTCACGGCCAATCAGACTTGTAGGTTTTGGCGCGTGAAATTTAAAACGTTCCTCCTAGTTATTAAACAGATTATAGGTTTTGTTTATTGACCAACCAGATTTCAAATGTATATTTCTTAGGTTCATTGATTATTTGTCATGAAATGACATTGATATATGAATGCCATGTTGCCATTGATTAATTATTTGACAAAAAGTGAGATTAATAAATAAAACCTGTTCCGCTGCGAAATTAATCTTAACCTCAAATTTATTTTGAAGAAAAAAATCACAACTACAGCCAGAGTATCTAACCAATTATCCAACTTTATTAAAAAAATCACTAAATCTGGTTGGTCAATACAAAAAAAACAACGATTATACTAAAGATTGACAGAACAAGTACAAAAAATGCTCAAATTGATTGCCATTGTTCAAAATGCATGAGTTTCATTTATTCATGACACTTCTACATGCAATATAAATATGAATATGAGGTATAGAATTTACAATACTAATGAAATTTTATCGTAAAATATTGATATTGTTGTTATTTAATTTATATTAACTATCCTTTATATAGCCCCAAAAAAAGAAGTCCAGCGGTGTTATGTCCGGAGATCCCGGGTCCATGTTATCGGTCCATTTGCGCCTAACCATTTTGCTCCAAAATTAACGTTTAATAAATTTGTCACTTCTCTGCAATTACGGGAAGGTGCGCCGTCTTGTTCGAAATACAAATGTTCCCCTTGAACTAATGTCAAATTGTCTAAATAGTTCTCAATAATATTTTGTTGTAATATGTCTGTATATTTCCGTTCATTCAAGTTTCCCTAGTAAATTTTGTAACACAAGATTCGGGTTACCAGTAGAACACACCAAACACTAAAACCAAATCTACCTTGTGCCATTAACAGTCTGATGAGGGTTAGAATCGGTCCAATAATGGGCATTGTGGCTTTTAAATATTCCCGCGGAGCTTATGTATGCCTCGTCGGTCCAAATAATGTCGTTGTAAAAGTTCGGATTTGTTAAACATCTAGCTTTGTACCAATTACAAAATTCTAATCTTCGTTAAAAATCTTTTTTTCTTTTTCGAATCGTGTAAGGACGGCACTTATTTCTTTTCAGAATCCTCAAGGCACACTTTCTTGAAATTCTTTGTTCGTCTTCTATTTGCCTACTTGATATTTCTGGATTTTCAATTACAGCCCCAATAACCCTAAATCCAGGTTCTTCTGCGTCTAATATATTATATTCTCTGGATCTCGAAATAGTAAAGAAATAATATGGATTTATCGGGCTGTCTTCTCTCCGGATATCGAGTATAATATGTTTCCAATGCAATATTAGAATTACTGATGCTTTGAATAAAATATTCTAACATATCAAACTTTTCGTAATTTTCGTACTTCATGTTTAAACACTTAGTTTATTAATACACAACACAATACAACAAACAACTAATATAGTAGCAACGTTGTTGTTTTTTGTTTCATGCGTAACAGGCATCATTTTATTTACAAGCCTACTGCATTTAATGAGAAACATTTAAAATTTAATCAAAATTTATTGAGATATATAATATATCTCAATAAATTGCAAATATAACATCAACATATTATATACCAATAAAAAGAGACAAAAATAACAAATTAATTAATAGCACATCCAACTATTACTTCTATTTAAAAAAATATACCTTTGGGCTGCATCTATTTTATTAATGAAGATAGAAATAATCTGTAAATTGCATTCGATTCTCCTCGAAAAAGTACCTGTAGAACATACAATTCTTATCTTGATAAAATAATAAATCACTGACCAAAAATCGAATATGGAAAATATTGAATTTTTGGCTATAACTTGAAAACAAAAGACGATAGCTCATTTCTGTTCATTGAGTTTTCCTCGAAAAAAGAGCTCGAGGATGCGTCATCAATTTTTTTCTATCTCTTCTAATAACCTAAATTCCCTATAGTAACATTCAATTTGGGCCACCCTGTACATTTTTGTGCAATAAAATTAAGCACACAAAACATGTTATAGTTTAAAACGGACGTGATGAGTTTCCTAGTTACAAAAGTATGTTAATATGTTAATTTCCTTAATGTCAAAATGCTGCGTCATTTAGACAACAATTCAAAAATTCTAATTCTAATTAAAATAGAAAGTAGTTTTTCTATTTCGACGTTGTTTATATTTATTACGATCGTTTTTTTTTTAAAGGTCATAGTTTTGGTTTTTTAATAAAGGTGTTATTTCCAAATTATGGTGTTTTATCATTTATTGAAACTGCTGCTAGGCAATTAACACAGACCCGAAATAAATAACTAGACTATTGCATAAAACAGTTATGGGACTTGTGCTTAGGTTTATTGCACAGAAGTGTACCTGCGTACTTTAATTTATTATTTAATAGAAATTATTAAGCATAACCATATAAGTCGGAAAAAATTGTGTGAATGTTTTATTTGCTAGGGCTTCAAATTTTACGTGATTGTCAAATTGTGTTAAATTTTACGATTTTTGTCAATTTTCATGGCTTTTGCTATTTAATTTAAAATAATAGTAATAATTAAAATTTAAAAATAAATTATCAAAATATTGCAAAATTTATAATTTCTGTTAATTTTTGAGATAGTTCTTTTATTAATTATTGATCTCGACATTTCTTTACTAATTTTATTAATGATGACGTTTTGTCAATTTCATTTTATCAAATTGTACAAAACAACGAAAAAAATATAAAAGTTTTTTTAAATTGTTTATTTATTTATTTTTTTTCAATGTTGATGATTGATGACAGTCAATGCGATTAGATTAGGTTAGAAAAGAATGACTAATGAAAAGGAGAAAAGGAGGAAATTTAGATTAATCGCTAAACGGAGAGGAATGACCATTCCAAATTTTCAGGCTTTTCTAAACTTGAAATTTTTACTCCATACGCCGGGCTCACTCAACTGGTTTAACGTGAAGTTTAAAATGCGACTGTTTCCTTATTATTTTTAATATCCGATTTTTTTAATTTATAATTATTTTTCCTCACGAAATAAAACAGTTTGTTATTTATTTAATCATGGATAATATCTGTGATATTTTGACGAATAAAGCACTAATAACCTTTCTTCACACTTATATTTGAATTACCAAATGTACATTTCGGACACAAAGTGACCATTATCAATGAATTAACACTGTTAATCCGTTAATGGTCACTTTGTGTCCAAAATATATATTTGGTAACTCAAATAAAAGTGTGAAGAAAGGTTATTAGTGCTTTATTGGTCAAATTAATTTGATCTTCACGTTACTCACAATCAATTTATCTGTGATATGTTTATGATTTAAGAAAAATAATTAAAAAATCCATCAATAACTTAATAATTCGATATCAAGCATTTTATTTTTCAATCTTTATAGATACCCAAAAATATTACAGGCATTTACTTTTATAATATATTTTAGAATACAATTAAACGTACCATAAATTGTACATTTTAATTTACTTTTAATTTAGAATTTATACGATTTTGGAAACACATGATTTTTTGCTGTGTAGTAAGTTTTATGTCCAACTTTAAATTACCAATTGTCACCATGTTTTTTTTTTGGTAATATTACCGAGAATATAGCCCAATTTTTAACTGATAATTTTACATCACTACTCACTAATAGTGATGTTAGTGGTAATTTACGTTCTTATATATACATCATCTTTATTCAGGCATAGTATTTACAGTTACATTATTTATTTATACAAATATTTACAATTCCATTATAGTGTTAGTACGTCCCTGTCTGGGCTATTGACCATTGGTCTTTCTGCCCTAACGTTCCTAATTAATTATAATTTACTGTAAATTATGGTATATTACCCAGCTAATTCGGTAACATTGATGACATTCTTTCTTGAAAAGGTAAAAAAAATCTTTTCCAGCAAAAATACAATTTTATTTTTATTTACTGTTACATAGTGATAATAATTTTTAAAGTGATTTATTTAAAATTATTTAATGATAGTCTATTTTAAACTTTACATCAAATCGGTGTCGTACACGCGTGGCACATGTAGTAAAATATTGAGTATAGAGAAGCCTAAAAAATTGGATTTGCCGGGGCGCGCGAGATATTTTATTTTCCTGTGGGGGCCGTCTTCCTTGCGGATCCGGATGCACTGCAGCCTAGGTGACTTATTGTACTGCGAAATATTTCTAAACTCGAAATTTTACTTCATGCTTAATTAGGGAGTGGAAAACACTAGTTAAATTCAAGTTATTAAATTAAATAACATTCATTTTTTGTTATTTTAAATTATGAAGATATTTATCATTTTATATTGAGTTTATCAATTTTGACCGATTTTGTATAAATTAAAAATGTTGTTAAATTTACGAACTCATTTTTGCTTCAAATCAGTTTTGAAGATTTGTGTGTGGTTATATTTTGCAAACACTTGTAAATTTTTGTTATTTTTCTTAATTTTTACGAACTGTGTAATAAATTTGCTAAGAATGTTTGTCTTTAGTATTTAGTCAAATTTTGTTATTTTATTATTCTATTTTTGTCAAATATTCCTGTTAATATAGTTATTGACCGCTTTGTATTAATATTTATTATCTTTGGGGGTTTTATTAATTTTATTTAAAATACCAATAATTATTATTAAAAATATAAAAATATTATAATTAAAAATGTATTCTATAAATTTTTGAGATATTTCTTTTCTTTTACTTTGATAAGTTTTGAAATTTGTTCACTACTATCAATGCTATTGTTTTGTCTGGATTCAATTAGAATTATTTGTTTTATTTATTTCAACAGGTTTCACCTTTATACAACAACATAATAATAATGATATCAAATTGGAGAATTACATTCTATGCGAATATAAAATTGCATTATTTTTTCTCGAAAATTGTTATTTTTTGCAAATATTGTGGTTGACAGTTAATGAGATTAGTTTAGAAAATAATTGACAATTAGTTACATGGCAGATTCAATTGTTTTGTAAACAGTCTTGATTTTTATATTTTGGTTTATTAACGAGTGTTTTCATTGCCTGAAAAAACATGAAGTAATTATTTCAAGTTTAGAAAAGCTTGAAAATTTGTATCCAAATCCAAATTTTCAGACTGTTCTAAACTCAAAATATTTACTTCATGCGCCAATGTTTAAAACGCGATCGTTTAACAATTTTCTAATAATTTCGAATGTCCGAAATGTTCTTCAGAAAATTAAACACTTTGTTATTTATAACATTATGCATTTTAAATATTAAAAATCTATACATTTTGAAGATTAAAAAAATAATAAAAAATGTTAAGTAAAATTTTTGCATTTTATTTTCAATATTTATAAATTCCCTTTTTTTACTTTTACACACTTCATAAAAACAATGAACTTACTATTAATTTTACTTTTTGATTTCCTATTTACTTTGTGTCTTACTTTGAATTACCAATTGATACCATGTTGCCAGTAATTTGACCGAGAATATTACCAAATTTTAAATTAAGAGTAATAGTACTTCACTTCCTACTACACAAAACAGTTTTGTATATTGTCTTACGATTTGGTATGAAGGTAAAAAATAAATAAAGAAACTATGTGTATTTTCTATTATTTTAGTTACGATTCTGTTAGTAATAATATGTATCTATTTTTATTTTTATTTTTATTTTGCAACTAGATTTTCATGTTAGATAATAATGTATGTTATTATTATTAAATACTTACCGGTAACGTTGGTTTTAAGTTAACATTTTTTTGTGCTAGCTTTTAAATTATGATAATAACACGTACAAGATAATTTTAAATCAACTGCAACAATCTAATTTCAATTTATACAATAACGTCACGAAGGGTATGATACAGTAAACCCAACCACCCACCCTTTTATACAAGGATAATGAGTTATGGGCAGGAACGTCGGAGCACGGAGCCTATCTTTTAAACCGCGCGCACCCCCTATTTATAGATCCTTATAAAGATATGAAAAACTTTCAGATTATTCGAAATTTATTTCTTATTAAGGGGCCGAACGCCCCCCGTTTTTCGGTCGATGGGGAGGATGGGGGGCGCCTATCTACATTCTGCCCCGCGAACGGAAAAAGTTATCCTCCTCGGCAAAGTGTAAAGTTTCTGAAAGGGACTCTGCGCATTATTTATAACAAAAATACTGTTACGCAGCCTTCTTTGTTGTGTTTTTATTAAATTAGGATGCTTTCACACTTACTATCTTTAATAATTCACAATGTTCTAGTACGTAAAGGTGGAAGGGATTTTGGTAATTATGTATTTTAGAGTGTTTTGTATAAAATATGATCAAATATTGTTACTACAAGAGTCGAATGTTAATAATAATATCTTGTAAATGCAGTTACCGTTAAATAAAGTATTATTATTAATAATATAGGGTAAAGTAGGGGAGTACCGGCGATACAATATTTCATTTTAAGAAGTTGAATTTTGTTAATTTATTTTAATATGCCAGCTCTTAAAAGCAGCGGCGTAACTAGGGGGTACAAGACCCCGCAATGTAGGGTTGGGCAGATTAAGGGGCTCCTACCAATGTCGCATTAAGGCAGTGGTCGGCAAACCGCGGCTCGCATGCGGCTTTTTAAACAAATGTAAGCGGAATTTCTCAAAATGTATAACAAATTTACAGAGTTTTCGACATATACTGATCAATTATTACATTTATATAAAACATAATTTTTAAAAAGGATAGGATGTCACAAGTAACGTTTCACTATTCTTTTGTTTATTAGCGTTGATAAAGACATGGCTAAAATCCCTGTACATTTAAGACACAGGCAATGTTTTGAGTAGTAAATCGAGTAATACATAGTTTTCAATGAGGAATCGATTGCAACTGTCACAGAACGCCAAAGTATCTTTAAAAACAACAAACCACTAGTGATGAATTATGTGTTTTGACAGTTTGTGTTTTGAAAGTTGGACCAATAATGATGAAACGTTGACTGAATTCCATACAAATGTAGTTAGTACTTTTCAAATTTTGGATTTTTTTGTTAATTTCGATGATTTCATGATGGCATTTAGCAACAAACTTATTTTAGCTATAAAATTCCAAATAACTTTCCACTTATGTAGGTACTACAAAGGAAAAGTATTGTTTTAGTAGAAATATCTGTTTTGAGTTTGCCTGAGTCGAATAAGACCATTTTTGAAAAATGTCTGTCCCTCTGTTACTCTGTGAATAGCATATAGGAAAAACCGCTAAAATTAAGATTTATATTACAGTCGTAGGATCTAAAAAGCTTTTAGTGAAAATGCGGAATCCGGAAGTGGTAGTTTACTCTTAGTGTGTATTACATTTTATTTATATTTTCTTTAATAATTATTATATCGAAAAAATCTTTGAAATAAAAGTTATAATAATGCAATGTAAGAAATTAACGCTTATTGATTATACATTTTTAAATCGCAAAACTCTTAGTTTTTAGTCAGTTTTGAAATAAGTGATAAACAATTATTGTATAATGTTGACAATATTGAAAAATGTTTCAAATATAAGTTGTATTTTGATGTGGTAAATAATTGTCAATAGAAAACAAAATTATCTCAACGCGATTTTTTTCTTAATTACTATTAGAGTGGAAATATGGTTTAATTACTGCAACTTGCGAATCTGTTGTTCGAAAGTTTAGAAAAAAATAATAATAAACTTAAAAATTACAGTTAATTATAGTAAATTATTATATTTCTCAATTCCGAGAAAATGTGAATATCTCTATTTTTTATATAAATAAATATTATAATATTAGATATACAGGGTGTCCCGTTAATGTGGGGAAATGGCTCAACCATAGATTCGTGGGATCAAAATATGATGATTTAACACAATTTATCTATCCGAAAGTTTACAGTTTGTTGTAATTATTCATTTTTAGAAACATCTTTGTAAATTCTCAAAAATAGTCATTACGTCGAAACAATTATAACTGCTGTAAACAAATAAACTGTCATAATTGTCAAAAACTGGTAAGATATCACAAAGCACGAATAAAGATACTGCCGCCGCATCACTTCAAAGGCCACGGGATTTAAAACAAGAATGTTGCGTATAATAACGGCCTCGCGCAGCTCTTACACCAAACTTTTGCAACACAACTTCAAATATATGTGCAAAGTGTACCCCGTCGAAGAAAGCCTTGCCCCACAGCCTCTTCCTGCACCATGTAACAAGTGCAAGAAATTTGACCATGTTACGGCGGATTGCAACGAAAAACTCGTCTGTGCTAGATGTAATGGCGAGCACTACACATCCGCCTGCACCACACAACTTCCACACAAATGTTCATCATGTGGAAAAGCTGACTGCGGCGCCTGGTCCACCAAGTGCCCTAACCGCCCCATGCAGAAATTTATAATCTGATTAACACCGACCGCCAGGCTCTCATAAAAAAAACTAAAAGAACGTTTCATTAAATCATATCAAATCGACACCCATGCTTCGTTCACGGGAAACCGTATGTTCCTAGTTATGTTTGATCTTAAATACCCCGATAGTCCCATCCCAACTGTTCCTTCAGACGAAGTTCACTCTGCTAACTGTGTTGTCTAAAATGGTTAACCAAATTTCCTTTATTTACACCAACATAAACTCGCCCAACAACAAATCTCACATCCAATTCAATTATCTGAACAATAACCCGGTACATGCATGTCTTTTGGTCGAAACTAAATACAAGAAACCTTTCTCTATTTACAACTGGAACCATATCCAAATCGCCCGTACCATCCACAACCAAAACCGTCGGGGAGGTTTAATCGCAGTACACCACCCAAGTCTAAAAATTGCAAGCAACCCCCCTAATCAACCATCCCCTTAATGAATGCCTGCATTTTATCCTAACCCACCAATCTCTTCAAATCCATATATTCCTCATTTATATTTGCCCTCACTCTCCTATAGACGACACCATATTTATTAAAGCTTCACTCTACTCAAACACCATCATTATAGGAGATTTTAATATAAGCAGAAGCAAATCCCGCCACCTATCCGCTTTTCTTTCCAATTCAAATTTTGTACGTATCCATACCCCATCCAACATTTATAATGAATCAAAACCAATCCACCACTCCAGACATCTTCATCTGCACACAAAATATCCAACATCTTATCCTCACCTCACCTCACCCCCGAACTATGCTCAGATCACCTATCTATCACTTTTCAAATAAAATCCAACGAACCTATTCCCTACACCTTCCCTGACTCTATCTATGACTTTAAAAACTGTGACATAGACAAAGTTTTACTAGACCTTACTCAATTCATATCCTGTAACCCCAATATAAATCCTAACTCCATTGAACAATTCAACTAAACTCTATCCGACTCCATTCAACAAAATACTCCAAAAATTACCAAAACATTCTACAAATACCCCCTCCCTAATTTTATCCTGACTCCTAAAACACAAACGACAATTATATCGCGACATTAGACTTATGGACACACCGGAACTTATACAGACATTTAATAAACTGAACAAAGACATTAAGACATTAATTTTTCAATATAAGACGAACGTATGGTTAAATACTTGCAAAGACATAAACGACCCTAACGGCAAAACATTCTGGACACAAATAAAAAATAACTCTCAAAATATAAAAAAACTAACCAACTTCAACAAATAACGGACCCTGACACTAACGAAACAATTTCTGACGCAGACATAATCGTAGAAAAGTTTGCTGACTACTTCAACGAAACATATAAGATGACAGAAGACACGACCTTTGACAAGAATTTTCTCAAACATGTCGAGGAATGGCACAAAGAATTCTTATAAAACACTAACCCTACAAAACCAAAAGACTTTTTTACTGAATTCGAATTCAACAACATCATGAAAAAGGAAAAACATACTGCGCCCGGTCATGACTACGTACATAGACGCATCCTTAAATCCTTACCACCTCACATCCACGACCACATTCTGAACATCCTCAACTACAACTACCAAAACAACTATTTCCCGACTGAATGGAAGGCAGGCATCATCATATGCATACCTAAACGCGACCACAACATATCTCTCATTCCAAGTTACCGTCCTATAACTCTCCTTCCGGTCTTTGGCACACTATATGAATCCCTTCTCAAAAACAAAATCCTCTCACTAATCTCTGACCGTATTCCCAATTCCGACATATACCATCCTGACCCAAAATACTTCAGTCCCTCAAAATATATCCTACAGTTCGGCGACGACACTGCCCTTATATCCCACGCTCCCACCCTACCTAAAGCTCTCCAAACTCTCCAAGAACTCAACGGTACCCTTGAACGATGGTTCGAAAATGGAGAATAAAAATTAATCCCCGTAAATGACGACTCCTTATTCCTTACCGCAAAATCAATAACTATCTATTTATTATCTCCATTTCACAAAACCAAATCCACCCCTCCTCCCATGTAAAATATCTTGGATTTACTTTCGACCAAAAACTCAACTTCAAAAAACTTGCATGTAACATAAGAAGTAAAATAACAACTCGGGCAAAATTGTTCAGAAACTTAACCTACAAACAATCTGGAATAAACACTAAAACTGCTGTAATCATCTATAAAATGATATGTCGTCCCTTGATTGATTACGGTTCCATCCTATTTTCCATATCCCAAAATCCCACCCTACACCACATCTAAGTTAGTGAGCGAGCATCCCTAAGAACCCTTACCAAAATCCGTCACCCCATAAATCCGCTACATAACCCATCTAACCAACTCCTCTACGACTCAACTGAGATACAATATTAGAACCGTTAAAATATGCCATAACTGAGAAAAAAGCATTACATTCAATAATATGAATAATATCATAACTGTTCAAAAAAACGTTACCGTGAAAACTTCATAATGTTAAAAAATATTGTAATTGTCATAAACTGTCTAAAGCTATCATAACTGTCACACAAAATCTATAAATGCTCGAAAATTGTCTCCTTTTAATATTATCTTATTTATAATAATTAATGAAATTTTTAGTAATCTTTACAATTCCAATTAAGGTAATAAATAGATACTTATTACCTTAATTGGAATTGTAAAGATTACTAAAAATTTCATCGTAAAGGAATTATTCAAAATATTGATGGAATTAATAAAATGTCTATTATACTAGACATTTTTTTAATCCATTTTTTTAAAATCAAATTTTAAACAGACAAATTTAATCAAATTCCTCCATTTGTTAATAGCTTAAAAATAAACATTACATTAAATTAACAGATAGATGTAACTTTATCAAGTTTAATGATATAAAACAACACACATGAAATACTGACTATATTGAGAACCTATATCTTTACAACATTGACTATTTTCCAGAGTTTTTTCAATTATCACAAGTCACTGTCAAATTTGACTGTGGCGTCAGTAACAACGAGAATCTTACACACAAAAAAACAACGTAAAAAATATAAAAAATGTATTTAACGAAATATTATGAGCGCAGGAAAATTCATATATTTAAATATTGAAAATATTGAAAATATTGAAAATATTGAAAATATTGAAAATATTGAAAATATTGAAAATATTGAAAAAATTGAAAATATTGAAAGTATTGAAAATATTGAAAATATTGAAAATATTGAAAATATTGAAAATATTGAAAATATTGAAAATATTAAAAATATTGAAAATATTGAAAATATTGAAAATATTAAAAATATTAAAAATTTTCAAAATATTCAAAATATTCAAAATATTCAAATATTCAAATATTCGATTATTCAAATATTCTAATATTTAAATAGTTGAATATGTAAATATTAGAATACGCAAATATTCAAATATTTGAATATTTAAATAGTCAAATATTCGAATATTCTATCCAATAAATAATTTGGTAGTTGAAATATTCATCTTTGAATATTTTAATTATTCGTATTCGAATCCCAGCCTTAATAATTAGTAAATATTCATTAGTACAGTATAAATTTCATGGCACTTTATTTTTGACCTAAATGACTTTATTATTAATTTTTTAAAAATCTCTATAAATAAGTAATACTAACTTCTTTTAGTGTCACTAAAATAAATGGCAGATTATGTCATTGCGACAAGATGAGCGTCCTTAGAAATAATTTGTAATGGACAGATTGTAGCAATCAACATTTAGTAGTGAAAATTATCCGTTATAAATTCATTCTCAAAGCGTTTCTAATAATTTAAATCAATCAAACTACATGTCATTTAGTAGAATGATATAATGTTATCGTTTCTAAATGTGTGGTTCTATCAGCTCGCGCTGACACACTGTGTATTGTATCAGCCAGACATAAGTCGGCGTCAGCCGACATTTAGACTATAATGGACTAATAATGACAGTTGACATATGTCAGTGCCAGCTGACATTAAGTTCATCGTGTCAACTTGACATAGTCGGCGTCAGCCGACATTTAGATTATAATGACAGTTCTCATGACGGCGCTAGCCGACATATGGACTATAATAATAGTTGACATAAGTCGGCGGCAGCCGACATTTAAATTATAATGAGCGTTGACATAAGTCGCCGCAAGCCGACAATTAACCAATCGTGCCAACTTGACACGAGTTTGAATTGAACTATATTGAGATCGCTATGTTATTGTATTTGTTTGTGACAGTTACGATACACAATTTAACAGTTGTGACATATTTTAAAGTAACAAGTGTCTTCCACTCCCAGACTAAGCATGAAGTAAAATTTCGAGTTTAGAAAAGCCCCGCGTAGAAAATTTAACGGGAAAAGTATCGTATGTTCAACTAAAAAAAAATCTCTAGAGTGCCAAGGAAAATATTCTAGGTTGGAACTCTGATAATATACATTATAATAATTATGTCTGACGTTTTATATGTCAATTCCTGAAGTGTGTAGCCAACTTAAATTTAAGAAATAGATTAAGTCATGGCCCTCTAGAGGTTTTCTTTTATTGAACATATTATACTACGATGGACACATCACCATTTGTGTTTACTTTATTAACGACAAACGCCTATTTTCAATAAAAATTGTACAATATAATATACTGCCTTTCAAAAAAATCAGAACACCAAGTATTTATTGCACGATTTTAATCAAATTTACACAATGTGATCATGTAATCGAACTGTATCGATGATCAAAAAATCAACTTGAAAAACAGAAAAACAAATGAATAAAAATTAATAATGTGTTGGTCCTCCACGATTTCCCAAACACTCATTAACACGTCGAGGCATGCTAGAAATCAGGCTGTCAATATCGACTTGAGGTATTTCATTTCAAACTTCGATAATTTGACCTCTAAGTTCCATTACAGTGTTAGCGGGGCGCTGTAAGTTACTTATTCTAACACCTATCATATCCCAAACATGATCTATTGGCGATAGATCTGGAGAACGAGATGGCCAAGGTAACAAATTCATTTCGGCACTATCACAAAACTGTCTTGTAATGGCCGCTGTGTGAGGTCGAGCATTATCTTGCTGAAAAATGGGGTTCAGCAAGCCATTTACATAGGGCACTAACACTGGCCGTAAAATGTTGTCAATATACCGAATCGCGTTAAGACTTCCTTCTAAAAAAACTAGAGGAGACCGACTACCATATGCTATCGCCCCCCAAACCATAACTCCCTGTGTAAGAGCCGTATGTCTTTCAACAGCAAATTGTAAAATTCTGCGTTCACCGCGTCGACGACTCACTCTTCTGCGACCATCATGAGCCCATAAACAGAACCGAGACTCATCGCTGAAGATAATGTTATTCCATTCATGGGTCCAATGTTGTCTTTCCCTGCACCAATCAAGTCTTGCTCTGCGATGCTGCGGAGTAAGAGGTAGACACAATTGTGGACGGTAGGATCTTATACCAAAACTGCGGATTCCTCTGTAAACAGTAGCCATGGATACTCTTTGGCCATTTAGAGCCAACCAGTCATTTCCCAATGCCCGCGACGTTGTAAATCTGTCCCTTAAAGTTGTAAGACGAAGAGCTCGATCTTCACGCTCAGTGGTGCTTCTTGGATGTCCTGATCCAAGTCTACGGATCCAGCTTCGGACCATCTAGACCAGCAGCGTACGATCACCGATACACTACGGCCTACCCTTTCAGCAATAGCACGAACCGAAAAACCCGCTTCTCGCATTCCAATAATGCGACCCCTTTCAGAGGCTACTTGGATATTAGAAGCAATTACATAAAAAAATCAGCAGCTCTTTATAATGGTGAAATCAAGGAAAAATACCATTAAATAGTAACCAAAACAATTGATTTTTTGATCATCGATGCAGTTCATTTACATGATCAAATTCTGTAAATTTCATTAAAATCGTCCAATAAATGCTCTGTGTTCTGATTTTTGTGAAAGGCAGTATATAATAAACACACGCATACACAATATCAAAATTATTATTAGTTCCATACCCTGATAAAGTCTGCGCTATGTTGATGCGCAGCATGTAACATTCGTCTAAAAAATGTTGTTTGATTTCAACTAATCATTTTGTTCCTGTTTTATATTTTTAATATATCAACCACTATTCATTCATTAATTTTACTTTCATCAACCGCTTTTTACTCTTCAGCGAAGACCCATTTCATCAACAAACCCTTCACCACACGAATCGCCCTTTCCCCCTCTATACTTTCTATCCTCCCTTAAGTAATTACACCCTTATCAGATTTAATAAAATATAAATAGGGCCAAAACGATGACTAAATTATTACTGCGTCTTAATTAGACGCTGACATTCAAAAAGGGGGGAAAACGCCCACGCATGTACAGAACATTCTCATTTTCCTCGTTTCAACCCCTGAAAATAAAAATAAGTATATTCCATTAATTAACAAAGGAGAGCCCATGGAATAAGCAATAGCCGTCTATGATTAGTGCGTCGGAAAATCCATAAAATGAATGGTAATTAAGAAAGCTTTTTGTTTTCGGGATTGAGTTATTAAATAAAGATTAATGGCTAAAATTGGGGTATTTAAGTGTGTTTTGGTGCTTCGGGTTTTTCGGATTGATGAATGGACGGTTTACTAATTGATCTATTTATTAGTATTTATGAAGAATTTTATAATTGGTAGGTACATGCAATATTAATAGAGGTTAAAAAGGAGTTTTAAGATTAAAAAATATATTATGCAAATATTAGTGATGTTAGCAGTATTTAAGGCGGTAATTATCACTGGTTATGTATGGCATATTACTTGGTAACATTGAAAACATTGATTTTATTAAATTTGTATTTTATTTTTATATTACCAAATACTCAATTATTTTTTGGAGTAATAAAATTGAATTACCTAGAAGCAAAGGGGTGTACGTGACTAATAGAAAAACTAAGAAATCCAGTTTTATCGCTCACGTTATAATAAAACCAATAAACAAAATAGCAGAGTGGGTATTTGGATTTACAGACTATCTCTTTGTTAATTAACATAAAAACTGTTCGTCCTGCATGTACTCCATTTTTTTCAAATTGACACTACCACCCCTCTGCTTTTAACTGCCTTAATTATACTGATTTAAAATTGTATTTGAGTTCAGTATTCCGGCACCGGATACCCACAGACGCGTTTCGGACTTCAAGGTCTTCAGGATAGTCCCGATCCAGTGCTGGGAATACTGAACTCAAATACAATTTTGATATTTGTTTTCTGTGGTTACACAAAGTATAGCTCTGTGGACGAAACAGTGACCTATATATGCACTTGTGCATTTATGTCATTGACGATGTCACTATGGACCGTTAGATGGCGTTAGCTATTCAATTCACTTAGTACTTATTTAAATTAGTAAGTTTGAAATATTGCTTATTGCGAAAACAATAGATTATTTATTCATCATAAAATTCACCAAAATTACTTAGAACTGGATAAGTTGCATCATGCCTTAAATAAATTGTAACAAACTTAGAGTGTTCTGTTTTTACTTAATAAAAATAAAAGGAAGTAATGACTTACTTGCTAAAATCTTCAGTTGACTTTAAAGTTTTTTTGAAAATAGAGCGGTGGCCGATTGAACAAAAGATTGCTTGTGCAGAGCATTTTATTAGAACGATGTTCATTTGAATAATTGAAAACTCCGGATTTGTCGGCTTTGGATTATTTCTTATGGGGTTATGTTAAATCTAAAGTTTATCAGGCCCGACCTGAAACCCTGGATGACTTAAAACCAGGGTTGTTAAACAAAACCTTTTTTCATTTTAATTATAACAGTTTTTTTTTTTACAAAACGTGTTTTTTTTATTAAAACAGCGATTAAAACATTACCAATTAAAAACATGTTCGAAACATGTTTAAAACATGTTTAAAACACGTTTAAAACGTGTTTAAAACAGAACATACAGGGCATTTTTCTTTTGAGTGTACATATCTCGATAATTACAGCGTTTTTTAAATTTGCGGGAATTCCTTGTTTCAAAGCGGTTAATTTGAGGCTATTAAATAAAATTTCGAGTTTAGAAAAACCTAAAAAAAAAGAAAAATTCCCTGTATTTAAAAATCACATTAATGCACACAGTTGAAATATTTTATTGTAATAAAATATTATGTTTAATAATGTAATTTGAAATATCTTTGACAATTTAGCTAACATTTAAAAACGTAAAGCGAAGAAAAAAAAAATGAATGAAGTAAAATACTTTAGCGAATTTAAAACATTAAAAAAACGTTTTAAACAAATGTAATGTTTAAAATATGTTTTAAACAAATTGAAGATTCAAAACATGTTTAAAACAAAACGGTTTAAAACACGACGGCTGTTTTAAAACATGTTTAAAACACTGTTTTAAAACAAAGTGTTTTAAACTTAACAACCCTGCTTAAAACAAAACATGACTGAGATCGATGCAACAGTGATGGCATTGCACGCTGGCACATTTCACTATTAGCTTGGTGATATTTTGCCAGAAATGTGCTAGCGTACAATGCGATCATTGTTGCATCGATCTCAATCATGCATCGAAGTAAACGGAGGTCATCTTATCGATGTAATTTTTAAGTATTAATTGTTAATTTAAGATTGAGCATTTAACTTGTTATTAAACTTTAGATTTGACTCTATAATGGTTAACGAAAAATTTGTTGTCCAACTTATTCGTTTTATGATAATTGCAGTTTGCAGTTTAAAATCAGGACACTCTTAATTTGTCACCCGATAAAATTGAAATTTAACTCATTTTCCTAACTTCATGAACCAAAGTTAACATATTGTAATAAAAGTCATGAATTTGGGAAAATATCTTATTTTAAACCAACTTCAAAGAAGAGTAAAATATCTCAGCGATTTTTTCTTTTAAGTATACATATGACTAATCAATATTGTTTGGATTTTGAAAGATTTTTTAGTCCAAATAAACGTTTATACAATTTGTTAAAGTAAGATTGAACAGATTTCTCAGGGCAACTATTTATGACTTATAGAATTTATTTAAAATATTCAGAGCGATTAGTATTTGCTTTTATACTCAACTTCTGTTTTTCTTATAGAAACATGCAAAACTATGTACATGATTGAAATGCATTTTTAATTCTGATTTCAACGATTTGCCACATGAAGGCAAGTTGCCATGGCAATCAAACAATATTAAGTTGCTATGCAATAGTTTAAATATTATTTAAAAGAAAGACTACTAAGGATTGCTTACATTATTTTACGCAAACAAATAAATTTTGTCGACATTGCTCGCTTGTCTGCGCCATGCTATAAAAACAAAACATTTATCAAAAGTCAATATGTGACACATCATTGAAAGAAACGCATAAAATGTTGGTGTAAAGAATACACTTGACTTTTTTATACCACTTTTATTTTACTTTTGTGACTAGTTTCAATTACACGGTAATCATTGTTATACTAAGTACTTAAAATACGAGTTGCATAATAAAATGTTGATATAAAGAAAACTCTTAACTTTTGTATACCACTTTTATTTTACTTCAGTGACTAGTTTCAATTACACGGTAATCATTCTCAAACTAAGTACTTAAAACACGAGTTACACAGGTATCGGGTGATCAACAATGATTGTAGACAGGTTAAATTTCCCGCCAAAAAATGTTGGTACAACTGATTATATGAAAAGAAAATCCCCTAGATTGCTTTTTCATTGGTGTAGCAAACATTTTTTCTCAATATAAATTAAATATTTAATCATAACTATATATAACATTTTTACAATTTTAATTAAATATACAAAGTAAATTGAAGTAAGTTAAGGTTTTGTGTATTTTTAATAAACGTAGAGTTAGCATCCCTAATTTTATAATAAATGTTGGAAATGATGGCCTTCATTTTCTAGGCAAATGTTAACTCTGCGTTTTTTATATTGAAATACTCGATGAAGCTCCTCCGGATTTATGTTCCTTATCTCTTCTTCAATTGCTGCTTTAAGCTCGTTTAGGGTATGCATTCGATTTTTAAAAACCTCATTTTTTAAATGCCCGAATAAATAAAAATCGCACGGAGTGATGTCTGGCGAACGTGGTGGCCATAATCCGTCGCTTACCAAGCGATCATCGTAAAATTCCCTGAAGTAATTTAATGTCGCCAACGCAGTATGAGGAGTGGCTCCATCTTGCTGAAAATAACCCATTATCTGTTCGTCATCATGCAATTGATTACAAAATTCATCTAGAATGAGTGTTCGGTAGCGCTCCGCATTGATTATTTCGTTGAAAAATATTGGGCCAATTATCCGACGTCTTGAAATTGCTACCCAAACACCAATTTTTTGTGGATGTAAATCCGTTTCAATAAAAGTATGAGGATTTTCTGTAGCCCACGTACGATATTATTGGCTGTTCACATATCCTGACAAGTGAAACCACGCCTCGTCAGTAAAAAAGGTCTTGTCCAACATACCATTATCATTTAAATTCTGATTAAACCAATTGCAATAATCAATTCTTTTTTGGAAATCAAGTGGCTGAAGGTGTTGAACTACCGATACCTTATACGGGTGCAAATGCAGAATTTTTTTTGCGGCTTTTATGCAACTCCCATACGATACTCCTGTAAATGGATTAAACATTAAAATTTATGCGCACCTTAAAATTAAGAACATACCTGTTTGAGCTGAAAGTTTTCTTTAAGATTTTGTTGGGCTTTGTTCAAGTCGTTGTTGAATGTCGCCAACAACCTCTTCTGTTAAGATGGGCAGTCTTCCAGCTGACTTGCCCTTACATATACAATTCTTTCCCTCAAAACGGTCAACAATGCGGGTTTTATGCGAGGAAAATGTTTTGTAAGGAATATGGACATCGGAGAAGGCTTGAATAAATTGATTCAGACACGATTGTACTGAGTAAGTCCATGTGCCATCTTCATTCATAGTTCCACTTCGATAATGAGCCTTCAGGATGAAAGCATCATGCTGTGTTGCAAACATCAATGTAAACACAAGCGAATTCTCTTAAAATCTGTAAATTTAGGATAAAACTTAAATTTTCTAATTTTCTAACCTTAAAAACAGCAAATCACTTACCACAAAACAAAGACATACAAAGTAGTCCTGATAAGAACTGATGTCTATGAAACAGAATGAAAAATAACTTAATTCGAAGAATGAATTAACACAATGGCAAAATACGACGCACGACGCTGCTAATGTCATATCGAGTTACTGTTTATTAATTTTTCCTTGGCATGAACTTGGAGCGATCAAATTCCCCAGATTTTTCAGCGGGAAATTTAACTTGTCTACAATTATTGTTGATCACTCTTTATATATATTAAATCTAAAGCGCTTCTAAGATAGAGGTGTACATCAGGTCAACCTGGTCGTTAAGGATGGAAATTCCCGGATTAATTTTTGCTTTGTGTATTTCAACGGCTTCCAGTAAATCCATTTTCTTACCTTTTTCGGTGAGATGGATTACCGAAAGTACATCCTTGCCGAAATTGTGGTTTGTTTCTAACAAATGATTTGCAAAAGTTGAATTCTCATGTTTTAAATTATATGATCTATGATGTTGTTTTAGTCTGGTTTGAAAATTACGACCTGATTGTCCGATGTACACTCCTTTACAATCTGGACATGTTAACCTGTAAATTCCTGACTTGTACATCTTATTTATTGGGGTTTTTGCGTTGAATATTAAATTACAGAGTTTAGTATTTGATCTAAAAACAGGTTGACCTGATGTACACCCCTCTCTTCGAAGCGCTTTAGATTTAATATATATACCTGTGTAACTCGTGTTTTAAGTACTTAGTTTGAGTGATTACCGTGTAATTGAAACTAGTCACTGAAGTAAAATAAAAGTGATATAAAAAAGTTAAGAGTTTTCTTTATATCAAAATTGAAGATGTACCACGAAGTGAACGCCTCCAAAATCCAAGAAGTAATAAAATGTTGTTCAATGATATGCAAATCGTCGTATGCTCCCATAACAAAAACAAAAGTTGTGTAATCATGTAAAATATCAGAATATGACAGTATTGTCAAGGTGGATTAAAATTAATCCATTCACATACAATAACGTATAAAAGACGTCAATTATTGTAAAAGTCGATTTTGCTGTGTCGCAGATGTCACAAATATCACTCGATGTTTGTATATTTTGTTAGATTTTGTTGTTAGTTCATTTAATGTAATATTTAATGTTCAGGTATTTATCATGTATTATTTTTTATTATATTGTATACAAGAAATTGCTCTTATATATATCACGATTCTTCGCTGTAAACTTTCAACATTCGTTCTTTTTATAAAAACATTCAATTTGAAGCTTCTAACGAGTGTTCTGAAAATGTTCAAACTTTTCTAAACTAGTCTGAAGCAATTTGTTTTAGATTATGTAAAAGTGTATATAAAAGATAAAAAATCTGTGTATGTTTCTTAAAGGTAATTTTAAATCGTCAGTCAAGTGCTTAACGGAAATAGAAAAAACAACGAATTTTATTGTTAAAATGATTAAAATTAATAACAAAACTACAATTTTTATGACATAACAAAACTTACACAATTCGTTGGAAATGTCAAAGTTAATGAAAACCATGAAGATTGTTTAAATTTAAAGGCGAAACTGACAATTATAATACTAATAAAAGAACAAGATTTAACACAACCGATAAAACTTGTTCATTTATTTATCAACTAAAAATGTTGTCAAATTCGATAAAATTATATAATGTTTAAAAAAAGCTATTAAATTATTAAAAAAATATTTTATAATTATTAAATTCAACAAAAATTATAAAAATATCAACAAAACCGACCGAGTATGACAAAAAATAAAGATAGAATAAATTTGAAAAATTGTAATTTTTGTGGATTTTTGTAAATCGATGAAACTCTTAAACTTGATAAAAATATTGATGATTTGCTTATATTATTAAAAATATTTAAAAAAACAATCAAAATGTATTATAATACAATTTTACCAAGCAATAACATTTGTAAAAATTGACAATTTCAGCAAAAATGCAATGTTTTTTCAATACCTGTAATGTTTCGCACAAGTCAATAAAATTCAATTTATTTATTTGCGAGATCCATTTGCAATATAAATTACTTCGATTAAAAATTCTAGAAAAAAGTACCTAAAAAATTATTAATAAAATGAGCAAAGAAAAGTAAAATCAATAAAATGAAAGGATAATTATCTCAACATTTGACAAAAATAATAAATTTTAAATAATACCTAATTATGTTGTTGAATAAAATCGCCAAAGTTAAAAAACATAATCAAATTGTTTAATAAGCCCCAGTCGACAAAAATACCTACAATTATCAAATCAACAATAATATAACAATTTCAACAAGAGGATTATTGACAAAAATGTAAAACAAATAAATATATTGGAAGGTTTGTATTTTTTTAATTTTTTTATTGGAAAATTTATTTTTTTATTTTTAATTTGAATGAATTTATTTTAAATTTTTTTAGTAGATGTAAAAAATGTGTTTTTTGATATTATAAAAATTATCGCTATTCAGTGGCTTAGGAAGATAAGGGGGGGGGCGATTAATCCCCCCCATGAGTCTTGAAAATTAGGAGAATGAATTAAAGGGCTATCTTTCTGTTGGTGCTTTATTAAGTTCTAACTTTACTTCATGCGCCACGCGTATAAAACACTAATTTCAATTAAAGTTCACTTGCTAACAATATTTCAGTGTTTAATACGCATGGCGCATGAAGTAAAATTTCGAGTTTAGAAAACCTGAAAATTTGGTTTGGTCGCGTAGCGCGAAGCGCGGAGCGGCCAAACTCCCAGACTAAGCATTTTTTTGATGCTTAGTCTGGGAGTGGAAAACCCTCGTTTTAAGCTTCAAATTGAACTTTTTTAGAAAAAAGGTATGCCTACAGAGAGTTTTATGTAACACCGAACGTTTTCATATCCAGCATTTTTTAAGTATACATAAGCATACGTTGTGCATTTGCCGACGCTAAGTTAATTCAAATATTTGAAGCTTGAAGTAAAATTTCGAGTTTAGAAAAGCCTGAAAATTTGGTTTGGTCGCGTAGCGCGAAGCGCGGAGCGGCCAAACCAAACGTTCAGGCTTCCCTAACTCGAAATTTTACTTCATGCGCCACCGGTACAAAACACTGATGCAATGTAAAGTTTATCAGTCTGTTTTAAACTTCGTAGTATGTCAGTGTTTTGTACCGGTGGCGCATGAAGTAAAATTTAGAGTTTAGAATAGCCTGAAAATTTGGTTTGGCCGCTCCGCGCTTCGCGCTACGCGACCAAACCAAATTTTCAGGCTTTTCTAAACTCAAAATTTTACTTCATGCTTAGTCTAGGAGTGGATCACACTCATTTTAAGTTTCAAATTGAACTCTTTTAAAAAACAACGAGTATCTAAAGATGTACGGCATATACGCTGTAATTGTGACATGTGTACTTGAAAGAAAAACTCCCTGTATGTACAAGTGGAGGTATTATCTGCGATTGATTGGCTACAATTTTTAATAGTCATATGGGCAACCCAATTTACACATAACTTGAAAACTAAAAGTGTCAAATTGTATTAAATAAAAATGTTCGGTGTTACATAAAACTCTCTGTATGTATACTTAATAGAAAATTCCCTGTTTGTATGCTTAGAAGAAAAATTCCCTTTATTAACAGATTTATCCGATGACGCATTTGAGCTTAACCAAAATCAACATAAATGCATTATTTATTTCTGTAAATACCTAAACTATTTTGTAGATGTGGAAATTGTAATTATACCATTTAAACTCACATTTAAAACGATTGTGCACATTAATTAAAATGATTTGTGGCTGGGTTTTTTCAGATTTAGTTTTATGAAGACATTGTCAAAATGTGACGTTTAACCTTAAAATTTTAAAGCTGCATACCGGAACAAACGTTCTCGCATGTTCCATCTAAAACCATAGCATAACATATTATAAAGTTTTCTGTCTCTTTTCACACACGTAATCTGATGACGTCAAACTATTTTTTAAAACTAATGTTTTTTACTCCCAGATTAGGTATGAAGTAAAATTTCGAGTTTAGAAAAGCCTGAAAATTTGGTTTGGTCGCTCCGCGAAGCGGGGCGACCAAACCAAATCTTCAGGCTTTTTTCAGGCTTTTCTATACTCGAAATTTTACTTCATGCTTAATCTGGGACTGGAAAACGCTCATTTAAAGCTTCATATTGAATTCATTTAAAAAAGCGTATTCATGTGTATACTTAAACGAGAAATTCCCTATATTTATTTTTTACACGTTTTCTTAATTTGTCTACGTTTTTAATGTATTGTGTTTAGATGTAGATTCCATAATAAATAAACAAATACAAATACAAAACATGTCTTACAGAAAATCTATTATATATTTTTATTTATGTAAATCTACTTTAGAGTCTCATAACTTTAAGACGTGAGTGAATTATATATTTCTTTTATCGAATATTGAAATATGCTTATTTCTTAGTAGATTTTGAGAATTTTAAAGAAATTCGACTATTGGATACGTTTTTGGTAAGCCGTTGAATCAAAGTGTTTAATTTGGGGGTTTTACAACTTAAATTTACGATAAAATATCATTTTCTGGACTGAATAAATAAAAATGGTAATTTTTGAAAAATTTTGGATTTTCAGTTACAGTAAAAGTAAATTACCTTATTCTGAAAAAAATCAACTAAACTTCAGATTTACTTTTATAAAATTCATAAAAATAACGTTTACCATTCCTTCAAGGTTATGAAATTAAAAATTAAAAATTAGTCTAAGTAGAAAGAAAATCCTATACGCCAAAATTTGACTAATACATCAACTCTATTAATTTTAGTCATCAATTTTACAATAAATAAAAAACTGCAAAATAAGTTTTTGATTGGTCATCTAACGAGTGTTTCTTATCTCAGATTAAGCATGAAGTAAAATTTTGACTTTAGAAAGGCCTAAACATTTGGCTCGGTCGCGTAGCGAAGCGGAGCGAAGCGGAGCGATCGAGCCAAATTGGGCTTTTCTGAACTCTAAATTTTACTTGATGCGCCACGCGTATACAACGCTGATTTAATGTAAAATGGTCTTTAACCAATTAACAAATGAAATACTTTTAGTATGTCAACCATCAATTGTTTCAATTAAAACGTGCTACGATGGACACGTAATCATTTTTTGTACTTGTTTTTGTATAACTTTAGAAAAATACATTTATGAAACAAAATACTAACTCAAATCACATCACAAAAAGCTATCCACGCCACTATTGCTATCTGTATTTTATTGTTGAATTCATTAAAATCTATATATTCAACAATAAAATACAAATAGCGATCATTTTTATAATATCAAAAACCAAAAATGTTTCAACATTTACCACATACTTAAAATAAATTTATTGAAACTAAAAATAAAAAAAATACAAACTTCTTAATTTTTCCAAATTCAACTAAACTTGCAGTAAATAACAAAGTTAGCTGGCTCAAAAATCGTCAACATTGATTAAAGAATATATTATAACTTATAAATTCAACAAAGTTACCTAATTATATACCAAGAATATGATTTTGTGTTAAGTACTCATTCATTCACCGCATAACTATATACGCATTTCAGGCTTCAACGCCATCATCAGTATAGTCCCGAACCTAATTATAATTTATACAAACCACAAAATTAACAATAGTCTTTGTCAGCATTGACATCGGTTAATTAAATCGTCAAAATTGATAAATTCAACAAAAACTCGTCGAATTTATTAAATACAATAAAAAAATGATAACAATCTTAAGAATAAAAAAAATCGGTTGAAATTGACATAGAACGAGACAATTATAATAATATTAACTTTTTTCTGATTGATACAATAATACGTCATATTGCCTTGGTTACGATGTCTCATATCGTACTGATTTTTCCCAAGGGAAATATGAAACGTTCTTATTTCCCAGGGGAAATATGGATTGTCTAAAGTGACAAGAAAATGATTTCCGTGAAACTGTTCACATTATTTTTTTTCTTTCAAATGTAACATTATTCTTAGCATTGATAATTTGAGCCAAAACGTATTTGGTGAATATTTCTTTGATGCGGATAGAAAAAACAAGTCAAAGCTCAAAAATAACAAAAATTATACCAACATCCCAAATCTTCAAAAATTCACCAGTCAAATATTTGCGTCGGCACCGTTTACGGAATGTTGGCTCCTCCGGAGATTCGTGAACATCTGCATAATTTTTTTTATATTCTAATTTAGATTTGGCAAAAACCAAACATTCAGGGGCTTTCGCCACTTGCGTTAGCATGTCTGACATTTCAAATTTTAAAATGATGAAAAAGTCAGACCCACGTCAGACCAGTCAACTATGATAATGACTAATATGGCCCTTAGCAATGATATTAAGGAATTCAAAAAATGAATTTATTATTTTCTTGTAAATAAATCACTTTTTACTTTGTTTATCCACTATATTTTGCATTTAATTTGTGACTATAGTTTCGACCATCTATTAGTCATTATCGAACTAAAAACACTTTTTAGTTTAATAATGAATACTAGATAGTCGAAACTATAGTCACAAATTAGGGCAAGATATAGTGGTTAAACAAAGTAAAAAGTGTTTTATTTACAAGTGTATCTAAGATGTACCATAAAGTGAACGCCTACTACTATTTTCTTATTTTCAGAAAGATATTGCTTTAATCAGAAAAAAAAACTATTGATTACAAAACGGAATATATACCGGGTGTTGACTTGGCGGACGCAACATAGGAAATCCCATGTAAATTTTGAAATGTTCAAATTTTGACTCCCCTATTTATTTTAGAAACAAAATGTATTTACGTTATTTGTAGAGGGAAAAATTCTGAATTCACTCGTGTTAATGTTTAATAATAATTAAGAAAAAATAATGTGCTTTCATAAAAATAATGACATGCCATGGAATTGAAACAACTGCAGATGTCAAAATGGCAAAAGATATCGTAGTCACTTGATTAAAGTAAATGTTTTCGAAATAATTTACACTATACAGGAAAAATGTCATTATTTTTATAAAATCACGTTTTCTTAATTATTTTAGCTGTTAATTTTCTGACATTCGTTGATTTTTAAAACAGTTTAATTTAAAGCTTTAAACGAGTGTTTTCCACTCCCAGACTAAGCATGAAGTAAAATTTCGAGTTTAGAAAAGCCCCGTGAAAATTTGTCGAGGGTCGCGCAGCGACCCGAGACAAATTTTCTGGGCTTTTCTAAACTCGAAATTTTACTTCATGCGCCACGCGTATAAAACACAGATTTTAAGTTAAGTTCGAATATACATAAATTTCACAATGTTTTAGTGTTTTATACGCGTGGCGCATGAAGTAAAATTTCGAGTTTAGAAAAGCCCAGAAAATTTGTCTCGGGTCGCTGCGCGACCCGAGACAAATTTTCACGGGGCTTTTCTAAACTCGAAATTTTACTTCATGCTTAGTCTGGGAGTGGAAAACACTCGTTTAAAGCTTCAAATTGAAATTGTTAAAAAAACAACGGATGTCATAAAATTTACAGCTTATGCATATGTTTACCTTAAAGAAAACAACAATGCGTTTTTTTTTTTGTATCTGGGTAAACAGGGATTTGTATACCAAAATAAAAAATTCCGAAAATGTACAGCAAATTTAGCTTATTTTCTTTAAATCTTTAGATATTCGTTGTTTTTTAAAAGAGTTCTATTCGAAATTTAAAACGAGTGTTTTCCACTCCCAGACTAAGCATGAAGTAAAATTTCGAGTTTAGAAAAGCCCTGTGAACATTTATCGGGGGTCGCGCAGCGACTCGAGACAAATTTTCTAGGCTTTTCTAAACTCAAAAAATTACTTCATGCGCCACGCGTATAAAACACAGATTTTAGGTAAAGTTTGAATATACATAAATTTGATAATATTATAGTGTTTTATAAGCGTGGCGCATGAAGTAAAATTTCGAGTTTATAAAAGCCCAGAAAATTTGTCTCGGGTCGCTGCGCTTTTCTAAACTCGAAATTGTACTTCATGCTTAGTCTGGGAATGGAAAACACCTGCTTAAAGCTTTAAATTGAACTTAAAAAAAAACAGGAAATACCCGCAATTGTTTTATTAATTCCATGGTATGTCATTATTTTTATAAAATCACATTACTGTTTCTTAATTATTTTAACTTAGAGAAACGTAAAGTGTTAAGTGTGAACATTAATAAGTTAAGAATTTTTTTCTCTACAAAAAAGTGAAGTACATTTTGGCTCTAAAGTAAATAGGAAAGCCAATATTTCAACACTTTAAAATTAACATGCGATTTAATATGTTACGTCCGCCAAGTCAACACCCGGTATATATATATATATATACAGGGTGTCTCAGTCTCAGACCACCCGTACCAGCCTTTTATTTCGACAACGCTTGGTCGAATGTGACTGGGACAAAAAATTTTATTACCAAAGTGAACCCAAGGAATCCACTAATGAATTTATTTTTTACCGGAATAATCCTGAAGTACCCGGAACCGGAAGTAACTTTAACATTTCAAATGGCAACATAGGTCGAGTATGGTATTAATTGATACCATTTTAAAAGAAACAACTTTTATTAAAATGTTTTTTTTTAATATTTTGCATATTTACAAAAATAAACTAAAAAAATAAAATTGAAAATTAGTTATCCATTCAACACTCAATTTTCTCAAGTATGATTTGCTTTTTTGTTATGTCAAAATAAATGATGTTCGTGAATATTTGAAGTAAAATAAATTATTATTATCAAAGTATTGAATGTGTCAACATGGTTTTTACAAACCTCGAAGGTTTTGATATTCTGATGATATTAGGTGAAAATGCGGACCAATTATTTGGTTTCCTAAAATACCACACGTGTTGATTATCAACTTCTCTTAACCAATGATGGTTTTCATTACTCCAGTAGTGAGCATTCTGTAAATTAACAACTCCGTTCCTTTTGAATGTCGCCTCATCTGTCATTAAATTTTGTAATGGAAATTATAATTTTTATGAGACATCTATTCACAAAAATTCAACCTATCTTGAAAATCCCGCTCTTCAAGTTTCTGGTGTAAAGAGATATGGTGCAGATCGAATTTGTTTGTTTTTAAAACTCTCCAAGCAGTAGAGCGACTTATTCCAGCATCGATTTCAATTTTTCTAGTGGAGATGTTCAGGTCCAGAGCCATTGCTGCAAGAATATCTGGTGCTCTTTAATCTTGTACACGTTTTCTGATACTTCGACCGTTGTTGTGGCTGGGCTGTAGCTTACTATCTTAACTCATTCTGCAAGGCGCCGAAAAACATTTTTTGACTGGCTCGTTGAGGGTATCGCTCAACATAAATTCGCTCAGCAGCACGATAGTTTTGGCCGCATTCACCTAATATCATCAGCATATCAAAACCTTCAAGGTTTGTAAAAACCATGTTGACACATTCAATACTTTGATAATAATAATTTATGTTACTTCAAATATTCACGAACATCAATTATTTTGACATAACAAAAAGGCAAAGCCTACTTGAGGAAATTGAGTGTTGCATGGATAACTAGTTTTTAATTTAGTTTTTTTTGTTTATTTTTGTAAATATGCAAAATATTAAAAAAAATATTAATAAAAGTTGTTTCTTTTAAAAAGACCTATCAATTAATATCATACTTGACCTATGTTGCCATTTGAAATTTTAAAGTTACTTCCGGTTCCGGGTACTTCCGGATTATACTGGTAAAAAATTCCTTGGGTTCACTTTGGTAATCATTTTTTTTGTCCCAGTCACATTCGACCAAGCGTTGTCGAAATAAAAGGCTGGTATGGGTGGTCTGAGACACCCTGTATTTTCCTTGGTTGGCTCTACATCCCATTGGATTCGCTGACGGGATGTAACTAGCCAACCTCGGTAAATAATCTCTTCATATTTCCCTAGATGTAATAATAATTATATTGTATCCATAAATACTGATTTATGTGTGTATGTTATATCTTAAGCAATCTATGTTTTAAAACTGCTTTCTACTTAATTATGCACTTTTGTAATTATATTTATTAATGATCTCTTATTGATGTAAACAAGCTTAAGTACCATACACAATTAGCAATTACACTCCCACTCAGAGCACATAACACTGTTATTGAAACATCGGTTGCGGTGAAAATTTCATTTTCCCGAAATGCGAAAGGCCTCTCTTTCTCTTTCTCTCTCTGTCCCGCCATTTAGTGCCTATTTCCACCATCTCTATTCGAATATTGTTCCGTCCCTTTCAGGTCCACGGAATCAGATCCAGCGCGGAGATTAGGCGGGCGAAATCTATTGTGGCGTAACGTTGGCAGCCCTGCAACAACAACAACGACGACAACAACGTTAAACGGTAAACGTCGGGACGTGCACGGTGATTTTCCAGTGGCGCTCTCTCCGGCCTATTTATCGTCGGTAATGTTTGGGGCTTTAATCAGCAACATTGCCCCGTGTATCGCAATCCAGATCCTTAACTCGATTACACAATTAACGCTGCCCAATCAGCTTAAACTGATTTCCCTACTTGTCCTCGTGCACGTTCATTAATCGACCTATTCATCTTGTTACAAGAACTTTTTTCGTATACTGTAAATTACATTTTTATCTTATTCAATCAGCAATTAAAACTACGAGTATTGCATCAAATTTTAAATTTCCTTTTTTCAAACCAGCGCTTCTTGTTTACGCCACAATATGTATGGGTTTTTAATATGAATTAATTTCACAACAGGCCAAATTTAGAATTGTAATATCACTAAACCAACAAAACATAAAAAACGCTCTCAAAAATGTACCGGAAATTTTAGTTTATTAAATTGTGTTATTATTTCGCAGAGCCAATTTTATACGATATTTTTTTGAAGGGTTTCAAAATATTTTTATATTTGACGGTTTTTTGTGATTATTAAATAAACCTTCATATAAAAATATTTTGAAAACTCTTAAAACAACAACAGCTACCAGTTTCTATAAAAAATAAAAACCAAATTATTTAATTAACACTAAACTAGCGGCGTAACTAGGTCGGTTCAAGACCCAGCAAAGTCCAAAATTGCAACAAAAATATTTGTCAAATCGTAGCGATTGGAAATAAAATTGAACAAGGATTTGAGAGTCTCAAAACGAGCAGGAAAAACTCTCCCAAAAAGATCGATAAGGTAAATATTTCGGGTTTAGAAAAGCATAAAAATATGGATTAGTCGCTCCGCTTCGCTACGCGAACCACCAACTTTTGAGGCTTTTTTAAACTCGAAATATTTAAGTTATTCATGATAAAAAACAATGATAAATCTAGTATAATTTTATTTTCCTTCTTATCTATTGCAACACCAAATATATGAGCCGCCTATTTTAAAAGTGGCCTAAGTCCATTCTCAAATTTTTGTTGTTGATTGTAATAATTTTCATAATTTAAGGTTTTCTGTCCTAAACAGCAATTTGTGGTGAAGTGTATTCAAAATGTATAATATATATTTTAAATTATGAACGGTGGAGGCTTCTACTTCGTTATACATGTTAATTCAATAAAATAAAACACTTTTACTTTGTTTATATAATACAATATTTTTATTTTTGTGACTGCAGTCTCGGCAACTCAACTTGCCATTATCAAACGGAAAAATCACTCCGTTTGATAATTGCAAATTGAGTTACCGAAACTGCAGTCACAAAAATAATAATATTGTGTTATACAAACAAAGTTAAAGTGTTTTATTTTATTATTATATATTTTGATTATAAACCACAAATTGTTGTATATTGTTGCATATGGCTGATAACATTAAATTATTAAGCAAAAAAATGAGAAATCGACGTAGGCCACTTTCAAAATAAACAGCTCATACACTCGTAGTTATTAGTAGGTAAATACTGTTTATTAGGTTCTTACTTTTGTCCATCTAAAATGATGATAACCATTGTGCAACAGACCAATAACCCAGCGCATCCACCATTACTGTGTAGTTTTGCCTGTTATAATAATACACTTTATTGAACTTGTACCGTGCGATCGTTTATAATATGATTTAGGGTAGGTTTAGAATTTTAAATTAGATTGGTATACTGACTGTTAACACATAGTTTACCATAATCTTAAATTTATTCCATCGTTCAATTAGCATTCTGGGCAACCGTACAAAAAAGCTTCCTACTCTAAATCATAATTTAAACAATCGCACGGTAATATGTGTACTATAAATAACATATCATTATCATATTAAAAAAGTTACAAAAGGTCATCGACCTAAATGATTTAGCTTTTTATATCAGAATATCTGATATAGTAGGCTGATAATACTAGGGATTAAAAACTGGTTTACCTCTAATTTATCGGTAAATCACTATATCGTTATTTCAACTTCTTGACTAAGAATTTAAAATTACATTCAAGATACATACAGAGATTTTTTAAGTATACTTCATATTTCAAAACAAATCGCTCCAGATTTTGAAATACATTAAAATAAACATTTCTATATTAATTAACACGAGATCAAACACAAGCGGTATATTTTGAACTTTGCAATATTTTAGTGTTTTATAAGCCTGGCGCATGAAGTAAAATGTCGAGTTTAGAAATGCCTGAACATTTGGATTAGTCGCTCCGCTTCCCAGTGCGAACAGACTAAATTTTCAAGCTTTTCTAAACTCAAAATTTTACTTCACGCTTAATCAAGGATTGTAAGCACTTGTTTAAATATTAAATAATTGAAGTTACTTACACGTAGTTGTAGGATAGGTTAAGGGTAAATAGAGTGATTGTTGAGATGAGTATAACCGTTTACCGAACGACAAGGCCCAAATACCTATTTTGTGTACGATTAAACATACTTTTCTCCAACAGAATTCAACAAATCATTAATTTGTTTTTCATTGATTATATGGCGAAAAATTAGTGGTCGTATGCACCCAAGTCGATTAACTTAATCAGTGATTAGTACATCTTAAAAAACTACAATTTTATTCACAAATATTTACACAATCGCATATTGATGAAAGAGACATGCTTGGGTAATCTTACGAATTCCTAACATTCTTCTATTCTAAAATGTCTACTTAATTAGAGGTTTAATCAATGATTAGTGGATGCTTTTTCTTCACTGGTTTATTTTTAACACTAAATGTACATTTCGTTCACCAAGCGTTGGGGGTCATTTTTCCCCTACAATTTTTCCCCTAGGTTATTTTTCCCCGCACTATTAATTTTCCCCTCAAATTTTCCCCCGGCTATTATTTTCATAAGAAGATGAAACTTAGACTCAGAAATGTATTCAATTGCGTGCAATGATTGTAGCAAATGTTATATAAGCCAAACTCAAAGGATTTTTTTTTAATATTCAAGGAATATAAAGGGTGTTTCATCTAAAACTCCCCAGACTAAATAACAAGAAACTAAAAATGTTAAATTGCGTATTCCCAATTCGATTGTGTTTTAATTGACAGCAATGTTTTAAGTTCCAATGGGAAATTGTTTTATCAGAATTTGATGTTAATTAGTCTCAATTTGAAGTTGAAAAGTTATAGCTTAAATATCAGTTGCGTAGAATATGTTTGAGCTAAGTAGAACTATTTTGTTTTTATTTTTATTAATATTTGAAAAATATGATATTTTGTATAAATATAAAAAATTCAAATATTCGAATACTCAAATATAAATATTACAATCACTAAATTTTTAACTTTAAATCAGTGTTTTCTACGTCTAGTGCATGATGTAAAATTTCGAGTTTAGAAAAACCTAAAAATTTGGATTAGCCGGGCTTCGCTTCGCTTGCACCGACAAATCCAAATTTTCAGACATTTTTAAACTCGAAATTTTACATCATGCTTAATCATGGAGTATAAACACTTGTCATGACCATGATGCGACAACTCTCGCTAGGACAGCCCATTAGAAGATCCAAATCGCATGACCAGAGAAGGATTGAACGTCGTATCAAAAACATAGTCGCGAAATATGATGATTACAGGGAGGAAGACAAACTTTTAGATTATTTACGAAATATTGGTTGTAATATAACTTTATAAATTTTGTAATATAACTTAATTAATTTGATTGTTGCGTTATTATTCATTTGGGGAAAAATTAGATTAATGGAATATTAATTTGGGGGAATATTAATTCGGGGGAAAAATATAAGGGGAAAATTTGCCGGAGGAAACATTTTAGGGGAAAAATGAACCCCAATCCGTTCACCAAGTAAACATTTTCAATAGCTGTACTAAACTAAATTTCAAAACAAAAGGGCGGCATATACAGAGAGTTTTATATAACACCGAACATTTTCATAATGAGAATTTTTTGTTTAAGTATACATTAGCATACGTTGTACATTTGCCGACGTTTGGTTTATTAAATGAATGTAATTTGAAGCTTTAAACGAGTGTTTTCCACTCCCAGGCTAAGCATGAAGTAAAATTTCGAGTTTAGAAAAGCCTGAAAATTTGGTTTGGTCGCGAGCGCGAATCGCGGAGCGGCCAAACCAAATTTTCAGGCTTTTCTAAACTCGAAATTTTACTTCATGCGCCACCGGTACAAAACACTGATGCAATGTAAAGTTTTGCGGTGTGTTTTAAACTTCGTAATGTCAGTGTTTTGTATCGGTGGCGCATGAAGTAAAATTTCGAGTTTAGAAAAGCCTGAAAATTTGGTTTGGCCGCTCCGCGCTTCGCGCTACGCGACCAAACCAAATTTTCAGGCTTTTCTAAACTCGAAATTTTACTTCATGCTTAGTCTGGGAGTGGAACACACTCATATTAAGTTTCAGATTGAATCCTTAAAAAAAACGAGTATCTAAAGATTTACGGCATATACGCTGTAATTGGGACATGTATACTTGAAAGAAAAACTCCCTGTATGTACAAGTTGGGGCATTAATTGCGATTGATTGACTACAATTTGTAATGGCCATATAGGCAACCCAATTTACACATTATTTTAAAATTACAGGTGTCAAATTGTATTGGATGAATATGTTCGGTGTTACATGAAAACAAATTAAGTGGTAATAATTTATCGGTTACAGGTGTAGGGATTAAATCTAACAATACATTACTAAGTGGGGTTAAATCAAAATTGAGTAATTTATTTTTGTGTTTTTTCATTTGGATTGCTTCTAACATGTTTAGGTTATGGCTGCTTGAATTTTGTAGTAATTTTAATTTATCTATTGAAAATTTATGTCCTGTGGTGTGGTGGTAGTCTGCGACTGCTGAATTTTCTGGGTTGATAGATTTGAGATGGTACATGAGTTCTTTAAATCGGACTTCTATGTTTCTTTTTGTTTGTCCTATGTATAATTGGTCGCAATTTGAACATTCAATGGAGTATATACCAGACTGCTGAAGGTCATTTTCCTTATCGAATGTATTTCCCAAATGGGTTTTAGTTTTGAATTTGTGTAATAAGCTGGCCTCAGATTAAATTGTTTGTAAAGCTTGTTTAGGTGTTGTTCAAATTTGGGGACATACAGAAGTCTGGTATATATTTTATTCTCTATTTTTGTTTCTGGTGGTACTAATTTTGTGGTTGTATTGAGTTTATGTTTGTATTTGTGTTTGTTTATAAGTTTTTGTATGGTTTTCTGTTCGTGGCCTAGTGAACATGCTAGTTCAGTTATAAACTTTAGTTCTTGTGCCCTGATTGTTTCAGATAACGGAATTATTAGAGCCCTATTAATCATACAGTTAAACGCCGACAGTTTATATTTCATTGGGATGATTGATTTGGCTTGAATATAATTTAATGTGTGTGTAGGTTTTCTATATATTTCAAAAATTAGTTTATTTTCGTTGATTCTGCATATTATGATGTCTAAAAAGGGTAGTTTGCAATTAGATTCTAGTTCATATGTGAAATTGATGCTGTCATATAAATTATTGATTGAATTTACGAAACTGTCGACGTTTAAAGTATCATCTCTTATAGCTATGATGTCGTCTACATACCTATACCAAGTTTTTGGGAAATCTGAAATGGTGTGATTAGCTAGGGATTCCAAGTGGTTGAGAAAAATATTAGCTAGGAAAGGTTAGAGAGGATATTCCATTGCTGTACCGAAGGTTTGTTTATAATAATCATTCTTGAAAGTGAATGCATTGCAGTCCATAACTAGTTCTGTTAGTTTTTTGTTTTCGGAGGAAATTTCGGGAGGTATATTGTTGTTGAATAATAATTGTTCTAGGATTTTCAAGCTATGTTTTATGGGGATACTAGAAAATAAGGATTCTACGTCGAAGGATATAAGTTTTTGGTTGGGTTTAAGTTGAACATTTTCTGGGAGTTTTGTTAGTTGTAGAGAGTTCTGGATTGCAAAGTCACTTTCTATTTTTAATAGTATCCCCATAAAACATAGCTTGATATATATATATATATATATATATATATATATATACTTCTTGTGCTGGTATATATATATATATATATATATATATATATATATACCAAATAAGAAATAATTTTGCTTCTACAGTTAGTGTCGGTTTTTAGTTTAAACCATCGACTAGTATCGGAGCGGCGAGAAACCCGAACCAATGCGATGATAATGTTCAGAACGCCGAATTAAATTAAATAAATTAGAATTAACGACCTGCTTATGAGTACCAAATAAGAAATAACAGCGCATTAGGTCATGATGTAAAAGTTATTTTTTATCAAGTGAGTGTGCAAGGAGGACAGAAGACGACGACGATCGTTTCGCTCTTTTTATGAGCTCCTCAGGCCGCCACATCCATCATGCCATACACACTCACTTGATATGTAGAAGTTGTATATATACTGACTTCGCTAACCATAAGCCGGTATTGACGTCAGTATTTATAAATGCTACTGCATTGATAAGGGCATTGATTTCATTTTGCTTCTACAGTTAGTGTCGCTTTTTAGTTTAAACCATCGACTATGCTAGTCGTAAGAAATAATGTGTGTGTAGGTTTTCGGTATACGGTGTAATTGAAGTTTCCACTAGGATTTCGGATAATAAGAGTGTCCAGAAAGGGTAAACGTTTGTTTTCTTCAACTTCCATTGTGAATTGAATTTTGTTGTGGATATTGTTTAGATGCGATAAAAAATGGTTGAGGTTCTCAATACCATGTTGCCAAATAACGAAAGTATCATCCAACCAATAGTTGCAAATTTATTTATGGTAGATTTCGAAACTAAAGCACTAAATTTTTCCCCTCTAAAACCTAAACTTTGGCTACAATACGTGGATGATGCTTTCGTTATACTTTCGATTGCTTAAGTAGCATCGTCAATAGCTGGCAAACTAAACGTTTGTATACAGCAATTGTTCGTCCATAACAGAGCTTTATTTCATAGAATACAAATATCAAGAATTGAATTTGTTCTTGATATTTGTATTCTATAAAATAAATGCCTGTTGTGGACGAACAATTGCTGTATACAAACGTTTAGTTTGCCAGCTATAGACGATGCTATTTAAGCTAATGGGCATTAGATGGCGTTTACGCTTTCGAACATATTTACTACTTACTAAAATTTAATAATATTAGTAATCTATATTTTACTGAAATCCTATACACATTTACGTTTTTAAACATTTTTATAATTAGTAAATTGTACTATTACTTATTTACAGAGATGTTTTCTTTTAAGTTTAGCGATACCCTGTAAATATTCAGGCATTTATTGATTTCATAAACGCGGTTAATTTATTTCTGCTCCTAAGCATAAAGTAAAACTTCGAGTTTAGAAAAGTCTGACGCGACCAAGCCAAATTTTTAGTCTATTCTATACTCGAAATTTTACTGCAAGCGTCACACGTATAAAATACAAATTCAAAGTGAATTTCAAAATGTACTACTAAAGTTTGATTTCATGTTAAAAAAAAATACAAATACTTATTTTGTGTTAGCAAATGTTGCGCTTTTAAAATTTAAACAATTTTCTTGAGATAAAAGCCTGAAAATTTGGATTAGTCGCTCCGCTTCGCTACGCAACCGATTTTTACTTTATGCCTAATCATGGAGTTTGAACACTCGTTACAAGCTTTAAATTGGTCTCCTGTATGAAAACACAATACATTTATGTAAATCTAGCAAACGCTGTAATTATCGGGATACGTATACTTGAAAACATCCCTATATATAAATTATAAATTATGTTGGATTATAAGAATTATTCGAATTATACGATATTTGTGTGTGTGGCTCTGTGTGTGTGGTTGTATCAATGTTGTGTAGAACATATGTTAATGTTATTATAATTTTTCTGTATCCAGGCGGAGGATGAAAATGTAGCGTAATGGGTCAATATTTACAATGGGGCCCATTTTAAATGGATTACGAATTAATCAGTTTACGTCCGTTTTGTGTGCGTCCGCGTTTTATTCCCATTTATGTATTGTTGCGCGGTCGCCCTAATTTAAATTGATTCACCACTCTCTGCCCGAAAACAGACAAATCGAATCACAAATTTCAACCTCTCGTTCCACCATTTTTTATTTTCCCTCAAAAGTATTGTAAAACCATATCTAAAATCAAATCAAATAGAAATGAAATTGAAAACGTAGAATTTCACTCTTGACTTTGTTTCAATATTTTTGGTTTAACCATAAATCAGACTTGAAAACTTGTAAACATTCTAGCGGAAAACGTTTTCCGCTGGAATGTTTACAAAATAATGCTTTTATAAAAAAAAATTGACTCGATTTCAAGATACTTGTACTAACTAAACTAATTGACAAGAAAATGTTTAAATATAAAATGAAGTTAAGGTGAAATTAAGAAGAGAGAGACTCTTCTTAATTTCACTTTAACTTGAGAGAAACATTTGAGATTTATGTTTGTGTAAGCAAATGCAAAATGTCACATTTGAAGAAGCTCAGATTAAAACAATGTACGTTTTAATTAATTACAATTTCATAAAAATTGGTTTAATTAACTCAGTCTCTGTAATATCATTGCTAAGTGATCAATTGAGCTATTTCCTAATTGAAAAATCCAAAGTACTAAATTCTGTATTGTGGAGGCTTTTACTTCGTCATACATGTTAATTTCAGAATAAAACACTGTACACTTTGTATAACACATTATTATCTAATGTGACTGCAGTTTCGACAATTTTAGCTTGTCTATATCAAACATGAAGTGATTTCTTTTTTAAATGTGTTATACAAACAAAGTAAAAACTTTTATTGTCCATACTACTAACTTCTTAATCATCTCTATTCAAAAGATTCTGTTTTTATTTTACAAGTATTAGATTAGAAACTAACGACGAGACAATTTATTAATTGAGAAATATTACAAAAACTCATATTTAAAAGGATGCATATTTGAATAATTGCAAGTTCACTTTAATTTATAAATAATACATTTTTTGCTTCTCCAATTTTACAGCTAATTGATATTTTTTTCTTGCTGAAATCAAAATGTCCTTTACTCATTTCCTAATAATTTCTGTTAACTAGAACAAATCGAATTTGTGTTTTAACTTATATTAAACATAAACTTATATTAAACAAAATAATTTTTATTTAGTTTAGGCTTAAAACAAAATATAATTCAAACTATTTTTCCATTTATCATATGAAACATTTCTGTAAATGTTATATGTACTTATTTAATTCATTTGGATGCCACAGTACATTCACACTACATCAATGAACCCGGATGGAATAATTTTGCCCCAAATTTTTTGTTAGTTGAAACGCAAGATATTTTAAAAATACAATATCCGTTACTGTACAAAGACATACAATAAAAAGAGAGTTAAAATATCTTTATAACAAAAACTTTACGTAAATAATCCTAAATTTATACCAAAATTATGACTTTAACACCCGACGACCAAACGAAAATAAACAAACCGACACTGCCATTGTAATTTATTTCCCATTACACCCTTCCTAATAACTTCCTCTCAAAAATCTCCTCGCACAATCCGCGCAAACACGAATTGAATTATCAAGTCTCAACTTTTCCGCGTCCAGAATCGAAAATCCCGCTTTTCATTAGAAAACAAAATTGAATTACACACCGAGAGGCCTCGGAGGCGCTTAATTGCTGCCTCCCCCTTTCCAGTAAACTTTTATTTGTCGCCCCTATTTTCCTGTTTCGCAAAACAAGCCTAATCCGAAAATTTGTAAAGGTCTTCATCAAATATTCATCGTTATTCGTAATTTTTCGTCCTGAATTTTCCAAAGGGTGGCTTTATTGTACAATTTCTGAGAGATGCAATGAAATAATGATACAGGTTTATTTAGATACATTCTACCCTGGATTTTTAATAAGGGTAAAAAGGTAAGTTTGTTAGAAAAATATAGTTTAACTCTCTCTTTTATTGTATGTCATTGTAAATTAACGGATACTGTATTTTCTACACACTATATTCTTTAATAAAATAATAAAAATAGACACATTTTAGAGTTTTGCTACTAGTCTTTAATAACAATAATATTTATTTTTCAGTATTATTACTGAATTAAATTGCGACTTTGTAATAGGTCAGTAGGGGTCATGTGTAAATATTATTTTTGATGAAATTAAAATTAAATTATTAATACAAAACTCATACAAGAATATAATAAAGAAAAATCAACATCAAGTAAATACGAGAATAACATTAATCGATGAAAATTTTTTTGTATAAAAGAAATAACAAATGCAGCATTGCCTTAAAATAATAAACGTGGAGAAATGCTAAGACACAGAAAGATTCAGTTCAGGGTTTAACGAACGCAATCACAACAAGTGTGCGAAGTCAGGGAAACTACGTTGACGTCAGAGAGGGATGGGTTTTGTGACCATATATGGTAGTAGATAAAGGGTACACAACAAAATCAGGGGAGGGGAGAACTTTGAGAGCAGCAAAGAAGCGATTCTAAAGATCAGTTAGTTTTGGGACAGCGACGAGGACAGTCAGTATTTGTATGGAAATGGGTACAATTGCAAATGGGAAGTTTCAGTGGGATGTGAGTTAGTGAAGTAATGTTGATAAAAAGAGTTAGGTAATGTATTGAGAATGGAGTTAGAGATAACAACGTTGGAGAGACTATCACGTAAGAGTAAAATTAATTCTACATCAAACTGACTAAGTTGAAATCAAACCAACAAAACCGGCGAAATAATTAAAACATCTGGGAAAAGGGAAAGATGGGGGGGGGGGAGAGAAAGAGGGATATATGGTGATTGATGTGTAAGGCCGACTTGAGCGAGAAAACGAGGTATGTCCTACTAACTAATCGACCCAGTCGATTGATGTGTTAGGCCAATCCGAGTTAGTATTGCGCTAAATGTCCTACTATCTAATCCCACAAATGAGAGATGTATGGTAGTTGATGTGTAAGGCCGACTTGAGCGAGAAAACGAGGTATGTCCTACTAACTAATCGACCCAGTCGATTGATGTGTAAGGCCAATCCAAGTTATTATTGCGCTAAATGTCCTACTAACTAATCACAAGAAAAAACGAATTCGATTATGAGTGGATCGAGGTGAAAGGTCGTGCCACTCAATAATCGAGAATATATAGCAATTGATGTGTAAAGCCGATGTGAGAGATTGTCCCATTAACTAATCGCAAGTGTGTCGAGTGTATGATGCTAACTCCGGGATGGTTTTTGTGGGTTTTCCATCTCGTAATGCAAATGCATGGGCTAGTTAATTTTGCTCACACAAGTAGAGTCATACATTTTTTTGAGTTTAACTAAATGCACATGGCTTCTAAGCACAAACGTTGGATAACATATTTTGTGAATATAAATAATATAAGACATAACAATTCATTACAAATGTCATTAAAAGTCAAAAAACGTTGCATACGTTAAGCTCATATCCTGTTTTATTTATTGTCCACACATCCTCCTAAATAAATCAAAAGGAAAGAAAAACACAGTATTTACGATAATGCATATTGACACAAACAACGAACCTTGTAAATAAATTAAAGGAGTACTACACACAGAACACAACGTAAATAATAATACAAATTATAAATTTGTACAATACCTAGGGTCGAATCATTACAACTTGATTGTCAAGTTAGTTGAATTGATATACACGGTTTTGTCTTGATAGAGGCGCAGGGACTTATTTAAAGTAAGTTTTTAGTATAGTCCAATGTTAATTATTCGTACGAATTTTGAAAGCGTAAGATTGCTCTCAAGAAGTTTGGGTTGGCCAGCCATGGTATAAAGCAGCATATAATTTAATAAAATATGATTTTATTTAGTAATTGACGCAGCTAGTTTCTTTTGAGCTATGTAATGCTATGCTTGATGAATACACTTTAAGTAGAATTTTTTTAATATATTTTGTAAGAGAAAAAAATTATAGTAAAAAAGAACTCATGCATGCAACTTCTTATCCGTGAATCATTAAATTTATCCACGAGTGGAAATTGATAAAATAGGAAAAAGTCAGGAATCGAGATGAATAATTTAAGCCCTTCCTTCCACCACCGCCGCCGAAAAAAAAACCAAGTGATGTATCCCCTTTGGCAGAGCAGCAAAATTTCAGGTCTGGCCCTGCATGCTTATTACGACCTCGTGCGTTTTTCACCGGATACAAACATTTTCGCCCACTTTACAGATAAGATAGTGAAATATGCCCTTTCCCAACACACATACACGCGCTCGCGCGCCGGCCCTTATTAATATTTCCTGGCTAATTATTTTAATGGCGCTGCCCCGAGGGCTTTCAATTCATTCATCTGCCGCCCTTTCCACTGGAAAATAACGAAAAAGAAAACGCTGCGCTCGTGCTTCGTAAGCCTGTAATGCTAATGTATTTCGAGCGGTTTATTCCTTGATTAAGGGGATATGGACAGTTTTTTATGAACTTATTTTTTACATTAGAGGTTATTAAAATATAAATACGAGGATCTCTTGATAAGTTTGGTAAGAAACGCAAGAACACATTTTTTACATCTGATTTATTTCTCAACATGGTCTCCACTAATCCAGCTATTTTCCAAATCGATAATACCGTCGAAAAAGTAGACTTAGCTTAGGTTGATGCCATTTCATAAAAATTTACCACACTTATCAAACCATCCTTGTAATGTATTAATGTTTTATTTCTAAAAATTGAAAAGTAAACCAATGCTCAGGGGGCGTTTTGACTGTACGGTTGTGTTGTGGTTGTTGGACTTCACGGTTTATAGACTCCAATGGTTGTCGCATGCAAGAACAGGAGTGGGGATACCACGTGCATGTGACGTCATTACATGACAGATACATGGCGTGCTGTGTTTCAATGTATTGTTTTACACAGTATTTTATTTATTTAGTTACATACGACATACAATACTCGTTATTCATTAGACGCTATTTATTGTATTATTTATTTAAAGATTATGACAGAATAGGTCTTATATTAGTCATATACAGACAGTTTCTCCTTTAAGTATATATATCCCAATTATGTGCTATAATTTTCAAATATTTGTTGTTTTTTTAAAGGGTTCAATTTGAAGGAAAACACTTGTTTGTTTTCAACTTCCAGGTTAAGCATGAAGTAAACTTTTAAGTCTCGGGAGAACTTCGCTAGACACCCTGTATAGACCATACTCTGATTGTTCTCCGTTCTGACAGCTATTTAACAAATTGACTATATATTGATCAATAAAATTCAATTTATTATGAAATCACAAAAATATATTGAGAAATGAACAAATTTTCGCCATCATTGATTTGTGTTTGATCTAAGATTAAACAGGAAGAGTATAAAAAAATCACAAAATTTCTATATTTTTAGCTAATTTTACAATAAAGAATACTACAAAATGCGAATTCGATTAGTGTCAAAAAAGTTTCTCACTTATTGATTAAGCGTGAAGTAAAATTTGGAATTTGAAAAATTTGTGTTGGTCGCTTAGCGAAGTGAAGCGACCAAACGAAATTTGTAGGCTTTTCTAAACTCGAAATTTTACTTCATTCGTCACACGTATAAAACACCTAATTATTGTAAAGTTAAAAAGCATACAGCTATAGTAGTATATTTTAAACATCCCTTGATATTAGTGATTTATACGTGTGGCGTATGAAGTAAAATTTCGAGTTTCGAAAAGCCTGGAAATGTTTCTTCATGCTTTATCTGAGAGCGGAAAACACTTGTTTAAAGCTTCAATTTGAACTCTTTTAAAATATAACGAATATCTGATGATTTACAACGTATACAGTATATTGGGGGTATGTATACGCAAAAGAAAAACTCTCCCTATGTAAACAACGTCATACGAACGGAAAACAAATTAAAATATGTTGGATTTCCGATCACAGAAAACTGGGTTGGTGCGATACTGCTAGCAGGGCTCACATATGACTTTAAACCGCTAATCATGGGAATAGAAAGCAGTAATACTAGAATAACTGGTAAGTCAATAAAATCTGAATTATTGGAAACGGACTATAACAGTAAATCCAGCAGTGCTTTTCTAAGTAGGAATAAAAAGTTTAATAATAGTTTACCATTTAAAAAAACAATTAGGTGTTACAACTGTGGTCAAAAGAATCATAAAGCATCGGGATGTCGTGAGAAGGAGTACAAAGACAAAACAGAGGACATGAAAGCACACTGCAAAGGTGCATTTACAGCTGGATTTTGTTCGCTGAAAAGTTAAATTTATGAGTGGTACATCGGCAGTGGTGACTTCAGCGCCTGGCTGTATAACAACGAAAGAAAACTGTGAAAATTAACACATTATGGTCGCGAATGATTCTAAATTGGGCGTTACAGATATTAGAAACACTTCATTACGCGTAGACAATAGTTAAAAAAAATGGTGAAACGGTGCTAGTAGTACTAAAGCTTAGTGTACATTTATTATCAATGGCAAACATTGTTTAAAAGAACAATAAAGTAATATTTGATAATTACGGACGTAAAATATACAATAAAGACAATGAACTTTTGTTACATTCTGATTGCCAATCAGGAGTGTATAAAATTGAGGATACATGTGCAAGATGCATGATGGCTGGAACAGGAGATAATTTCTAGACATCCTCGGCATCCTCGGTTTGGACACATCAATTATAATGATTTACACAAAATGGACAAAGGAATAGTTGATGGTAAATGTGAAGGTACATTAACACCGGTAGATAAAGTGAGAAGAGCTGTACGCACACTAAAACCAGTGAAGAAAATGGAAGGTTTTCTGTATGCAAATCAAAGGGAAGGAGATTCCACCACCATCCAAGAAGCATTAATGAATGAAAAGTGAGATGAATGAAGAAAGGCTATTGAAAATGGACTTAGATCCTTAAAAGAAAATCATACCTTGGATATTTTAGACCCACTGGCAAACATAGAGGCCGTAAAATATTAATATGCATTCAAAGAAAACGGCAATTTTAAAGCTTTTCCATCACCGTTTTCTTTGAATGCCCATTATTATTTTACGCCCTCCATGTTTGCCAGCAGGTCTAAAATATCGAAGGTATGCTTTTCTTTTAAGGATCTAAGTTCATTTTTAATAGCCTTTTTTCATTCATCTCACCTTTCATTCGTGAATGCTTCTTGGATGGTGGTAGGATCTCTTTTCCTTTGGTTTACTTCTGTAGCATACAGAAACCAGGGATCGACTATACAGAGACATATTCTCCTGTAGTTCGATACACAACAATACGGTTCTTGATAACATTAGCTGGGAAATATAAATTTAAAATTGACCATTTGGTGCCATAACAGCATTCCCATGTGGAGAATTAAAGAAGGAAATTTAGATGGAATAACCCGATGTGTTCAATGATGGAACAATAAGGGTGTTCAAATTTCAAATTAAATACGGACCAAAGCAGAGTTTCTACTCTGGGAGTGGAATATTAAGCCAATAAATATGTTACTAAAGATCGGTCTCAAAATATTAAAAGTGGATTTGTGTATTACAGTGAAAATAAAATATGAATAATAACTATTTATGTATGACAAAAATTAAAAATAAATTTAAAATTAAGACTTGGGAATTGCAAAAAACATTGTCGGCTTAAATATCTGTTACAAAGATAACGGAATATCGTTGAACCAAACAAACTATATAAGTAAAGTGTAAGCAAGGTTTGGCTATTTCAACTGTAATGGAATAAGCACACCAAGTGACCTAAACTAAAAACTCGGTCAATATGGCAAATGTAAACAACTTGGTTAAAAATGTTCCATGTCAAGAAGCCGTGGAAAGTTTACTGTATATAGCTCAAGGAACTCGATCTGACATCGTACTTGCTGTTAATGATGTTAGACGATACAACAAATTTCATGATGAGGTACATTGGACGGCAGTTAAACGTATTTATCATTACCTAAAAGAGAAAACTGATTATAAATTACATTATACTCCAGTGGATGAATTGGCTGAATATTGTAAAGCAGACTGGGCGTCGGATATTGACAAAAGGAGGTCGTGAACAGGATACGAATTCAAATGTTTGGGCGGAGCAGTGTCATGGGCATCAAAAAGGCAACCAACCGTGGCGCTATCTATCACTGAGGCAGAATATATGGCGCAACTTAAGAAGCAATCTGGCTGAGGCAACTGAGAGATGAATTCGACAGTTATGAAGCTTCATCATCCATTAACATTGAATGTGACAACAATAGTGCAATAAAACTAGCAGAGCCAGATCATTACCAAAGGAGAACAAAGCACATAGATGTCCGCCACTATTATGTTCGAGATCGAGTTGAAGATGGGACCATTCAAATCGAACACGTTCCAAACGGAAATGGTAGTTGACAACCTTACAGAAGCTATCACAACCGAAAAACAACAATATTGTGGATTAAATATCAAGATATATTGAATAATGTTATCATAAAACTTGAATTTTTCATTAAGTCTTAGGCAAAATATTTTCATTAGGTTGGCACTATGTTTTGTACACCTACGCAAAAGCAAGTGCGAAGTCAAAGTAATTCACGGCCGTCGCCATTATAAACTATACGTGTGTTTTCTTATTCGTTGTTAATCATTCACGCGTTATTCATTAAACATATTACCTAAAAGACTAAGCTTATTACTTCAAGCTTCGTGACACAACCTCAACTCAACAATTTTGGCAAAAATAAAAGTGTTTCTGCATCGTTTTCCATGCGCCTCGTCACAGTTATAAACTAGTTAAAAACAAACTAATCAATTTTATTTTTACTTTGTGACTCCTTTCGACAATTTTTGCGTGACATTATCAAACTAATACTTTAAAATTATTTGGTAAGGGATAAAGAGAGGCAAGAGAATATCAGATCAACCTGGTCCTTAATTATGTGCCCGAATTACGTTTATGTTTATTTTATTTTTTAAAGAAAATTGTCAAAACTAGTCACAAATTAAAGATAAAAGTAATAAGCTACGAGTTTTTTTGTGATTTTATACAAAATGTATCGGGAAGTATAATCCTCGACAATCTTTTTATAAAATAGTTGTATATTTTTCGGATATAAATTATTGATGCACATAAATAAAACAGCCATTATACTTTTTACATAGGTATGTATTTATTTAAATAAATAATATATGTACGTATTTTTTTAATTTTTTTGCTTATTTTTTATTGTCTGAATCATTTTTTCGTTTTAGTAATGTTTGATTCAATTCGTCATTTAAACGTTTAATTCGTATATACGGGGATTTTTTCTTTTAAGTATGCATCTCCAAATCCATACACTATGAATGTTAGGGCATTCGTTGCCTTTATCAAAGTGTTCAATCTGAAACTTCTAACGGGTGTTTCCACTTCGTAGTTAAGCATAAAGTAAAATTTTGAGTTTAGAAAAGCTTAAAACCAGATTTTCAGGCTTTCGGACCTTCCGAATTTTACTTCATGCGCCAGGCTCATAAAACACTGATTTAACGTGCAGTTGAAAATATTCTGCTTAAGCATATTGATTTAGTAGTAACTTCACAATATTTCAGTGTTTCGTCACTAAAAAGGCATTTTGCCGATGTTCACCGTTTTCGTCATATCTAGAAAACAAATGACACTAGGTAAAATTTGTTAACGCAGTTTTATTTTGTATTGAAAATAAAAACTTATTTCTTCTAATAACTTACTATTACGTAGTTCTAATAGTATACGAGATCGCAATGGTTAGTGCGACAAAGCAAACGAACGGTATATACATATACAGGGAATTTTTCTTTTAAGTATACATATGCATGCGCTGTGAATTTTCCGATTTACGTTGTTTATTAAAAGAGTTCAATTTAAAACTTTAAATGAGTGTTTTCCACTCCCAGGCTGAGCATGAAGTAAAATTTTGAGTTTAGAAAAGCCCCGTGAAATAATTTTGTGGGCTTTTCTAAACTCGAAATTTGACTTCATGCACCACGCGAATAAAACACTCATTTCAAGTGAGGTTCAAATTTACACGAATTTCACAATGTTTTAGTGTTTTATACGCGTGGCGCATGAAGTAAAATTTCGAGTTTAGAAAAGCTCAGAAAATTTGTCGAGGGTCGCGCAGCGACCCGAGACAAATTTTCTGAGCTTTTCTAAACTCGAAAACACGGGGCTTTTTTAAACTCAAAATTTTACTTCATGCTTAGTCTGGGAGTGGAAAACACTCGTTACAAGCTATAAATTAAATTATTGATTTTTAAAAATGTCTACTAATGTCTAATTTACAGTGAAATGTAATTAGAACTGAACATAAATTTGTTCACTTTTATATTTACTGTGGAAATATAAGTACATCATATTGAGTTCTTTTCGAAATTTTACTGCATGCTTAGTCTGGGAGTAGAAAACACTCGTTTAAATCTTCAAACTGAATTCTTTTAAAAAATATATGCATATACGTGGTTTATTAAAAAAGTTCAATTTGAAGCTTTAAATGAGTGTTTTCCCCTCCCAGGCTGAGCATGAAGTAAAATTTCGAGTTTAGAAAAGCCCCGTGAAAATTTGTCGAAGGTCGCGTAGCGACCCGAGACAAATTTTCTGGGCTTTTCTAAACTCGAAATTTTACTTCATGCGCCACGCGTATAAAACACTAAAATATTGTGATATTCATGTAGATTTGAACCTCACTTGAAATCAGTGTTTTATACGCGTGGCGCATGAAGTAAAATTTCGAGTTTAGAGAAGCCCACAAAATTATTTCACAGGGCTTTTCTAAACTCGAAATTTTACTTTTTCTGGGCTTTTCTAAACTCGAAATTTTACTTCATGCGCCACGCGTATAAAACACTGATTTCAAGTGAAGCTCCAATATACATACATTTTTGAATATTTTAGTGTTTTATACGCGTGGCGCATGAAGTAAAATTTCGAGTTTAGAAAAGCCCTGTGAAAATTAGTCTCGGGTCGATGCGCAACCCTCGACTAATTTTCTACACGGGGCTTTTCTAAACTCGAAATTTTACCTTATGCTAAGCCTGGAATTGGAAGACACTCATTTAAAGCTTCAAATTAAACTATTTTAATAAACTACGAATATTCGAAGATTTAAGTATACACGCTGTAATTGGGATATATATATATATATATATATATATATATATATATATATATATATTTATATATATATACTTAAAAGAAAAACTCCCTGTATGGGTATACTAAAGGAAAAATTCCCTATATACGACATTAGAATTGTGAAATTTGATCAAATCACTTAAATCTCAAAGTTGTTAAAAACCATAAAATTATCTAAATGTATAAATAAGGCCTACAAATATAAAAATTATTATAAAAATGATATAAAATAGTGACACTATAACAAGTTTATGAAAGTTGTAAAAATATTAAACATTAATTTAAAATTCAACTAGAAATAATACAAATCGATAAAAACAGATTTAATTAATTTAAGCTGAGTTTAAAATTGATAAAAATCTAGAAAAATTCAAGACTCCATTTCTTTGCCTACATTTGTTTATTTTATTGAACAAACATTAACAAAGAAACGACTAAAATTATATAAATTAAGAAAAGTTTAAGTACACACGAAAATTGATGAAAATCATATCAAATTCAACATGAAATTTCTTTGTTGGTATTTGTTCACTTTTTTGAACAAATATTAACATAGAACCGACTGAAGTTATATTTATTTATTTCATTTATTTACGGAATCTCCTTTTACATAAATTTATAATATTAGTATATTTATATATACAGAGTGGATAACAGAATAATAACAATTGTATTAGACATAAATAAGAAAACTTTAAATTCACACAAATTTTGATGGAAAACATGACAACTTTAGGATATCATTTCTTTGTTGATATTTGTTTAATTTACTGAACAAATATTAACAAAAAAATAACTGAAATTTTATAATTACGAAAAGTTTAAATTGAGATAAAAATTGATTAAAATCATGACAAATTTAAGATGTCATTTCTTATTTGATATTTGTTTACTTTATTGAACTAATATTAAGAAAGAAACTACTGAAATTATATAAATTTAACGTTTAAATTAACACAAAAATTGATGTAAATCATTAGAATTTCAAGATTTGATTTTTTAAACAAATGTCAAAAAGGAAAGGACTGAAATTGATAAAAGAAAAATCGAGATTGTAAAAATCATCAAAATATAAAGAAAAATATATAGAAAATATAATATAAACAAAAAAATATAAAGAAGAAAAAATTATCTGAATATATTTCCTCTCTACATCCTAATATCCAACCTTGAATTGGAATTTTGAAAATATTAATTCAATGAGCAGAAAGACTTTTGGTCGATAGCCCTTACTTGGGAACTTCATACATTGACAATATGTGAACTAATTTAAATTTCATGTATTTTATAAATAAAAATGTATGTACATTCTAAAGTAATAAAGATTTGATAGTAGTATAAAGAAAAAGGAAATAAAATAGCAAAAAGTAATCAAAATCAACCATGGTACATTTTCTAAAAATTATTAGAAACATAAAAATTTACCAATCAATAAACTTCCTAAATATTAACAATTTCAACCAAATAGAAAATACAAATAGATAGAAATGTTAAAATCAATAAAATAAAAAAATACAAGAAATTTTTTATTTAAGTATTGATAGTACGATTTTTTTATTCAGACTTTTGTTGATTTATTAAAAACTTTTAATTTAAAGTGTCTAACGAGTGTTTCCAATCCCAAATTAAGCATAAGGTAAAATTTCGAGTTTAGAAAAGCTTAGAAATTTGGTTTGGTTGCTCCGAGTGACTGAACAAATTTTAAAAAACTGTCTTTGAAAGATAATTGTCCTCCCTTCCAAAACTGCGTTCTGGATCCTGTTTTGATTGTAACGGCAAATATTTCTTTAAGGATAATAAATATTTGAATAAGTATTTCTAAGATTTAATTAGTTGTAGATTTTGGAAAATATCGCGGAAATTTAAAAATGTGTTTGAAGATTCTACAACCAAGAAATGGCAATTCATTAATATTAAAATGTATTATTTAAATTAGTTATTCAAAGAAAAATTAGTAATAAATTGCAAAAATTATCTCGGAATATCACTTTACGAAATAGCAATTTAATGAGTGTTAAATATAAGTAATTTTATTATGATTAATTTATCTGAGTTACATACATAAAATTACGAACAAGTTTTTTGTGTAAAATGCAAACAATGTGTCTTAATTAATAAGACGACTTAAGACAATAAATATATTTTTGAATTTTAATTATTCTTATCTGAGTTAAATTTAAAAAAATATATTTCATTATAAATCGTCTATAAATTCCCGACGCGTATGTGTTCCACGCCTGAAATTTTGTGTAGGTGGTTTGCGGTTCCATGTCGGAAATGAAGGATTTCATTCCGAGCCCGGGGAGAAGAGTGGGGGATGATAAATCGCGCTGTTTTGTGTGTGATTTAATGGCATTAAAAACGGTAATCTTTGCGCGATCCGATCCGGCCTTTGCCGATTTGAAATTCATGCGGGACCTTTCGCGCGAAACAGGAACTACACTTAATGAAATGTGTTTCGGCGAGGGGGGCTGTGGGAATACCACCCTAATCCCCCGGCGGACTCACCCCACTTTTGTCCCCCTTTTTTCTCCGACATCTGAGGCTTGGACCGTAGCCAATATTTCTTAACCGGGACGGCTATGCTTTTAATAAACGATATACTTCTCTTTATTTTCGTACTAGAGTAAGAAAGTTTTGAATAACTGCTATTAATTGTCTTGCATTTTAAGATACATTGCTTAAATTATTACAAATTTAATTAGTGAGGAATTACTTCAACGTCTAGAAATCAAATTTTAAAATATTTTTTTAAAAGCTACCGTGGAGCACTTAGAGGCGCTTAAAATAAATATTTCTATTTGTTTTTTTTGTCAAATCAAATCATGTCTGATACTGGTGGTCTGGTTCACCGTATACAGGGTGATTCAGAATAGGTTTAAAATTGCATATATTTTTGGGGGGCTCATTTGAAGACAATATATTAAATAAACATTATATCAATCATAGGTCTGATTTTCATTATTTACAATACTGCAGCTGATTTAAATCAAAATAAATAATTATTATTGATACAATTCAGCAATTTAAACACAACTGAATAATAAAATAACATGACACAAATTAATAGAATCAAACTTTAGTTTAAATCATGAAGTAAAATTTAGAGTTTGTAAACTCGAAATGTTACTTTATGCTTAAACAAGGAGTAGAAACCTGTGTTAAAAAACAAAATAAAATACTGACCATATACAATTGGTTCTTGAACCAGTGCATTGTGTAAAATCACAAAAGCATGTACATTGACAAAATTGGTTGTAGACCGTCTAATAAACCCAAGCATTTTATTAGCCTTATTCTCTATATAGTCCATATGTCACTTGTAAGACAGTTTAGAGTCCAACAACACCCCAAGGTCCCGGATACTATCTTCTCTAGATCGTTCAAACTGTAATTGTAATAAGTTGGTATTTTATAGCGTGAAAACGGCATAAACTGGCATTTACTTATGTTTAGTATCATATCATTAGTTTTGCACCAGCCTTGTATTAAGAGCAGATTATGTTGAATGATAGAGCAAGCATTGATGTTGATTTTGAAAAATATCTTGAGATCATCCGCGAATAATATATGTAGATAAGTAAGTGCAACAGATAGTTCATTTATGAAGATCGGAACCCCTGATGTTACCCATATTTCATTAGAAACGAACCCATTGATATTGTTGATATTTACATATTGGACTCTCCTAGTTAAGTAAGATCCAAGCCACCTCAGTAAGGGATCACCTACACTATAAGCATGCAGATTATGCAATGGAATTGAGTGATTAACACAATCGAAAGCTTAGCTGAAGTCCGTATATATTGAATGGACTTCAGCTCCGCTTTCGTAAGCAGTGTAAATAATAATATTCGTTTGAGTAGACCGACTAGTATAAAACCCATGTTGACTATCGCTAACAATGTTTTTTAAAGTACTGAGTACTGGTATCTTTCCTGATTTACAAATCAGGCGGCAAATCTAATGTGAAACATTACGGACCAATTTCCATATTATCAGTACTAAAAATATTCAAAAAACTACTATATAATCAGTTAATATAGTAGTTTTTTGAATATTTTTGGTATTACTGATAATATGGAAATTGGTCTGTAATGTTCCACATTAGATTTGGCGCCTGATTTGTAAATTGGAGTTATGAAGGCAGACTTCCCTAAATCAGGAAAGATACCAAAACTGTACGATAACTCAAAATAATTTGTAATATAGTTAATTACTACAATTACAAAGAAATATGGGATGTATGTTATCAGGGCCCGAACCTGCAGTGACATTCAACTGAGAGAGTTCATGTAAAACTTGATCAGTAGTTATAAATATTTTGTTCAGATTAGTTGATCTATTAGACTTAAAGTCCGAGGCAATTACAGGTTCTACTTTATAAACTGAAGAGAAGTAAGTTGCGAATAGGTTTGCAATATCTTGACCAGTCGATGCACTAACTTCGGTATATGACATAATTAAGGGTATCCCGGATGACTTGTTTGTTGACGAAGGAGGACTAGAAGGACCAGAAATCCTTTATATTGTAGGGAATAGATTGTTTAATATTGTATAAGGACTGTCTGTAACACAAAGTGGTTTCAGTTTTACATATACTCCAAAAATCTGTAAAGGAATTGTAATCTGAAATATCAGAAGTAAGTTTCCACTTTCTGGGGGATTCCTTTTTAGATTTGATCAAATTGATTAATTTACTTGAGAACCAGTTCAGATAAAAATGGTGTTTTGTACGTTTTTGGTACGTGAAGATTAACTGCAAGGTAAATAATGTCATAAGATATTTGTGTTGCCTTGTTAATATCTACGCAATCATATAGATAGGACCAATCGATACTTGATAAAAAGTTATTGATATTATCAAAATTTGCTCTACTGAAATCCGGCTTAAATTTATTGTAGTTTTCAAGCATATCATGTTTATCTAGGTCAGTGGTCTCCAAACTACGGCCCGCGACTTGCATGAATTCGGCCCGCGATTGTTTGTAATTTTTTTGTAAATGTCATATTTTGAAATATTGTAACAATTGTTCCATAAATTTTTCATAATTTTATAAAATTAATCGGATCTTGGCCGACTTTATTATGTAGAATTGTATTTGTGGCCCGCGAAAAAGATAGTTTGGAGACCCAGGATCTAGGTTATACATCGATAATTAGTGATAGATGATGACGATCACGATGACGACAGAGGTCGAACACCACATGATAATTATTTGTAATTAAATTAAATTTATTCATACAAATAGAGTTTAGGGTACCACAAAAAGTAACCTCGATAGGAGAAGACACATTCATTAGAGTTAAGCCGGAAATATCATCATCATTGACCCAAGTAATATTAGACATTAAATTCACCCATAATAACGATTTTATAATCAGGTTATTCTGTTGACATTTTTTCTAACATTTTACAATAGCTTTCATAGAAGTTTAGAGAAGAGATCAGGGGAATGTAAATGTATATTTAACATGTTTATAAGTTAGTGCTTTATCAATTTTTTTTTAATAATACGTATCTCCGAACAAACAAAAATCAAATGAATGTAATGTTGGCTATAAACAGCCAATACCAGAACATACCTAATAGTCATTTATGTTTGGAATAATAAAATACTAAGCCCACATTTAGTCAACAAAGATACGCATAACTAATGCTAGTACAGATCAATGCAGATTTAAATTTTGCGTCAGAATATGTAAAAACATGCAGGGTGTTCTATTTAAAAAAAATCGAGATTTAATAGTTTGAAGTTTGCTAAATGATGCATTAATCACCTCTGTGTACTGTGTTATCATCTAATCCGGTATAGTAGTTACTTTCATAATGTTTTTACAGATTCTGAATAAAATTATAAATAAGAAAGATATACACGATTATCTAAAATCAATTATTATCTGTTTTTTCTCAAGAACTTATAAGTTTTTCAGTATCATCTTTTTCTCTTAGTGGAATCTGAACAGGCCTCATAACTACACAACTTTGCCTATTTAACCAAATCTGTATGATTATAATAAGACAGTTACCTATACTGTTCCACTCAAAGTAACCTGTATAAAGCCTCATAACTACACAACTTTACCTATTTTAACCGAATCTCTATGATTAATAATAAGAAAATTACCTAAATTATCTATACGAGTATACAGTGAATTTTTGTTTTAGGTAAACAAATGCATAAGCTGTAAATTTTCCGACATTCGTTGTCTTTTAAAGCAGTTCAATTCAAAGCTTTAAACGCGTGTTTTCCACTCCCAGACTAAGCATGAAGTAAAATTTCAAGTTTAGAAAAGCCCCGTGAAAATTTATCGAGACAAATTTTCTGGCTTTTTCTAAACTCGAAATTTTCACCTTTCAATAACGGATACATATTACCTTGGGTCTGTGGCCGACCCTAAAGTTAGGCTGCGAGCCGTCGCTGCTATTCAAACTCTTTGTATTCAATGGTATAAAAATCCAATATAGCCGCCATTAGAAAAGTTGAACAATTATGTCGTATTTTGATGACATTTAGGGTACATTTCGAATTTCAGCTAATTATCGATCAAAATAACAAAGTTATAGCAAAAATAAAATTTGAAAACACATTATTTGGTATTAGAAATGGAAACTTTTGTCTAATTTGTCTTTGTACCTCTAATAGTTTAGAAAATCCCAATGGTGAGCACGATAAAGCAAACGGTATATAATTTAAATATTTTAAGTAAAGCTAATTTCAAGATAAAAATTGTGTAACCGTTCTTAAATACACTAAAATTGTGGTTAACTATAATAGATAAAATTCTGTCAGTCAAAAATGCGATAATAAATATCTTTTTGGATTAACTAAATTTTTAATGTTTCTGTTAGTCCAGTCGTCAGAGACAAAAATACCACCCATCACCTAAAAATATTCGAACTGACTGGAAATGTGTGTGCATCTCAAGTATAGGACCAGTACTTGTCAAAATAATGTGTCTATAAACTGTTGGCATCCCAGTAGGTTCTGACTTCAGAAACATACGTCGTAACTCAATTCAGCACCGTGAGACTACATAATGACATATAATTAAATGCATTTGACGTTTCCACGATTCACCTTTCGTATGGCATAATCTAAGATATGTAATTTGTTTTTCAAACAAACCATGATGCCGACAGTTTATAGACACTCGTTATAAATATATTAAATTAATTGAATCGTTTAATTGGCAAAGGGAACATGTCGTATTAAAATCATATGAACATGTTTCCTTTTCCAACTAAACGATCCAATTCAAATCTTGATTTCACAGATCCAATTAATAATATTTAAATAAAAATAAAATGTTTATTCAAAATTTCAAACAATTTATTTAATTATCTTTTATCCCTTTCATGTATAATTTTACCTAAATAATTTATTCCACGGAGGTTACGTTTTCACATTTTTTGTATAAAAAACCATCCCATCTCAGTCCTCTGAGGATTTCGAATTTGCACGTCTCGCGTTCTTTTTTCTGTGTGCGGCTTAATTATTTATCGTTTCAAGATACAAAACGTTAATTAAAACATGATTAAAACTGAAACGGGCTCCCGAGTTAATTTACATGTTTTCTACAACAAGGAGAGCACAAACATACACACACACAACGCAGAACTGGGAAAATTGTATGAATTATGAATTGTTTTCCTGTTTGTCAGTCCAACAAATACAACATTTAATAGTTTTGTTCAGAAATAATGAACGCATATTTACATACATTGTAACTACATACACAATATTCAATAAAATGTATTTTAAAAGAACATGGAATGAACATAAAGAGATTATTTCTATTATGTTTGTACACATAATAGAAATGTTCTCTGTATGTTCATTCAATGTTCTTTTAAAATACTACAATATTAATAGACACTTTTATTGTTTTATTAATCCAAAACTAATCATGTTATTATAAATTTGTTTGCAGTTTCTCTCATTTCATCTAAATACGTAAATTGTACTTTTACAATGTTCATCCTGATAGCGTCAGGTTGATCCCATCCTAATTATCAGGAAGAATACAATGTGCAATCTACAAGTCCATAATATCACCACCTATTAAAATCGAAACAGGTGTACCGCAGGGATCGATCCTTAGACCACTACTCTTCCTGATATTTATTAATGATTTGTCGTTTTGTCTTCCTAGATCAGAAGTAATTCTCTTCGCGGATGACACGACGATGACGAATCTGAAGCAATCGATGCAAGATTCAATACATGTAGATATTTCACCGTCTGAATGGTTTGCTAGTAATAAGTTAAAATTGAAAGAAGGAAAAACTAATTAATTATTATTCACATTCAAAACTAACAATCACAACTACACAAAATTTCCTGGCGTACATCTAGAAACGAATTTAAATTGGTCACATCATGGTGATGGATTAGCAAAGATTAAGCATTATTATTACTTCTCGCACATCGAAAGCCACTTCCAATATAGTTTACTTGAGTAAACTGCAAGTAGGCACAGGGTCTTTGCTCTACAGCGCTGTGTTATTAGGGTGCTTAGCAACTAACCATAGCTACATGACCAGAACTCGAAACAACATCATACCAAATAATATTCGCCTGTTTACAGCACAGACAGGTACCAGATACTACGCTATACATTTTTTTTAATATACTTCCGACATCTACACGCCAGTTACTATTATCTATATTTAGAAATAGAATGAAACATTACCTTACAAAAATGGCATTCTATAGCTGGGATGAGTATTTAGAAGCAGACCATTCAGATATTTAGTGATTTGTCTCAAATTTGTTGGCGTTTATATATATATATATATATATATATATATATATATATAAACGCCAACAAATTTGAGACAAATCACTAAATATCTGAATGGTCTGCTACTAAATACTCATCCCAGCTATAGAATGCCATTTTTGTAAGGTAATGCTTCATTCTATTTCTAAATATATATATATATATATATATATATATATATATATATATATATATATATATATATATATATAAACGCCAACAAATTTGAGACAAATCACTAAATATCTGAATGGTTTGCTTCTAAATACTCATCCCAGCTATAGAATGCCATTTTTGTAAGGTAATGTTTCATTCTATTTCTAAATATAGATAATAGTAACTGGCGTGTAGATGTTGGGAGTATATTAAAAAAAATGTATAGCGTAGTATCTGGTACCTGTCTGTGCTGTAAACAGGCGAATATTATTTGGTATGATGTTGTTTCGAGTTCTGGTCATGTAGCTATGGTTAGTTGCTAAGCACCCTAATAACACAGCGCTGTAGAGCAAAGACCCTGTGCCTACTTGCAGTTTACTCAAGTAAACTATATTGGAAGTGGCTTTCGATGTGCGAGAAATTAGAATTAACGACCTGCCTGTAAGTACCAAATAAGAAATAACAGCGCATTAGGTCATGATGTAAAAGTTATTTTTTTATCAAGTGAGTGTGCAAGGAGGACAGAAGACGACGACGATCGTTTCGCTCTTTTTATGAGCTCCTCAGGCCGCCACATCCATCATCCCATACACACTCACTTGATATGTAGAAGTTGTATATATACTGACTTCGCTAACCATAAGCCGGTATTGATGTCAGTATTTATAAATGCTACTGCATTGATAAGGGCATTGATCTCATTTTGCTTCTACAGTTAGTATCGGTTTTTAGTTTAAACCTTCGACTAGCCGCTCCGATGCTAGTCGAAGGTTTAAACTAAAAACCGACACTAACTGTAGAAGCAAAATGAGATCAATGCCCTTATCAATGCAGTAGCATTTATAAATACTGACATCAATACCGGCTTATGGTTAGCGAAGTCAGTATATATACAACTTCTACATATCAAGTGAGTGTGTATGGGATGATGGATGTGGCGGCCTGAGGAGCTCATAAAAAGAGCGAAACGATCGTCGTCGACTTCTGTCCTCCTTGTACACTCACTTGATAAAAAAATAACTTTTACATCATGACCTAATGCGCTGTTATTTCTTATTTGGTACTTATAAGCAGGTCGTTAATTCTAATTTATTTATATATATATATATATATATATATATATATATGTAAAATATTATATATATATATATAAGCACAAGAAGTAACGGTCGTACTACGTTAGAGGCAGAGTTCGGAAAATTGCCTAAGAGACATTCGACCAATAATAAGGCAGGAGAGATGTGTGCAATCTACTTTATTGTAATACCAAGCTTTCGGGACTCATTTTGTCCCTTCCTCGGGGTAGGCACTATAAACAATGAACAAACAAGCAATTAATAATCTGAAAAATGCTATTAGTTAATGACGAATTCTTGAAGTTTAACAAAATATTTATGTGAACTTACATTTGTTATTATTTGAACAAACTATTGTTAAACTGACGCATCGTGCCTTTGATTTTCCTATCGTTACTCATTGGCGGTTGTTGAAACTTGAATTTAGAGTTGTGTTTTAATATTGGAACTGCGTAGTTGCGGAAAAAGTAAAACCGCATAAAAAACGGCACATTAACACGTTAAAATTATGGAGATCTCACTAAATTATCACTGCGTTGAACTATTACTCGATTAACTTTCGGTAAAACCACCGCAAATGTTTGAATTTAACTTTCTTGTATTTACGTGATGGCATCGTTGTGTAAAGCGATGCACGTGTTTTCACACAAACAACAACAATGGCGGATACCTGTCCACAGGTGCCGTTCGGCTCTTTCCGTCTCTATCACAGACGGAGGGAGGCGCACGTGACCCGTCTCGAGAAGCGTCACTGCTTACCAGCGCGCGAAATTCGAAATCTAGCGTTTGAACTTGAGAATTTCAAAAATCGACGCTGGAGCCCTATCTACCTGCCCTGTTATTGCCGTTAAGGATTTTACTGTTATAAATTGACTGTTATGAATATAGTTACTGATACTAATGCAAGGTTTAGGTTAGGTGCACGAAATATATATATATATATATATATATATATATATATATATATATATATATATATATATGTATGTGTGTATCCATTTATATATATATATATATACATACATAAATTTTCTTAATTTCTTCTGGCCATTATGGTTTAATTTTTAGTTTTGAAGTCACATAAATTAGTAAATTAGTAGTATTGTCATGCTGTGGTGTTCTTGCAAATGTAATGATGTACTTTTTATTCTTATGAATTTTATATATTGTTAACAATGAAACCTGACAAGTGTAAGGCAAATTAGCTAATAACACAAGAAAGATTAATTAATACAACGTAATTCTTTAAGTTTCTTTTGGAAACTCACAGATGCTTATTATATGCGCCTTGTGTCACACAACACAGGGTTAATTCTTTCCAAACCGGGGATAACATTTCTGTATTGACACTTTCCACGGGTCTTCTGATGCGTTGTTTAAACGCATCTAAATCATTAGGTCTAGAAATTGAGTCATTGACATGCAAAAACTAAAAACCGTTTTGTTACTAATAACAATATGATGATTTTGTTTTGATTCAGTTATATTTAATTATGATTAATTGCATTGTAATTTCATCATCATCATAGACATTTATTCAGAGATAATACAATACATTACATTTCACACTAATTTGAACACGTCAATATTAAGTTATAGTAGTTACAATAACCGCATTTGTATTTTGTTTAATAATATTGTATTTTCAAGTAAAACAAAACCTCTAGAGCGTCATGGAAAATGTTGTAGGTTGGCAACTCTGAAACTTTATATTATGATTATTATATATCAGAGCTGGGCAAGATTAGAATCATTCAGGATTCGAATCCATTAAGAGGATTCAAAATAGGCATTCGAATACTTTAGGTAACCTGGATTCGTGATCCGGATTCGTTACTTTTTTTTAAGAGGATTTGTATTCGAATCCAAATGCGGGTGATTCGAATGTCATAAACGGATTCGAATACTTATAAAAGGATTCGAATACTTACACAAGGATTTGAATCGTCAAAAATATTTCGAATTAATTGTGAGGATTAACATTAAACATTTGTTTTGTGTGTTTTTAAATTTCTCGTTAAATTACTGTTTTATACGCGTGGCGCATGAAGTAAAATTTCGAGTTTAGGAAAGCCCCGGGAAAATTTGTCGAGGGTCGCTGCGCGACCTTCGACAAATTTTCTACGTGGGGCTTTTCTAAACTCGAAATTTTACTTCATGCTGAGTCTGGGAGTGAACGTTCGTTGGAAACTTCAAACTGATTTGCTTTGATAAGAACGTTAAATGACTGAAAATAATTTTAGAGATAACAATCTAGTTTTCAAAAAAAAATTAACAATATTTGAAGTAAAACTGACATGGTAGCCACAATTTGAAATGTTAAATGTTTTCCGACATTTCCCTGATTCAAGATTTTTTTCCCTGACCTTTTAATATAACTTTCTTCTGTGGGAAACCCCCAGTTTGTTAACAATTTAACAAACTTCATTGTTTTTGTCAATATTTTAGTTGATTTTGACAAATTTAATAATATTGTGGAGACACGTCAGTGCACGCCCGGGCGCGTGAAAAGCGCTCGCCAGTAGGGTGACACCACCCTGCGGCGAGCGAACGCACGCGTCTCTATCTACGTCACGTGATATGAGCGGGGATGAAAGAGCCGGACCGCAAGGCTTAAATAGGGCGCACACCTTTACAAACAGCATCAGTTCCTTCTACTCTAGCTAGCTAAGTAGGGGAACAGGCTAAGCGAGCTCACCATAGCACACTAGGCCAAAACAGAATCCACACGGTAATGCCGGATTCTGCCCCAACCATAACAACCTCTGAACCGGGTACCCACGCCCGCTTCCGCAAGAGGCTCCGGAACGTGATCAGAAGATCGGCCAATTACCTGGGGGCACCGCGGCCGCTGTCTCCTTTGCCACCATCTTCCCGGAAGGCGCACAGGAGGCGAAGGACCTCCCCATACCGGGTGGTGTCACGTCCGCTCTCCGATACATCCGTAACCCCGCAAGGCACGGGGTTACGGAGGATCGCGGAGGGACCCCCCACGTCATAGAAAATCCGAGACAAATTTTCACGGGGCTTTTCTAAACTCGAAATTTTACTTCATGCGCCACGCGTATAAGACAGTGATTTGAAGTGAAGTTCAAAAACACACAAATACATCTTTAATCAAATTAACACAAATATTTAGTCTGTTATCAACGATGTTCAGTGTTAATAATAAATAATTAGGTTTTGAATATTTTTGTTAAAACAACTATTTATATGTTATGTTATTGATTGCAAAAAATAATAAAATCAAATGTATTCTTAAAGGATTTGTATTCGTGATTCGAAGAAACAGGATTCGAATCATGATTATCTCGTACGAATCCTTTATTCGTGATTCGAATCATATTAGGTTATTAGGATGAATGGAATCCTTTTCACGAGGATTCGTACCAGCTCTGTTATGTATGACGTTTTATATGTCAATTCCTAAAGCGCGTAGCCAACTTAAATTCAAAAAAGATTGAATCATAGCACTTTAGAGGATTTTTTATTGAACATACGATATATAAATAAAGGAAAACGCCAATAGTACATATTAAGTAGAATATGGCACATGCAGTATAAAAGCTACAACTGAAAATCATTCATTTTGTCTAAATATTTATTTTTAAATGATGATATGTTTTACTTCTGTTTTAAAACTATATATTTAGATTTATTTTATTTTATTTTATTTGATTTGGAAATTTATTAAAACATTTCAGAGCACGATACATGGCCAATTCCTCATACAATGACAGTCTGTGCTGAGGGTAATACATGAGTTTGTATTTCTAGTACTATAATTATGACACATTTTGTGTCATACAAATTTACTTTAATGCTTAAAATTAAAAATTGAGATTTGTATATGAAATCTCAATTTTTAATTTTAAGCATTAAAGTAAATTTGTAAAATGAAAAAATATATGAGGATTTGAAATAACCTCTACAAGAGTCTCTTGGGCCAAGGTCATAGATGATTCTTATAGCCTTTTCCGTAGAATATAGTTCCGTATCTGATAAGGGATTCCAAATTTGCTCAGGGTGGCATGGATTGGCCATGGCAAAAAATACTTCTTTTTGTACAGAAAAAGTCAACATTTATTTTTTTAATTCTCTTTATAATGATGTATCACAAGAAATATATTATTTAAAGAATTATTTAAAAAAAATGAAAACCTGTTGATAGTACAATTCATAAAAGTTTTAAACATTGTTTATTTTTCTTAAATAAGTAGGTACAATTACACCAATAAAAGCTTACAACTATAAAATATGACAAGTATTTGCTAACATGATCAAATTTGACAAGCAATTACAATAAATGAAACAATATCACATGACACAATAACTTAGACATAATGTAAAAGCCAAGTAGTGGTTGTGATAAATCATTGCAAAGAAAATTTATCTTAGAATCTGATTCTCGAAACATATACAAGCCATTCCATATAAAAAATAGTTACTGTCATTTTTCCAGAAAATGTGTAGGCCATGGAAAAAAATAATGTGTCACATCACGTTGCGTATGATAAGATTCATATTAAACTTTTTTCTGTAAAAAGTATCTTTGAAATTTTAGCAGATATAAGCTGGACATTAAAACATCAGCCACCCTATAGATCATTAACAGTGTCTCTCTATGAAATATATCTTTTAACCCTTTCATCCCTGGAATTTTTCTGGTGCCCAAAAAAATGTTTTGTACATTGCATATTATTTGTTACTATCCCAGATATACATAGAGATATTCTTTTAAGTATACATATCTCAATATACTGTATACGCTGTAAATTTTCAGATATTCGTTGTTTTTACAAATATTTCAAATTGATCTTTTAAACGAGTGCTTTCCACTCCCAAATTAAGCATGAAGTAAAATTTCGAGTTTAGAAAAGCCTGAAAATTTGGTTTGGTAGCGTAGCGCGTAGCGCTACGCGGCCAAACCAAATTTTCAGGCTTTTCTAAACTCGAAATTTTACTTCATGCGCCACGCGTACTAAACACTGATGTGATGTGATATTCAGAATACACGTTCTTAGCATACTGCTTTAGTAGAATGTTTTAAACTTCACCTATAATCAGTGTTTTATACGCGTGGCGCATGAAGTAAAATTTCGAGTTTAAAAAAGCCGTAAAATTTGTTTTGATCGCGTTGCGCGTAGCCGAATTTTCAGGCTTTTTTAAACTCTTTACTTCATGCTTAATCTGGGTTTAGAAACACTCGTTTAAGACTTCAAATTAAACTATTTTAAAAAAACAAACGATTATCGGAAAAGTGACAGCTCATGCATACATGTATGTATATTTAAAAGAAAAATTCCCAGTATGTTTACCAAATTTTAGTAGTGGCAAATGTCAACGTTAAGGCCGGAAGGGTTGATATCCTCAATATGTAGCACACTTTATTTAATGATTTGCTTAAAAGTTTACAATGGGAATTTAGATGACCATTGATTTCTGCACCAAGATATTTTGTATTGTCTGTTATTTGGAATGTTATCCCACATAATATTATACAGGTATTATTTACAATCTGCCTCCTGGTTGAAAATTGTAAAATATGAGTTTTGGAATTATTTATTTTCATTAATTTATTGAATTGTCGCTGTATATGATTTATTTGTGCTGTGATAGAATTCTATTTTATTTTTATTGCAAATCAATATACAAAAGTCATCAGCATACGCTGTTATTTCACATAGAATTTGATCCACGTATTTCTGAATATCGTTGACATATATTATAAATAAAATTGGACCTAGAAGGCACCAAACCTATACATTTGTATACTGTACATCTGAGTCTTCATTATTGATTCAAACTTTTTGAGATTTGTAACTCAGATAGAAACTTAAGAGGTTTAATGTAGTGCCCCTTAAACCATACATTTCTAACTTATTAAGTAGTATATTGAGATTCATGGTATCTAATGCCTTGGAGGTATCGCAGAAATCGCCAATGCATTTTTCACCATTTTCCAAAGCATTTACTATACCATCAACATATTAAAAAATTGCACTGTTAGTTGATCTGTTTTTCATAATGCTATGTTGCGTCTTATTAAAAAGTTAAAATTTGATAAAGAAGTCTAGAATTCTGGTAACTATGACTTTCTCAAAAATGTTTGAGAATATACTTAAAAGAGTGATTGGTGAGGAGTTTGCCGTCATATTATAATCCCCTTTCTTTTAGATTAGTTTAACAATTCACATTTTTAAACAATCTGAAAAAATGCTCTGATTGAATGAATAATTATTTAAATACGTTAAAGGGCGTACACCAATTGACGCTTTGTTCTTCAAACTATGTATTATAAAGGGTGTCCCAGAATTACCACAAGATTTGAATTAAAAAGAAAACCCAGTTTTTGGTGATTAGATTGTTATTTTTTTATTGAAACATAAAGTACATAGGCTAGGGTTATTTATGGAATAACACATCGGGAAAATGGCCCCCACAGCTTTGCTGGCACATACGCACTCTTTTGTCGAAATTTTCCATAACCATTCTGCATAAATGTGGCTGAAATTCGTTAATGCAGCGTTTAATTTCCTCCTGTAATGGACGGATGGTTATGAACTTATTAACATAGACCTTCGACTTTAAATAACCCTATAAAAAGTAATCTAATGTTGTTAAATAACAAGTTTAATTTCTTCCTGTTATGGACGGATGGTTATGAACTTATTGACATAGACCTTCGACTTTAAATAACCCAATAAAAAGGAATCTAATGGTGTTAAATTACACGATCTAGGGGGCCAATTCTGATCACCGAAACGAGAGAGTACACGACCAGGAAATGTTTCATGCAGTAATTGAATTGTTTTACGGGCTGTATGGCATGTGACACCGTCTTGTTGAAACCACATATTGGCCACATCAATATCATTCAATTTTGGCATAAAGAACCGTGTTATTATGTCGCGATATCGAGCACCAGTAACAGTAACTGCTTGACCAGCCTCATTTTCAAAAAAGTATGGTCCAATGATGCCCAAAAATCCGCACCAAACAGTGACACGTTATGAATGCATTTGTTTTTCGACAATCACATGTAGGTTCTCTGAACCCTAAACACGGCAATTTTTGCGATTAACAAAGCCATCAAGGTGAAAATGTGCTTCATCACTTAGTATATTTTGCTCCGAAAATCAGCATCCACTTGTTGATGTTCTAATCCATTCAACGCACGCTCTTCGCTGTGAATGGTCATTAGTCTTTAGTTGTGTTAATTGAATTTTGTAAGCATGGAGACACAGATCTTTTGTGAGTATACGCTGTAGAGTGCTTTTTGAAATTTGCAGTACTTGTCCACGACGCATAAAGCATGAAAAAACTTTGCCAAAATAAAAAAATAAGTTTACTAACCAAATTCTAGTTCATAAAATTAGATGTAGATGGCCCACCAAAGACTGGTGAAAAATGTTGAAAAGTGGCCGTTTTGAAAGCTGCAATTGCGAGTGTGCTGCGCAAATAGTTTGCGATTCTGGCCTCGATTCGCCTGTTCCAATAATGGATTGCACTTCCAAAGATAAGTTTAACGGATATATACACGATAATATTGAATATTTTTTCACAAATCTCGCGTTCCTTTTAACCTCATTTCCGCAGTGTAAAATATTTACAAATTATGGCATACAAAAATTTCTCCACGTTTCTCCGATTGGACAAATAGCTTCCCTGCTTCGTATTTTTATATTGAAGAGGAAAAACCAAGATCTAGCTGCTATCACCTGCTGTTTTTCATACAACGACAATTTTACTGAGCAGCGCTGCTGCAAAATCAGTATGGACATTTACTAATTCTGTACAGGTTTTTGAATATTTGATCCGCCATAGTGGATCCGCTATTTTGAGTTTTGAAATTTTTACATTTAATTCGCAATCAGCAACCTTGAAAGCCTGTGTGCTGTAAATTTTGTACAATTTCATTGATTTTTAAATATTTGATCCACCATATTGGATCCGCCATTTTTATTTTTTAATTTTAGACATATAATCCGGGATCAAAAATCTCATAAACCTTATTGGTCACTTTTTAGAAGACTAATATGGACATTTACTATCTATATACAGCGAGGCCGTAGCAAGAAAAAAAATCGGGGGGGGGGGATATAAAAATTTTGAGGGGGGAGGGGTTACTGGTAAAAATATTGTTTTTGCTCTTTCAGGGCCGCTTTTACATACAAAAAACTAACATTTTGAAAACTTCGAAGGGGGTTTGAACCCCTATATCCGCCATATTGGATTCGCCATTTTGAATTTTGAATTTTTGACATCAAATTAAACCAATTTAAAGCATATTCTTACACATCTTTATATTTTGACCAGGTTTTTTCATGCTTTGGTTCAACGTATGACGCCGAATTGATGTTCTGGGATTTTCACCAACACTCTCACGCACTGCTTCGATAATGACATTTGAAAGGCTTGTTTTTGGACGACCAGTGTGTTTTGCGTCTCCAACTGATCCAGTTGACGAAGTTAAAACACTATTCCGACCATATTTTGTATGAAATTTTGCGAAGTGTAAACAAGAAACTTTAATTATTTTTCAGATATTGTTTAATAATGAAAACACGTTGTTGTATCGTGTAAAGCTCCATTTTTACTAACCCTAACCTCTCAGCTATCAAATTGTTTTTTTTTTTCGGCAAAAGGTGACGATATAGCAAATAATTAATAGTGAATTTTAGGACAACCTTTAATAAATACTTCATTTTAATACACTGGTGTCAAAAATAAAGATTTTTTTATTTTTTTCTTTATTATAATTACTGTTTGTTTTGGAATATTATCAACTATAGATGTAATACTACTGCAGAAAAAGTTGTTAAAGTCACCAGAACCATGTTTCGTGCTGTAAACCGATTTATCCGTCTTGCATGATGTTTATTCAGGGCATTCCATGTAGCCTCCATCTTATTTCCGCTTGTAAAAAATGTATTTGCTATATCGTCACCCTTTGCTTTTGTTAACAATCTGCTATATTCTTTATTTACTGTTTTGTAGTTTGTTAGCATCTGCATTATAATTTTTATAACTAATAAACAATCTAATAAATATTTACATTCGACAACATCTGGATTATTGTAGATATCGTTGTTGTCGCTTTTTTTTACTTATTTGTCTATTGATTTTAGGACAAGAATTATCTAATATTTGATTAACGATTGACATAAAGTTAGACCAAGCAAGATTCGAGTTGTTAATCTAAATTTCTTTCCAAATTGCACCGAGCATTCTTTAGCAAAGTTTATTTAAATTTTTATTTGTATGTAACTTGCACTTTGTGATGATTTTTTTATAATTATTTAGACATTCTTCAACCGATGATATAAATGTCATAAATGATATATAATTTATAAATAATCATAGACGTTTTTAATTTTAAAGTGAACATATAGTTTGTACGCATGTTTTGTATTTTAGTCGTAATTTGAAATACCATTTAACGAATTCTCCATCACTGGATTGTTTTAGTCAATTTTTTAAAACAATCCAGTGATGGAGAATTAGCTGTATAGTTTCTAATTTAATGATTAATGTTTCGAAACATAGAGTGTATGATTGTTTTTTTTTTATTATTAGATCGTTTAAAAATACAGAATATATAATAATATGATTTATTCAAAAATATTATTACTATTTGTAAAATAGAGCTTTATTTATATTTACCTAATGATTGTATATCTACAAATTCAAATAAATCTATATAGACAAATATATCTCTTACAATAAATTAATATTTGCACTAAATCTTCTTGTATTTGTCTTTCATACATCATATTTTTTTATTCTTTTGGGTGTCAGTCTTTGTGTACACAAGGTATTATCTGTGCAATAATGCACGAGGGGTCGTTTCCTGACAAAAATCAAGTTACTCAAACGTTTCTATTTTTATTGGAGGGAGATTAGTGCTCCCCCTTTTTTCAACGTTGGTGTCTCGTTACAAAGGGCTATTTTAATTTCCCCATAGATATTTCGTCAGATGGCGTGACGAATACATCTGTAAATACTACACAATAGTCATTAGTGAACATTTCCTGCAAATTGATGACATTCTGAAATAAATTTGATATTTTTATCACTGGAAAAATTCAAACTTTTAACTGCAGAACTCATTAATTTGTGTGAAAATGTGTGTAATGTACACACAGTTTTAAATGAAATAAAAACTCAATTATTATCTCCTAAAAACATAAAAATAACTAACATTGATCTGTTTGTTAAGAAATGTTCATAAAGTAAGATATGGATGTGGTGAGAATCTATGCGAGGATCATCGAATCCAAACTAACAATAACATAAAAAACTAATATTTAATGCTCGGTCGGGTAAAACTAAATTAATTAAATTTGGAATAAATTACAATGCATTTTCATATACCTACTTACGTCGGATAACTTAAGTTTAATTGTATTTTAGTAGAGATGCTATTGCTCTGATCAATTTTTACTTTTTACTCAATTAGATTCCTTTAACCTAGTATCTGTGGCAAAGGAGCCGTCTCAAAACTTTATTCGTAAATTAATACGTTAATATATGTTATACTAATATTATCGCAAGGAAACCATTTAGCATGTATCGATATCGCTACAAAATATAAATACAAAATAATGTAACAATTTTTAGGTAAAAACTACCTACCTAGTACCGTGGGCGCCCGCACATATTGGTTTTCGTCTTAGAGAGCCCAATCAAATTTACAAATTATATGTAAGGTAAAATAATGACATGTAATAATAAATTCATATACTTTAATAGAGTTATATTTTAATATTACGAATTTCTAGTTTAGAAAAGATAAAGTAAAAAAGAGTCAAGAAAAGCTTCAAATTGAACGATTTTCAAAAAAATACCTTCTAAAAATTGAAAGCGTATATATTGAGATATGTATACAGAGAATTTTTCTATTAAGTATACATATCCCGATATATACAGTTTTGTCAAGCATTCGTTGCTTGTTCAGGCTTTTCTAAACTTGAAATTTTACTTTATGCGCCACACTTATAATACACTGAAACATTGTGAGCTCACAGTATGCTATTAAAGCAATATACAAAGGACGTATATTTTGAACTTAAATTAAAACCACTGTTTTTATACACATGGTATATAAAACACTTATTTTCAGGCTAAACCAGTATTGTTTTTCTCCACGACCATTAGTGAATGTAATAATTCCGAAATCATTTTTAATATTAGAATGTAAAAATTCTCACTCTTGAGTTAGAATATTTATTCTGAAACACTTGCTTCTTATGTGTATTGCATGTATTTTCATTCTGTAACAGAATGAATATTCCGTAATGAACTAAACGTCATAAGTTGCCTTGAATTTCAAATCTGTCAGTATCAGATGTAAATCGCGACGTCATAATTATTTTCAAACAAGTTTCATGATAAGTAAAATAATGTGTGACAAATCAAGTGAATCAGGTATAGAATTTGATAATGCTCTACCTGAAATTACAAATTACGCAAATAATATAAGCGAGAACCTGCTGCCGCAAAAATCGAGACAAGAATATGAAAAGTATTATACAGTGTTACTCATCAATTTTTTATTAATTTCCAAAAAAATAAATGTACACGACAAGTAATTGGGATAAATTAACTGAGAAATATGTCTAAACAAATTGCCACATTTCTGAATCTAGACAACCCACAAGAGTATACTGGCCACTGTTTCCGCCGTACTTCAGCGACTACGTTGGTAAATGCAGGTGCGTTAGTAAATGCATTAAAAAGGCATGGAGGCTAAAAGTCTTCTCAAGTAGCAGAAGGATACATAGAAAATTCTCTGTAAAATCTAATAAATATAGCAAATCAATGTTTCTTCAGTTACTGGATCTAATTCGACAAATCAATCTGTTCTAAAAAAATACTGCGGAAAATATTTCCAATGCACCAGATTTTAATTTCAATATTTGTACCAACACTATAAATATAAATATTAATACAATATAATACAAATGTTTTAATAAATAACTTGTTTTGTTCAGATTTATATAATTGTTATTGATTCATACTTTCTAGTCGCGGAGAAAATATAGTCTGTTACTCGGTTAGAATAAAAATTTGATACTCGTGGTTCATCACGCTCGCTAACGCTCGCGTTCGGAATCTTCCACTCGTATCAGTTTTTACATTCTAACCTCGTTACAGAATATACTATTATATTATAATAAATAGTGTTGTTATAAACATAATTTATGTAAATTAATTATTTTGTAAATAAAACACTTTTTACTTTGTTTAACCACTGGATCTTACATTTAATTGTGTGACTAGTTTCGACTATCTAGTAGTCATTCTCAAACTAAAGTAAATACAAATTACAGGTTAAAAACTATTTATACGGCTTCGAAGAGAGGGGTGTACATTAGGTCAACCTGGTCATTAAGAAGGGAAATTCCGGGATTAATTCGGGCCTTGTGTATTTCTAGTGCTTCCAGTAAATCCATTTTACGACCTTTTTCGGCAAAATGGATTATTGAAAGCACATCCTCGCCAAAAGTGTGATTCTCTTCTAAAAGATGGTTAGCATAGGTAAAACTATTATGTTTTAATCTAAAGGCTCTCTCGTGTTCTTTCAACCTTATTTCGATTCTACGACCAGATTGTCCAATGTACACACCTTTACAATTTTCGCAGTTCAATTTATAAATGCCTGATCTAACTAGGGGATTAAGTTTTGTTTTTGGGTTGAAAATTATATTATTAAGTTTATGGGGCGTTTTTAATATTACATTAATGTTACATTTTTTAAGGATGTTTTTAATTTTACAACTTATTGTACCATAGTAGCTGATCAGCTAATCATGAGAGATAAATCTCGAAACGCGTCTATAGATGGCCTGAATAATTTGACCCAAATTGTTACATTTGCAGTAGGTTACTGTATGTAACAGCAAACACTTGTTGTATAATTCAACGTCCGTCGGGGTATTAGCCCGGAAGTAGTTGTTTCAATGAGTGTTTGATATAGTCTTTGTAAGACTAACTTGTTGTAGATTGCGAAAAGAATCGCACTTTTAATGTTTGAAGTATTCTGCAACCAAGAATTGGCAATTTCATTTATACTTAAAATAATATATGTTTTTATACGGGTAAAAATAAAATACCTACTTCTATATATTTGAAAAACAAAACAACTAGTATAAGACGATTTCATGTCTATTATTAAGCTAGTTGAAAATGTCCCAGCATAAGTAGGTATTTGGAAATAAAGTATTCGAAATATATAAGAAATTAAATACTCGAAAAGTAAAAGTACTCGGGAAACTGCGAATAAATGAAAACATGTTGAAAAAGTGAACTTTAATGATAATTTCAAACTTGAGCGCTTGCTTTAGTCACAAACATGCACTACAATTCAAATTCAAGGTCGATTAATTCTAAACAAGCTGCTTTACAACACATTTTTATTATGGTAAAATGTTAATTTTATCTTAAATGTTTTATCAGGAAAATCACTTCTACAATTTTGTGGCTAAAAGAAAAAATGAGTTAACTCCAGTTTTTGATTATTCTAGAAAAATTCAATTAAAGTTCTAAAATACTGGTTTGGGATTGAGGAGCAATGCGAGATCTTGCCGAGGATTAATGAATATACATTTATATATCCGTATCTTAGCAATATTTAAGAACCGTAAAAAATAATAAAATAATTTTATAGTTATTATTATTATTATAAATGCATTTTTCTAGCAGTTAACTCGTTTTTCTCTAAATTTAACAATTTTTGGCCACTTGTTCATTGTTATTACTTCAAAATAATGAACGGATTGGTTGGTCTAATTTCTCTATGTCAAATGAAAGTAGATCAAAAAATACTACGAATTATGGTAAAAACTCGTTTTTTTCAAAAAGGGAAGTTAACTCGTTTTGCCTTTTAGCCACAGAATTTATTTTTTAATTCACTTGATATACGCTTTAGTGCTTAACATTCGCAAATATATATTTCAAATATAAATTCCATTCAAGATAAGAAAAACAGCTTTAATTTAAGGTGTAAACGTTTTCAAAAACCTAATAATGTGTTAAAGTCGATCAACTTTTTTCTGGGAAAATTTAGTGGCTTATATAGTTTCTAATATTGTTAAGTATGTCTGTGTCTGTTCAAATTTATAAGAAACATTGGGATATTTTTATATTTTATTTTTTTTTAAATTACAGACTTTATTATCAGTATCAAACAAAATCTTAAAACGATCAGATTGAATAAAACCATTGAACGTCCATACTGAACACAATTTTCTAGACACAGTCAGCAACTTCATCTCAAATTAGAGCGTATTTAATTTTAAAACAAGCTGCCTTTTATTATTTATTCTAAACTAGATATTTAACTTCGTGTTTAATCAAGAAGTGGAAACACTCGTTGAAAGCTTCAAATTAAATGCTTATACAGAAACAACGAATGTTTGAAAATTTACCAAGTAGATACTTATACATCGGGATACGTATACTGAAAAGAAACAATTCCTATATGAAGAAATATATGAGATATTTACCGTTCCTTTAAAAAACTGTTAAAATTAATTGAATTTTGTGTAAATTCAGAAATTTTTATTACTGAATTATCTAATAATTTTGAATATTTTGTAACTCGTATTTTGTTATATTTTTTTTTAAATTCACATCAACATATTCACTTATGTTTACTAAAACATCTCGATACTTTAAGAAGTTGTATTTATCTATGAATAAAGTTAGAGTGTTCACTTTTTTCTAAACTCATTAAACATATCTGAATGTAGGAGATAAACTACACCAAGTCACAGTTTTTTTCAGAATGCGTTTTTTTAAACTGTTGCAATCAGGATATTTTACTCTATCGAGAGGTAAAAAGTACTAAAAAGCGCTGTAAAATTTAAAAAATGTGACTTGGTATAGTTTTCCTCCCATATACAGATATATTGAGGAAAATATATTACATTAAATTTAAAATAAAATTAAGTACGTATTTAGCTTGATTTTATACTTTCATATTCATATTCGTTCAAGTGTCCAGTAACTACGAGTGTTTTACACTCCTTAATTAATTTAGCATAAAGTAATTATTTTCAGAATTTTCTAAACTAGAAATATTTACTTCATTCGCCAGGCGTATTAAACATTGATTGAGTGTAAAGTTTTAAAAATACTTTCTTGATTTTAACAATAAAACAAAAATTCTTCAAAACGTAAAAATATTCTACTTCTCTTCATTCGTCATTCATGCCCAACATTTTTCATATTGAAGACATTTCTTCAAATATGACAACGCTGTAACAATATTTGGAAAAAATCGGTTTAAAAGTACTCGGAACAAAATCTGAATAAAAGTACTCGAAAAATATTCTATGTATTTTGATGTCAAATGCCGTTGTTAAGAAAAATAAGCAATTTAATTCCTTTCGATTCAAATGTCAACATTTTTACAAAATGCATCAATGTTGATGCCAATTTATTTTTATCAATTTCAATTAATAATTAATTTGAAAAAATAAAAGTGAAACGCTGCCAATTGTGTTCTTTTAATTTCAAATATTCAATAATTGTTAAGCTTAACGCAGCCTAAGAAAACATTAAGAGGAGTCCTCAGCGTTAATTTACGCCTGGGGTAGTAGTAAATTCGCCATTGATCTGTGAATAAATAGACAGGAGATTAATGATAAACGATTCAAGAAGAATCGTTAACATAAATGTTAAATAATATGCAGATTGAATTTACCCACATAGAAAATTTTAGAAAAACATCAAATAAATGTAAAATGCTCACAATCATGTAAAATTGTTACTTTTCTTTAAAGAGCGCCAAATGCCTCACTTGTTATTCCCAACCGATTTCAGCACGCGGAATCAAAGCTGATTCCTTTGACATTTCCCGCACGTTTTTCGATTCCCCGTCAATCCACCCACAAAAATTCCCTAATCCATGTTTGTCCTCCTTGTATCCGGCGCCTGCCAGAAAAAAAAAACTTGACTAATTAACAAGACCGAGAAAATAGGAGCGGGAAAATAAAGGAAAAATTGCGGAGGAGGGAGTAATTTAATTTGGGGAACATATGTCGGAACGCAGGCGCGTCGCGACGCCCCGGCAAGTTAGTTGGAACGCGGTGGGTTTTCCGTCTCGGGATCCGGCAGCGTCTTTCCCGCTCTAGCAGTCGATAAACTATTGCTCTGTCAGACTGTTCACATAGAGAAAAAGCCGGATGGGAAATGGGGGGCGTCAGGGGGGTTCTTTTTAGAAAGGGGTGGGATTCGCGCATGCACTCCCCGATTTTTTCAGTATTCGGTGTTTTGCGTTTTGTCTGTGAATCCGCACACACGAGTAACTTTTCACAACTTTTAGTTGGAACGGAAAAAAATTAAGAATTTTAATAGCTTGTTTCACGAGAGATAATGTACTGTGAGAAACAGAGAACTTCTAGTTATTTTAAGAATATAACTTCTAACTACTATAATAGTCTATTGAATTTAGGAAACTGTAAATTAAAAAATGCTGATGTGTCCATCATAGCACTTTCCCCGTTAAAGATATGATGATTTGAATATCAATGATATGAAGAAGTTTCTCAAACTAAATGTATTCTTCTATTATTATTGTTATTCCAAAACTATTCACAAAAAAAGTAATTCTTCCGTCTTTTCGCTACATCTCAGTAAATATTGTTTTACATATATATTTAACTTTACAGTAAATCAGTGTTTTATACGCGTGGCGCATGTAGTAAAATTTCGAGTTTAGAAAAGCCCTGTGAAAATTTTCTACGCGGGGCTTTTCTAAACTCGAAATTTTACTTCATGCTTAGTTTGGGAGTGGAAGACAGATTTTATAATATATCACAACTGCTAAAAAGTGTATTGTAACTGTCACAATGAAAAACAATAACATGAAGATCTCATTATTGTTTAATTCAAACGCTTGTAAAGTTGGCACGATTGAGTTAATGTTGGCTTGCGCCGACTTATATCAACTGGCATTTAAGTTCAAATTTCGACTACCGCCGACTTATGTCAACTTTTATTATAGTCCAAATGTCGACTAGCGCTGACACATGTCAACTGTCATTATAGTGTAAATATCGGCTGACGCCGACTTATGTCAAGTTGACACGATAGACTAAGTGTTGGCTAGCGCCCACCTATGTAATCCGACATTATAGGTCAAATGTTGGCTGCCGCCGACTTATGTCAACTGTTACTATAGTTCAAATGTCGGCTGGCGCCGCACAATGTGCCAAATCCGAGCGCGAGCGCCAGGGGGGGATTTGGAGGAAAAAAATTAAATTAAAAATTTCGAGAAAAAAACATATCCACTCCATTGTAGATACATGAAACCCTTATAATCTTGCATGTTTATATTTTTTAACCCCCTATATTATTAACAATTAACGCTTAAAGTTGAGCAATTTAGAAAACATCGATTTTACGGCATTTCATTCGCAAGTTTAAATAATTTATTACATGGATAGTAGGCGTACTATAAATATAACATTATACACTATTGTTTATAACATAATACTGTATATTATGGTTGAAAGATCAACTCTCTAAATATTTTAGAAAAAAAGTTAAAAAAATTTGAATATGAAATATATTTTAAATATAAATTTTAACTTTAGAAAGTGTTATAAAAAAAATGCCAACTCGATGAGGTCTGTGACTATCACTAAAAATTAGTTCTATGTTTTCTCTAACTACCCTCAAAATTTCGTATCTCCACCGGTGCGTTTTTGGGGTCTTTTTAATTTTTTTATTCGACGCCACCAATTAAAATTGGGTCGGGCGAGGCCCGTGTGCGGTGGCATCGCGGAGTCGAGCTCGCTATTCTCGAGCAGCACGCAACATTATTTCTACGTTGGCCCCGAACAAAAAAATAATAAAAACGCACTTAAAACGCACATGTAAAAATTCAAAAAAATTAGGGCTGTTACAGAAAATATTGACAAATGTTTACATAATAGTCATAATCCTCACAATCTACAATTTTTCTAATATACAGGTATATATCATAGGGAAATTATTTCTTCTCTGAGTATTTTTTGCAGCATTTAAATCACATTTACAAAAATAGTTTTATGGGTTTTTTTCTTATTGATATATAAGGGTGTACATCTGTTACTGATAAAGGTCATCTGGTTTGTGTTTACATTTTTATTAGGGGTCCGATTGAAGCTGTCATTTACCGTAACAAATGGCATTCTTGTCACACAGTTTTTACGGTTTAAGTATCTGAAATGGATTATTCTTAATTTTCTTGAAAGCAAAATATGCGTTTAGTGTTGAACGAAGTCTCCAACAGTTCACATATTTTTCTGATCCATAAGCGAACGATTGAACATTATAAAGTAATTATTAATTAAGTTAGTGTTAAGTGTTATTTAATTTGTTGACTATATACTCTTTCTTTGATGTAGTGTTTTTTTGTGTATAAAATAGTTTACTTTAATTAAACTAGTGTTTAGTGTTAGTGTAATTTAATTAATCCAAAACGCTGAGTGATAATGGAGAAAATTAAAATTACAAACGGTGATTTATATAAGGTATGGTACGAACTAAAACCTAAAAACCTTATTCAGTCAAGCAATACCATTGATTATTTAATAAAATATATTGAAAATGTTTCGACGAAAAACAATAGTGAAAATGATGACATTCTTAAAAAAGTTAAGGGTTTCTGCAGTACTCTTAATAGAAAGTGGAAAATGTGCTCAAGATCTCATATCAATTTCATAAAAAAAAAAAATAGAAATTGGTTACTGCTGCCTTTTAAATACAACGAGGGTTCTGTCTTAATTGAAAATACAAACCCCTTTGAAAATATAGAAAATATTTCACCAATACCAAGTACATCAGGTACACAGTTCACAATACAAAGTAATACATCTAAAAGAAGACAAACTAATTTATTGATCACCGAAAATACATAATATATAAATTAGATTTGAAGAAAACAACTACTCACGGATGTACGATAGAAGAGAAAAATAATATATTTAGTCGGAAAACTAGAATACAAAAACTATTACGTAAATAGTTAGGGATAAGGGTTGATATTGTTGTGCAAGGAGGAGGTACTTCAAATACTGGCAACGTTGCTCGAATATTTTTTCGAAATTATGAGAAAGTAGCTGTCATCACTGAATTGAATGAAGAATTATTGAACAGATTTTATACAATTCTTATAACAATGTCGAGTTCTCGTAATATAAATGTATTGATGTTTGATAAATATGCAGAAGATACGGCCCGGCCCGACTTTACACCTTGTTATATGGATGGTATAGAATGCCTCCTAGTGTCCATAAAATTTTAATTCACGGGAGCAAAATAATTGGACAATGTCTTTTACCAATCGGAGAACTTTCGGAAGAGGCACAGGAAGCAACCAATAAAATATATAAGAGAGTTAGAGAAAACCATACTAGGAAAAACTCTAGGCTTAATACAATTCGAGATTTATTTAATATGCTTCTTGTATGTTCTGATCCAATAATTTCTTCTTTGAGAAGCGATGTAAAAATTCATAAAAAACAACTACCTGCAGACGCTAAAAAATTAGTTATTTGTGAAACGGACACAAGTGACAGCGAAGACGAACAGACTGATGAGGATACTGACAATTTTTCATTTTAAAAAAGTAAGTAAATAAAACAGTATAAAATACATAACTTCGTTGTGCAAAATCAGAAAAATGTAATGTATATTCTGATTAAAAATTCATATTTTAAACAACAGATTAAATTATTTTTAAACTACAGCAGATACTTTTCACATTTGTAGGTTTTTTTGAGGTGCTTTATTTTTTATTAGGCGCAACCGATAAAAATCGACTCGGTCATTCGCAAAAACCTGACACAAAACGCACATGTAGAGATACGAAGTTTTTAGGGCATTTAAAAACATACCACAGTTTTTGGTGAAAGTCACAACCTATGTAATGATTATAACAATTGTATATAATTTTGCTGCCTTGAATTATTATTATATTATTTTTCTAGAAGATTGCAAACCGGAAGAACTGTGACTATCATATAAACATTTGTTAATATTTTCTGTAACTGCCCTAATTTTTTTGAATTTTTACATGTGCGTTTTAAGTGCGTTTTTATTATTTTTTGTTCGGGGCCAACGTAAAAATCATGTTGCGTGCTGCTCGAGAATAGCGCGCGCTCGACTCCACGATACTCACCGCACACGGGCCTCGCCCGACCCAACTTTAATTGGTGGCGTCAAATAAAAAAATTAAAAAGACCCCAAAAACGCACCGGTGGAGATACGAAATTTTGAGGGTAGTTAGAGAAAACATAGAACTAATTTTTAGTGATAGTCCCAGACCTCATCGAGTTGACATTTTTTTTATAACACTTTCTAAAGTTAAAATTTATATTTAAAATATATTTCATATTCAATTTTTTTTTAACTTTTGTTCTAAAATATTTAGAGACTTAATTTTTCAACCATAATATACAGTATTATGTTATAAACAATAGTGTATAATGTTATATTGATAGTACGCCTACTATCCATGTAATAAATTATTTAAACTTGCGAGTGAAATGCCGTAAAATTGATGTTTTCTAAATCGCTTAACTTTAAGAGTTAATTGTTAATAATATAGGGGGTTGAAAAATATAAACATGCAAGATTAGAAGGGTTTCGTGTATCTACAATGGAGTGGATATGTTTTTTTCTCAAAATTTTTAATTTGATTTTTTTCCTCAAAATCCCCCCCTGGCGCTCGCGCTCGGATTTGGCACATTGTGCGCCGCATTGTATAGCAACGGTCATTATAGTCCAAATGTCAGCTAACGCCGACTAATGTCAAGTTGACACAATAGACTAAATGTCGGCTGACATAACCTTATGTCAGTCAACCTAGTGATTTATAGTCATAAATTCAAATTTTGACTATTGCGACATTATCACTGTAAGTCACTTGATTGACTGTCGTTTGACTATATTAAGATTTTGTCTGATTATGTCTCTATATACTGTATTTTGACTATTCTGCTGTTATGACTGTGAGTCACTTAGTTGGCTGTCTTTTAACTTATTGGGATTTTGTCATTAAATCACTATATTGAATCTATTTGATATAGTGATTTAGGTGACTTACAAAATATTAATCACGTCAATGTCAAACCACTGACACAATTATCAGTGCTAACCGATTTAAAGCAATTAATTCAAATATTTCAACAAATCAGACATTTACAAAAATATTAAAAAAATAACTTTATACTATTTCCCATTTACATATGCATAACAACAACAACTGTTATTTGAGTCCTTTCTTAGAATACCTTACCTAAAATTTCAAATATAAATAAGTGAGGTTTATATTTTATACTATCCCCGTATAAAATATAAACCTCACTTATTTATATTTGAAATTTTAGGTAAGGTATTCTAAGAAATGACTCAAATAACAGTTGTTTTAAAATCTAAACTAGTGCTAAGCAACCTTTAACACTTTATTACTAGGCCACATAGAGGCAGAAAAAGGTGCGGGCCGCAAGAAATATGTTTGCCTCAGAGCTGGGACGAATCCTCGTTAAAAGGATTCGAATCACGAATCCGAATCACCTAATATGATTCGAATCACGAATACTCGAATAAAGGATTCGTAAGAGATAAATATGATTCGAATTAAAGATTCGAATCCTGTTTTTTCGAATCACGAATACAAATCCTTTAAGAATATATTTGATTTTATTATATTTTTGTAACCATTAATATATAAATATCGTTATCAGTTTTTTAACAAAAATACTCAAAACCTAATTAATTATTATTAACACTGAACATCGTTGATAACAGACTAATTATCTGATTCCCTGTTACTCTGATTGAAGATGTATTTGTGTGTTTCTGAACTGCACTTCAAATCAGTGTTTTGTACGCGTGGCGCATGAAGTAAAATTTCGAGTTTAGAAAAGCACGAAAATTTGTCTCGGGTCGCTGCGCGACAAATTTTCACGGGGCTTTTCTAAACTCGAAATTTTACTTCATGCTTAGCCTGGGAGTGGAAAACACTAATTTAAAGCTTCAAATTGAACTTTAAGAAAAAACAAGGAATATCTAAAGATTTACAGAAAATAGGCTGAATTTGGAATACGTATACTTAAAATTAAAACTCCCTATATCTATTTGCTCCGAAGAAATATGAATAATTATAAACGATAATGAAGATAACATTAATTCTCAAAAAATACTCGTTAATTAATATCATACACAATTGGCGTTTGTTAAATAATGGCGGCGACAAAGAAAAAACATGTATTTTTAATCTTCTAGTAGAAATGCGTTTTATGTTAAGTAAACTATCCATCTTTCAGCTAGTAGTACAAGTTCTTTCTGCTAGCAGCAATTGTCCTTTTAGTAGTAGTTGAAGCAACTACTATTTTGTTCTTTCTACTATTACTAGGACTTTCTGCAACTAGTTGTAGTACAGGCTCCATCTGCTGGTGGCAAGACACGATAAGTGAACCATCAGAACCATCTGAGTCAGCTAATGGCAGTAGTTCTTTCTGTTAGTAGAAATTGTGTTTTTTGCTATAAAGAAACGACTGCTAGGTCTTTCTGCTACTAGTAGTAATACAGGCTCCATCTGCCGGTGACAAGATTTGAAGCTAGAACCATCTGAACTAGAAGCTCTGTCTGCCAATAGCGGTAGTTGTTTCTACTAGTAGAAATAGCGTGTTCTGCTAAAAAGTAAACGTTTCTATCAGTAGTAGTAGTTATTTCAGCTAGTAGTACAATTTCTTTGTGCTAGTAGCGTTCGTCCTTTCAGTAGAAGAAAGAACAACTACTACTTTGTTCCTTCTACTACGAGTAGATCTTTCTACTACTAGTACGGACGGAACCTGTATTACAGGTTCAGTCTGCTGATGGCAAGACATTTGAACTAGAAGCTCCGTTCATAGCGGTAGTTCTTTCTGCTGTAGTAATTCTTTCAGCTAGTAGCAGTGGTTCTCAAGACCGTAGCCGGGGAGGGGGGGGGGGATGTGGGGGTTCAAACCCCCCCTAAAATTTTCAAAATGATCATTTTTTGTATGTAAAAGCGCGACTGTAAGAGCAAATCAAATATTTTTTTCTAAGCCCCCCCACGAAATTTTTATAACTCCTCCGAATTTTGTTTGTGGCTGCGGCCTTAGTCGTTCTTTCAGCTTAAAAGTAGTTTTCTGTTCTACTACCACTAGTTTTTTCTGCTACTAGTAGTAGTACAGGCTCCGTCTACGGAACTAGATGCTCTGTCTGCTAATAGCGGCAGTTCTTTCTGCTAGTGGACAAATCGTTTTTAACTGAAAAAAGTAAACGTTTTAGTTTGTAGCAGAGCTGGGATGAATCCTCAAAAACAGGATTCGAATCACGAATCCTGTTTATGAATCCTGTAATATGATTCGAATCACGAATACTCGAATAAAGGATTCGTAAGTGAAAAATATTATTCGAATCAAAGATTCGAATCCTCATTTTTGAATCACGGATACGAATCCTTTAAAAATAAATTTGAATCTATTATTTGCAACCAGTAACATTCTATTCCATCAGTTTCTATTAACAAAAATGTTAATTTACCGATCAAATATCTGATTAAATAATGATTTTATTTAATGATGATATATGTGTTATTGAACTCTATTTTAAATCAGTGTATTATACGCGTGGCGCATGAAGTAAAATTTCGAGTTTAGAAAAGCCCCGTAAAAATTTGTCTCGGGTCGCTGCGCGACCCTCGACAAATTTTCTACGCGGGGCTTTTCTAAACTCGAAATTTTACTTCATGCTTAGTCTGGGTGTGGACAACACTCGTTCTTAGAAGTTTCAAGTTTAAGGATCACTCTAGATTACTAAATTTATTACCATTTTAAAAAGGATACAGCTCGAAGGACAAATCATGGTCTTCGGAGACCGAAGGACTATAGGGAATCGAAGTTTATTTTCAAGAAAACAACGAATATCTGAAGGTTTACAGCATGGATAGGAAAGAAAACATCCAAGTTTGAAATAATATCAAAGTTGGGTTGGTTTACAGTGCGTTTTTAACTTTACTGTAAATCAGTGTTTTATACGCGTGGCGCATGAAGTAAAATTTCGAGTTTAGAAAAGCCCCGTGAAAATTTGTCTCGGGTCGCTGCGCGACCCTCGACAAATTTTCAACGCGGGGCTTTTCTAAACCGGAAATTTTACTTCATGCTTAGTCTGGGAGTGGACCTTCAAGATTTTCTACATTTCGAGATTTTCGATATTTCTAGATTTTTATCAGTTTATTCACACTTTGTTATTATTTTAAATGCAACTTTAATATTAAATAAATACGGTTCTTTAGGAATAGAATATTTACCCATTAAGAGCCGAGCAAATTATAAAATTAACTCTAAAAGTTAGTTTTAGGTAAAAATTTTGCATTTTTTTCTGATTTCAATGAATGATTTATTATATTACATACGTCGATTTTATAGAAGAGTTAAATTTAAAGTTCAAACGAGTGTTGTCCACTCCCAGACTAAGCATGAAGTAAAATTTCGAGTTTAGAAAAGCCCCGCGTAGAAAATTTGTCTCGGGTCGCGCAGCGACCCGAGACAAATTTTCGCGGGGCTTTTCTAAACTCGAAATTTTACTTCATGCGTCACGCGTATAAAACACTGATTTAAAGTGAAGTTAATAATGCACTGAAAACCAACCCAACTTCGATATTCTTTTCAAAATTGGATGTATTCTTTAAAATCCATGCTGTAAACCTTCAGATATTCGTTGTTTTCTTGTAAAAAATATTCGATTCCCTGTAGTCCTTCGGTCTCCGAAGACCACGATTGGTCCTTCGAGCTGTAGCCTTTGTAAAATGGTAATAAACTTAGTAATCTAGAGTGATCCTTCAATTGGAAACTTCTAAGAACGAATGTTGTCCACTACCAGACTAAGCATGAAGTAAAATTTCGAGTTTAGAAAAGCCCCGCGTAGAAAATTTGTCTCGGGTCGCGCAGCGACCCGAGACAAATTTTCACGGGGCTTTTCTAAACTCGAAATTTTACTTCATGCGCCACGCGTATAAAACACTGATTTTAAGTGAAGTTAAAAATATACTATTAAAGTTGGAAATGTTTTCGTGGTTAAGTAACCAAATATGTATTCACAAATATTTGAATTATTCGAAAATTTAAATATTTATACTCAAATATGAATAATTTAGTGATTTAAATATTCATGTTACAATATTTAACTATTTGAATTAATCGAATTTGAATCCCATCCTTAATAACGATGATTCGAATTATTTGGGAGGATTTAAATCCGTGTATGAGGATTCGAATCCTTTTATAAGGATTGGAATCCTTTTATAAGAATTCGAATCATTTTTTATAAGGATTCGAATCATCTACGTCTGGATTCGAATACGAATCCTTTTAAAAAAAATGTAACGAATCCAGATCACGAATCCGTTTTCACTAAAGTATTCGAATACCTCTTTTGAATCCTCTAAAAGGATTCGAATCCGGGAATCGAATCCTGAATGATTCGAATCCTGCCCAGCTCTGGTTTGTAGTACTGATTTTTTCGGCTAATAGTACTTAGTAGTACTAGTACAGGCCTCGCCTGCTGGTAGCAAAATATCTGAAGCTACAGCCATCTGAGCTAGAAGTTCCGGCTGGTAATAGTGCTAGTTGTTTCTGCTAGTAGAAATAGTGTTTTCCGCAAAACAGCCTATTTTCTGTAAATCTATAGATATTCCTTGTTATTTTTTAAGTTCAATTCGAAGCTTTAAACGAGTGTTTTCCACTCCTAGACTAAGCATGAAGTAAAATTTCGAGTTTAGAAAAGGCCCGTGGGCTTTTCTAAACTCGAAATTTTACTTCATGCGCCACGCGTATAAAACACTGATTTAACGAGAAATTTAAAACACACAAAAGACATTTTTCATGTTAATCCTCACAATTAATTCCATTTATTTTTGACGATTCAAATCCATTTGTAAGTATTCGAATCTTTTTTTAAATATTCGAATCCTTTTATAAATATTCGAATCCTTTTATAAATATTCGAATCCTTTTATAAATATTCGAATCCTTTTATAAGGATTCGAATCACGCACATTTGGATTCGAGTACGAATCCTCTTCAAAATACGTAACGAATCCGGATCACGAATCCAGATGAACTAAAGTATTCGAATGCCTCTTTTGAATCCTCTAAAAGGATTCGAATCCAGGATTCGAATCCTGAATGATTCGAATCCTGCCCAGCTCTGGTTTGCCTTAAGTTGTCATAGTAAACTCATTTATTTTACATATTTAACACATAATTATCTAAGAAAACAATGTATGTGTTTCGAAACTTCACTTTAAATCAAAGTTTTGTACGCGTGGCGCATAAAGTAAATATTTCCAGTTTAGAAAAGCCTGAAAATTTGGATTGGTCGCTACATTTCGCATCGCGACCAATCCAAATTTTTTAAACTCGAGATATTTAGTTTATGCTTAATCAAGGAGTGTAAACCCTCGTTAGACAATAATCAAACTCATATTTTGTAGTTGTCTTCATTGTAAAATTATAAGTCAAAATAAATAGAGTGGATGATTTTTCAAAGAAATATAGTATTTTTATAATATAATATAATAATAATATACTTGATTCGTCAAAAATGTTATGTTACATGGATTTGACATGTCTACGTAAGTACACTTAAACAAGATAACAAATATAAAATATAAAATAACTATTTTGTCAGTCATAAACTCGTGTTTTCAATAATAAGCGTTTTCCACAAGGAAGTTTAAATTGTTTGAAGGTTTATATATTTTTAATTTCCAATGGGAATTGTACAGAGCTATTCTAGCATAATTTGGAGATCCTTCAAATGTTTTTGTATTTTGATTCGGTCACCGAAGCATAAATCCATTTCTTGTGCTATATGGATGGGTTTCGCCGACTGCTACGGAAGAATTAATATATTTATGTATATTAACACAATTAAATATTTAACTATACACAGGGTTATATTAAATTGTTATATTTTTTAAATGTGCCTTAACAAGAGTTTGCTACTTTTATATTAGATATAATAATATTATTTTTTGTATATTTTCTTGATACACCACCACAATATCACAATATTGTAGGATAATAGAAAGTACACTAACGCATAATAGAGACGAACTCTGTTTAATAGGATATTAATAAAAAATACCGGTAATTCTTATTATTTAAATATCTTTTTTACTTTCTCTCATACACAAAACAAAGGCAAAGTAGTGTTTTTACGAAAATGTTCAAATCAAAACATGTTGTGGATATATCGATTTTGAAGTTCCCCGAGATGATTAAGACCATTTTTAAAAAGTAATTCTGTCCTTCTGTCCGTCTGTAATTCTGTTGCCACGATAAAGTCTAAACCAATTGAGCTGTTAAGATAATACCATAAACTTAAGCTTTTTATTACAATTAGTAGTATTCGATCAATCTTTGATAAAAATGCGGAAACCGGAAGAGGCAGTTTACTCAGAATTGTTTTGGATTTTTCTCTTATATTGATCAAATAAAAAAATCGTAAAGAAAAGTTGTAGATAATCGAAAAATTAGCATTTAATGTATATCCACTATTGCCGTGGCTCTTTTAGTTATTTTTTTAATATTTTTGGAAACATCTAATTTTTTGAATTATTTGAATTAATTGGTATAAATTAGTTCGCATTGATAATTGTGTCGGTAATTTGACATTGACATGATTTCGTTGTTTACTAAGGCACTTAATTTTTGAAAATCCATGATTTATAAATAAATTAAAAAATAAAATATTTCTAATTCTCAACTTTTTGTATTTATTTTCACTACAATTGTTTCGCTACGCTGTAGCTTCTTCAGGTGAAGAATGTTAATAACATTCTTTACCTGAAGAAGCTAAAGCGTAGCGAAATATTTGTAGTGAAAATAATTACAAAAATATAATGGTTTGTAAATTAACTTCACTTGGTTTTGTTTCACTTATATGCATTTTATTTTCTACTAGTTTCGGCTTAATGCCATTATCATTATCAAGAATGATGTACAAACCTAAAACTCGAAACTGTATATATTCCCAAACAAATCCATTTGTACATCATTCTTGATAATGGCATTAAGCCAAAACTAGTAGAAAATAAAATACATATAAGTGAAACAAAACCAAATGAATTTAATTTACAAACCATTATATTTTAAAATGTTTTACCAAGTGATTAATGAGAAAAAAGTGTCCGATATAAATACAAAAAGTTGAAAATCAGAAATATTTTATTTATTCATTTATTAAAGAAATTGACATGATTAATGTTTTGTGGAAAAGGCAACCTAAAGTGAGGCGTATGAACAATGTTTTACAGAAATAATAATAATACGTTTAAATAAAATAAGGTAGGTGAACTTTTAAAAGGTATTGGTTTCAAGCAGGGATGGGCGGCGTCAACAATGTCCCGTCGACAATGTCATTGTCGACGCATCGAATTTCACGTCGACGTCGACTAATTCTACAACGTGCCTGACGTCGACAAGTTCAACAATCGTATTGATTAGTATAACATTTAAACAATTGAGCCTAATGCTATGCGATTTTATCAGATTGCTTGAAAGCGAACAGAGTATCTGTTGTTTACTATTGTTTACATTGTCGACATAGCTGACGTTTTCGACATTGTCGACGTTGTTGGCGTGCTGTCACATCGACTATTAAGTCGACGCGTCGAGACCCATTCCTGGTTTTAATTATCTAACCAAATTTCAGCAAACCCTGCTGATTGTAATTGGACATTTAATGTGTGCAATCTGCCACTGTGGAATCGATGATTTACCTTTAACTGTGCTCGCTATTCCAAGATACGAATACGTGCAGGTGGGTATCAATAAAAATCAAACATATGTTAGTCAAGAAAATACAATTTTTTTTATGTTGATGACATAGAACAATTTTATTTTATTCGGTAAATAGATGTAATCTTTGAATACAATTTAACTGAAGTTAGCGAAACGGGACATTAATTTATAAATTTGACCGATAATTTCAAAAACGATCAAAAATCATGAACATTTAACAGCTTGAAGAAAATCAACAAAATTTACGAAAACTTGTAAAAATCATCGATGTTAGTTAAAATTTGAATGTTAAAATCTTAAAAAATAGATGAAAACCCTAGAAATAAGTCAAAATTTGAAGAAACTTGCCAAAACGTTCGAATCACTGACGTTCAGTCGATTGCTTACAGAAAGATTCGTTCTACTCTCCTCATTTTCTAAACTCGTATGATTTGTGTACCTGTTTTCAAGATTTTCTACCACTGAATAATAATTTTCCCAATGATCTCATTTATTTCCACATATTGATGCTTTTTGAAATGTCTTGTTGCATCCATGCTTTTCAGACATGTCTGATAAAATAATTAAAATATTTAATATTTATCAACTTTTTTAAAATTAAGTTATATGTACGAGAGGTGATCAAAAAGTAAGTTTACAAAATGTTCACGTTTCAGTGCATGCTTTTTACTCTTAATTTTTGATCGTATCATTTCAATTAGTGTGATAAATATAGCTCACTTTTATTAAATTTCATGACTTAATAGTTGTCATATGATTTTTAACCGTATTGACGAAATTCAATTATTTCAATAATTTAAGTCTCGAATTACTCTATTTTCGATGATTTTCAGAATCATACATTTTATAAAATTGGGCAATAAAATGGAAAAAATCACAAACATTGACGAAAATGTTACAAGTAAAACAGTCAACAGGTAATCAAAATGGTAAAGACAGTCAATAGAATCAACATGTAATCTATAGAATTAAATGACAATAAATTTGACTGTGTCGTTAACTTAACTTATACTTAAAATCGCTTAATCAGCTGTAAATTGATTGTATTATAACCATAAGTTATTCAGTAAACTGTTTTTTTAGGCATGATAGTATTTATTAATTACCTGATTATTGACTATTGCAACATTGACTATAAGTCTCTAAGTATGTTAGGATTTTGTTATTAATGAATGTTATTAATAAATTACTTGAATGTCTTTACTGCACTAGCATAGGATTTTGTCATATTATATCTGTGTTGACCATGTTTTGACTATTGTGACTATAAGTTACTTCATTGGCTGTCTTTTGACGATACTAGGTTGGTTGACATAAGTCTATCGTTTCAGCTTGACATAAGTCGGCGCTGGCCGACATTTAGTCCATTGTGTTAACTTGACATAAGTCGGCGTCAGCCGACATTTGGACTATTACGACTGTTGACATAATTCGGCGCCAGCCGACATTTGGATCATAATAACAGTTGACATAAGTCGGCGGTAGCCGACATTTGAACTATAATGACAGTTGACATAAGTCGGTTGACATAAGCCGACATTTAACTAATCGTGCCAGCTTGACAGGAGTTTGAATTGAACTATAATAAGATCGCCATGTTTTTTTGTGACAGTTACAATACACATTCTAACACTTGTGACATATTTTAAAGTAACGAATGTCTTCCACTCCCAGACTAAGCATGAAGTACAATTTCCAGTTTAGAAAAGCCCTGCGTAGAAAATTTGTCTCGTGGGCTTTTCTAAACTCGAAATTTTACCTTATGCGCCATGCGTATAATACACTAATTTACAGTAAAGTTAAAATAATATAACGCTTAGATGTGATAGTGATCAATATTTAGCGAAATATAGCGAAAAAATGCAAGAATTACCTTGTTGTGAATAGTTTTGGAATAATAATAATAAAAGTAAAATAAATTTAGTTTAAGCAACCTTTCCATATTGTTGATATTTTAATCATCATATCTTTAACAAGGAAAGTGCTATGATGGACACTACCAGTTTTTTAATACTATTTGTTTTTTGCTGAGCAATTTTTAAATAACAAGTTCATTTTATAAACAACGAAGAGAATTCAGCCTCACTTTTCGTATGTTGAATCATTTGCCTCCAGTGAAGTTGGCTACGAGCCGCACCTGTAACCAAGAAAATGTTAGTTTGAAGCGAGTAACATCTATAAAAGTTGCATGATATAAGTGCATTTGTGTATTTATTCCAAAACACAAACACTCACTGAAACAACTACTTCCCGAGCTACAATAAATGTAACAATTTACATTAAATAATTAGTCATTGTGTAACAAATTAGTTGTAAATTGCGAAAAAATCGCAGTCATGCCTTATGTTTGAACTTTTTTTTGTGAATTGAATAAACTTTTTATTAAATATAATTGCAATGGGACTTTTGATTTTATAGAAATATAAAAACTATACAAATATTGAACACTATTTGTTTAATCTAGTGAATTTTACAAGAAAGAAAACTCCAAAATGAGCTGAATATTTCGAATTCAAAACTATATTGAATTTGAACAAATAATCTTAAGTTTCAGTTAGCTTGCAGAACTTTAAACAAAAAAATATATAAAATTGCGTATAAACTGCAAAAAAATAATCTTAATTAATAAGACTACTGAGACAATAAATACCCAATGAAAGAATTATTTCCTTTGCAAATACAGCACCGGATATTGAATTATACAATGAAACATTTCAAGTCTTATTTATTTTTGATAAATATAGAATATTTTTATGATTGTATCAGACATGTCTGAAAAGCATTGATGCAACCAGATATTGCAAAAAGCATCAAAATGTAGAAATAAATGAGATCACTGATAAAATTATTAAACAGTGGTAGAATATCTTGAAAAGAGATATATAAATCATACGAATTTAGAAAATGACGAGAGTAGAATGAGTTTTTCCATAAACAATCGACTGAACGTCAGTGATTTGAACGTTATAGCAAGTTTCTTTAAATGTTGACTTATGTTCACCAACTTTAGTTAAATCTGATTGAAAGATTAAATTTATTTGCCGATTCAAATAGAAATTTCATCAGCATAAAATAAATTGTATATTCTTGATTAAGATCTGTTTGATTTTCATTGATAAAGCACAGTTAAACTTTAATCATGGATTCCACAGTGGCAGATTGCACACATTAAATGTACAATCACAATCAGCAGGGTTTAATGAAATTTGGTTACATACTTGAAACAAATACCTTGCAGAAGCTCACCTACCATATTCCATTTGAACATATTTTTCTTATTTCTGTAAAACATTGTTTGTAGGCCTCACTTATGGGTTCCCTTTTCCACAAAATATTAATCATGTCAATGTCAAACTACCGACACAATTATCAATGCTAACTGATTTACAGCAATTAATTGAAATAATTCAAAAAGTCAGATTTTTACAAATATTAAAAGAGTTATAACAAAAAAATTGCAACTTTTCTTAAAAAGATTTTTTTATATGATTAATATTAAAGAAAAATAAAAAAAAAATGGTGGTTTACTCTCACCACTTCCGGTTTCGGCATTTTCATGAAATGTTCATCGGATACTACTATTGTAATAAAAAGCTTAAGTTTATAGTATTACAGATGGACAGAATTACAGAATTGCAGAAGGACAGACATCAATTTTAAAAAAATGGTCCTAATCAACTCGGGGGACCTTAACATAGATATACAGGGTGTCCCGTTAATGTGGGGCAATGGCTCAACCTGGGGCAATGGCTCATTCCTGGGATAAAAATATGATGATTTAACACAACTTATCTATATTCAAAAATGTACAGTTAAGCCGGAATTAGTCTTTAAAGTTCAAAAAATATTTTTAATTATATTTGTAACGATTGAGCGCTATATTCGATTTGACTGAAATTTATTATGATTAGTTATCATAATATAACACATCATTTAAGTTATTATGGTAATCACTGATTGACAAGAAGTATAAAAAACAGTAGTACCACAAGATAAAAACTAAAATATGTTTTTATTAGCGCATCTTCTAAAAAATTGATAAATACATCTTGAAAGATTAGTTTATTTACAAGCTTTTTTGTCTCCTAGTAATGTTTGATATCTTGTACGGTTTCGTCACAAAAATTTAAAATATGAGTATGGTATCCGCAATTTCCTTGGCAAAATCCTAATACAAGCACAATACAGTGAAATTTTCTTTTAGGTTAACATATGCATAAGCTGTAAATTTTCGGACATTCTTTGTTTTTTAAAAGAGTTCAATTTAAAGCTTTAAACGAGTGTTTTCTATTCCCAGACTAAACATGAAGTAAAATTTCTAGTTCAAAAAAGCCCTATTTTCTAAACTCAAAATTTTACTTCATGAACCACGCGTATAAAACACAGATTTCAAGTAAAGTTCGAATATACATAAATTTCACAATATTTTAGTATTTTCTACGCATGGCGCATGAAGTAAAATTTCGAGTTTAGAAAAGCCCAGAAAATTTTTCATGGGGCTTTTTTAAACTCGAATTTTTACTTCATGCTTAGTCTGGAAGTGGTAAACACTCGTTTAAAGCTTCAAATTGAACTTAAAAAAAAACAAGGAATATCTAAAGATTTGCAGAAAATAGGCTGAATTTGGAATACGTATACTTAAAAGAAAAACCCCCTGTATCTGTTTGCTCCCTAGGAATATGAATAATTATAAACCATAATGAAGTAAACAATTAATTCTCAAAAAATACTCGTTAATTAATATTCTACATAATTGACGTTTGTTAAACAATGGCGGGGACAAAGAAAAAACATGTATTTTAAATCACCGGAAAGACTAGATTTCGTTTTTACTAAGTAATAAAAAATAATTTATTTGCATTTTTTTTTGGCAAAACCGTACAAGATTTCAAACATTATTAAGAGACAAAAAATCTTATAAATGAACTAATCTTTCAAGATTTATTTTTAAAATTTTTATGTGCGCCAATAAAACCATATTTTAGTTTTTATGTTGTGGTACTATTGTTTTTTATAGTTCTTGTCAATTAATAATGACCATAATAACTGAAATGATGTGTTTTATTATGATAATGAACCATAATAAATTTTAGTCGGATCGAATAAAGCGTACAATTATAAATAAAATTAATAATATTTTTTTGAACTTTGAGGCCTAATCCCGACTTAACCGTAAAGTTTTGTATGCAGCATTTTTGATTTGAAATTTGTTTTGCAAATGGGGGAAAGTAAAAAAAATCCTATTGCTTTCTCCGTACATTTTTGTTTTATTTCTATTGTGCTATCTGAATTATCATTCAAGTGATTATAGGAGCAACCATTCAAGCGATCATTCAAGCAATCACTCGAGTGATTGTTTGAATTATTTGAGCAAGCAATCTTTCGAGCAATCACTCTTAAGGAATAATTCAAACTATCTCTCGAACAATCGTTTGAATATCAATTTAATTCCAATAATCTATAATTGGGATCATTCGATTATGCACATCGCTAAACAACGTCATTAAAAAGCCTCTTATTTTTTTTCTACAGGTTGTCAATTGAAACTTCAATCATTTTTTGAAAAACTAATAATTTGACTTTATTATGCTTTCTTGAATTTCAATAACGCAATGTTATTATCATTTACAATTGTATTCGGAATTCACCCCATACACATACAAACGTTCACTTTTATGAAAACTACCCCGACACACGTTAGCCAACATGAAATGAATACAAAACCATGAAACACGATCATCCACAGTCCTCATGGCAAACAATGGAAATCAACAGCAGCAACACGAAACACCGAGCCTAATTATGATTGATAGATTTTTGATAATAGCGCCAAAACCGAAATTACCAGTCCCGTACTCGGCCCTCTCCAAACCGACGCAAACGCGATATCCCGAATCAATACACAGTTATATATAAAAAGCGCTTCAAATAGACTCATTTAAAATATGTTAGATTTATAATAGTGCAACATGAGTTTGTGGATTGAAGAAAAAATGGAAAATAAAATTACATTTAATAATCTCATTATGCACATCGGCATCGTGAGCTTGGGGTTTAGCCGCCACCTGAATCGGGGGATGGAATAGAGGAGGAAGAGGAGAGCACAATGGCCAAGGGTAGAAATGGTGGGGGGTTGATGGGAGAGGTAAAGTTGCGTTGAATGGGGTAGCTCGCGTTAGAGAGGGATGTTACACAGTATTCTGCACATTAAAAAGGGATGGAAAATAAACCGTGTGCTTTATAAATACACGTACGTTGTTCGCCCTTTCCGATTTTCGCCGCACGTCTAAATCCGTGCATACCTCGCAGCTTGATTCCGGCACATCGCCTTTTCATTTCAGTTCGGGTTTCAGTCTTCAGTGTTCAGTCCCGGGGACCTCAAACACTACAAACATCCACATTACATACACACACACATAAAAACACTGTCAAACACTTTAGAGGTGCTCAAGGGTTTTACAAATTTACCTCTTTTTGTTGTTGTTGTTATTTTATGAAACTGCACACACTCGAAAGAATATAAGTTCATTGATAAAACGCCCCGTGTCGTGTTGAGTGGATTGGTTTTTCTTGCGATTTCGAGTTTTCGTAAGGGGAAACTATTGTTAATTAGAGCGATTCGCGGTTTTTTTTGCTGATTTGTGAGTGCTGGAATCGATTTTCCTTTTTGTGAATGATGATGTGAGAAGATTGTTGGTTTCGGGAATTCTGCGGAAAATGACTTAGTTTACATGTTTAAAGGGATATTTGTGAAAAAAGGTGAGTGATTATAAACATTTTTTTATTCATAAGCTATGTATCTTGGGTATTGATAAAATTTATGGAAATATTCCAGATACACAAAAATGCATGACATAGTATTGCTTCTCAAATTTTAAATCAAGCTTGATCCTTTATTCGATAGTCTTCTAGCATGTTTATTAATACCTTAAGTAATGAATTAGTTTCTGAACCTACAAGTAATATGGCTACGTTATTTAGCAGAAGACCATATATCTTAAATAATAATAAAGTATATGAAGATTTTAATTTAAATCATACTGAAAATTTAGAAACAGAATAATCAAATGTACAATGTATAAAACATTTAGAACAAAATGTTTGAACATGTAAAATAAAATTTGAATAAATGATTCTTGAATGACTTTCATAAATTGATCTAATGAAGAATTTACAAAAGGATTGCAGATCATTAAAGTCAGTTTTTAGAAGAACATAATTTCAGTTAATTTCGATAAAAAAATGGCATTTCCTTCACAGGGAAAAAATAAAACCATAATTTTAAAGCTATTATAATTGTAAACATAATGAAACATAAACACAATAATAAGTTTTCCTTGTCATTATAAATGTGATAATTCTTTATATTTCTTCTAAATGTAATGTATGAAATGAAAGGAAAATAAATATGATTATTATTAAAAAATTAACCAAATTATAATATCAAGTGAAAAATACGATTGTAAATATAAACATCTTCTCTTTCATTAAGTGTAAGTAAGTCTATAGAGAAATTATTATTTATGAAATAATCTGACCATTAAACATTTTTAAGTTATAATAAAAATCCGACGTTAATGAGTAAAATTTGCAAAATCACAAAACATCTCAGCAAATACTGTTTCGGCATTTAAAAACCAGATTTGATTGAAAATAGGTCTTGACTTGTACGTCACAGTCACTTGACTTCAATTTCAAACTACCCTGTTTTTGTATGATCAGTGCTTTTATTTTAATTAGCTATTTGACTTGATTTTTAAGCAACCTTAGTTATTTTTACCTAATAACATACACGTTCAAGCTACTTGAATTTATTTACAAACTTTTTTTTTGTCGGGAATATTATTTAACTATTTCTTATTATTTAACAACTATTTTCATTGCTTGGTGTGATCTAACCCTATATCCGCCGGAGTTGAAAACTATTAAAAATATGAGAAAAAATACATGGTGAAATTTCATTTAATTCGGAACTTGCTGTTACTAAAATAAAATTGTCACAAAAGCTCCATTGGCGACTAATGAGTTAAATTAAAATAAAGTAACTTGAAATATCATATCAAGTAGGTTAAAGTGAAATCACGAGTAAATTCTTATTAAAGAATTATAGACAAACAAGTAAGACAATTATTTTACCAAAATTCAAATTTTGAGTATTATTAAATTAAAGAATTGAGAGTAAGGAAGTTTTCATGAATAATATTTTTTTAAAGCAGCAAAAGTTTTATAAAAATGTTTTTTTTTTCATTGAGAGAATATTGGCTTTATTAATATAAGCTATTAGAGGTATTAAAAACTGTTCTTAGCTTTATTAGTCAATCCTTTTAACAGTCGGAGGAAGTTTTATACATATATCATTATTATCATATTATATCATTTAAAACAGTATTTTATGATCTATTCATTCTGTTGTGTATGCCTATTAGTATGGAGGTGGGATTAAACAGACTAAATAATATATTTTAATATTGCAAACATGCGACTAGTTTAAATTAATAAAATGATGTTGCAATACACTCAATACATATCTATACGCGTTTATTCTTTAACAATAGGCTATAAAACAGCAATATTGTTATAAAATAAAAGTAATAAATGAAGAGAATTTCAATGTATTTTATACACAAATAACAGATAAAATAAATACAAATAAAACACATTTAACTTTGTTTAACCACTCTATAATAAATATTTAATTTATGAGGTAGATATAAAAAAAACTCCGTGTTGTTTTGATATTACTCTATATTATGATATATTTCACTCGTGACGATAGTTTGGGCTATATTGTAGTCAATTTTAAACTGTAGTCACAACTGACCTATCTTAAAGTTAAAAAGACGTTGATTTAGTTATCTCTTGCACAATAAATTACAAAGCAAAACGTGTTTCATTTACAAGTGTTCGTAAGATATACTGCAAAGTTAACGCCCATAACACAAGATCATTAAATTATTATAAATATACTTTATTGAATTACACGTCAAGTATTTGAATTATTCTTGTAATTCGAAGTCTTTGTCTTTAAGTATTATAGATAGTATTTAATTTATAAATTAAATAATATGTAAATGAATAACAAGAATATTTCGCTTATGCTTTTACTTTCAGAACTTTAAATATATAAATAAATATATAAAATACAATATTACGATAATTTTTGTATAAACCGCAAACAGTAAGCTTGATTAATAAAACTACTGAGACAATAAATATCCATTAAAAGAACTATTAGTAGTCTTTTTAATTAAAACTTAATGTTTGGGAATTATACGAATATTATCGTAATTTTATAATTATTATGTATATATAATTTAAAGTACGATTCACGAGAGGTGCCCCATGATTTTCTTAATTTGGAATGCTTTCTGCACCAATACATGTAATACGAAAATAGTTTTATGTCATCAGATTGCGTGTGTGAAAAGAAACAGAAAACTTGCTAATATGTCTGCTATGGTTTTTAGATGGAACATGCGGAAACGTATGTTCCGGTATGCAGCTTTAACATTTTAAGGTGAAACGTCATATTTTGACAATGTCTTCGTAAAAATAAATCTGTAAAAACCCAGCCGCAAATAATTTTAACTAATGTGCACAATCGTTTTAAATGTAAGTTTAAGTAGTATAATTCTAATTTCCGCATCTACTAAATAGTTTAGGTATTTACGGAAATAAATAATGCATTTATGTTGATTTTGTGTAAGCTCAAACGAAAATGTTAGTTGAATCGAATGCGCATTCAGTAGATTTGGCAAATTTGTTATTACAGGAAATTTTTCTTTTAAGTATACACACAGGGAGTCTTTTTATAAGGTATACATATGCATACACTTTTTTTAAAGAGTTCCATTTGAAGCTTAAAACGAGTGTTTTCTACTCCAAGACTAAGCATAAAGTATTTTTTTTTAGAAATGCCTGAAAATTTCGTTTGGCCGTATAGCGGTATTGTGGAAGAGTGTATACCTTTTAAATTTGTATGTACCAACAATAATAACACGTATCCCCGTTGGATGACGAACGAATAAAAATCGTTGACAAAGGAAACGAAATTAGCTCACGCGAAATTTAAATCTAGTGGTCTGCAGAGCGATTATTATCATTTTTCTAATATTCTGAAACAATGTAATCGCTTATCTAGTTTAAATTATAGTAACTACGTATCACAGGTTAATTGTTCCCTTAAATCGAATCCGAAGTTTTTCTGGAGATATATGAGAGATCTTAAACAAAGAAGATGGTTATCCTTCTGAAATTTTCCATAATAATATTAGTGTGAACACTGGTTCCGAAGTAGTTAACTTATTTTCTGATTATTTTGTATCAGTTTACATTGACTTAGATAACAATCCTTGTCTGAACGAAGTATGCACTTTTATAAATCCTGCCAAAAATAATAAGTTAACAGTTAACATCGAAGAAGTTTTCAACTCAATTTTAAAACTTAAACCATCACATAACCATGGACCCGACGCTATATTTAGCAATTTCCTTCAAAATTGCATATATTCAATATGTCGCCCTATTCACTCATTATTCATTAAATCACTCAATTTTGGCACTGTACCACTAAACTGGAAAACTAGCTATGTTATACCTATCCACAAAAAGGTCCAAAGAATTTAGTTGATAATTAAGAGGCGTAGCCATCCAGTCCGTAATATCTAAACTTCTTGACGAATTGGTGGCGTGTTAATTACAATGGTATTCTTATCAAATTATAATTAATAACCAACATGGGTTTATGGCTAACCGTTCTATTCGCTCAAATCTTCTTGAATACTACCAGTTTATATCAAATGCCTTGGAAGCACAATCCCAAGTGCATACAATATAGACAGATTTTTCTAAGGCCTTTGATAGAGTCGATTGTAATCTTTTGCTGGAAAAATTGAGGGTTGCTGGTTTAATTTGGTGTATTATTAAATGGCTACCGCATTTTTTGACAAAGTGCAATATGTCCGTATAAATAATTTTAAGTCAAAAGCAATAAATATCAATATATTTTTAAAATTTTTTCGATTTATAGAATATAAACTAGGTGTGCAACACGATAGATGAGAATATGATACTGTTATGAAGGATCTTAATATTATATCTCTTGAAAATCAGCGGAATATGGCTGATTTATGCACTCTTCGTGGAATTATAAATGGATGTTTGGATTTACCCCTATCATTAGATAATGTATCATTTTCCACTCCTGGAAAGAAAAATCGTCAAAATCATCTATTTTACCTAGAGAGACATAAAACATCTCTTGGTTTACACAACTCGATATCACGATTAATGTCCCTAGGTAACGAATATCTTTCTAATGAAGGACGCGATATTTTTAATATTGAACTTTACCAACTAAAGCATAAACTAACCTGCTTGTTTAGTCTATAAATAACTAAGTTTATTATTTTTTAGCTCAATTTATATCTATTTGTGCGCGTTGAAACAGGGCGTGGATACTTTTTAGGTATTACTTATATAATTGTTAATGTCATAGATAATACTACTATATATTAATTAATTATTCTGTAAAAAGGTATTGTATCGTTAATTTAATAAATAAATAAATATAATACATATAAAATATATTTTCTGAGAGATTATTTGTAATTAATTTAACAATGGTTATTCATAATTCAGTGCTTCCCGAAAGTAAGGGATAAATTCGGCATTTTTCAAAATACGCAGTTCCAAAAAAAATATCCTCGAACAGATCGATTTTAGATGTGTTTTCTGCATCTTTTGAGGTATTACTTATATAGATGGCGCGGGTCACGTTGCCGCTATGATGTGGTCGCCATTTTGTTTAAATAGAAATGGATTTATTTTATGACCACTTTTGTAGATCCTTGAATTCATTTTATAATGGTGTATTTTTTATTCTGAAAAAATATTAAATTTAAATAAAAATTAAAAATGTTTTAATTTTTATTTTTTATTTATTTCACAATTTCAAGTTATTATCTTGAATTAGTCGATTTTTGTAACAATGAAGAAAAATTTAAATAATAACAAATTATAATAAAATTTCTTTTTAATCATCGACATCGTATTCTATATTGGCAAACATCTGTGATACATTATGGAACATATTCTTTTTCTACATATTATATTGTTTAATTATTTTATTCAATATGTATGTATCTATTTATTTAGTTGTTAGTACCACTGAGATTACCGTCTCATCTTAACTTATCTTTGCATTGTCAAACCACTTAGGATAAACGTGTTTCACTTATTTGTTTGTTTATTTATTTCTTGATTTACTTATTACTTATGATGAGTTATGTTAATGCTTATAATTTTTATAGAAAGGTGATTTCCGCGGCAACGTGACGCGCAAAAGATGTAGAAAACAAATAAAAAATCGACCTGTTCAAGGATTTTTCTTAGAAATCTATATTTGGGTAAATACCGAATTTATCCGTTACTTTCGGTAAGCATTGTATAAGTTACAGTTTACATTATTTCAATTTAATTTTGTTTTGGGTTTTTTTAAACATTTTCTAGCCATAAAATATAATGAAATAGCTAATTATTGATTGTAAAATATTCTAAGAAATTTTAAAAGTGTAATACTTTTCGTAATACACACCTAATTTATTTATCTTTAAATAAATATCTAAATTACTCTTATATCGGGTTTCAATAACGTCAATTAAATGTGGCAATAGTTATAATACAACGAACAAAATTTAGTAAAAGTCAAAGTCAATTATTGATGGTGACGACATGGAAAATATCAAATTGAACTCCCGGAAATTAGTAAAACAAATTAGTTGTACAATAGATCCGACAGTTTTTAAATTTCTTGAAATATTCTACAACCAAGAATTGGTATGTATAAACTGCTTCTTTTTTAATATGACCAATCAAATTTGACATTTCAAGAATTTAATGGTGCGATGCAGGTTGTGTTTCAGGTTAGGCACATGTTATGTTGTAAATCAACTTTTAATTTGTAGGTTATCTGAAGGAAAATCTGACATTAATATCACAATTCAATTAACTGATAAAGATTACGATTACAAATGTACCATCGGTGGACATATAATGTTGGGACAGATTGAAAATTAGATAATGTCAACCAAATTTATACCGGTTAAGTCAAGTTTTTTAAAGAAAGGTTATAAGATGGAATGACAAGAAAAATATTTAAATGAGAGGAAAAGAAAGGTCCAAAGTTTGACACACACTAAACAAATTTTACGTGTCCCAACATTTTATTTCCCCTGATGGTATATACCTATCACCGCCTCAAATTATTTGTATCTACTACCAATTTAATAAAGTGTCTCTGAAGATCACATAGGATTGGAGGATTAGGTAACATTCCTAGCTCAAGAATATCTGTCTTCTTTATTATCTGTTCAAATTTTAAAAAAGTTCTAAATACAATTAATTTTTCTTTTGGGTAAAGTTGTTACGATTTTTCATTGTAAATTTTCCGACATTCGTGATCTTGTTAAAAACTTTTAATTTAAAAACTCTAACGAGTGTTTTCCACTCCCAGACTAAGCATGAAGTAAAATTTCGAGTTTGGATAAGCCTGAAAATTTGGTCAAGCCAAATCAGGATTTTCTAAACTCGAAGGGAAGTTTAAAATATACGGCTTAGTTCTGATCACATGCTCATTAATTTTACAAATGTTTATATAGAATATGTGAAAGTATACTTAAAAGGAGAAATCCCTGTATGTGTTGTAGAGTTGCAAGTTGTAGCGTTCTCTTTTTTAAAAATCCAGAGGCATCGTGACAATATTTGACAAATTATAATTTATTTGTCACATTGACTATCATTTACAAACATCTCAAAATTTGATGTTTAAAAAACCCAACTGTTAGAGCAGTGAATACACCCTAAATGTGGTCATATTAAAAAAAACAAAGTTCTCATTTCTATTTTATAATTCATTTTTATTTTTTAATCTAATTAGAATCAACAAACTTTTCCAATAAATACCGCTCCTCCATTTTTTACAAATTTATTGATGATAAATGAGGATTTTACAAAGGATTTGATTGGGAAAAGAATATATTGGCTGTTGTTGTTTGAAAACTTTCTTTTGCAAGAAAAAAGTTTTGCAAATGATAAAGTAGAATTTGTCAAAGGGATTGATTTAGATTATATTATACTGGCTGTTCTCTGAGCAACTTTCTAATACAAAAAGAAATAACTTGATTCAACCTAATTATTAATAATAATATTTAAGTTCAAATTTTATTGATAAACTCATTTTTTAAATTGGTGTATTTTGACACAAGAAAATATTTTCTGAGTTATGTCATCTTTTTTAAGTTAGTGCGTGATAAGGATAAGTTTACACGATTACTTTTCAAGCGCCCTCCCCTGCAGCCCATTGACTGCACTCATGGCTAATTGTATCACAATCAAATTCAACGAATAACGACGAATAAAACACTAATAACCTTTCTTCACGCTTTATTTGAATTACTAAATGTACATGCATTTCGGACACAAAGTGACCAATGTCAATGGATTAGCAGTGTTAATCCATTGATAATGGTCATTTTGTGTCCGAAATGTATATACGTTTGGTGATTCAAATAAATGTGTAAAGAAAGGTTATTAGTGCTTTATTCGTCAAATTAATTTTATCTTCACGTAACTCAATCAAACAACTTTATTTGGAATCAAAGACCAAATTTATTTGTATAGCTGTTTTACAAAAGTCGCCAATCAAAATAAAGTTTATAGTAACACAGTTTTCCAAATTAAAGACCATGTTTATTTGTAGAGCTATTTTACAAAAATCATCAATCAAAAATGAGTTCATACAGTCCAACAAAACTAAACGAGCAAATTTCATCCCCCATTTGACAAAACTGACAAAATACCCCATGAAATAATTCACACGTTTCGGAAAATATTCGGCGTTTTAGGGATCAATGACTCATGAAAAATCGCATGTGCACACCCTTGGGCCCTTATCCCTCAGCCGGGGGTAACGTTTTGGGTCAGCACTGCAGCACAGGGTGAGTGCACTTTTCGAACTCGTTGGGGGGGCACTAATTAGAAACGGCGCCAGGGGTTAAAAATTAATTAACCCTTTTTCGCAAACGGCCACGCCCCCACGCCGGCTCTTGGATACCTGCGAGGGATAAGGGCTTTATATCGCTTCCTAAACTGAAATTAAGACATAAAATCCCGAGTTTTACGAGGTAATTTTAATGTTTACTTTAATTTTATAATCATATACTTGGTTGACTTTAAAAAGGGGTGTTGTATCAGAATCGTATTTCATCCTTATAATGCTAAGAATCTTAAATTCATAATATGTGTAGTAGTAATATAACTTTTACTTTGAATGTTTTGCTTATCAGACATTTTTAGATTTTAAGAACTTGTTATATCTAATACAATAAATGTACGCTAACATATAACATAAGGGCTTTATATCGCCTTCTAAACTGAAATTAAGACATAAAATTAAGAGTATTACGAGGTAAATTTTAATGTATACTTTAATTTTAAACTCGTATACTTGGTTAACTTTAAAAAGGGGGTGTTGTATTAGAATCGTATTTTATCCCCATAATGTTAAAAATCCTGAATTAATAATATGTGTAGTAGTAATATGACTGTTACTTTAAATATTTTGTTCACCTGATATTTGTAGATTTTTAGAACTTGTATGTCTAACACAATACATGGTCGCTAATACATTCTAGATCATATAATTTAAAACATGAGAATTCAACTTTTGCAAATAATTTGTTAGAAACAAACCACAATTTCGGCAAGGATGTACTTTCGGTAATCCATCTCACCAAAAAAGGTAAGAAAATGGATTTACCGGAAGCCGTTGAAATCCACAAAGTAAAAATTAATCCGGGAATTTCCATCCTTAACGACCAGGTTAACCTGATGTACACCCCTCTCTTCGAAGCGCTTTAGATTAATATATATATACCTGTGTATAGTTTGAGAATGATTACCGTGTAATTGAAACTAGTCACTGAAGTAAAATAAAAGTGGTATAAAAAAGTTAAGAGTTTTCTTTATATCGAAATTGAAGATGTACCACGAAGTGAACGCCTCCAAAATCCAAGAAGTAATACATTCTATTTTAAAAAAATTGTTTTTTGGAACACAATTTGTCATTTTGTTTGATACTCTAATTTGAAATAAAATCAAAAACATCTTAAAAAAGCACCTACTGTTTTAAAAATATTTTCACTAGATTCTTTTCGGACTCACGGAATACTAACAATTTACAGGATTTTAGCGAAACACAGTCAGGAAAATAAAACAATGACTTTTGCCTTTTTGTAAAAATTGTTTTTAAACTTTTAATTTTAGAAATATTGTAAATGAACTGACATTTTTAAATTAAAATTAAATTGTTAAATTTCATTAATTATGTATAGTTTAAAAAAAAATTCTCAAAGGAAAGTTGAAGAGATAACAAATGTTTTGTAACTACATTTTGTGTCGTTTGTCCGTTTAAAAAATAAAACACGAAACGATATCTACCCTTTCGTGTTTGATCCTTTAATGCATTTTTATTTTTCTAACTGATGACATTCAGGATTTATAAAGCTTAATGAAAAACTAAATAGACGCCAGAATCTATCAGACTACAAATTGTTTAAAGTTAAGTAAATATTACGTAAAATGACAAAAACTTTAATTTTTCCTTAATATGCATAAAAAGCATAATTCAACTTAATTGAAACTGGAAATATTGATAAAATTTATAAACAATATTGATAAATTAATAGACTTTATTTTCGTGTAATAAAACCTTTGAAATGACAAGTTTCATAACTTTCAAATTAACAGAAAATAACCTTAATTATCAATAATTAATTTGGGGCAAATCTTCAAATAAAAGATTACAAGACATTTTGAATACTTACCTTGCATTTAAAACACAATGCCTTATAAACAAGCAGTGAGGATTTTAAAATTGAATTTTTATTTTTATGTGTACAGTTAGAATCAGTGTTCGTACTTTCCGGATATCGGTATAGCACTTCGGCAAATTTCGGTAGATCACTTGTACGCACTTTTAAATTTGATTTAATTAGATGCCACGAAATGATAATAACCTGCATAAAGGATTTAAAATCAATACGTCAAAATTTTAACTAAATATGTCGAAAAATCAGCGATAATCACAAAGAAATGTATGTCATCATTAAACATGATTTTATTAAAAAAAACTGAAGAGGATGGCTGGTGAATCAGCTGATGATGACCTTATACCAGAGGTGTTTAACCCATCGATCGCAATCGACCGGTCGATCGCTGGACAATTTTTGATCGATCACCTACCGGTTTCAACGTCCGGTGAAATTTTGTGAAAAATAATTTATTTTTTAGTCTTCTTGGTGAAAAATGTTGTTGTTTGATCAAAAAAATAATTCTATACAAAAACATAAATATCAGAATTTTTAATTGCCACTTTTCAAGGAATCGCCGGGGTGAATTGTCAACATTGTTTTCTTTTAAATATTGTGAATGACATATTTCTCCACTTTAATCACCATATTTTTTTCGAACTTCATGAATTAGATATTGCTGTACCTTAGATAGATTAGATTTGTCTACCTTAATCATGATGATGATTTTGTGCAATCTTAACACTAGTATGTAAAGGGTCTATAATATATTCGGTACTTAATAGATTATCGGTATATCCAAGAAGCATTTCGGTAGAACAGTAGGTAGTCATGAAATTCGGCAGATCTACCAAAAAATCGGTAGACCAGAATTCCAAAAATGATTTTGAACAAGAATACATTTTTAATAATTTTTTTAATAAAAATCTACAAAAAAATTAAATATTTTTACAAAAAAGTGGATTTTGTTTCGTAGCCTCATAAGTTAAATACTTTGCAAATATGTACTTAGCTTTTTTTGTTTTATAAAATTGATCCTGAGAATTTTAAATATTTGACTTGCGAATTCTTAAATAAACAAAACATCCTTCGTGCTATCCGTTTAGAGATCCTAGAAATTTCATTTTACACAGAATATTTTTGTTTTCTGTATTGGATTAGCAAAAATAGTCAATTTTAAAATAATGCTAAAAATTTAAAATTATTTTATATATTGATAATTCTTTGATTAATTTTTGTATTAAAGTCTATAGGAAAATACATAATTTTCATACAATATTATGCTTAGATTTTGGAATCTAATAACTTTGACATTTCAGAAAATTGTTTCGTTTGTATTGAATAATAAAATATGGTTATTTATAAACGGATATATTTGAGTATATTTTGAACTTCACTTTAAACAAATGCGTGGCGCATGAAGTAAAATTTTTAGTTTAGAAAAGCCTGAAAATTTGGATGGGGCTCTCCGCTTTACCACTCGACCAAGCCAAATTTTTAGGGTTTTCTAAATTCAAAATTTTACTTCATGCTTAATCAAGGAGTAAAAAAACATTTGTTAAAAGCTTTAAATCGACCGCTTTTATAAAATCAAATAAGCCTGAAAACTTACGTCACAGTGTACGACTTAACCAACCTAGCGGAATAAAATTCAGGGACCAGTTTTTATAATCCATTTTGAATCATAAATTAATTAATTTTCGATTAATATGAAAATAGATAGGTTTCCAAATCAAATTATTTAAATGAGTCAAAAATTAAATCCAGTAAGAGATTTGAGGTGTATTATCAACAAAACAAATATTTTTTCTTGAAGTTCATTTTGCATACATTTAACATTTTTCTTTGTCGCTGAATTCATGTTATTGAAGTTCTCTTATTCATAATGTGTATCATTTTATATACTTTTAGACTAATTACAAGCAATTGACTTTTATAAAAGAAAAATTATACAGGGAATTTTTATTTTACGTAATATCTTCGATATTCGTTCTCTTCTTAAAATAGTTCAATTTGAAGCTTTAAACGAGTGTTCCTACTCCCAGATTAAGCATTAGTATACGCTGTAAATCATTAGATATTCGTTTTTTTAAGAGTTTAATTTGAAGCGTCCACTCCCAGACTAAGCATGAAGTGAAATTTCGAGTTTAGAAAAGCCTGAGCGTTTGGATCTGGACGCGTAGCGTCCAAATCCAAACTCAGGCTTTTCTAAATTAGAAATTTTACTTCATGCGCCACTAGTATAAATCACTGAAATATTGTGAAATTAACAATACACTGTTAAATCAGTATTAAAAAAATGTTAGCAGCATTTTGTTAATACTGATTTAACAGGATTAAAAATATACTGCTGAATAAGAATATTTTAATCTTTACTTGAAATTAGTGTTTTATACGCGTGGCGCATGAAGAAAAATTTCGAGTTTAGAAAAGCCCCGTGAAAATTTGTCTCGGGTCGCTTGCGACCCTCGACAAATTTTCTACGCGGGGCTTTTCTAAACTCGAAATTTTACTTCATGTTTAGTCTGGGAGTGAACGACACTCGTTTATAGCTTCAAACTTAATTTAAAAAAAAATAACAGCGAATATCTGAAGATTTACAGCATATACGCAGTAATTGACATAAATTCATAGGAAGTTAGAAATTATTATTTGAATTATTTAAAATAGTATCAGATAAGTTGATTTAAACAAACAAAAAAAAAAACGGCATAGGGTTGCAATTGATAGAGCTATATTAAACATTTTATAGATTTTTATAAAACCTGCAATTTGTTTATTTTTATATTAACACCTAACAAAAATATTAAATATCCTAGTAATCGGAAAAAGTCGCACTATTTAACCAGATTTATTGTAAATAAAACATCTTGAGGATCATTAGAAAACAGATACTAATTTATGACGATGTATGACACAAAACATATACATGATTTTATCAGATATTTATATATGTTTTTTATAAATTGATTAACCTATTATATTTTTATTATATTATATTTACACAAATAATATATGATATTTTTGCTACACTTCTGCAGAAAAAGACACGAAAGAGAAAATATTCTTCAGCTTTGATCGATACAATTTTAAAATAATTGGTAATAAAAATGAATGAATTGGTAATAAAATGAATCGACAACAAATTAAATTAGTTGTTTACTTCAATTTTGGTACTTGATATCGCAGAGAATTGAAAGTAAACTGAAATAATTCTGTATGAGCAATCATTTTTTAATATATATGAATAATTTCATGTAATTTTTATAATTTCAATAATTTGAATTTTGTCCCGCTAGAACGGCCAAATCGTATACTGTGCGTCGTATACATAAAAGAAAAATTTATTGTATAATTAAAGTAGACATGTTTTCAGATTATATTTTATGGTATTTCATTAGAATTTAGTTTATTACATTTCATATTTTCTCATTTTGATTTTAACAAACTCTCGTAAATTGTTGAATATTATTGTAACCCATCAAGTGTGTTTAATTGGGTTGTTAAAATTCTGGCACAGGCAAATTAAAATAACTCAGCGTGGATTTACTTTGTTTCCAAATTCCCAAAGGCCCGGGATTAATTGGCCGTTTTTCCCAAAGTGGTGTCAACTTGATTTGTGTTGAACAGCAGGCGCGTGCGTTGTTGACTTAGTAACCAAAAAAATCTTAATTCATTAGTCAGATGTGTACGGCTTCTGGAAACGCACTTGAGGCTACTTTTAAAACAGATTAATGACCCATAAAATGTTCCTAAGTATGCGTTTTTGTTCGGTTACCAAGTGTTATTAACATACTCATTTTGGTACGAGCTTTACACATGTTAAGGGTGTTTTTTTAATCATCATTTAAACTGAAATAAAACTCATAAAAATATTGACCAAATAAACGAAATGTTGGCTTTATTCGATAGACAATTATATTCCGATTAGGCCCGGTCTGTCCATCTACGACTAAATTTCCTAATAACATTTATTCTATGAATAAACACAAAGGGTGTCTTTTCAGTCCCCAATAGCAATATCTCACAAATAAATGTATCTTATTCCACGAATAAACTAGTAGGAGCTTGAACTACCAAATAATCTGAATTAGGTCTCAAGTAGCGGCCGGTGAAAGTCGAAAGGTACCGAAATGTTAGTGCAGCGTCCGACGAGTGTTTTATAACCAATGTACTATTTAGGTTAATTTTAAATCATTATTTCAAAAATGAATATTTTTGATGATTTTGAAGAAATTAATGATAAAGAAATTCAAGATCTAGTGGACTTTATAAACCCTGAACGTCATCCTTATACGGTGAGAGAAAGATGAAATCATTTTGAAAAACATGATTCTTTTGCTTCCACATTACGGCATCACTTTGCTTATTTTCAATAATTGCAATGTATTTTATTATTACATCTACTAATATTCGAATATTCGAATCTATAAAATTGACAGCTCTTTTTCTGTTATTCCCTTTGCTTCTTAATTATACAAACTAAAAAATAATTATATATTGTTTAAGCTAGAAATTATAAACTGCGCAATACTTACATTATTATAAGAAAATTATTTAAAGATGTGATAATGCAATACCAAACAAGAATACAAACAACTTGAGCACACTGACGAAGATAAACTGGCCATAGAGAATAGGTAATGTATTCGTTGTTTCTGAAACGCGTTCATTTCGAAACTTCTAATGATTTTTTGATTAAGCATAAAGTAAAAATCAATATTTTCAGGCTTGTCCCAACTCAAAATTTTACTTCATACTTAATCTGGGATTAAAAACTCCATATAGAATATCAATCTTTTTTTTACAAGATTTCAAAACTTGACAGGTTTCGTGAATTTCATTAATTTTTGTTGATGTTAAAAGTTTGCATGAATGTCCATGATTTTTGTTAGTTGTCAAGTTTTTGACCGGTTTAAGTAAATTTCTGACCTTTAATTATCTCAATCTCAATTTCATTTTCAAAATTTTGTCCTGGTTTATAAAAATTCCCAAATTTTCCTTAATTTTAAAAATGTTGATATTTTTAATGACTTTTCAAGTTTTTTTGACAATTTTCAAGATCTTGGCAATTTTTGTGATTATCCTAAATTTTCGGTAAATTTAAAATGTTTGATGCATCTCATGAAATTTCATGATTTTAGTTGGTTTTCAAATTCTTTGCGTTTTTGTTTTAGTCAATTTAAAACAAAATCGTTCTTCTTAAGTTTGAAAAATTCCCTTTCTTTTGAAAAATTCTGACTTCTTTTTTGGCAATTTCCTAGATTTTTGTTAATTTTATATATTTTAGCACTTTTTATGACTTTTTGCTAATTCTCCAAACCCTGGCAGTTTTTGTTTATTTCCAGAATTTTCAATAGATTTTTTATATCTTGACGATTTTCATAAAATTTAAAGATTTTCAAAATGTTGGCGGTTTTTGTGAATTTTTTGGATTTCAGTATTTATTAAAAACGTTGATAATTTTCATAAATTTTCGAAATTTTTCAAAATCCTGAAGCTTTTTACAATTAACAAAAATGTACGAACATTGCTACAAATTGGAAATGTTTTTAGCAATTTTCGTAAATTATTTAAATATTCGTTATGTTTAAAAATTTTGCAGCTTTTCATAAAATTCCAATGTTTTCCTAAATTTTTAAGATTTTCATCAATTTTAAAAATATCGATACTTTTTATAAATTTTAAAAAAATTGGCAGTTTGCGAGAATTTTCAAGATTTTTGTTAATCTATAAAATTTTAACAATTCGTGAACATTCCTTAATTTTTTATTTTTTTTAATCCATAAGTAGTTTTTAAAATTTGCATTTAAAAAAAAACAATAGAATTCACAATGATTTTAAAATATTTTCAAAAAGCTAAGCTTTACCTACATCCACAAACTTGTTAACCGCTTTTATAAAAAAGATATTTAATACTTGCATTAAATCTTTTTTTATAAAAGCGTTCAATTTGAAACTTTCAACGAGTGTTTCTACTCCCAGGTTAAGCATGAAGTACATTTTCAGGCTTTTCTAAACACGAAATTTTACTTCATGTACCACGCGTATAAATCACTGACTTTAAATCAAGCTCAAAATTTAACGCATATCAAATCTTCAAAAATCCGATGTTCTTAATTCATTTGATTTGAGATGTGTAGGTATATTTAAAAGATAAAAATTCCTGCATTTTCTTTACTTTTTCTTTTCGGCAATACAATAGATAGCGATAAATCGGGAAAAGAAATATTGATAAATATATCGATTATTTTCCATAAAAATATCGGTACTTCAAGTTATCCATATACAGGGTGAGTTTATTTCGATGTTCTTTATGGGGATCTCGGAAACTATAATGGATAGAAAAACGGTTAAATGGGGAAAGAAGGGTAGTTTTATAGGACGAATAAAATGACACTTTCAAAATATTTGAAAAAGTCAAGGGTAACTAGATATTTTGAATAAAGTAAAATGTGTCATTTTTTTGAAATCAATATATCTTTATTATTATCATAGATAGAAAAAAACTGTAAAGGACAAAGTTGTAGAAAATTTTACACAGATTAATAACAAAAAAACGTCGCCCATATTTTGGGAGATATGACACAAACTCATCTTTTTTGAAATGGAAACAATAGTTGGCAATGGCCTCATTGGAAAGGTTATTTTTTTCCCTTTAATCCGATATAACATATGCCATAGTTATTTTTAAAATAAAATAAGTTAGTCGTTTTAATTTTTCCATACACCAAAAAATAGTTAGCCATGAAAAAGACAAAAGTAAAACAATTGCGGTTGTTTATAGCAACGAAATCAATATTTAATTTATTATCTTTCTTTAGATTTGTCAAAAGCAACATAAAGTAAAATAATTCCAAAATTATCAAAATAATAATAGAAGAAAATTTTAAATATTACATAAGATGCTCAAAAAGTCCACCATCATTATTATGGCATAAAGTACATCTTTTTAAAATTGAATTTGTGGCTTTTTTTGACTTTTCTTCTGTCAATAGAATTAAATGTTTCAAGTACAGCTTGTCTAAGATCCTCCACGGATTGATATGATTGTTGATACACTTTGTTCTTAACATAACCCCACAGAAAAAAGTCTAAAACGGATAGGTCGGGTGATCTAAGTGGCCATAGGATTGGTCCATTTCTTCCCACCCATGAATTAGGAAAAGCATCATTTAAATAGTTTCGCACAGCCAACTTGCTATGAGGTGGAGCTCCGTCGTGTTGAAACCACTTCAATCTTGCCCGTACTGATAAATTTAAATCATCGAGCATATCTTCAAATGTTTCTTGAAGAAAACGAAGGTAATCCATTCAATGTGTTATCAAAAATATATTGGCCGAGAATTCTCGATCCGAACACACCGCACCATACATTAAATCCAAATTTGATTTGTGGTCTACGTTGTGCAACTTCTCGTGGATTTTCCTGACTCCAAACATGTTCATTGTGCCGGTTAAAAATCCCACAATTAGTAAATCGGGTTTCATCTGTCCAAATTATTTTTGTAGGTAACGTATTATCCTCTTGGCACATGTTTTTGTACCACATACAGAAGACCATTCTCTTATTGGTATCACCGTCATGTAAATTTTGTGAAATTGATACCTTATATGGGTGATATTTGTGTTTTTTCAAAACTCGTACTACAGTCCGTTGAGATATGCTTGCTTCTGTTGCAATTTGTCTGGTCGATGTGGATGGATCTATCATCGCCAATGCTAATACGTTTATTTCCGAAACTTCATTAATTTCGTTTTTTTCAAGTTTCGGCTTTGTAAAGGATCCGTACTCACCCAAATTGTGGTAAATTCTTCTGATTGTTGGTAAAGATGGCTGCCGACGATCGATATATTGATTATAATATTGTTCTGCAGCATCCGCAGCGTTTTTATTACACTGAATGTAACAAACAAGCATATCACGCTTTTCTTCGTTGGAAAAATTAATTATCACTTTAAAAAACTTTCAACACCAAATAAATACAAAATAAACTTATCGAAACAAACCAAATATGGAAATGAATTAATATGTGTTTAGAATAAACAACTGCAATTGTTTTACTTTTGTCTTTTTCATGGCTAACTATTTTTTGGTGTATGGTAAAATTAAAAACGACTGTAACTTACTGTATTTTCAAAATAACTATGGCATATGTTATATCGAATTGAAGGGAAAAAATAGCCCTTTTAATAAAGTCATAGCCAACTATTGTTTCCATTTAAATATTTAATTGATGAGACGGATACATGATGAAACTCCATAATACTATTTGAAATAAAACAACACAGTTGGGAGGGTTTCACTTTTATTGTTGAACACTGCAACATGTTTCACCACACAGTGGCTTCATCAGGCAGATGAAATAATGATTTTACAAAGTACAGGTAAAAGCTTATATAAGCATCATTATTTCATCTGCCTGATGAAGCCACTGTGTGGTGAAACATGTTGCAGTGTTCAACAATAAAAGTGAAACCCTCCCAACTGTGTTGTTTTATTTCAAATAGTTTCCATTTAAAAAAAGGTAAGTTTGTGTCATATCTCCCAAAATATGGGCGACATTTTTTTTGTTTTGATTTTTTGTTATTAATTTGTGTAAAATTTTCTACAACTTTGTCCCTTACAGTTTTTTTCTATCTATGATAATAATAGAGATATATTGATTTCAAAAAATTGACACATTGTACTTTATTCAAAATATCTAGTTACCCTTGACTTTTTTAAATATTTTGAAAGTGTCATTTTATTCGTCCTATAAAACTACACTTCCTTCCCGATTTAACCGTTTTTCTATCTCTTATAGTTTCCGAGATCCCTATAGAGAACATCGAAAAAAACTCACCCTGTATATCGAACATTCCTATTTCTTACTACTAAACAAATTTTATATTAATAAAATAAAATTTAAAAAACAAATAAACAACTAAGAATTAAATTGAATGAAGTCTATTAATATTCATTTTGGTGTGTTTAAATTTTAACTCACTATAATTGATGTTAGGTCTTAAATGTGAGTTTGTTAAAATTTCCCCCTAAATACGCCACTGTATAAATGTACGTTGATGAAATCAAATTTGATCATGCTTTCCGTATATTCTTTAACGTTATATTGAAAATAACTAAAAACAACATGGATAAAGTATTCTTCAATTTTTATATATTTTAAAAGAGCATGGGTTGCTTTTTATTAACATTTTTGTTAAGATATCTTTACAAGTTTTGAAGATATGATTTTTTGTAATTTCAGTATGCATGTATTTTGTAATTTTTTATACTGCTTCATCTTTCTCTGTTTCTTGTAAAGATTTATTCTGATGGAGGGTGGATTTAAATTAAAATTTCTCGTCACAACGGATGTTTCCCTCAAACCGGAAGTCGGACCGGACGTGTGTGCACGCGACGGAAGAAATCCTTTAATTCGGAAATGATCCCTCGGTTTATAGGTTAGGTTGTAACGTTCCTACCTCTGCCTACCCCCATAACTCTAAACTAATTGCTTTATAGTGGGTAATTCGTATGAAATTAGTTTGTCCATGCGAAACTTCACAATTTACACACACCACAAAACTAAATTTATTGTTATTTACCACTATAGAAATAATTTAATTAACATTTTTTAATTATTGTAGTAATTTCTTTCTTCACTTATTACTTTTGTTATAATAGATGTACATTTCGAACACTAGACGTTAATTTTCAATGGTAATGAAATTAACAAAATTTCTCAATTTTATTACTGTAGATCAACCTAGTGTTCGAAATGTACATCTAGTATTATAAAAGTAATAAGTGGAGAAAGGAATAACTACAATAATGAATAGAAAACACTTCACGTAACTAAAATAATAATATTATAATTACTTTGTTTAAAAAAATTATATTAGGTGCAGAGCTGAGACGAATCCTCCTGAAAAGGATTCCAATCTCGAATTCGAATGACAATATGATTCGAATCACGAATACTCGAATAAATTATTCGTAAGAGATAACGTTGGTTGATTCGAATCAAAGATTCCAATCCTGTTTTTTCGAATCACGAATATAAATCGTCTAAGAATACATTTTATTTAATTATTTTTTTGCAACCATTAACATATAAATATCGTTATCAGTTGTTTTAACAAAAATATTCAAAACGTAATTATTTATTATTAACACTGAATATCCTTGATAACAGACTAAATATCTGTGTTACTCTGATTAAAGATGTATTTGTGTGGTTTTGAACTTCACTTCAAATCAGTGTCTTGTACGCGTGGCGCATGAAGTAAAATTTCGAGTTTAGAAAAGCCCCGTGAAAATTTGTCGAGGGTCGCTACGCGACCCTCGACAAATTTTCACGGGGCTTTTCTAAACTCGAAATTTTACTTCATGCTTAGTCTGGGAGTGGAAACACTTGTTCAAAACTTCAAATTGAACTCTATTATAAAATCGACGAATGTCTGAAAATTACGTAAATAAAATATTCACTGAATATCATTAAAACCAGGAAAGTCAGAGAAAAGTCATGGTATTTTATTTAAATTGACCAAAACACTAACAAAAAAGCCATATTATCAAAAAAGGTTACTAGACTTAATTTTGTCTAATATTGAGACTAAATTTGAAATAGAACATGACATAATATATAAAGTTACGAAAAAACTATTCTATTTCTCGAATTCAAATAGTTTTGAATTTGAATTTATCTTGTTAGAACATGACATCTTGCCATTAGTATCTGAGGACCTACATCATCCAGCAATTGAAGTAAATCTATCAGCACGGGAGAAGGATTCTCCGTTTTCTACTAATACTAACAAACGTTATAACTTTCGGAAAGCCAATTATCCATTGATATATGACTTAATTTTTAATACTGATTGGTCTTTCTTAGAGGATTATGATAATGTTGACAGTGCTGTTAATGGATTCTATTACAAATTTTACTTATTATTAAACGAGGCTGTTCCCCTGCAAACATCAAGTAAAGCATAATTTCCACATTGGAACACGCCAGATATAAAGCGATGTATTCAACTTAAACAACTGTATAGACACAAATGGAAATCTAGCTAATCGTCTATTTATCATTCTGAATTTATTCGAATGCGCAGACTTCTCAAATTAAAAATTGATGAAGCCTATAACAATTATCTGCTTGGAACCCAAAATAAAATATTAGATGATCCAAGGGCTTTCTGGGATTTTATACGTAGTATAACTGTATCAACACGAATTCCTGGGCATCTTCATGACGGAGAAGTTGAATACAATGAACCCGGAGATATTGTGAATGCATTTGCAGAGAAATTTGCTAGTGTATTTTCTAACACCAATGACAGTCAAACTGCGAAGACTTGTGTACCATCCAATTGTGGCACGGTATCTATATTCGCTGTTGATGAGTCAGATATCTTGGCTAGCTTGAGTAAATTGAAAAGTAAGACCATTAGCGGGGATGATCAAATACCCAGTTTTCTCATTCGAGATTGCAGATTTATATTAGCTAAACCCTTACTGATCATTATAAATCTCGCAATTGCAACTCGCACATTTCCATATAATTGGAAGTATGCAAGGATTTGTCCAGTATTTAAAAAAGGTGATAAAAATGAGTAAAGTAATTATAGACCTATCTCTATATTATCAAATTTTTCGAAAGTTTTTGAATACATCCTATACAATAACATATATTCACAGGTTAAGCCAATACTTTCCCCACAACAACATGGGTTTATGTCAGGACGATCTACGGTAACAAATTTAGCTATAATTACTCAGCACATAAGCGAGGTTCTTGACAAACGTGGTCAATCCGATGTTATATACACAGACTTTAGTCGAGCCTTCGATACTGTGGATCACAACAAACTTCTTAAAAAATTGGAAATATTTGGATTTACTAATTCATATATAGAACTTATCAAATCATATCTATACAATAGAGAAAATTACGTTTTCTACAATGGATATAAATCTAATACATTCATTTCAACATCTAGGGTGCCTCAAGTGTCGAATCTGGGACCTTTACTTTTCATTTTATTCATAAACGACTTAATTACTTCATTAACTTGTCCAGTGTTGGCTTATGCTGATGACTTAAAGATATTTGCAAGAATTGACAGTCTTGATGATGCAAATACACTGCAAACTAATTTAAACAAAATATACAGCTAGTGTTGTTCCAATAATCTAAATTTGAATAACCAAAAATGCTACATTGTGACTTATTGTCGTCGGTCAACACATATTACCTACAACTATGTCATTAACGGACACGCTGTAACTCGCAAAACAGAGATTTCTGATTTAGGTGTACTGTTTGATAGGCACATTACATTTGCGAATCATATGAATAACATATGTACCTCAGGTTCTTAGATGTTAGGTTTTGTATTGCGTTCTTGTAGATACTTTAGTAATGTTGATGTTATTAAATTACTGTATTTCACTTTGGTACGAAGTAAGTTAGAATATGCTTCATCAATATGGTATCCAATATATACCAGTAATACATTATTGATTAAGCGTGTTTAAGGACGATGTTTAAAGTTTTTGTCATTTAAGTTGGACGGTACGTATCCTATTAGAGGATTGGATTACAACCAACTCCTTCAGCGACATGATTTTGAGTCATTATCTAGCCGCAGGGATATGAATAGCGCCTTGTTTATGTACAAACTGCTAAACAACATTATTGACAGCGCTGACTTATTATCACAAGTAAATATATATGTACCCAGACTATCATCCCGTGACTCTAACACATTTTATTTACCTGTTTCGAAGACTAACACTCTATCAAAATCACCAATTTTCCATTCGAGTAAAAATGCTAATCGCCTATTTGATGACATCTTTGTCTCAACCAAATCCAATCATTTAATATAACTACTTACTTTTCACTATGGTTTTATATTTGTTATGCTATTTTTTCTTATTTTTTTTTTCTTATTTCTTTAAGTTTATCTATAATTCTAAATTTAATTTTAAGTTTTTATTATACGTTTATATATATTATATTATAATTAAATAGTCCTGTAATTGGATTATCTGTTGGGCAATATAGTATATTATTATTATTATTATTATATGATATTATTAAATTTTTCAAAATCAACAGGGATCATACAAATTACAAATCACGTAAAAATTTATAAAAAAACTTAAATATTGACAAAAACAATGAAAACAATTCAACTAACTGGGGATTTCCCACAGAAGAAAGTTATATTAAAAGGTCAGGGAAAAAATCTTTAATTAAGGAAATGTCGGAAAACTTTATCATTTTAGATTGTGGCTACCATGTCAGTTTTACTTTAAATAATGTTAAACAAAATTTTGGAAACTAGATTATTATATTTAAAAACATTTTCAGTCATTTAATGTTCTTATCAAAGTAATCTGTTTGAAGTTCGAACGAGCGTTTCCACTCCCAGACTAAGCATGACGTAAAATTTCGAGTTTAGAAATGCCCCGCGTAGGCTTTTTCTAAACTCGAAATTTTACTTCATGCCGTCACGCACAGTGATTTAACGAGTCATTTAAAAACACAAAAACAAATTTTTCATGTTAATCCTCACAATTAATTCGAATTATTTTTGATGATTCAAATCCTTTTGTAAGTATCCGAATCCTTTTGTAAGTATTCGAATCCTTTTATAAATATTCGAATTCTTTTATGAGGATTCGAATCACCCGCATTTGGATTCAAATACGAAACCTCTTAAAAAAAGGAACGAATCCGGATCACGAATCTAGTTTAATTAAAGTATTCGAATGCCTCTTTTCAGACCTCTAAAAGGATTCGAATCCTGAATGATTCGAATCCTGCCCAGCTCTGATTACGTGCTATTTTAATAATTTTTTCTGATTACTAAAGAATCAAACTGTGTATCTTTAATAAAACATTTTCATTTTTCAGTATTTATTCATTAACGTTTACCCTTAAAACAATGATAATGGTTTTATTCGCAAATTTACCGATTACTAGAAATTGTACAAGTGGTAAATTTACAATCCATAATCATGTTGAAAATAGTGTAATATTAACTACAATAGTGAAATAACACTATTTTCAACACTATTATGGATTGTGTTGTGCGAACATAATAATTGTTTTGAGGGTAAATGTCAATGAGTTGAGCTCTCGAACCAGAAGGTCGTAGCTACGAATCCTACTGGGAAGTATCACTTTCATATAAAAGAGATGACACCCTCTTGTGGCATGATAATATGAGTCTAGGGCGGACCTGCGTGAATAGGTATATAACTACAATTCGTGATATACAGAGTTTTTCTATTGCATTTCACTTAATATCAAATGTGTATCCCAAATATCTCAAATATATTTCGCATTTATTAAATATATTTCCCTATATACCACTACATTTCCTTATATGTCAAAACCTTATCACAGTTTTTCAATTACATTTCACTTGTCAGCAAAATGGCTGCAGTTTGTCAAAAAATGCATGCTAGCAATAAACTAAGAGGGCTCGTTATCCGGAGAATGGAAGCTGGCGTAAGTAGTGTTACATATGTATAAAGAAAATAAAATATTTCTAGAAGAAAGTTATTATTACTGCAAAATGTTCAACATGAATGTTAAAGTAAAAAGTATTTGGTATACAGTGAAACTGCTTTCGTAAATCAGGAATTCTTTTGGCATATACAGGGTGTCCCGTTAATGTGGGGAAATGGCTCAACCATAGATTTCTGTAATCAAAATATTATGATTTAACATAACTTATCTATATCCAAAAGTTTCCGGTTAAGCCGGAATTAATCTTCAAAGTTCTAAAAAATATTATTAATTTTATTTATAACAATTGAACGCTATATTAGATCCGACCAAAATTTATTATTATTGATTATCATAATATAACACACCATTTCAGTTATTATGGTCATCATTGATTGACAAGAAGTATAAAAAACAATAGTACCACAACATAAAAACTAAAATATGTTTTTATTGCCGCAACTTATAAAAATTTTAAAAATATATCTTAAATACTAGTTCATTTATAAGCATTTTGTCTCTAAATAATGTACGATATCTTGTACGGGTTTGCCACAAAAAAATAAAATGCATAAAAATTATTTTTTACTATTTAGTAAACACGAAATGTAGTTTTTCGGGTAATTAAAAATACATGTTTTTTCTTTGTCGTCGTCATTGTTTAACTAACGTCAAATGTGTATAATATTAATGACCGTGTGTTTTTTTAGAATTAATTGTTATCTTTATTATGGTATATAATTATTCATATTTCTCGCGAGCAAACAGATACAGGAAGTTTTTCTTTTAAGTATACGTATTCCAAATTCAACCTTTTTTCTGTAAATCTTAAGATATTTCTTGTTTTTTTCTTTAAATTCAATTTGAAGCTTTAAACGAGTGTTTTCCACTCCCAGACTAAGCATGAAGTAAAATTTCGGGTTTAGAAAAGCCCCGTGAAAATGTACTGCCTTTCAAAAAAATCAGAACACAAAGTATTTATTGAACGATTTTAATGAAATTTACAGAATTTGATCATGTAAATGAACTGCATCGATGATCAAAAAATCAATTGTTTTGGTTACTATTTAATGGTATTTTTCCTTGATTTCACCATTATGAAGAGCTGCTGATTTTTTAATGTAATTGCTTCTAATATCCAAGTAGCCTCTGAGTAGTTTGACGTTTCAGTTTGTAAAACATAAAAAGATGCCCCGTGTTCGTCGGCGTGCACAATATCATCATCTAAGTGAATTTGAAAGGGGTCGCATTATTGGAATGCGTGAAGCGGGTTTTTCGGTTCGTGCTATTGCTGAAAGGGTAGGCCGTAGTGTATCGGTGATCGTACGCTGCTGGTCTAGATGGTCCGAAGCTGGGGAGAATCGACGTAGACTTGGATCAGGACGTCCAAGAAGCATCACTGAGCGTGAAGATCGAGCTCTTCGTCTTACAACTTTAAGGGACAGATTTACAACGTCGCGGGCATTGGGAAATGACTGGTTGGCTCTAAATGGCCAAAGAGTATCCATGGCTACTGTTTACAGAAGAATCCGCAGTTTTGGTATAAGATCCTACCGTCCACAATTGTGTCTACCTCTTACTCCGCAGCATCGCAGAGCAAGACTTGATTGGTGCAGGGAAAGACAACATTGGACCCATGAATGGAATAACATTATCTTCAGCGATGAGTCTCGGTTCTGTTTATGGGCTCATGATGGTCGCAGAAGAGTGAGACGTCGACGCGGTGAACGCAGAATTTTACAATTTGCTGTTGAAAGACATACGGCTCTTACACAGGGAGTTATGGTTTGGGGGGCGATAGCATATGGTAGTCGGTCTCCACTAGTTCTTTTAGAAGCAAGTCTTAGCGCGATTCGGTATATTGACAACATTTTAGGGCCAGTGTTAGTGCCCTATGTAAATGGCTTGCAGAACCCCATTTTTCAGCAAGAAAATGCTCGACCTCACACAGCGGCCATTGCAAGACAGTTTTTTGATAGTGCCGAAATCAATTTGTTACCTTGGCCATGTTTGGGATATGATAGGTGTTAGAATAAGTAACTTACAGCGCCCCGCTAACACTGTAATGGAACTTAGAGGTCAAATTATCGAAGTTTGGAATGAAATACCCCAAGTCGATATTGACAGGAGGCCCAACATATTATTAATTTTTATTCAATTGTTTGTTTGTTTTTCAAGTTGATTTTTTGATCATCGATACAGTTCGTTTACATGATCAAATTGTGTAAATTTTATTAAAATCGTGCAATAAATACTTGGTGTTCTGATTATTTTGAAAGGCAGTATATGTTGAGGGTCGCGCGGCGACCCGAGACATATTTTCTGGGCTTTTCGAAACTCGTAATTTTACTTCATGCGCCACGCGTACAGACCACTAAAATATTGTGAAATTTATGTATATTCGAATTTTACTTGAAATCTGTGTTTTATACGGGTGGCGCATGAAGTAAAATTTCAAGTTTAGAAAAGCCCCGTGAAAAATGAAAAATGCCCTGAGACAAATTTTTTGGGCTTTTCTAAACTCGAAATTTTACTTCATGCTTAGTCTGGGAGGGAAAAACACTTGTTTAAAGCTTCAAATTGAACTCTTTTCAAAAACAACGAATGTCGGAACATTTACATTTTTTGCCAAGGAAATTGAGGATACCATATTCATATTTTATATTTTTGTAGCAAATCCGTACAAGATATCAAACATTATTAACAGACAAATCAGCTTTCAAATGAACCAATCTTGGAAGTAATATTTTTTAAATTTTTATAAGGTGCGCCAGTAAAAACAAATTTTAGTTTTTTTTTTGTTGTGGTACTAAGGTTTTTTATACTTCTTGTCAATCAATGATAACTATAATACTTTAAATGATGTGTTATATTATGATAATCAACCATAATAAATTTCAGTCAAATCGAATATAGCGCTCAATCGTTACAAATAGTTGTGTTGTGTTAAATCATCAGATTTTTATCTCAGGAATCTCAGTGAAATATATTTTGGATATAGTAAATCTCATTTGATCAATAGTGAAATGCAATAGAAAAACCCTGTAAGTTTAATATGAATTGAATAATACAAATATACGAGTCTCAGATGCCCATATTGCACATACCCAGGACAAAGAAAACAAAATAATAATGTACATTTTGTATTTTTATCGTTGTTTAAATTATCACCATTTTTGAAATATTATTACAATTTAATCTTTAATTTATTTAGAGAGAAAAAATATGAGGGGCGAGAGCGTGTTTCCGAGGAAAGGCGAGGGTTGAAAAAGAAATTGCGGCAATTTATTTTTTCAGGTGATAACTTTAGAACAAATGACTGGGAATTTTTCACATTATATTCTACAAAGTTCAGCACGGACTGAACAAAAAAATGGACTGCAATTCACCACTTGAAAAATACATTTTTATCAAAATGTAAAAGAAAGCTACTTCTATAAAAGCACAGTGGATATTATACATCTGTAGAAAATCTTATAGCCTTTTGAGTTTGAATCTTCATACATCTGTAGAAAATCTTATAGCCTTTTAAGTTTGGAAATTTGAAAGTAACTTACATGAAATTAATGTTATATTTAATAGAAAAATAAAAGGTAATATCAAATGATATTACCTTTTATTTTTCTATTGAATATAACAATAATTTAATGTAAGTTACTTTCAAATTTCCAAACTCAATAAGCTATAAGATTTTCTACAGATGTATGAAGATTCAAAACTTGTGACTTTGGAGAACTAGAAAGCTACCTAAATAAAAAAATGAGTTTTGGACAGATTTTACAAGGGTAACAAAGGATTAATTATTGCGTGTATATAGAAAGTGTTTCTTTTAAGTATGCATGTCCCAATTACAGAGTGTATACTGTAAATCTTCAGATATTTGTTTGTTGCTTTTACCGAGTGTTTTCCACCCCAGATAAAGCATGAAGTAAAACAAAATTTGAAGGCTGTTCTAAACACGAAATTTTACTTCATGCTAAATTTGGGAGTGGAAAATACTCATATAAAGCTTTAAACTAACTTTTTTTTTAAACAAGAATGTCGGAAAATTGACTTCGTATGCATATGTATACTTAAAAAATTCCCTGTATATAGGTATTCTTTAACTTCACCTTCTATGTAGATTTGGTATTTTTTCTGTATACTTGAAGGTGACGTTAAGGAATTACATACGGGAAATGCTTCTTTTAATTACACAGATCCCAATGTATACGCTGTAAATTTGCTAATAAGAGCTAACACTCCTTGATCCGGGTTTTTATGTTTAAAACAGTGTTTTAAACGTGTTTAAAAACAAACGGTTTTGTTTTAAACATGTTTTAAATATCAAATTTGTTTAAAACATGATTTACATGTTAAATTTGTTTAAAACGTGTTTTTTTTCCTAATCTTACGTAAACTAAACTATATTTTATACTAACTTAATTGAGATTTTTTTTGTTTACGTTTTAAAATGTTAGCTAAATTGTTGAAGATATTTTAAATTATATTATTAAACAAACGAGTTTACCACAGTATATTACAATTGTGTTTCAGAAAACAATGTGATCTTGTTTTCATCCAAATTTTCAGGTTTTTCTAAACTCGAAATTTTGCTTTATATTTAATCAAGAACAGGGTTGATAAAAAAAAAAAACGTTTTTTTCATTTCAATTAAAACAAAATTTATTTTTTTTTAATTTAAACAGCGTTTAAAACATAAAACATTAAAAACATGTTTTGTTTGTCTTAATTTAAATGAAAAAAACCGTTTTAAAACATGTTTAAAACACGTTTCAAATAACATGCAAGTAATTTAAAACGTGTTTTAAACATGTTTTAAACACGTTTTAAACACGTTTTAAACATGTTTTTAATGTTTTGTGTTTTAAACGCTGTTTAAATTAAAAGAACACATTTTGCAAAAAACTGTTTGTTTTAATTGAAATGAAAAAAACGTATTTTTAACAACCCTGTCCTTATTAAATATAAAGTAAAATTTCGAGTTTAGAAAAACCTAAAAATTTGGATGATAACAAGATCACATTGTCTTCTGAAATTACTTTCAGCAAATCTATTCATATAAAAATGGATGTTATGTTTATGACAAAAATCTAATTGTTTTGTGAGTTTTGATTCAGAATAAAGTTTCATTCTTGATTTTTTTACCACTCATTAGTTTCACTGCGTACTTTTAATTTGTATTTTCATTCAAAATAAAATAAAACTGTCAAGAGTAAACAAACACTCTTGACTTTGTTCCTGAATTATCTAAAGTGTATTTTACTTCCCACTTGTGACTAGAATTTAAATTCACACAAGATTTGACTTTAATTTTGATTATTATTAAAGAGTCTATCTTGACTTTCATTAGGTACATGAATTTTATCACCAAAACATGTTTATAGTCTTGACTTTTTACCTGATTTTTCTGTTTAAAGTTTCGCTGTTAATTTATAGCATACATTTTAAATTACATAAGATTATTCTTTCATTTTTATTGTCATTAAAATAAGAGATTTTACTAAAATGTTAGCAAAATCTCTTTTTTTAATGACAAAAAAATAAAAGAATAATCATTAAAATTTCTATGTTAACCCTTTCAGCCCTGAACTTTTTCTGGTATCCAAAAAAATGTTTTGTACACTGCAGATTATTTGTTACTATCTCAGATATACAGAGAGTTTTTCTTTTACGTATACATATCTTAATATACTGTGTACGCTTTAAATCTTCAGATACTCGTTGTTTTTACAAATATTTTAAATTGAACGTTCAGACGAGTGTTTTAAACTCCTAGATTAAGCATGAAGTAAAATTTTCAGGCTTTTCTAAACTCGAAATGTTACTTCATGCGCGATACGTATAAAACACTGATGTGATGTGATGTTCAGAATACACGTTTTTAGCATACTGCTTTAGTAGAATATTTTAAAATTCACCTAAAATCAGTGTTTTATACGCGTGGCGCATGAAGTAAAATTTCTAGTTTAGCTACGCGCTACACGAACAATAAAAATTTTTAGGCTATTCTAAACTCGAAATTTTACTTCATGCCTAATCTGGCAGTGGAAAACACTCGTTTAAGACTTCAAGTTAAACTATTTAAAAAAAAAACGATTATTGGAAAAGTTACAGCTCATGCATAGATGTATGTATATTTGAAAGAAAATTTCCCAGTATGTTTACCAATGGTGGCAAATCAATGATCTACTAACTAATAGATACAGATTTACACCAATGATCTAATAACTAATAGATCGAGCGTAGAGAGAGAAACGCGGCACTAACATAACTAGACAGAGGGGGGCCGATGTCGGGCAAAATGATGACTATTTCATGCGCGTTTACGAGGATTTTATTGTTTTCACTGCGTTTTTTACGTGTTTTTAAAAATACGTTGAAAACAAATCTTAAGTCAATGAAAAATATTTTATTTCTTTTTCACCAGGATGGAGAATTCATGTGTGGCGTAGGGATGTTCCGATTTAAAAAATTTCAATATTGGGTATCGATTATATCGTATAGCCAAGTATTAATACGGTAAAATATCATAGTGAAAAGGATCGATATTCGACATCTCGCTAATTTACAATTATTAAATGCTTTAAATTATTTTTTATAGGCTTTTACTGACATTGATAAGACTGCCAAGAATAGTTTAATGATGGTTATAAAATTATAAACAGAGCTGGGACGAATCCTGGTAAAAAGGATTCGAATCACGAATCCGAATCACCTAATATGATTCGAGTCACGAATACTCGAATAAAGGATTCGTAAGAAATAAATATGATTCGAATCAAAGATTCGATTGTTTTTTTCGAATCACGAATACAAATCCTTTAAGAATAAATTTAATTTTATAATACTTTTGCAACCATTAATATATAAATATCGTTACCAGTTGTTTCAACAAAAATATTCAAATCCTAATTATTTATTATTAACACTGAACATCGTTGATAACAGACTAAATTTCTGATTTCCTGTTACTCTGATTTAAGACGTATTTGTGTGTTTTATAACTTCACTTCAACGACAAATTTTCACGGAGCTTTTCTAAACTCGAACTTTTACTTCTTGTTTAGCCTGGGAGTGGAAACACCCGTTCAAAACTTTAAATTGAAATCGACGAATGCCTGAAAATTACGTAAAAAAAATTCACTGAATATCATTATAACCATGAAAGTTAGAGAAAAGTCATGGAATTATATTCAAATTGACCAAATCAACTAACGTAAGAGAAAATTTAAAAAACTAGATTATTATCTTTAAAAACATTTTCAGTCATTTAATGTTCTTGTCAAAGCATTCAGTTTGAAGTTTCGAACGAACGTTTCCACTCCCAGACTAAGCATGAAGTAAAATTTCGAGTTTAGAAAAGCCTCGTGAAAATTTGTCGAGGATCGCGCAGCGACATGAGACAAATTTTCTAGGCTCATCTAAACTCGAAATTTTACTTCATGCGCCACGCGTATAAAACAGTGATTTAACGAGAAATTTACAAACACACACAAGACATTTTCAAGTTAATCCTTACAATTAATTCGAATTATTTTTGACGATTCAAAACCTTTTGTAAGCATTCAAATCCTTTGATAAATATTCGAATCCTTTCATAATGATTCGAATCACCCACATTTGGATTCGAACACGAATCCTCTTAAAAAAATGTAATAAATCCGGATCACGAATCCAGTTGAACTAAAGTATTCGAATGCCTCTTTTGAATCCTCTAAAAGGATTCGAATTCAGGATTTGAATCCTGAATGATTCGAATCCTGCCCAGCTCTGATTATAAATATTCACCTTTTACAAAGTAATAATGATAATATTTCAATGTTTTATACGCGTGGCGCATGAAGTAAAATTTCGAGATTGGAAAAGCCCCGTGAAATTAGTCTCGGGTCGCTGTGCGACCCTTGACTAATTATCTACGCGGGGCTTTTCTAAATTCAAAATTTTACTTTATGCTTAGTCTGTGAGTGGAAAACACGTTTTGTCGATTAATAAAATGTTTACGAGATTTTCGATATCTTGTGATATTTGTCGATTTAGCAAAATTTCAGGAGATCAATATTTCAAGATTTTCATCATGTTATAAAATGTTCATAAAGATTTTCGATATTTCGAGATTCTCGTATACATTTCAATTTTTGTCGATTTATGACATTTTAATGAGATTTTCAATACTTCAAAATTTGCGTAAGACTATCGATATTTTAAGATTTTTATCAATTTATAAAATTAATTAATTAATTTCGAGATTTTCGTAAACTTTTCAATTATTGTTGATTTTTAATGAGATTTTCAATATTTCGAGATTTTCGTCGGATTTTCGGTATTTTCAGATGTTCGTCAATTCATAAAATTTTCATGAGATTTTCAATATTTGGAGATTTTCATAAGATTTTCAATATTTCGAGATTTTCTTGAGATTTTCAATATTTCGAGGTTTTCAATTTATAAATTGTTAATAAAATTTTGAATATATCGAGATTTTCGTCAAATTATAACATTTTTAACATAGAAATTTTCGTATAATACTTCAGGATTTTTAATACTTTGAGATTTTCTTCAATTCATAAAATGTTCATGAGACTTTTAATATTTAAACATTTTTTTTTTTTTCATGAATATTCATCAATTTTTAAAATCTTAACAATTATCATAAATTTTCAAGATTTCTAAAATCTTGACAAATTTCGTCCACTTCTCGCTCGGAATTCCCTTTAATTTTAAAAATGTTAATACTTTTCATGAATTTTCAAACAATTTTTCTCAATTTTTAGTTGATTTCTTAAATTATCGTTTAAAATGTCAACACTTTTGGCGAATTGCCAAGATTTAGATTAATTTTAAAATATTAATCTTTCTATTTATAATCTTAGTGCTATTCCTAAGTTTACAAGATTTCTTTAAATTTTCAAGATGTTTGTTAATTTTTAAAATCGTATATTTATCCGTTAATATTGAAAATTCTGACAAATTTTCTTAATTTCTTAAGTGTTGGATTTGTATTCGTAATATTTATTATTTTACAAAACAGAAACAAACAAAATAAGATCTTGACAATTGTCGAAGAAATATCTTCTACTCCCAAATTAAGCATGAAATAAAATTTCGAGTTGAGAAAAGCCCCAAGAATTTGGATTTAGACGCGCAGCGTCAAAATCCAAATTTGGGTTTTTCTCAACTAGAAATTTTACTTCATGCGCCATGCGTATAAAACACTGATTTCAAGTTATATTCAAATTTTGACATCTTAGCAGGTTTCGTGAATTTCCAAAATGTTCATTAAATTTTCAATATTTTAAAATTTTTCTCAATTAATAAAGCAAAAAATGTTTATGAGATTTTCAATATTATGAGAATTTTGTAGATTTTCGTAGTTTTCACAATTTTTACTGTTTTCGTGAATTTTCTAATTTAAACAACGCTGATTCTAAAAATGTTGATACTATTCATAAATTTTCTAGATCTCCATAAAATTTAAAGATTTTCGTTAATTCTCAAAGATCGTTATATTATATTTAATATATTTTCGAGATTTTCATTAAATAAAGGAATGTCATAAATTTTTTAACTCGTGAATTTCCAAAATAATTATGAATTTGAACACTTTAACGTTTTTCAGATTTTTTTTAATTATAAACATCGTGGCGTTTTTTATTTGTAAATTTCTTCAAAATCTTAATGCTTTTTGTGAAGTTTTAAAGATTTCCGTTAACTTTCCAATTGTTAAACAATTTTCAAAAACCTCCTAGATTTTTGTTAATTATCAAAAATCAAGAATTTCTTAGATTTTCGTTACTTTTAATAAATATTATACATCTCATGAATGCATTTTCAAGACTTGAGACAATTTGTAAATTCTTGGTTATTTTCGTGAATTTCTTAAATGTTCGTTAAATCTAAAAATGTTGACGCTATTCGCGAATTTTTTAAATTCTGTCGGTTTTAGTGAATTTCCGTTGATTTTAAAAATCTTGTCACAATAGGGACTGCCCGCTGTTGCAAGGAATCGGATTTGCATTTTACAGGAAAATAGGGTTATGACTTAATGTTTTCGTGGAATATGCAGTAATAGTATAAATTAATAGCTTTACATCTGATTACATTAAAAATAATGGATCTTTGCGACAAAACGAAATAATTTCGCAGTTACGAAGTACACTAAATTATTATAGGAAGTAATCAAATCAATTAAACAACTAAATAATAACCCATTCTTAATTTCTTTATAAATTAAAATTCTTTATCAAAATCCATTGAGAACTCAATGCATTGAATTGATTTATTTAGATTTATATTATTATATTGCATTAAGAATAAATCATAAAAATAAATCCTTTATTGATGTAAAACAAAAAATTCGACAAGAATATTCAAAATTAATGATATTTAATGGCCAATAAGTAATAATTATTTTTTTATTAATCAGCATGATTGATTATTTTACTGTTATTTTGAAATAAAGCCTGTTGGCGGAATTCGGTCCGAGGCAGCAGCTGGTTCCGCCAGCCCGTAGAATAATATGCAGAAATATTTATTATAAATTAAAATATTTTTTCAAGCAAACAAATCCGTCTATTTTAAACATTATCAAATAAACTATATTAACAACGAAGAAGAACTTGCGCGTGAAGCAGCATCAACAACAGTAATAAACTATGCAAAAGTAGTCCTTGAGTAAACACATTTTATTATTAAAAAATTAATGCGAACTTTTACACAATTGACTATTTACTTAACGTTTCACATTAAAAAGTTAGAGTGAATTTTTATACTCTTGACTTTTTACTTGAATTTTCTAATAATTGTGTCACTCTTGTTTTGTGACTAATTCAAATTTATACAAGAGGTTTTACTTGAATTTTGATAATTAATAAAGTTTCTATCTTGACACTCTTGGCTTTTTACTTCAATTATCGCATTAATGTTTTACTATTGCCTTGCGACTTGAGATTTTATTGACATAAGAGATTTAACTTGAATTTTGATTCTTATTAGAGTTTCATTAATGTCGTTGACGCTTAAATAGAAATTAATTTAAATTCTCATTAAAGTTCCACGCTTAATTATTCACTTAATGACTTCGTCACAAAAATTAATAGGTTAAAATTTAAATAAAATTACAGAACCTTAAGATCGACTACATTTTATATATTTTGTGCAAAGGTAAAACTCATTAAGTGCTATTTATTTTCGATGACTCTAAAGCACATTGTTCAGGATGTTATAAAGTTTAATTGTGAATTCGTATAGGTGTGGCATTATTCTAATATCTATGGCAGATGTGAAAATTGGGGTAATTTTTCTGAATTAGAAACTATTCATATGTAAATGGCATCGAAGGAACTCCACAAAAAATGTTAATATATTAACGGTGGAAACTTCTGTCAAAACTGTGATCATATAATCGTTTATACAAAAGACGTTAAAAGCGTTTCATTTGTATGAAAAAATGTAATTACCCAATCTTCATTTATACAAACGTTAAAAAATTCACAATCACCCAAACTTACATTCAGCGATTCTAAGTTAGAATTACTGAAAGGAGGATTGAAAAAATAAACTTTGAGTGCCAACTGAGTCAATTATTAGGTGTAATTTCTGACTAATAATTGACTCTTTTGCGTTTACTTTCTCAATTATATGGTAATTGACTGGAAACAAGTAACTTTACCCGTATATAAAAAAACTAGCTATAGTAATCTCAAAAATAATTTTCGCCACCCTTTTTTCTCCTTCCCCTATATTCCGGGGTGGTAGCAGATGCGAAGGAGGTCGATGGCATATATTATAATTTGTAATTGAACCGTTCTGTCGGATTTTCCCAGCGCACTCACGTGGAAAATTGAGGGTTGAGGGACCCGGAGAGAGCAGAGAGAAAAAAAATCACCCTCCGCGATTATTTTATTTATGTAACGCCGTTTGCCAGGCTTTAAAAGTACAATCCTAAAATCCAAATATTTTACAATACATAACAGGAAGTGGTATTTAGAATAGGGAATATATATCTCTTTATCTCAAAAAGATTTCCCATTTATCAAATACATTTCCCTATATACCACTACATTTCCCTATACATCAAAACCTTATCACAGTTTGTCAATAACATTTCACTTGTCAACAAAATGGCTGCAGTTCATCAAAAAATGCATGTTAGCAATAAACTAAGAAGACGCGTTATCCGGAGAAGTAGTGTTACATATGTATGAATAAAAATAAAATATTTCCAGAAAAAAGTTATTATTACTGCAAAAATATTAAATCAAAATATTAAAGGGAAAATTATATGGTATACCGGGTGTTGACTTAGCGGATGCAACATAGGAAATCGCATGTTAATTTTGAAGTGTTCAAATATTGGTTACCCTGTTTATTTTAGAGACAAACTTTTTTTGTAGAGAGAACAATTCTGAATTTATTTATGTTCACACTTTTAACACATTATGTTTCTCTAAGTTAAAATAATCAAGAAAAAGTAATGTGATTTTATAGAAATAATGACATGCCGTGGAATTGAAACAACAATTGCGCGTGTGAAAATGGCACAAAATATCGCTATCACTTGATTAAAGACAGAAAACATATCGCAAACATTTTGACTGTAGTTTGTATACTTTGTATAATACCACTTAATTAAGAGTGGTTTCTTGTGTAGCAGAGCTGGGCAGGATTAGAATCATTCAGGATTTGAATCGTGGATTCGAATCCTTTTAGATTGTTCAAAAGAGGCATTCGAATACTGGTTCAACTGCATTCGTGATCCGGATTTATTACATTTTTTTAAGTGGATTCGTATTCGAATCCAAATGTGGGTGATTCGAATCATTATAAAAGGATTCGAATATTTATAAAAGGATTCGAATATTTATAAAAGGATTCGAATATTTATAAAAGGATTCGAATATTTATAATAGGATTCGAATATTTATAAAATGATTCGAATACTTAGAGAAGGATTTGAATCGTCAAAAATAATTCGAATCAATTGTGAGTATTAACATGAAAAATGTCTTTTGTGTGTTTTTAAATTTCTCGTTAAATCACTGTTTTATACGCGTGGCGCATGAAGTAAAATTTCGAGTTTAGAAAAGCCCAGAAAATTTGTCTCGGGTCGCTGCGCGACCCGAGACAAATTTTCACGGGGCTTTTCTAAACTCGAAATTTTACTTCATGCTTAGTCTGGGAGTGGAGTTTTCAAAATTTGGTTTAATATTATTTGAAGTAAAACTGACATGGTGGCCACAATCTGAAATGTTAAATTTTTCCAACATTTCCCTGATTCAAGATTTTTTCCCTTGCCTTTTAATATAACTTTCTTCTATGAGAAACCCCCATTTTGTTAAATTGTTTTCATTGTTTTTGTCAATATTTAAGTTAATTTTATAAATTTGTACGTGTTTTGTAATTTGCCTGCCGGTTTTGACAAATTTAATAATATCATATGGCTTTTTTGTTAGTGTTTTATTTATTTATTTATTTATTTACGGACATCGCCTATTTAACAATAATACATTAAATTAGTTTACAAATAGTATATAAATTTTAACTAAAAATAAGTATTATACACACCAATTAAAAAATATATTACAAAAAAAAATAAATACAACTTATATGAACACTACCAAAAGTACTAAACTAAAGAATACACCTAGACAAGTCAATAACCCTCAGACCACGCTTAAACAAATTAAAAGATGAGCAAAATATATGGAAATTTGAGTCGGAATTTAAAATGTTGCAATATTGCATGGGATTGTGAATTCCATAGTTGGTACAATGAAACGGCAGACGAAATAAAAAAATAGTCCTAGTGGGCTTAGAGATAAGAAAATTGAAGTTAAGGATTGAGAGCAAATTACAAGAGTGAATTAAGCCGTTAATTAATTTAAATGCAAAACACAAGTCATGCATAATTCGCCGACATTCAAGCGAGCTTATGTTTAAGAGTAATAGCATATTAGAATGGCTAAATGTAGTGCGAGAATGACCAAGCCTATAAGAAATTAATCTTAAAAATTTGCTCTGGACCATTTCAATTTTAGTTATTGACTTCTTGTAGAATGGACTCCATATTGTTGAACCATACTCCAAATGTGTGCGTATAAGCGATATATATATATATATATAATAACTTTACAGTATATACATCGAACTCATATGAAAACCGTGTAATAGCTCCTAGTGACCTCAACGCTTTGGATATGATTCTATCAATATGGGAGCAAAACGTCAAACGCGAATCAAAAATTATACCTAAATCCTTAACTTCATTAGCACTGTTCAAACTTACTCCATTTATAAAATGAGAATAGTGTAACAATTTAACCCTGGTAAATGAAATGGAAACACATTTGCTAATATTCAAGCTCAGTTTGTTATTAGAACACCACGTAGTGAAATTATTCAAATCATTTTGTAGTGCTATATTATCATATTCGTTTTTAACAATTGAAAATAATTTTAAATCGTCTTCAAATAAAAGAAATGTACAATGTTTGAAGCAATTTCCTACATCATTAACAAAAAGTAAAAAAACAATGGGCCCACAATGAGAACCTTGGGGGACATGCGAGGTTACATTTATTACATCAGATATAAAATTATCAATTTTTATATATTGCTTTAGACCACATAAAAAACTCTGAAGCCGTGTAAGAGCTAAATTATTAAATCCGAGACTAGAGAGTTTAGAAAGTAGGATATTATGGTACACGCGTTCAAACGCCTTGGACAGATCAGTATATATCGCATCAACTTGATAACCGTTTTCTAGAGCATTTAATAAGTAATTTTGGAATGTTAGCAAATTTGTAACAGTTGATTTTCCTTCAAGAAAACCATGCTATTCCTCACAAATTGTGCGCTTAAATACCCACATGATCTGTCTAGAAACTAACTCGTCTAAAATCTTTGATATAGTAGACTGGATAGTAATACCTCTATAATTTTGTATATTATCTCTCTCACCATCCTTATGTATAGGGTTAATGAACAATTCTTTCCATATCTCAGGAACGATACCACAGCACAAAGATCCATTAAAAAGAATATGAATGGGTGTGGTGAGAGTAAAAACGCATCTTTTTAAAAGGTATGGGGGTATACCATCTGGTCCAGTAGTGACAGTATCATGTAAAGTACTCATACAATTAAACAACTCACTAGTACTAACTGACAATGATTTAATATAAACTGATCCTGAGCCATCAACTTTGTTAGTGGGTAAAGGATCACTGGAATATACAGTTGAAAAGTATTTAGCAAACAAATTAACTGTTTCCTTGTCATTATTACTAATTAAGTCATTGTACATCATTTGACCCGGAAATCCATTTAATTTACTGTTTTCCTTAACATAATTCCAAAAAGCTATTGGGTTATTCTTAAAATTAAGTTCAATTTTTTGTATATATTGATCGTGAAGATGTTTACTTAGGTTAGCACATTGCGTTCTAACGTTTCTAAATGCTTCATAATCATGTAAAGTGCCGGTATCTTTAAATTTCGCGTGAAAACTCTTTTTAGCAAGGACTAGTTTTATAAGATCTCCGTTAAACCATCTAGGAAATTTTGAATGTTTTTTACGTTTAAGAGGAACATATAAATTTAACCCGATATTCAGTATATTATAAAAATTTTCTAAAGCAATATTTAAGTCGGCAAAACGAAGAATTTCGTCCCACTCCAAAGATGCCAAAAAAATATTTAATGAGTTATAATCGGCTGATTTGAAGTCATAATATAACAAGTCTGTATTTAAATTCAGGGGGTCCACCGAATTACATATTTTAATGCAGTATGGAATGTGATGAAAACTACCATCAAAAAGAGAGTCAATAGATTCTGAAACATTTAAAGCTTGTATATTTGATAAAATAAGATCAAGAAAAACACCACGCTTATTTGGAATCATGTTACACTGTTTTAAGTTGTTAAATGTGAGACAATCACGAAGACACATTTCATTATTAGATATCTTTAGATCTCCGATATCAATAAACGAGTTGTGTAGATTATAATCACCACAAAATAAATAATCCGAATCAGGATGTTCAATACAAAGTTGATCAATCGACATAGTATGATGTTCGTATATAGAAATATGAGAGCTAGGAGGAATGTAAACCGCCCCAACCACTAGTTTATTATTATTTACCTTCACAAATATATGTTCAACGTTATTATATAATGGTTTCAATGCAACACAATTAATAGATGACTTAACTGCAATAAGAACTCCACCGCCTTTTATCTTTGAACTCGTTAAAGGGGACCTATCAAATCTAAAAATGTTAAAATTATGTAGTTGTAATTCTGAATCATTTATTGAATTATCAAGCCAAGTTTCAATTAAGATAATTATATCATACACAGAACAATTAAGATTATTTTGAAAGTTTTTAAGCTTTGATCTGAGGCCACCAACATTTTGAAAAAATATATTTAGTTTTTTTTTAACGCTTTGAGATGTATCAACTGGGAAAATAGATGGTTTGCCTTTAACATATTTTATAGTTAGATTTGTTTCACCCAATTGTTTACGATCAAGTAATTCATCATTTAAAGATTTCAAATACTCTCGCTGTTTATCAGTTAAGTCCGCTTTAAACACTACACCATTGTTTCTACCATGAATAGTACGAGATAATTTAAGTAATTCAATGGCAGTCGAACGATCCTTTAGAAATAATTTTGGAGGTTATGGCTTCGCCGATTCCATTCCAATTCTTAAAACTTTGATAGGTTCAAAGTTGGCAGAAGACCCTAATAATTTCTTTATCGCATCACTATCCTCTTGAATTTTCTGCGCAGACGTTCCTACAGCTTCCAGCAAATTAAATACTACTACATTACATGATCTACGACCACGTTCTTCCAGTTCGGCAATGGTCTCCTCTTGCTGAAGAAGGCCCATATTTTCAATTGTCAATGAGGCTTGATTTTCCAGTTTGGTAATGCGGGATTCCAATTCAGATAATTTATTGTTTATTGTTTCCGAAATTTCAGCCTTAAATTTGGAAAACTCTTCCTCCAACATTTTGATAATGTTTTCGGGCGTAGATAGTTGGAGAGTATTTGTCTGAGAATTGTCACTTATACATTTCGAACAGTACCATTTAATATTTTTCTGTCTATTAATACAGGCAACATCTAACTCGCTCAATTTCGAACAGCTTTTTATGTGTATGGACTTGTTACATAAGCCTGAGCATTTAATATATGGAGTATTTGGTGTTACACCCTGGTCACAAATTCCGCATTTATTAACCATTACTGCTGATAGTGCAATGATTTTATTTAGCAGAATATATATATATATATATATATATATATATATATATATACTGCCTTTCAAAAAAAATCAGAACACAAAGTATTTATTGGACGATTTTAATGAAATTTACGGAATTTGATCATGTAAATGAACTGCATCGATGATCAAAAAATCAATTGTTTTGGTTACTATTTAATGGTATTTTTCCTTGATTTCACCATTATGAAGAGCTGCTGATTTTTTAATGTAATTGCTTCTAATATCCAAGTAGCCTCTGAGTAGTTTGAGGTTTCAGTTTGTAAAACATAAAAAGATGCCCCGTGTTCGTCGGTGTGCACAATATCATCATCTAAGTGAATTTGAAAGGGGTCGCATTATTGGAATGCGAGAAGCGGGATTTTCGGTTCGTGCTATTGCTGAAAGGGTAGGCCGTAGTGTATCGGTGATCGTACGCTCCTGGTCTAAATGGTCCGAAGCTGGGAAGAATCGACGTAGACTTGGATCAGGACGTCCAAGAAGCACCACTGAGCGTGAAGATCGAGCTCTTCGTCTTACAACTTTAAGGGACAGATTTACAACGTCGCGGGCATTGGGAAATGACTGGTTGGCTCTAAATGGCCAAAGAGTATCCATGGCTACTGTTTACAGAAGAATCCGCAGTTTTGGTATAAGATCCTACCGTCCACAATTGTGTCTACCTCTTACTCCGCAGCATCGCAGAGCAAGACTTGATTGGTGCAGGGAAAGACAACATTGGACCCATGAATGGAATAACATTATCTTCAGCGATGAGTCTCGGTTCTGTTTATGGGCTCATGATGGTCGCAGAAGAGTGAGACGTCGACGCGGTGAACGCAGAATTTTACAATTTGCTGTTGAAAGACATACGGCTCTTACACAGGGAGTTATGGTTTGGGGGGCGATAGCATATGGTAGTCGGTCTCCTCTAGTTTTTTTAGAAGCAAGTCTTAACGCGATTCGGTATATTGACAACATTTTACGGCCAGTGTTAGTGCCCTATGTAAATGGCTTGCAGAACCCCATTTTTCAGAAAGATAATGCTCGACCTCACGCAGCGGCCATTACAAGACAGTTTTTTGATAGTGCCGAAATCAATTTGTTACCTTGGCCACCTCGTTCTCCAGATCTATCGCCAATAGAACATGTTTGGGATATGATAGGTGTTAGAATAAGTAACTTACAGCGCCCCGCTAACACTGTAATGGAACTTAGAGGTCAAATTATCGAAGTTTGGAATGAAATACCCCAAGTCGATATTGACAGCCTGATTTCTAGCATGCCTCGACGTGTTAATGAGTGTTTGGGAAATCGTGAAGGCCCAATACATTATTAATTTTTTTCATTTGTTTTTTTGTTTTTTAAGTTGATTTTTTGATCATCGATTTGATTATGTAAACGAACTGTTCGTTTACATAATCAAATTGTGTACATTTTATTAAAATCGTGCAATAAATACTTGGTGTTCTGATTTTTTTGAAAGGCAGTATATATATACAGGGTGTCCGTATTTCGAGGAAATGCATGGGGATCTTGGTTATTTGAAGAGTTAGAGAGTTGGTTAAATTAGGGCAAAATGTGAAATTTGTAGCCCAACAATAATCCGAAAACAGATTTAAAATATCTTTTTTTGTTTTCGAGATATTGCCAAAAAACTATTTTTTTCAAATTTCGTTTTTATTTTTTTATTCAAAAACTATTGGATCTAGGAATTTGCAACTTTTACATTATACAGGCACTTTTTAATCAGGAATTTAGTAGTGTACTTACATTTAAAATAACTTTAATATCTTCCCCGGAACCATAGCCAACTTTTGTTTTTCTTATGGGCGCCATATTGGATTTTCATATTTTTAGAAAGAACTTTTTTTTCTGAATTAAACGGTATATCACACTTATAATTTATTCTGCGTTTCATTTGAAACATAGCAACCTTTTGTTTTTTGTAAAGAGTGCCTTGGAAACAATAATATTGATACGTTATTCAGTTATTGATGTGTCAATAAGATACGATCATTATACATAATACATAAAATAAAGTTAAAAATGGTGTTTTCGAACCAAGAAGAACGAGATATGATCGAAGTTTATTATACTTCAAACAAAAATGTACGTATTTCATCCGAAGTCTATCTACAGCGCTATCCAGAAAGGCAACAGCCAAGTGAAAGTCATTTCATAAAACTACATACAAATTTATTGGAATATGGTTCCTTCGTAAGGCCACGACAAAGATATGGATATCACCAACCCCATGAAAATGAAAACCAAATTTTGCAAGCGGTAAAATGATTTTATTTTAATTACAATAAGATAATATTTATTCCCCTGGATTCAAGATAACCCTTCTTCCTCAACGAGAGAACTTACGAACCAGTTTGGTGTGACGTTTCAATACGTATGAAGAATTTTGAAAAAAAATAAATATCGCCCATTCAAAATTAAAGTTACTCAAGCTCTCCATCCTGGAGATGCTAGACGAAGGATGGACTTTTGTCGTATTTTATTGGGAAAATTAAACGAAAATCCGAATTTCTTGTCAAATGTGATATGGTCTGACGAATGCCGTTTTACCAACACAGGGATATTGAATAGGCATAATAAACATGTGTGGAGTATAAATAATCCTAGACAACATGAAGAAAGACGACGACAAGTGCGATTCGGACTAAATGTATGGGTCGGTATTTTGGGAGACAATATTGTAGGTCCATACATTTACGAAGATACATTAAATTCACAGAGATATCACGATTTTTTAAGAACATTTTTAAGTGATTACGTAGGCAATAACATCCCCTTAAATATGTTAAGAAATGTATGGTTTCAACAAGATGGTGCACCACCTCACAACAGCCAAATTGTCGCTAATTGTCTGTCCGAAATGTTTCCAAATAAAGTTATGGCAAATAATGGTGATATACGTTGGCCAGCTCGCTCACCTGATTTGTCACCTCTAGATTATTTTCTTTGGGGAGCTATAAAAGAAAAAGTTTATAAAACTATCACAGAGGACAAAGACGATTTAAGAAGAATTATAATAGTTACCATTCAGCAATTAAGAAAAAGAGACATTTTTCGGGCAGTCCAAAATTTAAGGAAAAGACTAGAATTATGTTTGGAGGTCAATGGTGATATATTCGAACACTTACTCTAAGTTTGTGATCATTTTAGTTCAAAAGATATTTAATTAATTTGTTTATTATTATTTAATATTATGAAAAACTTCATCAAGCAGAAGAGTGATTATTCTGGTTCCTTCCCTAAAAAAATATAGTTGTAGGCCTCAGGAATTTTAAAATGTGCAACTGTTTTCAAGGCACTCTTAAAAAAAAAACAAAAGGTTGCTTTGTTTCAAATGAAACGCAAAATAAATTATAAGTGTGATATACCGTTGAATTCAGAAAAAAAGTTCTTTCCAAAAATATGAATATCCAATATGGCGCCCATAAGAAAAACAAAAGTTGGCTATGGTTCTGGAGAAGATATTAAAGTTATTTTAAATGTAAGTACACTACTAAATTCCTGATTCAAAAGTGCCTGTATAATGTAAAAGTTGCAAATTCCTAGATCCAATAGTTTTTGAATAAAAAAATAAAAACGAAATTTGAAAAAAATTGTTTTTTGGCAATATCTCGAAAACAAAATAAGATATTTCAAATCTGTTTTTGGATTATTGTTGGGCTCCAAATTTCACGTATTTGCCCTAATTTAACCAACTCTCTAACTCTTCAAATAACCGAAATCCCCATGCATTTCCTCGAAATACGGACACCCTGTATAATATTTTGGTCAATTTGAATATAATTCCATGACTTTTCTCTGACTTTCCTGCTTTTAATGATATTCAGTGAATTTTTTATTTACGTAATTTTCAGGCATTCGTCGATTTTATAATAGAGTTTAATTTGAAGTTTTAAACTGGTGTTTCCACTCCCAGGCTAAGCATGAAGTAAAATTTCGAGTTTAGAAAAGCCCCGTGAAAATTTGTCGAGGGTCGCGCAGCGACCCGAGACAAATTTTCGGGCTTTTCTGAACTCGAAATTTTACTTCATGCGCTACTCGTACAAAACACTGATTTGAAGTGGAGTTTAGAAACACACGAATACATCTTTAATCAGAGTAACAGGGATTTCGAGTTTAGAAAAGCCCCGTGAAAATTTGTCGAGGGTCGCGCAGCGACCCGAGACAAATTTTCGGGCTTTTCTAAACTCGAAATTTTACTTCATGCGCCACGCGTGCAAAATACTGATTTGAAGTGGAGTTTAGAAACACACGAATACATCTTTAATCAGAGTAACAGGGATTTTGAGTTTAGAAAAGCCCCGTGAAAATTTGTCGAGGGTCGCGCAGCGACCCGAGACAAATTTTCGGGCTTTTCTAAACTCGAAATTTTACTTCATGCGCCACGCGTGCAAAATACTGATTTGAAGTGGAGTTTAGAAACACACGAATACATCTTTAATCAGAGTAACAGGGAATCAGATATTTAGTCTGTTATCAACGATGTTCAGTGTTAATAAATAATTAGGTTTTGAATATTCTTGTTAAAACAACTGGTAACGATATTTATATAATAATGATTGCAAAAAGATAAAAATCAAATTTCTTCTTACGGGATTTGTATTCGGGATTCGAGAAAACAGGATTCGAATCTTTGATTCGAATCATATTTATCTCTTACGAATCCTATTTCCTTTTTATTCGTGATTCGAATCATATTAGATGATTTTGATTCGTGATTTGAATCCTTTTTACGAGGATTCGTCCCAGCTCTGTTGTGTAGTTTAAATTTCGAAAACAATTACTTTATTCAAGTGACAGCGATATCTTGTGCTATTTTGACATCCGCATTTGTTGTTTCAATTCCATGGCATGTCATTATTTTGATAAAATCACATTATTTATCATTAATCATTTTAACTAAGGGAAACTTAAAGTGATAAACGTTACCAGGAATAAATTCAGAATTTTCGCCTTTACAATCAAGGTAAATACATTTTGTTTCTAAAATAAATAAGAGAGCCAATATTTAAACATTTCAAAATTTACATGAGATTTCTTATGCTGCGTCCGCCAAGTCAACACTCGGTATAGTGAAACTCAAGTCCGGATATCTTTTGGCATATATTTGATAAAATGAAAGATATTTGGGATATAGTGAATCTTATTTGATCAATAGTGAAATGAAATAAAAAAACCCTGTAAGTTGTTTTAATTCTCGAGTTAACTTTATCTAACAAAGAATCTATAAGAAGATGAGTTATTTCTCCTTCTATCAGTTTCTTTGTTAGATAAAGTTAACTCGAGGGTTAAAACATTCCCACAAAAAAAAACCTTTACCCTCTTCGAAATTTTAGTTACTCGATCACGTCCAACATTTAAATATCAAACCTCATTAATATTAATCCCGTGTCTGATTCAAGGATAAAATCAGAGACGCATCCGAATGAAAATACGATAAGGGCGACAATATTTCAACAAGCCCCAGCTTGTTCAGTTCTTATATCACCTCCGCACACATAGGTTGTTATTATTTGCCGAAATCACACTATCCTTATTCACAATTTAATCTCTTCATTTTTCCGTCTCTTCTCCACTCACACCGTTTATTTTCTCCCCGACCTTTGTTCACAATTTAATCGGTCTTCGACTCGGGACTTATCAGTGCCTATGCTGCAATGACTGAGCGAACATCGCGTTAATCGAGCTTAATTTCGTTTACAACGATTGAGTTAATTCAATTGTGTACGGTTTTATTGGATTAACTTGTTAACTAGACTTGATTTATTAAATCGGGAGGATTTTCCTGATTTTATTGAACATTGTTTAAGATTGCAAAGGTGCTTTTGGTGATTGGCTTTTTTGGGGATTTCTACGACAATTTTCATGTTTTGGAATAAAGATAAAGGCAAGTAAGTTCACTATTCGTAATAAAAATTTATAAATAAATACAATTCAGGTTTAAATATTATGTAAGGTATACTAAAAAAAGAGGTAATTAATATTTAATGAGTTGTACTAAACGTTTAGTACAACTATTGAAAATGTTCACTTGGTGAACGAAATGTACATTTAGTGATTAAAATAACCCAGTGGAGAAAAAGGATAACTTAGCTCCATCAAGCTGGAAGAACCATATTAGCACAACCAAATGAAAACATTTTGGACATTTTTAAAAAAATTTTAACTATTTAATTACCACAATTTTAATTTTTTAACCTAATTTAAAAAAAAATACAGTGGTCGGGCCAGCTTGATATCAAGCCAGCCCGACCATAGTACTAAACCATGAAAAACTGAACTCAATTGGATCTACAAATTATTAACTAATTATTAACCAATCAATTATGCAATTATAATTAATTTTTTTCTTATTTTTAAAAAAGAGACAGAGGTCGGGCCAGCTTGATATCAAGCCAGCCCGACCATAGTACTAAACTATCAAAAACTGAACTCAATTGGATCTAAGAATTATTAACTAATTATTAACCAACCAGTTATACCTCTGTAATTATTTTTAACCTTATTTAAAACGCTCCTACACCCCTATGAAAAAAAGTTATTCAAGATCTCAAAAAAAAGTTAAACTTTGGCAACTTGCACCGTTTTCAAAAAAGTCGTGGACATGGCACACTATAAAGGCTATTCAGTTTATTTATTTTCCTCTAATTTCTTAAAAAAAGGATTCCCTACGATGATTTGGTGTCAAGTTATGAAATTTTTGGTGTAAAGTTATGAAATTTTTTGCACATGATATGTTTGCGAGTGCATATTTTGCATAAACTGTTTATTCAAAATATGCATATATTTTTATGATGAAAATACTATTAAAATGGCTTATTTTTGGTCTTAGGGGTAATTTAACAAGCGGCTCGCCGAGTTTCAAAAATTTTAACAACCGGCTCGCGCGAGCCGGACCGAGCCGGCTCCAGCCCACCCCTGCTTAAAACCATAAATACTTTGGTTGTGCTTAAGTAATTAAATCATATGATATGATTTATATTATAATACTTCTAAAAGTACACTTCTAATTAGGTTTTTCTTAGTTGTGCTGGGGTAATTAAATTTTATCACCTGGAGGAAGCGATAAGAAATACACTTAATACCATAATTAAGTTAGGTGTGCTTAGGTAATTAAATATAATAATGTTATTTATATTATAATACTACTGAAAGTACACTTTAAAGCAGGATACACTTGGTTGTGCTATGGTAATTAAATTCCATCATCCGATTTATGTAAGGAAGCGATAAGAAATACATTTAAAAGCATATTTAAATTGGTTGTGCTGAGGTAATTAAATCATATGATGTTATTTATATTATAATACTTCTAAAAGTACACTTCTAATTAGGTTTTTCTTGGTTGTGCTGCGGTTATTCAATTCTATCATCCGATTTATGTGAGGAAGCGATAAGAAATACATTTAAAACCATATTTAAGTTGGTTGTGCTGAGGTAATTATATCATATGATGTAATTTATATTATAATACTTCTAAAAGTATACTTCTAATTAGTTTTTTCCTGGTTGTGCTGGGGTAATTAAATTCCATAACTCGATTTATGAAAGAAGCGATAAGAAATACATTTAAAACCATGTTTAAGTTGGTTGTGTTGAGGTAATTAAATCATATGATGTAATTTATACTATAATACTACAGAAAGTACACTTCAAACCAGGTTTTACTTGGTTGCGCTAGGGTAGTTAAATTCGACCATTCGATTTATGTAAGAAAGCGATGAAATATCATATTTTACTTTTTAAATAAGGTTAAAAATAATTATAGAGGTATAACTGGTTGGTTAATAATTAGTTAATAATTCTTAGATCCAATTGAGTTCAGTTCTTAATAGTTTAGTACTATGGTCGGGCTGGCTTGATATCAAGCTGGCCCGACCACTGTCTTTTTTTTATAAATAAGAAAAAAAAAATAATTATAATTGCATAATTGATTGGTTAATAATTATTTAATAATTTGTAGATCCAATTGAGTTTAGTTTTTCATGGTTTAGTACTATGGTCGGGCTGGCTTGATATCAAGCTGGCCCGACCACTGTATTTTTTAAAAAAATTAGGTTAAAAAATTAAAATTGTGGTAATTAAATACTTAAAAAATAGTTAAAAATAACCATAATGTTTTCATTTGGTTGTGCTAATATGGTTCTTCCAGCTTGATGGAGCTGGATAACTTGTTTCATTTAATATTAAATTCATCTTAACGTAATTCACACCGAAACATAAAGGTCATTAAGTTTAATATTACTTATGAATGGTTCTCTTGCATCGTGTGTTTAAAGGTAAAAGTCATTAAGTGTTGATAATTGTAAATGCAACTTTTAAACCGACTATGTATTTTTAAAGAATACAGTTTAACAGACATGTCCAATTTCAATAACTTCGATTAAACCTTATTCTTATGATTACATTTATTTGGGGATTAGAATAGACATTTTCCATGTCTTGAATATCAATGTCACGTGAATTGATTGATTTTCTGTAATGTATGTAACTATTATAAGATTTTAATCTATGAATAACCATTGGTCGATTTAATTGACGTTAGTAAAACCCGACATGAAACTTGCCAATTATATATCTTCATTTCACTTTATAATATACATTTTGTTTTTATTTAATTTTTGTATATTTATATTTTATTTTTTTGTTTGTAATAAGTGTGATCGTGCTAGGTTTTTCTAGCTATCTTGTCAGAATAATGAACTGCGACTGGTCGAAAAGCTTAGATGCCTAGGCCATTAAGCAATAAGAAGTCCGAATAATGTCTACATTTTATGAAGCTTTTGCAAATGGTTTTTGGTTATTTCAAATTTGTTTAGATAATAATCGTTCAGTCTTTTAGAGAAAAATAAGATTATTTTAAGGTGCTTTAATAATTTAATAAAATCGCAAACTTATTCGTAATCTTTCACAGTAAATAGTAGTCTAATGCCAACTTGCATAACAGCCACAACAAAAATAATAGTAATAATAATAATAATATATCTTTATTTCCATTCGTTAATACAGTTAATTATTAACAATATGAAAATTCAAAAAAAAAACGTCATACATAACAAAATAAAGTAGAAAATATTATACTTATTTTAACTAAGAGTTAAATAACATAAACCACTTAAACAAATAATTCTTCAATTTTATGTAAACTTTTTTCCAGCAAATAATTTTTAAGTTTTTGTTTGAAAATTATTTAAGATGGACTTTCTTTAATTGCTTGAGGCAGACAATAATTGATCTTATAACCATCATAAATTAATAAATTAAGGAAACTTCAGATTTGTACGAATATGCCAGGGATTATTAAGAAATGAATAAACTTAGTTGAAACGTATAAAAAAACAAAATTATTGAACTGTGGAGGCTTCTACTTCGTTATACATGTTAATTCAATGAAATAAAACATTTTAACTTTGTTTGTATAACACACTATTTTTATTTTCGTGACTGCAGTTTCGGCAATTCAACTTGCCATTATCAAACAGAGTTGCCGAAACTGCAGTCACGAAAATAAAAATAGTGTGTTATACAAACAAAGTTAAAATGTTTTATTTCATTGAATTAACATGTATAACGAAGTAGAAGCCTCCACAGTTCATAATTTACAAAAACATTTGCTTAAATATATATTGTTTAACCAAAATAAAGGCATTTTTTGAAAGTACTTAAAATTAGTTTTGTTCAATACGTTTACTTAGTAAACGTCAAAATCTCACATAAATTATTAGAAATAGTTAAGAATTTCATAAACTTAGTTCTAACGTTGAAATGCACAAAATTGATCGATTCTCAATGAAATTACAATTGCTTAAATTTGACTAAAATTGTTTCGTTTTTTGATAGGGCTGAATGTTTCCTTTAAAAATTTCAAAATAATCATCGGATTTTAATTTAATTTTTAAAAATTATTACGAAATGAATAAACTCTGTTTTATCGTTGTAAATCACAAAATTGATTGATTGTTAATAAAAAAAAAACAGTTGCACATATAAGTAAACTACACAGGGAGTTTCTTTTAAGTATACATATCCTAATTATGTGCTAGAAATGTTTAGATATTCGTTGTTTTTTAATTGAGTTCAATTTGAAACAATCAACAAGTGTTTTCCACTCCCAAGTTAAGCATGAAGTAAAATTTCGAGTTTGGAAAAGCCTGACAATTTGGTTTGGTCGCTCCGCGAAGCGGAGTGACCAGACCAATTTTTTAGGCTTTTCCAAACTCGAAATTTTACTTCATGCGCCACGCGTATAACGCACTGATTTCAAGTGAAGTTTAATTGTTCACAATATTTCAGTGTTTAATACGCGTGGCGCATGAAATCAAATTTCAAAGAGCTTGAAAATTTTACTTCATGCTTAATCTGAGAGTGGAAAACACACGTTTAAAGCTTTAAATTGAACTCATAAAAAAGCGTATGCATATGTATACTTAAATGAAAAATTCCCTGTATATATTTTTTCAATGCTCAAATCATTACTCAATTACTCAAAGTTGACTAATAAATATTTTTTTTGCAGTGCACAAAACATTTGTGTTTTCTAAACAAATAAACGCAAAAAATCAAGGAAATATAAGATTTTCATAAAATTCACAGAAATTATTAAGAAATCAATAAACTTTGTTCTAAGGTTTGAAAACACAAAACGATTTGATTAACAGCGAAATTGCAGTTGCTAAAATCACTAAATATATGTATTTTTAAAGTGCAGAAAGTATGTTAAAAAAAAATCCTAAAACTCAATTAAATGTTAGATTTTATTAAAATTCACAGAGTGTTAAAAGGAATGCACTTTGTTCTCTAGTTCGAAATCACAAAATTCATTCAACAGTTTCTCAAAGTTGACTTAAAAGCATTTGAATTATTTTTTTAAAGTGCAGAAAATTTGTTTTCTGGACAAAATCACAAATGAACGAATGAATGTATACACTTAGTTTTATCGTTTATTGCACAACATTTGTTTACTCAAAGTTGAATAAAAAAACAACACAAATAATTAACAATACTCAAATTTTAATCAAATATACTTTCATAGGCTGGACTAAATGACCATTTGTACGATTTTAATTGTACAATAAAGATTATTAATTATTAAATTAAACAATGATATTCTTGTTGGAGTTACGTGAAGTGTTAGTTATAGATATGTAAGTAATTAAATTCTTTTATCGTCACTGTTTTATTTTCATTCTAGATGTACACTTCGGGCACGATGTGCCCTTTTTTAATAGTTAAACGTTAAACTATTGAAAAAGGGTACATTGTGTCTGAAATGTACATTTAGAATTAAAATAAAGCAGTGAAGATAAAGGAATTTAACTATATACATATCTAAAATTAAACAATGTAACATTTTTTGTGAAAACATAAACGTTTGTATTTTATTCATCATTTTTAATTATCAACAATTATGTTCCGTCGTTTCTATCACCTTCGTAAATAATTTTAAAAAAAGATTCAAGAATATAATTTAATTTTTCAATTTATAGATCCATTTGAATAACCATTACATATCTTGTGATTTATGATATGGTATAATATTTCTTTTTTAAATCTCTTATGATTTGATTATACTCTTATTATTAACGACGAACGTCTGAAAGAAAATTGTTGGGATTTTTATAAATCGTTTTTTAATTGGGATTTATGGGCCTGTAGTGTTGTGAAGGAGGAATGTTTAATTGGGTGATTGTGCCTTTGTTTGGGTAGACGAACCGCTTCAGGGTTTATGCTTTATAAATCAAAATTTACTTTTTTCGACCTTGACATTCTAATTGACATCATGAGAAAATGTCTTTGTTATAAATTAAATATCTCAAATAAAACGAAATAGATAACCTGTCTATCTAATAAATTAATAATGATTTTTCCTACGACCGCTCCCGAAAACCGACATTTCGTCGCTATACCTGTGCATTGAAAGGTGACAATTGTATTTGTATTTTGACAAGTAATGAGTTTTGAAAATTGAATTTTCAAAATTACGAGTAGTTTTGAACAAGACAAGACAAAGAACAATAAACGCCGGACAGTGTAACCGTAACCCCAAAAATGGCCAAAAATACAATAAAGGTATCAAAATTAACGTCTACCTTAGAAAAAAATTATATTTCATAATCACTTCTGGATACTTTACAATAAATGCATTGGCTTTTTTGCTAAGATTTATCGCCGACTTAGGAAGTTAATATACTTTGAAGAAAACAATTCTGTGAGAGAATTTAAAACGTATAAATAGCGTATACTTTCGTGGTCTATATGTGAACTATCAAGTTAAATAACCAGTAATAGAATTATATTTTATTATAAGTGTCTATTTTGATTTGACATTGTAAGTTTATTATGTAATTAAACTCTTTTATAAATGCATAATCTTCACAAGAAATGTAACGTTCTTTTTAATATAACATTTTTGTGTTAAAAAAAACTGTTATTCCTATTAATTAAAGTCTTTAGAACACATGATGTATGTCATAAACATTGCAAATTATTCAACTTCATTCATTAGTATTTAACGGTTATACTCTGCGCCGCCGCTGTTTGGTCGTAGGAAAAGTAGAGTGTTAAACACGTTTTGAAAGCTGCATTGCATGCCTGCGGGCTCGTAAATGCAATTTGGTCTTCGCATACAATTCAAAGCTTTCAAAACTTGTCAAACAATCTACTATTAATTAATTAATAAACTTGATCAAGAAAAGTATTTAAAGAAATTTAATAAAAAAGCTTCACCTAGTGCAAAAATATCGTTCAGATTATTTTTTACACTCTGGCCGAGTGTAGTTAAAATTGTTTTTTAATGTTTATTTGAAATCTGTAGCTACAATGTATTAATTTTATTAAATATGGTACTTTTTTCAGTATAACCTGATGTATACACCGTATATTTTCAGAAATTTATTGTTTTTGGAAAAGCGTTCAACTTGAAGATTTTAGCGAGCGCTTCCACTCCTTGATTAAGCATGAAGTAAAATTTCAAGTTGACAAATGTTTGAAAATTTTGTTTTCCGGGCTTTTGTGTTGCCAGGTTTAAAATACTACAGACATTTAGTTTCGCTAATTGTAGACTCGGCTGCTTTCCATTCTGTTTGGTAGTAGTAGAGCACAATTTGATTATCGGATCACATTTTAATCACTACAATATTGTTATTTCAAAATAAGTATAGAAAAGCGATTATATTGACAAAAAAAGGGGAGCAAAAAAATCGCTTTATAATTATGCACCAGTGGTGTAGCCAAGATTTTGTCTTGGAAGGGAGGCCAAGGTTTTGATTTTCGTTTGGGTTGGTCGCTCCGCTTCGCTACGCGACCAAACCAAATTTTCTGGCTTTTCAAAACTCGAAATTTTATTTCATGCTTAATCTGGGAGTGGAAGACACTCGTTAGTTTAAAATATATCATAAATGTCAAAATGTAAGTCATAATATTACAAAAAAGAAAAACAATAAATAGACCATAATTATAGTTCAGATCAAACTTGTGTCGAGTTGACATGACTAAATGTCGGCTAAGGCCGACTCGTATAATTGTTAATGTAGATAACCGTAAAAAATGACGCATAAATGTAAGAAAAAAGAACGACTTTGTCATAAATTGGTCATATTGTTTTTATTTTTCTCTGTTGAACAAAAGAAAGCGTGATTTTAACGTAAAGTATCATTTTAGTCAGAGACTGATCAATATAAAAATTAATTTATACCGTCGACGATTGTCAATTTAGTTACTATCGATGTTTTCGAATGACAGCCAATAAATAGTAGTCAACATAATCTATATAGTCGATGTTGTCAAAAGTCAGTCAATATAGTTTCAGTATAGAAAAGACAGTCGATATAATTATCATGCAATATATAAAGTCTAATGAAGGTTAAATTGACTATTTTGACATTTTTACTATAAATCACTGTTTCGTTTGTTTTTTACCGTTATAAAATGTTTATTTGAAATTACTTGGTGGGCTGTCTATTGACTATGTTAGAATTTTGTCATATACTCTTTCAGTACCATATTTTAACTATTTATCACTTAATTGATTGGTATTTAGTCGTTACATTACTTTGTCGACAGTATTTTGACTATTGCAACATTGACTATAACTCTGTAAGTAAGCTAGAATTTGAATATAAGTTAAATGTTTGACTGTCTTTTGACTAAGATATGGTTTTGTCATCAAATCACTCTGACGACTACATTTAAACTATTATGATATTATGACTATAAGTCATTTAGTTTACTATCTTTTAACAATTAAAAGATTTTTTCATAAATTGTCCCTACCGACTGTACAATTGTATGCCACTGTTTGGACTATAATATTTACATAAGTCTGCATAAACTAACTATTCATCCATCGTGTCAACTTATCAAAAGTCGTCGCTAGCCAACATATAGTCTATCGTGTCAACTTGACACCAATCGGCGTACTGACAGTTGACATAAGTCGGCATTTAAAACATTGTTATAAGTTAGCGCTAACCTACATTTAGTCCATTGTGTTAAATTGACATAAGCCGGCACTAGCCGATATTAGAAATATAATGACAGTTGACATAAGTCGGCGTTAGCTGACATTTGAGCCGTTTATTTTTTAAGTGGACTAACTACATTTCTTAATTTTTGTTGTTGACTGTATTAATCTTCATAATTTGAGGTTTTCTGTAAAAAACAAGAATTTGTGGTGAAGTATATTCAAAATATATAATATATATTTTTAATATACTTGGTCACATATTATTATTTATAACTGAAAAGCTCAAATTACAAATGTTTTTATAGTCAACAACAAAAAATTGATAAATGGAGTTAGGACGCTTTCAAAATAAACGACACATTCAGTCTACTATGTTAAAATGGCATAAGTCGGCGTCAGTCGACTTAAGTCTATTGTGTCAAGTTGACATAAGTCGGGGCTAGCCTACATTTAGTCCATCGTGTCAACTTGACACAAGTTTAATTTGAACCATTTAATGAGATGGCCATGTTTTTGCTTTTCATTATGACTGTTATGACACACATTTTGGCAGTTGTGGCATATTATTAACTACCGAGCGTCTTCCAATCGCAGATTAAGCATGAAGTAACATTTTTAGTTTAGAAAAGCCTGTAAAATTTGGTTTGGTCGCGTAGCGAAGCGGGCACTGTTTTCTCATTAATCACTTGGTAAAACATATTCAAAAATATATTGGTTTGTAAATTAAATGCACTTGGTTTTGAAGATTTAATTAATAAGATGTTAAAAAAGGATCAGCATAAACACTTACGAAAATACTTTTATAGTGTGACAAATTCAGACATTGGAATACATACATACTATTGGAATAATAACATAATTTTGACAAACACAAATAACTTAGGAAAAAAATTAACAATAAAATTAAAACTGAAATTTGTAAATTAAAGAAAAGTGGTACATACGACAAGCCGGCAGTCCTTTTGATATCAAGTTAAAAGAGCAGAAAAAAGACAGATAATAAAAAACAAACCACCGGTTTTTCTAAACACTGTATCACATCTAATTGCCATTTTTCTTCAAACGATTTAATAATTCCACACACAGGTAATAAGGGATTAACGCTTAATTATCGGGAGGGTTTAGAAATTTCAAATGCCTCGAGGGCGAGTAAAAATGTGGTTAACGACAACGAAGACCTTTGAAATTCCCCGATATTAAATGCCCTTATTACCCAATAAAACTCAAAACTGTATATATTCCTAAACAAATCCATTTGTACATTATTCTTGATAATGGCATTAAACCGAAACTAGTAGAAAATAAAATACATATACGTGAAACAATACCAAGTAAATTTAATTTATAAACTAATAAATTATATACATTTTGTAAACATTTATAATTTCTATAAAACTCATGTCATAAATTTCTAAGATTTCTATAAATGTTGGTATCACATATGTTCAATAAGAAAACCTCTGAAGTGGTGTGATTTAATCTTGTTTTTAAATTTAGGTAGGCTACACGCTTTAGGAATTGACATATATAATGTCAGATATAATATTTTTCTTTATATTTCTACCTTGGTCTAAATAATTTCTCTATTTGATATAAGTTAATGCAATCGTAAGCGCGAGATTGGATTAACTTATATCAAATTCTAAAGAAGTTATGACTACTTTCAGTCTTCCTGGCATATATTATCACCTGCGTATAAATTTTCAACAAAAAAAATGTTTTAACTTTATTTGTATAACACTATTTATTTAAAAAATAAATCCAAATAATCTAAATTGTTAAATTATAGGTATATCCCGATGCTTTCAGCCGTTCACATTTGTTACGTTTGACGTCGGTTGTTCTTGCACCAAGGTATAGATACATTTCAGAGTTGTTAACCTACAATATTTTTCATAGCATTCTAAAGCTTTTTTGTTCCAATTTTACAAATTTTGACGGTTTTTGTTGATCTGTTCAAATTTGTTAAATTCTTAGATGTTTTGGTTATTTTATCCTATTTTGTCACATTCTCGAAATATGGTCTAACGCCTTAACTTTGAAACGTTCCTGTCGAGTAATTTTTTTGTAATTATTTGTAATTTTTTACATCCCCGGCCCCGCATGGAACCATTTTTTACTCATAACTTCGAACCGCTAACTTACGGGTTCATAAGCGGGGTCTTTTACTACTATTTAATTTGAAGCTTTTATCGATTGTTTCAGCTTCTTGATAAAGAATGAAGTGACATTTTGAGTTTAGAAAAGCGTGAAAACTTGACTTAGTCGCGTAGCGAAGGGCACCGCTTCGCTACGCGACTAGGCCTACTTTACCATAAATGTAATTATGAGTATTATTGATTAAATTATTCTATTTATACTCTTATAATTATTCACATCCAATAATATATTTATTATGTGTGTTATGTTTGGCGTATATTACTGCTCTGTAAACAACGCATGACTTTTATATGAAAATGTTTTGTCGCCGTGAATAATAAATCGTGTAATAATAAAGTCGTAAATATCACTTATGCCTGGTTTATTGTTTACTTTCAAGACGGTATTTTATTGGCTCTTTGAAGTTTGAATATTCAATATTTTATATTAAATATTCATAATTCATTCGCAGACGAATAAAAATAAATAAGTTTTATGAATGAAATAATAATATTTCAATTATAAACTATACGCAACAATTAAAAAATGGAAACAGAAAATAATTTATCAATAAAAAACGTGTTAACTTTGTATAACACTATTTATTTTTACGTGACTGCGGTTTCGACAAATTTAGCTTGCCATTACCAAACATGATGTTTGATAATAGCAAGCTAAATTTACCGAAACTGCAGTCATAGAAATAAATAGTGTTATAAAGTTAAAACGTTTCTTATTAATAAATTAAAATGTATAACTAAGTAGAAGCCTCCACAATATAAAATTTTAAAAATAATTAACTATGCTTTTTTTTCCAGTATTTTTAATATATTTATATTTTGGTGCAAGAACCAATGTCATTTCGGCAAGATTTAAGTACTTTGGCCTAAATAATTTGATATAAGTAAATGCAATCTGAAGCGCGAGATTGCATTAACTTAAATCTAATTCTAGGCAAATTATGACTACTTTTAGTCTTGAGGGCATCTTTTATTAAATAAATTGATTATTACTTGAATATGCAGATTGCTTTATTTTCAATAAATAGGCAAAAACAGTATTTTTTCGATGTTTTTACTAGGGATTGGAAATACAGGGTGTACGTACAAAAAGTAATATACCGGCTTGATATCTCGGTTTGTGATGAGCTTAGAAAAACATGTTTCAAATTAAACTTGTAGCTTCTAAGTTAAGCCACTAATCGACAATATTTTTTTTATTTTACACTGTATTCATTTTCAAGATACGTAACAAACTTACCCTTTTTTTTAAATGAAACATCTTATATATTATATATTCCATTTGTTTCTGGATCTCGCCTAGCCATGCTTTCGTGTTGTTATGTTGCAGGATCAACATTTACATTTTTTATAAATTGCCACTCCTGATTCCTTATTTTAACAGTGTTGCAATAATTTATGATATCATAAGTAATCCTCTTTTTAATTTTCAAGAGGTTTATTGTTAATCTTGCAACAATTATTTCGCCACGCGGTCGCTTCTTCGAGCATTTTATTATTAAATCAAATTAATCTAGTGTTGCAATGCTGTGTCAATGTCAAAGTGAAAAATAATTTCAGGCACATATTAAATATTAACATGCCAAAGATTATCTCTGAATCAAAAAGGTTACAAATTCTGAAATCCTACAAACATTTTATTGCGATTTTTTATTACATTCGAAAAACAATGGCCGAGATTACCATGCCACAATGGATGGTAATACTTTTCAAAATTGGGTGGTTAATCAACTTATTCCTGCTTTGGCTAAGCTTTCAGGGAGATGTGTAGTTATTATGGATAATGCTGCATACCATTCTGTGCAATTAGACAAAACTCCTTCATTTTCTTGTAAGAAATGCGAAATGCAGGAGTGGTTGGTTAAACACAATGTAAAATTCAATCCAAAATTAACCAAAAAGGAACTATGGGCTTTATTTATACCTTTTCGATCAAATGACAAAATTTACGTAGTTGATGACATTTTGAGAAAGAACGGGCACGAAGTTCTTAGATTACCGCCATACCATTGTCAATACAATCCAATTGAAATGGCATGGGGGTTTTGTAAGACTTACTACAATAAGCACATAAATTCTAAGCAACCATCTAAGGATCGTGTTCAGAATTTATGGCTTGAGTCTCTCTCAAAATGTACATCCGATATGTGGCAAAATTTCTGTGATCATTGTGAAAAACTTATTTCGGATGACTGGACAAAACACATGGGGAACCTTTCTTTTGAAACCATTCCTCCTTTTATTATTTCGCTTGGGGAATCTGGCTCAGAACAAACATCAGAAGATTCAGATGCAGGTTCTCTTGACTAAATAATAAAAGTGGAATGAGGGCTTAAAAATTGTTTGACATGAAAATTATCAGTATCACAAGAGGGTGGGAATAAATTTGCAATTCTACAAAAAAATACTGAGGGCCAACAGAAGAGAGAATGACCAAAATTAAAGTGGATGGATGGAGTTGATCTAAATGTGTTAACGGGAAGACCCAAGCGAGAAATACATATGGATGACGAAATAAGTTTGCAGAGCCGAATTCATTATATTTGTTATATACAATATTATTGCTGTGTTTGTATGTACAAAAACCAAGTAGTAAATTTTGTTAATCTTAAAACTGCATATTATTATCCTTTTATATCTGAAAATTTGTAAAACAGGCAACAGTGTAAGATCACAATAGTCAGAAATTATAACCTTAAAATCGAACATCTGACAGTGACATTTAAAAACCCTGATTTAAAACACAACCAGCCCCATTTACAATACTTAAACTGTCACTTTTCCATAGCTAGGCGAGATCCAGAAACAAATGGAATGGTGTATAGTTCGTTGGCATTCGTTAACTTATTGAATTTGAAACATGCTAGTGAAAACGGCCAGTTTATAAGTGAGTTGGATCAAGAGTTAGAAGGAAAAAATGGTACGAAAAATAAATATCAATTATAATCAATTGTAAGTATCTGAAAATATCGAAATATTGTTATTGACAGTGGCGGGTTACAAAATAAACATTTGTTACATGTATTAACTCAAAATCAAACTTAGCAGTATATTTTAAACTTCACGTTAAATCAGTGTTTTATCCGCGTGGCGCATGAAATAAAGTTTCAAGTTTAGATTAGCCTGAAAATTTGTGCGCGGAACGAAGCGAAGCGCTCGAATCCAACAGATTAAAAAACTCTACCGAAATCAAAAATAAAAAATATAGGTTTCCATTTAATAAAAAAATATTAACAACGTCCCAACTTTCAAAACAATTTTTTGAAAAATCTGAAAAATGTTTTTCGTATACGCAGTATTTAAATATCTTTTAGATGTTTTCTCTATTATACATACCAACAAAGTTACCGAATTTATCCGCTACTTAATTTCCACATTATATTTAACAAGCTTAAAATATACGCAGTTATTTCAAGTCACAGCCAAGTATGATTTTCATTTAAAAAAATTAAAAATTAATATTATATCTCAGAAATTTTAAACCCAAGACAAAATCTAATAATATTAGCGCATTCTACTAAAAATAAGTACATAAAGAAAGTTTTTACTGCAAGTAAATATGTTTACAAATAAAGAAGTTATCTTAATATTTCGTAATTGGCAAAAAATACTTTTGACGTATAACTCGAAAACAATTAAAGATAGGCAAATTTTGATAAAGTAAAAATGACCCCTGGAAGCACATATTGGTTCAATGTTTCATTATATAATTCAATATCCGGCAATGTATTTGCACGTTATTTTAATGGATATTTATTGTCTGAGTAGTCTTATTATTAACCCTTATTTTTTACGGTTTATACCAATATTATCATAATTTTATACAGGGTTTACGGGGTAGAGAAGCTCTATCATTAATATTAATGGTACTTTAATTCAAGAAACCATCAAAAATGGGACACCCCGTACACCCTGTATAAAATTATGATAAGTTTCGTATAAATCGTAAATAATTAATGTTTAATAATAAGACTATACGGACAATAAATATCTATTGAAATAACGTGCAAATATATCGCCGGATATTGAATTATATAATGAAACATTTAATTTTGTTTTGTTTTGTTACAACGCTATAATCAATAGTATATGCAACTTTTAGGTCAAATTCTCTTTAAACTAACTAACAATGAAAAAGGTAGGGATTACTTTAGTACCCAATCCTGTAAATTAAATACAAAATGGATTAGGCAATTTTCTTTTGGTCGCCGTGCGTCTAATGTACATTACGTTTTAGTGAGCATTGTTTTAATTTAGAAATTCCTCACGAGTAAGTTGTCAGTCCTTTCAAGTGAGGTGAAGGCGCCGAGCGGACGTTCCTTAATTTGCACCGCGCAATTGGCAAACAAAGCGCTTTCTGCTACTTTCATCACTTTCTACTAACTCGCACACTTGTCAGGAAGCGAAATTTTCGAAAAAGTGTGCGGTCGTGAGGCCAACGCCCCTATAACAAATTAGAAGTCTCTCTGCAACATTCCAACAAAACTTTAACTCAATCAACGTTGAAAGTTCATCATTTTTTTAGTTTCTCTTGCATTCTTAGCAAAAGCACACCTAAATCCATGCAGATTATTAAATAGCTTTTTCTAGTTTTCGACCACTCACTTTTTGTATAGTTGAAAAACACAGATTGTAAATAAAATGGTATAAATAGTATACAGGGTAATTCAGAACAAGTGTAAACAAATTTTACAACTTGTTTACTGACTCATTTTAAGACAATAATTTACATTTAAAGTTTGTGTAAATTTTATTTTAGAGTTTTGTAAATTTGCAGAAATTCGGTGCTTTTATACAAGTGGTCAATTTAAAGCTTTAAACGACTGTTTTCCACTACCAGACTAAGCATAAAGTAAAATAAATTTTCCGGCATTCCTAAACTCGAAATTTTACTTCATGCTTAATCAAGGAGTTTATAAACATTCGCTATAAACTTCAAATTTACCGTTTTTATAAAAAATCAGCGATACCTGAAAATGTACAATGTATACATAAGGACATACATATATTCTTAAAAAAAAAATATATAATGAAAACACTTAACTTTTTTATACCACTTTTATTTTACTTTTGTGACTAGTTTTAATTGCACAGAAACCATTATCAAACTAAATACTTAAAATACGAGTTACACAGGTATATAGCGGGTGTTTGATAAAAAGCGCTCAACCCAATAATTCCGTTATTCATTGACCGATTTTTAATAATCTAAAATCCAAAGTTAATGGCCGTTAAAACACTAAAAAATGACATTAATATTATTTTTTGACAATAATAGCTTCATTGAAGAATAATAGCCAACTTCAAATTTGTAAACAGCCGCCTGTAATTTTTTATTTTAATTACATTAGACCTTATTTTTCTGAATCCAATAATTAGACATTATGTTGTTTTTTAAAAATATTGTCATCGAAAATAAATTGAAATAAATCTTCTATTTAAAATTATATTTAAAAAAAATTAAATTAATGTGCCTTGCAAGAATATTCGAATACATCAATTTTAAAAATTCCGACTTCACTTTTAACCAGTGTTTTATACCCGTGGCGCATGAAGTAAAATTTCGAGTTTAGAAAAGCCCCGCGTAGAAAATTTGTCTCGGGTCGCGCAGCGACCCTCGACAAATTTTCTACGCGGGGGTTTTCTAAACTCGAAATTTTACTTCATGCTTAGTCTGGGAGTGGAAAACACTCGTTTCATCATTAGACATTATTTTTTGAGCGTACATCGTTAAAATCTCCAGTGTTTAGTCAAATTTGGAGGTTATGTTTGTAAAATCCTGTTTGTTTACATCAATCTTTGAGGTCGTTTTTGTTGAATCTTGTTTGTTAACATCAAATTCAGAGTATATGATTGTTAGATCTTGTTTATTTACATCAAATTTGTAGGTTAGTTTGGTTAAATCTTGTTTATTTACATCAAGTTTGTAGGTTAGGTTGGTTACATCTTGTTTGTTTACATCAAATTTGTAGGTTAGGATAGTTAAATCCTGTTTGTTTACATGACATTTTGGGGTTGGGATTGTTACATCCTGTTTCTTAACATCAAATTTGGAGGTTAGATTAGTTGAATTTTGTTTATTTCTATACTTTATGTGGCATAGAATAAATAAGTAGTGCAAGTGTTACAGTAATGTTCTTGGTAAGAAATTAAGTATTTAATAAATAATAAAGTTGCGATTAGAAGAATTACAAATTGTTAGAAGTTAGAAAAGTCTGCAAATTTGGCATGGTCGCGGAGCGAAGCAGAGTTTAATAATAATAATTGTCAACATTTCAAATAATACTGATAGGAATACAAGGTTTGCTATAGCGGACAAAATTGTGAAAATTATCTAAAAATTAATGATAAAAATAACTATGAATCACAAAAATCGTAAAAATGGAGACATTTAATAAATTGAATATACATAATGTCTCTATTAAAATAATTTGCTGCCGCTAATATCAGTCTTACGATTATTGTTATAATATTATTATTGTAAATAACACAAATTGATTAAAACGTGAAAATTTAATTACAAAAATAAAATTGACAATTTCAACTAAAACAAAACAATACACAAAGCAATATAATATAAAAAAAATCCAAAAATAGCTAAAATCAATTAATTTCAATAAATATGTCAAAATCAACAAACAAAAATTGATAATTCAACGTAAACATTGATTTTAAAATAAAAATGTTAGAATTGCTTTATTTACCAAAGGTATAATTTAAATCAACAACTTCATCTTAAAGAAACCAAATGTACTGTTTCTGATGGATTACCGACTATACTTCTCTAGGAGTGTGCGTTTTCTTTGTGCAGACCCATTTAGCTTTTATTCAATAAATCTCTTGAGCAAGGGATATTTCCTGGTTGCTGGAAAACTGCTCTTATTACAAAAATTTTTAAATGTGGTAAGATAAATATTGTCGGCAACTATCGACCAATCTCAATTATCTCTTGCATTGCAAAGATTTTTGAAAAATGCATGAGCTGTCTACCTATATAAATCCATACCTAGATGAAAATCAACATGGTTTTATGCCAAGTTTTCAGCAACGACAAATTTATTAGTTTATGGACAATACGTAACGAATGCCTTGGCCAAAAATGACAATGTTGACTCTATCTACGCTGACGTTCGATGCTGTTGATCATGCTATATTAATACAGAAATTAGCTAAGTTTGGTGTGAGTGGGCTACTATTGTGCTGGACCACATTATACCTGGCTGATAGAAAATAAATTGCACGCATTGGTACCATATGAACAACAATTATTTAGCCTATGTAATTCTAGCAATTACATATGCTAAATAATGTTTGTTCATATGGCATTACCAATGCGTACAATTTCTTTTTATTTTTATTTTCAATTTATGATTGAATCTCATTTTTATATTGGACATTTTAAAAATGCAAGGTACGTTTAGAGTTTCAAAGCCACCCTTTATCTAAATATTTTTGTTCATATGGTACAACGTCCAAAGACATTAAAGTTACATCAGATGTCTCTCGGGGGTCGCATTTGGGGACCTTTTTATTCAATGTGTTCATAAATGATGTAGGTAGCTGTTTTAAACATTTTCATTACCTTATTTTTGGTGATGATATATCTTCCTAGCCATAAAAAGTAATGAATCTTGTGGTTTGTTACAAAGTGAAGTTAATTTCAATGTTTTGGATGAAATTAAACATCAAGAAGTGTCATATCGTATCGTTCTCAAAAAAAGTATCTACTGTAAATGCTAGTTATTATCCGGGTAACAAGTTACTTAGTCGTGTTAACATGTTTAAAGATCTGGAAATCATTTTAACTAGCACTTGGTCTTTTTCAAAACATATTTTGAAGATAAATTTAAAAGCTAACCAAATGTCAGGATTCATTAAACGGCATTCGTATCAATTCAATAATATTGGCACTTTACTGTGTATATATAAACTGAAGTATTGTGCTCAAATTTGGAGCCCTTACACCCAAAAGGATATTTAGTTTGCTCTCAACTGAAGTATTGTGCTCAGATTTGGAGCCCTTACACCCAAAAGGATATTTTGTTGATAGAAAGGGCGCAGAGAAGATTCATTAAACATATGGCCATAAAATTCCATTTAACGGATACTTATGAAGATCTTTTTTCTAGTCCTCACTCGATCAGAGGAGAAGGAGTGCTGATGTAATTTTTATGGTCAAGGTTTCAAATGGTTACACCTTTTGCTAAAACAGATTGTATAAAATATTTTAGAGTACCTACATATATGATGAGTAGCTCCAATAACTCGAACTTTGGTTTCTTTTTGGTAACCTCAATGCTTTGCGGATTTTACTTAGGTAACAGTGATTTTTGTTTTAGTATTGTTCGCTTTTATTTTTTATGTTTTTCTACTATGACTTTTATGTAAGGTACGATTCGCGAGAGGTGTCTTATAATTTCCTTGATTTGTAGTGCTTTCTGCACCAATACAGGTAATACGAAAATAGTTTGATGTCATCAGATTACGTGTGTGAAAAGAGATAGAAAACTTGATAATATGTCTGCTATGGTTTTTAAATGGAACATGCGGAAACGTATCTTCCGCAGCTTAAACATTTTAAGGTTTAAGGTCACATTTTGACAATGTTTTCGTAAAATTAAATCTGCAAAAACCCAGCCACAAATCATTTTAATCAATGTGCACAATCGTTTTAAATGTGAGTTTAAGTGGTATAATTCCAATTGCTACATCTACTAAATAGTTCAGGTATTTACAGGAATAAATAATGCATTTATGTTGATTTTGTGTAAGCTCAAACGAAAATGTTAGTTGAATCGAATGCACATTCTGTAGATTTGGCAAATAGTCATCGGATTAATCTATTAATACAGGGAATTTTTCTATTAGGCACACATACGCATACGCTTTTTTGTAAAGAGTTTAATTTGAAGCTTAAAACGAGTGTTTTCCACTCCCAGACTAAGCATGAAGTAAAATTTCGAGTTTAGAAAAGCCTGAAAATTTGGTTTGGTCGCGACTAAACAAAATTTTCAGGCTTTTCTAAACTTTACTTCATGCTTAACCTAGGAGTGGAAAACACTCGGTAAAACTTCAAACTGACCTCTTTTAAGAAAACAACGAACATTTAAAAATCTACAACACGTAAACAACACTCAATAGAAAAAAAATCACAAGAAATTATGGTCTAAAACTTTTCTAAAAGAAAGAACACTAATATATTCCCGACCTAAACAGTATGACATTGTTATTTAACGTCAAAATTTGCCATAACTAGGAAAAATCATTGCAGATACAACTGTTCACATACTCTCTAAAAAATTTGAACCACACATTCCACATCAATGAGTCATAGGACATCTCTCCCGAATTTCACTATACCTATTTATTGTGATATTTAAGTATTTATATTTTTTAACTATATTTGTATTTTTTATTTAATTATATCTTCATTATATAGTAAAATGATATATCCGTAAATTAATAAATATATAAATAAATTAAAAAAAAACTGTAATAACTGTACTCAATAACATCATCAAAATTTAAAAATTCAATGATATGCCGAAATTGACAAATGATAAAACCAATAAAAATTAAAATAAATTTACCGGGTGTTGACTTGGCGAACGCAACATAGGAAATCGCATGTTCATTATAAAGTGTTCAAATATTGGCTTTCCTATTTATTTTAGAGACAACATGTATTTCACCTTTTTGTAGACGGAAAAATTCTAAATTTATGAATGTTCACACCTAACACTTTACTTTTCTCTAAGTTAAAATAATTAAGAAAAAGTAATGTGACTTTATAAAAATAATGACATACCATGGAATTGATACAACAATTGCGGATACCCTGTTTCTTTTTTAAAGTTCAATTTAGAGCTTTAATCAAGTGTTTTCCACTCCCAGACTAAGCATGAAGCAAAATTTTGAGTTTAGAAAAGCCCCATTCTGGGCTTTTGTAAACTCGAAATTTTACTTCACGCGCCACGCGTATAAAACACTATAATATTGTCAAATTTATGTATATTTCAACTTCACTTAAAATCTGTGTTTTATACGCGTGGCGCATGAAGTAAAATTGCGAGTTTAGAAAAGCCCAGAAAATTTGTCTCGGGTCGCTGCGCGACCCTGGACAAATTTTCACGGGGCTTTTCTAAACTCGAAATTTTACTTCATGCTTAGTCTGGGAGTAGAAAACACTCGTTTAAAGCTTCACATTGAACTCTTTTAAAAATCAATGAATGTCAAAAAATTTACAGCTAAAATAATTAAGAAAAAGTAATGTGATTTTATAAAAATAATGACATACCATGGAATTGATACAACAATTGCGGATGTCAAAATAGCATAAGATATTGCTGTTAATTAACGGTGAACAAACATAACGCAAACATCGTGATAACTGTGGTCTGCATAATACCACTTTATTAGGAGGACTTTTTCTTGTATAGTGCAAATCATTTCGAATACATTTACTTTAATCAGGCGACTGTGATATCTTTTGCCATTTTAACATCCGCAATTGTTGTTTTAATTCCATGGCATGTCATTATTTTTATAAAATCACATTACTTTTTCTTAATTATTTTAACTTAGGGAAACGTAAAGTGATATACGTTGACTTGAATGAATTCAGAATTTTTCCCTTTACATAAAAAGGAAATACATTTTATTTCTAAAATAAATATGGGAGCCAAAATGAACATTTCAAAATTTACGTGGGATTTCCTATGTTGCGTCAGCTAAGTCAACACCCGGTATACTAATTTAAATTTTAGAAAATGTTTACTAATGGGCCAGTGAAAATGTATATTTTTATTTTGCACGAGATCAGGTATGATTTAGAAATTAAGTTATTTACCTATTTTACAACGATTATATTCATATTATAGAATTTAAAAGATTTACCATATTGAAATATTGATCAGATGAAGGTATTCGTGGAATTTTAAAAAACCTAAATTAACAGAGGAATAAATACTAGTGCTTAAGATATTTATATTGAAATATTAAATGCATACATTCAAGGAATTTTTCTATTAAATAGGTGTTTATATTTCAACATCTACGATCTAAATGTTCAAGCATTAAATATTTATTAAAATCCTTCAATTCGAAGCTACTGATGAGTGTTTCCAGTCCTTCATTTATCATGAAGTAAAATTTCGAGTTTAAAAAAGCTAAACTTTCAGGCCTTTCTTAACTCAAAATTTTACTTCATGCGCCACACGTACAAAACACTGATTTAAAGTTAAGTTCAACACATACTGCTAACGTTTCATTTGCGTTCTTTGGCCCCTTCTAAGACAAAATCCTGGCTGCACCATTGGCCTGTCGCATGATGTAAATATTTCGACTTTAAAAAACGCTGTTTCTTCTAAAGTTCAGATCTAATACTTCATCTTTTATTGGAAAAATATGAAACCTAATGAAAAACTATAAACAATTTTTTGCTGTTTATTTTCTGCTACATTCCTTTAAGATAGTTTAATCTACGTTAAAAACAAAAAAAAAAATAAAAAATAGTGTTTAGGCCTTTCTGAAGAGGCGTAATGAATGTCTCGTAAGCCGTGAAGCCTTACAGTGATTGATGGATGGCGGGAATTTCAAGAGCCAGAATAGGGGAGATGTATTTTCCTGGAGAGAGATAATTCTAGAGTCGTGTCTAGCAAAGTTGACGAGCAAATGTGGGCGAATAAGTGGCAAATAATTCATTAACAAGTAAACGAGGGCGTTTATGGTGGGAACGAGCGGGAACACAATTAAAGGGAAACTTCAAAACCGCGGCGCGCCCGAGAAATTGGAGGGAATCATGGGGTGGGTGGAGATCCCCCCGCACCCCATTGTTTCGCCAGACAATAAACGAGCTTCGGTGCAACATCTACGAAATCTTTACACCCCTCAAATTCGCAGATAACACTTTATTTCATTGCTGTGTGCGCCTGCGAAAGAAAAGCAAAGTTTTCGAGAGATGAAAGGGACGGGAGATTATTCAAGGAAAGCCGTCAAGATTGTGGAAAAGATTGTATCTTTGATGGATGTTTTATGGCTTTAGGCTCGGTCGCCTCAGTGTTTAATTCATGCCCAGTTGTGAGAAATACAAAAATATTATACCTAGGACTTTAGGATTGTCAACTTTAATGCTAATTTAAATGAATACATTTTTTTCTAACAAATAATCTGTAATTTCCACAAAATTATCATTTTCGGTAATTCCACTCTGTCTTGTTTCAATTCTAATTAAAATAAACAACAATTCGTCAAAAGCTGCAATTCAACATCTTTAGACCTCCATTTACCTAGCCCCCCCACTTCAAACGGTATACAAATCGCTATGTATACCCAGATAAAAGAAACGCACTGGAACGGTCGTGTGTACAATGCTTTATGTTGTGATTGTAGGCAACTAAACTTACGCATTAAAAAGTCAATTAGTAATTGATTGTTTCTATTTTGTACGCATGAAAGTTAACAGTAGTAATGTATTCCATAGAACAGGGCTGGCCAACCCGCGGCCCCCGGAGAGCTTCTGTGCGACCCGCGGCCACAAACTCCGTTATGTATTGCGAATATTGGATAGAGATTTATTGCGAATTTTAGAAATAACCGATTTATTAACTGGGAAAATATTAACGTGGTAATAAATACTTGTTGGCATCGTTTATTTAGTCATAATCAGCAAGAAAATTAATTTACATACAGCGATTTTTCTTTTAAGTATACATACATATGCATACGATGTTTTTTAAAAGAGTTCAATTTAAAGCTTAAACAAGTGCTTTCCACTTCCAGATTAAGATTGAAGTCAAATTTAGAGTTTAGAAAAGGCTGAAATGCCTAAATTCAAAATTTTACTTCATGCGCCATTCGTAGTAAACACCAAACACTGAAATATTGTGAACAAGTGAAAGTCACGTGAATTCCGCGTCTTATACGCGTGGCGCATGAAGTAAAATTTCGAGTTTAGAAAAGCCTCGTGAAAATTTTCTATGCGGGGCTTTTCTAAACTCGAAATTTTACTTCATGCTTAACCTGGGAGTGGAAAACACTCGATTAAAGCTTCAAATTAAACTCTACAAAACAATAACGAATATCTAAAAATTAGCAGCATATGTATACTTTAAAAAAATTCCCTGTAGAAATAATCGACCTATAATTTGTTTTATAAACAATTAATTTTTCTAAGAAAATTACGAACAAATGAAATAAACAGAAAATTGAGAGAAAATATGTTTAAAAATGTGTGCAAAATGGTTCAGCATAAAACAACACAAAATGTATAGAGAATTCATTTGTAATATTTTTTTGTGTCTTTCATTTCTAGTAAAAAGTAACATAATTTTTAAATTCCTTTAAAATGAAAATCTTAGAAATCAGATGTTTATACATGTTATTAATAAATTCTAAAATTTAAGTGACAAAAATATGCATATATTAATTTATATAAATAACATTTTTAAAATGTTAAATTCATGTACAGTTTCAAGAGAAAAAAACTAGTACAGCCAAATATTTGGCTATGTAAACTTTGATTTTTTTGAATTGTCAATCAAATTAACAAATCTGCGAAAATGTCAAATGAAATTTAATTAACGTCGACCTGCCTCTACTGACTGAAACGCAAAAAGCATTAATAACGACCCGTTTAAAAATGGTATTAGCATTACAGCCATTGCTAATGAAGTGCAAGTCACCAAAAGCACCTTCTTGTTGGCCAAGAAAAAAATATTGTTAACCTGTACATGACAAGTTTGTTTTACAAGAAAACAAAAACTATATTTTTGAAATAGCCAAAGCTGTATGTATAGAAATCAAAAATAGTAGGAGTTTTTTCTCGGTTATTTTTCTACCTTTGCTCTTGCTCTTGGATATCTTATATGTGATTGTATTTTTGAGATATCTAAGATATATGAAAATCACCTACTTTTCAAATATTATTTTAAATTAAATCATGACAATATAAAAATAAAAATATAAAAAATTATAATAATATATTTATAGTGCTTATGTTCAAGTCTTACACTTATTAGTATACAGGGAATTTTTCTTTTAAGTATACATACAAAGAGTTTTATGTAACACCGAACATTTTCATAACGAGAATTATTTTTTGAAGTATCCATATGCATACGTTGCACATTTCCCGATGCTCAGTTTATTAAAAGAATTAAATTTGAAGCTCTAAGCGAGTGTTTTCCACTCCCAGGCTAAGAATAAAGTAAAATTTCGAGTTTAGAAAAGCCTGAAAATTTGGTTTGGCCGTTAAGTATCCATATGCATTTGTTGCACATTTTTCGATGCTCGGTTTATTAAAAGAATTTAATTTGAAGCTATAGGCGAGTGTTTTCCACTCCCAGGCTAAGCATGAAATAAAATTTCGAGTTTAGAAAAGCCTAAAAATTTGGTTTGGTCGCGTAGCGCGAAGCGCGGAGCGGCCAAACCAAATTTTCAGGCTTTTCTAAACTCGAAATTTTACTTCATGCGCCACCGGTACAAAACACTGACATATTACGAAGCTTATAACACACCGCTAAACTTTACATTGAATCAGTGTTTTGTACCGGTGGCGCATGAAGTAAAATTTCGAGTTTAGAAAAGCCTGAAAATTTGGTTTGGCCGCTTCGCGCTTCGCGCTACGCGACCAAACCAAATTTTCAGGCTTTTCTAAACTCGAAATTTTACTTCATGCTTAGCCTGGGAGTGGAAAACACTCGCCTTAAGCTTCAAATTAAATTCTTTTAATAATGTGCAACAAATGCATATGGATACTTAAAATTCTCGTTATGAAAATGTTCGATGTTACATAAAACTCTCTGTATACATACGCTTTGTTTAAAATAAATCATTTTGAAGCTTCAAAATAGTGTTTTCCCAGATTAAGCATGAAGAAGCCAAGCGACCAAACCAAATTTTTAGGCTTTTCTAAACTCTAAATTTTACTTCATGCGCCACGCGTATTAAACACTAAAAAAACAGTAAAATATTTTGAACAAGCGAACTTCACTTGAAATCAGTGTTTAATACGCGTGGCGCATAAAATAAAATTTCGAGTATAGAAAAACCTGAAAGTTTGGTTTGGTTGCTCCGCTTCGTGAAGCGACCAAACCAATCTTTCAAGCTTTGCTGAACTCGAAATTGTACTTCATGCTTAATCTGGGAGTGGAAAACACTCTTTTACACCTTCAAAATGATCTCTTGTAAACAAACCAAACTTTTAGGTTTTTCTGAACTCGAAATTTCACTTCATGCTTAACCTGGGAGTAAAAAAACACTCTTTTGAAGCTTCAAATTGATTTCTTTTAAAAATTCAACGAATATCTGAAAATGTACGGCACTTAATGTATATGTTTATGTATACTTATAAGAAAAACTCCCGGTATTTAATTTCCTTACTAAATAATATAGTGTGGAAGAATATATTTTTCTTTCCATTTCCCCACTAAATACGATATGTAACAAGACTCAATTTTGACTCGATTTTAAATACAGGGTGTCTCCTAAAAAAACGCCGCAGACCATAACTTCTTTATTTATTGACCGATTTTACAAAATCAAAAAACAATTAAAATTGCTCTACAAGATCTACAAGCAAGCCCTAATTTTACTTCTTTACCAAATCAAGTTTCATGTCAGGGATAGTTAACTTTTTTATTTTCTGATAGAGGTTACTTTTCTAAATCCTAACCTATACAACAAGTTGGCTTTGGTGCAATATTCATTAGTAAAACAAATGTTTATTAACATAAAGTTGGAGTCTTTTAAATTTTTTTAGGTGTGCCATGAAAAAATAAAACTGAACACATTTTTTTTTTATTATTATTTGCAAAACACTTAGTTGTATTTTACTATAATTACAATCTGATCACAAATGGATCAATGAGTAATATTTAGCTAACTTAATTTACTAAAGGTTTAATACTAAGGGTTTACTCATTAGTATCCCTTAGATTTTAATAACTTAATTACACTAATTAATGTGTACACTAGCACTATGGTCTGCTTTTGCACTAACACAATATTAAACTAACTCGAACGGTTTAGTCCGCTGTAGTCTTCTGGTCAAATTCGTGTTATCGAGGAGCTGGATGGCTTCGATGTTGACGTGTTGAAGAAGTCGCTGTTCATGACTCTTGGCAAATTTGTGTATTGTCTCATTAACAGTATCCATTTCCAAGTCCCTGTGGAGGTCACTGTTTCGGAAATACCAAGGAGCATTGACAATACTCCTCAGTACTTTATTTTGGTATCGCTGGATTATTTCTATATTGCTCTTTTTGGCACAACCCCACAGCTGGATGCCATATGTCCATACGGGCTTAAGAATTTGTTTATACAGCAGTAATTTATTGTAAATTGACAGGGTGGAGTTCCGACCAAGCAGCCAATACATTTTTCGAAATTTGATGTCCAGTTCTTTTTTCTTTTTGACATGAGCTCTCCAGCGTAGCTTAGCGTCCAGTGTAAAACCCAAATATTTTGCTGTATCAGCATATGGTACCTGGATATCATTCATACTAACAGGGATATGTTGATTTCTTTTATTTGTGAAATTGACGTAGACCGATTTAGTCTCATTCAATTTGATTCGCCATTGCTTAGTCCAGATGTTAATTTTATTTATCGAGGTTTGCAGATTTACTGCTGCTTCTTCGTGATCTTTGCCTACAGCCAATATAGCATTATCGTCGGCAAATGTGGCTATCGTATCATGGTCTAATTCAGGTATATCGCTGGTGTATAATAGGTAGAGGACTGGTCCTAGCACACTGCCCTGTGGCACACCTGCCTTTATTTCTTTTAGTTCAGAGTAAGCATCTTCCTGCTTAATTCTGAAAACTCTATCTGAAATGTATGATTCTAGTATTTGTGAATATAGTCTGGGTAGAAGTTTTCTTAATTTGTATTTAAGTCCGTCGTGCCACACTTTGTCAAAAGCTTGCGCTACATCAAGAAAGATAGTAGAGCAAACCTTTCTTTCTTCCAGTGACTTTTCAATTAGGTTCGTTATTCTGTGGACTTCATCTATAGTTGAGTGACATTCTCTGAAACCAAACTGATGTTCTGGTATTATGTTTTTGCCTTCAATGATTGGTTTTAATCTTTTAAAAAATATTTTTTCAAACATTTTTGAGATTACAGGTAATAAAGAGATTGGTCTGTACGAAGAAACTTCATTTGGTGGTTTTACAGGTTTAGGAATCATTATCACTTCTGCTACTTTCCATATCTTAAGAACATATTTTAATCTAAACGATGCATTAATAAGATATGTAAGTTTTACTATTGCTTTACGAGGTAATTGTTTCAGAATTTCGCCAGTAATTAAGTCAAATCCTGGAGCTTTCTTAGTGTTAATGTGATCTTTAATTATCATTTCAATTTCTCTTGGGGTGGAGGTTCTGATTTCACCTTCTTCCTGGGTAATATTTTCCCAGTCCAGAATGGCTACACCCTCATTCGGTTAGAAAGTCCATTCAAGATATTCGGCAAACCTATTAGCCTTTTGATTATTGCTTTTTGCATATGTCCCATCTGCACTTCTAATTGGAGAATTCTGCAAGATTGGTCTCTTCAGTCTCTTAGTAGCTTTCCAGAGTGAATAATCAGTTTTACCGTCATTTGTTAGTCCACTTAGATATTCACTAATAGAGTCATTTTTAATTTTTTGAATCTCTCTTTTGAGTTGTTGTGTTGCGTTATTTACTCTAGTTTTATCTGCTGGGCATCTAGATTGGTGCCAGATTCTTCTGGGTCTTCTCTTTTCGAAAATAAGGGCTCGAATTTCTTTGGGGTAAATATTAAGTTTGGTTCGTGGGGTAATAATAGGGGTATTATCCCATGTAGCTTGTTGGATATTATCAACAAATTTTTCCGCTTTATAGTCTAGCTGGTCTTGGTTTCTTATTGAGGATGAAAAGTTGATAGTGTCTTCAAGTTGAAGTTTAAAGCTCTGCCAATCGGTAAATTTGTTAGTCAATCTAGCAGGTATTTCCTTTTGTATAATACTATCGCTTATAGTGAGGACAATCGGAGAATGGTCAGAATTCATATCACAAGCCTCTTCCACGTGCATGTAGTTAACAGACGACACATTTCGTGTTATGAAAAAATCAATTAAATCTGGAATTTTATTAGGATCTGTAGGCCAGTATGTTGGTTTGCCACTTGAAATTGTTTCGCATTTTAGTTGGTTGACTGCCTGTAGTAGTTCCTTTCCTTTTGTAGGTGTCAGTCTAGATCCCCATTGAATGTGTTTAGCATTAAAGTCGCCTCTAATGATAAATCTATATCCCTGTTTATTTAGAAAGTCTAAATATTGTTCTTTTTTGAGAGCATGTCTAGGCGGACAGTAGACTGCAGAGACAGTGATATCGTATGTTTTTGTTTTAACATTTACAGAAGCGGCTTGAAATTCATCTGTTTTATATCCCATATCTTGGTTATGTTTAATTGTTTCCTTGATTATGATAGCACTACCACCTCTGGCTGAATTTCCAGGATGTATGGTATGATATACCTTATATCCATTGAATTTGATAAAGGTCTCTCTTGTAAAATGAGTCTCGGAAATAAGACATATGTCAATATTTTATATATCTAGGATTGCTAGCAATTCTTGTTGGTGTTGCAAGAGTCCATTGGCATTCCATTCCATAATCGTAAGGTTACTTAACATTGGAGTTTTTGGGAATAGCTCCTTTAGTGCTATGTTCAAGTCTGCTTATACGTTCATCCATTTTTGTTAATTTCTCCATAATCTGCTGAAGGGTGCTTTGAATGAAAGCGTTTTGATCTTGCTTTTGGGATTCATTTTTATTATTATTTTCGGACTTGTTAATGACTGCTTGTCTGTATGACTTTTCCTCTGTAATTGTGCTGGCTACAGGTACTTGTTGGTTATTTCTCTGTGGCTGTTTAGGAGGGGTCGTTTTTTTATTGCGTTTATCTTTTAACTTTTGCATTTCTTTTGCAACCATGCATCCTCTGTAGTTAGCCGGGTGTTCTCCACCACAGTGAATACATTTTAGTTGAGCATTTTTAGGTTTATCACAGTTTATTGTCAAGTGCTTCCCGGTACATCTGACACAGCAAACTGAACACATGAAACAATAACTGTTATCTAAGTGACAGTATCTCAGATTCGATTTTTTTGTCAACCAAATTTATTATTATTGGTGAAATAACTCAAGTGATGGCTAACAATATTACCAGTTTATTGGCCGATATGTTTACAAGTGTTTTCGAATGCAATAAAAATCGCAGTCAAGCAGTGCTCTTGTACATGGACCGCTTTCTGAACAGCTCCCTGCCCTGCGTCCCAGAGCCTCGAAAATTTGGAAGACTTGAAAACAACTTAAGAAAACATGGTGCTTTTAAGAAACCCAAGAAAGAAGAACGTGTATTTCGCGAAAAGGTAGAATTAGATGTTCTTCTTAGTGTGCAAGAAAATCCAAGAACATCAATTCGGGAAATATAAAATAACATTGGCACTTCAAAGAGAAATGTTTAATATATTTATAATAAAACAACCTTATGTTAACATTGGTGCATCATTTTGCTTATTTAAAACATACTGGAGCATGTATAAATTGACTATTAAATGCGTCTTTTAAAGTTGCTATGAGAAACGTCAACAAATTGAAATAAAGTCAGGCATAAATGAAAACATACGCCTTCTTTACGATGTCCACTTATACTTTGATATACTATTTTTTTTACTTATGAATATTACACAAAAGCCAACTTGTTGTACATGTTTGAATTTAGAAAAATATCCTTTATCAGAATATATTTAAAAAAATATACGTAGCCATTTAAAAAAAGTTGACTATCGCTGACATGAAAGTTGATTTGGTAAAAAACTCAAATCAAGGCTTCTTTGTAGATCTGGTGGAGCCAGAGTAAAAGCAAAGTAAAGTTATCCGACATTTCCCTGATTCAAGATTTTTTTCTCTGACCTTTTAATATAACTTTCTTCTGTGGCATATTGTTCAATTGTTTTCATTGTTTTTGTCTACATTTAAGTTAATTTTATAAATTTTTACGTGTTTTGTAATTTGCCTGCTGATTTTGACAAATTTAATAATATCATATGGCTTTTTTGTTAGTGTTTTGGTCAATTTGAATATAATTACATGACTTTTCTCTGACTTTCCCGGTTGTAATGATATTCAGCATTTTTTTTATTTACGTAATTTTCAGGCATTCGTCGATTTCATAATAGACTTCAATTTGAAGTTTTGAACGGGTGTTTCCACTCCCAGGCTAAGCATGAAGTAAAATTTCGAGTTTAGAAAAGCCCCGTGAAAATTTGTTGAGGGTCGCGCAGCGACCCGAGACAAATTTTCGGGCTTTTCTAAACTCGAAATTTTACTTCATGCGCCACGCGTACAAAACACTGATTTGAAGTGAAGTTGAGAAACACACAAATTCATGTTTAATCAGATATTTGCTTTTTGTTTTTTTAAATCACTCAATAAATAAAGAAGTTATGGCCTGCGGCGTTTTTTTAGGAGACACCTTTTATATGTTTAACTCACTTCATCTGCCTACTAAATATTATAGAGTAAGAATTTATTTAGTAATTTATCATTCACGTACTTATTTTTAATAATCTTAAGTAGTGTAACTGTAAACTGACTTAAAAACAGGCATTCCTGGAGTGTTTATGATGTATGTGTATTCTTTTATGCTTAAAATAGTGGTGTGATTTTTCACTTTTGATGTCGGGAGAAATGGATGGCATGCGCTTGGCGAGGAGAGACAGTAAATTATATTAACTAGACCACGAGACATTTGCATTCCAGTAAGTGAATTAAGGGATTATATTGTCGTCATCTATTGCCAAGATTTTAAGCTTTAGGTTTTTAAAAAACGCTTTTTATTCTTCACCCTAGTTCTAAAGATTTGAAAGAATAGGTGTTTCAATAAATAGAGTGAACATTTCAAATATTTAAAGGGAAGTGTTTTATAGTACAATCATTTTTACTTATGAACATTTCTTATAAGAACGTACAAATTTGTTAAAATGTAAGTGAAACATTGACCTTAAGTGTAAGTGGTATAAAGTCGAGACCAAAGTATTTCTCGTGTTAAAGTTCGCACATCTTGGGACAAATACAACTTTTTAAGAAAAGTCCATTATTTTAGAAATATAGCTACTATTGTAGCTCTGTATAAATAAAATTTTGATAAACTTTGTGATTTTGAAAAAAGTGTCTTTATTTTTAAAATTTTTTCGAAAATGTATTGCTTCTTTAGGCAAATGAAAGTTTACAATAAAATTAGAAATCTTAAAACTATATTATACATATACATTAATGGGGGAGATATTTTCAGTAGTGGGGCGTTTGAGAGTTCTGTTAGTTCATTGATTAGAAGGCGGTTTTTTTTTTCGAATCTGTTGATTTCCAGTAGGTTTAATTTGGACTTCCTGGTTGAATATTGTATAGCTGAGGCTGTTAGTTGTTGAATCTCCATAATATCACTTAATTAACACACTTAATATGTTTAGGTTTCACACTTCATATGTTTAGGTTTCAAAATAATGTTATTATTTTGAAACCTAAACATATTACGTGTGTTATTTAAGTGATTCCTGGTTGGAGTTGCGGTTTTCGAAAAGGAGGTGAATCGTAGGTTGGGGTGTCTTTATTTTTTGTTTTCCCCATGCACTTTTGTGTTCGGCAATATTTTATTTAAGAGCTCGTCCTGTTCGTCTGATGTATATTTTGGACAGTTATTACATTTTAGCATAAATACTCCACAACGATCGAGTTTATTTATTTTGTCCTTGTTATTTTTAATTATTTTACCTAGTCTCAATTCTAGTTTAATATCTAATGTCCCTCCTGGGACCATGCTGGGTCTCTAATCTAGTAGTTTTAAATTCTATTTTAATATCTAATTTTATTTTGTTACTGATTTGGTTATTCTATATTTCATTTTCAGTAATTTTAACAAATTTCTCATTTCTTATAATAAAAATAAATTGAAATACATCTTTTGTAATAAATTTGATAAAAGGTGATATTGTTGTTTTCTTTGATTTGGTTGAAGTTCGCTTTGTATTACATCTCCATAAAAATAATATTAAAACTTAACTTTGTTTTACCACTTTTATTTACTTGTTTGGTGTTGTAGGCGTTCACTTTGTGGTACATCTTAAATACACTTGTAAATAAAACACTCTTCGAAGCCGTATAAATAGTTTTTAACGTGTAATTTGTATTTACTTTAGTTTGAGAATGACTACTATATAGTCGAAACTAGTCACACAATTAAATGTAAGATCCAGTGGTTAAACAAAGTAAAAAGTGTTTTATTTACAAGTGTACTTTTATTTACAGTTTTTTTTTATTTTTTCGTTGTAATACAAATTTATTGAAAGAAATATCTTTGTAATGAAATGAAAAAAAAAGGTGACAATTACAGTGAAACTATTTTATTATTTGATATATCGTTGTAATAAAAATAGCCATTAGTAGAGTAAAGAATAGTGGCAAATCACTTAGCGAACAGATTTATGCGTTCCGTAGTCTGGGATAGACATGTGTCGCATGTGCTCAAGAGAGAGGCTGTTTCTGTAATTAATCGAGTAATTAAGAGCTCGGAATAATTTATGGCGGTGGAGAAAAAGGGGAAAAAGGGGGGACCGTGAACACGAACGCCGAGCGACGAGGGCAAAAAAATACATATAACACGAAAAGGCGGTTCTTTTTAAGTTTAATAAAAGTGCGCTTTTGGGGTGGACAGGTGCGCCGGATATAAATCTCTCGAAAACCCCCTAACCACCCCTGTCTGACAATCACCTGCCTCTAATTAAGCCATTATGGATTTAGAACCATTAATAATAGAGGATGGAAGATATTTCGTTATCGAAAAAATAAAATTGGCGTTGATTAAAATTAATCATATTGTTAAAATGAACATACATTGAACCAAAGAGTTAAAAAAAGATATAGGTCAGAATTTTCGTTTTTTTTTTTACGGAAAAGTAGAATTTACTCTGGTTGTTTCACTTTTAGTTTAAATTTTCATTTCTCTGCCAAACTTCTAAACACAGTTGATGTGGGTAGTGGCGTAGCAAGCTCAAGTGGTACCCGGTGCGGAAATATTTTGTCACCTCCTCCCTCATATACACACTGGGCCAAAGTAAGGGGGGCAAGGGGGCGACAGCCCCAGGAGCATTAAGCGAAGGGCCACCACCGAAACCAGACATCAAAAATTTCATAAAGGGGGTAGCGGGATAAGCATAGTGAATCGGCCCCCGTCTTTAAACAATGATTAAAAAACAAGGTTTAGACGGTTATCAACTTTATACGTAAATCTCAATCTCTGAGTACAAATCAAAAAAGATTGATTTTTTAACTTTTTGGCAAAAACCATTTTTTTTTTCGCCTTCTTACGGGACTTTAATTGAACTTTCGGTAACGGATAATTAATCTTCATAGTATGGAGTATATGTACGATTTTTTTCATAGATATCTGATGCTGAAATCACTGAGAAAAATCACTTTAAAGTAAAAAAAAATGTAAAAAGTAACACTTTTTCGACTTTCACCATGGCTTTTCTCGGCTTCTTGTTAACATTACGCAGGTCTCTAAATACAAAAGTTAGACAGTGTAATAAGCTTTCAGGCGCACTATAAAAAAGGCTATATATCGTTTAGATTAGGCGACAATCGCATTTAAGTAAAAATATGTATTTGTAAAATTTTCCTTTTTTAGAAAAAATGCATTTTATTGTTTTAGAAATTAAAACTACATTAGGTAATTCGATATCACTTTCCGCAATCTAAAGAATATACACAGGGACATTTTTTGACCCATACTCCTACTTCTCGCAGCATGAAAACCTTTCTAACAAATCACTTTTTTTTAATATAGTGGTTTTCAGCCTTTTTTTATTTCTGACGGATTGGGGGCAGTCTAGTCTGTTCAAACTGTACCAACATTACGAAAGCAAATCCAGAAAAAAATTGGTTAAATAATATCGATGTAGGTAGCCGTAAAAATAATTAAAATCGTGACGTTTGATTGACTATGTTTATTGTTAATAATCATACTATTACAATAATCAGTCTTCGTCGCTATCTTCATTAATCACGGGCTCAACTCTCTCTACGGCGAACAATTTCGAGAGAATTTGAGCAGGGCGTATGATTTTTGACAAATATCGAGCGTGCCCAAGAAAATACACAATCGACGTGACGTGCGCGCAGCAGCCAACTGTTCTCAACCCGTTAGCACAATCACACACGTAGCGTTTAATCGCTGAATATCCGATTGTGTTCGGTGTATACTGAACGTAACATTTATAAACTTTTTGATTTACATGCCTTGACCTGACTTCGCACTTAAGTATGGTCGCATCTTCTACCAAGTAGTTGACATGAATTGTGCCATCCTCTGTGTAAAGTTCAGCCAAGTATGAGACTGCTTGTGATAATTGATACGATCCGGTGAACAAAACTTTCAAATCTTTTTCTGTCAATTCGGGAAAATCTGTAATGTCGGATGACGTAAGCTGCTGAAACGGTTTTTTTTACGATTCCAATTGTTGTCATTGACTTCCTCTGCTAAAGAATTGTCGACGTGTTTCCTATCAAGCTTGTATTGAGAAATTTCGTCTTGCACGCCTACATCACTATTCAACCGTTTACCGAAGAGATTCACAAGCAAACTTGCTATTTTGCAGTAAACTGTAGCGGATGGCAGCAATTTATTGTCCAGTTGATTGTGGAGCAATTTGAATTTGCTTCCGACAATGCCATGAACGGCTTCGACGACCCATCTTAACTTGGTAACGAATCGGCTCTCGTTCGCTTCTTCGGTTGTAAGCTGTTTTCTCTTCCCCTTTAACGCTGGCATCAAAACAATATACCCTTCCGCTTCTAATTATGCCTTAACGTCCCTAAAACCTCTATCAACTATAAACACATCTCCTTCTTTAAGAAGTGCTTTCAAACCATTTGGTTCATTCAAAATAATTTTCATGATTTGTGCATCATTCAAAGTGCCTTCGTAAGGCCCGTACGTGTCGACTATGTAACCATCAGTAGTACACGCAGTAAACGGCTTACACAAAGGAGTCTTCTTTTGGCCCGAATACGATTTTCGCTGATAATAATTATTACTGCTTTTTTCGTGGCGAAGATACGTTCCGTCAGCTATAAGAATTAAACGATCCTCGTAACCGTGCAATGTTTTCGCATAAGGCAACGTGTGATTCAAGATCAAGTCATCTCGAGAACAAGCTTGTGCTCCGATACACATTGGCAGAACGTCTTTTTCGAACGAGTCCAACACTGACCCACAAAAGTCCGATATATGTTGTTCGTACGCGATGTCGAATATAGAAGAGATCACAATATTAGAACTACCCGTCCTTAGCTTAAACAGAAACACAAATAATGCTTGGTGGACGGTACGATTCCCGCTTTTCCGCATGGAGGTGAGCATGTTCATCAACAAATCAATTTCTGCCATGTTGCAACCTGTCAGGGTTTTTATACGTTCATCTGAAAAGTCTCCGTACTTATCAAGCAGACGAGCGTTGCACTGCGCTGACAATTCATGCAAAAATAACGCTAGTTCTCGTTTATCGACACTCGAAGCGTTCGAAAATACAGGCAGTCTCTCGATGTCGTCAAGAAAAAAGCGGTCGTTAATCAAATGCGTCGGGCAACATCGGTTATCTTTAGGGATGAAAATTCGAGTCTTCACAAATACTTGAAGGCGAGCTTTCAGAGGAACGACGGCTAGTGATGCGGGTTGAGCAGAGCAAACGCAACAAAATCTGTGTAACGCCGAAACTCGATTGAAGGGCATTTCCACGTATTCTACTTTAGGTGAATCGTGAAGATCAAAACTGACAGATGGATCATCGCCTGAGGTTAATGTTGGAGTAGATTGTGATTCTGAACTTTCAGACTCTAATATCAAGCTGTCTTCCAGCTGCGCAGCACTGCTTTGCCCAGCATGACAGCTCAATGCACCCAGCGTGACACTGGAACTAGAGTCGCTTGGCATAGCACTGGAACCTGCTTCGCTTCGCCTAGTCCTGGAACTGGATTCGCTCTGCTTAGCGGGAAAACTAGCTGATCCTTGGTCTCCACTGGAACCAGCTTCGCCTAGCACAGCACTGGAACTTGATCCGCTTTGTGCCTCAACCTGTCGGAAAATTATTTTAAAAATACCAATTTACACATGTTTTTTTCATAGAATAATATAACATGCATTTATTATAATATATGCATACGGTATATTTTACATTGCAGTAACCATCAAATACATCTGTAATATACCTCTGATTCTATTGAGCCCGCAGAACTAAGCTGTGTTTTTGGGTACATCTTGGGTCGGCAGAACCCACATACTGAGTCTCCTAATGATATTTGAATCTGGAACAGCTCTGTTGCATATTGCGCTTCAGAAGCCGATGAAATCAGTTTTGTTTGATCTTTTCCGTAACGCAAGAGCTTGTCACAGTTCACGCATCTTCCATCTCGATCAACTTTTCGTTTTTTGAAAGGCATGATGATAAATGAGATGTCAATAATGACCTGAAATGAAAATATGAGTTATTAAATAATAATACAATTAAACATATAATGTCTACAAAATATTACGTTTGACATTTACAATGTACACGATCAATGAGTGTTCGTTGTACAAATCAAAATGTGAACTTATTTATTCGTGAGGTTATGAAAATTCCCAATACCACGAACTGGTAAACACAACAACCCCTTCCGATGCAAGAAAACAGCGACGCCGGAACAAAACACCGACATCTTTGAGGACAACAACCATTCGCGGCGCCGAAAAAACAGAGGCGCCGGACCAAAACACCGGCGCTGGACCAAAACACAGGCAACTGTGCGGACGCGGCGCACCGGCAGTCGGCGCCAAAAATGCAACAATGTAACCCAAAATGCGCGAGGCGCCCATGCTCACCGGTTGAACTCCTGGTTGATGTTTCTCTCGTTCTTGCGCACCAGGTCTCGCAGGCTGACGAGCCGCGCGAGGTCGCGCAGGCTGGCTAGCCGCGAGAGGCCGCGTAGGCTGTCGAGCCGCTCCTGGTTTTGCGAAATCCCTGAAATAATATTCGTGAGGAAACTACCTGGGTTGTAATGGAATATTCATTTTCATTTTGTATTTGATTTATGGGTAATTGCTTACCTTTTATTGAGTGTATGTATGGAGAAGCGCTAAAAACTGTCTTGATTCGGCTGATAATCAAGAGCGAAATATGAACGCGAGTTTCTTATGTTCATAAAACGCTACCATCGCGCCAGTAACGGCATATAACAGGTAGGGTGTCTCTGTCTCACATGTGCATTTGAGAACACGGGAAAGGACAGTCTTGCCAACTGCACTGAGAAAACAGGATTGCACTGGTTACAGTCTGACTGTTATGTTAACAGTGCGCACTGTAACCACTACCGTCAAGACTGTAACCGCTGCAGTCAAGACTGCAGCGGGAGTGAGAGTATGGGTCAAAAAATGTCCCTGTTACCTCATGTAGTTTTAATTTTTAAAACAGTAAAGTGACTTTTTTTCTAAAAAAGGAAAATTTCACAAATACATTTTTTTACTTAAATGCGATTGTCGCCTAATCTAAACGATGTATAGCCTTTTTCGATAGTGCGCCTGAAAGCTTATTACATTGTCTAACTTTTGTATTTAGAGACCTGCGTAATGTTAACAAGAAGCCGAGAAAAGCCATGGTGAAAGTCGAAAAAGTGTTATGTTTTACTTTTTTTTTTTAATTTAAAGTGATTTTTCTCAGTGATTTCAGCATCAGATATCAATGAAAAAAATCGTACATATACTCCATACTATGAAGATTAATTATCCGTTACCGAAAGTTCAATTAAAGTCCTGTAAGAAGGCGAAAAAAATGGATTTTACCAAAAAAGTGAAAAAATCAATCATTTCTGATTTGTACTCAGAGATTGATACGTATAAAGTTGATAACCGTCTAAACCTTGTTTTTTAATCGTTTTTTAAAAACCCAGCATGGTCCCAAGTCAAAATCGCTCGGGGGCCGATTCACTATGCTTATCCCGCTACCCCCTTTAAATCTAAAACTTTAAATTGTAGTCACAAGTAACCTAAATGTTGATCTTCACTTTAAATCAGTGTTTTATACGCGTAATGCATGAAGTTATATTTCAAGTTTAGAATAGCCTGATGATTTGGATTTGTGGGGGCGCGACACGCTTTGCTCGTTGTCAAATCCAAATTTTCAGGCTTTTCAAAACTCTAAATTTTACTTCATGCTTAATCATCGATTGCAAACACTCGTTAGTATCTTTAAATTAATCTTATTGAAAAACAACGAATGCTTAAAAATGTTTCGCATCGAGATATCCAGGGTTGTTAAAAAAACCTTTTTTAACTTTAAATAAAACAAACAGCTTTTTTAACAAAACGTGTTTTTTTCATTGAATTTGCGCTTAAAACATTAACGATTAAAAACATGTTTAAAACGTGTTTAAAACATGTTTAAAACACATTTAAAACGTGTTTAAAACAGAACATACAGGGCATTTTTCTTTTGAGTACACATATCCATATAATTACAGAGTTTTTCATTTTGCGGGAATTCGTTGTTTTAAAGTGATTAATTTGGGACTTTTAACGAGTGTTTTCCACTCCCAGACTAAGCATGAAGTAAAATTTCGAGTTTAGAAAAGCCTTAGAATTTGGATTGGCCGCGTAGCGAAGCGGAGCGGCCAATCCAAGTTGGCTTTTCTAAACTCGAAATTTTACTTCATGCGCCACGCTTTAAAACACTGATTTACAGTAAAGTTTAAAAGCACACACATACATTAACAATTATAGGCAATGTAATAAACGTTAGAGTTATTGTGTTGCCTATAATCACTGTTTCAAACAATTTGTTCAGCGCAGAATTTGATTTACGTTTTATTCAAATCTACATATTAGATTGCTAAAGCCGTGTATTTTAAACTTTACGAGATTTCAGTGTTTTATACGTGTGGCGCATGAAGTAAAATTTCTAGTTTAGAAAAGCCTAATTTGGATTGGCCGCTCCGCTTCGCTACGCGGCCAATCCAAATTTCCTGGCTTTTCTAAACTCGAAATTTTACTTCATGCTTAGTCTGGGAGTGGTAAACCTTCGTTTAAAGATTTAAATTCAAATCTTTTAAAAATAGCAACGAATGTCGTAAAATTTACAGTGTATGCATACGTATACCTGAAATCTGTATTTAAAAATCGCATTAATGCAAACACAGTTGTGATATTTTATAGTAATAAAATGTTAAGTTTAATAATGTTATTTGAAATATCTTCAACAATTTAGTTAACATTTAAAAATGTAACCAAACATGAAGTAGTAATATAATATAACCTTTATTTGGCATCTAATATACAATATATAGAATTGTATATTAGATGCCAAATAAAGGTTATATTATATTACTACTTCATGTTTTGTTTACATTTTTAAATTATACTAAAGACAAAAACTAAAAATAATAAATAATTCTCCCATAATCCCCAAAATATATGTTCTTCCGCTGCGCCGTATTAGCTACTCCTCCCTGGCCTTTGTTTCACAATTGCATTTAGTCCTCAATCCTCTTTCCACTCGCACACATACTCTCCTTTCGCCCTTTACCATTATTCTACAGTTTTCTCCGCAATCCCATACATTCCCTCATCCGGTGCTCCCATACATCCTTCCCACTCCCACAGAACACACATTTCATGTACTCTTCCCCTATCCATACCTTTTTTCCTCTTTCCTCGTTCCTACACCTGAACCGTGCAAGTAATCGTGCTTCGTCCTTGGGCAATCTCGGAAAATAGCGCGGGGGACCATCAAACACTTGAATATCTTTATACTTGGGGCTAGAGCTGCTCTTGTCTATACGTATTTGTCGCAACTGCAACTCGACATCTTTTGCCCTCACCGCATACTCTAGCTCCTGCCTCTTCCCCAACGCTATCTTCTGCTCCACCACTTGGCACGACCCCCCTACTTTTCTGTACAGCGACTGTCTGTCTTTCATCCATTCTATTCCCTTAGCATTCACCTTACATTCCTTATAACATACACCCCATGCCTACTTCACAAACCTTTCTTCTCCTAACATACTTATCTTTCTCTCATATTTCACTACACTCCTCGCTGACTCCCCTTCCACAGACATTCTTTGACACTCCTGCAATACCACATAGCTTGGCGTTGTTCGCTCCACTCCTAATATACATTTTAAGTATTGCAGGTGTATCTTTTCCACTCTTTCATGCTCAGATACTCCCCATACCTCTGACGCATACATCATTATCGCTCTTACACAGGCATCCTACCACACTAGTTTCATGTTCATATTTCCCCCTAACACTTCCTCCCATACATTCCGCATCTTTCCCATTACGATTCTCGCCTTCTTACATGCGTACTCTATATGTTTTGCTCTGTCTTACATACCATCCATTTAGTTTTCTTGACACTCACAATCAACTCCCTTTTATTAAAATACCTCTTCAGCCTGCCTCTTATCTCATTCAATTCACCCATCGTTTTTGCAATCACTACCACATCATCCGCATACGCCAAGCTCCATATCTTCCTTCTTCCCACCACTATTCCCACTGCCTGTCCCATCTCTAGAACGTTCTCCATATCTGTGACATACAAGTTGAACAGTAGTGGGCTCAAAGGGCATCCTTGTCTCACACCACGTACTATCTTAAACCTCTCCGACTCGCACTCACCCACTCTTACCTTACACCACGTATCCTTGTACACCTCAGCCACCCAATTTACAATCTGCTCTGACACTCCCTTACCTTTCAAACATTCTACCAACAACTTTCTCTCAACAGAATCATATGCCACTTTCAAATCCCCAAACATCAAATACACCTTGCCTTTCTTCACCATCTCTCTCTCAATCACCTATTTCAGAGTAGCTATCTAATCCACTGTCGACCTTCCATTCCTGAAGCCTGCCTGCACTTCTGGTAGCAGGACCTTCTCTTCCACCTCTTCCTCCAACCGTTCCTTTACCATCCCCATCATCACTTTGTATAATGTGTTTATGAGCGTTATGCCCCTATAATTTGCTGGGCACATTTCATCCCCAACCTTGTGCACTGGAATAATTATACCCTCCCTCCATTCCTCCGGGAATTGCTGTTCTCCCCTCCATATTTTATTTAAAATGTCCCGCATGGCCCGCTTTCCTCATGCACTGCACCACTTCCAAGCCTCTCCCTGGATTCTGAGGGCTCTTTCTAATTCCTCCTCCCTAAAGTCTTCTGTCCCATTGAATATTCTTCTCTCATAGCTCCCCTCTGCTTCCACGTGCCCTCTCCTTAACAGATCCTCGAAATATGTCTTCCACTGTGCCATACTGATATTTTCTCCCTTTATTCTTCTCTTCGGGTTCTTTATCTTTACGTACGCCCATAGCTGTTTCTCATTTAAAATTTCGCCTACCGCCTTCATCTCTTCTTTCATCCAACCGTCTCTTCTGCCCTTACACACTCTCTCACAGTGGTGTCTTGCTTCTTTCATTACCTCCTCTGACCCTTCCCCTCTTTTCCATTTATTTGTTGCCTTCCTCAACGCCTTTCTAGCTTCCTGGCACTCACTGTCAAACCACACCCTCTTAATTGGTCCTCCTATCCCCTTCTTCTGCCTCGTCATGGCTAACTTTACTCTTGCTCTCAGTTGCTTCACCGAGTCTATTTCTTCGAAACATACCTCTTCGATTCTCTTGATGTACTTTATCCTTGCCCACCTTGACCAGCACCATCCTTCCTTACTTCGTGCATGCCCCTCCTTTCCCCTATTCCCAAGTTTATCCGTTGCTGAAATAGTATAAAGTATAATTTAGCAAATTTAAGATAATAAAAAACGTTTAAGACAAAGTAAACGTTTAAAACATGTTTTAACAAATTTAATATTTAAAACATGTTTAAAACAAAACCGTTTAAAACACGACGGCTGTTTTTAAACATGTTTAAAACACTGTTCTAAAACAAAGTGTTTTTAACATAACAACCCTGGGGATATCTATATTTAAAAGAAAAATTCCCTGTGTGTTTATGTCTGCAGGTCTGCCATTAAAAATTGTAACGAGCCGCCACTGCTAGCTTTAAATAAATTGATTTTTTGATGTAATATTTTATGTATGCCTAAGGTTAAAGAACTCTTTTTACGTATTGATGTCTTAAGTGAAACATAACATCTAGTGTGTGTTTTAAAAATAGGAAATACACGAGAAAAGACAAGACAAGTCATTGTGGATAACCATTAGTTAAAGAGGCGAGACACGACTTGGCCGTGTGTATTTTTAAATGGTGGTCTTTTTCATTTATATTCGTAATGTCAGTTGCAGCGTCACATCCAGATGATAAATTCCCGCTTAAATTCCCGTTGCCCGTTTTCCCCGAGACGTTTCCCGGCAAACGTGCGCATTACCATATTCCAAAATAATTCACTATACATAAAAAAATACACAAAAAAATAAGGACAACAATTCATATCCAAATATCATAATATATTATTTATGAATTTCACAATAACTTGAAAGTATTATCAATGTATGTTTTTAAGTTTCGTGAATACTGTTGTATCCTTTCTTCACATTTATTTTTTCATCTAAATATTAGAAAATAAACGTGAAGAAAGAATTTAACAGTGTTAATTTGTATTTACAAGTATTATTTGATTTAAACGCAGTTATATTCCTTTTTTCACTTTTTTTTTTCGATGCTAGATGTACATTTCGGGTACTATGTACCCATGATCACTAGCTACCAGTTAGCTATTGATAATGGGTACATAGTATAACCCGAAATGTACATCTAGCATCGAAAAAAAAAGTGAATAAAGGAATATAACTGTGTTTTAATGAAGTGACTTAATATCTTTACGTAACTCAAATAACTAAATTAATACAAGTATTATTTTAAATTATAATTAAATTCTAAAACGAGTAAATTGAATAATTTCTGCATAGAATCTCATAATGCATAGTCGTCTTTCAGTGGAGACCGAAGAAAAACAAGTGAATCGTTAAATGTAGTCTAGAATGCGTAAAAGCGGAGCCATTAAGGCATCATTAAGCCTATTATTCCGCCCACACACATACAAAACACCGCTTTCTCTCTCTCTCTCCTTCTATTTATTTAACATAAATAGCGGCAATAATAGAAGCCGTGTAATAATAGCGCGACCAGAACGGTTTTGCCGCCTCCCTTTGTTTTAAATTTAGTTAGTGGTTGCAACACAAATACAAAAAACATAAACAAACTGAAAGCAAAATATAACAGGCAAATAATTGATATGAAAGTTAAAAAGAATGTAAGAGAAAATATTATATACAGGGTGAGTTTTTTTCATGTTCCTTATGGGGATCTCGGAAATTATAAGAGATAGAGAAACGGTTTACGAGTTTTACGAGCTAAATAAAAATACATTTGAACATTTTTCGAAAAAGTCAAGGGTAACTAGATATTTTGAAAAATGTGAAAATTGTCGATTTTTTCAAATCGATTTTTCTCAGTTATTAAGAGAGATAGAAAAAACCATAATTGGCAAAGTTTTTGTTAATTTTACACTGAATAATAAAATGTTATCAGATTTTTTTCTATCGACATTAGTTTTCGAGATAAAACACAAACTTACCCACTGAACACGGAAACATTTTTTATCGTTGCACGAATATTGAACATGACACTAAAATAAAAATGTTATTAAAAATATTTCAACAAAGTTTTAGCAACATTCCAAACATTGTATAAACGTCTTCCGCGCAATATTCATTTAAAGATATTACCTAAATATTAAAAATGATACTAATATTCAACATTCTTTTCTAACGTTTCAAAAATATTGCGGCAAAGCAACACAACGTTGTATAATCATTACAATTTGACTTTTATGCACCATTGTACTGTAAACATTGGATAAATATTGAAAATATTAACATTGCATTTTTAACATTGTATAATTGTTGAAACTGTTCCTGTAATGCAGCATTATTTCATGGACATTGAACATACAGGGAGTTTTTCTTTTAAGTATACATATCCCAATTAGATGCTGTAAATCTTCAAATATTCGTTGTTTTTTAAAAGAGTTTAATTTAAACGAGTGTTTTCTACTCCCAGATTAAGCATGAAGTAAAATTTCGAGTTTAGAAAAGCCCCGTGTAGAAAAACGCGCCACGCGTGTAAAACGCTAACTAATAGTAAAGTTCAAAGAATACTGATCAGTTATGCACATTTGTAATTTATAGCGTTATTGAATAAATCTTTAATAAACTTGATGCAGAACGAGATTAGTCATAAATTACCTTCAATATTTATTAATAGTTTGGGCTATTCTCGTAATTTACCTTCAAACTTGAGGTAGAACGAGGCTAGCCTTATAAATTACTTTCAATATTTATTTAACGTGTGGGCTAGCCCGTAATTTACCCTTAAACTTGAGGCACAACGAGGCTAGCCTCATAAATTACCTTCAACTTTAATTAAACGCATGGGCTAGCCTCGTAAATTACACTTAATCGTTAATAAACTTGATGCAGAATGAGGCTAGCCTCTTAAATAACCCTCAATCTTTATTAAACAAAGTGGGCTAACCTCAATCTTTAGTAAACTTGAGATGGAAGGAGGCTAGCCTTATAAATTAACCCTAATATTTATTAAATACGTACACTGTTCTTGTTTATTTATTTATTCAGGGGTTTGCCCATTTTTACATTAACTATACAAAAAAATTATTAATGTGAACAGGAATAAAATAAATTGCATAAGTGAAAAGAAATATAACCTAAATGTATAGTGCATAATGTATCAATATGAAATAAAACCAAAAACACCAAAAATACACAATCCTATAAATATAAACTTAAAAGATATACATAATAGCATAGAACAACTTACTATCCTAAAACAAAACAAAAACAAAAACAAAACCATGCTGAAAACAATAATAACCACAGATGCCATTCACATACTTTCAAAAAATATTGAAAAAATCAGTTACATTCAAACTTAATAGGAAACTTCTAAAACGTATATGATTAAATGAAAAAATTGGGAATGATGCCGTAGAATTTAGTTTATTACCCAATCGCATAATCCTGCCAATGGGGTTATTTTGGCCATAGTTCGTTCTAGAAAACTTAGATCTAAATATAAACTTCGTTCTAGTATGAACATTTGTTGCCCAAAAATTAATTGATTCTAATAATTCATGACAAACAATGCGACTGTTTAACAGGTTGTATAAAAAACAAACATCTGCAATGATGTTTGTGAAAATGTTAAATTTATAATTGAAATTTACTTCTACTCTTCCACTCCCAGACTAAGCATGAAGTAAAATTTCGAGTTTAGAAAAGCCCCGCGTAGAAAATTTACTTCATGCGCCACGCGTATAAAACGCTGATTTCAATTGAAGTTCACTTGTTAACAACACTTTGGTGTTTTCAGAGTTTAAGGGCACTGGGTACTTAGGTATTGGGATAGTGCACCCCCCCCCCCCTAGACTATACATTATTTTTTGTAAGACAGTTTTTTATAAATATTACATTAAAAATACGAGAGACACATTCCTATTACGTTCACTTAATTGCTGTACACCGGGTTGTATACAATACGGATTCTATGCATTCATCGTATGCAACTTAATATACATACAATTGTTGGATTGCATACAATAACAGTAATTACTCGCGTTGCATGGGCGTTGCTTTTTCAACGGTGGAGCAACATTTTTCTTTGAATGTTAGCATGCAACGTTCCTGCCGACAGACATTCAGCGTTTATGCAATGTTTTTTTCAACATTCGTGCAACTTAAAACACAACGTTTCGTGTTACGCGGCAACATTGATGCAACGTGTCATGCAGCGTTTCTTTGCTCAGTGGAAACATTTTTTTTAATAGAAACCATAGTTGGCTATGTCATCATTAAAAAAAATAACTAAGTTAAATTTCAAAAAGTTATAAGAAAATAGACAACATTTTAAAAATTTTATATTTATTATCCGGATACCATAAGCCACAAATGCAGCTCAATACAATATTGTTACAAAGTGTAAAAAATCGATTCATTCAGCTAGTTATACAAAACAATGTGCTTTAAACATTTTACCGTATATTATCTTATTTTATCCATTGAAATAACATTTTGGATTAGTAACATTCATTGAATGATCTTTTCTAGATTTATAAAAGGGGTAATTAGTTAAATGCAGTACATTCTAACTAAGTAACCCCTTTGTAAATCTAAAAAAAATAGCTCTAACATTACCCCTTTCGCTCGGCTGGAATTGAATTAATGCAGTCATTAAGGCTAAACAAGAAAAAAAAAGCAAAAAGGGGGAAAGGCTGGAAAATCTTTTTTTCTCGGTCGTAAGTTTTCCATCACCTGAATGGAAACAGAATGGGCGTGTTTGGCGTGGGTGGAAAAAAGCGGAAGGCGGAAATATGACCGTTATTTTGATTAAGACAGATACTTATGGCGGCTATTTACATTTTTATGCCATTACTTTTATCAGTAACAGCCGCAGACCACTCGGTGGCCGGGGACAAAAAGGGGTTGGGGATTCAAATGGGCGGTCGTAATAGCGACAGTAATTGCTCGAGTAAAAATTGCCGAGGGAGGACGTGTCCAGTTTTTTTTCTCTTTACTAATTGTATGGTGTGATATTAAAAATTTTTCGACAAACGGATTTTGTAAAGATTTAAATACAGGGATAGCCGCAATAAGTGTTGTGCAAGTCACGAGCGCAAAACGACCTGTAAAATTGCGAATTTTTTTAAATCAATATTATTTTGAAAATATGATTATTTTAAAAAGCCAAATGTAAATTACGTCAGGACGTTTTAAATGATAGAAATACATTATCATATAATTATTACTATATCAAATATTTTTCAATAATTATTCAAGCTAAATGGTGTTACACTCCGATTACTGAATCCAGTCACTTATGCGGCATACCAACATTTCTCGAACAGAGAAACATCCGCCTCAAAATAAGTAATAAATATAAAATAATAATAATAAAATTACGCCCAGCAACTCTCAGTTGTGCCAGATTGGAGGTTTTTCTTCCCAAATTGGGGGTAAATTTAGATTTTGGGTTGTTTCTTGGGACACTACGAACAATAGGGGATTTTTGGTGTGCATATTTTATATAAACATGTAAAAGTAACGATAATACAGAATAATATAAATTACTTAATTGTTTATTTCGAGTTCAGAAAAGACTGAAAAGTAGGCTTAGTTGTGCAGTGAAGCGCACCAACCAATCTAAATTAAAGAGATTGGAAAAATGTGCAGATATTTCAAAACTATACTTGGCAAAACTGTCCAATGTTATCAGCTTCCACTTTCTCATGTTCATCAAAGTGACTGAATTAGATAATTGACCTATTAAAATAACAAATTTGGTGCTACTTCCGGTGGAACCAGAAGTGATATAAAGTTGAAAATATTTCACATAAGGAGAACTGATTCAACCGTATGACAAGGATTTTTTTTCAAATTTTTAGTGCAACGGCAACCCCAGAAACTTTTAACGAACGGTTTAGCGTAGACACCCTGTAGAAAATAAACTAACATAATTTAAATTTTTACAAAGTTTGGTCGTTTGGTATATTGTGCATACTGAATTAAGTAAATATTGAGCGCAAGATAGTTTAAAAGTCGAAAATAGATATCAGTATTGCAAACTTATATTTAAAATATCTATAAATATTTATTTTAAATATAGTAAATCGGGATTCAAGTATTCTTTAATAACTGCAATGAAAGTAACACCTGCATTTAAAAATCAAAGAACTGATCTAATAAAATATAACAATTTTGTTATGAAGGAGCCTACGCTTAAACGCCCTGTATGTAAGGGTATACGTTGCGTGTAAATTATGCGGGTTCTCGTAACACAAATAAATAAAAATCGTGGAGTGCTGGCGTAGGAAATTGCCCAGTAATTTAGTCATTATCGTGTAAAGCTCGAAAAAAAAATGTTGCAGAATGTTTATTTTTAGCACGAAAATTACTTTATGATGTGTTTAGAAACACAACGATCCGACGTTTAGCGCCACTATCGATAATTGGCCTAGCGCACAAATTACGCCCACGCTTTAATGATACTAACCTAGAAAAGAAAAACGTATACTCGTTTATAGGAGTAAAATATTCATAGATGACTTATATAGATACTAAGAAAGAATGTAACGTGTAATCCAACAAGGGTGCAACATTAAAGTTACCCGGTTTTTTCTTTTAAATCAAGTATGCTGTACTCTAATGATATCAAATCGGCACATCCCTGTTGTTGAAATGGATTGTTACACAGTGCAACAACGCTTATTTTTATTTATGAAAACCTCCTTTTAATATAGGGAAAGTTTAGCGAAAACTGTTCGTAGATTTCGCGTAAATGTCTGTCAAGAAAACCTCTTCGCAACATAATAATAGAATGATGAATTAATTTCCACTTAACCCGTGGTGAAACATATTTAATTAATACGCTTTGATTAAAACACTTGGTTTGTTTCACTGATTTAACATATTACTGGCATAAAAACGAATCTATAGAAAATAAACTAACATAAATCAGTGAAACAAACCAAGTGTTTTAATCAAAGCGTATAATAATAGAATTTCTGTGGCCTGAGTTGACCGCTATGGAAGTAGATAACATGTGGATTTAGCAAGACGGAGCAACTTGTCAACAATCCACTTGTTGCAACAGAGATTTCCGTACCGTGTTATCCATTAGGGGGCAAAAATAATTAGATTTTAGATTGTAGCCTTTTGTGAAGTCTTTACTTTAAATCAGTGTTTTATACGCGTGGCGCATGGAGTTTCAAAGAGCCTGTACATTTCTTAGCTTTTCTAAATCAGGAATTATACCTCACGTTTAATCAAGGATTGGAAACAATCATCAAACAGTCGTATTAGAATTTTAACTTTTTTTTGGTTAACTTTTAACGTGCTAATGTTTTAAATTTAGATTATTCGTAAAATTGTTGCATATAAATGAATGATTTTAACAACACAGTAGACTCGTTATTTCTTTTACATACACACTAAAACATTCCGCTTAAATAAGGCAATAATAATTTAATATCTTCCATTAAAACGAACATAAAAATAAAACCAACCACCTGTCATCCCAGGAAACCATATCCCCCCTCTTTTATCAAATTTATACACTGTCACCAGTTTATGTGTGTGTATTCCTTTTTTTTATTTAGCTCTCTTTTTTGTCAGTGGCTTATTAGGGGTTGATATTTATGCGTCGTAAAGTGGTGCGAGGCGGAGGGCGCCATAAAACGGGCCTAAAAAGCTCGCGTGATAATGACCGATGGCCATTACCCCCTTCGCTCCTTTCCCATCCCCACATCCCCCCTTCTCGACCGGTAAATCCTCCGTCCATGGAAAATTTATGCCGTAAACGCGGTGGACCAAACGAGGATTAAATTTATGTACGTTTTCACGTGTGAATTGCGTCATTTACACGGACGTCCATTAAAGTATTTACAGCCCCTTTTGGTTTACTTAATTATGGAAAATTCTAAAGGGGTTTAATATGCATGTATGGATATTATAGTGTATAAACTATTATTATTACATTTAGAGCGGTCGATTTTTGCATAATGTCTAAATTTTTGAGAAAATGGAACATGTTTATGGCACTTGAATATTGAGACCATTTATTATTTAAGTAGTTTTTATTCCTTTCAATATTCATTTTAGTAAATATACAGTACCCGTTGCATATTAGAGCTGGAACGAATCGTCGAAAAGGAAGGATTTAAACCCCGAATCCGACTATGATTCGAATCACAAATACTCGAATAAAGAATTTGTAAAAGAAAAATATAATTCGATTCCAAGATTCGAATCCTGATTCGAATTTCGATTTACGGATACAAATCCTTTAAATTAAACTTTAATTTTTGCAACCATTTTTTTTTTTTTTAGTTAATCTCCAAGTTTTTATTAACAGAATATTCAAAACCTAATTATTTATTATTAACACTGAACATCATTGATAAATATTAACTATCTGATTCCGTGTTATTTGTATAAAAGATGTGTTTTTAAACTTTACACTAAATCAATGGTTTATATGCGCGGCGCATAAGTAAAATTTTAAAATGAAAAAGGCCTAAATTTGGACGCTACACGTCCAAATCTAAACGTTTAGGATTTTCTAAACTCAAACTTTTACTCTATTGTTTAATCTGGGAGTGGAAACAATCGTGTAATAATAATAAAAAAGAAAACAATTATAGGTATCACTTTTACTTTAAATATATATATTTTTTTAAATTTGTCGTTTAGTTTGGATGCAATTGAATTTGATTAATTATTTTTTACGAAAAATATACACGTAGGTTTTTTGAACTGTATACATACTTCTTTTAAGTATACATACCCCAATACACTATAAATTCTCAGATATTCGTAGATATTCGTTGAAAAGATTTCAAATTGAAGCTTTAAAAGAGTGTTTCCCACTTCCAGATTAAGCTTGAAGTAAAATTTCGAGTTTAAAAAGCCTAAAAATTCGGTTTGGTCGCTCCGCGAAGCGGGCCGACCAGACCAAATTTTCAAGCTTTTCTAAACTCAAAATTTTACTTCAAGTGCCATGCGTATAAAACACTGATTTCTTATTAAATTCAAAATATACTACTAAAGCTAAAGATATATATCTTGGACTTTACAATATTTTACTGTTTTATACTAGTGGCGCATGAAGTAAAATTTCGAGTTTAGAAAAGCCTGAAAATTTGGTTTGGTCGCCCCGCTTAGCAGAGCGACTAAACCAAATTTTAAGGCTTTTCTAAACTCGAAATTTTACTTCATGCTTAATCTGGGAGTGGACAACACTCGTTTGTAACGTCAACTTGAAGCCATTTAAAAAAAAAACGAATATCTGAAGATTTAGAAAAATTTCCTGTACTCGGATGTATATAGATAAAAAAACTCCCTGTACATAAATCCGAACATATATAATTAAATATTTTTTTGTTTGTGAAAATTGTACATTTTTAGAAATGTTCATTTAGAACATGTTGTCTTATTTGATAATGCTTGTTATATATAGAACATCTTTATTAAGACAAATACAATACAATAATATATATATATAGGGTTAGTCTGTCTAGGCTATCGAGAGGTCTGTCTGCCCTTCTTTGTTATTTTGACGATTTTTTTGAAAATTTTAGAATAATATAAAATATAACAAAATAATTTCATTTAAAACATTTTATCTTATTTGATATTTTGTTATTTTGACGATTTTTGCTAATTTTGTAGAATATTGTATAACATTTATAACACGATTTGTTTAAAATCACTTTTACGAATTTCATCGATTTACAAAAATGTTATACTTATTAAAAATATTATAGTTTTTTAAACAAGCTTGAAGTCTTTTGACAATTAGTGATATATTTAGTATTAATCCGATAATAAAAAAAAACTACAGACGCCCATAGTTAAATAAAGTCTTGAATCTTCAAGGCGTTCACTTTGTTCTTCGTTAAATAAAGTTTTATCAATATAACTAGAAATATGAAAACGTGCGATTTTTATTTTCAGATCAAAAATTTGCATGGAAATACCGGATTATGATAGAATCAATAAAGATAATAAAGAAATAAATACATTTTGTACCAGAGCTGGGATGAATCCTCAAAAACAGAATTCGAATCACGAATTCGAAACACCTAATATGATTCGAATCACGAATACTCGAATAAAGGATTCGTAAGTGAAAAATATGATTCGAATCAAAGATTCGAATCCTCATTTTTAAATCACGGATACAAATCCTTTAAAAATAAATTTGAATCTATTATTTGCAACTAGTAACATTTTATTCCATCAGTTTCTATTAACAAAAATGTTCATTTACCGCCTAAATATCTGATCAATTAATGATGATATATGTGTTATTGAACTTTATTTTTAATCAGTGTTTTATACGCGTGGCGCATGAAGTAAAATTTCGAGTTTAGAAAAGCCCCGCGAAAATTTGTCTCGGGTCGCTGCGCGACCCTCGACAAATTTTCTACGCGGGGCTTTTCTAAACTCAAAATTTTACTTTATGCTTAGTCTGGGAGTGGACAACACTCGTTCTTAGAAGTTTCAAATTAAAGGATCGCTCTAGATTACTAAGTTTATTACCATTTTACAAAGGCTACAGCTCGAAAGACCAATCATGGTCTTCGGAAATCGAAGTTCTACAGGGAATCGAAGTTTCTTTACAAGAAAACTACGAATATCTGAAGGTTTACAGGATGGATAGGAAACAAAACATCCAATTTTGAAAAAATATCGAAGTTGGGTTGGTTTTCAGTGCGTTTTTAACTTCACTTTAAATCAGTGTTTTATACGCGTGGCGCATGAAGTAAAATTTCGAGTTGAGAAAAGCCCCGCGAAAATTTGTCTCTGGTCGCTGCGCGACCCTCGACAAATTTTCTACGCGCGGCTTTTCTAAACTCGAAATTTTACTTCATGCTTAGTCTGGGAGTGGACCGTCAAGATTTTCTACATGTCGAGATTTTCGATATTTCTAGATTTTTGTCGATTTATTCACAGTTTGTTATTATATAAAATGCAACTTTAATATTAAATAAATACGGTTTTTCTTAGAAATAGAATATTCACCCATTTAGAGCCAAGCAAATTATAAAGTTAACTCTAAAAGTTAATTTTAGGTAAAATTTTGCATCTTTTTCTATGATTTCAATGAATGATTTATTATATTACATACGTCGATTTTATAAAAGAGTTAAAGTTCAAACGAGTGTTGTCCACTCCCAAACTAAGCATGAAGTAAAATTTCGAGTTTAGAAAAGCCCCGCGTAGAAAATTTGTCGAGGGTCGCGCAGCGACCCGAGACAAATTTTCGCGGGGCTTTTCTAAACTCGAAATTTTACTTCATGCGCCACGCGTATAAAACACTGATTTAAAGTGAAGTTGAAAATGCACTGAAAACTAACCCAACTTCGATATTTTTTCAAAATTGGATGATTTCTTTCCTATCCATGCTGTAAACCTTCAGATATTCGTTGTTTTCTTGTAAAAAAACTTCGATTCCCTGTAGTCCTTCGGTCTCCGAAGACCATGATTGGTCATCTGAGCTGTAGCCTTTGTAAAATGGTAATAAACTTAGTAATCTAGAGTGATCCTTTAATTTGAAACTTCTAAGAAGGAGTGTTGTCCACTCCCAGACTAAGCATGAAGTAAAATTTCGAGTTTAGAAAAGCCCCGCGTAGAAAATTTGTCGAGGGTCGCGCAGCGACCCGAGACAAATTTTCGCGGGGATTTTCTAAACTCGAAATTTTACTTCATGCGCCACGCGTATAAAACACTGATTAAAAATAAAATTCAATAACACATACATCATCATTAATTGATCAGATATTTAGTCGGTAAATGAACATTTTTGTTAATAGAAACTGATGGAATAAAATGTTACTGGTTGCAAATAAATTTTCACGGGGCTTTTCTAAACTCGAAATTTTACTTCATGCGCCACGCGTATAAAACACTGATTTCAAGTGAAGTTGAAAATATACTATTAAGGTTGGAAATGTTTCATGATTAAGTAACCAAATATGCATTCACAATTATTTGAATTATTCGAAAATTTAAATATTTATATTCAAATATGAATAATTTGGTGATTGAAATATTCATATTAGAATATTTAACTATTTGAATTAATCGAATTCGAATCCCAGCCTTAACAGCGATGATTCGAATTATTTGGGAGGATTTGAATCCGTGTATGAGGAGTCGAATCCCTTTATAAGGATTCAAATCCTTTTATAAGGATTCGAATCCTTTTATAAGAATTCGAGTCCTTTTATAAGGATTCGAATGAACTACGTCTGGATTCGAATACGAATTTTCTTAAAAAAATGTAACGAATCCGGATCACGAATCCGTTTTCACTAAAGTATTCGAATACCTCATTTGAATCCTCTAAAAGGATTTAAATCCGGGAATCGAATCCTGAATGATTCGAATCCTGCCCAGCTCTGTTTTGTACAACAGTCACAAAAAATCGACCCACTTTTCTACAAAACTTCAGATGCTCAAAGTTGACAAAAGTTTGATAAATACAACTGAATTTATTAACAACTGCAGTTTATCTTTTTCTAATCTGAGATTATCAAGGACACGACAGATTTTGCTAAAATGAAAAAGTCTTGTATGAAATTACAATTAAAGTTGAAAAAATATCGACCAATGCTTAACACAATCATAGACGCTCAGTTGAATAAAATATTATCAATTTAACAAAATATCTTAAGAAATACAATTTATTTTTTAATGATATGAGATCATCGTGAAAACCTCAGATTTTAATAAGTTTTATAGAAAAAATTGTACTAAAGTTATATCAATTTAACTGAATTTAATAAAACGTACAGCTTATCATTTACTAATCTGAGATTATTAAGGTAACATCAGATTTTGATAAAATAATTAGAGATTGCTAAGAGAACATAAGGAATAATGATAACTCTGTAAATGCTAATTATATTAGACCGATTACAACTGCTGGTAAGAACATGTACTATGATCGCTTAAGTAATGTTGATTGGAACTTTTTAAACTCAAATTATAACTGTGATATTAAAGCTAGTCAATTTCTGAATGTTTTAATCAGTAATTTTAAAATATCTTTCCCCAAACGTTTGGAAAAAAGAAGCAAACACCTACTCCGAAATGGTTTTGTAGCGAACTAAAACAAATGAGAGAAATACTTAATCTAGTCAATGAAAATTATCAAAATAATCCTACTGACCAACTAAAATCATTGTGGGCCGATCTCGCCAGTGATTATAAGCATGCAATTGAAATTTAAAAAAAGCAAGCCAATGATACATATATATAACAAACCCCAAATAATATTAAAAGGATGTGGAATTTAATCAACCTAGAAAGATCAAATGTTAATAACACTCAATCTCCAGCAACAAATAAAACTGCTGATGATTTCAATACATTATTTCTTCAAGTAATTGATGAACTAATTAGAGAGTTCCCGAATATAAATAATGTGGCTTAAAATACTAGAACCGTAAGCGATACTTCATTTCAATTTACGGAAGTATCATGCATTACTGTAAGAGATTTAGTAGCAAGCATTAAGAATAAGTATTCGAGAGACATATATGACTTATCACCATCCTTAATTAAAGCGGTAACTGACGTAATAATACACCCTTTAACAAAACTCATAAATATGTGCATACGGGAAAATTGTTTTCCGAGCAGTTTTAAAATTTCTAAATGTATACCCATACATAAAAAAGGTGATCCGGATAATATGAACAACTATCGACCCATCTCAATCATACCAGTCATCTCAAAAATGTTGGAACTGTTGCTCTATGGACAGCTGGCTGATTATTTTGAGAGTAATAACCTGCTTTCAAGTAATCAGTTTGGATTCCGTAGAGCCAAATCAACTGTGCATGCCATGACAGAATTTATTGATGGTATATTGAATGGTCTGGAACAGAAACATCATGTTTTAATAAATTTCATGGATCTATCAAAAGCGTTTGATTGTGTTTCACATAAAATTTTAATCAATAAGCTATATGGCTACAATATGTCCACCTCTAGCTGCCAATTAATTGCATCATACTTGAATGATAGGAAACAAATTGTCATAGTGAACAATCAGAGATCAAGGGGGGTAGTAATATCACACGGTGTACCGCAAGGATCACATTTGGGACCTCTTATTTTTAATCTATATTAATGATTTCTCCAACAACCTCTCTAAATATGGAAATGTATCAATAGTGCAATTTGCGGATGACACATCAATATCAATAAAAGATACATCAATTGATGAAGTCATAGCAACTGAACATCAAGTAAGTCAACAATCCAAGTGCTGGTTTAGAAATAACAATCTAAGCATGAATAACCAAAAAACTGTTAGATTATTATTCTCGCTGAGAGATCATGCAGAACAGACGGCTGTAAACTCAGCTAAGTTTCTTGGAATACACATTGACCAAAATCTTAAATGGGATGTCCATGTCAATGATCTGGCAAAAAACTGACAAAAAATATGTACTTACTGAGGAACCTAAGGAGGTGCCTCTCTAAGGAAATTGTTAGAACAGCATATTTCGCACTTTGCCATTCATTGCTATCATATGGTTTGCTGGTATGGGGTCACTCGGCTGCTGCTAAAAGGATATTTTTCCTGCAACGCAAAGCAGTGCGAATTATTGCAAACCTGGGATACTGCGACAATTGCAAACCCGCTTTCATTGAACTGGGTATCTTGACATTACCAAGTCAATACATTTTGCACTGCTTAATATGGGCGAAGCAAAATCAGGCAGAGTATTCCGTTAATGGTGAATACCACAATTACAATACACGGAACAATGAGCAGATGAGGCAAGTGTACAGTAGACTTAAATTAACACAATTTCATATTTTATAAAATATTTGTCTGTTGTATATATCATAGTTTATCTCACTATATTGTTTTTTATCTCATGTTGTTAATGTGTCTTTGTTTAGATGTATTTTTATCTATTAACTTAATTTTTTTATCTATTATTTTATCTTTTAACGTACTGTATGTCGTACAAATTGTGTTTTGTTTGTTTATACTTTTTTAATTATTTATTCATTTAACTTAGCATTAGATACTAAACCTAACATTATTTCGCACGCCACCAAAAAAAAAAAATAATAATAATAAACAGACCACGGGGTTCGCAAAACATTGCATCACGGCTAATCACTTTTTCAGCTCAAACGACTGTAAAATGTTGCATTCGGGTAATAAGGGATTAGTTTTGAATTATCGGGAGGGTTTAGAAATAAGTAAAGCCATAAAGGCGGGAAAAACGTGGTCAATGACAACGAGACCTTTGGAATTCCCCGATAATTAGAGCGCTTATTACCTAAAATGCCGACATCTAGTATATATAATCAATTTTGCTCTTTTGTACACCATTCTTGAAAATGGCATTAAGCCGAAACTAGTTGAAAATAATACAATTTATTAGTAAAACAAACCAAGTGAATATCAATCAAATACCTATATATTAAAAAAAAATCACATCGTAATTGGATTTATATATTATAGACCTGTGTAAACTTCTTGTAATGCACTAATAAATGAAATGAAATTAAATTAAAAGCACTTTGTGCGAATCGACCTATTTAAAATAAAATTAGTAGACTAGATTTTACAATTTTCTTTATCGGGTCTAACACTATCAAATAAAATATTAGGTTTTGATAAAATCTATTTTTTTAACGTCTGAATTTCAATTTCGTTATTAAAGTGAATCATTTATTTAAAAATGAGATAAATTTACATTTTTTGTCTTTAAATTGAATTGCTTGTTACAAAATTGTAATTCCTATTATTTTGTATTATACGAAATAATTTAATGACATCGGCATATAGTAGAATATGTTTATAAGTTTTTATAACATTGCAATTTAGACAATACTTACGGTACTCAACGACTTTAACATTTTCAGTAAATTCTATAAATATTCTCGATTATTATTGACTTTAAAAATTTTCAAGATTTCTATAATTGTTGACAGTATTAGTATTTTTTTTCATGATTTCTTATTTTAATCTGCTTTAACAATATTGATATTTTTTTCATGTTTTCATGATTCTTATGAAATTGATATTTTTTATAATTTCTGTAAACTATATTATTTTACACGATTAATTTAAAAATCATTAGGTTTAGTGATTTGGTCAATAAAAAAAATCCATATCTTTTTGCTAAAAAGAAAAAACATTTTCCTAACATTTACCGACAAATAAAATTCTTTGCATTTTCCCGTTTTTCCAGTTGGTCGCCACCCTGTATAAAAACATTCAATTTGAGCATTTCGAGTTTAGAAAAACCTTGATTCAGGCTTATACGCCACGCGTATAAAACACTGATTTAACGTTTATAACCGCCCTAAAAAAATGTCGAATCTTTTTGTAAGTATTCGAATCCTTTTATAAGAATTTAAATTATCTAAATTTGAATTCGAATACGAATCGTCCTAAACAAATGTAACGAATCCAAATCACGAATACTTGTAAACTGAAGTATTAGAATACCTCTTTTGAATCCCCTAAAAGGGAATGATTCGAATTCTGCCCAGCTTTGTTGTAAATGCTATACAATTTCAAGCATTCTTTCATTTAATAAAAGCGTTCATTTTAAATCTTTCAACAAGTGTTTCCACTCTTTGAATAAGTTTTAAGTAAAATATCAAGTTTAGAAAAACCTGTAAATTTGGCTTGGTCGCGAAACGGAGCGAACAATCCAAATTTCTAGGCTTTTTTAAACTCGAAATTTTACTTTATTCGCCACGCGCATAAAATACTGATCTAAAGTCAAGTTCAAATTATACTGCTTAAGTGTGATATCACATTCCTAAATGTTAAAAATGTTTATTTTGTCTAACAAAATCTTGGGCTTTCAAAGTTCGAGCAATTTGCTTTAAGATATGTATGTATAATAAAATGAAAAAATCCGACAGCAAATTTCTCCAGTCGCATGAATTTTGGATGATTTGGTTACACAAAATAAACATTTTTAATATTTATTGAAGTGCAATCAAACTCAAACAGTCCATTTTTAACTTCACTTGAAATCAGTGTATTAGACGCCTCGCGCATGAAGTAAAACTTCGAGTTTAGAATAGCCCGAAAAACCAAATTTGCAGGTTTCTCTAAACTCAAAGACACTTGTTAGAAGCTTTAAACTGAACGCTTGTATAAACAAAAATTGACTTTATATAATTGGAAGTGTTTTATTATCAAAGAATCACGTTTGGTTTGATATTGTTTAAAGTGAAAGTGATATGTGATATTTTAACTGTTATTTATCGAGGGTTTTCAGGGTTTAAAATATTTTAAAGTATTTTTACTTTGCTTACATTATTTTTAAATATTATTTTAAATATATGTTTAATTTCCCACTTAACTTGTGGTAAAACATTTTTGAAATATTTCGGGAACTAGTGAGACAAACCAAGTGTTTTAAATATCCAGAATTATTATTTTAAAGTTTAAATTTCGTCATCTTTCAGTTAAATAGTTAGTTGTAGAGTTTTTGATATACAGAAAGTAAAAACTTACAAACACCTATAGTCTGTTTAAAAACTAGAAGGAGTGTGTGCCAAAGCCCAATTTACACTATAAAAAGTTACCAGAAATATCACTAGATACATTTGGCGGCAATTTTAAATAATTTCATAATTACTCTTTAAATAAAATCAAATATCCATTTTGTACTTCTTAATTGTGGTTAAGTATTTTCTTTTCCATCATCGTCAGTTCAATTAAAATGCTCGCCATTTATTTGTGAAATAAAACATATTTACATAATGTTCATAATATAATATGGAATTTATATAATAATGAGTCTCTATCAGAGCTGGGACGAATCCTCGTAAAAAGGATTCGAATCACGAATCCGAATCACCTAATATGATTCGAATCACGAATACTCGAATAAAGGATTCGTAAGAGATAAATATGATTCTAATCGAAGATTCAAATCCTGTTTTTTCGAATCACGAATACAAATCCTTTAAGAATAAATATAATTTTATTATTTTTTTGCAACCATTAATATATAAATATTGTTACCAGTTGTTTTAACAAAAATATTCAAAACCTATTTATTATTACCACTGAACATCGTTGATAACAGACTAAATATCTGACCTCCTGTTACTCTGGTTAAAGATGTATTTGTGTGTTTCTGAACTCCACTCAGTGTTTAGTACGCATGCCGCATGAAGTAAAATTTCGAGTTTAGAAAAGCCCGAAAATTTGTCTCGGGTCGCGCAGCGACCCGAGACAAATTTTCGGGCTTTTCTAAACTCGAAATTTTACTTCATGCTTAGCCTGGGAGTGGAAACACTCGTTTAAAACTTAAAATATTATAAAATCGACTAATGCCTAATGCCTGAAACTGAATATCATTAAAACCGGGAAAGTCAGAGAAAAGTCATGGAATTATATTCAAATTGACCAAAACAAATAAATTTGTCAAAATCTGCAGGCAAATTACAAAACACGTAAAAATTTATAAAATTAACTTAAATATTGGCAAGAACAATGAACAACTGGGGATATTTTTAGTTTAATAACAGAATGGGGGTTTCCCATAGAAGAAAGTTTTATTAAATACCCAGGGAAAAAATCTTTAGTCAGGGAAATGTCGGAAAAATGTAACATTTCAGACCATGGCTACCATGTCAGTTTTACTTCAAACAATATTAAACAAAATTTTGGAAACTAGATTATTATCTTTAAAAACATTTTCAGTCATTTAATGTTCTTATCAAAGTGTTCACTTTAAAGTTTCGAACGAGCGTTTCCACTCCCAGACTAAGCATGAAGTAAAATTTCGAGTTTAGAAAAGCCCCGTGAAAATTTGTCGAGGGTAGCGCAGCGACCCGAGACAAATTTTCTGGGCTTTTCTAAACTCGAAATTTTACGTCATGCGCCACGCGCATAAAACAGTGATTTAACGTGAAATTTGAAAACACACAAAAAACATTTTTCATGTTATTCCTCACAATAAATTCGAATTATTTTTGACGATTCAAATCCTTTTGTAAGTATTCGAATCCTTTTACAAGGATTCGAATCTTTTTATAAGGATTCGAATCACCTACATTTAGACTCGAATATGAATTCTCTTAAAAAAATGTAACGAATCCGGATCACGAATCCAGTTGAACTAAAGTATGCCTCTTTTGAATCCTCTAAAAGGATTCGAATCCTGAATGATTCGAATCCTGCCCAGGTCTGGTCTCCATCTTACTTAAAATTGATTTGTTTTATAAAACTATACAAGGTAGAACGACTCATCTTCGGCATGCCTGCATGATCGTTTACTTCTTTTAAAACTTTATTCACAGTTGGCAGTTCATTTTATAGAAGAAACTATGCACGGATATTTTCACTACGTCATCAAAACTTGTCCAAGCTGTTTAGGGCTACAAATGTCTTCGGATTTCGTATATTCGCTAATGGTACGATAGACAGTGGAATTTACAACTCCTAAAAATTAAACATTTTATTATTTGATGCATATTCTAATGCTATTTGATAATTCACCTACTGGACCAACAATGTCGGATACAACAGCAGTAATTTTCATATGTAGATCATCTGTTTTCATCTGCTTATACAGAGAGTTTTATGTAACACTGAACATGCCAGAAAATATTCAATGTAAATTTTCCTATGTTCGATGTGTTCTGGGACGCATCAAAGCATTGAGTGCGATTTCATTGGCTCTGATTTTAGTAGTTCTAACGCAACTTACATTTAACGTCAAAATGAAATGTGTCATTCCTTAATCGCCTACATCACTAATGGAATATTAATATTAAACAGAAAAGAAAAATGATAAAGAGGAGAACAGATTTAGCTTAAATGCATAAATAATAGAAAAACAGATTCCTTTTACTTCCGTTTGCTAATATTTTAAGATATGTTTATTAGGGTGTTTCGAAAAAAATCGAAACAGCTGGCTCACCGCTTAAATTAAAGATTTTGGTCTACAATAAATGTGGGCAAAAGCATTTGCGATTGAAAAAATATTTAGAGGGTCCCCCGAGCCCCCAAACATGCCATTTTTGCCCTTTTTTAGATAATCGGCCAAAAACTTGCCTTATAGTCATCGGATCAAGGCGAATATTTTATATTTTGTGCCCAGATGAATATACTACAAGCAAAATATGCAAAACCTAACTTGGCGGTAGGTCTGGGTGAGCTACGAATTTTTTAAATAACTTTTTTCACAATTTTGAAGGTTTTTTTCAACTGTTTTGTTAAAAAGTGGGTTTTAACGACAAGAAATCAAGTCACACCCGCGATAATTTGTCCTGAGAAGTATATTGAATAATGTAATCATGCGAACTGCGTATCTCACCCATGTCCGATTATGTGGCATTATTATGTTTGTTTCTTAAAAAAACGTTTTAAATTAATGAAGAACTGGCTTACGCTAAATATTTCTTGCTTTCATTATAATAACTAGTTGTAAGCGTGCAACTGATGCTTTTGAGATCCATTAAATTCATAAATAACAACCTGAAATTCTGTGTATAACGCTCAGTATGGATTTTCCCACATTTTCGTTTAAAAATACAGTACATCAATTAATTATTAAATTTCATTTTGTTAAACAATATTTGGTTGAAACATGTGTTTTTTAACCTGCAATGGATTACACTAAATTCAAAGTCAGCAATCTTGTTTGATAACAACGTAGTCTTTTTTACTTTGGAATTTGTCGGGGGTCATGTCCAATAACTGAACGCGAAGCTTCTGTTACCATTTTGATGTGTCTTTCTACCGATTGAGTGTGGCATGGGTAATCGAGCAGTTTCTGTCGGTTGGAAATTTTTTAATCAGAGGAGGTTCAGAAACTTCGTTACAGTTTATCATGGACGTGTAATTCTGAGCCTCAAAATCTATGTCGGGTATTTTAAACTTTCGCAAGTTATCATTTGACGATTTTCGGCACTGCAAAATCTTGTTCATGGCATCTACTCTAACTTCCAATATATCGTCAACGACCATTGCCAAAAGTAAGTTTTCAGAGTGGGCGAAATATGCATTGCGTCTTATTACGGGATCAATGACTTGTTTCACTGTTGCATCCAGATTTCGAGACAGAGAAATAGATTTCCAGAGGTGAAGCGCACCGTTGTAACATTCTGGATTCGCTTTGATGGAAAACCATACTGGTGTGTAGACATTGATAATCAGATTAACAAGATTTTGCAAATTCGTTGAAGGCTCTGCAGTTGCTATGTACAGTCGCAAAATGCGGTTTGCTGCCGTAAGCCAACGAGAATGCGACATTTTTCCCGGAGTTCTGTTGCTTAAGTCTTCTGGACAATGACCTTTCGAAACTGCTTGGCTGATTTCGTAAAGGTATTGTTGATCTTTACTCAGGTTTCGCGAATCGATTTCAGGCAACTTCACTTCCGCTTCAACTAATTTAAACGAAACAACTGGTTTCTCTTCACAAGTCAATAAAGCTTTACTGATAGGACCAGAATACGTTGACGGGCCCGTTTTTCCACCGTCGTAATGTTCCAACAAATGCCGCAGTATCAATTCGTTGGCGTGCATTTGGCAAATGAACCAATGCAAAGGTGTCTGCAGTGAGATACGCAGTTCGCATGCTTACATTATTAAATATACTTCTCAGGACAAATCGCGTATGCAACTTGATTTCTTGTCGTTAAAACCCACTTTTTAACAAAAAAAGGTGAAATAACCCTTCAAAATCGTGAAAAAAAGTTATTTAAAAAATTCGTAGCTCACCTAGACCTAACGCCAAGTTAGGTTTTGCATATTTTGCTTATAGTATATTCATCTGGGCACAAAATATAAAATATTCGCCTTGATCCAATGACTATAAGGCAAGTTTTTAGCCGAATTTCTAAAAAAGGGCTAAAAATGGCATGTTTGGGGGCTCGGGGGACCCTCTAAATATTTTTTCAATCGCAAATGCTTTTGCCCACATCTATTGTAGACCAAAATCTTTAATTTAAGCGGTGAGCTAGCTGTTTCGATATTTTTCGAAACACCCTAATGTTTATACATTGCTTCAATTTCACTGAAGTTTATTAAGAACTTCGATTCAGCGTATTGTGTAAACCATTTGATCAGGACCACCCCAAGTACGTTACTTTGGGTGTACCAGCAAAAATTCCGTCACAAAACTGCCATTCGGCAGTTTTAAATATAATTATTCCAAATTTGAAGAGCGTGGCGAGGCAGGTTTGCAAGTACCGCACCTAGGTCTGCTGCCAGCACAACAACACTGGGGTGTTAGGTGTGCTGCTTCATTTGGCAAACATTTCAATTTTCATTTATTTGTTTACATAATACTCAATAGAGATAATGTAGGTGTATTTATTAATTTATTGAATGCGTAACTTACAATGAATTAAATATTTTCTTTAGGTAAATATGCATAAGTTATTCATTTTCCGACATTCGTTGTTTTTTTTTAAAGAGTTCAATTTGAAGCTTTAAACGAGTGTTTTCCACTCCCAGACTAAGCATGAAGTAAAATTTCTAGTTTAGAAAAGCCCCGTGAAAATTTGTCGAGGGTCGCGCAGCGACCCGAGACAAATTTTCTGGGCTTTTCTAAACTCGAAATTTTACTTCATGCACCACGCGTATAAAACAAAGATTTCAAGTGTAGTTCGAATATACATAAATTTCACAAAATTTTAATGTTTTATACGCGTGGCGCATGAAGTAAAATTTCGAGTTTAGAAAAGCCCAGAAAATTTGTCTCGGGTCGCTACGCGACCCTCGACAAATTTTCACGGGGCTTTTCTAAACTCGAAATTTTACTTCATGCTTAGTCTGGGAGTGGAAAACACTCGTTTAAAGCTTCAAATTAAACTTGAAAAAAAAACAAGGAATGTCTAAAGACTTACAGAAAATGTTTCACGACAGTATTAATCTTGATTGTGTTGAAATGCCGATGTCTTGCTTTGGATAAAAAAGTATGTTCCATATTCCCACACACTGCACTTATTATAAACGCACAAGATTTAATAACTGACATATTTTATTTTGACGTTACATGTACCCTATTTACATTAGTCCTAATTTGCATTAGAACTACTAAAAATCGTAACCAATAAAATCGCAGCCAGAAGAATGTAAATTGGGTTGACTATATTACCATTGGAAATCGTAGCCAATCACATTGCACTCAATGCTTTGAAGCGTCCCAGAACAAATCGAACATAGGAAAATGTACAGTGAACATTTTCTGGCATGTTCGGTGTTACTTAAAACTCTTTGTATATATTTATTATGCACTGTTTTTAAGACAGATATAAATGACTCAAATCCAACTTCTTACGCTTTTTTGAAGGTGAAGGTGATATTATCATCGAGCTTGTACAGAGTCCATAATCCATCATAACAATATAAACAAAACTAACTTTTAGCTATGCTAAAGAAACACCGCATAAAAGGTTATTACGAAACAAACAAAGTTGCAACTCGGTAACGCTTCGAATTAAGGTTATGTCAACTGTTGCATCTAATAATGACGTAATTAGCATAGTGTAAAATGGGCGCGCTCTCGGCCAATCAAAGTTGTACGTTTTGGCGCGTGAAACTTAAAACGCTCCTTCTAGTTATTAAACAGATTATAGAGCACCAATAAAATTACAGCACCCGGGATAGGAGCCCAAAATAAATTACTAATACTTGTAAATACAGTTACAATTTATACAATTTATAAACGAGTGCAATCGATATATATTTTTTGAATGTATGCATAAAATGTATACCAGTTTCACCTAAATGATTGTGATTAAATTTAATATTATATTACACGTAACTACATATTTATGTAAATAATTTATAATTTTCATTTATCGATTTTGTTTTAATAATGTTTTAGGAAGGGAATTGTGGGTGTAGGTGCGAGGGCTAGGATGATAATTCCAATTTACTGTGGGAACAAATATTTATCTGTTTACCCATCTAAAATAACGGACACACGTATTAAACACAAGGGTTGGCCAACGCCGAATTTTATCATTTTATGTAATCGCAAACGCACAGCGGTTGGTATTATAGTATTATTAGGGTTATATAAATATTAAAAAAATACACAGGAAGGATCAAGTTTAATTTTAGATGAAATCTTATATTTCCTGACAGTTGAAATTCTATGCACATAAAAATACATAAACGTGTAATAAAATATTCCAGGATGAAAGACTTTGGTCAATGTCTATTTTTTAATTCTATGAGTAGAATTATTTTTAAAATATTGCTTTATTGAACATATTTATACAGGGTGTTCCGTTAATGCAGGGAAATGGTGTAACCATAGATTCCTGGGATCAAAGTAGGATGATTTAACATAACTTATCTATACCCAAAAGTTAACAGCTAAGCCGGAATTGGTCTTCTAAGTTCAAAAAAATATTATTAATTTTATTGATAACAACTGAACGCTATATTCGATCCGACTAAAATTTATTATGGTTGATTATCATAATATAATACATCATTTCAGTTATTATGGTCATTATTGATTGACAGAAGTATAAAAAACAGTAGTACCACAACATAAAAACTAAAATATGTTTTTATTGGCGCACCGTATATAAATTTAAAAAATACATCTTGAAAGATTAGTTCATTTAAAAGCTTTTTTGTCTCTTAATCATTTGATATCTTGTACGGTTTTGCCAGAAAAAATAAAATGCAAATGATTTTTTTTGTATTATTTGGTAAAACAAAATCTAGTCTTCCGGGTGATTAAAAATACACGTTTTTCTTTGTCGCCGCCATTGTTTAACAAACGTCAATAGTGTGTATTATTAATTAACGAGTGCTTTTTAAAAATTAATTGTTGTCTTCATTATAGTTTATAATTATTCATATTCATCCAGAGCAAACAGATACAAAACGTTTTTCTTTTAAGTATACGTATTCCAAATTCAGCCTATATTTTGTAAATCTTTAGATATTCCTTGTTTTTTTTTTAAGTTTAATTTATAGCTTTAAACAAGTGCTTTTCACTCTTAGACTAAGCATGAAGTAATATTATGAGTTTAGAAAAGCCCCGTGAACATTTTTTGGGCTTTTCTAAACTCGAAATTTTACTCATGCGCCACGCGTATAAAACATCAAAATAAAATGTTTGTGAAATTTATGTATATTCGAACTTCTCTTGAAATCTGTGTTTTATACGCGTGGCGCATGAAGTAAAATTTCGAGTTTAGAAAAGCCCCGTGAAAATTTTCAATTTAAAGCTTTAAACGAGTATTTTCCATTCCCAGACTAAGCATGAAGTAAAATTTCGAGTTTCGAAAAGCCTGAGCGTTTGGATTTGGATGCGTAGCGTCCAAATCCAAACTCAGGCTTTTCTAAACTCAAAATTTTACTTCGTGTGCCACGAGTATAAATCACTCAAATATTGTGTAATTAAAAATACACTGTTAAATCAATATTAAAATAAAATACTGTTAAAGCAGGATTAAAAATATACTGCTAAATAAGATTATTTTAAACTTCACTGGAAATGAGTGTTTTATACGCGTGGCGCATGAAGTATAATTTCGAGTTTAGAAAATCCCTGTGAAAATTTTCTACGCTGGGCTTTTCTAAACTCGAAATTTTACTTCATGCTTAGTCTAGGAGTGGACGACACTCGTTTATAGCTTCAAACTGAAACTTAAAAAAAAACAATGAATATCTAACGATTTACAAGCATATACGCAGTAATTGACATATGTATACTCAAAAGAACTTCCTATATAAAATAAATACATAGGAAGTTAGAAAATATTATTCGAGTTATTTAAAATATCATATCACGTACATATTTCTATCTTAAAAAAAAACGGCATAAGTTTGCAGTTAATAGAGCTGTATTATAAATTTTATAGATTTTTATAAAACCTGCAATTTGTTTTAAAGGTTTTTTTTAATTAACAGTATTTTAAGAAATTTTTACAATAAACAAGGCTTAATTCACTTAATTATTACACCTAACAAAAATGTTAAATATCTTAGTAATCGCAAAATGTAGCACAATTTAACAGGATTTATTGTAAGTAAGGTATCTTGAGGATCACTAGAAAAGAGGTAGTAGTTTATGATAATGTACAACACAAAACATATGAATGTTTTTATCAAATGTTAATATTTTTTTTTTGTATAAATTGAATAGCCTATTATGTTTTTGTTATATTATATTATATTTACACAAATATTACATGATATTGTAGCTACACTTTTGCAGAAAACGAAACCAAAAAAAAATATTCCTTAGCTTTGATCAAAAAAAAAAAAAATTAAACAAGAATTCTTAGATAAACTTATTTAATGTAAGAGATATTAAAAATACATTGAGGCAGCCGGCAGTGTTTTTTTTTTGTTTCGTTGTTTTGATATTTGACAGATACTTCTCTCACAACAATTAAATTTATTAGCGGTGAAATTGTGTACTTACAATTAAAATTAATTTATAAGATGCCCTATTTAACGGAAACCCTTCGCATCAAGCTGTTGATGATGATCGGATATGGTAAAAGGTCCCGATTTCAGACTGAGGTTGTTCTATTATTTAGAGAAAAATATCCAGATTTACCACCTATTAGTCAAAGTACACTTTCTAAAATAGAAAAACGATACCGGGAGTTGGAACATGTGAGAGATGTACCTAGACAAAGACAATTAATTGTTGAAGAAAATAGAAAGTCTATTCAAAATAATCCCCAGACTTTAGCTCGACAAGTAGCCAGTGACAACGATATCAGTGAAACTACTGTTCTTAAAATATTTAAAAATGCAGAGATGCATCCTTACAAGATAGCTCGGGAATTAGCTGAGGATGACTCGGACAGAAGAATTGAATTTTGCGAACAAATGATGAACCTTATCGTCAATAATCAAATATCTTTGGTGAAATCTACCCTTTTTGTACATTCACATTAAATGGTGAAGTAAATCGTCATAACTGTCGGTATTAGAGTGACAATAACTCTCGTTAGATCCAAAAAAAACATACTGAGCGACCAGAAAAAGTGAATGTGTGGGCTAGGCTAATTGACAATCGAATACTAGGACCAATATTCATCAACGGTAATCCTAATGGCGAAGCATATCTTAATATTCTTCAAGAAGATATCATTCTATCTTTAGCCGCACTATTTCCAAACGAATTAGATCCCGATTTGCCTAATGAACGAGTCTAGTTTCAACAAGACGGAGCTCCATCGCCCTATGCTGTGAACATTCGTCAATATTTGAATCACATTTTTCCGAATAGTTAATTGGAAGAAGAGGTGCAATTGAGTGGCCGGCAAGATCTCCTGACCTTACTCCACTCGGATTTATTTTTCTGTGGGGATGTCTCAAGAACAAAGTTTACGTTTTAAAACTGGAGAATATTAGAGAGACTTGTTCTATGGGTTTCTACTTATTAATGGGCATATCAATTGCATTTTTTGGGATCCTCGTGGGTCAGTGAGTAGAGCTTCTGCTCTTGGGCCAGAGGGTCGTGGGTTCGAATCCCACCGGGGGGTGTCACTTTCTTATGGGGAAATTGGCACCCTCTGGAGCCATGGATGTTGTATGAATGCGTTGTGACGTCCATATGAGTTGTATAACGTGTGTATGTGGATAAGTTAATTTAAAATCGAAAAATAATAATACAAATGGCTGCTGACTGTATGGCCAACAGCCGAGGTCAAAAAAAAAATTATTATCGTTGTTGAACTTTAATTTCTTTTTGATAACTCCAGTTCGTTGTAGGCCCTTATTCCGTTTAAACTTCCATCTAACATTGTATGGTTCTCATAATCCTGTGGAACGTATAATGCGGTATTGTAATGTCCTTATGTTAAATCCTAATTTTTATATTTTTAGGAATTCTTATAGTTTATTCAAACGTCGTTTACGTTTAATTAATCTAGATATTGTTAATTAGTATAGTTGCTATTGTTATATTTTTCACACTATTTTATGATTTATTTAATTTATATTAAGTTTATCTTAAATTACTGCTCTAAAATGTATTATGTACAAAGGAGATTTCCGTAAATTAATAAATAAATAAATATTGAGGATCTAAAGGAACGTTACAGGCATGAAATGAGAAATATTTCATCGGAAATGTTTCAAAATGTAAGGGATGGGTTTTATCACCGATTAGCTATTTGCCAAAAGAGAAACGGTACTCATTTTGAACATTTGTTACATTAAATACAATTATTCAAAACAATTTTTTGTTTAGTTTTGGAAATAAAAAAATTAAACAATATATTTTAACATGGTAGCAAAGAGAATAAAAAGAGCTACAAATTTAGTAATACAAAAAAATGGTTTCTATTTAAAAAAAATTGCCTATGACGACATACGTGAAAGGCTAGTGACGTCATAGTTGTTTTGAAGACGCTAAAAAGTGCACAATAAAGAACAAAAATCGACCTGTCCGAGGATTTTTTTCTGGAATTTCTCATTTCATAAACACCGAATTTATTCCAGTTAAGGTTTCCACCCTGTATACTTCTGTTAAAAAGTACCAACATTGTGGAAACCTAAATTATAAACGTATGTTTTTATGCAAGAGAGAACCAACCCAATAATAAACAAAATAATTTTGAACTACACCATAAATAAGTGCATTACGCTTTGTGCAAGAACAAAATATCTGAAGTTTAGCAAAACCTGAAAATTTTGATTTGATGGTCACTAAGCGGAGCGACCGGCAAGTCAAAATTTTCATCCTTTTATAAACTTTAAATACTTTGTTTTTGCTCAACTAAAAAGTGGATAATCACTCGATAGAAATACAATGAATTGAAATTAGATATAAAAAGGTGAAAAGAATTAATAAAAATATAGACAATAATTTATTTTCTGTATTCAATCTTACTACTATTTAAATTTGTGAGGTTTTAGGACAATTGTATAAACAATTTTAAATGATTTTATTTTTAAACAAGATTAATTCCAATTCAAAAATATTTGAATTCAAGAAAATAAGCTGACGTTTCTTATAGTTATATTCCTATATATTCCTATTTTTTTTTTTAAATCATAAACAGAGCTATACTGAACAAAGATTAATCTTGAAACTCGCTATAGATGGCCTAAAACATTAGTTTTAATTCAAGTCTTTTCATTTATAATTTTTTTGTAATTCCTCCTTTCATTTTTATTTGTTGTTGGTTTGAAGCGAATTTGACCTAAATGTTACATATGCTTTGATAGAGCGTTGTTGTAACAAATCAAATAAAATAAGATTTTAAATATTTCATTGTAATTTTAAATATCCGGAGGTGTATTTGCATGAGAAATAGTTGTTTTAACGGAAATTTATTGTCTTAAATTGTCTTATTAATTAAGACACATTGTTTGCATTTTTCATGAAAAACATTTTCCTAATTATATATTATTATTCTTTTTCAGGTAAGAAGAGAACGTTGACGCTTAAATTTCCACCAGCGGATACAATTTTCTTCCGTAAAATTATTTTATACCGCAGAATATTCTGTAAGTAACAACAATAATTGATTAATTAATTAGAAACAGTTAATTTACAAGTTTGGCGCTCTTTCGCGAACTTCATCGATTCGCCCAGGACGTACTAACTGCGAAACTTTCGTCAAAAATTAATTAGGTCGTCGCTCATTTATCCTCAACTGCTTAAATTTCCTTTCTCCGATACTACCCCCCTTCATCAACCCCATCCCCCCAAACTTTCAGATCAGTTAAATTAACATTTAACTCATACTTTTATAGAAATACGCAAAATAAATGTGCATTAATTTTATTTTTTCAGTTTTCTGTAGAAACCAATGTGGAATATGAATAAAGGGATTTAAATTTAAAATCACTAGGTTTGTTTCACTTACAAACATCAATGAGGATTTGAATAAATGGCAAATGCGCCGGGTGAATGATTAAAATAAAAATCCTAGGTCAGCAGGCCTCCGGATGCGACATGCTCTATTAATAAATACTCATAAATAATAAAGTTTTTCACTTAGTTTGATGTGTTATGATATTATCTATAGCGTACTAATTTTAAAGAAAATTTGAAGACATTTTTCTCTAATGCGGAATACTCAAGTTAATGTTTACAAGCTTTAATAATTCAAATAAAGTTTCAGCCTATTATATTTAGCAGAGTTGTTAAAAAAAACGATTTTTTTTATTTTAATCAAAACAAACAGCTATTTTAACAAAACGTGTTTTTTTCATTGAAACGGCGTTTAAGACATTAATAATTAAAAACATGTTTAAAATGTGTGTAAAACATGTTTAAAACACTTTTAATATGTGTTTAAAACAGAACATACAGGCCATTTTTCTTTTGAGTATACATATCCCGATAATTACAGCGTTTTTTAAATTTGCGGGAATTCGTTGTTTTAAAGCGGTTAATTAGGGGCTTTTAACGAGTGTTTTCCACTCCCAGACTAAGCATAAAGTAAAATTTCGAGTTTAGAAAAGATTAAAAAATTGGGTTGGCCGCGTAGCGAAGCGGAGCGGCTAATCCAAATTCATAGTCTTTTCTAAACTCGAAATTTTACTTCATGCGCCACGCTTAAAAGCACTGATCTACAGTGAAGTTTAAAAACACACATAGAACTACAATTTTTGGCAACCTAATATACGTTAGAGTTATTGGGTTGGCTATAATCACTGTTTTAAACAATTTGTTCACCGCTGAATTTGACTTACGTTTTATTCACATCTACATATTAAGTTGCTAATATCGTATATTTTAAACTTTACGATATTTCAGTGTTTTATACATGTGGCGCATGAAGTAAAATTTCGAGTTTGGAAAAGCCTAATTTAGATTGGCCGCTCCGCTTCGCTACGCGGCCAATCCAAATTTTCAGGCTTTTCTAAACTCGAAATTTTACTTCATGCTTAGTCTAGAAGTGGAAAACCCTCATTTAAAGATTCAAATTGAAATCTTTTAAAAAGCAACGAATTTCGTAAAATTTACAGTGTTTGCATACGTATACCCGAAAGGAAAATTCGCTGTATTTAAAAATCACATTAATGCACACAGTTGTGATATTTTACTGTAATAAAATGTTAAGTTTAATAATCTAATTTAAAATATCTTCAACAATTTAGTTAATATTTAAAAATGTAAACAAAAAATATTTAAGTAGTATAAAATATAATTTAGCAAATTTATGCCCGGTATTATAAAACGTGTTATTCTCTAAATAAAATTTACTTTAGGAATAAATTAATTTATTCTAAAGATTTCGGTGTTATAAACACAAAATAACTTTATTTGGCTAATAAATCTCCTCAGCAAATTATTTCTTTGTTTTTCTACCAAGTAAATTTTATTCTCTAAATTTGACAGTTAAATTTGACAGTTAATAGTCAAAAGTGTATTATATTATTGTAACTACTTTAGATTCTACTATTTATTAATTTCATTACGGTTATCATGTCTACCATATTATCCTTGTCAGATTTAAGTTCGCTCATAGTATCTTCCCTGACAGTGATTAATTCAAACCACAAGACATTTTAAGGAGTCGAAGACCTAAAGTTTTTTAAATCAGACATAACCAGGGATTTTTATACTTATGCATACGCTTTTTTAAAATTAGTTCCATCTAAAGTTTTAAACGAGTGTTTTCCACTCCCAGACTAAGCATGAAGTAAAATTTCGAGTTTAGAAAAGCCTGAAAATTTGGTTTGGTCGCGTAGCGCGAAGCGCGGAGCGACCAAACCAAATTTTCAGGCTTTTCTAAACTCGAAATTTTACTTCATGCGCCACGCGTATTTAATACTGAAAACACTGAAATATTGTGAACAAGTGAACTTCACTTGAAATCAGTGTCTGGTACGCGTGGCGCATGAAGTAAAATTTAGAGTTTAGAAAAGCTTGAAAACTTGGTTTGGCCGCTCCGCGCTTCGCGCTACGCGACCATACCAAATTTTCAGGTTTTTCTAAACTCGAAATTTTACTTCATGCTTAGCCTAGGAGTGGAAAACACTCGTTTAAGTCATTTATAATTTTTAATAAGCTTTCTTTTTCTTGTTCTGTGTAATTCTGTCCTATTCCAGGGTTACTCTCCATAATTATAAGGATTTATACTAAATTTTCAATTTAATTGACAATGTAATTTGAAATATTGACAATTCAATTTAACAAATTGGTGGTTCTAGCTATGGCCACAATGAAAATGTATAATTTCGGTTTGTAATCTATCAATTAAATTATTTATTTCTAGAATTGCTATTTATTTGGTAGGTTTGCTTTATAATACGCAATTTTATTTGCCTATTGGTTTACTAGGTAAATAAATTTACTCCACAAATTGTTATCTAATGATTTATTAATCGTTTATAATACCAGGCATTAATTCAGGGCTTTCATTAATTCCCGAACCCCACGTGACTAAATTTATAATTGCCGCGTAAATTATTGTATTTGTACGCTGGAGGCTTTGAAAAAAGTAACCAAACGTTACTAAAGTCAAATTTGACATAAACGTTTATGCGCGGTGCATCGTTAAACCAACCTTTGAGATCTTACAAGATTCGCCCGGAATTTTCAGGTAAGCAAAAATTGTTTAATTATTCTGAAACATTGAGTTTTATTTCTATTTATTTTACAGAGTCAATTTGCTAGGATAAGCAAATACTGCGAAAATGGTAAAAATTAGTTACATTTTTGAAGATGAGCCTATTTTTTAATCATTTTAAATATAATATTTTCAGTCGTCATAAAAATACGCCGGCGAATAAATATTTTTAAATCTAGGGAATTTTTGTGTGAGCCATACCACCTTGTACATTTGGTTGCCTATTATTTTTGGTCACGTGGGGTTCGGGAATTAATGAAAGCCCGGTATAATAGAAAAACGTTCGAAATAAATTTAACCTTTAAACCATTTTTTAAACAAGATCAAGATTTAAACCATGTTTAAAACAAAACCCTTTAAAACACGACGGCTGTTTTCAAACATGTTTAAAACACTGTTTTAGAACAAAGTGTTTTAAACATAACAACCCTAATGATGGACACATTACCATTTTTTAAATTAGTTTTAAAGTATGTCTAAGTTTTTCTGTTTATATAATCCAAAAACAAAACGTGATGTGGATGTTTTTTTCAAAATTTGTAACCTACATATTTAATAAATTACATCCCATTTTCATTTGAAGATCAGTTTCAAGAGAAAAAAGTAGGCTTGAATTCCAAGAGATTGGCGATATACAGAAATGCCAATAAAAAATCAACTAATTCCCGATCAATTTTAAAGAGCTTTTTTAAAATATTTATCTGTACAATCCCAAGTATAATCTTAGGAAATTGACTGTGGGTGTAATCCAGCATCATTCGAATAATTGCTGATAACTTGGTTTCAAGAACCTCATTTGTAATTGTTAAATAATGTGAATATAATTAAATTAACGAATAAAGCATTCGTTTATCATAAATTGTATTTGTAGAAGAATTTGTAAATGTTGTTTCTTTAATATTTTTCCTTCTGTGTAAAAGTATAATATCTGTATGATATTTATCTGAATTGATATCGACTTTTCTGCACAGTAATCGAATGAATGACAACCACTTTTCCTTGGCAAAAGAAGAAAATGTTGATTTAAACGTGAAATAATCCAGCAACCTTTTCGAGCGTCCCAGCCGCCAAAACCCGGCGTTATCGACCGACGCCCGTTTCCCTCTCGCTCGCACGCTCTCCCCCCGTCTCGCTCCGTCCACATCAGCCGCAGCACAGCGCCGGGACGCACCCTTCCTCCACCCCCCCGCTCGCAAGCAAACACCTACAAGAAGTCACGCAGGGACAAAACAAAACATTCCCTACAACAAGGATTAGAGATTGTCACTGTTTTCAGATGAGTGGATCTCGGGCTCCGACAATAAAGCTCCGTCTCTCTCTTTCTCTCTGTCTGTCTCTCTCTCTCTCTCTCTCTCTTTCTTTCTCTCGCGCTCACAGAGAGAATATCTCTTGTTTCTAAATTTACAAACTTTGCCATTTTGAGTTGTTGCCGAGTGGCTCTTCTTGGCGCTCGCCCCCCCCCCTCGGGGGGCGCATTCTGACGGTGTGTGTATGTACGTGGAAGAGGGGGTGCAATTAAAATTACCCCACTAACACATTGTTACGTCGAGGGTTAATCTTGGGGAAAAAAGCAGGGAGAATTGTGAAATTTAGTCGTTAGAGTCACTGCAACGAGACTTTGTTTAAGTTGCTAGCTGAAAATGAAATTGTAACATAAAAATAAATTTCATTGCAAAGCACAATTTTCTAGTTAAAAAAACTACCACCTACCAGAGCTGCACAGTGCTCGATTACAAGAACTCAAAAATTGTGCTCTGAGTACTCAGTACTCAGTCCACGAGTACTTTATTTTCAAAGTACGCATTTTTAGACCACAAAATGAACTCAAGTAAATTTTGCTCCAACTGCTAAATCAGTTTATGACAAAGGGGACATTTCCCTTTCAACTTGACATCGATGGCAATCGATTAATTTTTGAGTTTACGTTTATGTTACGACATTAACATAAAATACAACACTGACAAATAAGCAAAACTGTCGATATTAACATAACATCTACCAAAAAACAATCATTGACGTAAAATTATAATGATATCGTTTAATTTGTAACTACGAACTCGATCAAGAATGGTTATGTTACAATTATGTTAGAAATGTCTAACCCAAGTCCACAAAGTGATATCTAACCTAATCTAATCAACAAAATTACATCTAACTCAACCAAACTACATAACATGACATATGTAGTTAGGTTATAATAATAATAACATTTATTTACGGCAATGCCATTTTTACAAAAATCATAACAAAGCAAGTAAAGTAAATAACATAAAAATAAAGTAATTAATTCTACAAGTATATATTAACATTCACTAATCAACAAACATAGATTTTGAAGATACGCTTATAAAAAAGCGGTAATAAGAGTCGACAAATCTATTAATTTTAGATGAAACTTTAATGTATTTAATGACGCATCAAATAACCTGAAATGAGGGGAGGAACAAACTAAATTACATGTTCTTATCATTCGATTAATGGAATAGTACCTGGTATAGTTTCTACGATATAAATCCTCATTAAATATTTTTATGTGTCTTGTTTTAGACGGAATATTAAAGTTTAACTTACCCAATAACTCGCTACAACATATCAAACCGTGCATAATTTTGTACAATACACACAGATCGACATATATACGCCTCTCATGCAATGAGATCAATTGTAGCGAACACAACATGTAACTACGACTATAATCAACCCTTCTAATCCCATTTTTGAACGATATTGACATAAGGAACTTGTTTTGGACTTGTTCAATTTGATTAATTTTATTATTATAATACGGGGACCAAATACAAGAACCATATTAAAGCTGTGATCTCACCAACGTAATAAAAAGTAGTTTTCGAGTATTCACAGAAAAGTCCTTAGAAAAACGTGTAATGAAACCAAGTGTCTGCAATGACTTGCAACATATAGTATCAATATGCTTATAAAAGGTTAGTTTACAGTCAGATATTACTCCAAGATCTTTAATGTGTTCGACTGAAGGTAGGTCGTTCCCGTTGATGGAGTAAATATTTTTAGAAATTTGACCTCTACCGAAAGAAATTGACGAGCACTTACCGAGGTTTAGAAACAAATCATTATCACTACACCATTCATAAATGTTATTTACGTCATCTTGTAAGAATGTGACATCCGAGTTATTTTTTATTTCACGAAAAATCTTCAAATCATCTACGAATAGAAGGAAGTTTCAATTTTTTACGTATTTATTTATATCGTTAACAAATAACAGGAACAGTATTGGGCCACAGTGAGAACCTTGAGGAACCCCCGAATTCACATTAATAGCTCTGGAGGTGAAGTTATTAATTTTTACAAATTGTATCCTACTATCCAGAAAGCTACAAATCCATTTAGTTATCGATGATTCAAAGCCCATACGTTCCAATTTATTTATCAAGACAGTATGAGAAACACGGTCGAACGCTTTGGAGAAGTCAGTGTAATTATGTATTGGCCTTCCGTTTTAATAAAGATTAAAGATTACACAGCATCAACTTGAGAATTATTTTTAAAGGAATTAATAGTGTGCGCATGGTATACTAGCAAGTTAGATACCGTAGACCTCTCATAGCAGAAACAGGAAAACGTCATTTGATCAGCAACAATTTTATCCAACAGTTTTGTTATTACAGACTGGATTGAAACCACTCTATAGTTTGCAATATTCTCTCTGTCGCCACTTTTATAAATTGGTCGTATAAAACTTTGCTTCCAGATGGCAGGGAAAACCGAGGTTTTTAGCGAAGAATTAAATAAAATATGCAATGGTGTACACAATGAGTAGATACATTTTTTTACGAATAGAGATGGTATTCCATCGGGGCCTGGAGAGCACGAGTCAGACAAAGAGAATATCGCATTAAAAACATTGTTAATAGTTATAATAAATTGATTTAAATTGACTGAATCGGAAGCATTCGTGTTCGAATTACTATTTACTTGATTCTCAGTGTATACACTTGAAAAAAACTCCGCAAATAGGTTTACACTGCTTTCACCGGAGTTGTTGATTTTGTCATTAAAATATACACTTGGGGTATCCTTCCGTTTTTCTAGATTCATTTACATAATTCCAGAATGATTTTGGGTTGTAGGAAATATTTAGTTCTATTTTATTTACATGTTGTGTATACAATTGATCGGCGAGAGTTTTACATTTAGAACGGTATGATTTAAACTGTTCATAATCTGAATGTTTACCACTACATTTTATATTTAATGTGAGCTTTCTTTTTTAATTTAATCAAATGTATTAAAGTTTGGTTGAACCATTTTGGAACAAAGTTATGAATAGCATACATACAAACATTATAGAATTTATCAACATCATCATTAACATTTACTGAATTTAGATACTCATTCCAGGATATATTTGATAAGAACATATTTATTTCAGAGTAGTTTGCAGCTTTAAAATCACATATGAAATCATTATAACAAAGGTCATCTATAAAATTATTGGTGTCAACAGAAATCGTATATGATACATGGTGAAAAGAGTTATCAAAAAGAGGATCTACATAAGCTGAAACCGAAATGTTAACAACGTTAGAAAAAAATAAATCTAAAAAGACGCGCCACGATTGTTTGGTATAGAATTAATTTGTCTAAGATCGTTGAATTCTAATGATTCGCTTAGTACTTGAGCATTTATACAATTATTATTCACCGATAAGTTATTTTCGTTATTATAGCTCCAAGAAGCATTTGGCAGACTAAAATCACCATAGAAGACAAACTGAAAATTAGGATACATAACGCAGATTTGGTCAATAAGCTCACTATATTCCTCGTAAATTGATAAATTTAAACCCGGTGGAATATACGCTGCTGAAATTTTTATGTTATCACACACTTTGACACATATTTCCTCCAGGTTATGTGATATGTTCACAAGACTACTGTTGAGGCTGGACCGTACCGCAATCTTGACACCACCACCACGTTTATCAATACGATCGTGTCTATACACGATAAAGTCACTTAGTCCAAGTTCACTGTCAGATACTGATAAATCCAGCCAAGTTTCAATTATAATTAATACATCATAATCACATACATTTATATTTAATTTTACGTTGCGTAATTTGGAGCGAATCTCACCGATATTTTGAAAAAACATTTTTAGTTTTTTGTTTTTGTGTTAACGTTAGAGCTAACAATTGATGGATTAGGTTGAGTTAGAAGTAATTTTGTTGATTAGATTAGGTTTGTGTTCAACGCAAATTCGCTAAGTTCTTGTACTTCAAAAATACTGGTAATTACCCGGCAAGAGGCTGTGACCATGTGTTATTGCTTGATCGATTTGAACTCGAATCACTTAAACAAAGACGAAATAAATCATGTGTTTCATTTTTATATAAATTAATTCACAATCATATCGACTGTGCTGACATTTTACAACTAGTCAATTTTCAAACTCCGTCTTTCAATAGTAGAAATAAGTCTACATTTTATGTAAATTTTAATAGAACGGTGACCGGTTCAAAATCACCTCTAAGTATGATGTGTAACGTGGTCAATGATCTACCCCCAACTTGTGATTTATTTTATGATCACCTATCGTCAATTGTCGCTCTATGTTAATTTAAGTATTTTTTGAATGTGTTACTTTACTTACTTTTTGCTGTACATTTATGTTTTCTATATTGTCCTGTAATTGGGTCTTTTTGTTTCCTGTTGGGCAATAAATGTATTTATTTATTTATTTATTTTATTTTACTTTGTGGACTTGGATTAGACATTTCTAATCGTAACACACTAAGTATGAAGTAAAATTTCGAGTATAGAAAAGTCTGCAAAATTTTATAAATTGATGATAATCTCGAAATATCGAAAATTTGACGAATATCTCAAAATATTGAAAATCTGATTACAATTTTCAAAAATATCAAAAATCTCGAAATATCATAAATTTGACAAAAATCTCGAAATATTAAAAATCTGATAAAAATTTAAAAAATTGCCAAAAATCTCGAAATATTGAAAATCTGATACACATTTTAATAATCGTCAATAATCTCGATATGTTGAAAGTCTGATGAACATTTTATAAATGGACGAAAATCTCTAAATATCTAAAATCGGATAAAAATCTCGAAATATTGAAAATCTGAAGAAATTTTCAATAATCGTCTAAAATCTCGAAATTCTGAAAATCTCATGGAAATTTGACACATGAGATTTTATTAATTATTCAATCGACATTGACACGTGTGACATTCGACATTGACATTTATTACTTCCGACAAAGTTTATTCTACTCCCAGACTAAGCATGAAGTAAAATTTCGAGTTTAGAAAATCCCCGCGTATAACATTCATGGGGCTTTTCTAAATTCGAAATTTTACTTCATGCACAACGCGTATACAACACTCAAGTATTGTCAAGTTTAAAATACACTCGGCTCGATTTTACATTTTTGTTGACATAAAACACGTCAATATCGACATTTCTCAAATAACTCAAATTAGGACATTTCTTATGAACATTTTATAAATTGACGAAAATCTCGAAATATCGAATATCTGATGAAAATTTCAAAATATTGAAAATTCGATACAAATTTTAATAATCGTTAATAATCTCGATATGTTGAAAGTCTGATAAAAATTTTATAAATAAACAAACATTTCTAAATATCGAAAATCGGATAAAAATCTCAAAATATTGAAAATCTTGTAAATTTAATAATCGTTAAAAATCTAGAAATATTGAAAATCTTATGGAAATTTGAGACAAAAGATTTTATTAATTATTCAATCATTCGACATTGACATTTATCACTTCCGGCCGAGTATCTTCCATTCAGAGACTAAGCGTGAAGTAAAATTTCGAGTTTAGAAAAGCCCCGCGTAGAAAATTTGTCGAGGGTCGCGCAAGGACCCAAGACAAATTTTCACGGGGCTTTTCTAAACTCGAAATTTTACTTCATGCGCCTCGTGTATACAACACTTAAATATTGTCAAGTTTAAAATGCACTCGGCTCGATTTTACGTTTCTGTCGACATAAAACACGTCAATATTGGCATTTCTCAAACTAGGACATTTCCGATGTACCTACATTAAACACATCAAATTTGACTCTTTTTGATGTACCGTCATTGAACAACTCAAAGTAGACATTTTCGATGAATCGATATATAACGTGTCGATATTGACATTACCGATGTATCAAATTTGATACTTTTCGACTTTATACAAATGACGAGAGTTTTGACAGTACTACTACTACTACTACCTAGCAGAGCTGGGCGGTACTCGAGTACAAATACTCAAAAATTGTACTTTGAGTACTTTTCATGTACTCAGTACTCAGTTCACGAGTACTTTATTTTTGCTTATACTCAACGCAAAATGAGCTCAAGTACATTTCGCTAAAACTGCCAAAATAGTTTATGACAAAGGGGACATTTCCCTTTCGACTTGACATCGATGACAATCGATTAATTTTTACGTTTATCGTCAGTTTTATCAATAAACATTTTTAGACCGCAAAATGAGCTCAAGTACATTTCGCTCTAACTGCCAAAATAGTTTATGACAAAGGGGACATTTTCCTTTCGACTTGACATTGATGACAATCGATTAATTTTTACGTTTATCGTCAGCTTTATCAATAAACATTGTTTACACGATATTAACTGTCAAATAGTAACATTACCGATGTCAACTAAAATAGTCAACTGTCATAAATTATTTAATTGTCGTCATTGTTGGCTGGCGCCGACTTATGTCCCTTGTCACTATTGACTTGAGTCAAGCTATTGCTAAACGCCAACATTTTACATTAGTGTAATTTTTAAAATAAAATATTAATACTGTCAAAAATAGTAAATATATCATATCACATATTGGCATTAGTTAGTTTCTTAGGTTAGGTTAGTTTGAGTTAGATACCGAATGATTGGATTAACCTAACAAGTGTTAGGTTAGAGGCTTAGTATAACTTAACGTATAATGTCAAAACTCTCAAAAATATCAGATATTTTTCATAACAATGCCAATGCCATTAATAAGTAACTGTTGTTAGATTAGATATTGTGTGATTAGGTTAGATGGCAGTTACTAATGATAGGTTAGTGATCGAGTGTCATTTTTAACATAAAATGTAAAAACTGTCATTTTTTTTAAATTTGTTTTTGGCTTTTGCCTGGCCTTGAAAACTTGCCCATTAGCCATCATCAATGTTTATTTTGTATCAATTAATTTATTACAATTTGTATTATTTAACTATTCATTCGGACAATCACACACATTCATACCACACCCAGGGTCACGACGAGACATTATTTTTCAAATAAAGTCTCCCCGTGCACGGGAATCGAACCCGAACTTGTGGCTCGCCGAGCGATACAGCCCGGCGACGTTACCGTTCGGCCACCACCTGCCCAAACTGTCAATAATATGAGAAATTTGATATCGTTAGTAAATGGCCAGGTTAGATTAGACGACTGTCGCTAATATCCTAACATTAGTGACAGTTGTATAACCAGCCTAGGTTAAATAAACATTGTCAAAATATATCAAAATATATCATAAAATTTATATATCTAACCTAATCAAATTTGTGTACAATATCGATAATTGAATTAAAATCGTTTGTTCAACAATTATCTCGAATGTAATATCTGACATAAAATACCATATCTATTTAAATATTATACATATTATATTTATATTTTCATATAAATTACTGTTTTTTATTTTAGTGTAAAATGATATTCTTAATTTACGTCGGTGCTGTTATTTCACGTTAACGCATCAATATATGTCCTTACGTTGAAATTTGGGTAGAATTACATGCCAATCCTAATAAGGTTATATTAGGATTGGCATGTAATGCGACCCTTATTTCAACGTAATGACATAATTGATGCTTTAAAGTGAAATAACAGCACCGACGTAAATTAACAAAATCATTTTACACTCAAAAAAACAGCAATTTATATTTAAAATGTGAATTTATGCTACTAATTCCATTCTATATAGAAATGGTATTTTATCCATAATATATAAAATTACGAAAAAACTATTCGTGAAAATGCAAACAATGTCTTAATTAATAAGACAACTTAAGACGACAAATATCCATTGAAACAACTACTTCCCGTGCAAATACACTTCCGGATATTGAATTATACAATGAAATATTTAAAATCTTATTTAATTTGATTTGTTACAATGCTCTATTAAAGTATATGTAACGTTTAGGTCAAATTCTCTTCAAACCAACTAACAATACAAATTTAAAATGAACGGAGAGATAGCAACAAATTAGAAGTGATAGGACTTGGATTAAAACTAATGTCTTAGGCCATCTATAGACCCGTTTCGAGATTTATCTCTCTTCAGTATAGCTTTGCTTATGACGTTTAAAAAAATGAGGAATAAAATTAAAACAAACTTACTTGGAAAAAATGTTGTGTGTGGAATGAACAGGTACACAGAAATGGAATGAGTGAAAATTATGGTCGGTATTTATAGGTAAAAAGGGGGATTATGTCATTAGCAGGTATGAAGAATGTGAGACCTTATTATTTACCTTACGGTACAGTTCAAACAAGATAAATTCAAATTGAAAGCTATTTGATTTCGAGAAAATAAGCTTACGCTTCTTATAGTTTGCACACTTTAAACATAATATATAAAATTACGAAACAACTATTCGTGAAAATGCAAACAATGTCTTAATTAATAAGACAACTTAAGACGATAAATATCCATTGAAACAATGTTTCAATGGATATTTATCGTCTTAAGTTGTCTTATTAATTAAGACATTGTTTGCTTTTTCACGAATAGTTTTTTCGTAATTTTATATATTATGTTTAAAGTGTGCAAACTATAAGAAGCGTAAGCTTATTTTCTCGAATTCAAATAGTTTTGAATTTGAATTTATGGTATTTTAGGTTATATATTACATTCGAGATTATTGTTGACCAAGCGATTTTTATTCAATTATCAATATTGTAAACATATTTTATCAAGTGATTATCATTATTCTTGTTACTTTGGCATTTTGGCGTTTTTGTTCGAAATAGATATTTTACGTCAAACATGATAATTTCGACAATATTAAAGAAAAATATAAAATTTAAATATTGTATGCCAACGTTATATTTAAATTTTACTATATAAATATAACTATCGTAAGTTTAATTAAAAATAACTCGAGAGTGGCATGATTTAATCATCTTTTAAATTTAGCTTGGCTACTCGCTTTAGAAATTGACATATAAAAACGTCAGACATAATAATTATAATACATACTTTTAGAGTTGCCCAACTACAATATTTTCCATGGCGCTCTAGAGGTTTTTTTTTATCGAACATACGATATTATTGACGATATTGACATAAATTCAAGATTTGACATTTTAAAAGTGACAAATTGACACTGGTGTAAAATGTCCGTATCGACATTAACATAAAATTCAACACTGACAAATAACCGAAAATTTCGATGAACATAATATCGACCGACAATACCGCCATTGAGGGAAAATCACAATGATATTGTTTAATTTGAAACTACTAACAAGTGTTTTCTACTACTCGATGAAAAATGGTTAGGTTAGATGTCATTTTATGTAGTTAGGTTAGGTTAGAATTAATTTTGTTGATTAGATTAGGTTAGATGTCACTTTGTGGAATTGGGTTAAACATTTCTAATAGTAATATAGATTATGTTGGATCAGATTCAAGTGTTATTTTGTTTCAAATTCAGTAATTTTTTTATTTAAATCCCCCAATATTATTCTACACTTGTTAGAAGTAACATTAAGCATGAAGTAAAATTTCGAGTTGAGAAAAGTTTTTTTAAATTTTATAAATAAAATTTTATAAATTGAAGAAAATCTCGAAATATCGAAAATTTGACGATTATCTCGAAATATTGAAAGTCTGATTACAATTTTGAAAAATATAAAAAATTTTGAAACATCATAAATTTGACAAAAATTTCGAAATATTGAAAATCTGATGAACATTTTAAAAATCGTCAAAAATCTCGAAATATTGAAAATCTGGTACAAATTTGAATAATCATCAATAATCTCGATATGTTGAAAGTCTGATAAAAAATTTACAAATGGACGAAAATCTCTAAATATCGAAAATCGGATAAAAATCTCCAAATATTGAAAATCTGATGACAATTTAAATAATCGACGGAAATCTCGAAATATTGAAAATCTCGAAATTTTACTTCATGCGCCACGCGTGTAAAACACTCAAATATTGTCAAGTTTAAAATATACTCGGCTCGATTGTACATTTTTGTCGACAAAATACGTAAATATTGACATTTCTCAAATAACTCAAATTTGGACATTTCTGATGAAAATTTTATAAATTGGCGAAAATCTCGAAATATTGAAATTCTGATGGAAATCTTGAAGTATTTAAATTCTGATACAAATTTTAATAATCGCGACCCTTGACAAATTTTCTACGGGTGGCTTTTCTAAACACGAAATTTTACATCATGCGCCATGCGTGTACAATACTCAAATATTAATAATCTCGAAATATTGAAAATCTCATGAACATTTTATAAGTTGACAAAAATCTCGAAATATCGAAAATCTGATGAAAATCTCAGAACATTGAAAATCTGATACAAATTTTAATAATCGTCAACAATTTCGATATGTTGAAAGTCTGATAAAAATTTTATAAATTTATGTTAATCTCTAAATATCGAATATCGGATAAAAATATCGAAATATTGAAAATCTCATGGACACATGAGATTTCATTAATTATTCAATCGACATTGACACGTGTGACATTCGACATAGACATTTATCTCTTCCGACCGAGTGTCTTCCACTCCCAGACTAAGCATGAAGTAAAATTTCGAGTTTAGAAAAGTCCCGCGTAGAAAATTTGTCGAGGGTCGCGCAGCGATCCGAGACAAATTTTCACGGGGCTTTTCTAAACTCGAAATTTTACTTCATGCGCCACGCGTATACAACACTCAAATATTGTTAATTTTAAAATACACTCAGCTCGAGTTTACGTTTTTGTGGACATAAAACACGTCAATATTGACATTTCTCAAATAACCCAAACTAGGACATTTCTGATGTATCGACATTAAACACAACAACAACAATAACTTAAATTTGACATTTTCGATTAATCGATATATAACGTGTCGATATCAACATTATTGATGTATCGACAATAAACTTCTCAAATTTGATACATTTCGATTTTCGACAAATAACGAGAGTCACATTTTTGATCAACGACTGTACTTGTTTACATATTTATTTATTATTGTCATATTCTTTAGCCACTTGATGTACTCAGTACTTTGTACATGTATAAGTACTTAATTACTTATTGTTACGTACACTTCTGTGCAGTAAAATTAAGCACAAAAAATATTTTATAGTTTAAAACAGAGATGACGACTTTCCTAGTTATGAAAATATGTCAATTTTCTTAATGTGAAAATGTTGCGTCATTTAGACGTCAACTCCAAAATTCTGATTATAACTACAATAGATGTTTTTCTCTATTTCATCTGTGTTGTATTTATTACGAGCATTTTCTGCAAAAGGTTTTAGTTTTGGTTTTTTAATAAAGGGGTTATTTTTAAGTAATGGTGTTTTATCATTTATAGAAACTGCTGCTAGGCAATTAACGCAGACCCGAATTATACAACTAGAAAATTGTGAAAAATAGTTATGAGACTTGTGCTTAATTTTATTGCACAAAAGTGTGCTTGTACTTGATACTCGAGTACATTTTATGTAGAGTAATTGTACACAGTATTCGAGTTCATTTTAGCTGTACTCGGAACAGCTCTGTTACCTATTTCACAAATTAAAATGAATTTGATTCTACATCGAAAACGTTTTAATGCCCAGTTTTATCAACATCAATTAAAATTAATTTGACGTTCAAATGCATTTATCAATTGGAATAAACATGACGTCAAACAACTTTAATTGATTGGCATATGGGTCGTTCTCATTTAAATTAACGATTTGGAGTAACCGGGTGAAACTGTTTTTGAAATAAAAGTTCGTCTAATTACTATGGCAAATACGATTTTAGACCCTTTAAATCAGTGGTGAGCAAACTTTTTCAATTTGCGACCCATATTTTGTGTATAAATATATCGCGATCCCTGGTTAGATGGTAGACCAGTGGCTCCCATCAGGGTAGCAATTAGAGTTTTTAGGGGGGCAATTAAAAATTAATAGATTTTCTATAAACAAATACATGAAAATCAACCAAATCTATTTATTTATGCCATGATTTATAAATGCACATACCTAATCAATATATTTTAAACTTCATTTGAAATCAGTGTTTATACGCGTTGTTCATGAAGTAAAATTTCAAATTTAGAAAAGCTTGAAAACTTGGTTTGATCGTTCCGCTTCGCTATGAGACCAAACTAAATTTTAAGCCTTTCCTAAACTCGAAATTTTACCTCATGCTTAATCAAGGTGTGAAAACACATGCAGATCGTAACTTATAAATAACTTTAAATTTATATCTCTATAAATTGGGCGATCATTCAACAAAATTTTAAGTTAATTACTAATTTTATATCGGAATTAGAGCTAAAAGCTCGCGTAAACTTCTGTATTCATTTTGGGACACCCTGTAATAATGAATAATTTAATGAATAAAATATAAGTATTTTCTGAGGCGATATTTCTGATGTTCTCATTGGTACACCATTTCATGAACAATGGGTTAGGTTGTTGTGAGATACACAAACTTAATAATAGCTGATATCGATCAACTACTTTCGAAATCTCGTAAGTTCAAAATGTCAAATTTTACAGGAGACGCAAAATACTATTTAACTATTTAACTATATGAGCTGCGTAATCCTTTGATTTTTTTTATGGTACGTATAACTTAATCGTGTGCAATTTTTAATAAATATCTTGAGTAGATGGATAATACTAATATTTAATGGATAATACTAATATTTCGGAAGTAGGTTTAATTCAATATATTTTTTTATGTTGAATAGAAATATAATTTTAGTGAGCAAATACTGACTGTCAAACAGTTATTTAATTGATGACGCGAATACATGATGAAACTTGTTGAACATTGCAGACATTTCGCCACACAGTGGCTTTATCAGGCAGGTGAATAATTAATTATTTATCTGCCTGATGAAGCCACTGTGTGGCGAAACATGTTGCAGTGTTCAACAATAAAGTATAATCCTTCCAACTCACTTGTTTTTATTGCAAATATTTAATTTTAGTAATCGTCGAAAGTGTCAGAACGTCGACTGAAGCAGAGAGGGGTGGGCTGAAGGTTCGCGGGAGTGAGGTTTTGGGAGGTCGGATTCGAGGATTTCCTTTAATCTTCTTAAGAATGTAATAAGGGAGAAGTAGTAGTAAATCAAGAGTAAATTTTAGATTAAACGGCGCATACTTGTATTCCGGCCTTCTTTTAATTGCGCCCCAGTTTAATCCGCCAGAATTCATCCGAATTCAGTTTCGGGATTTGACGCGGACGGCATTTCAATGAGACGTGCACGTTTCATCCCCATTCCTACCAACCCCCTCGAGCGCACCCAACCCCCATCAAGGATTATTCAAATCGTTCAAAACCCAAATCACTAACAACATCAGAATCAAAGAATTAAATGATACATACTAGGGATTGTAGCTTTACCGAGTTTTTCAATTAACGGTAATTCGGTAAATTTGTGATTCAAAACCGGTTTACCGATAATTTACTGGTAAATAGGTTTTATAGGGTTAAATTCGTTAATTACATGGAACATTATTGGTGATAATTTACTTACATATAACAAGAGTTTCTACACCTTGTTAAGCATGACGTAAAATTTAGTTTAGAAAAGCCTAAACATTTGGACATTGATGACATTTTAAATTTTTTCAAATTACATTAAAACAAATTATGATATTTCAAATGTGATAGCAGATTATTAATAAGCACTAAAATACGCAATACTCTATCTCTTCAAATAAGCGAAATTAGGGATTGGAACACCGGTAAACCGGAATACTGGTAAACCGGTTAATCGTCAAAAATGCTCTTCAAAATTGACTGGTATTTTGCCGATTTTTACCGGTATTTCTGTATTATCTGAATATTTAATTTTGTTTTAAATATAAATTTTAATAAAAAAAAATGAAAGTTTTATAAGGATATTTGTAGAAAAAATCCCGATTTTTCCAAACAAAAATTAAGCTTGTCTAAAATAATGACAAAAAGTCGACTAGACTTTGAACCCAAGGCCATTTGATTCCTAAAAGATGTAAGTTAAATAAAAAAAGAATATTTAATTAGTAATAATTAACAGGCAAAAAACAATAAATTTTTGATACTTATTAATTTAATGTTATTTTCATTAAATTTAAAGTGTGTGATTGTTAACATCACATTGAGTCAGTGTTTAGACGCCGGCGCATGAAGTAAAATTTCGAGTTTAGAAAAGCCTGAAAATTTGTATTTGCCGGTGCTACGCTTCGCTTCGCGCCGGCAAATCCAAATTTTCAGGCTTTTCTAAAGTCCAAATTTTACTTTATACCTAACCAAGGAGTGGACACCACCTATTTAACAAATAGTAAAATCTTATTGAGACGTTTTTTCATGGCATAATTAAAATTAATAATTAAAATTGATTTTTTAACAAAAATATCCTCTTTAGTACTAAAACCTTTAATTTATTCTTTCTAAATGTTCTTGTAATACTTTGCAGTAATTAATATTTGACGTAAGAAACTTAGAGGTTTCTATATACACAGTATTTTAATTTATAAAATAATTAAAAGAACAATGGTCCTCAGAAACTTGAGGTTAGACCAGACGAAAAATGAATACATTTATTAACAATCAAAAACCATCATTTTTTTATATTTTCATATAATCTGAAAGGATAATACCTTCTTAAAATCCACAGCAATTTAATAAAAATCCGACGAGGGGTTTTAACGTATGGATTTTTTAACATTTAAAATTCACGAAAATCGGGATGAATTTAACATAATTCTTAGTTAAAACAGTAATTAATAAAACATCTGAATTTTAAATTAATAATAAAAAAAACGCTTTGTATTTTTAGAAATCTGTATGAACATTTTAAATATATTTTTTTGGAAATATATCAACTTTGCAATTGAAGTGCATTAAATGTTAAACAAAATATGTGAGTTATAAAAGCATTTACAATTTTTAAAATCTGAGGATTTAGAAATTATTCAATAAATATTTTTTTAAGGATATCAATAACTGTCGGATGTAAAATAATTATTGAAGTGGGTAGATGTAGAATCCAACAAGAATGTCGATTCTTACTTCACAATTATTGAATCTGACGTTTGTAAAGTCATAACCTATTTTAGAAAAGTAATAATTGACATTTATGTTTGTATGGACTTTATGATTTCAAGTTTCAAAATTTAAAGCCCATTGAGATCTTAAGTTGAAATGTCGCAGAAAGCTTTTAGAAATATGATTTAATCAATACATATTTTTGAAAAAGTTGACTATTTTTTATAACTAAAAAGTTATAAAAAAATAATTTTAAACTTTATAAGAAAATAAAATAACACCAATGAGCATTCATCAATAAAAGTCATAAATTTATCTTTTATCTTTATCTTTTATCTTTTTTAAATTTCAAAACCAAATAATGCAAAAACTAAATAATAAAAAAAATTATTTAAGCATAGTTTTTATCATTCAATGAGAGTATTTTTTAGGAAAATTAAATGACATAATATAAAAATTAAGCAAAAGATAGAGGTAGAGAAATATTGCACCATTATATGACCACTTTAAAACTAAGCCTGCCTAAAAACAAAGAGAAACAACTTGATTTTAGGATTATTTTGTTTTAGTTAGAATATGGTTTTCTGATGTAGAAGTATAATGCCAATTTTCCTACTAAAATTCGGAGTTGATATAAAATGGATAACTAAACGATCGGCACAGATGTAGAATATGATAGACAGATGACAATAGTCTTCAAATATTTATATACAGATTTATTATTATTCAATTTAGTCCCTTGAAATTAGTCATGATTGAAAATGTAGTTAACTAATATTTATATTTGATTGATAGACTAATAATAACATAGGACTAATGATTAATAGTCATAACTTTTAACCATGACTCAAAATTTAGTCAACTAATGCCCAACTCTATTATAAACCTTGCTAAAAAGATCACAGGACATAATCTAGATTTAACATCCTCGAAAACAGAACGATTTCCCCCCTGCCTCGAAAACTCAATAAAACAAATTCTTATGCAGTTAACCCGTCGTTATTGGCATGACCCGGAGCATCATCCCCTCGTGAACATTTTAAGATCGCCGCTATTGATGAGGCCTCCTCGCAATTCTTTATGATTCCGCAAACTGCTTCCGCCCTAATTCCCCGCAAATATTCATCCCTTCATCTAGTAAGTAGTATTAGATTAGCCCTTTTTTTTCAACCCCCGCCCGAGCTCTCTCACACCCCCTTTCCCCAGAGGGTCGATACTTTTCCGCAACGTAACATGTGGCTTTGACTTTTCTGGTTCCCGATTGCCGCACCGCCAGCCCCGGTTTTTTTTAAGAGGAATGATGTTGTCACAGGCAGATGGTGTGTGAGCGTGTGTGTGTGGATGGAGAGAGATGTTTTAAGGGTTGTTTTTGATGTGTTTAACGTCAGTTATGATTGATAAGTAATTATTTAATTTATCTTGCATGTTCCAAAATTAAATACAACTAAATGGCTTTATCTGCCATTACAAAATCAGAAATCTATTACTAATTATTTATTCTCAAGACAATGGCAAAAACCGTAACTCTATCTTATTTACTTTTGAAGATATTTTTATCTGCTACTGTCTTCATGGTGCACTCTGTATACATGCAAGTATTTTTACGTTATGCAGCTCTTAAAGTCGAGCAACTTTGGAGCAGACACTTTTTTTATATCTTCAACAAGAGCTGATATATCATTCAAGAACGAACTAATGGGACACCCTGCATATATTCAAGTTTATTTTTAAAGATTTTGTATTCGTTATTAACGAATCCTCGTAAAAAGGATTCGAATTGCGAATCCGAATCACCTAATTTGATTCGAATCACGAATACTCGAATAAAGGATTCGTAAGAGACAAATATGATTCGAATCGAAGATTCGAATCTTGTTTTTTCGAATTACGAATACAAATCCTTTAAGAATAAATTTGATTTTATTATTTTTTTGCAACCATTAACATATAAATATTGTTACCAGTTGTTTTAACAAAAATATTCAAAACCTAATTATTTATTATTACCACTGAATATCGTTGATAAGAGACTAAATATCTGACTCCTTGTTACTCTGGTTAAAGATGCATTTGTGTGTTTCTGAACTCCACTTTAATTCAGTGTTTAGTACGAGTGGCGCATGAAGTAAAATTTCGAGTTTAGAAAAGCCCGAAAATTTGTCTCGGGTCGCTACGCGACCCTTGACAAATTTTCACGGGGCTTTTCTAAACGCGAAATTTTACTTCATGCTTAGCCTGGGAGTGGAAACACTCGTTCAAAACTTCAAATTGAACTCTATTATAAAATCGACTAATGCCTGAAATTTACGTAAATAAAAAATTTACTGAATATCATTAAAACCGGAAAAGTCAGAGAAAAGTCATGGAATTATATTCAAATTGACCAAAACACTAACAAAAAAGCCATACGATATTATTATATTTGCCAAAATGAGCAGGCAAATTACAAAACACGTAAAATTTATAAAATTAACTTGAATATTGGCAAAAACAATGAAAACTATTAAACAGAATGGGGGTTTCCTACAGGAGAAAGTTATATTAAAAGGCCAAGGAAAAAATCTTTAGTCAGGGAAATGTCGGCAAAATTTAACATTTCAGATTGTGGCTACCATGTCAGTTTTACTTCAAACAATATTAAACAAAATTTTGAAAACTAGATTATTATCTTTAAAAACATTTTCGATCATTTAATGTTCTTATCAAAGCATTCACTTTGAAGTTTCGAACAAGCGTTTCCACTCCCAGACTAAGCATGAAGTAAAATTTCGAGTTTAGAAAAGCCCCGTGAAAATTTGTCGAGGGTCGCGCAGCGACCCGAGACAAATTTTCTGGGCTTTTCTAAACTCGAAATTTTACTTCATGCGCCACGCGTATAAAACAGTGATTTAACGAGAAATTTAAAAACACAAAGAAATATTTTGCATGTTATTCCTCACAATTAATTCGAATTATTTTTCACGATTCAAATCCTTTTGTAAGTATTCGAATCCTTTTATAAATATTCGAACCCTTTTATAAATATTCGAATCCTTTTATAAATATTCGAATCCTTTTATAAATATTCGAATCACCCACATTTAAACTCGAATACGAATCCTCTTAAAAATATGTAACAAATCCGGATCACGAATCCAGTTGAATAAAAGGCTTCGAATCCTGAATGATTCGAATCCTGCCCAGCTCTGGTCTCTATCTTACTTAAAATTGATTTGTTTCTTAAAACTATACAAGGTAGAACGACTCAACTTCGGCATGCCTGCATGATCGTTTACTTCTTTTAAAACTTTATTCAAAGTTAGCAGTTCATTTTTATAGAAGAAACTATGCACGGCTCTTTTCACTACGTCATCAAAACTTGTAATTATGTCCCCAAGATGTTTAGGGCTACAAATCTCTCCGGATTTCTTATATTTGCTAATGGTACGATAGACAGTGGAATTTACAACTCCTAAAAATTAAACATTTTATTATTCGATGAATATTCTTATGCTATTTGATATCTCACCTAATGCACCAACAATGTCTGATACATCAGCAGTCATTTTCATATGTGGATCATCTGTTATCATCTGCTTATACATATTTATTATGCACTGTTTTTCAGGCAGATATAAATGACCCAAATAGAACTTCTTACGCTTTTTTGGAGGTGAAGGTGGTATTATCACCGAGCTTGTACTAGGTTCATAATCCATCACAACAATATAAACAAAACTAACTTTTAACTATGTTAAAGAAACACCGCACAAAAGGTTATTACGAAACAGACAAAGTTGCAACTCGCCAACGCTTCGAATTAAGGTTATGTCAGCTGTTGCGTCTAATAATGACGTAATTAGCATAGTGTAAAAGAGGCGCGCTCTCGGCCAATCAGAGTTGTAGGTTTTGGCGCGTAAAATTTAAAACGCTCCTCCTGGTTATTAAACAGATTATAGGTGATTCAGATCCATGATTCTAATCCTTTTTAGAGGAATCTTCCCAGCTTTGATTTTAGTAACAATAAAAGCTGGGACGAATTATATATAATTATTATCATTTAAAATGAGCAGGTTGCATACACTACTATCTTTATTAAGCACCCTGTATACATACAGATATTTTAAGGTTAATAACATCTACAGACTTCTATCTCTTCGCTTGTAAAATGTATCTAAATAAACAGTCGGTTCTGTTAAACTGTTTTAAGGTTCGAAATGATTGAAATAAATGGTATTGGTCAACCAGCAAATTTTAGAGAAAATATAACAAGGACATGTCTTAAACTGTTTCCTCTATTCTACAAGTTTACTAGAAAAATCTTCTCCTCCTTAGTATACATTATTGATATGTTCAACTCTCCTTTCCTCGTCTACGTCTGCTTCAAGTGCTAGAACAGCAAATATCATTTGCTTGCGATAACTGACAGATTTCATTAAATTTTTAAGAGAAGCGTGTAAATATAGTCAACCCTATTACCACTAAAAGTCGTAGCCAATCACATCGCACTCAATGCTTGGGTGCGTCCCAGTACAAATCGAACATAGGAAAATTAACATTGAGTACATTCTATCATGTTCGGTGTTATATACAACTCTCTGTATGTATTATACATGTTCCGCATGCTCTTCTTTTTAAGTTAGCTGCACGCTTTATGTATTGAATTTTGAAATTTTACATATAACCTCAAAACCGAAATTCAACAAAAACTCTATAATTCTGATCTCTTAAACTTGCGAACTGACATAAAGGCAAACAGGCGGTTAAAGTATAATTGTCAAATTTCAGAGTTGCCAACCTACAATATTTTTCATAGGGTGCCATGAGTTTTTTTTTTATTAAACATACTCTAAAATATGTTTTTACATTTAATATTTTCTTGTAAATGCGCACAAAAGAATAACAATAATGATAAGTTTATTTATATGAAATTGTTACTAACATTACCAAAACAGCTGGGTAATATAGAGTAATTTACTGTAATTACCAACGTAAATTACTACTAACATTACTATAGTCTGTTTAAAAACTAGAAGGAGTAAGTGCCAAAGCCCAATTTACACTATAAAAAGTTACCAGAAATATCACTAGATAAATGTGGCGGCAATTTTAAATAATTTCTTAATTACCCTTTAAATAAAATCAAATATCCATTTTGTACTTCTTAATTGTGGATAAGTATTTTCTTTTACATCGTACGATATCGTCAGTTCACCCCGCCATATATCTGTGAAATAAAACATAATTACATTATGTTCATAATATAATATGGAATTTATATAATAATGTGTCTCTATCAGAGCAGGGATGAATCCTCGTAAAAAGGATTCGAATTACGAATCCGAATCACCTAATATGATTCGAATCACGAATACTCGAATAAAGGATTCGTAAGAGATAAATATGATTCGAATCCTATTTTTTCGAATCACGAATACAAATCCTTTAAGAACAAATTTGATTTTATTATTTTTTTGCAACCATTAATATATAAATATCGTTACCAGTTGTTTTAACGAAAATATTCAAAACCTAATTATTTATTATTACCACTGAGTATCGTTGATAACAGACTAAATATCTGTCTCCCTGTTACTCTGGTTAAAGATGTATTTGTGTGTTTCTGAACTCCAATTCAAATCAGTGATTTGTACGCGTGGCGCATGAAGTAAAATTTCGAGTTTAGAAAAGCCCGAAAATTTGTCTCGGGTCGCTGCGGGACCCTCGACAAATTTTCACGGGGCTTTTCTAAACTCGAAATTTTACTTCATGCTTAGTCTGGGAGTGGAAACACTCGTTCAAAACTTCAAATTGAACTCTATTATATAATCGACTAATGCCTGTAATTTACGTAAATAACAAATTCACTGAATATCATTAAAACGGGGAAAGTCAGAGAAAAGTCATGGCATTATATTCAAATTGACAAAATAGTAACAAAAAAGCCATATGATATTATGAAATTTGCCAAATCAGCAGGCAAATCACAAAACACGTAAAAATTTATAAAATTAACTTAAATTTTGGCAAAACAATGACTATTAAACAGAATGAGGGTTTCCCACAGAAGAATGTAATATTAATATACCAGGGAAAAAATCTTTGGTCAGGGAAATGGGGAAATGTCAGAAAAATTTAACATTTCATCCTTTGGCTACCATGTCAGCTTTACTTCAAACAATATTAAACAAAATTTTGAAAACTAGATTATTATCTTTAAAAACATTTTCAATCATTTAATGTTCTTATCAAAGCATTCACTTTGAAGTTTCGAACGAGCGTTTCCATTCCCAGACTAAGCATGAAGTAAAATTTCAAGTTTAGAAAAGCCCCGTGAAAATTTGTCGAGGGTCGCGTAGCGCCACGCGCATAAAACAGTGATTTAACGAGAAATTTAAAAACACACAAAAAAACATTTTTCATGTTATTCCTCACAATTAATTCGAAATATTTTTGACGATTCAAATCCTTTTGTAAGTATTCGAATCCTTTTACAACGATTCGAATCCTTTTATAAGGATTCGAATCACCCACACTTAGACTCGAATACTAATCCTCTGAAAACACGAATCCGGATCACGAATCCAGTTGAACTAAAGTATTCAAATGCCTCTTTTGAATCCTCTAAAAGAATTCGAGTCCTGAATGATTCGAATCCTGCCCAGCTCTGGTCTCTATCTTACTTAAAATTGATTTGTTTCATAAAACTATACAAGGTAGAACGACTTATCTTCGGCAAGACTGCATGAGCGTTTACTTCTTTTAAATATTTATTCAAAGTTGGCAGTACATTTTTATAGAAGAAACTATGCATGGATCTCTTCACTACGTCATCAAAACTTGTAATTATGTCTTCCGATCAGTTTAGGGCTACAAATCTCTCCGGATTTCTTATATTCGCTAATGGTACGATAGACAGTGGAATTTACACCTCCTAAAAATTAAACATTTTATTATTTGATGCAAATTCTTATACTATTTGATATCTCACCTACTGCACCAACAATGTCTGATACAACAGCAGTCTTGTGCACTGTTTTTCAGAAAGATATAGGTAAATGACCCAAATCCAGGTAAAGGTGATATTATCACCGAGCTTGTACTGGGTCCATAATCCATCACAACAATATAAACAAAACCAACTTTTAATTATGTTAAAGAAACACCGCACAAAAGGTTATTACGAAACAGACAAAGTTGCAACTCGGTAACGCTTCGAATTAAGGTTATGTCAGCTGTTGCGTCTAATAATGACGTAATTAGCATAGTCTAAAATGGGCACACTCTCGGCCAATCAGAGTTGCAGGTTTTGGCGCGTGAAATTTAAAACGCTCCTCCTAGTTATTAAACAGATTATAGCCAGGCACATAAACATTGATATAAATATAAGTTCAAAAGCACATATATAATTTGATTAAAAAACACTTAGAACCTTTCTTCAATACTTTATTTTGTAACCAAATGTACATTTCGGACACGAAGTGTCCATTATCAATGGTTTGATACTAATACGAAAAATATACATTTTACACTGATATATATACACTAAAAAATGAGGGAATTAGAGGGTGTCGGTAGGGGGTGTGGTTATGGTGGTAATAAACTAATTTTAGCCGAAAAAAGGTTATCTGTGGGTAAGTAGGTACGTGTTTGATGGGGATTCCAAGGGATTAGGAAAACACCCGAGTTTCAGGTGGACACACTAAATCTAATAAAACATTTTCGAGCGGACATAATTCGATATTTAACAGTAGGTTTTCTTGTTTTTTCATTTGAATTGCCTCCAACAATTTAAATGATAATGTGTAGAATGTTTCAATAATTTTACGTTTTCTAAAATTAACTTATGGCCCGTTTCAATTGCATGGTTAGCGACCGCAGATTTATCCGGATTCAGGTGTTTAATGTGTGAGACATGTTCCTTGAATCTAGTTTGAATGTTTCTTTGTGTTTGTCCTATGTATATTTTGTCACAATTCGAACATTTAATGGAATAAATTCCAGATTTTTTTAAGAAATGCGTTTCGTTAAAAGTGTTCCCTAGTAAATTGTGTAATTTTGTATTTACATAGTACGCTGGGGTTAAATTGAATTTCTTGTACAATTTTTTGAAATAATTTTCGGTTGTGGGGGAATAACTTAGTCTGACATATTTTGTTTCTTTTATGGTTTCTATATCTGTAACTGAAGTTATATTTCGGAGTTTATATTTACGTGAATGTCTATTAATTAGTCTCTGTATTGTATTTCTGTTGTATTTAAGGTGTGCTGCTATTGTGTGAATGAATTTTAGTTCCTTTTTTCTAATTTCGGGTGATAATGGTATGTTGAAGGCTCTATTAATCATACTATTAAAGGCAGATAATTTATATTTCATTGGTGCAAATGCGTTGGCATGGATATAATTTAAAGTATGAGTATGTTTCCTGAATATATCAAATTCTAATTTATTGTTTTCTCTTTTTATAAGAATGTCTAGGAAGGGCAGTGAGTTTTCGTCCTCTAACTCGTATGTAAAATTAATACTATTGTAAATATTATTAATGGATGAGATGAAGTTGTTAATATCGAAATTTGTTTCGACCACAGCAAATATGTCGTCGACATATCTAAACCAAATATGCGGAAACTGGGTTATTGATTTTTTGGCAATATTTTCAAAATTATTTAGAAAAATGTGAGCAAGAAAAGGTGATAACGGGTTACCCATGGCAGTGCCAAATGTTTGCTTATAGTACGAATTATTGAACTCAAACACGTTACAATCTATCACTAGTTCGGTAAGCTGTAAGTATTCTTTGATTTGTTCGTTTGGAATATTATTTTTTATTAAAATTTCTTCTAGAATAGAAATGGTGTTCTTGATTGGTATGTTCGGGAATAGTGATTCAACATCGAAGGACACTAGTTTATGATCGGATGAGATTTTTATCTTTTCTAAGTGTTTTGTTAATTCTATGGAATTTCTAACTGAAAAATCGTTTTCTATTTCTAGGGTTTGGAACTGGGTGACTAACCATTTAGCAATTTTATATGTGGGAGATTTGATATTTGAAACAATCGGGCGGAATTTATTACCTGGTTTGTGAATTTTTGGTAAACAGTATAATTGAGGTTTTTTTGGGTTTTTGACTTTCAGATTTAAATTAAGTTTTTTATCGATTAAATTTGTTGAGGCCTTCAGTATAGCATTAATTTTCTTGATATATGTATTTATTGGGTTTTTTGTTTGTCGTCTTATTTATAATCACGACACTGTTACCTTTGTCCGCCTTTAGGTAAAAACAATCTTTTTCTTTTAATTTTTCGACGATTTCGTGGGTGTTGAAAACTTCTTGTTGGTTAGACCTATCCATGGTTTTCTTTAAGGTGTCCTTAGCGGAAGTGCAAAATTGTATGGAAAGATCCGGTGTTAGTCTAGTTGCTGCGATGGCTACGTCGTTGACAACCTCTTCGATGGGAAGTTTCTTTGGGTTTATGGAATGCTTTAAACCTTTTCTTAGCAGTTCTTGTTCGGCGTCGGAGAATGTGATGTCTGTTTTATTTATAACAAGTGTTTGTGTGAGTTCGGGTAAAATGTTTGGTGGAAAATTTTGTTTCAGTTTTTGTTTTTGCAGGAGGAGAGTTTTTAATTTCTTCTGTAGGACAATTGATTTGTTTTTCACTTTTTTATAACTGTATGTATTTTTCTCTGGAAATCGTCCCATGTTTGCGGAGTTGTTGATTTGCTTAATCGTAGATGTAGTTCGTACGCCAACATTTCTAGGTGTGACCGTTTTCCATGTAGCCGGCCGATCTCGAACTTCAGCCACTTAATTTTGAAATCCGTTACTAATTTCGATATGTCTCTGTTTTGTTTACCGGTGTTCACAAAAATAAACTTAGGAAAAACACTGTTTTTGACGCACTGTGTGAGAAAATAAATGTCTGCACTTATAAGTTTCACTTTTGTTTTGATTTGGAAAAGTTTGTTTAACTCGGTTGACCAGGAAGCCATCATAATATTTGGATTGATTGAGTTACTTAAAGATAATTATACTTTGATTAAAAAACACTTAGAACCTTTCTTCAATACTTTATTATAATACTTTATTTATGTAACCAAATGTACATTTCGGACACGAAGTGTCCATTATCAATGGTTTGATACTAATACGAAAAATATACATTTTACACTGATATATATACACTAAAAAATGAGGGAATTAGAGGGTGTCGGTAGGGGGTGTGGTTATGGTGGTAATAAACTAATTTTAGCCGAAAAAGGTTATCTGTGGGTAAGTAGGTACGTGTTTGATGGGGATTCCAAGGGATTAGGAAAACACCCGAGTTTCAGGTGGACACACTAAATCTGTTGTTGGAGGCAATTCAAATGAAAAAACAAGAAAACCTACTGTTAAATTTCGATTTAAGTCCGCTCGAAAATGTTTTATTAGATTTAGTGTGTCGACCTGAAACTCGGGTGTTTTCCTAATCTCTAAAATTAGTTTATTACCACCATAACCACACCCCCTACCGACACCCTCTAATTCCCTCATTTTTTAGTGTATATATATCAGTGTCAAATGTATATTTTTTCGTATTAGTATCAAACCATTGATAATGGACACTTCGTGTTTGAAATGTACATTTGGTTACAAAATAAAGTATTGAAGAAAGGTTCTAAGTGTTTTTTAATCAAAGTATAATTATCTTCAAGTAACTCAATCAATCCAAACACATATATAATGTACAATTATTACAGAATAACATAGAATCAAATATCCTCATTGAATGACTTAAACAGTGATTATAGGCAAACCCCTACATTTATTGTGTATTGGTTGAAATTGTAGTCAAAACATTTTCAAGTTAGTTTTTAACAATTGGTTTTATGACTTACGTTTTATTACTCATCAAAAAAAGAATCAATTGAATAAAAGTCTTTATAGTACTGTTGTATGATATACCGGGTGTTGATTTGGCGGACGCAATATAGGAAATCCCATGTAAATGTTGAAATGTTCAAATTTTGGCTCCCTTATTTATTTTATAAACAAAATGTATTTACCATTTTATAGAGGGAACGATTCTGAATTCATTCGTCTTAACGTTTATCACTTTACGTTTTTCTAAGTTAATATAATTCAGAGAAAGTAATGTGATTTTATAATAATAATGACGTGCCATGGAATTGAAACAACAATTGCGGATGTCAAAATAGCAAATGATATCGAGGTCACTTGATTAAAGTAAATGTTTTTGAAATGATTTACACTATACAAGAAAAAAATCTCCTAATAAAGTGGTATTATGCAGATCACAGTTATCACGATGTTTGCGTTATGTTTTTTGTCGTTAATTAAGTAACAGCAATATCTTGTGCTATTTTGACATCCGCAATTATTGCATTTAGCTGTACATTTTCTGACATTCGTTGATTTTTAGAAGAGTTTAATTTGAAGCTTTCAACGAGTGTTTTCCACTCCCAGACTAAGCATGAAGTAAAATTTCGAGTTTAGAAAAGCCCTTTGAAAATTTGTCTTTTGAAACAAATTTTCTGGGCTTTTCTAAACTCGAAATTTTACTTCATGCGCCACGCGTATAAAACACAGATTTTAAGTGAAGTTCGAATATACATAAATTTGACAATATTATAGTATTTTATACGCGTGGCGCATGAAGTAAAATTTCGAGTTTAGAAAAGCCCAGAAAATTTGTCTCGGGTCGCTGCGCGACCCTCGACAAATTTTCACGGGGCTTTTCTAAACTCGAAATTTTACTTCATGCTTAGTTTGGGAGTGGTAAACACTTGTTTAAAGCTTTAAATTAAACTTAAAAAAAAACAGGGAATATGCGCAATTGTTGTATCAATTCCATGGTATGTCATTATTTTTAAAAAATCACATTACTTTTTCTTAATTATTTTAACTTATAGAAACGTAAAGTGTTAAGTGTGAACATTTATACATTTAGAATTTTTACCTCTACAAAAGAGTGAAATACACTTTGTCTCTAAAACAAGTAGGGAAGCCAATATTTTAACACTTTAAAATTAACATGCGATTTCCTATGTTCGTCCGCCAAGTCAATACCCGGTATACAATAATTGTATATGGTTCTACACAAATAAATGGTGGATTCGCCGGGAAATAATGTTTACTCCTTTCCTTCTATTTAAAAACAAATTCGTACCCACATACAATAAAAACCTTGCACTTTTCATTCTAAATATCACACATTTACTCTACTTACAAATACTTACGCTTATTGCGTTTTCTTTTTCTGCACATCTTTCCCCTTTTCAGCAGAATTCATAATAAATCTTCGCTTTAAAAAAAGTCATAACTTCGCCACCCGCGGACTGTCTCTTACAAAGTTTGCCGTCTCTTTTTGCCGAGCGTAGATGAGTGTGCGTGTGTGGAGGAAAGTAAATAAAAGGAAAATCGAGAGAATTCCTCCCCTCTTCACGTGTCGGATTTTCCCGGACCCTAACAATGGCGCTGGAAAAGCGGGCGTTCGTTTTCACGCGTCGCTTTGCTATTTTTTGCAGGAACAAGCTGATTTAAACAATTTCATAATTATATAATCAAATTAAACTAAAACTAACTAAAATAATTTAGTAATGTAGAAGAAAAATTAATCGGTAAAATGTTTTTATTTCAACATTGAGAATAACTGAACGTCAAAACTAGTTGGAATGAAAAACCACAAACAAAAACACTCGCTTCAATAATTAAAACGTAGAAACTATTGTTTATATATTTTTTATTGAAATAACTAACTAGGCACTTAAATTTGTTAAGTTGCAACTTAAAGAAATGTCAAACAAGAATAGTTCCAATTCAAAAATATTTGAATTCGAGAAAATAAGCTTATGCTTATTATAGTTTGCACACTTTTACCATAATATGTAAAAGATTTTAAAGATTTTATTGTATAATTCAATATCTGGAGGTGTATTTGCATGGACAGTAGTTGTTTCAATGGATATTTATTGTCTGTCTTATTAATTAAGACGCATTGTTTGCATTTTAAAAGAAAAACATGTTCGTAATTTTATATATTATGTTTAAAAAAATGTATTGAAATAATACTAATAATTATTATAAATTCAACAGACAAGCTATTTGCAAGTTAACTTATTATTATAAAATGTAATCATACATGAATATTAACACATAAGCAATAAATATTAATTAGTGCGCATAGATCTCCCTGACACGCCTAGAAAATATATTTAAAGATGTATTTACTAAGTTAAAAAAAATTAAATATTGGTACGGTTGTAATGAGAAATCACATACTATTTAATTAATTTTCTCAAAATTTCTTTATCATTTATATATCTAAGATATAAATATATTACCGAATATTTGACTTATTTATTTGAATAATACATAAAACACGAGCTACTCTCTGCAAGGAAATACGAAGTATCGCAGATATTGCAAAATAGTTTTCCTCTTTGAGGATAGTGGAAACATTGCAGATATTGTAAACTGGCGCAGCACTTTTGTGTATCGAACACCGTTTTCAGCAGTTTCATCTGAATATTTGAAATATTATTCAGAGCTGTTTGAAATATTGCCATTGCTTTTTTGATCGAGTGCGGATTATCTATTCTATGCGATCTAAATAAATATTCTTAAAGCATGCAAGAATCAAATAGTTCTAGTATATACATAAAGGGAATTTTTCTTTTTGCTATATATATCCCAATTATATACTGTAAATTATCATCTTTGCGTTGTTTTTTTTTAAGTTCAATTAAAAGCGTAAAACAAGTGTTTTTCACTCCCAGATTAAGCATGAAGTAAAATTTTGCGTTTAGAAAAGCATTAAAATTTTCAGGCTTTTCTAAACTCGAAATTTTACTTCATGCGCCACGCGTAAAAGACACTGAGTTTAAGTAAAGTTCGCTTGTTAACATTATTTCAGTGTTGTCAGTGTTTAATACGCGTGGCGCATAAAGTAAAATTTCGAGTTTAGAAAAGCCTGAGTTTGGATTTGGACGCTTCGCGTCCAAATCCAAACGCTCAGGCTTTTCTAAACTCGAAATTTTACTTCATGCTTAGTCTGGGAGTGGACAACACTCGTTTAAAGCTTCAAATTGAACTCTTTTAAAAAAGGCGTATGTATATGTACACTTAAAAGAAAAATTCCCTGCATGAACAAGAAAAATAAATAAGTAAATATTATACCCTAATATTTAATATGTAGTATCTAAACATCAATAATTTTTAGTTTAAATTACCTTTATTTTGATAATTGGTCGAAACTGTAGTACATAATAAAGTATGTATATCCTGATGTATATACTATACATATACAGGCAACTATTGATTTTACAAAAGTGTTCAATTTATAGCTTCTAACGAGTGTTATCACTCCTCCATTGAGCATGAAGTCAAATTTTTAGTTTAGAAAAGCCTTTTAATAAACACGAAATTTTACTTCATGTGTCACGTGCATAAAACACTGACTTAAAGTGGGTTTAAAATATACTGCTTAACTTCGATCTCACGTTAATCATTTTTACCAAATATTTATTTTGTCTAATCATCTAATCAATTCGCGAATACGAATAATTTTTTTTAATATTCGCAGATTCAAATTGAAATTCGAATAATTTGATTTTTTGCTGAAACATAAGAAATTGTCTATGTATACAACGCAGACATTTGTTTTCTTCATTTGTTTTCTTCATTTGTTTTATAATAAGAATAATTTATATATGCAACATATAATATATACAATAAAAATGATTTTTTAAAATATCTAACAGTTAACATTTTCATGCAAACTTCAGGTTTTAATAAATCTTACAAACATTAGTTTTCTTAGCAATTAATAATTCTAAAATTAAACTAAATTTCCTGCTTACATTTATGAAATAAAATTAATAAAAAATGATGGAATTGAATAATTACAAAACAAAATTAAATAAATTGACAAACTGAAAGCACAATCAAATTTAATAACATTATATCGTGACCTTAAAATAACAGACACAATAGAACTTAGACATAAATTTAACAAACTGAACAAAAACATACACCGACTAATAGACGAATACAAGAAAGGGACATCGATAATCGCTTGTGAAAACATAAATAGCACGAAAAGCAAGACGTACTGGGTGGAATGACAAAATATTGAAAGAGTAAAAAAATAATACATTATCAATCCAACCACAAATACTCTAACTAACGATACCGGACAAATCGCAGACATATTTAAAAACTATTTCAGACACTTTCTTATTTTCGCAAGACGACTCATTTGACACTACTTGAGACAGTCAATTCTTGGTACGGCATATTTTACCTTTACCCCTACATCCGACAACGATATTCTAGACGAGTCCGACTATTATAACATTCTAAATGAAGGAAAGAACACAGCTCCAGGACATGACAATATTTATCGACGTATAATAAAATCCCTTATTGACAATATCCACCAATATTCTTAAAATAATGAATTACAACTACCGCCACCAATATTTCCCTACAGAATGGAAACATTGTATAATAACATGTATTCTAAAACCAAATCTAGATCCTGCTTTAACTTTCAGCTACCGCCCTAATTTTTCCCCGTTCTTGATAAGCTCTTTGAATCCTATATTAAACGTAAAATTATGTCAACCATTAGCCAATGTATCCCTACATACCAATTTGGTTTCTTACCCAATTGTTCCATAACCCTTTTCCTCACAATTCTTACATTAAACTGCGAGACACCCTACCTGGAGGGCTTTTATATAAATGCTTCATTCTTAATCTGCCTAAACACCTCATTATCCTAGTAGCCAACTTCCTACAAAATAGATCCCTACAAATTAAAATCAATAGCAATCTGTCCACTACCTTTACTCCATCAAGGGTCCCGACTTTCCCCTATCCTATATAACTTATACTGTCACGACATACAACCCAAACCCTGACTACTTCAATCCTTTAGCGTACCCTCTACAATTTGCAGATGATACTGTTCTCATTGTCCATTCTAATAATATAAAAAATTCTATATCCTCCCTCCAGCAATTTTCCAACAAAATTTAATCGTGGTTTAACAAATGGAGAATTAAAATTAATCCATTAAAATCCAAACTCCTAATACCTTTCCACCGCATCCCTCATTCAATTACCATTAATAATACCTGCATTACCTCATCCCCAACCTGCAAATATCTCGAAGTATTGTTTGACCAAAAATTTAATTTTAAAAAGCATACACTAGCAATTAAAAAATAATTCGCGCTAGAGCAAAACACTTTAGATGCCTCACTTATAGAGGTATAGGTATAAATATAAACACTGCTACACATTTATAAAATGATATGTATGTGCTGGACTGTGGAGCTGTACTTTTATCCCAATCCCGCCCCTCCGTATTAAAACATATCCAAATGTCTGAACGATGATCCCTCCGCATTTTAACTATAATACGACATGCCCCCTTATATAACCCATTAAATGTCCTACTCTACAATACCTCCGGAATTACACCTATCCAAGACCGCCTTTTAATGCTCTCCCAAAAATTCTCCACTAACCCTAAAAATCTAGAGCTTCTAAATATACCATGTATTCCCAGAAATCCAAAATCCCTCCTAAATACAAACACCCATCTAAAACCACATTTGAATTCATCAAACAGATACAAATGTTAAAGACATAACTTCCAATTTAAATAAACTTTTTCCCAGTATCAGTTTCACGCATGAGATACAAATACATAATCAAATATCATTTCTAGATTTACTTTTGATAAACAATAATACAAAAATAGAATTTAATATATACAGAAAAAACACACGCACTTTTAATTACATCCACTCATCTTTATCTTCTCCATTTAAATATCAATTAGCAGCTTTTAATAGCATGATTTTTTGAGCAATTAACATACCAAGCAATTAACATACCAATATCTAAAGAAAATAGAGAAAAGGAATTTAGTCTAATCAGGAAACTTGCCATTTCATTAAATTACAAAATAGACACAATTAATAAATTAATTAACAGACACATTAGAAATCACAAAATAAAATTAAGTGCCACCCTAATCAACTCGAAAGAACCGCCCCACAAAAAATGCTAGATCAATCAATTTGTATGAGAATTGGTAGTTTATTGAATAAATTGAGCATTTCTCCTGCTTTTTATGTCAATACAAAATTAAATGGTTTACTTGGCAACACTTTTGCAAAATCAAACCTCCTAAAACAATCTGGAATTTATTTAATAAACTGCACCAATTGCAATAAAATATACGTAGGTCAAACACAACGCAATATATTTAAAAGAATCAAAGAACACCAATATTACTTTAAAATTCAAAGCCCGGACAAATCAGCAGTCGCACACCATTCATTAGAAACAGGACACACACTTTCGGTTAACAATATTAAACTTATAAAGCAGTCAGATCATCGTAGATTAAATATGCTTGAATCAATGTACAAACATTTGTTATTGATAATGAGCACTTTGTGTCTCGAAATGTACATCTAACGATAAAAATTAAAAGTGAAGTAAGGAATAACAGTTTTTTTTAATGTAATAATCACTTCACGTAAACTCAAAGACATACAGTTATTTATATTTAGTGCTAGAAAAATTGGTACAATTAAATATGTGTATCTCTCAATATAATATACAATTTTATTGATTAGACGTCTACAAATGTTTCTATAAAAGTTAAACTTTTTCTCTTATTTACACAAAAAATCTCATGTCACTTGTACTACTTTTCCACTGAGCTACTTAATTGTCTTTAAAGCAAGTAAACATTAATTAAAGTAAATGTTAAAAATAAATTTAGCGTAAAAAATTAAATGTTAGCGATTATATTTTTGGAGTAGTTTTAAATTTAAAATCATATGTTATTTTAAATTTATTAACCATATAGATTATAGTAGTATATCTTTTCTAAATATGGTATATCTAATAGCTTTGATATACATTTAAAAGTGATTCATTTATTTATCCTATATTTCTATTTATTAAACAAACTTTTTCTAAATCAGTGCATATTTTGCGAAAATGAATGAATCGGTTTATTGTTATTTATTGTAAGTATTCGAATCCCTTTAGAATGGTTCGAATTATTTACATTTGGATTCGAATACACAACAAATTGTAACGAATCTGACTACAAATATTTTTTGAATAAAGTATACGAATGTCGCTATCGAATCCTCTAAAAGGGTTCAAATCCTGAATGAATCATGAATACTACTCATCTCTGGTATATTCTGAACTTCACTTTGAATCAGTACAGCATACGTTAGGTGCATGAAGTAAAATTTCAAGTTTAGGAAAACTTAAACATTTAAGTTGGTGATAACTTCATTATAATTGGCTGTACAAAATCACGTCGTATACAAATTGAATGCATTTAAAAAATAAAAATGGTGCGATATGTTCTGGGCTAAAGGCCATTTAACTTTTTTATAGCTTTTTAAGCAATTGTTTAATTTAATGAAATAATTGTAAAGACAACAGTTGTGGAAGTTTTCTCTGAGAGCCTAGTAGCGAATGTGTTACTTAAAGTGCTTTAAATTGACCGCATTTATAAAAAAAACGAATTGCTGCAAATCTACCAAACAGATTGTCATTCATATTAAATAAAACAAGTAATTCTTTTTCTCCACTGATTTATTAAAAGAAAAAGTCCATGTATAAACAAAGTTTTAAAGTGTTTTATGTCAGTGAAGCAAAAATAAGTTACTTATCAAGTCTTGTTTTCAATTATTATAAAATAAAATCCTAAATCCTGAATTGGTTCCTTCATTGTCAACTAGATTCCATTAATTATTTATATTTTTAAAATGAAATGAACGTGCGTGATTGTGATAATAATATTTTTATACAATAGGGAAATACAAGGATTAAAAATATTTTCATTTCCCTCACAACCTTTATTCTCCCCTAAATAAATCCACCTACATACACACTTATACACACATACACAAATATAATCCTCTCAGAAAATCAATAAAATTCAATGTTATTAACGTGCAACATTAAAAAATTCCAGTTTATCTACATCGACGCACGAACGGGCAAAACATTCTTTTTTTAAATAAAAAAAAAACGTAAAGGTTTCGCGTTTGCAGAGGGGGTAATCCACCCCTCGCCCCCTTGTTATTAAGGAAATGCACGATATATTTTTTTTCACTCGCGCATATAAGGTACGAGTAGGAACAAAATTGAGCGAAAAGGGAAAGTCGGGCTTTATACTAATTTTCCCCGAGAGCAATCCGGCAGAAATTAATATGATTTTATTTAATTTGAGCGAGGGATTAGGGTTTAGGGATCATGCTTTTAGCTCATAGGGTGGATTAGGTAATTCGATTAGATTAATTCGGTTTTCGGATGTGTGTAACCCTTTTTGTGGTGTATCTGTATGACAGAAAATCAATAAAATAACGGTTCAAGGGTGATTTTTTTTATAATTCAGCAGTTGCAATTTCTTGAAGAGGCCCACGATCTAATGCATGAAACTGGGCAAATTATCGTCTAATAATTAATGTTTTAAAGACCTCATTATTTTGATATGAAATTTAAAAAAAAAAATTGAGGAGCAGACTTTCTATACATATTTTGTACATTATTTGATATTTTCAACTATAGGTGGTGCCACAATCTGTCAATAGCCGACTGCAATGTTACGTAGAAAAGTACATTCTAAATTCATGTATTTATGTATTAAAGGTAGGGATTATTACAACAAAAATACAGACTATAATTCTTTCTATTTTTTTATGGGGTGGTTAATTAGAATTAATGATTTTTGTAATTTCTGATGTGGAAGCCGTTGGTTCTGGATTTAACCGAGTTTCGTGGGAAAACACATTAAAATCAAAAAGCAAATTTCGCGATTCCGCGCAAATTGTTTTACAAAGTTTCACGAAATAAGTGCGTCACAAATTCCCACAACTTTAATGCCGAACCGAATTATAAACTTGCCTCGTCTACTTATTTATTACGTTACCCCAAATCTCAGTGATAATTCTCTTTTCCACAATCAATATTAAATGATATTAATCCACAATATACACAAAAAAGCCAAGAGAGAAAAATATTTTCGTTTATAATTTTGTACTTAATCTTTTGTTTAAATGAATAAATAAATAATAAACTTACTGAACTCGATGAGTTATAAATTTCCATCAATCTAGGTCTTTTAGCATGTAATTTAATTAATGTATTCCTTTTCTAACGAAATTTTTGGTACATCCTGTTTATGTTGGGAGGAATTCGACCGCTATCTAAACGTTTAAAACTCAGCATATTGTCGTCTTAAGAGTGCGCACTACCACAGTTTATATATATCCAGTTAGCCAGTCCCCATATAAATTTTGGGTACACGCGAATGGGAGCAGAGCGCTGGATGCCAAATTGATGTATATGGCTGCCTATATACACCAGTCTGGCTTCCTGCGGTCGGTCGGTTACGACTATTTTACTCCAGATGTCGCGAAATCAAGTCTCAGAGAGAGAGTGAGAGAGAGACAATTTCTTTCTCCCTATATTCCGCGCTTCTCGTTGTATCATATTCCAGATGTTGATTTTTCAATCTTGAAAACACGTTTTTTTTCTTTTAACGAGCTAAGGATGCTTGTTACATTCATTCATGCGTTTCCTTCTACAATTTTATTTTCTGCGTTATTAGAGAATAGATTTTATAAAATTATATGTATTTTGTACAAAAAACTTAAAATACAAAACTATTTAACTTTTGACAAAAAGTAAAACAAATACATCAACTTATCATTTTATTAACTAATCAGATCAATCCTATTGATCAGATCAAATCTACTGATCGATAAGGGTTTCTTTTTTAATTAAAGGGGTGAGTGCAAAATGCAGTTGTCATTTTTTTTAGTTTTTGAATTATTACCGTTTGAAGTTTTTACCCATTAAGCGCCGTTGATGCGTACACGAAACATTATTATTTTTTGATGATTAAGTTACTAAATAAGTTTATTTGATATATTATATTATTTGACCTGAATTGAAAATGTACCAAGAAAAATTTAAATATTTTCTTATTTAAAGTGTATTATAAATACTTCACAATATTACAATGTTTTATACGCGTGGCGCATGAAGTAAAATTTCGAGTTTAGAAAAGCCTAATTTGGCTCGGTCGCTCCGCTTCGCTACGCGCCCGAGCCAAATTTTCAGGCTTTTCTAAACTCGAAATTTTACTTCATGCTTAGTCTGGGAGTGGATACACTCGTTCTTAACTTCATATTGCACGTTTTTATATAAAATCGACGAATGCCTGAACATTGACAGCGTATACATTACATTGTTGAGGCACTAATTTTTTGAAAATCCATTATCACTTTAATATAATAATAATAATAAACTATTTATGATTTTTAACTTTTTATTAAATTCACGTATACATTATGTGTATTTAAAGAAAAAATTCATATGTAATGCAATAAGTCATTCATAGAAATCATAAAATGAAGTGTAGAATTTTAATTAAAATTAACTTTTAGAGTTAAAATTGCTTGGCCGTTAATGGGTTAAAATAGTTTTAAATATACTATGTGTTTCATGTAAAGATTTCTAATGTAATTGGAATTTGAGTTTGTATCGCTAATTGAACCAAAACGATAACAATAAAATTAAAATCATTTGTTTACCTACTAGCAGTATATTCGAGGTATTATTTTTGAGTTCTCCTCAGTTTCATTTGAAATATAGCTTGAAAATAGTGAACGATTATGTGAAAATAAAATCGTCAAAACAGTAATTGCTACGAAAAGTCAGTGTTTGGCATTAAATTTATTAAAACACAAAGCAATAATTCAATTCAACATGAGTGTTTATTCTGCAAAAGAAAAAAATCAGATCCCAAAATGGACTCAGTATATATTTTAATCACGATGCGCATTTTATTAAATGAACCATACTTTTAATAAATATTAACAGTTTCAGAAATTTGTGGTTTTTGCACTGACTACATTAATTATCCGTTTACTTTGAACGATTCTTACATGATCAACTTGTACTTTTCCGATTGCAATTTTATAAACGCTTATTGTGTGCCATTAGACCAACACCGACAACACTCAGCGGGCACTAAAATGTTACCTAATTTTTGGATTAAAATTTATGGCATCCGTCGTGCGGCTGCATGGGGATAATCTAAAAAAGAATGCGCAGAAATATTTTTCGATATTCTCAATACTTCCCGAGATACACGAAATGTTATATAGAGATAGTACAAATTATATAAGAATTATGAAACTTTATAATTATATATTATCAAAAACTGCGAAACAAACAAACTTGTTAAATCATGTAATTAGTCACATTAATAACATTATAAATTTTACATTTTAATAATTGTTACCGACCTCATGGCTATCTTTTTTTGTACGGAAATATAAGCTTTAGGGTCCCAGGAATCAGAAACAAGTGTTATCGATAATATTTGAGATAATTGGCTCAAATATTGAAATATGTTGAAAAGTCTCGTTAAGTGATAATAATCAAAAACATTTAGAAAACAACAAGATGTCTTTTAATAGAATAAGTATAATAGATTTTCTCAGAGAAGTGTAATTGCAACAATTATTGAATACTCTATTTCCAGTTTACAATGTTTTGTATGGCAGGTTAATTCAATTATTTCAATGGTTTTATTCTAAGTCAGATTACATTTACAAATGGTACCGATGGGATTATGTTACAGACTAAATAGGTAAGTAAAAATAATTTCAAATGATTTAAGAAAACCCGATCAAAAAGTGTCTAACTAAAATATCGGTTAGTGAAAAACATGATAAGAAATTACCGAATTGGATTCTGCGGATACGGATTAAATGTGTCAACAGTAAATAATCTTTTTAAATCCTAAAATATTTATGGATTTTAGAAGGTTGCGGATTATCTGTAAGTTGCAGTGGTATTGTTCTAGTCGCGCAATACTTGAGGGTAGACACCATAATAAAAACGTGGTCGAAAAAATGCCTACAAATAGGTAAAAAAACAGATAGATCACTTCGAAGAATTTGATTTTTCATCCCTTCTATAAAGCTATCCCCACTAAAATAATGAATATTGTCCAAAAAGAAAATAGTCAAGGAAAATAGTTAATTCAATATTCATACACGTTATTCAGAGTGTAAATGGATGAAACGGAACGTAACAATTTTAATGTTAATTTCTTAAAATTAAAATATTATTTTCCCTAATTATTTCAGGGAAATTATGATATTCATTTGGTTAGAGTAAAAATATACACACCGAGCTTTGCTATTTATTGCATTTTTAAAAACCGGAGTGTCATGAAATTAAACAAGTAAATGATGAGGTGTTGATTTGTTGGCCTTTTATTTAAAATATATTCTGTTGATTTTGTGTTACACTTCGATCAATTCTGTATAATTATTACTGAATAAAAAAAAAACGAAAAAACTGCTTCTAAAATATCGTTAATAAATAAGAAAACAGTTGAATGTATATTTAATATAGTTTTTTAATGTTTGTTAGTTTTTTGTATATATGAATGTTTATATGAATCTATATTGCTATGTTTTTAGTTTTGTGTATTCGTAAATAATTTATCTATTTTATTGAAATAATTTCTGTTTTTTTATTATCAATTCCAATTAAAATACTCATCAAACATTTTTTAAATTGATTTTTTTCATTGTAAAAAGATTTTTGTATTTATCTAACTTTTAAATAAAAAATCTATTAATTTTTAAACACGTTTTTATTAAAAAATATATAATAACTATAAATGTTGGAAATATATTTAACATTTTTTCATTGTAAAATGACTTTGTTTATTTATACAAATTATAAATATTGGAAACAATAATCTATTAATTTAATAATATTAACAATTTTTTTATTAAAAATATATAAAATAACTAAAAACGTTGAAAATATATTTTAGAATTGTTAATTTCATTGTAAATTTGTTTTTATAAAATATATTCCCGAATTTCATAATTTGGAACACGCTTGAAATCTCGAAATAAAAGAAATATTTTCGAATAGACTTTTTGTGGTGATAATACATTTTATTATTCGTCTACCACAGTTCATATACAGGAAGTTTTCCGTTAAAGTATACATATTTTAAATTCACCTTATTTTCTTTAAATCTGTAGATATTCGTTGTGTTTTTAAAAGAGTTCAATTTGATACTTTAAACGAGTGTTTTCCTCTCCCAGACTAAGTATGAAGTAAAATTTCGAGTTTAGAAAAGCCCTGTGAAAATTTGTCGAGGGTCGCGCAGCGACCCGAGACAAATTTTCTGGGCTTTTCTAAACTCGAAATTTTACTTCATGCGCCACGCGTATAAAACACTAAAATATTGTGAAATTTAAGTATATTTGAACCTCACGTAAAATCAGTGTTTTGTGCGCGGGGCGCATGAAGTAAAATTTCGAGTTTAGAATAGCCCAGAAAAATGTACAGTGTATTCTGTATATTGAGTTATTTATACTTAAAAAACTCTCTGTATAACTTATCAATAATATAAATTATTTGCCAAATTTGGTACATACCAAAGTTTTAATTGAATTTATGAAGAAAAAAATACAATCAAGATAAAAATAATATCAAATGAATTCTTTAATATGAACTCATTGAATTTTATTTTTTGATTTTTAGTTAAATTTTAGGTTTATTTAGGAGCTTTTTAAATATATCTGATTCCCAAAGTCCATAATTTTGAACACGCTGGAAATCTGAAAATAAAAGAAATGTTTCGGAACAGTTTATTTTTTCTGAAGGTCATCAAATTTATCATCGTACAAGTGGTGTAGACGGGATCAAATTACACGACGAAGCAGAAATAAAAGCGAGCGCGTTTGTGTGTGTGTGTGTGTGTAGACGCAACCGGAGCAGTTTTCTCTAGAATACTTCTACGTTTACTCTATTCATAAGTAGATGGACCCACTTCCCGACCACAGTCTCTCCTTTTCTATCCTCGAAAACTCGGAATCCAGTTCTCCCATAAGCATTGTCTACCCTTGGCACTACCCAATGGAAACTAAGAATACTGATTTTTTTGTTATTATTTTTAATTCTTTCTTTGAACATCTGCCTAAAATTGAAATGCAAAGCGCAGGATGATTTGATTTTGTTTTTTATTTTAGTATTGTTAAAAATAAGATTTAAAAATGCAATAACTCTAAAATGTGACTTTATCAAGCCCTCCACAATGATTTTGTGATTAGATAATTTTAATATCATTTTGTCATAAATTGCATAGTTATAAAAAAAATTACCTTTTCCTTTGAAAAAAGAATCGTTGATAATATCAATACAGACTATTTCATAGGATAATTACATTTTTTTTCAGCAAGAGTGCACAATTATGTGCCAAAATAAGCCTTAGCTTCGTGTGCCTTCATATTTTTATAATAATAGTAATAATATTTATTGCCCAACAGGTAACAATGATTTCCGAATTACAAGACAATGTACAAGAATAACAACAATAATAGTGTATTATAACATTATGAAAAAAATATAATAATAATAACCTAATTATTTGATTGACATAATGCGTCTATCGATTTTACTGATTCAAAAAAGATATCACAAGTTGGAGGTAGTTGATTAAAGTTATTACAAATTATGCTGATGGGTGATTTAGCGCCAAAATGTAATCTATTATAACTAATATTAAATGTAGTCTTATATCTACTGTTAAAAGTAGGAATATGCAAACTAATTAGCTGTAAAATATCGGGGCTGTCGATATGATTATTAAATAGTTTTATTAAACGATTGTAAATTGAAACGACAGTACGGGTTAAGCGCAGCGCACCATTATTTAGGAATGAAATTTAGGTATAAAGGTTAAACATTTAGGAATGAAATATTTTGACAAAATAGGTATACTTTAAGAAATGTACAAACTTTGTGCTTGTCGAAATAAAATGTTTCCAACTGCTATCGTTATTTCATAAAAAAATATCTAACATTGGCAAAGTAGCGTAAAAACCTCTTTGATTTGACAAAGTGTATACTTTCCTCAAAATTTATCTTTTTTTTTTCAAAATAATTGATCCCAAAATAAGGCCGTAGTTAAGATGAAAATATGCCGACTTTCCCTTAAGCTGAAAACGGGTATTAAAATCTATATTTCGTCATGTTTTTTGTTTCTGTAAATGTTTACTTTCTCGTATAAAGTAAGTATTATAACACAGTGCGACACTAAAATTATGAACTGAAATCTGAAAATAAAAATGAAATATGTGTGTGAAAGAAAAAGTACATCTAACTGTTTTTTGCGATATTAGATCATTTAAGGATTTTATCTAGGTCTGAAGTTTTTCATCAAAAATGGCCTATATGAAGATCAGATTTGCAATAAGACACGTAATTTCACGTAAGAGAAGTTAAATAATTTTAGTTTAAAAAAAAACATGAAAAATAAAAATGAAAATGTTGTGTTTTATGCGTTTATCTAAAATTAAGATTTTGATGGATCTTTACGTGTTAGATCTCTCTGAATCCCAAGCCGTATTATTTAAATTATGTCGTTGTGTCAGGAATCACGATAAATTAAAAACGAAATTAGTTAATCCTATGAAATTATTTTTATAGTGTTTAAGCTAAATTTTATTATGTGGGAATTTTCGTTTTCATATACTTATTTATTATTCTATGTATGTACGTATATCTAAAAGAATATAAATGGCTTAACCCTCTCATGCGCAACTTTTCAAAATTAGATTTTGTGGTGAAACAAAAATTAATTTTGGTTGGAATTGAGCTTTATATTGATAAGAATAATAAAAAAGTTGAACATTTTTGAAAACTTCAATTATTTTGAGAAAAAAATAGAATGTACACATATGTGTACACAGTGCACTTATGGTAAGAAATAAAGACACATGTAATATTATCCTTTAAATGTATTGTTCACGTAGAATCTGAAATATTCCATTTTATTTTGTATGATATACCTTAAAACATTCGGGAAACAGTGCTATTTCGCATCTTTTGCACATATATCGTGTTCTTTTTAGAACAATTTACACTTTTGCAAGGTGACTCATTTTTTATTTCAAGTTTTTTTTGGAAAATGTGGCCCTTTATCTAATCTTTTCTCTGTGGGAACCACTGTACGCTTTCCTCTTTTTTATAGCAGGAGGAGTTGTACTTTTTGGACGACCCTTTTGTCGTGTCATCTGTGCATCTCCACGGAAAATTAGAACAGTTGCAATGCGACTTTTGAATTGTAGTAAATCCAACTTTTCGATTAAATTGTTCTTATCCCAACGCCATAAAATCCAAGAATTTACTATAGCTACATTAATTAGGTGGTAAAATATTCTAATATAACACCTGCAGTTTCTTATATGGTTAGTATATAAGGCTGTTTTTTTTTTATTCTTTTTTTTATTTTGGGTTTTACGTCATCTATTTCCGCTGCTAAGGCCAATCATGACGCCGGAGATTAGGTCTACAGCTATCCGGGAATTTTGCCGAACCCGGTGGGAGTTCCAACCCACCGGTAGGGATCTTTAGCGTGCACGCAACATCCAGGCAGTACACGGGTCCTACATGCATTTAACGTCATATCCGAGAAGACGGAGTGTTTGGCATTTTTATCCTTACCTATATAAATGCAGACAACTTGTTAGGCCGGTATTTGAACCCCGGTCCGTGGCGTGGCAGTACAACACTCTAACCACTACACCACCAAGCTGCCCTATAAGGCTGTTAGAGAGTCCATAAGATCAACACCTCCCATGTGTTGATGTACAACAATCGAGGAACTCGTAATGGTCGAGGAACTTGTATTCGTTGTTTTTCTTTGCGGCAAAATCTTTCAGCAGTATCGATAGGGAATACTCCTGCGTAGTTGAATACTGTGTGGACTAAGTTATTGTCGTGCCACCTTACCACTGTGATGTTATTATCAGATGTTGCAAACGAATAACTTCCAAGACCATCTTTTTTCAATAACTTCTCCGATTTTAAAATTTTGTCACCTCCTTTCAACCTACTTGATCGCATTGTTCCCGTATATCAATTTTTTTTCTGCGTTAACGCATCTATTAAAGGGATATTTGAAAATAGATTATTGGCATAAATTTTGTAATTTTTGTTTTCAATATCATGACATAATCTTTTCACGACATCCCCGACTGCACCAATTTCAGAAATATCTTGCCTATTACCAGAAATACCTTGAAATATTTCAAAACAATGCACATATCCAGATGTGCCTGCCCGGACCAATATTTTACATCCCCAATATTTTGGGCTTTTTTGGTAAGTATTGTTTCAATGATGAGCGTCCTTTAAAAGGTACCATCATTTCATCAATTTTATGTAACTCCGAACAGTTTCAATGTTTATTTTCGTATGCTCGATTTCTCAAACCAAAGCATTCAATACACCTTTAATTTTTAGGTATGACCATTAAAAATTATAGCCAATTGCAATCAACGTTTAAACTTATTTCAGTACAAATTATACAAACAGGGAGTTTTTCTTTTAAGTCCTAATTATAGCGTGTGTGCCGTAAATCTTTAGATGATCCTTGTTTTTTTTTAAAGAGTTCAATTTAAAACTTAAAACGAGTGTTTTCCACTCCCAGACTAAGCATGAAGTAAAATTTCGAGTTTAGAAAAGCCTGAAAATTTGGTTTGGTCGCGTAGCGCGGAGCGGCCAAACCAAATTTTCAGGCTTTTCTAAACTCGAAATTTTACTTCATGCGCCACCGGTACAAAATACTGACATATTACGAAGTTTAAAACACACCGCAAACTTCACATTGAATCAGTGTTTTGTGGCGGTGGCGCATGAAGTAAAATTTCGAGTTTAGAAAAGCCTAATTTGGCTCAGTCGCTTCGCTTCGCTACGCGCCCGAGCCAAATTTTCAGGCTTTTCTAAACTCGAAATTTTACTTCATGCTTAACCTGGGAGTGGAAAACACTTGTTTAAAGCTTAAAATTAATTTCTTTTAATAAACCAAGTGTCGGAAAATGTACAACGTATACTTAAAAGTAAAATTCTCTGTATGAAAATTAACATTGAAAATGTTCGATGTTACATAAAACTCTCTGTAAATTGTTCAGGATCAACAGCCGAATGAAAAGTTTCATGAAGATGATCAATTACAGGACGTAGGCGAAATAGCTTATCCGTATTATTTTCTTTGATTGTTGAAGCATCTACAAAATATAAATATCTTCGAATTTCTTCAAACCGTTTCTGAGATCTGCTATGAAATTTATCCTCAATCCACCTTCAGAAGACCAATATTGCCTAATTCTTGGGTATTTGATGTATGACATCATAGTTGTAATATCCAAAAATATTTTGAGTTCACTAAGTGTCAGATTGAAATTTATTTTGTTATTCTGATAGGCATATAAATTTGATTGGAAAACAATTGTGTCTCTCAAAAATGAATCAGAGAAAAAAAAATGGTTGAAATAATCTATTGGTGAATCACCATGAACATGTACTTTATGTTCTTTACTGGCGTTAGGAATATTAGCACCAAATAAATTTTCCTTATTTAGAACCCAATTAGGCGAGCAATCATGTTTCTGGGTAGATTTTTTTTTTCTCTTTTCTGGGTCCAAATTTTTTTCTAGTTGTGTTTTCTCCATATCTGCCTCTTCAATATCATGCTCCTCTTCGACAATTTCTTCTTGATCGCCATTATTTTTAAACACGGACTCTATGTCTTCAGAATCGCTATCTGATATGATTCCATCTTCTGAGTCATCGGTATATAACATTGACTCAATTTCCGCGTCGGTCAATGGACATCGTCTTTCATACTGGCTATATTTCGTTTTTTTTTTTTCCTTTACTTGCGACGTTGATAGATTTTTCAGTCGTTTTGCTTTCTTTACTTTTCACGTTGATAGATTTTTTAGTCAAGATATTGTCAATTTTATTATGTTTATTTTTTTCTTTTCCATCAGAATCTTCTTCGCTATCTTCAGCTAAATATTCTAACTCACTATCCGATGACATCAATATTTTCTCTAGTTCAGCTTGAGATAGAGGACGTTTTGGATCAATCTTTCTGCGTGAAGTCGAAGCAATAGGTGGTAAATTTGCTGTAATTTTGGTTAGTGATTCAACATACAGATCACAATCTTTTAGTAATCGATCCATCTGTTCATCAGTAATACTATTTTCTTCATGATCCATTTTTAGCAAACACCACTTCTACTGAAGTTACAAAAAGAAAACAAGTTATAAAATATATATTTATACAAATAAATATAACATTACTTGAGATATTTCAACGTATGTTTTCTTTTTTCTAAAAACGTTGTTTTCAATTTTTGTGCGCGTTTTGTCCACATATGTGTACAAATATATTTTATCAATTTTCGTAAATATAACGGACTATTTTGTGAGGGCGAGTTATTAATTTTGAGAACAAACTATTTTTATAGAAGAAAACATTTTTTACTTACCTAAAAATACTTTATTTTGCCGTAAACCGACTTTTTTTTACTGTCTTTGCACAAACTAACTATAAACACACAGAGCATATGGAGACTTGTTCACAAACGATTTTAATATGCAATTCAGTACAACTGCAGCCATCTACGAATAACTAGTGAAAATATATGTCCACAAATGTGTACTTAGATCACTTCTATAAGAATATAACTGATACTTTTGGAAATAAAGAGAAAAACTAACGTGTCCACAAACGTGGACGTGGCGCATAAGAGGGTTAAGTAAGTAAGTAATTTAATCTTTAGTTTCTGCACAAACATTGTAGATTAGTTTCAACGTTTGGTTAAATGCTTAAAACCGAAAATGGGAATTTGTCGTTAGAAATTTCTGTTTTTTTTTTAATATTTTTCCAAATATTGATGATATTTCAAATATAAGATGTATACAATGTCAAAATAGTATCGATCAACTGGAAGTAAACATGTAGACCCTAAAATTGACAATCATATATAAGTGTTTGTTTAGAATTAAATGAATTAAACATTGAAATATTTAAAATCTTATTTCATTTTTAAATATTTCATTGTATAATTCAATATTTAGCGGTGTATTTGCACGGGTAGTAGTTATTTCAGTCGATATTTATTGTCGTAGTGGTCTTATTCATTATTTGCAATTTATACGAACATATCATAATTTTATACATTATGTATAAAGTTTTGCAAACTTAAAGAGCGTACGCTTGTTCTCTTAGTTTCAAATACTATTGAATTTGAAATATTCATATTTTACAACTGTTTATTTCGTGTTTTGTTAAAATTGCTAAATTGTGTTTAATAATTATTATTTATTTCACAAACTAAAAATCAGCTGTAGTGTTGTAAATATTTTTGTAATTTATTGCCTTCAAATAAACTCCTGAACACGATGCAATTTTTTACACTTGTACTGAATCGCTCTGTATACATAAATAATCCACAAAATTAGAGTTTGTTTTAATTGAACTCAAACAGAACATTTCTGTAAAACTCCCAATTTACTTCAACCTATGAATTTTAAAATCCTGAAATGAAATAAACCTTTAATTATTGTCTAACGAGGGTTTCCAATTCTTGATTAAGCATGAATTAAATATTTCGAGCTAATATTTTTAAAACTCGATATATTTACTTCATGCGTCACAGAATTATTATTGATAATTAAATAAAGGTCACTTAATTTGTTTCACTACTATTTTTTATTCTCCCCGACTAGTTTCGACTTATCGTCATTCTCAAGGAGTAATAAGTCGAAACTAGTCGGAGAGGATACAAAATAGTAGTGACACAAACCAAGTGATTTTTATTTAATTATCAATATTGCAAACATGTTTCATCAAGTGATTAATGAGAATCAAATTGAAGACACAGATTTAAGGTAACATTTAATAAAATAAAGCATATTTAATGATTATCGGTATAAATCATAAAGAATTATGTTTCGATTTTAATTAAAACACACTTCAATTAAGGCTTCATACTTTTTGAGCAAATAATGCAGCCATTTTTACAGCAAAAATAATCTAAAATAAATAATTATGAATGTATAGGCTTATAAATTTTACTCTACTAATAATATTTTAGTATGCGCAAATGCCAAGCGATGTTGTTTAAACTATGATGGACTAATCACATTTTTAATAATAATTTTACACTGAAAATCGTACCTAATATACTGGATGTTCGATAATTTTTTTTTCAAAATTAACTTCATTGCTAAATAATTGTCAACTTTAAATTCATCAAATTTTGCTCGATGTGTTGATTTTAATTTAATTATTAATTTAATATCTTGAACAAGTTTCTCATCTTTCACGTGGTGAAACATATTTAACTATGATTTAATAAAGAAAACACTTGGTTAAATTTCACTAATATTTTGGTTTTTTATTCCAACTAGTTTCGACTTTGAGTCATTCTCAAGGAGTACAGGAAATTACATTTTTACAAACATTATATACAAGTCGAAACTAGTTGGAATAAAAAACCAAAATATTAGTGAAATTTAACCAAGTGTTTTCTTTATTAAATCACAATTAATTTAATATTTATGCTAGAAAAAAATTATAATATAATTATAATTTTTTGGCAATAAATGTAGTGTACCTTAAAACAAAATTGGACGTTCAATACCGATCAAAATTTATAAATAGAATTAGTATGTATCGTATGTTCAATAAAAAAAAACCAATGGTAAAATTGTAGGTTGGCAACTCTGAATTTATACATTATAATTATTAGATCTGACGTTTTATATGTCAATTCCTAAGGCGTGTAGCAACTTAAATTTTAAAAATGATAAAATCATGGCACTCTAGAAATTTTTTGTTATTGAACATACGATATAATCAGCTTAGAAGATTCAACACAATTTGTCAACTAACCGAACAAAATAAAGGCTAGTATTTTTTTTAAACTTAAAATAAATATTTTGTTATTTCAATATTTCGATTATTACTAATTTCTTAAGTGTATTTTTAACTTCACAATATTTCAGTGTTTTATACGCGTGGCGCATGAACTAAAATTTCGAGTTTAGAAAAGCCCCGTGAAAATTTGTCTCGGGTCGCTGCGCGACCCTCGACAAATTTTCTACGCGGGGCTTTTCTAAACTCGAAATTTTACTTCATGCTTAGTCTGGGAGTGGACCGTCAAGATTTTCAACATGTGGAGATTTTCGAAATTTCTAGATTTACGTCGATTTATTCACTGTGTTCGAACGAGTGTTTCCACTCCCAGACTAAGCATGAAGTAAAATTTCGAGTTTAGAAAAGCCCCGCGTAGAAAATTTGTCGAGGGTCGCGCAGCGACCCGAGACAAATTTTCACGGGGCTTTTCTAAACTCGAAATTTTACTTCATGCGCCACGCGTATAAAACACTAAAATGTTGTGAAGTTATAAATACACTTAAAAAATGAGTAATAATCAAAATATTGATATATCAAAATATTTACATATTTCCTTTACTTCTATTCTACATTAAGTTGTGACGTAGATACTTATTTGTTGTTTCGTTATTATTGCACAATTACCTCACAATAAATGACGTTTGTCACTTTTTTTACAAGGCACATAATTACAATTTATAAATAATAAAATATTAAATAAATGATTTTCAAAAAACTCGACCAAAACAGTGAACAATAAGAAATTGGGCGTTATTGGATTCAGAAAAATTATTTCTAATGTAACAAAATTAAAAAAATTATAGGCAGCCATGTAAAAATATTAAATTGGCTTTTATTTGGGAATGAAGTTATTATTGAAAAGAATCAATATTCATGTCATTTTTTAGTATCTGTCGGCCATCGACTTTGGTTTTTAGTTTAATAAAATCGGTCAATAAATACAAGAGTTATAGCGTTAGGCGTTTTTTATCGAGCACCCGGTATAAGATCTATAATTTAAATACAACCCGTTCTTATCTCGATTTTTCATTTATTCTATTTTTTATATTCTTTATTTCTGCTGTAATATCTCAATAAATCATTTATCAATACATTTTGATGAAATTTCCTGGATGTATTGAATAAGTTCATCCTCGGGGGAAAACGTCGACGGAACAACGAAAAAAAAAACTTAGGTGTATTTGGAATTTCGGGCAGGTGGGAAATTATAGGCACTTCTCGTTAGCGTCCTTTATTTCGTTTTTCCAGGGGATTATTTACACACGACAGTGACGGATTATTTATCGAATTACACGCTTTTCGCTCAATACCATTGGGGATTTTACAAAATTTCATTTTCCCTTCACTTAAATATAAAAAACACACCATCGCCTCGTAAATACTCAAGTGTATTGTAATTTAAGCATGATTTTATATAGTATGAGAACAGTTGTAGAATATATGTTATTTAAAAATTTATAAAACGAGCAAGAATAGTGGATTGCCGAGACTGAATGTTATCACCATTCACCCCGGGTTGAGAGTGCTTACTTTCTACCTTGGAATTTTCAACATTTGTGAAATGACATATATTGAAACCTTGTTTAAAGTTCGAAAGTGTCAGATTTCTAACTGATGGTTAATAAAGACTAACCTACTGTCAACAAAATATTTGTGACCGGCGAGAAGTTAGCAATGAATTTCTATCAACGGATTTAACTGGCGAGGCCACCATTTTATACCATATCATCTTGTTAAATTGTAATAACAAAAAGATGATGGATAATAAAAAAGACTCACCTACTGTCGACAAAATATTTGTCATCTTCTTAAATTGTAATTACAAAAAGGCGTATTTACAATTTAAATCACAGAAAATTAACTATTTTTTGAATTTATAATTTGAGTCGCCCAAATGCAAACCTGCCATACACCTATTCTTTGATTTTGAGGTTTTGCTTTAATTGAATTTCCCTATCTTAGGCTAAAATTTTAAAAAGAAATTGACCCTCAAAACCCATTCTAAACATTTAAAATAAGGTTTGATAAATCCTGTCGAATGTAAAACCTGCTACATTTCTCGGTTGCAAAAGCGAACATATTTTTTCAGTTGCAAAACCTGCAAACGTTTCACTCAGTTTTATATAATTGTTCCTGCCCCCATTCGATGCAATGCTCCTTCAACAGTATTTTGATTTAATTTCTTGAATTAATTTCTCATCTGGCACTTGGTGAAACATATAAGAATATGTAAAGTTATTAAAATTTAAAAAAACACTTGGTATTGTTTCACAAATTAAATTAATTTGTGAAACAATAGCAAGTGTTTTTTAATTTAAATAACTTTACCTATTTTGATTTATCTAAGAGACTCTGGAAAATCACTTTTTATCATTTTACCACAAGTTTGTCAAAACACGTATGGCTGGTTTTACATGTGGGCTCACTTTAATCATTTGTATTTACATTCGTGCTTGATTTTGTGTGTTTTTTAATAAATTCTCATACAAATAGAAATTAAAAGAAAAAATAAACAAAGTAAAAAGTGTGTCGCTTTGGGACAATTTCGTCGTATTCGTCTTTTTCTGTTTTAATTTAAAGCCCGGTGCCCTTCAGAGGGACGTCATAGGAAAAATTAATTCGGGTCGTAAAAAGTTTAGTCTCGAAGTAAAGTTCCGGTGGGTTTTCGGGAGGTTGTCCCCCTCTGCACCCCTAGCGTTAAGGGCGGAGGTGGAGGACGGAACTTGTAAACTTTTTATTTTCACCAACTGAAGTAATACACTTTGTCTCCGCCACTTGGGAAAATCGTCTTATTCTCATCTCCTGCCCCCCCCCCTCCCTTTTTCTTTCATTGTGTATTTTTTTCTTCTTCTTCGGAGGTTTCCCACAGTGTGTTAATTATGCGGTTGAAAGGATAAAAATAAATTTAAAATAAGAAAAATGTAATAAAACAATGTTTGTATGATGATAAAATAGTAGATTGTTTAACAAGTTTTGAAAGCCTCGTATTGCATGCGAATACCAAATTGCATTTACGAGCCCGCAGGGCGAGTAAATGCAAGGTATAAGCATGCAATGCAGCTTTCAAAGCGTGTTTAACACTCTGCTTTTCCTACGACCAAACAGCGGCGGCGTTAATTGTTCTTCGTCACTACTCATTTTATTTCATAATTTTAACACTGATGTTTGAAGATTTTACTTTCAAAACTAATTTTGAAAATTCAATTTTCAAGCGTAACATTACTTGTCAAAATATAAATATACAATTGACAACTTTCCATGCGAAGGTTTTGCGACGTGTCTGTTTTCGGGAGCATTCGTAGGAAAAGTAACATATTTATTTCGGTAAAAGGATGAAAGAATTATTTTGGGTTCAATTCTGTATTTATATTTTTTTTTTTTTCACCAGGCTTTTCTCAGTTTAAAATTTTACATCATGCGCTACGCGTATAAAATACTCATTTAAAACAAAGTTAAAAATATATACCATGCGATTATTTAAATTATGATTTAGAGTAGGTGGCATTTTTTTGTGCGGTTGCCCAAAATGCTAATTGAATGATGGAATAAATTTAAGGTTATAGTAAACTATGTGGTAACAGTCAGTAGTGACAATCTAATTTAAAATTCAAAGCCTACTCTAAATCATATTTTAAACAATCGCATGGTACTAGAGATATCTGACAGATCAAGATTACCGAGATTTGTTTAAACTTTTAAATCATGGTTAGTTATGAACATTTTCTAAATTATCGTTACATTTAAAAATGTTGACACTTTTCATAAATTGTCCATGATTTCCACCATTATTCGTGAATTTACAGTTTGGTGGTCAATTTTTTAAATCCTCAACGCATTTCGATTTCTTTTAATTTTCAAAATTCTAACGGTTTTCCTGAATTTTCTTTAATTTCATAAAATCTTGATGGTTTTCGTGAAATTCAAAGATTTTGTTACTTTTCCAAAAATAGTGGCCTTTTCAAGATGTTCATTAATTATAAAAATCTCGAAGTTTTTTTATAAATTTTCAATAGTTCTGTTGATTTTCAAAATGTTGTCGCCTTTTGTAAATATCCAAGATTATCGTTAATTTTAAACATTTTGACGCCTATCTGAAATTTTTCAAGAGTTTGACATTGCAATCATCGTCCATTTTCAATGACTCAATTGAAATATGACACGCGGAGAATTTGGAAATTCCTGAAAGCGTAATTGTTTTTCTACGACCGCTCCCGAAAATAGACATTTGGTCGCTATATAATATATTCCATTTGTTTCTGGATCTCGCCTAGCCATGCTTTCGTGTTGTTATGTTGCAGTATCAACATTTACATTTTTTATTAATTGCCACTCCTGATTCCTTATTTAAACAGTGTTGCAATAATTTATGATATCATAAGTAATCCTCTTTTTAATTTTCAAGAGGTTTATTGTTAATCTTGCAACAATTATTTCGCCACGCGGTCGCTTCTTCGAGCATTTTATTATTAAATGAAATTAATCTAGTGTTGCAATGCTAAATATTAAAAGTGGAATGAGGGCTTAAAAATTGTTTGACATGAAAATTATCAGTATCACAAGAGGGTGGGAATAAATTTGCAATTCTACAAAAAAATACTGAGGGCCAACAGAAGAGAGAATGACCAAAATTAAGGTGGATGGATGGAGTTGATCAAAATGTGTTAGCGGGAAGACCCAAGCGAGAAATACAAATGGATGACGAAATAAGTTTGCAGAGCCGAATTCATTATATTTGTTATATACAATATTATTGCTGTGTTTGTATGTACAAAAACCAAGTAGTAAATTTTGTTAATCTTAAAACTGCATATTATTAAATTTGTAAAACAGGCAACAGTGTAAGATCACAATAGTCAGAAATTATAACCTTAAAATCGAACATCTGACAGTGACATTTAAAAACCCTGATTTAAAACACAACCAGCCCCATTTACAATACTTAAACTGTCACTTTTCCATAGCTAGGCGAGATCCAGAAACAAATGGAATAGGGTATACCTGTGCATTGAAAGGTGTCAACTGTATATTTGTATTTTGACAAGTAATGTCACGCTTGTAAATTGAATTTTCAAAACTAGTTTTAAAAGTAAAATCCTCAAACGTCAGTGTCAAAATTATTGAAATAAAATGAGTAGTGACGAAGAACAATTACGCCGCCGCTGTTTGGTTGTAGGAAAAGCAGAGTGTTAAGCACGTTTTAAAGCTGCATTGCATGTTCATACTTACATTTACGAGCCCTGCGGGCTCGTAAATGCAATTTGGTATTCGCATGCAATACGAAGCTTTCAAAACTTGTCAATCTACTATAAAAATTATTAATTACATTTTTAAAATTATCTAAATATAATATACAAAATTACGACTATTCCTGTAAAATGCAAACAATACGTCTTAATAAGACTATTTAAGACAACAAATACCCATTGCAAATATACTTCCAGATATTGAATTATACAATGAAATATTTAAAATTTTATTTAATTTGTTACAACGCTCTATCAAAGTATATGTAACAACTAGGTCAAATTCTCTTCAAACCAACTAATAAATAAAAATTAAAGGAGAAATTACAAGGAATTAGAAATGAAAAGGACTTGGATTAAAACTAATGTCTTGGTTCATGTATAGACGCGTTTCTAGATGTAACTCTCTTCTGTATAGTTTTGCTTATGACTTTTTTAAAATAGATAATTAGGAATAACATTAAAATAAACTTACTTACTTGGTGTGTGGTATGAACAGGTACACAGAAATGGATTGAGTGAAAAATATGGTTGGTATTTATAGGTAAAAAGGGATTATGTCATTAGCAGGTATGAAGAATGCGAGACCTGATTATTTACCTTATGGCGCAGTTAAAACAAGAATAATTCAAATACAAAACTATTTAAATTCGAGAAAATAAGCTTACGCTTCTTATAGTTTTTACACTTTAAACATAATATACAACATTACGACTATTCGTGTAAAATGCAAACAATTCGTCTTAATTAATAGTTATAGATGAAACAACCACTTCTCGTGCTATAAGAAGCGTAAGCTTATTTTTTCGAATTTAAATAATTTTTAATTTGAATTATTCTTGTTTTAACTAAATATTTTATTATTATTTTTGTTTTCTTGAAAATTCACGAAAAACGTCAACATAATAAAAATGAAAGTTGACGAAAATCGTGTAAATTCAATTTTCAGAACTAAGTAAAATTTAGAAAAATATGCAAAAATTAAATGAAATTTGGAAATTCACAAAAACCAGAAACCGTGAAGATTTTAAATAATGATGGAAATTTATGAATTTGAATATTAACAATAATCTTGGAAATTCATCAAAGCCTAATTATTTAAAAAAATATAATGATAATGATGGAAATTCACGAAAACTGTTAAATTTTAATAGAATGTTAAACATTTACGAAAATCTTAAAAACCGTCGAGTTTTTACAAATTAACCCATTAACGACCGAGCAATTATAAAGTTAACTCTAACAGTTGATTTTAGATCAAATTCTGCACTTATTTTTATGATTTCTATGAATGACTTATTGTATTACATTCTGTAAATGTTTCTTTTAAATATACATAATGTATACGCTGTACATTTTTAGGCATTCGTCGATTTTATATAAAAAGTGCAATATAAAGTTTAGAACGAGTGTTTCCACTCCCAGACTAAGCATGTAGTAAAATTTCGAGTTTAGAAAAGCCCCGCGTAGAAAATTTGTCGAGGGTCGCGCAGCGACCCGAGACAAATTTTCACGGGGCTTTTCTAAACTCGAAATTTTACTTCATGCGCCACGTGTATAAAACACTCAATTATTGTAAAGTTAGAAATGCACTGACATTTTTTTTTAAATGAGTAATAATCAAAATATGTAAATAACAAAATATATACATTTTCTTCATACATTTTCAAGTCAGGTCAAATAATATAATATATAAAATTAACTTATTTAGTAATTTAAATAACAGAAAAATAATAATATTGGGTGTATGCACCAATGGCGCTTAATGGGTCAAGTAAGAACTTGTAAACGTTAATTATTGTTCTCTAACGAGTGTTTTCCAATCCCGGATTAAGCATGAAGTACAATTTTGAGCTGAGAAAAGCCTAAAGAATTTGAATTTGGACGCGCAGCGTCCAAATTCAAACTCTGGCTTTTCTCAACTCGAAATTTTACTTCATGAGCCTCGCGTACAGAATACTGATTTAGTGTAAAGTTCAAAATGTAGGTGGTACAGGTGAGTCAATATTTAATTCTCATTTTCAACATCCAAATAAATGTACTTATCATTATCGTAAAGAATATCGATATTTTATAAAATCAACACCCACAAAAATTGATGATAATAGTGGAAATAAAGATTACATAAGAATTGAAATGGGTTCTTCTCATGATATACCTTGGAATTATATATTTCCTTATTTGTCACCAAGAGAAGCAAATTTTTTAAGAACATCTTTTACAGAAGTACATGTTAAAGAAGTAGCTTGTGCTGTTACATCTTTAGGTGTTAGATTACCTTTTGTTACAAATGCTACTACATCAACAACTGCAAATGCTAATATACAAATGCCTTTAGTAGAGTATTTTGGTATTGATAGAACATATATGACTGAAACAAAAGAAGATAATTTAAAAAAATGTTGGAACAAATGAATGGTACTACTTGTTATCCTGAAAAACCAGGTACTGATGCTACAGATGCAAAAGTATTTGAAAACGTTCCAGCATTTTTTGAACTAGAAAATTTAATAATCCATTAAATTTCTTATTACCTAAAACTACACATAAAGATACTTCAGTTCCACCTGTCACTCATTATGCCAATGAAATTTGGATTAATGAACCACAAATAACTATGGGAATAACTGGAATGTTAAATGGTTCTAATCATTTAGGAATTGCTTATGGTCATGTGTATCAACCAAAACGTGGTTTAATATTTCACCACAGTCATTTCCATTACATAAATGGTCCTATAGATATACAAGAAGCTGATTTTAATATGACAGATGATATGAGCTCTAGTTATAGTCAAGATCATGTACTAGATGGAATAGCTATAAAACGTCCAGAATGGAATGATACATATGATAAAATAAAAATTGAAAATAATATTATATAGACTGATGCACCATCTGTTCCCAGATTTTCAATTGGAATGTATAATTTAAGAAATTTAGATGCAGAATGAAGTATAGTTGAAGCACAATGGGAATTTATATTAACTTTTGAAATGACAGTTGAATGTACCTCAGGTATACCTGATATGTATCAACGAAATGTTGATTGGCCAGAACCATTATGGAGAAATCCATATTATCAAACATTTGCTATGGACAATCGAAAATTACAAACAGCAACTCATGGAAAGGGTAAACGAAATATTAAAGGATCAGCATTAAGATCCGTTATAAAATTACCTTTACAATATCATAAAAGTACACATAGAGAACCTACAGAAAATGTAGATAAAGTAAGTACAATTTAGACAAAATCCATCACAGTAATTTCACAACCTTCTTCTAGTAAAATCGATGAAACTGTACGATTATCAACACCAAAAACTGAATCCATTCGTGTCAAAGATACCAAACCAATTCAGTAGTCTGGAAAAAGCACCATTCAATAATCAATCAAAAGAAGAATTCACAATTACAACTCCCGAAGGTAAAACTATTCCAGCCGATGACACATATATTGTAGGAAATAGAAATCATATATTAAATAAAACTCAATTAACAACATTTGAACATTGGTGGAAACAAATACATGATGAAGATAAAAATACACCAAATGTATTAAAAGCAGCTGCTAAATATATTAAATCTCTTTCAGGATCTACAAACAAATAAGGATAAATGTATTAAGGCAGTAATGAATAAATATAGACAATATAAAATCCACCGATAATTTTGTTTTTTTATTTTCCTTCCTGGTAAACAAACCAAACAACTTTCACATTCCATTGTAAATACAAGAGATTTGTTACAACAAGTACAAGCTAATTTATAACATGCTTCTCTATTTATAACATAATGGAACGACATATTTGTACTCTCTAACCAGGGAACCGCATCGATAGCTAATCCGTAACATTCAATACATAATCTATTGTGTGGAATTACTACATGGTAATTATAAAAAACACAAATATTTGGATTAATTGCAAATTCACCATTCACCTTATATGTTGCTAAATCTGCTATTCCTTCTAATTTAATATAATCAATTGATAAGCATTCAGTTCCAAATACATTGATCCAGTTTCCCCAGGGAGTTTTAATACTGTTTGTCCGTCCTCGTTTCGTAAGAAGATAGTTGAACAAATTTTGCGGACAAAAGCGAAGTTGACTCCATAGCATCTACATTCTCTATTCCTTCATGAACAGACATGTACGACGTGGATATGTTCGAAATTGATTTCTCTGTGGTCACTGAAGATGACGAAGGGCTAGTATTTAATAATTCGATATTCGATTTTAAAAATTTCATTAAATTCTTGATCTGAGTTATATCGTATAACTTCGTGGAGAAGTTTCTCATTTCGCCAATTATAGTTTTCAATCGGTTAATGATTTCACTTGATCCAGGCCAAGATCTGAACAAATTTCCTCCAAATTCTCGTCCATTTCCGACACTATCTCCGGAATATTCAGAGGATGTTCTTTTTCTTTTTCCAAATTCAATAACATTATCAATAGATTTAGTACTGTAAGTTGTACCTTTGATGTTTTCTTCTGCTTCTTCATAAGTGGTTCGATCACTTCTTCTTCGGTGTTGAATTCGTCTTTCGGACTCTCCATCTTCTACTAATTGAGTTAATAAGTCGTTAAACGTTAGCGGACTAGTAGACATTATAATTGTAATAAAATAATCACGCTTTATATACCAAAAATTAATACACTTATCAATATTATCAACACATAAGTCAAAGATCACCAACTGCCGCAGATTCAAAGGTCATTGCTGGTCGAAATAACCATGCTGATAACTTGCCGAACCCTGTCCAGGGTTTGCTGCCGTTGCCGCTGCCACAAATGGGTGGGGGGGGGAGGAGTTGGGGGGTCTCTTGCGAAATGTGATTTTTGTTGAGTGATTTTTATATAGAGGTTTATACCTTGAATAGTCGAATTTCGCAAGACTATTCAAGGTATAAACCTCTATAAAAATCACTCACTAACAAAAATCGCAAAATTCGACCCCCCAACTCCTCCCCCCTGTACCTTAGTTAAAAATAAAATTAAAATGTGCATTGAGTTTTTACAATTATTAAGAATTTAGCTCACTTTTTTACAATTCTCGCATGTTACAATTTTTTTATTTTTTCTATTTAACATTTCATCACTGTTTCTCACAATTCCCTTATTTCATAAGATTTTTTGACATTTCATCACTTTTCAAAAATATTTACAATATCTGCAATACCAACAATTTTAGATTATCACTTCACTTAACTCCAACAAGAATATCTTTGAGCAACAGTTTTAATTCGATACGTCATTTTTGTCGTTCATCGACTTGGTTCAAGTTTTCACAATTATCGAACGTTTTTCATACTGTTTAAAATATTTAACTTTTTTGCATTTTATCATTTATTCACATTTTCAACAATTTCGATATTATCAACTATTTCAGCAATTTCGATTCGTCATTTCATAAAATGTTTTTGACATTCCATCACTTTTCGACAATTTTTACATTATCGACAATTTCAACAGTTTCGACATTCGATACGTCATTTTTGACGTTCGTCGGTTTGGATCGAGTTTTCACAATTATCGAGAATTTTCACCGGCAGTTAATCTCTGCTTTATACTGTGTGTCTCGTTTCAAGACGCATCAATAGGGAATTCCTATGTTAATTTTCCAATTTGAATTTCTATCTTCATTATTTATTTAAATGGTCAGAATGACATTAAAATGGTTCTCTTATTTAATGACAATATTTTCATTCCGTTTTAATCTAATTATTGCTTAAAAATGATGGAGAAAAATTAACTTAAAAAATCATCAAATTAGTAGTTGCTTTGAAAAGTCGGTAAAAATTGCAGACGCTAGTTCAGGCACGATTTCATTATTTATATTGAAAAAAACTAAATTAAATGGTAGACTTAACCTAAACAGAATAAGATTCACCTTACTATATCTCATTTATTTTGTACAACATTTGAAAACCATGTCCAGTTAATCTACAATTATTAGACCATTCAAAATTTGGAAAGGATGCGTATGTAAATAATGAATATAAAAGATTATCTGAAGACTTCTTTTTTCTTACACTTAATATTAGATTTCCTCTAATCGTTGCCAATACATTTGTTACAATTTCTTTAGATTTCCTCTTTTTATTCTCAACGATATGTTCATTGTTCACACAATTATTCTCCTAAAATTTCTGAAAGATTCTAATAATTGTTGATTAATACTAAATAAGTCGGAAATACCTAGCACGCAAAGAATGTCCACTAAAAGTCCATTTTATTTTCAGATTTTTTTCTTTCGTGGTATAAACACTCATGTTGAATTGAATTATTGTTTTGTGTCTTAATAAATTTAGATGACAAACACTGACTGTTTATAGCAACTACTATTTTAAGAACTTTATTTTCGAATATTTCTTCAGTACTTTTAAGCTAAATTTAGAAGAAAACTAAAGAGTAAACATAAATAAAACTAAGAAAACAATGCTAGTACATAAAGGTATGATTCTAATTTTATTCAGATCATTTTGGTTCAATAATTAAGATACAAACTGAAATAGACAATTTTACATAAGAATTCCCTGTGATGCGTCTTGAAACAGGACACACGGTATATTAATAATAAAAGTCATTTTTTTATAGTAAACTTATCAACGGGGGGTTTTGAGGCTTTGGACTTTTGAGTCGAAAACCCCGATTTAGAACAAAATAATTCGCTGGCCAAGTAATCTAAATCGGTTCCCGCGATTACCCGGTTAGCTCGATGGTTCACACGGTCACAAGAAAAAGAACTTAATAAAGAAAGAAATGTTTCGGTTTACCTTTTAGTACGTAGATTTGGTTTTCTCGAATCTTGTAGGCGCGGACGTCAGTACGGGATCACACACACGGAATTGTAATTTCACTTATTTTATTTACTTGTGTAAAATTTAATTTGAAATTAAATGGAATTGAAAGAATATAAATAAAGCCTTTTTTTAAGACAATGAAATTTATTTACAAAAAAAAATAGCAAAGAAAATACGAACAAGTAAATTTTACAAAAAAAAAAATAAAATAAAAGAGAAAAATAAGTGAAATAACAAAATAAAACTTACGAAGAACAATATATGAAAAATTTAAATAACGCGGCACGAAAGGACTTCACAACTTACGGTTTAAACAAAAACGACACTTTTGACAACTGATTCGGAACTGATTTAACACCGGTCTGCAACTGATTGAACACTCATACTGGCGCCAAAAGTGCCGCGCTATTTAAGGGCTAGCACCCCCACCATGACTTTTGGGGGTGAATTAACCATTCTTCGCCCGAACACGGTTGATGGCTCATCGGAGCGGCACGGACGCAAATAAATGAAATAAATAAAAGAATTACATTCTGAACTAATTTTCTCTACGATGTGAGAATGAAAATGTGGAGAAAATTGTTCTATGTCCGTGCGTACTTACACAACCGTGTTTTGGCGAAAGAATGGTTGTGTCAAAATAAAATCATTTAAAAATATTTACAAAATTAAAGTAGATATGTTTAAATATGTTTTGATAGGTCATTTCCTTTCGCAAATTGTGTCAAAACCATTTTAAAATTGTTGTTCCGACGAACCGTTATTATGCTTGAGCAAATTAATAAGAACAAAGAGTTTATGTAAAAATTATTTAAAAATAATTATGTTTTGCTCAAGCGATGTTGATACCGAGAAATGAAATGTTATTTTTCTGCTACATGGAAACTCGGGAAGTTATAAAAGACAAATAAGTTTCAGTTGAAAGAAAAAAAATAAAAAAACGTGAAAAATGTTTTTCCACATTATGGCAACTCGAAGTTTTACGTGTTTGGCGCATGAATTCTGTTATTGAATTTGTAACTATTCAAAAGGTATTTCTCTCAGCTATCTCGTGGTTCTCATCGTTGATTTGTACGATGCGTGGTTGAGCTATAAATCGCGAAAAACGCTAGGGTTTTTCCATCGCATTGTATAGCTTTTCGATTCGGCGAATTTACGGGTTGGTCCGCTGACGTCACAACAGATGTTGTATCAACCCTTGTTAATACGTACGCATCCCCAACTCAGGTAAGTGGGATGGTGCGGTTTGTGTATTCTTGTACACAAAAGGTACGCTGTCTAGCTGAGAGAAATTACCTGCTTTGTCGCCAAAGTACAGTTTGTACAAAATTTCTTCGAGCTGCCTAAATGTGGACAATGCGAATGTAAAAAAAAATTAAAATTAAACTTGAGGTTCCATGTAGCTAGAAAAAAAGTTATAGAATGGACTTATGCTTAACGAATTGATTTGACACGACTTTGATCATTTGAGAAATAAAAAAGTGAAGTGAATACAAAATTTAAATGAGGCTGTTGTTATGAATTTAATTATTCACTGAGCGGAAGTTAGCGTCGCTTGCGAAGAAGCGCCGGTAACAATTCGGCCCCGTCAAATGATCAAAATTCGTGTATATGAGATGTATGGAAAGCACAAGTATGAAAAAAAACAACAGAAAGAAGAAAAACATATAAGAAGAACGAGAAAATGAACATAAAAATATTGTGAAACGAATGCCAAATGGTTTCTTCTTATCTTCTTCGTTGGCTGCATCGGTATGTTGTGTTGGCATCAGTCTGTATATAGCAGCGTTTTGCAGTTTTGGGCGCCACAATGGGATTAAGAAACTGCCCATTGTCAGTCTAACACTTTCTCGCGCGTTGTATATCTGCTGTACCGGATGTACCAACAGTTTCGCGAACTCACGAGGTCGAATAAATTATTTACAGAAAATTACACTAACTTACACTAAATTACTTGCACACTTAAGCGTCCTAGGGTATAGTGTCTCTAGTTTTCGGTGTAGCGTCTTTTCGCGGAGAACTAGGCACTGTGATCACAATGGACCGGGAGGGCCTGGAGGTGGGTCGTCAGCGGCGTCGTCTGCATCGGGAAAATCCGGCGTAGGGATATCTCGTTGCTCTGCAGGCCGTATATCATCCGCATGCACTCTAACGTCGTGGCCATCTCGATCGATCAGATACACGACATCCGTAACACGTTCACGTACCGCATAAGGTCCTGTCCATTTGGGCGCGAACCCTGCCGGATTGTGCGCGTCACTAATCGGATGGTTCCGGATAACAACCTGCTGTCCTGTTCTCCCCAGCTAAGTTTGTTTTTCCGCGCAGTGGTCGGACGTACTCGGAAATTCCTGGTCGAACGTAGTTTTGATTCGCCCCGAGGTCCAAGAGACATGTTAATGTATTTTCGCGCATCTTGAGTGGCAGGAGCACGAGTTGCGAGGTGTGTATCAAAACAACACACAGCGGCCGGTTCTTTTCCTCTTCATCCAGGTGGGCGCTAGGAAATTCCTGTTGTCGCGAGGGCTGGTTTTCGCAGCTATCCTGGTGGAGGGGCTGGGATACGTCTTGCGTTCTGCTATCATCTCTAGCTGAACAGGCGTTCACGTTGTCGAACGGAGGTAGACCACTGCGATGATGCTTGTTGTGTCCTGCGTCGGTGCTGGGGCGATCAACTTTCCTCGGTGGAATGGCTCTGGAATGTTCTTGGCTCGCTGTAGACATCGATGTGGAGGCGCCGGAATGAGCTGTCATCGTGGAGGCGTCGGGATAGATGGGCTTCCTTGCGGAGAAGCCGGGATGGGTGGTCATCATTGTGGATTCGCCAGGATGGGCAGGCGCCTCTGTGGAGGTGCCGAGATGAGCTGTCATCGATGTGGAGGCGCCGGGGTGGGCGGACATCTTTGCGGATGCGCCGGGATGAGCAGGCGCCTCAGTGGAGGTGCCGGGATGAGCCGTCATCGGTGTGGAGGCGCCGGGATGAGCTGTCATCGTGGAGGCGCCGGGATGAGCTGTCATCGATGTGGAGGCGCCGGGGTGGGCGGACATCTTTGCGGATGCGCCGGGATGAGCAGGCGCCTCAGTGGAGGTGCCGGGATGAGCCGTCATCGGTGTGGAGGCGCCGGGATGAGCTGTCATCGTGGAGGCGCCGGGATGAGCTGTCATCCTGGAGGCGTCGGGATAGATGGGCTTCTTAGCGGATATGCCGGGATGAGCAGTCATCGTTGTGGAGGCGCCGGGGTGGGCGGGCATCGTAGAAGTCGTACCGGGATGACTTTTCTCAATGGCCTTGTCTCTCTTCCTTCGGGCGTTGCGTTGACGATGTACGGAGGCGGCAGGTGAACAGAGGTTATTTAGTTGTGATCCTGCCGCTCTTTTGCGTTTCCCGACCGCTGAGGACATTCTTTGTGCCAGTGATAGCCCTTATTACATTTCAGGCAAAATGGTGGCTCGTGGGGTCGGTTTGGCTTCCTCGTGTACCGCTTATTTCGATTAGGTGGTTCTGTAACATTTATGTATGTTTCATTATTGGATTGCTCACCTGTGTTTGAAGCTTTTTGAGGCGATCTGTCCTGTTGATGGTAATATGGTGATCGGGGGCGGCTGGCCGTGTTTTTCTTGGGGCGGTGAACATACGATGAGTTAGGTTGGTGATGCACTTGTTGGCTTTTCGAAGGCGGCACTTCCTTTTGAGAGAGTACTTCTGGGGGTGCAGGCTTCGGGGCTGCGTAACCCGAGGGGATGAAGTTCACTTCGGAAAACGAAATTGCAGCAGCTTGATTTACGAAGTCGGATACGGTGCTTGGTCTAAAGAATAAAGCTTGGCGTAGAGTTTGTGATGCCAACCGCCAGATTACGGTCGTTTTATTCTCTTCACTCCAAGAAGGAAGCTGCCGATTAAAGAGGGTTTGTTTTCGGACGACGTACGTGCCTGCTGGAGTCTCACCTTGCAGCTTCGTCATTAATTCGACCATTTCCTCGTGGGCGATGTACGCTGGATTTATTGACTTGATGAAAACTTGTTTTGCCTGTTCCCAAGTCAGATCAGCGGTGAAATAGCCTCTGTATCGCTCAGCGTCTTCGACGTCCATACGACTTAACGCATATTTATGCTTCGTTTCATCACTTAAGTTCAGGCCCTTAAAGTCAGCTTCCAGCTGGGTGAGAAATTTTCCGGGGTCGCGGCCGTCAAATTTCGATTTCTCGTTTGATTTTGAGAATAGTGACTCACGTCGCAGCTCTATTACGTAGTTGTCGTTGGAGTTAAAAGTTGCAGTTGGCGGAAATTGCGTAATGGGGCGGGCGGGGCTATTATTTGCAGGCGATGTGTGAATATCGGCTACCAGGTTGATGGGCATCACCGGGTTCGTGGGTGGTGTTGGTAGATCACGCATGATCTCCGAGTTCCGGGATTCGGCCTGATTCCGTAGTTGCTGTGCAAATGCGTCTCTCTCAGCTCTAGCCTTTTTGGCTTCTCTACGAAGGGCCGCTTCCTTCGAAGCTGCGATTTCCATCATTTGCTGGAGCTTTGCTTTTAGCGATTCCACGTCATCTTCTTCTTCCTCCTCCTCTTCTTCTTCTGCTAGCCTCGATGCATTTTCTTCCTTAAATCGTCGATCTCCGTTAGCTTATTCGGCTTACGTGACGAAGCTCGTAATGAAGAGCGCGATGAAGAACGCGATACAGATGTGTGTCCCCCAATGCTGAGAGCGTGTTCGCTCGGTACGGTGGTGATATCTGTCGTGTCTGATTCATCAGAACTGGCGGCCCCGTCGAGGATGTTGTCCGGGTTATTTACCTTGTCGGTTTTGGAGCGCGTGTCCATTGCATGTGTGGCCATTATATTTGTTTAAATAAGATAATTTAACACGAGATACACAATATAAACACTCGGCCCCGTCGAGAAATCTATAGGGAGGAAACACTAAAAACCTAACTTGTGACTATGTGAATTAAAGTATTCTCATTGTTCAAAAGACATTTAAAAAAAGTAATTATCACTTAGCACTGCTGAAAAAAAAATTAGCACACAGTATGAACAATGAGAATAATTGGCCAAAATAACGAAATAATTTGAATAGTGAGGTGAAAATGAATCTTTAAAATTAGATAAATTCAAATTATTTCTGATTCTTCAGGATCGTGAGTTGAATTTTAATAACTAAATTATCAATGAAGATAATTTACAAGAAAAATACACGTTGGGCGCCAATTATCAACGGGGGGTTTTGAGGCTTTGGACTTTTGAGTCGAAAACCCCGATTTAGAACAAAATAATTCGCTGGCCAAGTAATCTAAATCGGTTCCCGCGATTACCCGGTTAGCTCGATGGTTCACACGGTCACAAGAAAAAGAACTTTATAAAGAAAGAAATGTTTCAGTTTACCTTTTAGTACGTAGATTTGGTTTTCTCGAATCTTGTAGGCGCGGACGTCAGTACGGGATCACACACACGGAATTGTAATTTCACTTATTTTATTTACTTGTGTAAAATTTAATTTGAAATTAAATGGAATTGAAAGAATATAAATAAAGCCTTTTTTTTAAGACAATGAAATTTATTTACAAAAAAAAATAGCAAAGAAAATACGAACAAGTAAATTTTACAAAAAAAAATAAAAGAGAAAAATAAGTGAAATAACAAAATAAAACTTACGAAGAACAATATATGAAAAATTTAAATAACGCGGCACGAAAGGACTTCACAACTTACGGTTTAAACAAAAACGACACTTTTGACAACTGATTCGGAACTGATTTAACACCGGTCTGCAACTGATTGAACACTCATACTGGCGCCAAAAGTGCCGCGCTATTTAAGGGCTAGCACCCCCACCATGACTTTTGGGGGTGAATTTAATTCTTCGCCCGAACACGGTTGATGGCTCATCGGAGCGGCACGGACGCAAATAAATGAAATAAATAAAAGAATTACATTCTGAACTAATTTTCTCTACGATGTGAGAATGAAAATGTGGAGAAAATTGTTCTATGTCCGTGCGTACTTACACAACCGTGTTTTGGCGAAAGAATGGTTGTGTCAAAATAAAATCATTTAAAAATATTTACAAAATTAAAGTAGATATGTTTAAATATGTTTTGATAGGTCATTTCCTTTCGCAAATTGTGTCAAAACCATTTTAAAATTGTTGTTCCGACGAACCGTTATTATGCTTAAGCAAATTAATAAGAACAAAGAGTTTATGTAAAAATTATTTAAAAATAATTATGTTTTGCTCAAGCGATGTTGATACCGAGAAATGAAATGTTATTTTTCTGCTACATGGAAACTCGGGAAGTTATAAAAGACAAATAAGTTTCAGTTGAAAGAAAAAAAAAAAAAAAACGTGAAAAATGTTTTTCCACATTATGGCAACTCGAAGTTTTACGTGTTTGGCGCATGAATTCTGTTATTGAATTTGTAACTATTCAAAAGGTATTTCTCTCAGCTATCTCGTGGTTCTCATCGTTGATTTGTACGATGCGTGGTTGAGCTATAAATCGCGAAAAACGCTAGGGTTATTCCATCGCATTGTATAGCTTTTCGATTCGGCGAATTTACGGGTTGGTCCGCTGACGTCACAACAGATGTTGTATCAACCCTTGTTAATACGTACGCATCCCCAACTCAGGTAAGTGGGATGGTGCGGTTTGTGTATTCTTGTACACAAAAGGTACGCTGTCTAGCTGAGAGAAATTACCTGCTTTGTCGCCAAAGTACAGTTTGTACAAAATTTCTTCGAGCTGCCTAAATGTGGAAAATGCGGATGTAAAAAAAAATTAAAATTAAACTTGAGGTTCCATGTAGCTAGAAAAAAAGTTATAGAATGGACTTATGCTTAACGAATTGATTTGACACGACTTTGATCATTTGAGAAATAAAAAAGTGAAGTGAATACAAAATTTAAATGAGGCTGTTGTTATGAATTTAATTATTCACTGAGCGGAAGTTAGCGTCGCTTGCGAAGAAGCGCCGGTAACAAACTATGTTAATTTTTAGGCAAGTTCTTACATAACTGTTTGATATTAAAAACAGAGTATAATATATATGTGAGTTTTTTCGGTTAGAAATTCGTGGATAAATAACGAACGACTCTTGCTCGCGATTGGGGGAGGGTGGCAACCCCATCAATAATAATGACTTCCCTCTAAATACACACTTCACTTAACTCACACACAGAAACGGCGAAATATTAATGCAACTAAATTGAAAATCAATATGGACCGAAAGCCGCCGACACGGTCGGTTTTTACGTTTTCCCTTTCACCGAGGAGAGAGAGAGAGAGAGAACGTCTTGGAATTTGTTTACGTTAGGGATATATATTTAAGACGGTTTAATATTTACACAACCCCCTCTTCTTAATTTGTTAAATGTATTCAAATCCGACGCAACGCTCGCGGTGTTTGTGTTTGAGTCAGAGAGAGAATGCCTCAGGCTGCAAAGCCCCAAAAATTATGTCTTTAGTAGAAGATCTATATTTGGTCAACGGAACTGTTTATTTTAAGAAATTAAATGTGTAAAAATAAGATCTCGATTTTTAATACAAGGTGGCAATGAATGAAAAGAATTATGTAGCGCGATTCGTTAATCAATTTTGAGTACAGAAAAATTTAAAATAAACTTAATAAATTCAAAATAAATTTAAAAAATTAATAAAAATAAAGAACTAATAAAAAAATATTTCATGATTATTCAGTAAGCCTCAAAAGACTATTAACAATAAACATATGTGACTAAACTTTGTTTTTAACATTTTGTATAACATTTCTACCATTCACAATCGATTAAACATTACATTAACATTTGTAATGTAAAGCTAGTTGTTGATAGATATGATTTAAATTAAAACATTTCAAAAATGTTGCTGATTTCTTCTGATATATTTAGAATTTCAATGGCCTAAATAATACCTAACGTTATTCACTCATTTTCTGGCCACCTTGTATAAAAATATTACTCCCTAAAATACAAAGAGTTTTAATGGCTTCGGGATCTAGTCAATACATTTTAGATTTATAATATGTAAACATGTAAACTAGAATTTGTAATACCGGTAAATCTTTAAAATGTTTTCCTAAATTTACAGAGAATTTGCTGTTTTTAAAATTTTCGCGAAAACAATGCTTTCCCTTTGTTTTACATGTGGGGGAATGTAAAAAATGGATACGCATCAGTGTCACGACAGTGGATGGCCCCCTTAGACCTCTGATTTAACCCATTACATGCCATTGGTGCAGTAATGCAACAATATTATTTTTTTGTTAATTACATTACTAAAAGTTAATACATTGTATTATTTAACCAGACTTGAGAATGTGTAAAGAAAAATATAAATAATTTGCTATTTAAATATTTCGATTATTACCCATTAAAAAAATGTTGTTAATGTATTTCTACCTTCACAATATTTCAATGTTTTATACGCGTGGCTCATGAAGTAAAATTACTAGATGAGGAAAGCCTGAAAATGTGCCAAATATGCAGAAGTAAAAAAAACAAACAATAGTTTAAGGTATTTTTAACACCAAATAGACAGTCTGAATATTTTGAGATATTTATTCATAAAAATTACCATCGATAATTAGCTATTTTGCAAGCCATAAAGCTAAAAATCTGCAAAAATCTAATGTTTGATGGAAATTACAATTATTTTCATAAAATCACAAAAATGATCACAGACTGTTACGATATATTAAAAACAATTGTATCTAGTTATAGGAGTATAGTTATTTTAATAATATAATAATATTCCTCCTTGTCTTCTGACTTTTATAAATTACTAAAAATAAATAATAGCACTAAATTTTATTAAGCGCTTGTAGTAAGCAATATTTTAAAATATCTAAATGTGTTCAGATATCAAATAAAAGCTCTTTTTAGTCTTAAATCAGATGCTTGTGGAAAAAAATCAATCAGTCATAAATTTGTTGAATAGAGAGCACTTTAGATACAATAAATGCAAATCTCAATAAAATTGTTTATAATGGATGCTAGATAATAGATTTGTAATTTCCACCTGTTTTATTATACCAGAAATGTTAGTGAAGAGCCTAAACTATTTCTACCGTATTATACAAAGTATAATAGTATTTTACAACTCTATTCCTAAATATTCAGAGTAGGCGGCACTTTTTTTGTGCGGTTACCCAGACTGCTAATTGGATGATGAAATAAATTTGAGGTTATGCTAATCTATGTGTTAACAGTCAGTAGTGTTAATCTAATGTATTACTCAAATCATGTTTTAAACAATCGCACGGTATTATCAAGAAAAAGTTTATATTTTTTCAAGATTCTTTATATATTAAAGTAATCGAAAATTCGCAATTTTAACATGATTTTTTTTTTTATTGATGAAATACCTAGCTCACAATATTTTTAATATTAATAAAAATGTTCTGCATTTTTCCATACATGGGTTTTAGTTTAGGAAACATCCCCTAAAAATCACAAATACTTCTATTGATTTTAAAAATAATGTAAGGTAGTTAACACGTTTCGGTAGCTTTTTTTACTTTTAAAAAATTAGAGAATTTTAATAGTCTCACCAAACATTTTCTTTAAGTGGTCGTAGTAAGCACATGTTTTTATTTACTTTTAATTTCAGATCTTTTAATGCTGAATCAGGAGAGCCGATTTCAATAAATTAAATCGGTAGAGTATTTTATGACATACCTAACATTAAATACCAATTGTCCAAAATCACGTTTAGCCCTCTAAGTTTATACCATTTTCCTTTTAGTATTTGAGAAATATTTAATGTTACCAAATGGGAATATAACTAATATTTACTTGATTTACTTCTTATGCCCGGCTTACTAAAAATAAATCTGGAAACTGTTTGTAAATAATTTCATTTCTGAGGGGATGTTTTAAGTATGCGCCTAAACACACATTAATTAATTTTCTTGAGGATGTAAGTAAACTCGACCTCTCAGAGTTGTGTACTTAGGTTCATGCGAAATTAATATCAGAAGATTCAGAAAAAAAAAATATGTATGGAAATAAATAAATCGTCTTTAGTCCTTTAAATTATAACTTGCGCATCGAGAAGTGCGCACTTATTATTTGAATTAATCTTAGTAAAACATATTAATTCGAGATTGCGAAAAATATATCTACACTTTTAACACGTTGGCTGCCATATGAATGAAGTACGATTAACACTAAATTTAATCGATATGTTCCGTGAATCATCTTGATTTAATTCACTTCAATGAGATAAAAGGATGGTGCAGAAAACAAATTATTTTTACATATGTTCGCAGGCGTAATCGCCATCTAATACCCATTAACTTAAGTAGCATCGTCAATAGCTGGCAAACTAAACGTTTCTATACAGCAATTGTTCGTCCACAACAGAGTGAATAAATACTGAACACAAATTCATATTCTTAAAATTATTTTTACTTTTTCCGTATCTAATACAAAAGGAAAGTATTCGTGAACATTTTTCAAATACATATATATAACAAATCTTTATTTTCAGAGGACAATACAAAATAATTAATTACATTATTATATATAATCAATAAATATAAATAAAATATACTTCCTCTTGATAACTGGCTATCGACCAGAGGTCTTTCCGCCGAGAATTGATAATGGTACTATTTTCTTTGACAGTTAGTGTGGGTGGTGAGATGAAATGAAGTCGAAAATGGTAGATGTGGAATTTTTGTGTTTTCGGGTAACATGAGGGTTTAGACGTTTACAGAATTGGGAGAGAAATTGGAAGTTTGACGGGTTCAAATACATATTTTAGCGAAAATATTCGTTTTGAGGCCTCATGACCATTTCTGAATAATGTCTGTCTTTCTGTGTGTTTGCCGACGCTGTAAAGCAAAAACCGCTAAAGGTAAAGAGATAAAACTTCAAACATAAGCTTTTTATAACAATATGGGGACCGAAAAATATTTGGTGAACATACAGCAACCAGAATTTTCTTACCAACATTTCATGTATTTGCGCATCAAACTAACACGGGATTAAAATCTCCTGTTAGAATTATTTGTAATTGTTTTAATACACTTTTATATAAATAAAACAATTTAAACACTTTCAAATATATATTGTATTAACGCTACAATTGTTTCGCCACACTGTGGCTTCTTCAGGCGAAGAAAGGATCTAGAAAGGAAAGGTTGGAAACTCAACATCATGGAGTGTTTAGAAATCAATAAAAGAAAATTTTCAGGACATCTTCTCAACGATCAAACAGATTTAACTAATTCGCCCCTCTTAAATTTACATTTTTTTGAAAAACCCACCCCCCCCCATAACCCGACCCGACAAATTGTACTTATCATTTCTTCGCCTGAAGAAGCCACAGTGTGGCGAAACAATTGTAGCGTTAATACAATATATATTTGAAAGTGTTAATATTGTTTTATTTATATAAAAGTGAATATGAACTTTCAACATTTATCAGCCTTATCAATCAATTGTTTTAATACAATTTCGCATTGTAGTGACATCTTTCACGATTCACTAAAAATGTTGCTCAGTAACTTGGAGCCGACTGTGAATTAATTATTCTTATTTAAAAAAAAATATATTCACAGGGCACGCCTTTAACATTTAATAAGTAATTTTATCGTTACAGAATTATTCTAGTTTAAATATTATATTTTTATATCTACCAGGCTTATGTTTTGTTTTTGTCTTGTAATTGGGAAATGTTTCCTGTTGAACAATAAATGGAATATTATTATTATTATTATTATTATTAAATGATTATCATATCTAAAAATGTTTAAATTAAATGTTATAGATATTTAAAAAATAAACATTAATTGTTTCTACAATTGTTCTACCGCAACAATTGTAGAAACACTTTCTGTTTATTTTTTAAATATCTATAACTTTTAATTTAAACATTTTAAGATATGATCATCATTTAATAATAATAATAATAATAATAATAATCCTTTTATTATTCAACAAGAAACATTTCCCAATTACAAGACAAAAAAGAAACATAAGTTTTCACTCAATTTTAAAAAGAGTAAATTTTCGCTCCAACTCGTATTTTTGAAACTAAAAGTTACAGAATTAAGTAAATCTGACGAGAATAATTACCATCGAAGAATAAATTTAAATAAACTTACACATAAACTAATAAACCTTGACTCATTGCAATCGAAATTTAGATGTCTTTATTGAATTTTCAAACATATTAAATCAAAGTTTAAATTTCGTAAAATGAAGTGATTAAGAAATTGATGGATTTTCTTAGAAAATTTGTAAAAAATTTAAGTTGTATACAATTAATATAAAATTCATAGAATTTACTTAAAATTGATTGCATTTACATCTGCTTTAAGAAAAATGTAATTATCTCAACGTATTTTTCTTTAAATATTAAAAAAAATCATGTTTCGTTAAAAATATGTAAAAATTAGAAATTATCAAATCTACATAAAGTTCATTGAATCTACATAGAACGAATAAACGTTAAATGGCTATAATTGAAATTTAAATATCTCTACTGGATTTTCCAAAATATCAAATTAAATTTGAAATTTCATAAAAGAAGTGATTTATTTTGTAAAAAATATTGTTCAAAATCAAATTTTTATACAATTAGCATGAAATTCACATAATTTGTTTAAAAAAGAGTCCACTTACATCTGCTTTTTCCAAAAATATCGAGTCCAAGTGGAAATTTTCCAATTAAATCAATGATTTTAGGAGAATGTTTTCATTGAAAACAATTGTAATAAATTAAAGTATTATACAATCAACATGAAAATCAAAGAATTGACTTAGAATTGATTGCACTCATATCTTATTGAATGAAAATAAAATTATCGCAGCGCATTTTTGTAAAATATTAAGCTAAAAAATCACTTTGGAACTCCTGTTCGATTTAATGTTTTTCAACGTTACAATAAACGTTGTTAAATTATTTATTTGATAATCTGTGTGATTTCATAAATAAAATTGGTTCTTTAGTAGTTTATTTACTAAGCTTTATTTTAATATACAAGGTGTCCCGTTAATGTTGGGAAATGGCTTAACCACAGATCAAAATATGATGATTTAACATAACTTATCTATGTCCAAAAGTTTACGGTAAATCCGGAATTCGTCTTCAAAATTAAAACAAATATTAATAATTTTATTTATAACAATTGAACGCTATATCTGATCCGACTAAATTTTTTTCTGGTTGATTATCATAATATAACACATCATTTCAGTTATTATGGTCATCATTGATTGACAAAAAGTATACAAAACAGAAGTACCACAACATAAAAACTAAAATATGTTTTTATTGGCGCACCTGATAAAAATTTAAAAAAATCATTTTGAAAGACTAGTTCATTTAAAAGCTTTTTTGTCTGTTAATAATGTTTGCTATCTTGTACGGTATTTCCACAAAAACAAAATGCAAATAAATTATTTTTTATTATTTAGTAAAAACGAAATCTAGTTTTTGAGGTGATTAAAAATACATGTTTTTTCTTTGTCGCCGCCATTGTTAAACAAACGTTAATTGTGTATAATATTAATTAATGAATGTTTTGTGAGAATTATTTGTTATCTTTATTATGGTTCATAATTATTCATACTTCTCTGGAGCAAACAGATACAGGGAGGTTTTTGTTTAAGTATACGTATTTTAAATTCAGCCTATTTTCTGTAAATCTTTAGACATACATTGTTTTTTTTTTAAGTTCAATTTGAAGCTTTAAACGACTGTTTTCCACTCCCAGACTAAGCATGAAGTAAAATTTAGAGTTTAGAAAAGCCCCGTGAAAATTTGCCGAGACAAATTTTCTGGGCTTTTCTAAACTCGAAATTTTACTTCATGCGCCACGCGTATAAAACACTTAAATAGTATGAAATTTATGTATATTCGAACTTCACTTGAAATCTGTTTTATACCCGTGGCGTATGAACTAAAATTTCAACGAATTTACTGCTTACTGCTTATGCATATGTTTACCTAAAAGAAAAAATCACTGTATGTTGCTTGTGTTAGGATTTTGCCAAGGAAATTGAGGATACCATATTAATATTTTATATTTTTGTGGCAAAACCGTACAAGATATCAAACATTATTAACAGACAAAAAAACTTTCAAATCTTTGAAGTAATATTTTTTAAATTTTTATGAGGTGCGCCAGTAAAAACATATTTTAATTTTTATGTTGTAGTACTACTGTTTTTCATAGTTCTTGTCAATCAATGATGACCATAATAACTTAAATGATGTATTATATTATGATAATCAACCATAATAAATTTCAATCAAATCGAATATAGCGCTTAATCGTTACAAATAAAATTAATAATATATTTGAACTTTAAAGACTAATTCCGGCTTAACCGTAAAGTTTTGATATAGATAAGTTGTGTTAAATCATCATATTTTTATCCCAGGAGTCTATGCTTAAATCAATTCCCTACATTAACGGGACACCCTGTATAGAAAACATTTAACTTTTATATACCACTTTTATTTTGTGACTAGTTTTCTAAACTTGAAATTTTTCTTCATGCGCCACGTGTATTAATTAACCATTAACTTCAAGTAAAATCTTCAAATAATTTGTTAGATTAAAATAAATTTTGTATGTCAATTATCAATTGTTTAAATTAGGGTGAAAGCACTGTGATGAATAAACACCACTATTTTTTTTAACATTGCGACGGTCGACGTTTCCATATTTCATGCACAATGAATAAAAATATTTATAAAATCTTAAGCAAATGTTTAATATGGCAGTATCTTATTGCTATGCGTTAAGATCATATTAATAAGGATAGGGCGTTCAAATAATTATTCAGAGATTATAAGCACGTAGATTCGGAATTAAAGGGAAAATATGTAAATAATCCGTGTGGAGCAATCGAGGGTTCGTTTCGCAATTATTAACCCCTGCGGCCTATACACCCTTTCCGCCCCTTTTGCAATTAATATCCGAAACACACATACACGCACATAACTCTGTATACACATCTGGTTATATACCCACTTAAAATTGGGAACAATTACGAATGCAGATAAATCCGGTTCCATTTCGTGATGTACAGATATTTTCAGGAATTTTAATGGGACGATAAAATGTTGCCTCCCGATTGTAAATTATCTAAAAAAAAAACAGAATTTCAGCTGAATATTTCACTTGTTTCTATTTATTATGAATAGAAATAACTTAGAAAATTGTATGTTACAGAATTGCAACTGAAATGATACCAAACCTACTTTAAAATGATATACTGGATGTTCGATAACAAAAAACGCCATAACTCCGTTATTTAATGATCGATTTGAATGAACTAAAAACAAAGTCAATCGCAGTTTAAATACCATAAATTGACACTACTCATATATTTTTTCAAAATAACTTAATTGCCAAATAATAGACAACTTTAAATTTTTAAATGGCTGCATATACATTTTTTTAAATTTTATTATATTGGACATTGTTTTTCTGAATTCAATTATGCTCCATATGTTGATATTAATGTAATATTTATGCTAGAAAAAAATTATAATTCATCTTGTTCACATATGTTTTTGGCAATAAATGTAGTGTGCCTTGAAACAAATTTGGATTTTTAATACGGATCAAAATTTATAAATAGAATTAGTATGTATAATCAACTTAAAAGATTTAACACAATTTGTCAACCAACCGAACTAAATAAAGGCTAGTATTTTTGAACCTTACAATATTTAATTGTTTTATACGCGTGGCGCATGAAGTAAAATTTCGAGTTTAGAAAAGCCCCGTGAAAATTTGTCTCGGGCCGCTGCGCGACCCTCGACAAATTTTCTACGCGGGGCTTTTCTAAACTCGAAATTTTACTTCATGCTTAGTCTGGGAGTGGACCGTCAAGATTTCAAACATGTCGAGATTTTCGATATTCTAAGATTTTCGTCGATTTATTCATAGTTTGTTATTATAGTAAATGCAACTTTAATATTTATTAAATACTGTTTTTCTTAGGAATAAAATATTAACCCATTAAGAGCCGAGCAAATTAGAAAGTTGATTTTAGGTAAAATTTTGCATTTTATAGAATCGACGTATGTCATATAATAAATCATTCATTGAAATCATAGTAAGATTTCAATGAATGATTTATTATATTACATACGTCGATTCTATAAAAGAGGTAAATTTAAAGTTCGAGCGAGTGTTTCCACTCCCAGACTAAGCATGAAGTAAAATTTCGAGTTTAGAAAAGCATTAAAATTTGGTTTGGTCTCGTAGCGCGTAGCGCTACGCGACTAAACCAAATTTTTAGGCTTTTCTAAACTCGAAATTTTACTTCATGCGCCACACGTATAAAACACTGAAATGTTAAAAAATTTGTAATAATCGAAATATTAAATCAACAAAATATTTACATTTTTCCTTTACTTTCATTCTACATTAATTTGTAACGTAGGTACTTATTTTTTGTTTCGTTATTATTAATGGCATAACCTCACAATAAATGACATTTGTCACTTTTTTACAAGGCACACTAATTAACCATGATATGTGCGGCTAACTAATTAACCATGATATGTGCGACTAACTAATTAACCATGATATGTGCGTCTAACTAATTAACCATGATATGTGCGATACGAGTGCACGCTCTACTTTTCAATCTCTGTGCAAGTGACTTATAAAGTGATTAATATTAACAGTAAAATTGTGAAAATACACCACTGCGGTAATTATAAATCTCACGATCGTTATTTTGTGTTAATTTCCAAGTGCGGTACTGCGATTTGTTGAATTTAGCAATTATAAGTAATTGCGGTGAGCTCAACACACGAATTGATTTTCAGTTCCATATCCAGATATCACTTTAACCTTTGTTTTTCATATCGGAGCCCTGACCGTGGCCTATCTCATTCCCAATTTGTCTGTTTTGGTTACCGTACACTTTCCCGAATATATTTTCCCGAATGACCTTTTTCCCGAACGCCATATTTCCTGAAAATAGAAATCCTTAATCCCATTTCCCGAATCCAATTTCCCGAAAGGTATTGTTCCTGAATAAAATATAAACTATTTAGAACAGAATATCATCGTACGGTTTCCACTTATAGCAGTCCACTTTCGAGGATAATGCGTTTTGAAAATTTGTTACAGCGTTTTGAAAATTTTGATTTATTTGCTGATTCTATAAATACTTTTAAACGTAATTTGCTGCGTACCAATTTAGAAAGTATTTTTGCAAAACTCCACCTTAATATTTTTTGTTCCTCATGAATGTGCATAATGTACCTATTTTTAGGTAAATAGACATTAGGTATTAGATATAAGTTATATTTTGTAATCATTGTATAACATTGGAGATTTTCCGTTTGCGAAAAAAATAAATACAATAAATACAATTTTGAAACCTAAGCAAATTAAGTGTTTTATTACAGTGATATTATGGAGTTTTAACAACTAACAGCCTCAACTAAACAGTAAATATAAGCTAAATTCTGACTTCAGTTTCTGGAAGTATTCACCTAAACTAGAAAAACCCTATTTGGGTTTTGATAGTTTAGTTCGGGAAAAACATCATTCGGGAAAGTTGATTCAGGAAAGTAGTATTCGGGAAAGTGTTTTCGGGAAATGTATTATTCAGGAAAAACGTAATTCGGGAAAATGTATTCGGGAAAATGGGCAGATACGGTCTGTTTTACTTGTATGAGTCACTACGACGGGCCCCGTAGTGTGAAGATTTGTCCTTGTCTTATCTACTCTAATACACCCGCTAATTTCAATTTATCCCATATCTAGCTAAAATGAATAATCGCACAATATGCAACGAAATCACGAAATACTATCGTGATGATAACAACGAGGTGAAGTGGTTTTGCTCTATTACATGCAAAATCGGCATCCGTGAATGTATAATTCAGACCACTCCTGATAGTATAACAGACATAAGAAACCTAATAGAATTTAAATTCGAAGAGTCCAAAAACTTATTTCAAGCACTTATTCTTGAACTAACTCAAAAATTTAATGATATTCATAAAAAGGTTGAAAAACTTGCTTACGCAACGAAATCTTCACAATAAAAACAAATAAGATGGAAAATGGCTGTGACCTCATCTTGGTCAGAAAAGAAATCTTAGAGAGAAATAAGCGTTTATCCAATATAATAATATTCGTAAGAAATAAAACATGATCGTTTTAGAATTTTCACAGTTTTTAATGTCGAACACTGCGACAATTGTTTCCCCACACAGTGGCTTCACCAGGCAGATGAAGCCACTGTGTGGCGAAACAATTGTCGCAGTGTTCGACATTAAAAACTGTGAAAATTCTCAAACGATCGTGTTTTATTTCCTACATATTATGGAATTTCAAGAAGTAACAGCCTCATCTATCCAATATAATAATATTCAATGTCCCAGACGAAGAAAATGGAACGAGCAACGACTTCGACACCGTGAAAAATATTCTCACGAATATTAACGCTGATGCAAAAATCCCAAAACATGTAACTCGTCTTGGATTCCATCAAATTAATAAATGCAGGCCTTTTAAAGCAATACTGAATTCTGAGTATGATGTTAAGATGGTTCTCCGGGCTTCTGGAAGATTGAAAGCCTCAGATAGTTTCAAAACTGTCACACTCAAGAATGAAAAACTCCACTCCAAGCTGAACAAGAAAACAAAATTAAGAACGAATTCAGGAGAAGAAAGGAAGCTGGTGAAGCCAATATAAAACTCAAATATGTGCGTGGGAATTTGTCCATAGTGTCGGAAAACTGAACAGCTCCCAACGGATTCATATCGATACGCACATCTGTTATCAAAATGCGCGCAGTCTATTAAAAAAAAACAATGATTTCTATAATAACGTTATTGTCAGTGATTGTGATATTTTAATGTTTACCGAAACTTGGTTGCGTGATGATGTTGCGGATTCTGAACTATTTCCTGATACATATAATGTTTTTAGGTGCGATAGAGTTGGCAAGAGAGGTGTTATGATAGCTGCTCGTAATTATTTGCTGTGCTCAACCATAAATGTATCTTTAACTGAAAACATTGAAATGGTGGCGATTCGTGATATGTTTGGGGGCACTTCAGTGTGTCTAGTTTGCGTATACATTCCTCCCGCAATGACAATTCATACTTACTCGCTTGTATTTTCTGAACTAGATCGCATTTGTAGTCAGTATGAAAATATAATAATATGCGGAGACTTTAACCTACCAAACTATTGCGAGTCGTTACGTACACAATTTCTAGATGGAAAGTTTTCTGCGTTTAACAATTTTATCTTATTAAGTAACTTGGTACAAAGTAACATGCAGGTAAATAGTAATAATAGAATACTAGATTTTGTTTTAACTAATAATAACCTGCGAGTGTCATTTAATAATTGCCTACCGATTACGAAAATTGACAATCATCATCCACCGCTCTCTTTCTCATTTCAAACATGTTCTGAGAATCAAGTTAATGTGCGCCCTAATATTATTGTTAAGAGTTACAACTTTCGCAAAGCAAATTTCCCTCAACTATACGAAAATATGCTGCTATACGATTGGAGCTGTATCACATCATTAAGTAACCCCGACGAAGCTTGTAGACAATTATATAATGCTCTAGATATAATATTTAATAAATGTGTCCCACTTAAAAAACCAACAACTACGAGCCGCAAGTATCCATGCTGGTTTAGCTTTAAAACAAAGCGCTTAGTTAATAGCAAGGAACATTATCGCAAGCTACACAAAGTATATAAGTTTATTATATACAAAGATAGGATAAATTGATTACGCAAAGAAATCCAAAAAAAATATTAAACTTGATCAAGAATCGTATATACAAAATACCGAACATCGAATTCTTACCGATCCAAATAAATTATGGAATTATATAGCAGAAAAAAAGTCCCAGTCTAGAATACCAGGGTCTGTGACATACCTCGAAAAAATAGTAGAGAACCCTCTTGATATAGTGAACTGTTTTGCAGATTATTTTTCCTCCGTGTACTCATCGCCCGATGCAACTGATGGAGTTGATATTATAACAGCTGAAGTTAACGATATATTTCATATCGAAGAAGTCACGGACAATGATATTCTAATTGCGACAAACCACTTAAAAAACAATTTTACATCGGGTTGCGATAATGTTCCATCTTTCTTTCTGCGTGATTGTGTTCAGTCCCTTTTAACTCCCCTAAAACATATATTTAATACGATATTACGTACATCAAATTTCCCTAAGATTTGGAAAACATCTCAAGTCACTCCTTTTTTTAAATTTTTTTTAAAGAAAAATACTTTATTTTATTATGCTACGAAGTCCGAGACTTTTATGTAGCAATCGCCTTAACTAGTTTTGTCTATTGTTTTTGTCATTTAAATAACCATTCTCTCACTCTTTTTTTAAACTCATTTATCCTTACTTTTGTTATAATATCTCTAGGTATAGTGTTAAATAATTTGCGCAGATTTATTTCTTTTCGTCGAAGTCCGTGTTTGTTATTGTGTCTTATCACTTTATAGTGTCCTGCTATTTGATGTCTTGTTTGTTTTCCATGTTGTTTACCATCTCGACAACCGCAGTCAAGTTGACGTTGTTAACACAGACTTCTGTAAAGCATTTGACTCTATAGACCATGGCGTGCTGCTTTATAAATTACAACGTTGGGGTTTTAGTCAAAATATACTGAATCTGATTAAATCGTATCTGTCTAATCGCGCTAACTACGTAGAATATCTATGCCACCGCTCAATAATATTCAGTCCCACTAGTGGGGTGCCTCAAGGGTCAAATCTAGGGCCACTTCTCTTCAACCTATTTATAAATGACATTGCAGAGAGCATAACATCCGAAATTCTTGTATACGCTGATGATGTAAAAATATTTTAGTCTATTAAGTCTATAAGTGATTGCCTGGAGCTCCAATAAGATATTAACCGAATTTGTGAATGGAGTAAACTAAACAAACTTAAACTCAATACATCAAAATGCAAATCCATGTCATTCTATAGAACGAAAATGCCACATAAATTTGCATACTTTTTAGATAATACAGCACTTGAGAGTGTAGATTCTGTCAACGACTTAGGCGTATTGTTTGACAAGGATTTGACATTTATACCGCACATTAACAGTGTTCACAGAAAATCTTTAAAAATGCTTGGTTTTATACGGCGTACTGCTCAACCATTTACGAATAGATACACAATAACAAAGCTTTACACATCCTTTGTGTTGTCAAAGCTTGAGTACTGTGTAGTGGTGTGGTCACCTTCTTATGACACGTACATAAAACTTTTCGAACGAGTTCAAAAGACTTTCGTAAAATGTTTATATTTTAAACAATTCCATCATTACCCCGACGAGTCAATCAGCTATACAAATTTATTAACTATGTTCAATTTAAAATCACTTGAAGCTAGACGTAATATTATATATTTGAAAACACTCCATCAAATACTGCATAACAATTTAAATGATATGAATTTATTAGCGCAGATTAACATATATGTACAATGGCGGCCGACGAAATGTGAACGGTATTTTGTTGTCATAGAGAAATTGTCTAATTTTGTACAGATTTATCAGAACTCTTAACAGTGGCGTAACTTAGGTTATAAAGGACTATTATTCAATTGCTAATTACAATGCTAAACATATTTATTCTTAATACAAGTAGAAATTATGAAATTAATATTTTGTAGGACCACCATTTGCTGTGATAACTTTTGTCAAACGTGTACTTATGGATGAAACTAGATTCCTCATATTGTAGTTGTCAGCCAAATCCTCCCATGCATTTTCAACAATTTCGTGAAGTTCATCTGCATTCATAGGTCTAAAATCTCTCGAGTAAATCTTTCTCAAACATTCTCAATTGGATTGAGATCAGGGCTCTTCGCAGGCCAAGGCAATACTTGAATGCGGTGGTCATTTAGCCACTGAGTCACAATTCTTGCTGTATGGATAGGACTATTGTCCTGTTGAAATATAAAATTTTCTGGAAATGTTTGTGTTACTGAAGGCAACATTACATATTCTAAAATATCCCTGTATTTAATAGCATTTAAATGGCCATCTATTTTCCAAATTATTCCGGGTCCGTTTACACTGACCCAAGCCCAAAAATTAACAGAAAAACGACTACTATTTGTTATTGGACGGGTGAATCCTTCTTCATACCTTTGGTTTATTGGTCTATAAACTCGTAGGCTCCCATTACTACATGATTGAAATACTTTTTCGTCAGAAAAGACGACCGAGTTCCAAAAATCATCCCCACGATATACAAATTCGTTGGCAAACTCCAATCTTCGTTGTTTATTGTTTTCTGAGAGAAAAACTTTCTTGGCTGCTTGATAATTTTGTAGACCTGCAGCTTTAATACGTCTCCGAGCAGTTCTAGTAGACCCCGCAAAACCCGTTACTTCTCGAGCATCTAAGGCACTATCAAATGGATTTTCTCTGAGATGATTCACCAATGCAACATCCTGTTCTTCATAAGATACCGTTCCTATTCCAATTCGGGGTGTCCTTCTTAAATCTTGCCTTATTTCAAATCGCCTTTTCAAATTATGTATGCAGGTTTTGCTTACATTTAAATCAGCAGCCACTCGGCTAAGAGACCAGTTTTCTTCTAGTTTAGCTATTGCCCTGCTCTCCTCGTCTAAAGATAGATGTCTAGGCATATTTTTGGATGACTTTTATAAATCTGTCAATCAAATGTTTGTTTTCGCACAAACGCGACGCTCCTGATTAAAAGTCATATTCACATAGCTAATAAACATCGTTCACATTTCGTCGGCCGCCATTGTACCTAGATATTCCAATAGAAATGCGCTAACATTTCTCTCTAATCGAAGTAGGACAAATCTATATTTCAATTCTCCGCTCAATAAGATGATGCGACTTTACAATGGCGTACGAAATTCGACAGAAAATGTTTTTATCTCAATTGTAGTTCGTTTGTTAAGTCAATTTTAACTCTATTGTAAACGTATACTATTTATGGTTTCAATTTACGATTCTTAAACGTTACCACTATTTTTTTTTTTTTTTTTTTAGGATAACATGTTTAATTTTCCTGTTAATTTATGTTAGTTTGATTAAATTAAGTATCGCATAGTCCAAAATTATCTGTTAAATTACCCTGTAATTGGATGTAAATCTGTTGGGATAATAATAAATAAATAAATAATTTTTTTTAAATATTATATATGTGATTTTAAAATAATCGACCAAAACATTGAACAAAAACAAGAAATTAGGCGTTATTGAATTCGGAAAAAAAATGTATAATGTAATAAAATTTAAAAAATTATAGGCAACCATTTAAATATCTTAAGTTGGCTATTATTTTGGAATGAAGTTATTATTGAAAAAAAATTAATATTCATGCTATTTTTTAGTATCTAAACGGCCATTGACTTTGGTTTTTAGTTCAATAAAATCGGTTAATAAATACAAGTGTTATGGCGTTGGGCGTTATTTATCGAACAACCCGTATGAATTAAATAAATAATTACGATTTTCGTTTATTGATTTATTTAATAAAAAAATGAAAATTATTTTATATAATTTTAAATTTTAATTAAGAATGTTTCACAAAGTTAAAGTGAAAGTTATGTACAGGGATTTTTTTAAAGTGTACAGTCGACTCAACCAAAATGTGAATGCTCTTTGGCTGTCATGGAATTTGTTACTGAAATTCATTCCTGTAATTCTGGCTTTGGCCAGTGGTATTACAAAGGCAATTGGCAATTTTTATCAACATTTTTGAGATCTGTCAAATTTAATTGGAACGAACGACTATGATACAAAGTGTAAATTACACCATTAAATGTTGGCGTTCAGATTTGGGTTTGGTCGACTGTACATATACCGATGGATATTCTGTAAACGTTCAGGCATTTGTTGTTTTTATGAAAGTTTGTAACTTCTATCAAGTGTTTTCACTCTTTGAATAAGCATGAAGTAAAATTTCTAGTTTAGGAAAGCCGAAAAATTTGATTTGGTCGCGTTGGCTGTACAATCCAAATCGAAAATTAAAAGTAGGGATTTCTATTTAAAATTTAAAATTGACCCCTACCCTGCAATATAATACTGGGGGTTTAATGGAAATATTTTTTGATATAATGATTTTTTCTCCAGATATTTAATAGTCTCAAGTTACCTCAATCACCCTGTATATAAACTACATGAACTTCTATTTAACACAGTGGAAAGTGCTATGAGGGAAACATCAACATTTTTTTGTGCTAACATCTATTTAAACATCCCTCATACTTAAAATTCTCTCTTTTTCTACTCTTCTTCCCTTCTTGTGATGAGGGGAAATCGTCTACAAATCATAAAAAATGTTTTCTTATTCATGCCTGGATTGAATTTAAATATTTAGTAAGAATGAGAATCCGGTTTTTTTTAGTGACAGGTTATCCTCCTCAAAAAATATGGAAAGTCGGCGTACTTTTTTAAGGGGGACGTGTAAAATTGTGATGGGCGGATGAATGGGACTGATCATCCCTTACCTGCACAGCTGCACAGGTAGAAAATAAAGGACGAGAGATCAGAAATATACACCTGCCACTTAAAAGTATCTCTTTTATGATAATGATATCTGACGAATACGAAATTGAGATGTTTATACAATAATCCTTTGTTTTTTTTTATGAGTCTAGTAGTTAGGCTTTTATAGAAAAATAAAAAAATGAAGGATATTAATAATTGAAAATAATTAACAAACCAGTTTTTTAAACTAATTTTAATTTAAGTTATTTTTTTATACATTGTGATTCAGAATAGGTGTAAAAGAAATCACATCTTGTTCAGGGGCTCATTTGAAGACAAAATGTTAAATATGCAGGTTTATAGATCCGATTTACATTATTTACACAACTACAAGTGATTTAAATTTTTAAAAATAAAGAATTATTATTGATACAATTCAACGGTTTAAATATAATTGAATAATAAAATAACATAACACAAATAAGGTAAACAATAAATTTGAATACATTAAATCACAGTTTGATACGCCCGGCGCATGAAGTAAAATTTCAAGCTAGGAAAAGCCCAAAAATTTGGATTTGAATTCTTAAGGGCTTTTCTAAACTCGAAAATTTATTTCAACAAAAAGTGAAAAGCTATATTAAAAAATTAAACACTAATTATTGAAATGTCTTAATATTTAATTGATACATTTTGATTGTAATATTCTTTCAAGATTAAAACCCTATCGTGTGTACGATTTGGTTTTAAATAGTTTCATATATCTACAAGTAGTACTAGATAAAAACAAAAATATTTTAATCTTTTGATATGAAAATTATACAAATTGACAGAATTATCAAAGTAGTAGTTATTTTAAGATTGCGATTTATTATGGGCAAAATTCAACGTTTTGGGTAGAAACTGGTTCCAGCACCATTCAAGTTCTGATTACGGGACAACATTGCATAATACATCAAAATAACGCTGAAACTTGTAGGACTATTGTGACTAATTTAAAACAATTAAGATAGTTTTTTGTAAAAAATCCTGAAAATAGCTATTATTTGCGTCATTTATTTACTCATTTTTAGGCAACAAAAACTTGTGCTATGTAAAATTTAAGCATGTCCGTAAATTCTGTATTTAAATAGCTCAACATTTATAAAAAAATAATTCATTATATCATACGTTTGCCGTTTTATGCTGAAAATAGTAATACATGTCACTCTCACTCTAGCTAACGACTGGAACGAGTCTGTCTCACTCTAGTAAACTGCAACCTTAAGGTATTATAGTAAGACAGACTCTTTCATTTCCCGAAAATTACAGCGTTTGGTTCATTTGCAGAAATTCGTGGTTTCTATAGAAGCTGACAATTTAAAGCTTCTAACGAGTGTTTCCACTACTTGATTAAGCAAGAACTAAAATTTCGAGTTTTAAAAAGCTTCAATATTCTTCTATTAGTTACGTGAAGTGTTTTATTAATTATTGCAGTAATTCTCTTCTTTACTGATTACTTTTATTATACTAAATGTACATTTCGAATACTGTGTGTTCATTTTCAATAGTAATAAAATTGACAAATATATTTATTTCGTTAATTGACAGTGTCACTCAAACACAACCTGATTGATTTTATTATGATTTCCAAAGAATACAACAACTGATTATTCGGGATTAATTGTAAGACAGTGTTTTCTTGCTAATTTATAGATAGTATCTACATCTTTATTAATGCTGTGTATTGCAGATTCGCATTCATTAGGCGGAAATGAATGTAGCAATTGCGTATCATCCGCAAACATTTGTATAGTACATGTCTTTACATAATTACTAAAGTTGGAAGTATATATCAGAAAAAGCAACGGGCCAAGAATAGACCCTTGTGGGACACCTGTTTTTACCATTTGAGACTGAGATACTTTGTTTAATATTTTTACGCTTTGAGTTCTATTCACAAGAAAATTATGAAAGAAGGTAACTGCAGATTTTGCTAGACCGATGCTTTCCAGAATGGCTATTAAGATAGTGTGGTTAATGGTGTCGAACGCTTTACTAAAATCTAATAAAGTTAACACTGATATATTATTATCATCGATTGATGACAAGATTTCATCAACTATGAATAATAATGCGGACGTGCAGCTGTGATTGGGCCGAAACCCTGATTGGTTATCAGGAAGGATTTGTTTGTCAAAAATAAATTGCCTGAGTTGCATTTCTATGACTTTTTCTAAGATTTTGGATAAAGTCGGCAATATACTAATTGGTCTTAGATGTTTGTATTCTTCAGGTCTTGTGATTTTTGGAAGAGGCACAATAATAGCTTTTTTCCAATTACTTGGGAAATCATTAGTGTATATGGCGTAATTCACAATATATGAGATGTACGGTAACAGAAGAGGACAACTAAGTTTAATAATATCTATATTTAAGTTATCATTACCGGTAGCTTTGCTTTTAATACCAATTTTTTATGATTTTATATATATCATCGCTTTCAACTTGATCGAACGTGAATCTTTAATTTACGGGCAATAAAGCAGCTTTGCTTTTATAATAATGGACAACATCTTCGCAATCATGGTTATCAATAATTGGAATCGATTTTAAAAAATAATTATTAATATCATCGACATTTTGCAAATATGCAGGTAATTCTTTGTGCTGTTTATTACTAACCCCTAGTGTTTTCAACTCATTCCACATCTTTCTTGGACTGGAATACTTTGTTGTATATTCAAAAAATGCTCTTTTCTCCTGTTTTATCATGAGATTCACCTGATTCCTAAGTGACTTGTAGTAGTCCCAATTAGAGCTTAACCGAGTTTTCTTGAACCTCAAGAGGGCTTTATCGCGCAATTTCATAGCTAATTTAACATTGTCGGTTATCCATGGTGTTTTTGGTTTTGATACTTTCACTAGCTTTGTAGGTGCATGGTTATTTATAGTACGTAAGAGATTTTTAGTAAAGAAATCGACTTTTTCCTCTAGGTTATCTAAATAAAATATTTGTTGCCATGGAATACGGTTTAGCTCTTCGTGGAACGATTGTCTATTAAAGTTTCTAAAATCTCGTATTATCTTATTAACTGAAGTATTATTATTTGTAATACACCAACACCTGCTTTAGTTACCAAATTTGTATCATTTGTAATAATTACATCAATTAATGATTGTGTGTTTTGGGAGGTACGAGTAGGTTCACCAATGAGCTGGTGCAGACCGAGAGCATCGATCATTGATTTAAAATAATAAGTATCGGGCTGGGATAGTTTTAGTAAATTAATATTTATATCCCCTAAACAACATACGTGTTCTGTACCAGTCATCATGACTACTGTTTGACCCAACTCATCACAAAAAAGTTTATAATTAATTTTTTGGGATCTATAGACGCATCCTACCGCAAGATTATTTTTATTAGTTTTAATATTTACCCACAACTGTTCTATGTTATTATTAGTGTTTATTACAATACTTTTAAAGTGACGTTTGATATATATACAAACTCCACCCCCTCTACCATCACGATCGTTACGAAATAAGTTATAACCATTGATATCAATTACGTTATCATAAATGCTTGGTGACAACCACGTTTCACTTATCGCTAATATATCATAATCGTTTGCGATTATAAATGCTCTTAATTCAATAATTTTTGGAACCAAAGATCTTATATTTAAATGAGCGATTTGAATACATTTATTCATGATTAAATATGATAAATACATGTGAAGGATATATACTTTTAATTCAATAATAACAAAAAAAAATATAACAAAAAAGAGAGATAAAAAAAGCTAACAACGTATAAATTCAATGAAATGTATATAATTAGAGGTGAATTTAATTTAGTGCGCGCCCGTCTGTGACGTAGCCCGAAGAATTTAATCAATTAATTATTTCATCCAGTCTGCGAACAAGCTTTACCGAATGGTTTCCCGACCTGGCAAAAATATTACAATCACTCGTCCACACATTTCGGGAACCATACTTCTTCACTGCTTCCTGGAGTAGGTTATGCCTGGTTACTGTTAGATCTTCACGAATAACAATTTTTGTTCCCTTTAGTCGTTTTTTGTTTTTAAAAATCAAGTTCTTTGTTCGTCTATTTACAAATTTTACAATTAAAGGCCGCGTAGAGCCTTCTTTACCTTTAAGTCGGTGACTGTAATCAATGTTATCCAGCGGTACATTAATTTGCATAGTGTTCATGAAGAAATCAGTTATTACTTTATCGGTATCTTCGTTTTTCGTTTCCGGTATTCCAAATATCCTCAGGTTATTTCTCCTGGAAAACTGCTCGCTCTCTTTTTTATAGGCGCGTAGTTCTTCCCTGGCATGCGTCAGTTCGCTTTCGAGTGAGTTTACCTTATCCTCATAGACCTTGATTTGCGTTTTGAACTCCTCGGCAATGCTGCCACAAATGTTTGCTATTAATTTTTCCATTAGTGTTGTCGAGGAAATCACCTTTTTCCACCACTTTTTTGATTATAGCATCTTCGTCAGTTGTTGAACGAGTTTTCGGATGATCGGGCATTTTAGATTGGATGAATACTGATTGATAATTACTGGCTACAGCACGTACACACGTCTACTCTCTTCCAAGGCACATCGATATCACATTACTGTTCCTTAATTATTTTAACTTAGAGAAACGTAAAGTGATAAACGTTAACGCGACTGAATTCAGAATTCAAAAAAGGTAAATACATTGTGTTTCTAAAATAAATAGGGGAGCCAAAATTTTAACATTTCAAAATTTACATGGGATGTCCTATGTTGCGTCCGCCAAGTCAACACCCTGTATATTTATGTAATTGATTTTTTGTTTGCTCTGTGCAAGTTCCCGATTTTACCATTAAATTTATATGTTGAAACCTTTATCCGATTTTAAGTAAAACATGTCTTTTTGTTTGAGTGATTTTAGGGTGTTCAAGTCACTATTGGATTTTTTTGTTCAAAAATCGTCATTTTTTTCGATGATTTTTTTTTATTTTTTCTTTTGCAGCAACTCGGAAAGCTGTAGCGTTTTCTTGTTTGACTAGTGATGAAGTTGTTTCTAATTCGTTAATTACCTCTTCTTTCGGAAACGTTTTTAAAGTAATGGAGTTTTTTAATCCTTTACGTAGTAAGTTCATATTTTCGTTCGTAAACTCTTCGTTAGAATTATTATACACTAATGTTTGTATAATTTGACATTCTTCTTTATTTCTTTTCGGAATTTGTTTATTTACTAACCTTTTTATTTTGTCTTGATTTGTGATTAATTTCTTCTTAATTTTTGTCAGTAAAACATTTTTTATTTTCTGTAATGATTTATCCCAGTTATCAGGTGTTGTATTTTTTGCGAGCTTTAAATGAAGTTCGTATGCTCTGGTTTCTAAATCTGAACGTTTTCTATGTAACGAACTTATTTCTGATCTTATTCATTTCACTTTCAATAAATTGTAATAATTGTGATAAAATGTATGTAGGACAAACAAGACGAAATTTATTAATAAGATATAAAGAACACATTTACCATATCAAATCATTTAACCCAGATAAATTTTCAGTAGTACATCACACTTTAACTACCGGACATAATAATTTAATATAAATAACGTCAAGTTATTAAAAGAATTAAATTTTTATAAATTTGACACGTTAGAAGCAATTTATAAGTTTAAAAATAAAGATAAACTACTAAATTTCGATTTAAGCGGCCTAAATAATCCCCTCCTTAAAATTTTTTTTTGAGTGACACTGTAAATTAACGAAATACATAATTTGTCAATTTTATTACTATTGAGAAGGAACACAGTGTTCGAAATGCAGATTTAGTATAATAAAAGCAATCAGGGAAGAAAGTAATTACTACAATAATTGAAAAACCTTGTAAATTTGGCTTGTTTTTTTTTTATATGTTTCCAATAATATTCACATATCTCCTAATAATCATTTCAATTGAAAAATAATCTAAGAAAAAAAAATATTAATGAAAGGGGTATATTAAATTTTCATTAAATAAACAAAACAATCGACGATCGGTCTGTTGTGACACGTAATTTTACTGATTATATCCAATGAGAATTGAAAAAGGAAAAAGTTACGTCTATTGTTTTTGAACATTGAAAGAGTTTCTCTTGTTATTTTTTTATCTTTCTCTTTACCTATAAGAGTTTCTTTGCCTTTTTCTGACTAGAGGGCTTTTCGGAATTTTTTGTTCACGGGAACCGATAAATATTTATTTTTTCCGACAATCTCGTTATTCCCGAAAAATAAAAATAAAACAAATGTTAGATGCAAACATTTTGTTTGCTCTTTATACGTACAATAAAATTGAATTTGTTCCATAGAATAATAATACATTTTCCGATATCGGTGTTTTTTTTTATAAGTTCAATTTGAAGTTTCTAACAAGTGTTTCAACTCCTTGATTAAGTTTGAAGTAAAATTTAGAGTTTAGAAAATCCTGAAAATGTTTATTGGTCGCTCCGCAAGGTAAAGCGGAGCGACCAATCCTACAGATGGTACAGAATTTTGAAGTTTTCGAAAATTCGTACTTTTAAAAAATCAAAAAACTAAACATGTTGACTGATCACAATACCTCATTTACACATTAGTGTGGTGTCGCAAATGGAACCAAACTCAATATCTCAAGAAACTGATCTACGCCCTTTTAACAAATACCGATTCAATCAGCGGCTTCATGCGCCACGCGTATTAATCACTGAAAACACTGAAATATAGTAAACAAAAGAACTTCACATGAAATTAATGTCTTATACGCATGGCGTATGAAGTAAAATTTCAAGTTTAGAAAAGCCTTACAATTTGGTTCACCAAATTTTCAGTCTTTTCGAAATTTTATGGCTCAGTCAACGTAGCCCCCAAAGTTCGACTTTTTTTAAAAAAAATATTGCGCTAGACGGGCCTTAGCTAGCTCCAGGTAGCGCCACAAAAATTAGAGCTAGCGCCATTTACACAAGAATGTTACGGGGATTTGAACTTTCGGGGGGCTAGGTTGATGCCAACCCCCCGAGTTTGGATTTTTCAAGTTTTATTACACTATTCGGATTCCTCAGAGCCAGCGCTACCAATTTAAAAGCTAGCGCCACCCCCCACAACCCCAAAAATTGACAAAGCATTTTTAACCATAGCCCCCCGAAATGATATTTTTTAATCAAATTGGGTGAAAAATATAGCTTAGAGCTAGCGCAAGCAGAATATGAAAAAAATATTCTCTCAAAAATATCAGTTAAAAAAATATTTACATCCAAATTTTGATGCGAGAGCTTTCAGATCCTGTATGCGTATTACCATTTACTTGCTGAATTTCAATACAAAATCATGATTGGCATATAGAATACCGCTTCCAAAAAATATTTCGGCGTTGTAATTACTTTGTTTATGTTCATAGACAATGGCTATTAGAAACGTGATGCCTAGAAGACAGTAGCGTAACTGACAATTGTGTTTTCACTCATTGCTAATTTAAATCGTCATAACTCAGGAACTAACTATACGATTTAAAAAATTCTTTCGGCATTGTAATTACTATACTAATGTTTATAAACACTGGCAACGAGATAGCTTGCGCTAGTAAGACAGTGGCGTAACTGACGATTGTTTTTTCACCCCTTGATAATTGAAATCGTTATAACTCAAAAACTAACCGTACGATTTGAAAAATTCTTTCGGCATTGTAATTATTATATTTATGTTTATAAACACTAGCAATACGATAGCTTGCGCTGTTAAGACAGTGGCGTAAGTGACGATTGTTTTTTTACCCCTTGATTATTGAAATTGTTATAACTCAAAAACTAACCGTACGATTTTAAAAATTCTTTGGGCATTGTAATTACTATATTGATGTTTATAAACACTAGCAACACGATAGCTTGCGCTATTAAGACAGTGGCGTAACTGACGATTGCTTTTTCACCCCTTGATAATTGAAATCGTTATAACTCAAAAACTAACCGTACGATTTCAAAAATTCTTTCGGCATTGTAATTATTATATTGATGTTTATAAATACTAGCAATACGATAGCTTGCGCTATTAAGACAGTGGCGTAAGTGACGATTGTTTTTTCACCCCTTGATTATTGAAATTGTTATAACTCAAAAACTAACCGTACGATTTTAAAAATTCTTTGGGCATTATAATTACTATATTGATGTTTATAAACACTAGCAACACTATAGCTTGCGCTATTAAGATAGTGGCGTAACTGACGATTGTTTTTCCCCCTTGTTAATTGAAATCGTTATAACTTAAAAACTAACCGTTCGATTTAAAAAATTATTTCGACATATTAATTACTATACTTATGTCTATAAACACTGACAATGAGATAGCTTGCGCTAGTAAGACAGTGGCGTAACTAACCATTGTTTTTTTACCCCTTGATAATTGAAATTGTTATAACTTGGAAGTTAACTATACGATTTTAAAAATTCTTTCGGCATTGTAATAACTATACTGATGTCTATAAACACTGATAACGAGATATCTAGCGCTAGCATGACAGTGGCGTACCTGATTGTTTTTTTTTTACTTTATAACTTAAATCGTTATAACTCGGCAACTAACCGTGCGATTTCAAAATTTCTTTAGGCGTTAGAACACCTAAGGTAATGTTCATAAACACTGCTAACGAGATAGCTAGCGCTATCAAGACAGTGGCGTACCGTACGATTTCAATATTATTTTTGGCGTTATAATATCTATAGTAATGTCCATTATCACTGGTAAGGAGATAACTAGCGCTAGCAAGACAGTGACGTACCTGACAATTGTTTTCAGGCTTTTCTAAACTCTAAATTATACTTCATGCTTAATCTAGGAGTGGAAACACTCGTTGGAAGTTTCAAACTGAACGCTTTTCGAAAACAACGAATGCCTGAAAATTTACCAAGTACACATCGGGTTATGTATGTACCAACACTTGCATGTATAACTCACTATATGTTATCTAACCAACCTAATCGTAACATGGGTATATTTTCGATACTACAAAATTGTGATTTAGTTCCTTTAGTTGCTATTTAATTTACCTTATTATTATTCTAACACAATCTATCTTAATATCCTAATTCTACAATATACAGGAAATTTTTCTTTAAAGTATACATATTCCAGATTCTGCTTATTTTCTTTAAATCTTTAGATATTCGTTGTGTTTCTACAGGAATTTAATTTGAAGCTTTAAACGAGTGTTTTTCACTCCCAGACTAAGCATGAAGTAAAATTTCGAGTTTAGAAAAGCCCCGTGAAAATTTTCTGGGCTTTTCTAAACTCGAAGTTTTACTTCATGCGCCACGCGTATAAAACACTAAAATGTTGTGAAATTTATTTATATTTGAACCTTACCTGAAATCAGCGTTTTATACGCGTGGCGCATGAAGTAAAATTTCGAGTTTAGAAAAGCCCAGAAAATTTACTTCATGCTTAGTCTTGGAGTGGAAAGCACTTGTTTTAAGCTTTAAATTGAACTCTTTTTAAAGAAATAACGAATATCTAAAGATTTAAAGAAAATACGCTGAATTTGGAAAACGTATATTTTAAAGAAAAATTCCCTGTATGTTATTATGTTGTATTCAACTTAAATATTATTAAGTAATTACTCATATTAAGTCTAAGATTTATTTCTTGTGACTGATTAAGGAGCAACTCTCTTAGCAAACTTAATTATCTAATCCATGTTATATATCAAATATTAAGCTTATATGTTTTGATAATTGTTGCTTATATTATATGGCTCAGTCAACTTAGTCGAAACTCGAAATTTTACTTCATGCTTAGTCTGGGATTGAAAAACACTTGTTTTTAGCTCTAAATTGAACTCTTTTTAAAAACACAACGAATATCTTAAGATTTAAAGAAAATACGCTGAATTTGGAAAACGTATATTTTAAAGAAAAATTCCCTGTATGTTATTATGTTGTATTCAACTTAAATATTATTAAGTAATTACTCATATTAAGTCTAAGATTTATTTCTTGTGACTGATGAAGGAGCAACCCTCTTAGCAAACTTAATTATCTAATCCATGTTACATATCAAATATTAAGCTTATATGTTTTAATAATTGTTGCTTATATTATATGGCTCAGTCAACTTAGTCTCCCGGAGTTCGACTTAAAATAAACTTGTCAGTTACGCTACTGTCTTCTAGGCATCATCTTTCTAATAGCCAGTGTCTATGAACAAAAATAAAGTAATTAGAACGCCAAAATATTTCTTGAAATCGGTATTTTATATGCCAATCATGATTTTGATTTTGAAATTCAGCAAGTAAATGGTAATACGCATACAGGATCTGAAAGCTCTCGCATACAAATTCGGTGTGAATATTTTTTTAACTGATTTTATAGAGATAATATTTGTTCTCTTATTCTGCTGGCGCTAGCTCTAAGCTATCGTTTCCACCCAATTTGATTAAAAAAATCTCACTTCGGGTGGCTGGGTTAGTAATGTTTTGTCATATTTTGGGGTTGTGTGGGTGGCGCTAGCTTTTAAATTGGTAGCGCTAGCTGGCGCTAGCTCTGAGGAATCCGAATAGTGTAAATAGCTTGAAAAATCCAAACTCGGGGGGCTAGCATCAACCTAGCCCCCCGAAAGTTCAAACCCCCGTAACTTTCTTGTCTAAATCGCGCTAGCTCTAATTTTTGTGGCGATAGCTGGCGCTAGCTAAGGCCTATCTAGCGCAATAGTTTTTTTCAAAAAGTCGAATTTCGGGGGGCCAAATTTTATTTTATGCTTAAACTGGAAGTGAGCATGAAGTCAACCTGGAAGATATGTATACTTAAAAGAAAAACACCCTGTATATTATTTTATATTGGTGTATGTGAATTAGGTGTTAATTATTGATTTCTTTTGTATTTCTGGAAAGATAGAGAGACTTGTTAGCGGAGAATGAGCATCTAGTTCGTAAGGGAGGAGATAAGGGTTAATAAGTGGCGTATTAGTTCCCTTGATTTAGGAGATTCTATTGTGCAAATCCTTTGGATCGATGCTACAATCTTGAAGGGAGGATGCTCACTAATGAAATGAGCTAAGATTTTTTTTCCTTAAGATACAATAGATATCAAAAAAGGTGGTATCAAATAGTGAGTAACTTTCAACAAATGGTAAATAATACAATAATAATAATAATAATAATAATATTATAACAGAATAATATTAATAATATCTTTCACCATATTCGCATTAAGCCTTTGGTGAAACATGATTAAAATATATGAATTTTAATTTGAATTAATAACAAAACATTTGGGTTCGCTAACTATTTAATATATTTCTAATAGTATCGGCTATAAAGTAAATAGTGAAACAAACCAAGTGTTTTTTTTTTTTAATCAAGTTATTATTTATAAATATTAATAATATTACAACAAAATAATAGCCCAATTACACAGCAATAAAAAGTATAGACTAATATAAGATTCTAGTAGGAATTACATAAACCAAAATATACTAGACCCTTGTCTCATTAACATATTATGTAATAATTAATCCGAAAACCTCACAGCATACAATTTAAAATATTATAATTATACAGAGTGTCCGTATTTCAACAGAATGTATAAGGATCTCGGTTATTTAAAGAGATAGAGAGTCGGTTAAACTGAGGCAAAGTTGCGTATTTTAGGGCCCAATAATAATCTAAAAACAAATTCGAAATATATTCTTTCGTTTTTCAGATATTGTCAAAAAACGGATTTTTTGGAATTTCGTTTTTATTATTTGATTCAAAAACTATTAAATCCAGACATTTACAACTTTAACAATATAGAGACACTTTTCAACAAGAAATCTAAAAACATATTTTATTTTAACATAACTATAACACATACCCAGGTACCATTGCTAACTTTTGCTGTTGTTTTTGGCGCCATTTTGGTTTTCTTTTTTTTGGAAGAATATTTTTTTCCGAATTCAATGATGTACAACACTTATAGTTTATTGTACATTTCATATGTAAAATTTGTATCTTTTGTTTTTTGTAAAGAGTGCCTTGGAAAAAGTTGAGTAACTCACTCATTTGACAACTCCTAGGACCTATAATTTGCTTATATCTCACCCCTGAAGACGGGCATCTAGCTGAATAATTACTGTACTGATAGAGAATGTATTTGTCTATAAACGAAATACTGATGTGACATTTTGAATCTTAATAAATTGCTTGACTGTCTTTGGACTATCATATGATTTTCTCATATTATATCCTTACTTCTTGGATTTTGGAGGCGTTCACTTCCTGGTACATCTTCAATTTTGATATAAAGAAAACTCTTAACTTTTTTATACCACTTTTATTTTACTTCAGTGACTAGTTTCAATTACACGGTAATCATTCTCAAACTAAGTTTCACTTCATTCTCAAACTAAGTTTCACTTAGTTTGAGAATGATTACCGTGTAATTGAAACTAGTCACTGAAGTAAAATAAAAGTGGTATAAAAAAGTTAAGAGTTTTCTTAATATCCATATCTTTACTGGCCGTGCTTTGACTCTTGTGACTGTAAGTAGCTTGATTGACTGTGCTAGGAGTTTGTCTGATTATGTCTCTCTATGGACTGTATTTCGGCTATTGTGATGTTATGATTGTAAGTCACTTAAATCACTATATGAAATATAGTCAATATAGTGATTTAATGACAAAATACTAATACGATATATATTTTAACAGCTGTGATGTATTTTAAACTAACGAGTGTCTTCCACTCCCAAACTAAGCATGAAGTAAAATTTCGAGTTTAGAAAAGCCCCGCGTAGAAAATTTGTCGAGGGTCGCGCAGCGACAAGAGACAAATTTTCACGGGGCTTTTCTAAACTCGAAATTTTACTTCATGCGCCACGCGTAAAACCACTGATTTACAGTAAAGGTAAAAATATGTAATGCTTAAATGTGGTAGTGATCAATATTTATTGAGATGTAGCGAGAAATGCAAGAATTATTTTTTGTTTCTGAATATTTTTGGAATAATAATAACAAAAGTAGAATAAATTTAGTTTGTGCAACTTTATCATACTGTTGATATTTAAGTCGCTATATCTTTAACAGCGAAAGTGCTATGATAAAGACATCACAAATTTTTTTATTTATGTTTTGTGTGATAATCGATACTTATTATTATTATTGCAAAAGATTGACAGTTATTAATTAATTTTGACTGCTAACAATGATTGGCTGCTCTCAATATTTTATTGATTAATAGATATGATAGTTTTCAAGGCATTCTTTGTAAAAAAGAACATTTTATAATTTTAGATGTCAAATCTAAAATAAATTATAAGCGCGATACATCATCACTGAGTTCAGAAAAAAATATTTTTTCAAAAAATATGAAAATCTAAAATGGCGCCCATAAGAATAACAAAAGTTGGCTATGGTCCCCGGGTAAATGTTATAGTTATCTTAAAAAACAAAATGCTACTAGATTCCTCATTAAAACGGGCCTGTATATTGTCAAAGTTCTATATATCCAGATTCAGTAGGTTTTGAATTAAAAAAAAAATAAGAACGATTTGTCAAAATATCAGTTTCTTGTTTATATCTCGAAAACAAAACAATATATTTTAAAACTGTTTTCAGATTATTGTTAAGCTCTAAAATACGCAACTTTGTCTTCATTTAACCGACTTTCTATCTCTTCAAATAACTGAGATCCCTATACTTTCCGTCGGTATTATTTCGACAGAGTGTATGTACCCTGTATTCAACTCTAGAAATGAATGCCTTAAATTCTCACAAATTAGAGTTATTATTACAGATGTTGTTAAAGAGAATTACAAGAAAGAATTTGTTTCCTTACGTTTTTGTTTGAAAGATGCGTCAACGCCGTAAAATTGTGTTCCCACACTCGGTTAATAAATGACTATTCTAGAAAGCGAGATAAATACCATTTGTGAAGTTTCTTCTGTATATTTAATTTTAATTTAATATACATTGTTTTAAATTCTAATATAAACTTTATTAATTGTATGAATGAAGTATCTAGTACATAGATATTTTTATGAATGAAGTATCCAGTACATTGTCATGTACGTAGTACGAACATAAAAATGAACTTTTTATCTGTTCCGAAAGTGCGAGTGTGTTTGTCAGTGCATGTACGTGTGTGTGTGAGGGGGAAACCTTTTGTGGAAAATCGGTTCATTCCGTTATCAGCATTTCCCGTCGGATTCAGAGAACTGGAATGTCAACGTTCGACAGTGTTGTAGCTATTTCTGTCGTGACTGAACGTTAACCGTGTTCAGATAAGGGTTAAGAAATGTCTTAACGTACAAACACATTCACTCGAACATAACTTAATTCCTAATGATTTTCCACAAAAAATAAAAATATTACACATAATTAAATTCCAAGATATAAAAAAATATTTTAAGATTATTCTACTCATAAAATTGATTGATGATGCTGATAAATGTTAAAAGTATATCTTCACTTTTATATAAATAAAACAATTTAAACACTTTCAAATAAAGTGCCTAAATTGTTTTATTCTAATCATGTTTTTTTTTCTTTTTGAGATTAAATTGTACTCATAGATTATAAACAAAACTGACTTATCAATAGGTTTTTATTGTTTATTTGTTTTATCTACAACGGTTTAAGTTACAAATCAAGATGTCTCATCAATATACTTCAGAACAGTGGTCCCCATCCTTTTTCGGCCTTTTAAATTTGAATGCCCCCATGACCCCTCATTTCCAACTTTTGCAACTTTTTGAGTTTAAGTCATATGAATTGGACAGAGATCCCGTATATTTATTTCAAAACTTTAACTAAACGTTTGGCAATTATAATATGAATTACCTGTTTTCAAACTTAAGAATAAATCAATGTCTTATACGCCTCGCGCATACAGTACAATTTCGAGTTTAGAAAAGCTTGAATACTTGGATTTATGTGCGCCCATTTCCAAATTTTCAGACTTCTCCAAAATCAAAATTTTACTTCATGCGCCAGATGTGTTAAACACTAAGTTTAAGTGAAGTTTAAAAATAAATTAAAACATCATTTTTAATTAGAATAAAAATCAGATATTTAATAATTACTATGATAGACACATATTTGTGTACAAAACTGTAATAATTGGTAGAACGAAGCGCAAAACAATGCTCGCGTATATTGGCCAAATAAATAGCATTCATTAATTTACTCAAATTAGGGCAAACAAATCGTCAAATTAGCGGTAAAATTAAGAAAGCCATTTTCCGATTTATTGGTAAATTATTAGCATGTATACCTACCGGTATTACTATCACTCATAAAACGACTGTTATTCCTTAATTTCAATTTATTTCTGCTGGAGCTGCAGCCCCGCAGTTCTTATGGACGAGCCACTACTAAATGAGATATCGTTTGGTAATATTTAATAAAATGGTATTCAATTTTAATGGGGAATTCGAAAACTAAATAAAATACCGGTTGGTCGATTTAAAATAAGCAAGTAACATTGGCTACTGTTTTTATGGCGTACCCTGTATACATTTACATTTATTTAAATAATGCTATATGTATAATAATCACTTCACGTAGACTCAAAACACACAGTTATTACTATCACTAATATAAAATTACTGTTTTTTTGGGTTATGTAGAACATTTGTAATAAAACAAATGAATACATCGCAGTTATTTTCAGCTAATAAAGCATTCTTTCGTCGACTGTTACAAACACCGGAGGTGGTCCATTCTTTCTTCTTTTTCGTTTTTTTTCCGTTCTTTCTTTCCGTGTGGATAATAAAACTTTAGCGCCCTCTCCTCTCCCTTGATAGATGCCCGAAGGGACGCGGAGAAAAAAAAGCGTATATATGAAATAAGGCGCTTTAAAAAGTCGAAATGATGTATTAACAGCGCAGTAAGCCATGGATGAAATTTCGGCTCATTTTTCATCTGGTCCTGTCTGGACGGCCGAACCGTCCCTTTCAGCCCATAAATTTCCTACCGGGAGGGACAGGCCCCGAGGACATTTACCAACAAATTAATAACACTTATTAATTTCATATCATATAATATTAAATCATGTTTTTTTCGTACACCCAACACATATTTCGTGTGAAGGAAATATATTATCGCAACCGTTAACATTATATCCCTAGTTAAATAATGAAAGCGCTTATTTTACAGTTAAACTAATGATGTAATGTTAATTATGTGATTATTATTTTTTAAGTTGTAAGATCAGTATATACAGGGTGTTCTAAATTATTGGGCCACCATTGGTAACTTTTTTATCTTTGGAGCTACGAAGTCGGTTAAATTAGCAAACAAGTAGTATTTTGTACGTACATTACGATGAAGTAAATAGAAAAACAGGTGTACCTCAGAATTTTGATTTATTCAAAAAACAACATTTTTTAATTGGATGTCGTGTATATTTTTACATATTACATACATATTTAGAAAGAGAAAAAATACATAAATAAAAAATGTCTTTATAAATGATTATCCCAAAGTTGAAGATATATGATGTCTGGGCTGTTAAAATACTGCATATTTTATAGGAGGATTATTTACTCGAAATCAAAATGGCGATAAACAAACTATGTTAGATATTGTCAAATTATCCACGCTTATTGACGTTTAGCAAATTTTCTTGTATTATCGTAATTTTTGCCATGCCTTTTTGTCATAACAAGTAATGTGACATGTTAGAGTGTTATTTATCATGGCCAAAAAATGCATTGGTTAAATATTTATTAATTCTATTTTTTTACATTCTAATTCAAAAAGGTAAACTTCCATTAAATAATCAATTACTTTAAATACACGCTAAATTTGAGTAAATTGTAGAAAAATATATTTTTTAGTTACATTTTAGGATAAACATTTATTGAGCCTTTTTTGTTTTTGTATTTTTTCTCTTTCTAAATATGTCAAAATATACAGGGCATCTCATTTAGAAAAATGTTGTTTTTGCGAATAAATCATAGACTTGAGGTTTTCTTTTTTCTGTTTACACAGAAAAAAAAGTGTACGTAATGTACGTAAAAATACTACTAGTTTGCTAATTTAACCGATTTAGTAGCTCCAAAGATAACAAAGTTACGAATGGTTGCCCGATAATTTAGAACACCCTGTATACAGGGTGTTTCATTTATCTTGAGACTGCAATTATCTGGAGAATTAATTAACTATTTCCAATGTTCTTGGAGGGCAAATTAACCTGTTATAATAATAGCATCACACAAACACTATGAGGGTCTGGGTGTTAAGCAACTTTTAAATTTCTATTATCTACTTTTTATTTTCGATTTAGATTGTATGTTAAAAAATAAAAAAATGATTTCTACTTTTTTTCGAGTCGTAACAGATAGCGCTCTAATTAACGATAATTGATCTTGTCTATGTTCTTCAAAAATAAAAATCTGCTTGTCTTTAAGAATTACATAACCTAAAAATATATAAATGTATACAGGGTACTCCATAAAAGCAGTAGCCAATGTAACTTGCTTATTTTAAATCGACCAACCGGTATTTTATTTAGTTTTCGTATTCCTCATTTAAATTGAATATCGTTTTATTAAATATTATTAAACGATATCTTATTCAGTGGTGGCTTGTTCATAAAAAACTGCGGGATTGCACCCCCCACCTACAAATAAATTGAAAGATAAATGTGTTTAGACAGCAAAGTGCTAAAGTTATTATTCTAGTTTATTTCATTTTACTAATACGTGTATATTTTTATAGAGATGGACGATGAGAAAAATTCTGTAAAATTTCTACATTGTATACAATTTACTAGCTTCACACTGCATAAAAGAACTTGTCATTAAAACTTGGAGGCGTCCTACATTTAAAACATAAAATAACCATGACTAATCTGCTGAACATTTAAATAGGGGATGTATTTGGGTAACTATTTAAATTATTTTTGTACACGAAATATTTCTATGGTTAAATTCGCGAGAAATGTTCTATGACTCATTGATGTGGAATGTGTGGTTCAGATTTTTTAGAGAGTATGTCAACAGTTGTAGCTGCAACGATTTTTTCTATTTGTGTCAAGTTTTGACGTTATATAACAATGTCATACTGTTTAGGTTGCGAATATATTCGTGTTTTTTCTTTTAGAAATGCTTTAAATCATAATTTCTTGTGCTTTTTTTTGTTAAGTATACATATCGCAATTACGTGCGGTAATTTATAAATATTCGTTGTTTTCTTAAAAGAGGTCAATTTAAAGTTTAAACGAGTGTTTTCCACTCCCAGGTTAAGCATGAGGTAAAATTTCGAGTTTAGAAAAGCCTGAAAATTTGGTTTAGTCGCGTAGCGCGGAGCGACCAAACCAAATTTTCAGGCTTTTCTAAACTCGAAATTTTACTTTATGCGCCACGCGTATAAGACACTGATTTCAAGCGAAGTTTACTCGTTTACAATATTTCAGTGCTTTCAGTGTTCAATACGCGTGGCGCATGAAGTAAAATTTCGAGTTTAGAAAAGCCTGAAAATTTGGTTTGGCCGCTCCGCGCTTCGCGCTACGCGACCAAACCAAATTTTCAGGCTTTTCTAAACTCGAAATTTTACTTCATGCTTAGTCTGGGAGTAGAAAACACTCGTTTTAAGCTTCAAATTAAACTCTAGAAAAAAACGTGTGCATATGTATACCTAATATAAAATTCCCTGTATGTATACTTAAAAGAAACATTTCCTGTATTAACAGATTAATCCGATGATAATTTGCTGAATCTACCTAATGCGCATTCGATTCAACTAACATTTTCGTTTGAGGTTACACAAAATCAACATAAATACATTATTTATTTCTGCAAATACCTGAACTATTTAGTAGATGTGGAAATTAGAATTATACCACTTAAACTCACATTTAAAACGATTGTACACATTCATTAAAATAACTTGGAGCTGGGTTTTTGCAGATTCGGTTTTACGAAGACATTGTCAAAATGTGACGGTTAACCTTAAAATGTTAAAGCTGCATACCGCAACATACGTTTTCGCATGTTCCATCTAAATAACATAGCAGACATATTATGAAATATTTTGTCTCTTTTCACACAGGTAATCTGATATCAAACTATTTTCGTATTACATGTATTGGTTCAGAAAGCACTACAAATCAAAAAAACCATGGGACACCTCTCGTGAGTTTTACCTTATTCAAGTATACATATTCCGATTCATGCGCTGTAAAATTTCAGTCATTCATTGCTTGATTTAAAAGCTTTTAATTTGAAGTTTCGATTAAACATGATGTAAAATTTTGAGTTCAGAAAAGCCTCCCATTGCGCTTAGTTACGCGACCAAACCAAATTTTAAGGCTTTTCAAAACTCAAAATTTTACTTCATGCCCCACGCATAGAAATCACTGAAATAGTGTGAAATTAAAAATACTGCTTAATCAGTATTAAATAATGCTAATTTCATTCAACTAGACGAGAAATCAGAACACATTTGTGCTCATAAAACTAAAAGTCATAGGATATGACTTATTTAACTTATTAAAAATGAATTATAGTAACGAAATGACATTGATTGAAATCACTTAATTAATTGAAGAGATAAACTCCACAGAAATACAAATATGTTCGCATTTCTTAAAATTTCTCGCCTAGTTAAATAACCGCTTAAGAAGGACTCAAAATATACAACTAGACAAGAAATAAATATGCATGAAGTAAAATTTGAAGTTTAGAAAACCTTACAAATTTGGATTGGTCAAGTAGCGAAGCGGAGCGTCAAATCCCAACTTTCAGGCCTTTTTATACTTGAAATTTTACTTCTTGCGCCAAACTTATAAAACACTAATTTAATCTGAAGCTCAAAACATACTGCTTTAGTATATTGCCTTAGCAGTATATTTTAAATTTCATAATATATGTGTTTAATACGCATGGCGCATGAAGTAAAATTTCAAGTTTGGAAAAGCACGAAAACAAAATTTTCAGCCAATTCTAAACTCGAAAATTTACTTTATGTTTATTTAAGGAGTGGAAACACGCGTTAGAAGCTTCAAATTAAACAATTTTTAAAATTTGGAATGTCTGAACAAATGCAACTTATTGATCTAGATATGTACACTTTAAAGAAAAATTCCCTGTATGTTAATATATCATGCCACTCAAAAAGAACCGTTCATTTTTTAATCATTTCTTAACAATTTCTATAAGTTTTTATTTAAAAAACTCACCAACTGTAATTTTACTAACAGTTAATTACGTTTGTATTTTTGAAAGTGAAAACAAAGTAATTTAATTCTTAACAATCTCTGTGAATATTATCGAAATCTGATATTTCGTTGAGTTTTTATGCAATTGTTTTAAATCGAATAATATGAAGTAAAATTAAATTTTCTAATTATTTAAAAAATATTTAAAATAATATGAAAACTCGAATTGATTGTAAAGGTTCTGCATACATTTGAGTGAAATTTTTAAAATTGTAATTACGCTCAAAATCAATAAATTTTATTAGTTTTTGCCAAATTTATTCATTTCTTAACTTTTATTGAAACCTAACTTTTTTGTTGTATTTATTTAAACAAGACGTATATTTTTGCTTTTTATTCTTATTTATATTTTTAATTAACTTTAAGCAAATTTACTTTTGTTTTAAGTTGATTTATTTCTTTAAAAGGTATGTGAATTTTATCAAAATCTGACGCTTCTTTTAATTTTTTCGAATTCTTTTATTAAATTACAACATTTTTTGTAATAGTAATAATATTATAACAAAGTTTATTCCTTTTTTAATAACCGGGGATATTGCGTAGGAAAAATATTAAATTTTCCATATACGTTATTAATAACCTGCATATCAATTGCCAATTTTCTATTTATTAAATTTCTTCAATTTGAAAAAGTACTCTTATGTGATCCAATGTTAGAACAACTGTACTTTCACTGACGTTTTTTAGACATTTTTAGCCACACTTGTAAGCCAAAATATTCAATTTATATATACCTATCAATAATAAATAAATAAGGCATATTTTCTAAAAATCGGGAATATTATTACCTTGTTATAAGGGTAGTTCCACAAAAATAAAAATTATCGCCTTCATTTTTGCATCAAACAAGCAAAGAGATGACAAAATCTAATGTAAACACTTTTAAAAATCTAGTCAACTAACGCCATCTATTACTCTTAAACCGTAGCATCGTCCATGACCTAGGAGCATCTTAAATATACAAAATATCTTAAGTATGGCCCTTAAGAAATTTTAGAGGTTAATTTTGGCCCTAGAAGCATATTGGGTTGGCCAACCCTACTCTAATGTGGCGAAATATCTTTATGCAGAAAAACCAATTGAAATGTTTTTATTATCTATTAATTTGTATTTATAATGAAATTAAAATTTATTAAAACTTGGCAACTTTCTGCAGTTCAAAAATTATTAAAAGTAACATGCTCTCATAATTTAATAAAAGTCAGATAATTTTTGTGACTAAAGATCTATTGAAAATTAAATCAGCTTGAAATTTTTGTCAGAGAATTATTTTTACTGTAAATAAAATCAAACCACCAACAATCCTCCCATATTCCTAAAGAAAAATCTACAAACGTCTATAACTTATACTACGTATTACTTATTTTAAAATGGTGCATGCGCCGGGAAAAATACTGTTTTGTTATCTAATTCTCACGTGGTCTTTACCGAGCAACATTAAGTGAAAACTTCTATTATCAGTAATTTTACAGAGTGTTATCTTCTAAATTATTTTTGTATTCCATCGAATGAAATGTTGATGAAGAAGAAAAAGAAAGTGTATTTTCGGGTGTTGTTAATGTCCTCTCGAGCCTCACCTATAAATTCCGGGCGAAGCCGCAGTTATTCGGGCCTACTGAGAGGTCGAATGACAAGTAGCGGCAATAGAGGGCAATAAAGGGCCGTCCCTAAGAAGAGGGTGACTTCCATTCCAAGGGTGAGAGAATCCGGAATGAGAAATGCCAAGGGAAGCGATGGCTGATGACAATGCCAATGAGTCTAGACACTCGAAGTTGGCTCATCGTAATTCTTTCATCCACCCCCTACACGCATCTACCCCCCTGTGGTCCATTCAAACACCGCAAATTATCCGCATTCATCATTTATTATATTAATTAAGAATATTGTAATCAATCAATTATTTATTATCTTATTGTGAAACTACGCAGACGTCAAGAAAACTATGTTTTCTTTGGTTTTTTTTGAAATCTTCTTGAAAAAATTTAATATCGTGCGACACTCCACTAAATTTATTATAAAAAAAGTAAGAATAAATGGAACCAAATAAAAATGTTTTGCAAAGGAACCACTTACATTGTAACTGATTTAGTTTTTCTATATTTTTTTTATCAATATTGTAGAATAAAATCAAATTGAAGACGTGATTATCAGAGATGGGCGGCGTTAACAATGTCACATCGACAATGTGTTTGTCGACTTTCACGTCGACGTCGACTATTTGTGCAACGTTCCTGACGTCGATAATGGTTTTAAATAGTATAACATTTAAACTATTCACCCAAATGTGATGCGATTTTGGCAGATAGCTTGGAAGTTAACAGAGTATCCAATATTCTCAAAATCACTCAAAACCGCAACATATAGATTAAAATAACATTTAAATAGTATTGTTGCATTGTCGACATTAATGCCGTTCTTGACATTGTCGACGTTGTCGACGTGCTGTCACGTCTACTATTAATGCCAACGCGTCGAGGCCCACCTGTGGTGATTAACAGAGTATCCAATATTCTCAAAATCACTTAAAACTGCAACATATAGATTAACATAACATTTAAATAGTATTGTTGCATTGTCGACATTAATACCGTTCTTGACATTGTCGACGTTGTCGACGTGCTGTCACGTCTACTATTAAAGCCAACGCGTCGAGGCCCATCTCTGGTGATTACTACTGATTGCTACTTTACCAATGTTTGATATTTTTTGATGAAATAACGGTAAGAATAGGAAACAGTTTATTGAGACAAGCACGAAGTTTGTACTTTTTCTTAAATTATTTCCATTTTTATCCCTAAATAAGGATGTAGTTAAGACGACAAATACAGAGTTTTATACGTTTAGATAGCGGTCGATTTCCTCTTAAAACTCAAATAGCAAACTACGATGCCTGAACATTTTACAACTAGTACATCGGGATATGTATACTTTAAAGACAAATTTCCTGTAGACTGTATACACATACAGGAAGTATTTCTTTAAAGTAGTATACATATTCCAAATTCAGCTTATTTTCTTTAAATCTTTAGATATTCGTTGTGTTTGTGACCCGAGACAAATTTTCTGGGCTTTTCCAAACTCAAAATTTTACTTCATGCGCCCCGCGTATAAAACACTAAAATATTGTGAAATTTATGTATATTCAAACTGCACTTGAAATCTGTGTTTATACGCGTGGCGCATGAAATAAAATTTCGAGTTTAGAAAAGCCCAGAAAATTTGTCTCGTGTCGCTGCGCGACCCTCGACAAATTTTCACGGGGCTTTTCTAAACTCGAAATTTTACTTCATGCTTAGTCTGGGAGTGGAAAACACTCGTTTAAAGCTTCAAATTGAATTATTGATTTTGAAAACTGTCTACTAATGTCTAATTTACAGTGACATGTAATTAGAACGACATATATTTGTTTGTTCACTTTTATATTTACCGTAGAAATATAAGTACAGCATATTAAGTTGTCTATACACTGATGTATGAGACCCTGGCATAGGCAACCAAATTTGCACATATGCGTTGGTGTGATGTACAGGAAATTTGTCTTTCAAGTATACATACAGGAAGTTTTTCTTTAAAGTATACGTATTCCAAATTCGGCTTGTTTTCTTTAAATCTCTAGTTATTCGTTGTGTTTTTAAAAAAGTTCAATTTAAAGCTTTGAATGATTCCCAGACTAAGCCCCGTGAAAATTTGTCGAGAGTCGCGCAGCTACCCGAGACAAATTTTCTAAGCTTTTCTAAACTCGAAATTTTCTATCATGCGCCACGCGTATAAACCACTAAAATATTGTGAAATGTATGTATATTCCATAGCTGGACGAATCCTCGTAAACAGGATTCGAATCACAAATCCAAATCACCTAATATAATTCGAATCACGAATACTCGAATAAAGTATTCGTAAAAGATAAATATGATTCGAATCAAAGATTCGAATCCTATTTTTTCGAATCACGAATACAAATCCTTTAGGAATAAATTTGATTTTCTTATTTTTTACAACCATTAACATATAAATATCAGTTGTTTTAAAAAAAATATTCAAAGCCTAATTATTTATTATTAACACTGAACATCGTTGATAACAGACTAAATATCTGTGTTACTCTGATTAAATACGTTTTTGTGTGTTTTCGAACTACACTTCAAATCAATGGTTTATACGCGTGGCGCATGAAGTAAAATTTCGAGTTTAGAAAAGCCCCGCGTAGAAAATTTTCAGAAAGGGTATCGGGTATTTGTAAGTTCAATGAAACAAAAATTATTTGTATGCAATAAAAAAGTTTATTGTTTATTATTAGCATATGAATTGGAGAATTATTTGGAAAAGATGATGTTATACGCGTGGCGCATGAAGTAAAATTTCGAGTTTAGAAAAGCCCCGTGAAAATTTGTCTCGGGTCGCTACGCGACCCTCGACAAATTTTCTACGCGGGGCTTTTCTAAACTCGAAATTTTACTTCATGCTTAGTCTGGGAGTGGAAGACACTCATTACTTTAAAATATGTCACAACTGTTAAAATATGTATCGTCAGATGCCCGACTTCAGGGGTGATATGTAAGCAAATTATGGGTCCTAGGAGTTGCCAAATAAGTGAGTTACTCAACTGTTTCCAAAGCACTCTTTGAAAAACCAAAAGATTAAAATTTTACATGTAAAATGTACGATAAACTATAAGTGTGATACATCTATGAATTCAGTAAAAAATATGTTTCCAAAAAATATGAAAATCCAAAATGGCGCCCATAAGAAAAACAAAAGTTAGCTATGATCCCTAGATAAATGTTATAGCTATCTTAAAATAAAATATGTTACTAGATTTATCGTTAAAAAGTGCCTTTAATATCCAAGTTGTAAATGTCTGTATTCAATAGTTTTTGAATAAAAAAATAAAAAAGAATTTTAAAAAAATACGTTTTTTCTCATAAACGAAAGAAGATATTTCAAATTTGTTTCTGAATTATTATTGAGCATTAAATTACGCAACTTTGCCCCAATTTAACCGACTCTCTATCTTTTCAAATAACCGAGATACCCATACATTCTGTTGAAATACGGACACCCTGTATAATAATAATAATATAAAATTTATTGTATTGTTATTTCCTAAATATTATAATTAAATAAATAATTTACATTGTTTACCGTATATTTACGAATATATTAATAAATAAATACGTATTTCAGTAATTTAAAATTAATTATACCATCAAATGTCTAAAAGTCTTGTGTTAGAAATCACCAGAAATCAGATGTTTTTTTATTAAACGAATTTCAACTATGTTAACAACGTAAAACTCTGATATAATTAAGATCTTTGTGAGATTGAAGAATTTTTAAAAAGATTTGGATACAAATTTTCTTTTTTGGCATATATTTGTTCATTTAAAACTTTTTTATAAACATTTTAAAGCAACAGCTTTTCAAAATTTTATAAATTTAATGCTTACTTATACCTTAATGTATCATATTCTTTTATAGTTTTTAAAAACATGTTTCAAACAAAAGTTGTAGATAATAAAAAATACACAACTTTTACCTAAACACTTTTCACCTTAACTATTTTGTTTATGATCAGTATACGAAAAAGTTATCTCCCCTAGGCTTTTTTTTAATTTGATAATCACTCACAAATTGCTGGTTTATTAGTAACTTAATCAAAAAAATTCAAACAAGAGATAATAAAAACACACAACACAAACTTTTGTTTAATCACTTTTCACCTTAGTTTTTTTGGTGATGAATTAGAAACTAAAATATCTAGTAGAGATTAACAACTCACCGACTATGGCTTTCGACGTCTAAGTCAAAAAATGTTTTAAACAAAAGTTGTAGCTAACGAAAAAATAAACCACTTTTATCTACACACTTTTCACCTCAGCTCTTTTGTTTTTTAAATTAGAAACTAAAAAATCTAGTGGAGATCAACAACTCACAGACTATGGCTTTCGATGTCTAAATCAAAAAATGTTTGAAACAAAAGTTGTAGCCAATGAAAAAATAAACCTCTTTAACCTAAACACTTTTCACCTCAGCTCTTTTGTTTTTGAATTACAAACTAAAAAATCTAGTGGAGATCAACAACTCACTGATTATGGCTTTCGACGTCTAAATCAAACAATGTTTCAAACAAAAGTTGTAGCCAACGAAAAAATAAACCACTTTTAGCTAAACACTTTTCACCTCATTTTTTTTGTATTTGTTCAATAAACCGAGAAAGATTTTTTTGAAGATAAATACACAACTTTATGATAATTCGACAATTTACGAACGAGTGTCTTCCACTCCCAGACTAAGCATGAAGTAAAATTTCGAGTTTAGAAAAGCCCCGCGTAGAAAATTTGTCGAGGGTCGCGCAGCGACCCGAGACAAATTTTCACGGGGCTTTTCTAAACTCGAAATTTTACTTCATGCGCCACGCGTATTAAACACTGATTTCAAGTGAAGTTAAAACAATAAAAACATATTAAAACTGTTTTCAGTTTTAAAAGTTATCAAAATATGTCAAAATTATTTAAAATTGCCAAAAACATCAAAATGACCAAAATGTCGTAAATATAAAAAATATCAAAAACGTCAAAAATTCGGCGTGTTGATAAAATCGATTTACGTCGAAATTATCATTTTATCGTTGAATAATAGAAACATTATATTTGACGGAATTATTTAAAATACAATTAAAAATGTCAAATTTGACGTAAATCATTGAAATTTATCAAATTGTCAAAGTTGACAGAAATAATCGAAATTCATCAAAATTTCATATTTAGCGAAATTACCGAAAAACAATTTAAAATATCAATTCTGACAAAATCCATCAAAATGTATCAAAATGTAAAATTTGACACAAATCATCAATTTACTTAATTTTTGATTTTATTACTTTCGAACGAGTGTCGTCCACTCCCAGACTAAGCATGAAGTAAAATTTCGAGTTTAGTAAAGCCCCGCTTAGAAAATTTGTCTAGGGTCGCTGCGCGACTCTCGACAAATTTTCACAGGGCTTTTCTAAACTCGAAATTTTACCTAATGCGCCACGCGTATAAAACAGTGATTTAACGAGAAATTTAAAAACATCCAAAACAAATTTTTCATGTCAATCCTCACGATTAATTCGAATTTTTTTTTTCACAATTCGAATCCTTTTGTAAGTATTTTAATCCTTTTGTAAGTATTCGAATCCTTCTATAAGGATTCGAATCCTTTTATGAGGATTCGAATCACCCACATTTGGATTCGAATACGAATCCTGTTAAAAAAATGTAACGAATCCGGATCATGAATCCAGTTTATCTAAAGTATTCGAATGCCTCTTTTGAATCCTCTAAAAGGATTCGAATCCAGGATTCGAATCCTGAATGATTCGAATCCCGCCCAGCTCTGGTATATTCGAACTGCACTTGAAATTTGTGTTTTATACGCGTGGCGCCTAGAAAATTTGTCTCGGGTCGCTGCGCGACCCTCGACAAATTTTTCCCTGTATTATAATAAATGATCATTCAGTAAACCTCACGAGGCCAATAATATTAAAAATATACAAAGATTTTTTTATTTACGTAAACAAATCTGTATGTGTACCCAGATAAAAAAAAACACATTAGAACAGTCGTGTGTACTATGGTTTATGTTGTAATTGTAGGGAACCAAACTTACGCATTAAGCGTCAGTTAGTAATAAAATTTGTTTCTATTTTGTACACGTGAAAGTTCCCAGTAGTAATGCATTCCATAGAAGATAGAGTTGAAATTATAACCTGTCATCACAATGGTAATACCTTGAGGAGTGTATTCAGCAAAATATCCCGAACGACCAATTCCGTGTGTAGGAACAATCCAAAAGAAAGATCATTACAAAGTTTTCTTCAAAAGGCTGTGTAGTTAATTCACATTTAAAGCAGAAGAAATTGAATCACATTTTAAGTGATGAGATAAAATTAAATATTTTATGTTTCGTAGAAGAAAGTCCTGTTGCTTCACTACTAGAAATTGCAAATATTTAGGAATATCCCGAAGTTCGGTATTTAAATCTGCAGAAGTAGATCGTAGTCATTTTCAAAGCTTGTTGTAATGTTTTTTGTATTATTATAATTTATGATATTTTCCTTTTAAATAATATACACGATTCCATTTGTTTCTGGATCTCGCCTAGCCATGCTTTCGTGATGTTATGTTGCAGTATCAACATTTACATTTTTTATTAGTTGCCACTCCTGATTCCTTATTTTAACAGTGTTGCAATAATTTATGATATCATAAGTAATCCTCTTTTTAATTTTCAAGAGGTTTATTGTTAATCTTGCAACAATTATTTCGCCACGCGGTCACTTCTTCAAACATTTTATTATTAAATCAAATTAATCTAGTGTTGCAATGCTGTGTCAATGTCAAAGTAAAAAATAATTTCAGGCACATATTAAATATTAACATGCCAAAGATTATCTCTGAATCAAAAAGGTTACAAATTCTGAAATCCTACAAACATTTTAGGCAAAGTAATCCAAATCTACAGCATCACAATATTATTACGATTTTAATAGATATTTTTGGGGTATGTCTAGTATTTTAATTATCATATACATTTAATTAAAGATAATTACGTTTCAGGTAGGGAGATCTTCATTACAATTAATTTTACGACAAAGACCTGACGAATTGAAATCTACTACTTCTGGCAAACGATCTAAAAACAGCCATTTTTGGAATCACCTAGCTAGATAAGATCTGCAACAACTAATTTGGCAATATAACTCTAGAAATCAGTATTTTACCTTGAGAGATCTTTTGAATGATATGAAAGAAAATTATGAGTTCCATGGGAGTAGAACAATACTTTATAGGGTTGTAAAAAGTATGGGGTATAAATTCAAATTAATTAATGGGCGCAAAATTCTCTGTGAACAAAAACATGTTGTTGCAGCTAAAATTATTTTCCTTAGAAAATTTTTACAGTATCAAAATTCCAGTGAAGATATCCAATTCGTATACCTGGATGAAACATGGATATATCAGAATGAATCCGTGGTTCGACGCTGGGTACATGAAACGGATATAAAAAGTAATCCAACTAAATTCAAAAATGAAGGCAAACGCTTCACCATTCTACATGCTGGGTATAGGGGTGGGTTTTTGGATGGGTGCGATTTTTTATTACATTCGAAAAACAATGACCGAGATTACCATGCCACAATGGATGGTAATACTTTTCGAAATTGGGTGGTTAATCAACTTATTCCTGCTTTGGCTAAGCTTTCAGGGAAATGTGTAGTTATTATGGATAATGCTGCATACCATTCTGTGCAATTAGACATAACTCCTTCATTTTCTTGTAAGAAATGCGAAATGCAGGAGTGGTTGGTTAAACACAATGTAAAATTCAATCCAAAATTAACCAAAAAGGAACTATGGGCTTTATTTATACCTTTTCGATCAAATGACAAAATTTACGTAGTTGATGACATTTTGAGAAAGAACGGGCACGAAGTTCTTAGATTACCGCCATACCATTGTCAATACAATTCAATTGAAATGGCATGGGGGTTTTGTAAGACTTACTACAATAAGCACATAAATTCTAAGCAACCATCTAAGGATCGTGTTCAGAATTTATGGCTTGAGTCTCTCTCAAAATGTACATCCGATATGTGGCAAAATTTCTGTGATCATTGTGAAAAACTTATTTCGGATGACTGGACCAAACACATGGGGAACCTTTTTTTTGAAACCATTCCTCCTTTTATTATTTCGCTTGGGGAATCTGGCTCAGAACAAACATCAGAAGATTCAGATGCAGGTTCTCTTGACTAAATAATAAAAGTGGAACGAGGGCTTAAAAATTGTTTGACATGAAAATTATCAGTATCACAAGAGGGTGGGAATAAATTTGCAATTCTACAAAAAAATACTGAGGGCCAACAGAAGAGAGAATGACCAAAATTAAGGTGGATGGATGGAGTTGATCAAAATGTGTTAACGGGAAGACCCAAGCGAGAAATACAAATGGATGACGAAATAAGTTTGCAGAGCCGAATTCATTATATTTGTTATATACAATATTATTGCTGTGTTTGTATGTACAAAAACCAAGTAGTAAATTTTGTTAATCTTAAAACTGCATATTATTATCCTTTTATATCTGAAAATTTGTAAAACAGGCAACAGTGTAAGATCACAATAGTCAGAAATTATAACCTTAAAATCGAACATCTGACAGTGACATTTAAAAACCCTGATTTAAAACACAACCAGCCCCATTTACAATACTTAAACTGTCACTTTTCCTTAGCTAGGCGAGATCCAGAAACAAATGGAATCGTGTATATCTACTATATTATTAGATGTAAAAATAAGTTCTAATGCCTGATAATAAAATCCGATAACTACTTTTTAATGTCTATTAATTACAGCTACGTGAAATAATTTAATTATTATTTTTATAAGATAGCAACATTTCAACAATGTTGGTTATAATAAATACTCTTCCTAAATTGTTTACTTTACTCCACAATTTTGTTTAATTGTCTTACAATTATTTTAAATAGAAAATATATTTGATGACTCTTAGACATTTTAGTATGTGTATGAAAGTTTAGTTGCCTATGATGGAAACATAAAGCATAGTGCACACGAATGTTTTAATGCGTTTAGTTATATAGGTAAACTAAAGATGTTATATCTATGGATCGCTAACTTACATCATAATCGCTTTTCGAAAGCGAAGCCAGTCCGCCATTTGTCAGGCAGGAATTTTGGGTGGGAAATTTAAAATGAATAGATAAATCATAGACATAATTAACAAAAAAATAAAATCATAAATATATATTTAGGTATAAACATTATGAATTAATAAATAAAATCTTTTTTGTGAGTCCATGTCATCTGCTAACAGGATTTTAAACATTTTTGGAGTAGAATATTCCGTAAGTATGAAATGGTTCTTTTAAATACTCTACAATGCTTAAAATTAAAGCTAACTTATGTGGCTCATTTCTTTCAATTCTTCCTAAAAATATGGACGGTAGTGCTTCAGGTTTTAAATGTTTCACATAAGATCCTGGTCTCACCAAATAATTATGATTTAAAAAATGGTCACTGCAAATTCTTGATGATTTTGAAGGTAACAAATGTTTCCTTCAAACAGCATTAAGCCATAGTGGTTATATCTCTTTACTTTCAATGTAAAACTACAATAATATTATGTATAACTGTACTTACCAGTTAATTTAAAATGTATTTAATATTTAGTAAATTTCACAAATTGCCAACTTGCAACACACAACTTAATCAGTTAATTAGTTCGTCTTCAAAATACAAAAAAATTGTTAAGAATTATCACATTCCCTAACAAGATAACACAAATGTGGAGTTCGCGGGAAAAACCCGATAAATCTAAAAAACAAAATGTTTCAATATACACAAAAAACGAGTCAATCAATATACCTATTTAATTGACATTTTGATTTGATTTTTAAAGGATATTTAGGGGGAATTGCTCACAACTGTTAATAAATTTGTGTAGAACTCTGCGAGTGGATTTATTGAGTTTTGCGCGCGACCTCCTCAAATATACACTTGCATATTTGTATTATATTTTATATACTAAACGTTTGTCTTAAATACGTGGTGCAAGGGCCATTTTTTTAGTAATTATAGTAATGTTAAAACAATTATGATAATACTTACTGGAAAAATTGTCTCGAATTTTCTTTAGAATGCCGACTTTTACAGTCCTTGGCACTACACGAAACTACCATATTGTATATTATAATTATAATATAAGAATAAATACAGAAACTGACACAATTCACATAATTACCACTAAAAGGCTACGTTTCAACTTGTCGAGTTGACAGTAAATTCGGCAATCCCAAATTTTAAACATTTAAAATTTCTACCCGGCATATGGCGCCTTTCCCACCCACTGGCTTCATCTTTGTAGCGAAAACTAGCAATTCATGGATATAACATTCTTAGGGTAAACATAGTAAAATGTATACCTGAAAGAAAAATTCCTAGTATATTGCAGTAAGGAAAAACTCAAATTAGGTACTTAACCACCCAATAAACCAACAAAGTTGACACTGAGGTTTCCGCATATCGATCACCCTCTCCGCTCATCATCCTGGTTACCCACCTCAACCCCAACTCCCCTTCCCCCCGTAGGTGTAATTAATAAACAAACTCCTTGATGCCTTCCCTTTTCCTTCCATATTCCCTTCATTTCCCACCTGTCCTCCCAACACTCTCTCAACATTATTAACGCATTATCGCATAATTCAGCCAGTCCCCGTCCCGCGTGCCTCCGGCCGGCATGAAACTCCACTTACATACACAAATCCAAGTCCACCAGCTATGTTACTTATGCAGAAGGCCCCCAAGGACAGGGATATTATTCCCTTCAAAGGGGGAGAAAGGACGAGCTAAAGACAAAGACTTGATATTCTGGAATGGAGACGTATTTATTGTCTTTGGTTAACGGTCCTCGCTTTTTTTTAGTCGTCTCTGTTCGGATTTGTCCCGGGGCATTCCACGGGTTAATAAAAAGGGCTGGGCTGGTGAAGGGTGCATATATAAATACGTTTGGAGATGCTTAAAGGAGATCAGATAAATAAGGAGAGGCATTTTTGACTTATTTTTTTGTATTGATTTTATGGAAACATGCTGAGATTAGGATGAACAGTTAAAACAAATAGATAGAGCCAGCATAAGTAATACACTACTGCTATATGACAAATTATACATACTAAACGTTTGCCAAAATTTTACTTATTAAAACTAGAGCATTTTCTGACTATTTAATCAGGGAATTTGTCTGTCAGTATACATATCTCAAGGTATACGCTGTAAATTAGTTTTTTTTTATAAAATCATCCAATTTCAAGGGTTAACAAGTATTTTTAGTCTTTGGTCCTAAATCTAAATTATCAGGCTTTTCTAAACTCGAAATTGTACTTACTTCATGCTTAAAAAAGGAGTGGAAACACTTGTTAAAAGTTTCAAATCCAAGGCGTATATAAAAACAGCAAACTCTTAATCATTTACAGCCTATAAATCGAGATATAATGACAATAATAATAATAATAATAATAATAAACAAAAAATAATAATAATAATAATAATAATAATAATAATAATAATAATAATACTTTATTAGCCGCTAACTGCATTTACAAGATATTATACATACAGTAAATATTAGTACACAATATAAAACAAATAAATAACTTACAGACAAATAAAAGGGGGCAAATAACACATAAAAAATGAAAGCCATTCAATATGCCTTCGCTGGGCTTTAAAAGTTGAATAGGGAGATATGTATACTTTAGAGAGACATTCGATATACAGGGTATCACACTATGAGTAGAACAGTGTGGGTAACCTTTTTTTTATTAGTGATACAGAATCAGTTAAACATAAAGACAAGTTGAATTTGCCAATAGTTGCAGAATATTTACAAAATATAAAAACGAATTATTATTAATATCGACTTTCTACAACAATTTAGTCTCGCTGAGACCTCCAAATATTCATTGAAACAACTACTTCTCGAGCTAATACCCCGACAGATATTGAATTATACAATAAATATTTAAGTTACACGACATATTTACTGTTCTATGCATAATTTATATGCAAAATGTAAAATCAGGTCAAATTATTCTCTCACCAAAGTAAATAAACCAACAGGAAATTGAAATAAATTGAAAAAATTACAGAGAATGAGTATCAATTAAAGGAATATTAGGCGATCTTAGAGAAAAATAGATGGCTTTAGACTTTTTCTATAAGATAGCCTAAGATTCTTTTAATTGATATTAATTTCCTGTATATTTTTTTCAATTTATTTTAACTTCCTGTTGGTTCATTTACTTTGGTGAGAGAATAATTGAGTCTCCCAGATGCAAAACCAACTATACACCTTTTTTTTATTTTGAAGTTTTGATATCCCTGGATTCTGCTTTTTTAAAAATAAATCGATCTTTAAAACCCATCTTAAAGCTTTTAAAATAAGGTTTGAAAAATCCTGTCGTATGCAAAGCCTGCTACATTTCTCGGTTGCTAAAGCTAACATATTTTTTTAGTTGCAAATCCTGCCAACTTTTTACTTAGTTTTACATAATGTTTCTTGTTGATATTCGATACAGCGCTCATTCAATACTATTTTGATTTATTAAAAATTCGCTGCAAAATCGGTTATTGTCATTTAACACAAATTTGTGAAAACACGTATGGCTGGTTTTGCATCTGGGTGACACAATTTGACGAGGGGGGGAGGTTATTTAAAATTATTTGCTTTTCTAAACTCGAAATTTTACTTCATGCTTAATCAAGGAGTAGAAACACTTGTTAGAAGTTACAAATTTAACGGTTCTATAATAACTGCGAATGATGGAATATATTTTATTTAGCTTTTTATTAATTAAAGGTTTTAGTTTTTATGTTCTTTTGTTCATTTTATTATTTTCAGAATTTTTATTATTTTTTTTGATTTTGCGGTTTATCAATTCAATTTAAATGTTTACATCATAAATATACACAATTAATAGATATCGGGTGAGCCTTCTAAGATCGAATTAATTTATAAACTGTTTCATTTTATAAGTGCTCAAAATTTCTATTCTGGATAGTTAATTTTGTTTTTCTGTATTGCATGATTGAAAATGATTATTGTTAAGTAATTTATAAAAATATAAAGTCATTTTGACGATAAATAAACTTCAAGTGATTATTTTACGAAGAGTCTAAGCAAAAATCAAATGAATGAAGGAAACTTTAAATATTCATAATATCAATGTTGGGTAGATTATTTTAGTTTTTGTATTTAATAAATAAAAGACTATATTTGAGGTTATTTTTGAGAATTTATAACTACACTTCAGATGAATTCTTTAACAAACTCTTTATAGAGTTTTTTTGTTTCATGTAAAGTTCTATAAAATTATAAAAACAACGCCAAAGTTTAATCACATGATAAACAAAAATATACATGATCAATTACAATATTGGGCGATTAAATCAAAATTACACAAGCTAATAATTAAATATAATTAGATGCAAGAACCTTGTTAAGACTAAATAGTGTTTTACCGAAATAAAAAATATGCAAGATATTGGGAGTGTTATTCCGATTTTTATTATTTCTGTAGTAAGTATATACGATTTTTTTATGTTTTGTTTAGAAAATATACTATGTATTTTTGTACTTTTGTTTTAATATTTGCTAAAATTTAATGTATAGTATATTAATATTTTAAATAAATTTCATTAGACACAGTAAAATTTCTCAAGTCCACATCTGTAAAGTTTCATGTCATTAATTAAGTTAGTTACTAAACAAATAATGTCATTTCAAATTCATATGAAATTTTCTTTTGATAAGTTAAACAAGTCGATTTTTGAGAATTTTCGAGTTATGTGCACAAACGCGTATTATTTCTCGACTAGTCAAATAAAACGAGCTCTAACTGCATAAAAGCGTTCAATTTAATATTTATAACAAATGTTTCCTATCCTTGAATAGGCATGATTAGGCATTTCCTATAATTGATTAGGAATGAAGTAAAATTTCGAGTTTAGAAAAGCCTGAAAAATTGTTGATATTAAAATTTTAATAATGGTCAATTAAAGTTTATTCATTTCTCTGTGGATTCTATGAAGTTTATGTTGTTTGATAATCTGTTGATTTTTTACAATTGTTTCGTTCTCCTAACATTGTTGATTTTTTTGTATAATTATTACTCTAGCTTAATATTTTAAGAAGATGCGTTGAAATAATTTATTTGTTTAGGAATTTGAAGCGTTTAACGAGTGTTTCCAATCCCAGGTTAAGCATAAAGTAAAATTTCGAGTTTAGAAAAGCCTGAAAATTTGGTTAGGTCGCGTAGCGCGAAGCGCGGAGCGGCCAAACCAAATTTTCAGGCTTTCTAAACTGGAAATTTTACTGCATGCGCCACGCGTTTCAACACTAATTTAAAGTGCAGATTAAAATACACTGCTTATGTCTACTTGGGCTTGATATGTACTTTACTTTTATTTATTTTTAACCCACATCCCGATACAAGATTCAATAATCCTTCGGCCTTTTGTCACACTTGTGGATATCCTTCAAGGAAAAATATACTTTCATTTTCTTAAGCTGCCGATTTAAAAAAAATGTTTAACAGAGTATCCTTTAGCTCTATATTTGCAAGACCACATTGTGTCAAGCATATTGTATAAAATTAATTATACAAAAATAACAATCAATATTTGTCAGTAAATACAAATTATCAAAATTATGGAAATGCATTACATTTTGCAGCAAATTTGCGGTGTTGCCATATCTCCCCTTCGAATCTTTTGCATCATTACAATATTCGTGTGATTTCAAATAAACCACCCATCACATTTTTTTAATATGTGTGCAACTTTTAGCATTCGCAAATTTGCGCATGCGGATTTTTGCGAGCGATTTTAAAGCTGTTGCATTTTGCATATTAATTATTCATAGAACAGTAAATATGTTGTGTAACTCAAATATTCATTGTATAATTCAATATCTGTCAGGGTATTACCCCGAGAAGTAGTTGTTCCAATGAATATTTGGAGAAGTCTTAACGAAACTAAACTTTTGCAAAAAGTCGATTTTAATTATAATTCGTTTTTATATTTCAAAATCAGTTAAATGGACAAAGTTGTGCAATTGTATGTGTTTATTTAGGCCCCATTAAGATAAATTAGATAATCTAAAGTTTTCATCATTATTGAAACTAGAGTCCCTATAGAGAGAGAACCGTAATTGATTAGCCCAATGTAAAAGCATCAACATGGCGTCATGACTGTTTCATCACAACGTTTAGAACAAATTAGAACAGTCACCTACATGTCCAGTAAAACTTTAAATGCATTATATTTATTAATAAATGAATCTACTTGAACACAGATTCTTAATTCAAAACAGAAATAAATAATTATATCGATTTATTAATTAGTTGGATCACTATGGTTCAACAAAATCTTTAAAAATTCAATTACTAGAACTGCAACGCTTAAAATGCCAAAATATATTGATATATGTGTAATATTCAAGTCCGCTATATACAGTTTTTTTTTAAGTCTACATACATACCCCAGTAGATTGAATACACTGTACATTTTTAGATATTGGTCGTATTTGAAAAAAGTTTAAATTGAAACTTTAAACGAGTGTATTCACTCCCAGATTAAGCATGAAGTGAAATTTCGAGTTTAGAAAAGCCTGAAAATTGGGTTTGGTCGCTCCACGACTAATTCAAGTCAAGTCTTTATACCCCAATACACTGAATACACTGTACATTTTTAGATATTCGTCGTATTCGAAAAAAGGTTAAATTGAAGCTATAAACGAGTGTTTTCCACTCCCAGATTAAGCATGAAGTAAAATTTCGAGTTTAGAAAAGCCTAAAAATTTGGTTTGGTCGCTCCGCGAAGCGGAGAGACCAAACCAAATTTTTAGGCTTTTCTAAACTCGAAATTTTACTTCATGCGCCACGCGTATAAAACACTAATTTCAAGTGAAGTTCAAAATATACTACTAAAGCAGTATGGGAAAGATATATATTTTGAACTTTACAACGTTTTATTGTTTTATACGCGTAGCGCATCATGTAAAATTGCGAGTTTAGAAAAGCCTAAAAATTTGGTTTGGTCACGTAGCGCTACGCGCTATGCGTCCAAACCAAATTTACAAGCTTTTCTAAACTCGAAATTTTACTTTATGCCTAATCTGGGAGTGGAAAACACTCTTTGATTTTAACTTTTTTCAAATATGATGAATATTTGAACATTTACAGCATAAACAGTATATTGGTGTATGAAGAAAAACTCCCTGTGTATAGAGGACCTAAATATTACAAATATATAAAGATATGTTTGCATTCAAGCAATAAAGTTCTAGTAAATGAATTTTTATAGACTGTGCCAATTGACGTGAGAGAGGACTAGTATTTCTTAGCATATTTCGGTTATTTATGCTTATTTGTAATCATCCTCATTGAAATTGAAATATATCCCTATGTAACTTTAAATATTTTAACTACAATTTCCATAACCATGATTTTAATAAAAGTACAACTATTTCCGATTTAAGTTTGTTTGTTTGATATATAAATATGCAAACAAAGTGTTACATCAGGCATCGTGCGTTTAAAACTTTTAAGATAGGTATTTAACTTTGTGTTGTGTAAAATACGAACGTTTTAGTCAGTTAGTTATGGAATTTGGCTTAGTTCGAGGGAATAGTAAAGTTGGATAAGAATAAACACCCCTAAAGATTAACGAGACACGGAATTCACGTCAATATTTGTGCGGCGGCATAATTATTCCATCTCGACGCGGGAAATTGTTTTACTTGTCAGGATTGCCAACCCTCATCCCAACACCCCGTCATCCGAAACACTAACAAATATTTCCCAGCTTACGTCTGCCGATTTTCTCCGCTCGAAAATATCTGACGAAAGGAGTTACAAACGGATTTTGAAGCACGGGTATTCTTTAGCTCATTCAACGGTAAAATTAAATTTAGAAAAAACGAAGTTTTAATCATAGATTTAATAGCGCATTCACCATTTTTAGTGTCTTTTGTTAATAAGTTCAATGCAATAAGCTCACTTTTACAACCTTTAGGTAACGTGACGGTAACTTAAACCTTTGTGGGTTTATTTCTTAGTTTTAAACCGACAAACAATACGCCGAATTTAATTTATATCTAAAGAAATGTCAAATATTAGTGTATTATTTTATTTTTTATTGCAGGTATCCACCTCTTGGTTAGGTGAGAAATAAAATTCCAAGTTTCGAAAAATTTGGAATTGCTGGCGCGGGCGAAACGTGGATTTTTTTGTGCGAAAGAAATCATGAAAATAACCATGAGCCTAAGCTCCTTAGCCAATTACTTACTTATCATAGTATAATATTTCCACGGAAGTTTTGTTTGCATAAATCTCTAGACTCTAAATCATCGCGCGGAAATTCTTACCATTTCCAGAGTAGTAACTGTTGTTTTCTGATGCTATTAATCTAATATTATTTTTTCTAAACTCAAAATATTTAATTATTGCGCTAGGCGTGTAAAAGCTGGTATGTCTGGGCATCACCGGGGCTATAAGCAATTGCCGTACTGCAATGGAGGCAATGCTAACATCACACCTCTGCATCTGCACGTGAAAAGGAAAGCTGCTTTAGACGCCTTTTAATGGGCACCTAAAAATCATAAGCACTGTGTGCGAAACAGCCCAAAGACTACATGTCAACTGTCTACGACTTCGATACATGATTGAAGTGGGCCGTCATAATGTTGCAGCGAAAGTGAAGCAGTTACAAGGCTCCTCGAATCGGTATCACTGGCCCTCGATTCAAGTTATCAAGGGCCTTAGGACGGTCCCTATCGATATTTTAGGCAGAAATCGAGGCATGGAACACATGCGCCCAAGTATGTTTAAAAAGGTACTACAACAAAAAGAGGATATGTATATGCTCAGACAGTCAGGCTGCATTAAAGGCAATAAAATCACCTACATGTAAGTCTAAATCTGCCTGGGAGTGCAAACTATCCCTAAAACAGGTGGCCAGGAACAACAGAGTTAAACTGCTCTGGGTTCCAGGTCATGCAGGGATCAAAGGTAATGAAATTGCCGACAGCCTTGCCAAAGAAGGCTCCAAAACTTCATTTGTTGGAACAGAACATTATTCTGAAATAACTAAATTCCGTATCAAGGGAATGCTCCAGGAGTGGGAAGATGCTGCTAAAAGTGCCTACCCGAGAAACACACCTGGCTTGAGGCAGGCGAAAAGGTTTATCGCCTTCTCTGCCGTAAGAGCCAAACAGTTTCTCAGGCTAAGCAAGGGCAATCTAAGGCTCATAACGGGCCTTCTAACCGGACACTGTCCTCTGAAATACCAACTCACTAAGATGGGTCAGACAACTGATGCCAATTGCAGATTCTGAAAAGAGGCACAAGAAACAGCAGAGCACCTACTTTGTGAATGCTGTGCCCTGTCCTTTTAAAGAGGGATCTACCTGTCATCCGTCACTTTAAAGCACGATGACATGGTACGCATTAACACCCAAGTTATTGTAGACTACGCAAGAGATTATTGAGGGACTCAAGTAGGTCAGGGAAAAATACTAAAGATCTTTCAGGTCGAGGTAGTTTCGAAACGCCTAGAGGCCACACGACCTACCGACCCCATAACATAACATAGGCGTGTAAAACACTGAATTAAAGTAAATTTGAAATAAATATAAAGTATCTTTTTTGATGATAGATAATTAGTCTGTTATCGATGACTATCAAGGTTAATAACAATAATTATGTTTTGAAATATTTTTTTTAATACTGGTAGTTTTAGATTTTCAGAAATTTTAAAAATATTTTTATATAATCGTATCAGGAGGAAAACAACATGATCGAATTGAATTTACTTAGCGAGGTGCAAAAAACCCTTGTTTACAAAATTTTGCGAAATACCAGTAAACAAAAAATCAAAAATAGCGGGTACATTTAGAAGAGCGTTTATTTTACGATTTCAAAATCGGTAAACCGGTTTACCAGTAATACAATCCCTAATACCTACTAAACATTACATTAATACTGTAAAATTCACATTTGACCAAAAACTAAAAACGGGCCTTATTCAAGTACAGCTTTAGATTTATTGGTTGACTTATTTTATAATTTAATAATTTATAATACTAGTACACAAGTATTTACACAACATTGGTTTTCTTACATAAATTATTATTTATTCATATATAAGTCTATAAAATAGTATACAAGTATATGAAGAAATTTGGATTTATGCATGAATTATCATCACCTATTGTCCAAAAAAAGACTTCAATCAAAGTATAATAAATCCATCCACCTCTTTATTCACCCAGCCAGCACAGCATCCCAGTTAATTGCCCTTTTCGTGGAAAAATCCCAATTTCGCAACGATGAAAAATGGATCCCCCGGTGGTTTTATCCAGAAATCTAAAAACGGAATTCCGTACCGAAAAAAAGAGAAAGAGAGAGAGAGACGACCGAGAACACAGAATCGATATTCACTGTCTGCACAAGCCTCCGGAATTATTAATAAGCCTGAAAATTCGTAATGTGCCCGATTGAAAATTTCGACGTTGTCAATATTTGTCTGAGGAAGATTGAAATATCAAACACGGACCGGCGAATTATTTATCGGATCGAGAAGGAGAGAGAGGAAATGTGGAACAATGGAGAATGTGGGTCGACCCGATCCTGCGATTTGCTTCATTTTTAAATGAGCCAACCCCGGTCCGCATTCCGCGATATTGTTTTTAATATTTAACGACCCGAAGGACCTGACGTGGAATATAAACGAGGATGCTGTTATTTACTAGCGGAGAGAGGCCGATGTGTGCACATTTGGATTCTGTTTGCGATTTTTTATATTTCCTAACAGTCTGAAGAATATTTTATTGAGTCATAAAAGTATAGGTTTTCAAAATTTGTTTGTACTTTTATTATCCACTTATTTATACAGAAGCTGAAAATGGAGTAAAATATACATTTTTATTGGGTCGGTCAACTTAGCACCCAATGTTAATTTATGATTTAATGTTATTACTCCAAACAGTCCTAAGCGAGTTCCTGATCGCTCCATAAAATTAAAGCTAACTTTATAAGCTACACATAGTTATAATTGTGTTGAGTTCTTACCTATAGAGAGATGTCCTATGACTCATGGATGTGGAATGTGTGGCTCAAAGTTTTTAGAGAGTATGTCGACAGTTGTGTATGTAACGATGTTTCCTAGTTGTGTCAATTTTTGACGTTACATAACAATGTCATACTGTTTAGGTCGCGAGTATATTAGTGTTCTTTTTTTTAAAAAAAGCTTTAAATCATAATTTCTTGTGAATTTTTTCTTTTGAGTATACCTATCCCAATCACGTGCTCTAGATTTTTAAATATTCGTTGTTTTCTTATAAGAGGTCAATTTGAAGTTTAAACGAGTGTTTTCCACTCCCAGGCTAAGTATAAAGTAAAATTTCGAATTTAGAAAAGCCTGAAAATTTGGTATGGTCGCGTAGGGCGGAGCGACCAAACCAAATTTTCAGGTTTTTCTAAACTCGAAATTTTACTTCATGCGCCACGCGTATAAGACACTGATTTCAAGCGAAGTTTACTCGTTCACAATATTTCAGTACTTTAAGTGTTTAGTACGCGTGGCGCATGAAGTAAAATTTCGAGTTTAGAAAAGCCTGCAAATTTGGTTTGGCCGCGTAGCGCTTCGCGCTACGCGACCAAACCAAATTTTCAGGCTTTTCTAAACTCGAAATTTTACTTCATGCTTAGTCTGGGAGTGAAAAACACTCGTTTTAAGCTTTAAAGTGAACTCTTTAAAAAAAAGCGTATGCATATGTATACCTAGTAGAAAATTCCCTGTATGTATACTTCAAAGAAAAATTTCCGGTATTAACAGATTAATCCCATGATTATTTGCCAAATCTACCGAATGCATTCGATTCAACTAACATTTTTGTTTGAGCTTACACAAAATCAACATAAATGCATTATTTATTTCTATAAATTCCTGAACTATTTAGTAGATGTGGAAATTGGAATTACATCACTTAAACTCACATTTAAAATGTTTTTGCATATTAATTAAAATGATTTTTGGCTGGGTTTTTGCAGATTTATATTTACGAAGACATTGTCAAAATGTAACGTTTAACCTTAAAATTTTAAAGCTGCATACCGGAACATACGTTTTCGCATATTCCATCTAAAAGATGGTTTTAAACACGTAATCTGATGACATCCAACTATTTTCGTATTACATGTATTGGTGCAGAAAGCACTGCAAATCAAGGAAACCATGATACACCTCTCGTTAATCGCACCTTACATGTATATACGCAAAGATCGTTCCACCAAGTATACAGCAAGCTCTACGATTGTTACACAAATAAATAATAAAACTTAAATATTACTTACTCCACGTGCAAAATATCTCAATTTAAACACTAAATGAATGAATATTTTGTGAAAATATGGAGCTTATCAATAGAGCTAGTTGCTGTTGTATAATTCAATGTCCGTCGCATGTATGATATGATGTCTTTGTATGACTAACTTGTTGTAGATTGCAATAAGAATCGCACTTTTAATGTTTGAAGTATTCTGCAACCAAGAATTAGCAATTTCATTTATATTTATTATAAACAATAAAAATAGTTAATTACAGACTAAAGATTTTATTTCGTGTTATTTCAATTAAATATATACTTATATATTATTGAACTTGAGTGTTTTATACGCCTGGCGCATGAAGTAAAATACCGAGTTTAGAAAAGCCTCAACATTTTAATTCTTTTCTAAACTTGTAATGTTACTCCATGCTTAATCTGAGAGAAATCCTCGTTCTAGGTAAATCATTAAATGCTATTAATCTGTTTATAACTTTTATCCGTGAAACAATGTTATTGTGATTTGCAGGAAAATTATCGGTAAACCAGTTTAGAAACACAAATTTACGAAATTACCCGTAAAAATTAAATGTATAAAGGCTAAAAGTGTACAAATATCCAAAAGTTAATAAAGATTTACAAAATTCAACAAGTAAAACCCTATTTAACTTTAGATAATTAACAACAGAAATATTTATGAAATACATTAAAACATTCAGGAAAAACAAAATCAAAGCTCTACTTTGATTAAAATTGAAACCAAACGTAAAATCAATATTTTATTTTAAGTCTACAAATAATTGACACATTGTAATGTAATTCATGGAAATGGTTAAGAAATGAATTAGTTAATTTTCTTCTAAGAAACAACAAATCAATTGAAACTAAAATTAGAAAATCTCAAAGATTAAGATGTTTTTGTACTTGGGTGATTTTTAGAAAGACGCTTCCTTACGAAGATATAGGGTGATTCAAGATTTTCAAAACGAAACAGAACTTTATTATTTTCATATTTAATTTATTTCTATTCCTATTTGACATATGCACAAATCTGAATGTTGATTGTTGTTTTTATACTTCTGAATTGCATAATTCTTATGCATAATTCTTATGCAATTCAGAAGTATAAAAACAACAATCAACATTCAGATTTGTGCATATGTCAAATAGGAATAGAAATAAATTAAATATGAAAATAATAAAGTTCTGTTTCGTTTTGAAAATCTTGAATCACCCTATATCTTCGTAAGGAAGCGTCTTTCTAAAAATCACCCAAGTACAAAAACATCTTAAAATAGCCCAAGGAATACACCCCTTAATGTGTGCCCTATGTTTAGTAAACATAATGTATATATGAAAATAAAATTATAATGCTTTTGTTAGGATTGTATGTAATTAATATTATTTTAATTTAATAAGAAAAAATCGATCGATTAGATAACATTACAAAAGCACCAAGTTGACAAAATGCAGAAAATCAATATGACTCATAAGAAAGTAAAGTCAATCTTAAAATTCTACATAACTAACAAAAACACTGAAATATTGTAAAGTTTAATTATACTAAGCCTACAGTTATCGTAACATTTTGCCATTTTATTCGCTTTTAAAAAAAGCCTGAAAGCTTGAACAAGATCAAAAATACGGATGACATATTTTTAAAGAAATATTTTGGCAATTTGCGCTTGGACTACGTATACACTCATCTTGGATCACATGCGGCCCGCGGGTCTGTTTGGACACCCCTGATCTAGAGACTATAGTCTAAGATCTCTAGATACTAAACGTTTGCATTTTTAAATTTGAGAGTCGATACACTAATACTATACATAGTCGTGTTTGAAGTCTACAATGACACGTCTACATTTCATAGTGATACAGATTAAAGTCCATAAACTAATCAGCATGCTTTGGATTTTATAAAATCCAGAGTCTAGTTCTACATTTTAGACTTTGGAGATCGGAGTCTTGAGTTATGCTTATAGCATTTAAAGTCCAGAGTCTGAGCTCCAAGAAACTAGTCTAAAGTCTTTATTCTAGCATTTAGGATCAAGAAACTAGTCTAGAATCTAAAATGTGTCTAGTAATCTAGAATCTAAAGTCTATTTCGATCGCTTTATGTCGAAAGTCTAGAGTTTATAACGCCTAAAGTACGCTTTTAGACTCTACTATCTATTAAAACTAAAGTCTACAGACTAGTCTATAAACTCCAATTGGCAGTCTAGAGTTTATAGATATTAGAGTTTAGAGATATGAGATTCCATATCACCTGAGTCAAGAGTTTATAGATCAGCTATTAGAGATCAGAGGTATGCGAATACTTCAGCGAAATAGAATTCGTAATCCGGATCCGTACATTATTTTAAGAGGATTCGCTTCGCTCAATGCCCAAATCCAAATTTTTAAGCTTTACTAAACTTGAAATTTTAGTTCATGTTTATTCAACTAGTAGCTACACTCATTAGATGTTTGAAATTGAATACTTTTATTAAATCAATAAATAAATGAAAATTTATATAAACAAAAATCTACTATTCATAATTATAAGTGGTGCATTATCAAATTATCATGTTTTGTTTAATATTGTATGAGTATTAAAAACATAGCAATAATTTCAGGCTATTTTAAACTCAAAATTTTACTTCATTTCCAAGCGTGTAAAACACTGATTTGACGTGAAGTTCAAAAACACATACAATATCTTTAATTAGAATAATACAGCATCAGATATTCAATCTGTTATCAACGATTTTTGGTGTTAATAATAAATAATTATGTTTTGAGCATTTTTGTTAATAAAAACTGGTGGTGATATTAATAATGTTAATTGTTGCAAAAAAAATTAAATTGATTTTTAAAGGGTTTGTATCCGTTATTCGAAATACATAATACAAATCTTTGATTCGAATCATATTTGGTGATTTGAATTCTTAATTCCAATTCACTTTTTTAATAAAAACGGTTACTAAGGCGAACAAAAATTGATATGTCTATCATGGTACTTTCCCCTATGTTACATACTTGGGCTTTCACCTACCTTCTTTTTCAACAAATAATTCTTATTTCTGTTAAAATTTGTTTGTAATCCTTACTTATGTTTTCAGTTTTCCAAAAAACATTAATATGACAAGGTCAAATATAACATTTATTGCAATAGTTCACTTACTCAAAGTAATTAATTCGTAAAATTTACATTTATGAAACAATATTAATAAACTATCTAAAAGAGCTACGACATAAGGTGAATATGCATTAAATACTAATTTTTCGATTATCTCAAACTTTTCTTGGCAAGATATTTTATATAATCAATATTAAAAAAAATCCAAAAAAATTCTAAGAGTAAACTACCACTCCCTCTCCCTGAAATTTCCAAAATGTTAAATTTTTGTATGTAAAAGCCATAAAACTACGGCCTTGGTGGCGATAGAATAACAGGATTAATGGTCGGGGTGGTCAAATTTTTGATTTGAAAATTCTCTCGAAAAAAATACTTTCGCTTTGTTTTGCACATGGAAGAAAGTAAAAAAGAAAAAGTAAAGGTCATTGTTTAATTTTACGACTTTCTTCTACAATAATCTTGTAAATTTGCAAGTATTACGTCATTCTGAAAAAGTTTACAATCTGCTCTAGATGCTAGCTTCACTGTAAAACAATTATAATTTTCAGCATTTTATTAAAAACTTCAAAGAATGCGCATACTTTTGCTACATCTGGTCATTTTCTCTATTGAACCATTACTATATTACTTGCTAATTAAATTTTATATTAATTTAATAGTCTAAAAATAAATAGGTATGATGCACAAATGGTGCAAGGGCCGGGGCGTGATTAATGTATTTTGCTATATAATTTGTGGAGCAATATTTTGAGTATATAAAACATGAAAATAAGTCAGCATGTTTTGCTGGAGTAAATGTTGCAAATAATTATCTTGGTGGAGTAAAACATTTTTTTTCAAAAATAATGAAGGTAGAGTTGACCGACCCATTATTATTTAACCACTGTGCAGTAAATTTTGATTTGAATAAGAAATCACTCAATTTGTTTGTAATTGAATAATTTGTATTTGGCTTAGGATGCAAAAATACTTAAGCGAGAAAAAATGTAATCATCTCTAATATTTTCATAAATAAAATCTTGTTTTTTTGTTTCTCCATTTCTTTTTGTCCACATTAGTTTTAGAATAACAATTACAAATTAATTGAATTATATTGTTAATTGTATTAGATCTAATAATCACATCAGTATCCAATTGAATCCTGGCCAATTAACAGATTTAATTTGAGCGGCCCGTTTCGCGGTGTTGGCAGTGACTCGAGTAGTTTTATCACGTATTAATCAATAATAAGGCCTTCGTCACAATCAAATCTAATTGAATACCAATCAAATCTGAAGGGGGGGCGGCTTAATGCCGTCTATCCATCCCAGAAACCAGTTACGTTTTCAATGCGTCGTTTAATTGATCATCAATAAATGATCGCGCGCTCCACTCCACAGAAATTTACAGCCAAATATTGCTAATCTATCGATGATTGCGCATTAAATCGGTTTATGCCGTTTCATCACTACTTTAATCCCATCGCCGTCCATTCATTAATATGTACGAATCCATTTTCAAATTGCTATTCATATGCCCATCATCATAATATTCAATACATGCAGGAAATTTAATTTTCAGTATAAATATCCCAACGTATACGCTGTATATGTGCGGACATTCGTTGTACTTTTTAAAAGGTTAATTAGAAACTTTGAAATAGAGCTTCTACTCCTTGATTAAGCATGTAGTACATTTTCGAGTTTAGCAGACAGAGCCTGACATTTGTACTCATGTTTAACAAAGGAGTGGGAAACGAAAAAAACAATATATAACATTACGAAAATGTTTGTATAAACCGGAAACAATAAGTCTTAATTAATAAGATTACCAAGACAATAAAAATGTATCGAAATAACTACTTACCGTGCAAATACACCCGCTGATATTTGATGGATATTTATTGTCTTAGTGGTCATGTATATAAAATCTTTATTTATAGACTATTTATAATAATTATAAATACAACAGATAATAAATTATATACAGAAATTAAAATTAATTCTATAAAATGGCTATCTACCATAGGTCTTTCAGCCTTAGTAGTCTTATTAATTAAGACTTATTTTTTAGTTTATACGAAATTTTTTCTTGTTTTATATATTATATTTAATGTTTTTGCAAACTAAATGATGCGTATGATTATTCGCACAATTTCAAATAGTTTTGAATTTTAAATATTTATATAAAAACACAATAATGAGAATCCACATTGAATATTTCTTGATTAATCCCATTGTTAAAACACAATAAAAAAAATCAGAAGGGCAATTAATAACAATGCTCCATTTTTATTTATAGATCAAAAATAACGACTATTTTTGTTTTGGTAGCTGGTAATAAAAATCCATCAGTGCAATTATCATTAGCGCTCACACACTAGAGTTGGCGTGTTTGTTTACTGTAATTTATGTTCTATTAGGTGAATAAATTAGGTAAGCCTCATTATCAGATCAGCACGGAACTATTTTTATGGCCCGCCTCGGGTAAATATATAAATAAATGAAATGATAAGTAAACAAGTGTTGGCCGTTGTTATCGTCTCTGTTTACAAATAAACAAACCAACAAATTCGTATGTTGAAATTATAGTTTTCGGGATTTTATCGCGGGGGGTTTTATTGTTATTTTATTCATTCTCTGGTCATGTTAACGGATTATTTACAAATAATGTTCATGTTAATAAAATAAGAATAGCTTAATCAAATCCTAAACTCTTTTATTTTATTTATCCCAGCTACATTCAAAGAAAATTAATGGAGAAAACAGTGAAAAATATAGCTTGTTTGGGCCAGTTCCCAAAATATTGGCCACTGTATTAATTTGAAATTGTACTTTATGGAATACTATATTTGGTTAAATCAAATATAATGATTAGATTAAACATGGTTCTGTATATTATTATAAACGTTTGAAATAGTTGTATGTACATGGTAAAATATGTTATAAAAAATATTGCTAAAATGACTGACTTGCTACACCCTTTTTTTATGCCCAAGGTGTATTCGCAAGCGTCGTTTGACTTAAATTAAATAATCTAAATAATCAATAAAATATATATGACCACAAATTTTTGCTTATGGAAAAAGCGGGTGGCAAACGACGCACCTCGGCCAGCTGCAATGGAGGGTTTGTCGTAGGTTTAAAATAATTTTTAATTAATGGGCGCCACTTGGTTTAAATTATACCACCTACCTTAACCAAGAAAGTACACTCTCTCTCTCCATTCGCAAATACCAAATAAAGTATAAATTCAAAAATAGTATATATTGGATTTAAGCTCATAAATTAACTCCAAATATTTTGAATGATTGATAAGGTATTAAGAAGAACAACAATCAAATAAATACATTTAAAAAATATATATATATATACTTAAAAATATATGGCATGAAAACATTTAAATTAACAAGAAACAAAAATAATATTTCAGCAGTCAACTTATACCGAATATCCCAAATATGAAATTAAAAAATATATATAATATATTTAATTATTCATGTAAACCCAAAAAAAAAATTAAATAAAAATAAATAAAATATAGCTATATCTTTCGGTTCATAAACCAGAATTAATTATTTAATCTTTATTTATATTAATAACATTTCTAGAAAACGAATGGTTAAAAAAAATGCAAAAATAATGCCTACGTATGAAATTAATATTAAAAAAAATGACTGAACGAATGACTAAATGAATTTAATGAAATAATCAATTTTATTAGCAACGACGCAAAATAATGAACGTAAATGATTTTTAATAATTGATTGATATAAAAAAAATTATAAACGAAATTTACGTAAAACGCGATATTAAACATTTAAATATTATTCACACAAAAATATTGCTGGTTTTATTTCGTTAAAATAGATTTCGTTGAAAGGAAAATAATTCATCAAATAATTCATTAATAATGATAAAAGAAATACTCATCGGTAGGGGAAGATAATAGTTCGTGGATGGAAGCAGAAAACCAACTCGAAATACTCTCTGCGACAAAGTCCACCACAAAAAAAAAACGAATATTTCACCAACTCCAAGGAACGAACCGTCAAGAGAAAAATCCAGCAAAAATGCGGAATTATAATAGCATACAAATAAACTCTAAAACACACGGAAAATATTTAAAAAAAATGAATTGGAAAAATGAAAACCACTTACCCCTTATTACGAAGAAAGTTTTTTAGAAATCACGTGCTGCGAGTACTTTTGTTCAGAGAAAAATCCGATAAAATATTGATAAATCGGCCGCTAAGAGAACCAATGAAACCAGCGAACACCGACTGTAGCTGACTAAATTATATAAATCCAGATAACTGGCGTGATATTAATAAAATCACTATAATAAATTTAGCATTTACAACTCTGTGTACTCTTTCGCACTTAAAACAAAAATGGCTCAGAACGGACGTTCCGGAAGATAAATGAAATAAGCATGCGCAAAATTTTAAGTAATTTAAAAACGTCCAATCATTATAGGCAACCTAATACACATATTGAATTTAAAAATTCAAATTAATAAAAATTAAATGAGTATTAAATGAAATATTCATTATGAAAATTTGAAATGTAACAGACTGTAATGGTATTGAAACAGAATGTGATTATTATTAAAGGAAAATCTTTATTCAATTGTGTCACCAAATTGACAATACGATGACAACTGTCAAGGTAGCGATACTCATCTTTTGTTTTTCAAATGACTATACATTTTTTTGAGTAATACAGATAATAAAGGGCAACAAAAACAAAAACAATAAGAAGATATAGTGTCATTTAAAAAACAATAAAATACTATTGCTGCCTTGACGGTTGTCATCGTATTGTCAATTCATTGACACCCTTAAATACAGAATTTTCTGCCGTTTACAAATATATATATACTTTCTTATAAAAAAAAGTATGACAAAATCGATAATTAATATCAAAAATGATAAATCAAATAACTAAAAAACTATTGATAGGGTTTTTCTTATTATATTTTTATTATATTATTATCATAAAAGAATAATATTTTTCTTGACATTCACACAAAATTTTACTACGAAATTTCAAAAATTTCCCAACCTAATATTTGTTTAAATTTTAAATCCTATATAAACTAGGTTAGGTTAGACGTTCCTACGTTCAATTTATTAGATATTCTGAAAGAACAATATTTGCTTAATGTCCAAATTTGTATTCCTTTCTAAATTAGGTAAAATTAAACTTACCGACATAGAATTGCAAATAACTCAAAAACTATCAATAGAATATCTCTGATTTTGACATATGATTTATTGTGTGAGATACACTTGTAAATAAAACACTTTTTACTTTGTTTAACCACTGGATGTTACATTTAATTGTGTGACTAGTTTCGACTATCTAGTAGTCATTCTCAAACTAAAGTAAATACAAATTACACGTTAAAAACTATTTATACGGCTTCGAAGAGAGGGGTGTACATTAGGTCAACCTGGTCATTAAGAAGGGAAATTCCGGGATTAATTCGGGCCTTGTGTATTTCTAGTGCTTCCAGTAAATCCATTTTACGACCTTTTTCGGCAAAATGGATTACTGATAGCACATCCTCGCCAAAAGTGTGATTCTCTTCTAAAAGATGGTTAGCATAGGTAGAACTATTATGTTTTAATCTAAAGGCTCGCTCGTGTTCTTTCAACTTTATTTCGATTTTACGACCAGATTGTCCAGTGTACACACCTTTACAATTTTCGCAGTTCAATTTATAAATGCCTGATCTAATTAGGGGATTAAGTTTTGTTTTTGGGTTGAAAATTATATTATTAAGTTTATGGGGCGTTTTTAATATTACATTAATGTTACATTTTTTAAGGATGTTTTTAATTTTACAACTTATTGTACCATATTAGCTGATTGTTTTAAAATGTTGATTATCTATTGACCTAATTCTAGAAGAGAATCACACTTTTGGCGAGGATGTACTTTCAGTAATCCATTTTGCCGAAAAAGGTCGTAAAATGGATTTCCTGGAAGCACTAGAAATACACAAGGCCCGAATTAATCCCGGAATATCCCTTCTTAATAACCAGGTTGACCTAATGTACACCCCTCTCTTCGAAGCCGTATAAATAGTTTTTAACGTATAATTTGTATTTACTTTAGTTTGAGAATGACTACTAGATAGTCGAAACTAGTCACACAATTAAATGTAACATCCAGTGGTTAAACAAAGTAAAAAGTGTTTTATTTACAAGTGTATCTAACACAATAAATCATATGTCAAAATCAGAGATATTCTATTGATAGTTTTTGAGTTAAAGGAAATAGCATTGAATAATGGCTACACAACTTCACTAATAGACAATTTAATTCATAATTATGAAATGAAAGAGCTGCAGAAATTCTTCTACCCTAGAATTAGGTCAATAAATAATCAACATTTTAAAACAATCAGCTACTATGGTACAATAAGTTGTAAAATTAAAAACATCCTTAAAAAATGTAACATTAATGTAATATTAAAAACGCCCCATAAACTTAATAATATAATTTTCAACCCAAAAACAAAACTTAATCCCCTAGTTAGATCAGGCATTTATAAATTGAACTGCGAAAATTGTAAAGGTGTGTACATTGGACAATCTGGTCGTAGAATCGAAATAAGGTTGAAAGAACACGAGCGAGCCTTTAGATTAAAACATAATAGTTCTACCTATGCTAACCATCTTTTAGAAGAGAATCACACTTTTGGCGAGGATGTACTTTCAGTAATCCATTTTGCCGAAAAAGGTCGTAAAATGGATTTACTGGAAGCACTAGAAATACACAAGGCCCGAATTAATCCCGGAATTTCCCTTCTTAATGACCAGGTTGACCTAATGTACACCCCTCTCTTCGAAGCCGTATAAATAGTTTTTAACGTGTAATTTGTATTTACTTTAGTTTGAGAATGACTACTAGATAGTCGAAACTAGTCACACAATTAAATGTAACATCCAGTGGTTAAACAAAGTAAAAAGTGTTTTATTTACAAGTGTATTTAAGATGTACCACAAAGTGAACGCCTACAACACCAAACTATTGTGTGAGATATTTACAAATAAAATGTTACACTCGTCAAAAAAAAAAAATGAAATACAACTATTCAATTTTTGCATAACATCTTTACAAGACATCATCAAGATTAACAAAATAATTTCCATGTTATGATTTTTATAACCTATTCATATACAATGACGTATAAAAGACGTCAATTATTTTAATACGTAAAAGTTAATTATGATGTGTGTGGTTTTTCAAAATCGAAACAATAATTTATTGTTATAAGTAAATACATGTTTATGATACAGCGAATTTTTCATTTAGTTATACAAATCTCGACTTTTCTCTGTAAATTTTCAGGCAATCGTTGTTTTTGTAACAGTTTTCAATTTGAAGCGTTGTTAATGTTTCTAATCCTTGATTAGGCATCAAGTAAAATTTCGAGTTTAAAAAAGCCTGAAAATTTGGATTGTTCGCTACGCGACCAATCCAAGGCGACAGGCGTATAAATCACCGCAATGCCGTGAAGTTCAATATATATATACAAATTTTTATACATATTCCAATTACGTGTTGTAGATTTTTAAATATTCGTTGTTTTCTTAAAAGAGGTCAATTTGAAGTTTAAACGAGTGTTTTCCACTCCCTGGTTAAGCATGAAGTAAAATTTCTAGTTTAGACAAGTCTGAAAATTTGGTATGATCGCGCAGCGCGAAGCGCTACGCGGCCAAACTAAATTTTCAGGCTTTTCTAAACTCGAAATTATACTTCATGCGCCACGTGTATTAAACACTGAACGCACTGAAATATTGTGAGCAAGTAAACTTCGCTTAAAACCAGTGTCTTATGGCGCATGAAGTAAAATTTCGAGTTACGAAAAGCCTGAAAATTTGGTTTGGTCTCTCCGCGCTTCTCGCTGCGCGACCAAACCAAAGTTTCAGGCCTTTCTAAACTCGAAATGTTACTTCATGTTTAGCCTGGAAGTGGAAAACGCTTGTTTAAACTTCAAATTGACCTCTTTTAAGAAAACAACGAATATTTAAAAATCCACAACACGTAATTGGGATATGTATAAAAAAATTAACCACATAATCCACATCAACGACTCCCAGGACATCTCTGTCCAATTCCACTATATGTTAAACATTAAAATAAAACACCAATAATTAACATTTTTTAAGATTTTAAAAAGGCAATTTACTCACACAGGCAAAATTACAAATATTACGCCACTTTTGTCTAGAATAGATTATTGCAATACTGTAACATATTTTGTTTCTGACTGTCAAAAACTTCAAGTGTCATAATTGTATCGAAATGTTACTTCAGGTAACAGGCGAATAAACCTAAATGTCATGAAGTTCAAAATAAAGTCTAGAGCAATTTGTTTTGGAATATGTGAAAGTATACTTACAAGAAAAAATCGCTACATATTTCTTAAATGTAATTTTAAATAAGGAAACATCAAAGTTTTAATGACACGTTTTTTCATGCAGTGTCAAGCTATAAAATTGTATTTTATGTAGATATTATAGGGATCTTTTTTCTTCGTCCATTTCTATAGAAATAAATTACTAATGCTTGTTTGCATCCAAGACGAATAACTTAATTAGTGATTAGTACTTCTTACTAACACAAACATTTAATATGAAAACTGTGTACACAATCGCATATTGATGAAGAACACATGTTAAGGATATCTTAAAAGTTTATAAGATTCCTTTATTCTAGAATATTGACTTAATCAGAGGTTTAATCATTAGTAAGGTCAACAGCACTCCGCCAACAGCACGTGTGTTGTGCTCCGCTTTAAAGTGATGTTTCTTGTGGAATTTTCTTTATGAAATTGTTCATCTTTGGTGAGGTTGATATCTATATTGTTGTGCGTTGTTATATGCAGTTTTTATATTATTTAATTTTTAATAACCTTATTTAAATTCATTTATGTATAATTGCCGTGTATTGTGAACTAGCCAAATTCTCTACGTTATTTTTTCTGTGGCAAGGTCGTTTCCTTTATCGGAGACGAGCTCGACTCATACAGAACAAAAAAGAACACAGTTCAATGCACTCAATTATTTTAATAATTTTAATAATTTAATTGAAATGAGTCTTTGATAATTAATAATTACATCCTGCATAATCCTACTGTTGTCATTATATGTCATAACCGTGGTTTTCTTGTGTTGTCTTACGTTAGTCACTGCGAAAGACCGTGCAGTGTGAAAAGTTACCCAGTTTTTCCAATTCATAAGCACTTATTATTTTCACTATTGATTACTACTCAAAATGTCTAAACCGAATAATTTAAAATCAGCAATAAAATGTGAAGGCGGCTGTGGGAATACTGTCGTTAATCCAGTGTCGTGCCCCACTTGTGGAAAATCTGGACATCCTAGTTGTATCGAACGACATAACTGTACCACTCTTTCGGATTTATTGACCGCAGTACAGCAATTACAAGGCTCTGTAGACAAGCTATCTAAAGACAGTGATGAACTTCGGATGGAAAACATAGAACTCAAAAAGGTTCTATTATCTATGGACGATATTCGCCAAAAAAATGTTGAATTAACAACTGCACTGAAAGAACTTTCTGAAAAATTTATGAAATTTGAATGTACGTTTAATTCTAAACGAAATTCAAAATCATCCACGACTTTCGAACAATCAACTGCTGTACTTACCGGTAAAATAATCCAGGAAATGGCTGAACGGGAGAATAGAAAAAATAACTTAGTGATATTTGGTCTGCCTGAAGGGAATTTTAAGACGTTGCAGGAACAGATTGATGCTGATGTACGTGCAACACATCAAATACTAGCCATTGTAGAAGTATCGCACAATACTATCAAACCATTCAGGATCAGCAAATTTGATGCCACTAACTTAAACAGAAAGCGTCCTTTGAAAGTGAATCTTAATAGTGCCTTGCATGTATCTGCAACAATTAAAAACTATTCCAAACTTAAATGTAATGAAACTTTCAAGTCAATAAGCATATCAAGAGATCAAACAGAACTGCAAACTGAACTCTATCGAGAGGTAAAAAGTGAACTCGTGCGAAGAAAAGAAGCTGGTGAAACTAACATTCGTAATAAATATATTCGAAATATTCCAAATATTATCAACAAGGATTCTGAACAATCGGAAAACTAAATATGCCCGGAAGTCAACGTTTGAGCTTATACTACCAGCATGTTCGCGGAATTAGGTCTAAAACTTACTTATTTTATGCAAGTTCATGTAATTCTTGTTTTGATATTATATTCTTAAGCGAAACTTTGTTAAAGGACTCAGTTAATGACTCAGAATTATTTAATGCAAATTATAATATTGTACGACACGACCGCAATTTTTCTCTTACGCATAGAACTACTGGGGGTGGAGTATTAATGGCTTTTGTCAAAAATATTTTCTTTGAAAGAATTGATACCAGTAATATCGAAGCATCGGTACCATTAATTGATTTCATTGCATGCAAGTGTAATATTAACTCATTTCATTTTTACACAATCGCTGTATACATACCTCCTGATGTGACAACTGATGTGTTAGACACTTTTTTTAAGCCTTAGAGCTGCTAATTCTTGATAAGCCAGTGTTGATTATTGGCGATTTTAATCTACATAGTTTTGATGGAGAACATAATGTAAATGATTCTAAGACTCAATCCCTTACCAACTTCATAAATATTTTACACTTGCAGCAATTTAATAAAATTAGAAATAACAACAATAGACTTCTCGACTTAGTATTAAGTAACTTTGATTGTAAAATACACGTGGAACATGATAGCCTCCCTTTTGTTGCTGAAGACTCACATCATCCCGCATTGTTTATGAATATGCAACTTAAAACAAGTAATAAACAGCCTCGCAGCTCTTATGGACGACCGGCCACTGCTTTGAAGAAATATGTCATAATTAAATTCAGATTGAACTTTTATATAAATTCATCTTTATTGTAAAATTAATAAGCACTTCAAGTGAAAATTGATCATCACTTTCTTTTCATTATTCGGAATTTAATAACAGAGCAAATTAAAGCGGGCTGCGTGCCCCCTTAAACCGTGCGCGATCGGCCATTAAAGAAATTTAATTAAGCCCCTCAATTGCGCTAAATTAATATTCCCCGCGGGGTGCGAAACTGCGCGGGGGGCTCACAGGCATAAATAATAAACCCTAATAATTTATCACTTATATAACACTCCCCCCTCTCTCACTCCCTCCCCTTTATTATATCCCTCGCCAACCTTCTTGTAATTCGACATCGATATCGAAAAAAAAAATGGCTGATTAATTATTGAAAAACCGGGGTTTAATTATTGAAAAAGCCTTTCCGGTTGAATAATGTTAATATGTATAATGTGCGCTTGTATGTCTGTGTGTTTGTGTGCGTATTCGGATGTGCATAATTCATCCGGGGCCAACGTCAATATTTGCATTTAATATCGAGAAAATTGTGATTTATATTTGCAAATTCGTAATGTAATGCCTAATTTTGAATTATTGATGCAGTTTTATTTTGTTAAATGGGCTTGTGCGTTGTAAAGTGATTATGATATTCTGTTTTAATTACTCAAATTGCTTTTTATAATCGCTGTTTAAAATTTATGTACAATTCCTATGGAGGTTATAAATAAAATTGATTGATATTGAGCTTGATTTTTTCATTTTAACATTTTAAAAATATACACAAGGGTCAATTGCATTAATGTTTTACAAAGCGTTTAGTGAGAAATTAGTTTAAGAGTTAAAAGAGTCATTATGACAAAATTGTATTGAATAAATAACCAGGGCCGGCTCAAGATAGAAAGCAACGAATGTTTGGACTGCCCAGCGTCAAGGGGTGCCATGATTCGTAATATATTACCTCATGAGAGTAGATAGGATTTCTAGAGATTAATTTTTGTTGTCTTTAGAAAACTCGCTTGAAGTGATTTAAACGCAAACCGATTTTCATCACTCAAACTTAAATTAGCTTAAAAGTGATGTACCTCGAATTTTTTTTAGTTGAACGCTTAAAGTAGAAATTTTTTTACATCATTTTTATGATGATTGCAAACATAAGTAAGTAATTATGGAAATACATGTTTCCATAAGATAAAAAATAATCGACCGTTTATAAAATAAAATTGATCGAAAAATCGATATTTTTGTTTTGTCGATTTTCACCAAAAATACATATTTTTTTAAATCTCCAAAATTGCACAGTTTAATTAACCAAAAAAGTAACGAATCCAACAAAAACTAAAATTAACCGCGTTGACTTAAGTACACTTTTTAAGCTTTAACATTTTTTTAGAACTAGTAAAGTCAACACATTACCCTTTTACCGTGACTTCACAAAAACAAAATTCAGTATCATAAACGCATGTTGTTTGATTTTACTTGACAAATCTGTCAGTGTGCAATCAAATTATTTCCAAAGAAGGAACGACAAACGAGAACAAACTAAAACCTATAGAACAATAAACCTCAGTTAAATTGGATATTAACAATGTGCTTACTATTGGATTAATCACAATATTCAAGAAATTATACGTTTACAATCACAACCAATCTCTCTTGATTTTGCGATAAATTGTAATCTCTATGGATTCTCTTTATTTTTAGCATTCCATTATACAAGGAATTTTTTCTTTAAATTATACATACAGGGAATTTTTCTTTCTATTATACATTACATATTTTAATGCGTATGAAGTTAGAGATATTTGTTGTTTTTTTATTAAATTCAATTCTAAGTTTTCCACTCCCAGACTAAGCTTGAAGTAAAATTTCGATTTTATAAAAGCCTGAGCGAAACGTCTAAATCTAAACTCAGGCTTTTATAAACTCGAAATTTTACCTCATGTGCCAAGCGTATTAAACACTGAATACACTAAAATATTGTGAAAAAGTGAACTTCACTTGAAATCAGCTTCTTAAACGAGTGGCGCATGATGTAAAATTTCGAGTTTAGAAAAGCCTTAGTTTGGATTTGGACGCTTTGCGTCCAAATCCAAACGCTTTGGCTTTTCTAAACTCGAAATTTTAATTCATGCTTAGTCTGGGAGTGGAAGACACTCGTTTCGAGATTAAACAAAAATTATGTAATGATATTTTACATAGAGTTAGGTAAAATATATGCAGAGAATTTTTTCTTAAATATACATATGCATAAGTTTTTTTTTAGGTTCAATTTGAATCTTTAAACGAGTGTTTTCCACTCCCAGACTAAGCATGAAGTAAAATTTCGAGTTTAGAAAAGCCTGAGCCTTTGAATTTGGACACGTAGCGTCCAAATCCAAACTCAGGCTTTTCTAAACTCGAAATTTCACTTCATGCGCCGCGCGTATGCAACACTAAAATATTTTGAAGTTACAAATATACTGCTAAATTAGTATTAAAATAACAGCTACAGCAGGATTAAAAATATTCTGCTAGACAAGAATATTTTGAATTTTACAATATTTTAAAGTTTTATACGAGAGGCGCATAATGTAAAATTTCGAGTTTAGAAAAGCTAGAAAATTTGGTTTGGTCGCGTAGCGAAGCGGAGCGACCAAACCAAATATTCTGGCTTTTCTAACCTCGAAATTGTACTTCATACGTCACGCGTATAAAACAATGAAATATTGTGAAGTACAAAATATATTGCCAATGCAGTACGCTAAAGCGGTATATTTTGTACTTCTCAATATTTCAGTATTTTATACGCGTGACGCATAAATTAAAATGTTGAGTTTAGTAAAGCCTTAACTTTTACTTCATGCTTAATCAAGGAGTTGAAACACTCGTTAGAAGCTTGAAATTTAACGCTTTTTAACCAACCCTAAAAATGTACAACGTAGGCATCAAGTATGGAGTAAACTTAAAAGAAACATTCCCTGTATGATTTAGTACAAAAAAAATGTTACCGAAATACGAGTAAAAATCAGCAAGTGGAAAATTTTGAAGAGCATAATTTACGATATATCTGTAAATCGATAAACCTGTTCTACGATTTTATAATCCCTAGTATCACCAAATGACAATTGAGATCCCAGTTGGAGATTATTAAAATTATTTGACGGTGTATAAAACTTAAATTAAAAAAAAATCGTTTAATTTAATTGATTTATTTCACTTTTTCATTTGATATTATTGAAATCAAATAAAAATCGTAATTTTATATGTAACCACTTCAACATTATTCACTGCTTTTTATAATCTAATATTCTGTGAGTGATGCTAAAAAAAAATTTGGCAAAGGGTTGCAAACGAGCAAGAAAAAATAGCAAGTTCGAGGAGCGTGTCACGTTTGTGTTGTTAAGGCAGTTAGTTTATGGATTTATGGCGTTATAAAATGTTACTACCGCAACTTTTAAGGTCAAAAAGTTAATCCAAGAACGGAACACTTAAAACGCTATAAAATATTAATGTCTATATGTGTTCTCAGTAAATACGGAAATTTTCATTGTTATTGATTTTCGTTTAAATCGTTAAATAGCAATACGTCTTTTAACATCTTCAAATTATTATGATATTTTGTTTTCGTTTTATACTAATTATATTTAGATAATTAACTATTTATTTAGCGTCAATAAGAACACTATTTTATAATTACAATACAATATAATAAACAACAAAAATAAGTTTGTATTATTAAAACAACACATGCAAAATACGCAGAGTGGGTCAGTATTCGAGTACTTTTGTATTTTGAGTAAAAAGTACAAAAGTATTTGATTACAAATGCACTTGATTACAAATTTACTCAAAATTTTGAGTAAATTTGTAATCAAGTACAAATTACTCAAAATAAATGAATACAAATGTACTTGAGTATTAATGTAATTTAAGTACAAATTATGAATACAGATTTGTAGTATAATGTACATAAAACGTCTAACTTTTGTTTAGATAGGATTAAATTTGGTAAATTAAAATTAATCTATTCTTTTTCATCGGTGGCAGTGTATGGTTAAATTTACAATCCCTATATAATTTACCAACTTTTTTAATTATTATTTTGTATCTATCGTTCGAGTTAGATGACAGTCACTTAACCTAACCTAACATTAGTGACTGTACTCACACTAATCATAAAGTATCTAACCTAATTGAAAAATAAAATACACGGTCAACATTGCAAAAACGACAATCTCTCAAAGGCAATTTACATCAATGCAATTTAAATGAGTATTGCCGTTTTACTTGAAAAATTGCAATTCATGTTTATTAGAAATAAACAAAAAGAAGAAAATTAATCAAGTCAATATTGGCACCTTAAGTCACAAATTATATTTTACGTCAAAAATTGCAATTGACGTACATTACAAATAAACAGAAAGAAAAAGGCAAATCAAGTCAATTTTGACACTTAAAAAAAACATTACAAGTTTAGTAAAACAAAAAAGATGAATTAAGTCAATATTGGCCCTTTGTGTCAAAAGTGTTCAATATTGACTCATATTTTTCTCTTCGTAAATTTGCAATAAACTTAAATGGCAATTTTTGACGTCAAATGTAACTTTTGACATAATATTAATAGTGGTTTCATTTATATTTTTCATTTCATGAAACTTTAATTACAATTTTTGGCGTAAAATGTTACTTTTGAGATAATATTTCAATATCCATTCAAAATTCATTGATGTAAAAATACCTTTGAGACGTTGTCTGTTTCTCAATTTCGACCCCTTAAAAGAATATATTTATTTCATTTATCCAACAAATTAAATTCTATGTACAAAATGTTACCCTGTATAATACATATTTCGTACTAAAAATATGTATTCATAATTTTTACTCAAAACACATTAATACTCAAGTACATTTGTATTCATTTATTTTGAGTAAATTTGTATTCGATTCCAAATTTACTGAAAATTTTGAGTAAATTTGTAATCAAGTACATTTGTAATCAAGTATTTTATTCAAAATACAAAACTACTCAAATACTGCCCCACTCTGAGAATACGTACGCTGATTTTCGAATATTTTTTCATTTAATTTTTGTATTTATATAACTTCATAAAAAAATATGCATTTTATATTTTAATACAATAATAACTTAATTAAACATATATAAAAATAAATAATTAATTATAACAAGTACGCAGAAATGTAAACTATTTCGTTGAAAAAAATGTAATGAAGACATAACTTTTTACTATTTCACAATTAAAAGAACTATATGAAAACGTATGCGCCCGGCGCATCCACCATAATTGCGCCCTCGTTGTTTCTCGTATTTCACTGCTGCACATTAAAAAATTTCATCAACTTTTTTTTATTCAGAGTTTACAGCAAGTATACTAATTGAAAATAATAAAATGTGTAATTTAATTTTTAGGTTAAAACCTTATTAAATACTGTTCTTTTCAGAATTATCAAAGAAACTATTTATTAATTTAGTGAAAATAACGTCTTGGATTATATCCTTCTTTATTAATTAATAATTAATATATTTTACATACTTAGTAAGAAAAAACTCCATAACTTATAAGAAACTGTTTCAATAATCAAACAATTAAGGCTATATAAGGAATATGTGTTATTAGAATTAAACTGATAAATATTTTTTAAAGGCATGATTTATACGTACATATCGCAATTGGAGATTAAAGATTATATTACGAGGGGTGATCAAAAACTAAGACTACACTGCCTGCAACGAAACGTGTACATTTTATTTTATAAAACCAATACAGCCAACTGATCGTAGGTACATTAGGTTATTTTTCGACATTGTCTCCATATCGGTTTAGGTACTTGTCGCTTCATGGGATAAGGTTGAATATTCCTTCCTGTTCAGCCACGTTGTGGCGAAGTGTTTCACCTTCTCGTCTGAAGCGAATCGTCGGCTCCTTAGAACCGCATTCAAGTGGGGAAAGAGATGACGGTCGCTTGGAGCGAGGTCCGGGTTGCAGGGAAGGTGGTCGATGATCCTAGTCGGTGACCTTTTTCTACCGGGCGCAAATTGTCGACAACATTCTTCGACATGCTGAGGAGACATTACTTTCTCCATAAACCTCTACCAGCTGCCGATGAATTCCAGCCGCGTAAAATGTTTCGCCCACAGAAATCGAATTCTTGAGGGGAATACTTCACGAGACCAGTTCTACAAACTCGTCGCCATTTCTGTTAACCTTCACCTAGCACTGTAAGCCACAGGGAGCTGAAACTTTACAGTTAGTGACTGCGTATATTAGATGTACCGTACACTACTACTTTCTATAGAGCAAACAAAACTTCAGCAATACTTTTTGATCACCCCTCGTAAATTGGGAAAATTATAACTTTGAACGCTTAAAGAGCATGGTCAATTATTCCTATTTAATTTTATTCATTTTATTTTTTATTATCAAAAACTTGATTTCATTAAGTTATTAAAAGAGTGAGAGATTTGGACATTGTGTAACTCTGAATTCAATACATTATTGAATCCTTGATGCGTCCACTTCCTAGTACATCTTCAATACGATACTAAAGAAAATACTCATTTTGATTTCGCTTGCGTTTTATTCTTAACTAGTGTAAAGCAAGTGTAGAAAAATACATCTTGTTCTTATTTGAAGTCAATAGATTCAATACCATTGATCTACCTGATAAGGCCACAGTGTGGTGAAACAATTGTAGTACAATAAATATAATTTTGAAACCTAAACAAATTTAGTGTTTTATTAAAGCGATATTTTCAATTTTTACAGCCGGTTTAAAGTTTATCAACTTAACAAACCCATCTTTTCTCACATTTTTTTATTAGAAAAAAAAATGAAATATTTTGATAATTCTGTCAATTTGTGTCATTTTTATCTTATAGAATACTGCAAACAAAATATACCTAATTTAACAGATTAACAGCCGAGCAATTACAGAGTTAACTCTAAAAATTGATTTTAGGTAAAATTCTGCATTTATTTTTATGATTTTTATGAATGACTTATTGTATTACATACTGTAAATGTTTCTTATAAATATACATACTATACACGGAGGAAATTTTCAGGCATTTGTCGATTTTTATATAAAAACGTGCAATATGAAGTTTAGAAGAAGTGATTCCACTCCCAGACTGAGCATGAAGTAAAATTACGAGTTTAGAAAAGCCTTAAAATTTGTTTTTTTCAGGCTTATCTAAACTCGAAATTTTACTTCATGCGTCACACGTATAAAACACTAAAATGTTGTGAAGTTGGAAATACACTGACATTTTTTTTTTTTATGAGGAATAATCGAAATATGAAAATAAGAAAATATTTACTTTTTTCTTTATACATTTATAAGTTAGATCAAATAATATAATATATAGAATGAACTTATGTAATAATTTAAATAACAACGAATTAATAATGTTGCGCGTTTTCTAGTTCAGAAAAGCCCGAAAATTTAGCCAAGCGTAACGTCCAAATCCAAATTTTCGAGCTTTCCTAAACTACGTTTAATATGTAGATTTGAATCAATAATAATTCTATATTATGTATAATTTAAATCAGCTGTAGTTTTGCAAATAATAAATTTGATCTCAGTTTATTTAACCTATTATCTTTAAATGAGCTCCTGAACAAGATGTGCATTTTTTACACCTATTCTACATTACCCCTATTTATAAGTTTAGTGTTTACTTTAATAAAGTGGATTATTATTCAAACCATTCAATTATTAAAACAGTGAACGATTAGCAAATATTTAATGCTAGTAAAGTGCTGTTATACGTAATAATAAAACACTTTTAACTTTGTTAGAATAACACTTATGTTATTGTGACTGCAGTTTTGGAAAATTGACATTATGAAACATGAATTTGTATTTTATAATTCCAAGTAAATAAATAAAAGTGTTATACAAACACTCCGCCATTTATTAAAATACATCGCTATTGATAAATTTCATGCGTACGATAGAGACAAAATTATTTCCTTTCAACGTTTTAATCTCTAATCTTTGAATAAAAAATAATAAATTGTTAAAAATTAAATTTATAAAAAAACTAATTTGTGTTTAGTATTCCGGCACCGGATACCCACAGACGCGTTTCATACTTCAAGGTCCTCGTCAGTGTGGTCCCGACCCAGTGCTGAGGAATGTTAACTATTTCTGACTATATCAAGCCAATATGTAAATACTATTAAAAAAATCGATAGCTATTAAATTTATAGTTGTTTATTTGTAACAAGTGTCTACAAACTGTCGGCACCCCAGTTGGTTCTAACTTCAAAAACATACGTCGTAATTAAACTCAGCACAGTGACACTACGCAATGACATATAATTAAATGTATTTAACGTTTCCAAGATTCACCGTTTCGTATGGCATAATCTAAGATATGTAGTTTGTTTTTCAAAGCAACCGAGATGCCGACAGTTCATAGACACTCGTTATATTTGTATTTTAGATTTTTTATGAAAAATTAAGTTCGTTAAATAAACTAAATCATTAAAATATATAAGTGTGAATACGTTTGATGCGTTCTTAATGTAGGTATACGTTGTTTTAGTTGTATAAAGTAAATGTCCTTTTTTGTTTCAGGAAATAGAAGCTACAATGTAACCTCAGCAATAATTCCAGCTATGGATGTCCGATGGTCCTTCCTCTTCTTCTTCCCGAATCTCACTGTCTTCGTATTCGTCTTTGTGGCACTGTTTCAACACACGACAACGTTCAAACAACAAGGTATGAATATTTCACACAAAAACTATTTGAATTTAAGAAAATAATATAAAAAAAATAGTTTAAAGAGATATCGTACAATTTGAATCTAAGTTTTTATACATTTCATGAGAATGACAAAACTAGATATTTTATAACAAAAATGATCTATGTACTGTAATCTAAAATGTAGATCTATCCTAATTATTGTTGTCTAAATTTTATTTCTGGTAATTATAACACTCTAAAACAGTAATAAGCAACCCTTCTGAAACATTTTATGCGGCCCACAGTAGGGATTGTATATTTATTATTTACTTATTTTGTAATAAGGTTTCGGAAAATTTGAAATTGTAAATATTGTCAATAGTATGTAGTATCAACTAAAAAAGACTATTATTTCTTAGTTCACTTTTTATTTTTATCGTTAGATGTACATTTCGAGACACAAAGTGCTCATTATCAATAACAGTTTGTTATTGATAATGAGCACTTTGTGTCTCGAAATTTTCATCTAACGATAAAAATAACAAGTGAAGTAAGGAATAACAGTCTTTCTTAGTGTAATAATCACTTCACGTAAACTCAAAAACATACAGTTAGTATGTAGTATGTAAGCATTGCAAAAAAGAACATTCATGTATTCTTTAACCAGCATTTTATGTTTCAAATATTATATTAATGTATTTTGTTCAAATGAATTCAAATCATAATTCGTGCTTGATTCTGTGTTGTTTTAAAAATATTAAAATATATTGGATTTTATTTCTTTTAAGTACACCCTAGGCAAATTTCTCGAGTCGATCCAATTTTGAAAAAAATGGTTAGATGAATGTAACATTTCGAGTTAACAAATGCCTGAAAATTAAGATTTGCCAAAAATCGAAATTTTATGGAAAAAAACTTTAAAATAATCATGTTTTACTATTCAGTAGATAAAACTAAGTTATTCTATTTCAATTTGCAATTATGAGACATAAAAAGTGATTTTTTATTTTATATCTCCCAGCAAACCAAATTATATAATATATACATAATATTTATGTGATATCTTAGAATTTTATATAATATCTGGAGATAATCGAGAGCAAATATGTAGATAAATATATACAGAGAGTTTATGTAACACCGAACATGCTAGAATGTACTCAATGTAAATTTTCCTATGTTCGATATGTACAGGGACGCATCAAAGCATTGAGTACGATGTCATTGGCTACGATTTCTAATGGTAATATAGTCAACCCAATGTACACTCTTTCCGTCAAAACTAAATTAAATTTGTCAATTATTATATCAACCACAATACAGTGTGGTCAACAATGATTGTAGACGAGTTAAATTTCCCGCCAAAAAATGTTGATTATAATTTGCATATGAGAGAAAACAAAAATTTCAATTTTTTTTTCAAATAAATATAAGATTGCACTTATGCAGATGTAGTAACCATTAAACATTAATTTATATTGCAATAAAATGCATTATTAGGTAAAATTTTAAAACGTTTACATGATTCGAAGCTGCAGTCGGAGTTGGTCTAGGATTATCAAAAAATAGAGGAGTCGGAGACGGAGTTGGAGTTCAATATTTCTTTAGCGACTTTGTGGCCTTGGTCAGAATGTAGCTGAGAGGTCTAACTGACATTTGAAACTCAATCTTTTAACTTTAATAAATTAATAAATAACATATTTCTGATTTTCAACTTTTTGTATTTATTTTCACTAAAATTGTTTTGCTACGCTGTAGCTTCTTCAGGTGAAGAATGTTAATGATGTTATTTACAGACAAATTTACATTATATATACACAGTTTTATGACATGGGGATGGAGCGAGGATCTTTTCTCAGGTTTTCCATAAGGTTTAATTTTCTTCCTTTGTTGACAATTGTTGCAATGGTAGTGTTCTTCTTTTAAATGGTTAGCATATGTTGAGGTGTCTTTATCAGTTAGGAATGCTTTATGGTGTTCATTAATTCGTTCCTCAAATGCTCATCCTGTTTGTCGAATATATATCTTGGGGCAATCACCACAAATTAACTAATACACTCCACAGCGTTGAACTCTTTCAGTTTTGTCTTTATTGTTTTTTATTAATCACTCTTTTAAAATAAGTTGGCCATAAAAAATTTAAAATTATTAATTTTGATCAAAAATCGATGCTAGTAACAAAAATATGTTTCTTACAAAAGTTACTTATTTTTTAAAGACCTTTTCAATGATACCACTTTTGGCCTATGGTGCCATTTAAAAATTTTAAGTTATTGACATTTTTAAGCAAACTCTTAGGGATGCCAACCTTTTTGCGAAATAACAATATAATAATTCGATTCTTTAATGCGGCTTTTGTCATACATTTTGTTGTACTAACTCTCTAGAACTAGCCGTTTTCTCAAAAAAAGGCTGATACGGGTAGTCTGGTCTCTAATATATAAAAAAAAATGTTATAGAATGTATACGTATCATATACATAAATGTTCAATAACATATCTATATCAATATAGTTCTTATGTAATATGTCTATAAGATTTCGAAATTAATTTATATAATATACTTTTAACTTCGTGATTTACTTTAATATCTGTGGCATCCGTAAATAAATCAAGTGTAATTTTGAGTTATGTATGTCAGACATTCGTTGTTTTACTAAAAACATTTAATTTGAAGCCCTTTATCGAGTGTTTTCAATCGTAGATTAAGCATGAAGTAAAATTTCAAGTTTAGAAATGCCTGAACGTTTCAGGCTTTTGTAAACTTGAAATTTGACATCATGCGCCACGCGTATAAAACACTGAACTGTGGTGAAGTTTAAAATAGACTTCTATATATAATTAAATTCAATTCTAGTCAGATTCTAGTCTCTTGTTTAAATTGTAAGAAGCATCATATAAAATGCAACTATACCAGAAATATTACACCACTTAAAAAGTGTAACGTTTTAATATTTTTTTCAATATATTTGAATATTCTTTTTAAATTTGCAGAAAATATAAATATTATACATATTATTTATGCGCCACGCGTACAGAACAACAATTTAAAGTTAAGTTAGAAATTCACTGGTTAGGTTTGACCATATGTTTATTAGTTTTACAAATGTTCATATGGAATATGTAAAAGTATACTTAAATGATAAAAACCCTGTATAATATTCTAAATGTAATATAGACATAATAATGATTATGTATATCTCATGTAATAAAATGTATATAAATTATATTACATAAAATATACACGTATATTACACAGGGTGTTCATTATGTATGTAATATATAAAAAACTACTTGTCGGATCAACATGAAATTTGGAATGTAAATTTAGTTAAGTTAAATCTGTTGATAATTTTTGCAAATGTTTATCTGTCTCACTTTTTAAGATAGAGCGCCAACTTGATTTTTTTTAAATAGCACTACTAATTAAAATTATCATTATTCGAAAGCTTATTTTTTTCTGAATTCTAGAGTATTATTACTTGTATCAAAACATTGTCTAATAAGCCTTGCACTTGTCAGTACATGATTGAAGCTTAAATATTAATAATACATAATTTAATATTCATAACTACGTCAGGGATGATATCACAAAATGTATGTATGGGTCGATAATAATAAAATAGTCAAACAGATACAAAAACAAGAAAGTCACAAAGTTGTCAGATAAAATTCAATAAAATGCATTACCAACTAAAATGGTTACAGACAATATATATAATAAATAAATTTAAAAAGCACATCTATATTAAAATGAGAATATCACAGAATACGCCAAAGATAAACTGACGTGTGACAACAAAAATTATACCTAAAATGTGAAATATAGTCTTATCTAATGAAATTACAGAACAAACACAGAATAAAAATTTTATATATAATAAGTCATGTAAATAAATAGTAATATAATATCTAAAATAATGTAAAACAAGTGTTAAAATATTAAATCTCATGTTATAAAATTAAAATTCATGTATTTGTCCCAATTAGTTTAAATATCTTGAAATTTTTCGGATATGCTTGGATATAATCATGTTTGTTTATCCAATAAAGAAAACAAAAATATTCTATTAAAATTTGTATTTATGAGATAGCAGATCAATTATGTGACCTTCTTTGATTTTTAGACTTTTATTTAAAAAATTACCGAAAATACCTTTTAATTGAAATAATGACCATCCCAAAATTTATTCTGAAATAATAATTTCTTTATCATACAATAAAGCAAAATTAAATTCTCTGTTCAAATTTGCAATTATATGACAATAAAATTGATTTTTATAAGGCTTCGTAAAAGTCAAGTTAATTTTAATTTGAAATTAATCAACAGACTGAAATAATTTACTATCTGAGCCAATTATAATTTTATTTAGTTTTAATTTCTCTAGCAACAAATTTCCATTAATATGTAATAAAGTAGTTACTCTATAAGCATCTAACCATACGCTTTTTATTAATACATTCAATATGTACCTGACGAGTGTTTCCAAGTCCTTGATTAAACATAAGGTAAATATTTCGAGTTTAGAAAAGCCTGAAATTTTCACTTTATGCGCCAGATGTATACACATCAATTTAGTGAGAAGTCAAACATAAAGTGTATTATAAATAATTACAGGGTCATTCGTTTGATTTTCAACATGCATCACATAAAATTCCCCTTTTATCAAATGAAAATCCTACTTATCACGTTTATATCAACATATTTTACTATTTCTCAATTGACTTTGCCTTTTTATCAAATTGAAATCAAGTCCAATTACTATTTTTGATGCATTTCTTTCATGGGGTTAAACCATAGAGAAATTAATTTACAAGAGGGACCATTCTCATAGTATTCTGTGGAAACGCACACTAGCGCTCCCGGTGGCCAGCTGGATAAACTAATAGCACGGAACACAACCGGAAAAACCTTAAAGTAAGGTATTATTACCAGTTAGTCATATAACATATAAAGAAATTATAAATAAAATCATATTATCAAAATTACACGCATTGTTTATTATATTGTAAATAAGATTAAATTTGCTTTTGTGAAGAATTTTTGCACGATGTACACTTCTTTCTGTGCAATAAAATTAAGCACGTCGTGTAACTATTTTTTATAGTATTCTAGTTGTACAATTCTGGTCTGTGTTAATTGCCTAGCAGCAGTTTCAATAAATGATAAATCACCATAACTTGAAAATAACAACTAAGCACTTTACACTTGGACTTATATGGATTTATAAAATAACTTACATAGATTAATACACTCTTGGAAATTGATACGTATTATTAAAACTGAAACCATTTCTAAAACTTTCACTGACTTTACATTTATTCGCGAAAGGATTTGAAGTTTTCTACTTGACACTGATGTCACACATTTTGAAAACAATGTACTAAGAAAATCTAAATGATAAATCAATATTATATTGATATTATGATTATTGCTAGGTATTTATGAAGTTAAACTTTAAAGAATTGCGCTTCAAAATACTGAAATAGTCCATTTATTATATAATTTTTACAAATTTAGTTCACCCAGCTGCTCACCTAGCAGCGCTGCTAGCGCGTTTCTCGTTTTCCTATTCAATCCAACCCCCATAGGTTAAACATTGCTTTTATTGGATCTGTAAGGGGGCAGAAATACAATGGAAAAATCATTTGACAAAATGAAATTAAGTGGCATAAATTCAATGAGAAAATGATTTGATAAAAGGGGAAAGTCAATTGACAAATAGTGAAATATGTTGATATAAAACTAACATGTGAGATTTTTATTTGATAAAATGGGAATTTTTAAACAAAACATAAATCGAGCAAACGCGAGAAAAACACATGTATAAACATAACACATGTATATATTTGCTCTATTTATTCTAATTTACCAAATTACCAGTACAAAATAATTGATTAAGCATGAAGTAAATATTACGAGTTTAGAAATTCTGAAAGTGTGGAATAGCAATCAAGTATCAAAAGCATTTATACTTTTTTGTTAAAAATTCATTTAAATGAAATTAAAATAAACTAACAATTTTTCATGCCCAATTAAAATTATTTAAGCATAACTGTGAGAAACTATTTGATTGTTTGAATTTAATAATTATTACACCTCCTTTTACATACAATAACCGTCAAGTATTAAAGAGCAATAAGACTGTTTTAATTAAAATTGCAAAGTGCGCAATAATTATAGTCGTTTTAATTACACCTCAAGTTCGAAGCGTTTGATTTCTTCTTTATGAGCCAATGAAATACTCGCGAGGTATAAGGGCTGATTATTGCTCACCCTTTTGATTCCCTTTTAACGCCGGGCGACGGAATCACCTGATAAGGGCCATCTCTTCAAATTTTAACACCCGAATAAAATCCACTTAATTATCACGATAACTTCAAAAATCGTTATTAAAACGGTCTAATAACTATATTCATCAAGTAATAAACAGGATATTTAGGAGGAAATTATTGTTAATAATTTTATAGCTGTATTAAATCGTTAAAAACCTGTTTTTGTTATGAACATTTTAAATATTTTTCTAAGAGGGTTTTCTTTCCACTCCTTAGTTAAGCATGAAGTAAATATTTAAGGGTTTCCTAATCTCAAAATATTTACTTCATGAAGTTTTATAGCTAGAGTATAAATCAAGCATTAGCTAAGAACGATTATCTTTCGAAGACAGTTTTAAAATTAGGTTAAATTTCACTTTGGAGTTTGAATTTTTGTTTATTAGGTAAATTTATACTTTTTTGTCAATATGTCCTAAATTGTAATATTTATTTAAAATTTATGATTTTTGTTAAATATTGAGATACGGGGTTTTTCTTTTTTAAGTATACTTTCACATATTCCAAATAAACATTTGTAAAATTAATGAACATGCAATCAATCCTAAGCACTATATTTTTACCTTCATATTAATCAGTGTCTAATACGCGTAGCGCATGAAGTAAAATTTCGAGTTTAGAAAAGCCTGAAAATTTGGTTTGGTCGCTACGCTTCGCGAAGTGACCAAACCAAATTTTCAGGCTTTTCTAAACTCGAAATTTTACTTCATGCTTAATCTGGGATTGGAAACATTCGTTAGAGAATTCAAATTGAACGTTTTTCATATATAACAACGAATACCTGAAAATTTACATTAAAAAATCCTGATATGTATACCTAAAAGACAAATTCCCAGTATTTATCTTTTAATTTTATTGATTTCAACATTTCTCTACCAATTTTATTATTAATTTTTAATTGTAGTACCTATTTTTAATAAAAATGTAGTATTTTATATTGTGAATAGATCTAGTAATAAATATATAAATTTAATTTTATCGATTTGTACAAAAAAATTACAGGCATCGAAAAAATTATAAATACACTTTTTTCATTGAAATTGTCAATATTTACGAACGTTATTGATTGGTTAGTTTTTATGTTTTTTGCTTTTGATGACACAACAAATCTTTATTATTAGAGGATAAATAATAAATGAATACATTATTCTTTTCAATAAATAAATAAACTTAAATTACTCTTAATAACTGGCTATCGACTAGAGGTCTTTCCACTGGCTTTTGACGATTTCATTTAAAATTGATGTTTTTTGACAATTTTTAAAAAATGTATTATAATTGATTTTAATTACTTTGTTACGTATACATCTCTCGATTTTTCAATGTAAATTTTGAGACACTCTTGTGTTTATAAAAGTTTTCAATTTGAAGCTTCTAGCGAGTGTTTCCAATTCCAGATTAAGCATGAAGTAAAATTTCGAGTTTAGAAGAGCCCTAACATTTGGCTTGGTCGCTCCGCGATGTTTAATACATTTTATGTTTACTATTTACTTATATACTTATACAAATTTTGTTGTAACTCTTATATTTTACGATATTATCTTTTTTATATTTGATAATCATTTTAATAACGAGGAAATAGTAAACCTTTTTTCGTTTTATTTTTTGTCATTTGACTATTGGGGCTGCAAAAAAACATTACATTTGTTTTGTTTTTATAAAAAAGGATTCCCGGTTATAAATAACATGTATAGTCGCTTAATTTTTCGTAATTTGACTTTGGGGGGGGGGGGGAGTTACATGTATATTGTTTTTATAAAAATTATTCCCGGTTATAAATAACATGTATTGCTGTAGACTAATAAAATTAAAAATTAAATAATCTTTATTTAACGTTTTATCTATACAATGATAAAGAATAAAAATAGTCAAAAATAAAACAAAGTCCCCTAACTTTTATGCTGAGGTACATTGATCAATTAACTGTGAAAAAAAGTGTACAAGCACATAAACATCCAGGTCACGTAAATTTTCGACGCCGACGTCGACGGCTATCCATCCGACAACAAACCGACAGGTCAAAGGATCCGGCCGGGGGAAAAAAGGGCTAAAACATCGGGAAAAACAATAAGCAAGCATCGGCGAAAAAAGCCCAGGGCCCTTAATGGATATCCAGAAAAGAAAGAGGAAAAATATCGCCGCGTCTCTTTCCATTTCCCGCCACGCAAAATAAGAAAGGCATTCGTTGTGATACACACACAAAAAAGTAGAAACACAGGCGGAAACAATTGTGTATACGGGGAGCAAAAAAAAAGAATAAAAAGGAACGGTACAATCGGGAATAAAAGCTATAGCGCAAATTGAAACGCTAATTGTCACACTCGGATGACAATTATCCATCCAGACGCGAATTTTCTCAATTGCTTTTGTTTTCAGAAAGAGGAAAAAATAGGTTTTGTTTAATTGATTGGAGAATTCAGTTGAATTCAACTTTAGTTGATTAATTTCTAATAAACTCCATATTACAATATAATAATATAATTAAAAGACAAATCAATAGCAATTGATAAACTCCTTCTTTTTTTGATTTAATCGCAACTAGGACTTTTCGACCAGTTTCAGTAAATGTATGACCATGAGAACGTCATTGAGAGAATTGCTTAAAAGAAATTAGATATTCAAGTTGTTTAGGTGGACTATTGTATATTAAATTTCACATTTATTTTGATAAATTAGCTTCATTTTTACTTTCCCCCGTATGTAATACAAAGGGAAAGTATTGTTTTCGTGAAAATTTTCGAATCAAAAATTTTAGCGGAAATATCCGTTTTGAGGTCCCCTGAGTCGAATAAGACCATTTTTGAAAAATGTCTGTCTGCCTGTCTGTCTGTCCGTCTGTCTGTCTGTCTGTGTGGCTGTGTGTGTGTCTGTGTGCGCTGTACCGCAAAAACCGCTAAAGATATCGAGATGAAACTTGAAACTTAAGCTTTTTGTTACAATCGGAAGTGGTACTTTACTCTTAGCGTTTTTCAGTTTTTTCAGATTTTTTCAATAAATGTTCATCAAACAAAAAATTCTTTTAAATAAAAGTTGTAGATAATAACAAAATGAAGATGTATTGTTCACTTACTTTTTGTCATAGCACTCTTAGTTTTTGAGATATTTAATAAATAGTGTTTTTTATCTAGTCATTGATTTGTGTCAGTGTGTGTGTTGATACAATTGGAAAATGTTTTGAATAAAAGTTGTAGGTAATAAAATATTAACGATTTTTTGTATCTTCACCTTTTGTCCTAGCACTCTTAGTTTTTGAGATATTCAATAAATAATGTTTTTTATCTAGTCATTGGTTTGTGTCAGTATGTGTTGATCCAATTGAAAAATGTTTCAAATAAAAGTTGTAGTTATCAAAAAGTTGAAGACATTTTGAAAATAATAATGCTACAAATATTTTAAAAGTGATTTAATACGCAATTTACGGGGGAAAGTACTATGATGGACACATCACCATTTTTAATGATAGTATGTAAGCTCCTAACCTACATACTATCATTAAAAAATGAAGCTAATTTATAAAAATAAATGTGAAATTTAATATACGATAGATTTTTATGATTTTTCAGTGAAATATAAATATAACTTCCTATATTATTTTTCATTCATTCAAATAAGGATTATTTGTGAATTTTATAAAAACTAAAATTATAAATGCATTTAGCCTTCGTTATTTTTATTAAAGTAATAAAAAATAAATAAATATCAATTTTGTGAATTCTTAAGAATTACGATATAATTATAAATACATTTAGCTTTTTTTTCATTAATTCAACAATATTTTTGGTAAAAGTTACGATATAATTTAAAATACATTAAGCTCCTTTTTTAATAATTCAACAATATTTTTGTTAGAGGTTTGTTTTCCAGAATATTACTCAGATTAATCGTATGTATAATAGATCTTTCACATATTTTAAATTAGAACACGACATTTTTGCACGTTGCATATTTTCAATCAGCTCCAATTTGATCAACAGTTGTTCGATTTTTTATTCAAAATCGTTTCAATTTTTAAATATAACAGTGTTTCTTTAATTAAAATCAAAATGAACATGAATACATTTGAATGTACTCAAGTGCATTTCGCTCTAACTGTCCAAAAATGCGAGTTACAGTAGTCGACATTTGTTTGTTTGAACTTGACCTGACCTAACTTCAGAACTTGCCATCTAACACTAAATTGTGAATTCTTGAATTTTAGAGGCGTTGACTATGCAGCACAATTTTAATTTTGAGATGCCACTATGGAGCACTAGATGGCGTTAGCTATCGAACCCATTAATAGTTTTGAGATAACTTAGTTTGATAATGGTAATTGATGAAGTGTAATTGAAACCAGTCACAGCAGTTAAATAAAAGTGGTGTAAAAAAGTTATAGTGATAATTGAAACTAGTCTCAGCAGTAAAATAAATAAAAAAGTAAGTGGTATCAAAAAGTTAAGTGTTTTATTTATATCAAAAGTAAATTGTGAAGTTGGGTTAAGTAAGACCAAGGGTTTCAAACTACGACATGCATAAAAGTCATATTTTAAAATTTTATTACGATATTTATAAAAAATGGTTATAAAATTAATTCGATCCTAGCCCACTTGATTTTAAATAGTTGTATATATGGCCTTCGAAAAAGAAGTTTTGGGACAACTGGGATAGATCATAACCTTTCCTAGTTTGATAATTACTCCTGTAACCTAACCTTACAACATGTCATCTAATTTAAACTCTATTATAAAAAATTATGATTTTAGGTTAGATTCGATGATAACCTTAACTGACTTAACAACTTGTCATCTCACCTAAACCAACTACACTAAATTGTGAGATGATCCAACCTAACGGATGATAACCTAACGTAACTTTAAAACCTTGCATCTAATTGTACTTACTTGCACCACTCGGTTTAATGTGAAGTACTTTTTCTTCCATAATACCGTTCGTTTTTTTTATCACGCTCAGCAATAGGATCTCGTAAAATATTAAAGATACAAAAATGGTTATTAAATTAGACAAAAGTTTTCATTTGATACAAAATAAAACTACGTTAACAAATTTCAACTAACATCATTTATATAAAAAAAAATGGATGCATTTTAATTTTGTCATAACTTTGTATTTATAAAGATAGCGAGCTAACATTTGCTATGTAGCCCAAATAAATACTCAGAAACTTAACTAAATTGACACATTGACATAAGCTATAGATTAGCCTACTTTGAAATTAATTTCTCGAAAGTCGTGCCGGGGTAATGCCTGCTAAAACTAAAATTTCATTCTGCATTTTCTCGAAAACTACAAGTCGGAGATAAAAACCGTTTACGGTGTTATGAAGTGCTATGATAGTTTTTATAGATTACTACAGTTTATTTCGTAAATTTCAAGTGTCTGAGAAAAAAATATTTTTTGTATATCGCTTATTAAAGTCTCCAGGTTTTTCTCGATATTCTGGAAAACGAATGGTTGTATTAAAATACTTGGCCTACTTAAAAAATAAGGTCTTGAAAGTCGTTGGGCCAAAGTAACGTTACCCTAGCCTAAATAAAATGTCTTTTTGATTTTTTGAAAACCAGAGGTCGGGGAGGATTTTATTTTGCGGTGCCATAGATTGCTATTGGAGTGCTATAGGTTGGCCTAATTTAAAATGTAATTCTTACAAGTTGTTGGGCCTGGCTAAAGCTTAGGATAAATGACATTCGATTTTTTCGAAAACTAGAGGTCATAGAGAAAAACTGTTTGCGGTGCTATTGGGTCCTATAAGGGTGCTACAGATTGGTATACTTTATCTAATCAATTTCCAGCTCTAACATAAACATATTTTTAAATAAGTTATTTAGGTTTCGCGTGAAGTGCCTGTTGAAGTCTCCATGGCTTTTCTCGATTTTCTGGAAAAGTAAAGGTCAGAGAGAAAAACTTTTTACAGTGCTGTGAGGTGCTATGGGGGTGCTGTAGGTTAGACTTCTTTAAATTTAAAGTAAAGCAAGTAAAAAATCATAGCGTGGGTTCCGCGTCCAATGTGTGTAATTTCGAATATTTTGAGAAAAACTCAAAAATTTAAATAGATAGGAAAATCATGTTTTTATCATAAATTCAAGATCAGAGAGAAAACTTTTTACAGTGCTGTGGGGTGCTATGAGGGTGCTGTAGGTTAGACTTCTTTAAATTTAAAGTAAAGCAAGTAAAAAATCATAGCGTGGGTTCCGCGTCTAATGTGTGTAATTTCGAATATTTTGAGAAAAACTAAAAAATTTAAATAGGAAAATCATGTTTTTATCATAAATTCAAGGCTACCTCTGCTTTAATATAAGATGCAGTTCGTTGAATTCTGTCTATTCGTTTTGACGCAGTGAATTTGTTTGTTGGTGATTTAAACGGTTTTGGAGGGGTTTCTTTTTTTTCTCGAAAACTATTTGTTCTGCGCAAGTATTTTTGATGGTGCTAAAGAATGCTATAGAAATGCTATCAATTGGACTAGTTTAATTTGAATTTTGTTGGACCAGGGTAACTTTACCCTGGCCCAAGAATGACCTACCTCGATTTTCCGGAAAACGCAACGGGTGCTATAGAAACTTTTGGTAGTGCTGGTTCCAGTGTATGGAACACTTTGAGAAATAGTTTGCCGACAAAATGACTACAATGATAATTTAAATATAACATTATTTACGTAAAATACATTTTAAATCAACGATTTACAAATTCTGAATCAACAAACATTTCGGAATGGTCTAATAAAACTTCTTCGTCGTCAATTACATTTTATTTAATTTTAAAGGTTAAAAATTTTGCGCGATGTACACAGATTTGCCAGCTCTTTCTTAGGTTAACTTGTTTCTTTTAGCACTATGCAAAAAATAATACATCCGAAAAAAACGTTCAATGGATGCAGAAGAAGCTGGAAATCCTGAAATTGCCAAAACGATTTACAAATTTATTCAAAATCGGAATTGACAAACATTTTGGAATGGTCCAATTACATTTGATATTAGGTAATTTCAAATTATAACACTTTCATGTTGTTGTATTCAGTTTCCTGGCACGTGTTTCGGTCAATGACAACCATTCTCAAAGGAATTACAAAAATAACTTTCCTTTGAGAATGGTCGTCATTGACCGAAATATGTGTTAGGAAACTGAATACAACAATATGAAACTAAACAAGAGTTTGAATTTAAAATTACCTAATATTATAATTTCGTTTCATCAAGAGTGCAGTGAACAAAGTATTTACAGCAATTACATTTGATTTAATTTTAAAGATTTAGAAGTTTGGTGTATACACGATGTATATAAATTTTCCAGCTCTTTCTGAGGTTAACTTGCTTCTTTTAGCACTATACAAACAATATACATCTTAAAAGAACGGCGAATGGCCGCAGAAGAAACTGAAAATTTTAAAATTGCTAAAACCTTATCTTTAAATGCCTATTTTACCATGTAATGGAATCCTTGATTTCATAAGACTGCAATATGAACTTAATCTCACCCCGACTTCAATTATCCACTGTTCATTTATTAATCCTGTAATTAAGTCAAAAGTCTAGAATACAAGAATGTTATAAATTTGTAAGAGTTTCTTAACATGTATTTTTTTATCAACAAACGATCGTGTGAACAATTTGTAAATGCAATTGTTGTGTTTTTAATTAAGCTAATCAATTTGGGTCCAATCGGGATTTACTCTTCCAAAATCCCATTTTGATCAAAAATTATGTTCACGTAAAGCCTTCACTGCATTCGTTACTTTCCAGATATTTGCCGCACAATTTAGTGTCAAGCAAAACAAATACAAAATAATAACTTTAACGTCAAACTTTGTACATATGTGTATGTCAAGTTGAATTTGTCAACTCATATGCAATGTATCGTATGTTCAATTAAAAAAAGATCTCTAGAGTGCTATGGAAAATATTCTAGGTTGGTAACTCTGAAAATATACATTATAATTATTACGTCTGACGTTTTATATGTCATTTTCTGAAATATTTAAATAATTAACACTGATTGCTTTCTTGTATTCACTTTTTATTTTAAACTGTGACTAGGTACAATGTTTTACAAAGTAACCGCCTCCACCACAAAATATCATTTCCTGAAGGTTACACACTTAAATTTGAAAAAAGATTAAATCATGGCACTCTAGGGTTTTTTTTTATTGAACATATGATATTAGTAATAAGAATGAGAGAGATGGGTATATACAAAAGTGCTCTGTCTTTTTCTTTGCGAACGCGTTTACAAAATATGTTCGCAATGAATTCCCAATATTTGTTCGCTCTGCCTTGGCAACCAAATATTTTAAAATTTTGGTTCGCATCGCGTTTGCGTTGATTCCCAAATTTGACAACACTACTATTTTAACTACCATTTGATAACAACATCGACTATTACCTAATTAGTCACATGAATAAACTCCACAGAGAACTTTTGAGATAAAAAGTTGTCCGCATTTCTCGCCTAGTTAAATGAAATGAGATATATAATATCGATGAATATTACAAGTTTTCGTGAATGTTGTTGATTTTCTCCATTTAATTGCCAATTTTATAAAATTTATGATTCTGAAAATCAACTAAAATGACAAATTAAATAAAAATTTTGTAGTTTAGTAATTAGAGACTTAAATTAATGAAATAATTAAAATTTGTCAATACGGTTGAAAATCATATGACAGTTATTAAGTCATGAAATTGAATAAAAGTAAGCGATATTCAGAAAACTAATTACAATGATATGATCAAAAAGTAAGGGTACAAAGCCTGCAAAGAAACGTGTACATTTTGTAACCTTACTTTTTGATCACCCCTCGTACAAATAACATAATTTCAAAAAAGTTGATAAAAATTGAATATTTTAATGATTTTATCAGACATGTCTGAAAGGCATCGATGCGACCAGACATTGCAAAAAGCATCAAAATATAGAAATATATGTGATCATTTAAAAAATTATTAAACAGTGGTAGAAAATCTTGAAAACAGATACACAAATCATACGAAGTTAGAAAATAACGAGAGTAGAATAAATCTTTTCATATGCAATTGACTGAACGTTAGTGATTTGAACATTATAGCAAGTGTCTTTAAATTTTGACTTATTTCTAGGGTTTTCATCTATATTTTATGATTTGACAATTCGTATTTAAACCACGGTTGTTAAAAAGCGTGCTTTTTTCATTTTAATTAAAACAGACAGTTTTTTTTAATAAAACGGGTATTTTTATCGAAACTGCGTTTAAAACATTAACAGTTAAAAACATGTTTAACGCGTATTTGAAACACGTTTAAAACGTGTTTAAAACGTGTTTAAAACGTGTTTAAAACGTATTTAAAACGCGTTTATATCTTGTTTAAAACAGAATATACAGCGCATTTTTAAATTTGCGGGAATTCGTTGTTTAAAAGCGGTAAATTTGAGGCTTTTAACAAGTGTTATCCACTCCCAGACTAAGCATGAAGTAAAATTTCGAGTTTAGGAAAGCCTAAGAATTTGGATTGGCCGCGTAGCGAAGCGGCCACGCTTTAAAACACTGATTTACAGTGAAGTCAAAAAAATACACGCATACAACGATTATAGGCAAAATAATATACGTTAGAGTTATTGGGTTGCCTATAATCACTGTTTTAAACAATTTGTTCAGCGCAGAATTTGACTCACGTTTTATTCACATATTGGATTGCTAAAGGCTAAAGCCGTATATTTTAAACTTTGCGATATTTTACTGTTTTATACGTGTGGCGCATAAAGTAAAATTTCGAGTTTAGAAAAGCCTAATTTGGATTGGCCGCTCCGCTTCGCTACGCGGCCAATCCAAATTTTTAGGCTTTTCTAAACTCGAAATTTTACTTCATGCTTAGTCTGGGAGTGGAAAACCCTCGTCTAAAAATTCAAATTAAAATATATTTAAAAAACAACGAATGTCGTAACATTTACAGTGGATGCATATGTGTACCTGAAAGAAGAATTCGCTGTATTTAATAATCACATTTATGCACACATATTTGATATTTTTGCAGACGATTTAAAACTATTCAAATCAATTAAATCTCCTGCTGATCAGCGTCATATTCAGTGTTGTATTGATAAGCTTGTGCAATATTGCGATATTAATGATTGCTAAACATTCAAAAATGTAAATTCATTCAATTTTCACGGAGGTCTACTACAATTAATTTTAGTTATGAATTAAGCAATTCCAACTTATTGCAAGTTGAGTGCATTAACGATCTAGGAGTAATGTTTGACGCTAAACTGACATTCAATCAGCATATTGATTTAATTACTAAGAAAGCACTTAAAACCCTCGGTGTTGTATTTAGGAACGGTAATAAATTTAATTTATCAACCATTAAATTACTCTACTGCTCTTTGGTTAGATCAAAATTGGAATATGCTAGTATGGTGTGGTCTCCATACTATAGTACATATATTACTAAACTGGAAAGGGTTCAAAATAAATTTACACGATATGTTTCATTCAAATTCGGCATTCCAGATCAAAACCCAAATATTCTATTAAATAATTTAAACCTTGCTTCAATTATTTATGTTTTTTTCATAAACTTGTCTCTGGCGAGATTAATTCTATTAAGTTACTTGGTTTGGCAGAATTTAATGTAAAACCATATTTAACTAAAAGTAGAAGTAAGGATGTGTTTTTTTATTAGTAGATGCAGAAATAATTACACTTTCAATGGTCATCTTAATAGAATTATGAGATGCATTAATCATTGTAACGCAAGCGAAACTTTCGACATTTTGGGCGCTGATTTTGTTTCTTTTAAAAGGAAGTTAAAACATTTATTTTGAAATTGCGGTCATTCTATTGGCATGGTGCTATTTCTAGTTAGTTGCATAACTATTATTATTTAGTTTAATTGCATAAGTATTATTTTGTTAAAGTTTGGGGAAGTTATATATGAAAATGTGAGAAACAGGGAATCCAGAGAATATGTCTTCAGGTAATTATTGGAATGCGTAGTGAAATAAGAGACTTAAAACGGGATATGCACAGCTTACATAGCCAAGTGCATAAACTATCAAACGATCTAATTGAAAAGGATAACCTAATTAAAACAATAACAACACAAAATTTAAAGGAGACAAAAAAACATGTAAACAAACCCTCGGAGAAGATGCAAACCAACATTAACACGGAGAAGAAATCTACAAATATCACAGGAATGAAATTAGACCAAAAGAAAACAGATGGCACTAAAACAGAAAATAAAGTTGCATATAATACAATTGCCTCTCTAAATTTAAATAAAACAACATTACCATCCACCGGACCTACAGTCAGCACCCCAAATGGAGGAGAAGAAAATGAAGAGAAGGAATTAAACCCTGAAGCGGAGGAGTTCATATTAGTCAAAAGAAGAAAGAACAAAAGAAGAACAGGAACTGCTGGAAACTCAAAACGAGATATGGGTATTAAAGCCAGAAAATTACTATCACAATTCTACATCACTGGCCTTGATCCCACAGTAACACCTGAAGCCCTGCTGCAGCATGTAGAATCAATAAATATTCAAAATGCGACCTGCACAAAAATGGTATCAAAACGTCCTGAGGAATACTCTTCTTTCCAACTAATCGTGGATAAATCTCACTCCGATATCGTCAAAGACCCGGATATGTGGCCTGAAGGCGTGTATGTCAATCCTTTTTTATACCGACTTCAAAGAATTCAACAGAAGTTGAACAACTCTACCGAATAATTTTCATTAACATCCAATCAATTAGAAGTAAAATAAATCAATTAGATATCTTACTAGCAAATGACGAGAACCCTATATCAATATTCTGCGTAACTGAGCATTGGCTCACTGATAATGAAACAAACCTACTAAATTTCAAACATTTCAGTCTATCTTCTACTTTCACTAGAAAACAGGCATATGGAGGGTCACTTATACTAGTGTCCAATAATATTCTATCGGAACCTGTAATAAATAATTACTCGGTAGAAAATCATATTGAACTTTCCGCTACATTCTTGCCCGACATCAATGTAATTGTAATCAATATATATCGACCTCCTAGTGGTAATATCGATACGTTTTTTAATGGAATAAATAGTTTATTGACATCAATAGATCTTACACAAAATATTGTCGTTGGAGGTGATTTTAATATAAATTTTAAAAACAACTCCAAAGACGCTCTTGAGGTATGCAATTTCTTTATAAGTTTTGGACTACGTCCATTAGTTCACTTTAACACACGCTTTGATAACAGAATAGACAACATTTTTAGTAACTTGCACACATTAATAGTCAACCCCTTATACACAGGTTTATCAGATCATGTTGGCCTCGATGTCCAACTGAAGACTTATTCAAACCAGAATGTTCAGGTTACACGAATAACGAGACCTGTTACTGATTTGGGTAAGTTCCGGTTGTTTCATCTACTGAATGACGCCGATTGGTCATTTATAGATAAAGACTATGGCTCACTTGATGCCAAATTCGATACATTTATGGATATTTTGCATTGCGCTATAACCACATCGTTCCCCCAAAAATATCATAATGTAAATTCACGCCATTCGAATAAAATAAATATAAATATTAAAAAAATGAAAGCAACATTACAACTAGTTGATGAAGCATATCAGAAAAATAAAAGTAACCAAAATAGAGAATTACTTAACAAAACAAGAACTCAATACAAAAACTTAATTATAAATGAAACGCGCAAAATAAATAATGCTAAACTTAATGGGTCACGAAATAATCAAAAAGTAATGTGGACGATTATAAATTCATATAGACCTAGTATAACACCAAACAGCTACACACCTATTGCAAACGATTTTGCCTCACATTTTAAAAGGACTGCACCTGATACAAATAATATCGAAGATTGTACACTTAATGTTACAGATCTTATATTACCTAGTCTATCTATAAATGACAATAACTACTTCAAATTTGAATCAGTATCTAGCGCGAATGTAAGGTCTTCTATAATGACATTGAAAAATAGTCAGAGCAGGGACATCTATGAATGCACAGCCGACATACTAAAATCTGTGAAAGAAACAATAATTCCACCATTAACCCGCTTAATCAACATATCAATTCAAAAAGGAATATTTCCATCATGCCTCAAGAGAGCCATTGTCATACCAATTTATAAAAAAGGATCTAAAAACGATGTTTATAACTACAGGCCAATATCGATATTACCTACAGTTTCAAAAGTATTTGAAGATATATTAAAAAAACAAATTATTAACTTTATCAACCAATCTAATTTGCTATCCAATAGTCAATACGGTTTCAGAAATGGCTATTCCACTACAACTGCTACTTTGAACCTAGTAGAAAGATGCCTAGATGCATTTAACAGCCATGAGCTCGTACAAGCAACCTTCCTTGATTTGCAGAAAGCGTTTGACAGTATGAACCATGAAATTCTCTTAAAGAAACTATATATGTACAATTTTCACCACTCCAGCTGTGAACTAATTATAAGTTATCTAACCAATCGTATACAGCAGGTAAAATCCAAACAAGAGCTGTCAAATAAATACATTAGTAATGTAGGTGTGCCACAGGGCTCAAAGCTAGGGCCTGTGGTATTCCTACTATACATAAATGATATTTGTAAATATATTGGCGAAGATAATGTAGTATTGTTTGCTGACGATACAACGCTAGTAAATTGAGGAAGGTCGCAACCAGAACTACAGAGCGAAAACTTAAATACTCGGGAAAATGCATTGAATTGGTTCTCTGCAAATAAATTAATTTTAAATGATAATAAAACTGTAAATATTCAATTCTCCTTAAAAACAATCCCAGAAGACTTCGTAACTGAAGTAAAATTCTTAGGCTTTCATATTGATAGTAAACTAACCTGGAAAACGCATACGTCCAAAATAACATCAACTATTAATAAAAATGTATTTTTGTTACGTCGGCTTGCACCTGTAGTGAGCTATGATACTCTAAGAGCATGTTATATTTCTTTAATCGAATCATACATACGTTACGGAATTATTGTGTGGGGTCACTCGTCAGGTGCAAATGCAGTATTCTCAGCTCAACGAAAAGCAGTAAGAATTCTTTGTCAGCTGGAATATACACAAGATTGCAAAGAATATTTCAGAATATCAAATTTGCTTACACTACCGTCGTTATATATGTTGGAATGTCTCACATATATGCATGAAAACATAGATAATTATTCCACTAACCACGATATAAATAATATTAAAACAAGAAATGCAAATGCGATTCGTCCTATATATAACAGATTGAAACGCACACAAAATAGCACCCGATTTCACGCAGTAAGATTGTATAACACCCTTCCATCTAAATATAAAAATCTAACACACGCTAATTTTAAAATTGAAGTTAAATTGCTACTCTTGGATAATGCCTTCTATTCATTGGATGAATATCTTATTAAATTTAAATAAAATTATGTTTTATGTTTAAATAATTATAAGGGAAAATGTATATTTATGTATTGATTCTGACGAATGTACCTGTGGACATTAATAAAGATTATTATTATTATTATTATTATTATTATTATGATTTTTTTAATTTTTAATTCTATATAATTGATTGTATCATAAATTACGGGCGTGATTTTAGTGTAGTTGAATTATTGTTTGTTTTTAATATATTGTGAAAATTTTGGTATTTTATATTTGTGAAATGTTGATTCCGTTTAATAAAGATTATTGTTATTATTATTATTTTCTTGTAATAAAATGTTATATTTAATAATGTAATTTGAAATATCTTCAACAATTTAGCTAAAATTTAAAAATGTAAAGAAAAATTCTTAATGAAGTAGCATAAAATATAATTAGGCAAATAAAATAATTAAAAAAAAAAAAACGTTTTAAGCAAATTCAACGTTTAAAACAAGTTTAAGATTAAAATATGTCTAAAACAAAACCGTTTAAAACACGACAGCTGTTTTTTTAAACATGTTTAAAACACTGTTTTAAAACAAAGTGTTTTAAACATAACAACCCTGATTTAAACTAACATTGATGATTTTTACAAGTTTTCGTAAATTTTGTTGATTTTCTTTAAGATGTAAAATGTTTAATTAATCTCAAGATTTTTGATCATTTCACCAACTTTAGTTAAATCTTATTCAAAGATTAAATTGAAACTTATAAGCTCCATTTTCCACAAAATATTAATGATATCAATGTCAAACTACTGACACAATTATCAGTGTTAATTGATTTACAGCAATTAATTGAAATAATTTAAAAAATCTGATATTTAGAAAAATAATAAAAATATAACTAAAAGGCTAACCTTTTCGAATACCTACAACTTTTCTCAGCAAGATTTTTTATATGATCAATATTAAAGAGAAAATTTAAAAAAATTCTAAAAGTAAAGTACCACTTTCGGCTTCCGCATTTTTACTAAAAGTTGGTAGTAGTATTCGATCAACTTTTAGTAAATTGTAATAAAAGCTTAAGTTTATAGTATCATCTTAACAGCTCAATCGCTTTAGACCTTATCGTGGCGACAGAATTATAGAAGGACACAGAATTTTTAATTTTAATATTTTCGCGAAAACATTTTTTTTTCCTTTGTTCTGCATATGAGGGAAAGTAAAAAAATGGAAGGATTTGTATTCGTGATTCGAAATTTAGGATTTAATTCCTTTAATTCAGATCATATTAAATGAGAGGATTCGTATTCGTGATTCAAATTATTTTTTTATGATTCTACCCAGCTCTGTTATGCACTAATAATTTAATGAAAAAGTAGAATAAAAGCGGGTTCAAAGAAAGCAATCCAATATTGAAAAGTAGAAAGCACGAAACAGATAAACTAAGAAAATCCTTTTAGGCCCATCCACCCGATTACCTTCATATTTGCATTTTCACCCCGAGTTATGCTCGCGCCTTTATCTTCCCCCACCCTCCCATTCAAAAAAAAGGAAAAGTTTCTTCACCTTACACGCGCGCGCGGTCCCGCAATCATGCTAAATCCCTTATCCAAAGGGCTGTAAAATAAATTTTACACACACTCACTCACACGCATAAGAATAAAGAAAATATGTATCTCCTCCGCCGTTTCGCCTATTCTCTTCCCTCCTTCCTCATCCGCGGCGTGAAATATCGATCTAATTCCCGAAATATCATTACAGTGAGGGATGGGATTTATAAATCATCCGCGTGATTCCCATTCGAATCCAATCTCCTCGAGGAGAGAAGAGAAGGACTATTGCTGGTGGAATTTGCAAGGCAATTGGATTATTGTGATCGGCGAATATTTTTTCCTCCCTTTTCTTTTCCTCCCGCACAAGGATAATCCAATATTTCTGTTTTTGCACACATCAAAATCGAATAAGTTTAAGGGCGCAAATTTGAAAATAATTGTCGTTCCCTGCTGGGATGGTGTCTGATGGCGTCACGTGTGGAAAAAAAGAGGAAAATGGGGAAGGAGCGTGTTTTAATGGGTATTTCAAGATTGGAGGCTAAGGGGGGAGTAATGAGGGTTTTTTCTTCGTGAGTTTGCGAGCTGTACGTGATGTTATTTTCTTGTATGTGTGAAAAGTTTAGATAAGATTTTCCTAGACGGTAGTAATTAAATTTAACTATATTAAAAGAATAAAAAACGAAATTAAATAAAGTTTGCAGTATTCTACATGTTTGTGTAACTCAAACTTTTACTTCATACGCAACGCGTATAAGACACTGATTTCAAGTAAAGTTCACTTGTTAAGAGGGCTAATTTTTGCTGGTTGTGTTTCTAGGATACGAGATGGCGCAGAAATAGCAAAATTGTAGAAAGTAGTTTATGTATTGGTTTATGGTGCCTGCCAAATTTTATCACAACGATTAATAAAAATGATGAGTGCGGAGCGCGTTCTTTTTTGTTTACATAGCGCTGTGCGAATGAATGAATGGGTATTAAATTACAGAAAACACAAATAAACTGGATAAATATTCACGATTTTAATTTCTATCGACATACATACTACTGTATAGTGAAACCTTCACCATTAATGATTGTTTGATATTCCATATATTCTGCCTTTAAAAAAATCAGAACACCAAGTATTTATTGCACGATTTTAATAAAATTTACACAATTTGATCATGTAAACGAACTGTATCGATGATCAAAAAATCAACTTGAAAAACAAAAAAACAAATGAATAAAAATTAATAATGTGTTGGGCCTCCACGATTTCCCAAACACTCATTAACACGTCGAGGCATGCTAGAAATCAGGCTGTCAATATCGACTTGGGGTATTTCATTCCAAACTTCGATAATTTGACCTCTAAGTTCCATTACAGTGTTAGCGGGGCGCTGTAAGTTACTTATTCTAACACCTATCATATCCCAAACATGTTCTATTGGCGATAGATCTGGAGAACGAGATGGCCAAGGTAACAAATTGATTTCGGCACTATCAAAAAACTGTCTTGTAATGGCCGCTGTGTGAGGTCGAGCATTATCTTGCTGAAAAATGGGGTTCTGCAAGCCATTTACATAGGGCACTAACACTGGCCGTAAAATGTTGTCAATATATCGATCGCGTTAAGACTTGCTTCTAAAAAAACTAGAGGAGACCGACTACCATATGCTATCGCCCTCCAAACCATAACTCCCTGTGTAAGAGCCGTATGTCTTTCAACAGCAAATTGTAAAATTCTGCGTTCACCGCGTCGACGTCTCACTCTTCTGCGACCATCATGAGCCCATAAACAGAACCGAGACTCATCGCTGAAGATAATGTTATTCCATTCATGGGTCCAATGTTGTCTTTCCCTGCACCAATCAAGTCTTTCTCTGCGATGCTGCGGAGTAAGAGGTAGACACAATTGTGGACGGTAGGATCTTATACCAAAACTGCGGATTCTTCTGTAAACAGTAGCCATGGATACTCTTTGGCCATTTAGAGCCAACCAGTCATTTCCCAATGCCCGCGACGTTGTAAATCTGTCCCTTAAAGTTATAAGACGAAGAGCTCGATCTTCACGCTCAGTGGTGCTTCTAGGACGTCCTGATCCAAGTCTACGTCGATTCTCCCCAGCTTCGGACCATCTAGACCAGCAGCGTACGATCACCGATACACTACGGCCTACCCTTTCAGCAATAGCACGAACCGAAAAACCCGCTTCTCGCATTCCAATAATGCGACCCCTTTCAAATTCACTTAGATGATGATATTGTGCACGCCGACGAACACGGGGCATCTTTTTATGTTTTACAAACTGAAACGTCAAACTACTCAGAGGCTACTTGGATATTAGAAGCAATTACATTAAAAAATCAGCAGCTCTTCATAATGGTGAAATCGAGGAAAAATACCATTAAATAGTAACCAAAACAATTGATTTTTTGATCGTCGATGCAGTTCATTTACATGATCAAATTCTGTAAATTTCATTAAAATCGTCCAATAAATACTTTGTGTTCTGATTTTTTTGATTGGCAGTATAAGTATATGCAGGGCGTTTTTCTTTAAAGTATGCGTGTTCTGAATTCAGATTATTTTCTTTAAATATTTAGATATTCGTTGTTTTTTAATAAAGTTCAATTTGAAACTTTAAACGAGTGTTTTTCACTCCCAGACTAAGCATGATGTAAAATTTCGAGTTTAGAAAAGCCCCGAGACAAATTTTCTGGGCTTTTCTAAACTCGAAATTTTACTTCATGCGCCACGCTATAAAACCCTAAAATACTGTTAAATTTATGTATATTCGAACCTCACTTGAAATCAGTGTTTTATACGCATGGCGCATGAAGTAAAATTTCGAGTTTAGAAAAGCCCAGACAATTTTCACGGGGCTTTTCTAAACTTGAAATTTTACTTCTAAGCTCTGGGAGTGGAAAAAACTCGTTTGAAGCTTTAAATTGAACTCTTATAAAAAACAACGGATGTCGGAAAATGTTCAGCTTATATTGTTTACCTAAAAGAAAAATTCCCTGTATTTATATTGTAGACAAACAGTTAAATTCTGGCAACATATGCAACTACATAAGTGATTTAAATGATTACTATCAAAAATCAAATATCTTACATGACTGTCGCGTGCCGCACTCCTTAATTTCGTAAATTGCAATGAAGCACACAAAAGGAATAGATGCGAACACGAGAGGAGATCTACCCTCTAAGCTGGCTAGGCGATACTTTAAGCTGAGTAGGCTAAGCCGCCGCGCGCAAAAAAGAGAAATTATAATAACCCAATCGAACTCTAGACGCTAAGATGACTAAGTGCCTCGGTAATGAAATCGCCGAGTGCCGCACATTCAATTTGATAAATAAATGAAAAAGGATTTTTTCTGACTCATCACCTGAATCAACATATACCGACATTCCACATACCTATTCAAAACATGAATCCAGAAATGCACTTATATTAAAAGAATGTATCGGGAAATATTTTAATAATGTCTTTCTTTGTTGTAAATCAACAACATAATCAATGCATTTAATTTCACGTTTTTGGAAATTACAGTATAATTTTATGTTACTAAAATAGCACGATGCTGCCCTCTATTTATTAAAAGCATAATTAAAATTTGCATTGCTTTTATGGAAATTTCTAAGCAACGATTAATTTTAATTATCATTTATTTTCGATAAATCTATTCAATACAACATGGTTATAATAATTACTTCAATAAATTAAAGGAATATAAAGATAAAATAATGTTTTTTTATAGAAGTATTGCACGGATTTATGTGATTATTTAAGAGTGTTTCATTATTTGATTTATATATAATTTAGGAAACATGTTTTTGAAAAATAATGGTGTCAATTTATTCGCAAAGCTTTAATGTGCAGTATGTATAAGTTTCAAAGATCTATTTTTATTACTGTGGAAGATTAATCGTTGTTCATTCTTATGGTCAAATAACATGTGAATTTCCGACCTTAACAATATTTCAGTGTTTTCAGTGTGTAATACGCACGGCGCATGAAGTAAATTTTCAACTTTAGAAAAGCCTAAACTCGAAATATTACTTCATGCTTAATCTGGGAGTACAAAATGCTCGTTTAAAGCTTCAAATTAACCTTTTAAAAATCGTATGCATATGTACACTTAAGAGAAAAATTCGCTGTATTTAGTTTTAACACGTTATCTTGATCTACCTGTTTTTAATGTATTGTGTTTAATTCGAATAAACAAATATAAATATCATGCAAATTAGTGATGGAAATAATCGATATACTTATTTGTACTTAGTCGATTACTAAAATATATCAATATAATCGATTACTAAAATATATCAATATAATCGATTATTATGCGGACATTAGTATATACTAATTTAAGCGATTATTTGATCGGGTAAAACAGTATGTACTAATTTAAACGATTATCTGATCGGGTAAATTAGTAGATACTAATTTAAGAGATTATTTGATCGGGTAAAATAGTATATACTAATTTATAAAAAATTGTATCGTGTATTATCTCTGTAGACAGAACTACTAATTATTATATAGTAATATAGGGTGCGGCAAAATATACCCAGCCAAGTTTTTTTTTTTAATGAAAACTATTTATTAAAACATGTAACATTATTTATGAAAAACAACATCGAGTAAATGACCGCCACGACAAGCCGGACAATGACCAACTCTACTTTGCGCGTGTAACATAATTTTGCGCAATATTTCAACTAGAATTTACGCAATTTCTTTGATGAGTTTTAGTCTTTTAACGTCTGTGGGCTATTAATATAGACTCTACTTTTTAAGTATCCCCACAAGAAAAAAACTCGTGCCGTAAAATCAGGGTAATGAGGGGGCCACTCAATATCTCCATTTTTTGAGGGCAGCCTGGCAGGGAAAATGTCTCTAAGAGCGACCGTTGCACACGCTGTGTGGCATGTAGCTCCATCCTGCTGGAACCAGACATTTTCTATGCCAAGTTCTTCCAACTGCGGTTGCCGAAATGCTATCATTGTTCGATACCGTTCACAATTAACAGTAACTGCATTGCCCATGGCATCTTCAAAGAAGGGTCCAATGATTCGTTCCGAGCATATTGCGCACCAAACAAAGACTTTTAAATCAAACTGCATGTTCTCTTGAACATCCCCGATTATTTTGCTTGTTATTCGCTCATTATCAAATTTTGCCAAAAATTGGGTTCTGCTTCCATTAAGTTTGTAACGATGTGTGTTTATTGCAAACGTCTTTGAATATCAATTGGCCGTAGTTTGAACACGGTTTGAATTTTGTATGGATACATATGCAAATCTAAGTGTAAAATTCTACCTAAAGTCCGATCAGACAACCCTAATTGCGTCGCATGTCTTCTTGTGGAAGTTTTTTGTTCCGCCTGAACATCAGCCCGAACAAGCTCAATATTTTCATTTTAACGACCAGAACGAGGTCTTCCGATATGCTTTATGTCACTTACTGTGCCATTTTGTCCATTAGACTAAATGTCTAATTGTTTCTCCGTGTGGAGCTCTTTGACTAAGATACGTTCGCCTAAAAGCGCGTTGAGTTAAAATTATCTAAGAAGAGTTTTCAAAATACAATTTAACAATTTCTCTGCGTTCTTAAGGCGAATAACGCTTTATAATAAAATTCTGTATCTTTCTACTTTGATATAAAACTTCACTTTTGAGAGTCGTCAAGGAAATAACAAAATTATAACAATATTCCATAGCTGGTTATATTTTGCCGCACCCCATATTAATTATAACTTATTTGACGGTTGTTTTGTATTTTATTAAATAAATCATTAAATAATTAAAATTATATAAAAATTCTAATTTTCACTACTAACAAACATCACCCCCTGGGAAAAACGCTAACGAAACCACGCGCTTAAAAACAAACCCTTAAAATCACTCCCTCAAAAAAACTACACCTTAAAAGACTTTGTAAAAACTTTTATGAAAAATCATACCTACGAAAAAAAACACGTCATGAAAAACTACCCCATGTAAAAAGATTCCTGTTAAATCAGCCCCACTCCCGAAGAAACAATACCTCTAAAAATCATCCTTACGGATAACTATTTCTGAAATTCATCCCCCGAAAAATCCATTTCATAAAAATCACTCCCTGATAAAGAAAAAAACCTCGAAATACCACCTCCTCGAAATGCTATCCCCTCGAAATACCAACCCTTCGAAATACCACCCCCCCAAATACCACCTCTCGAAACTACCACCCATTCAAAACTTTGCTTCTAATAAGCACCACCCCTAAAGAAACCACCCTTAAAGAAACCACCCTTAAAGAAACCACCCCTAAAAAGACCACCCCCCAAAAATACCCCTTGCAAAAAATATTCTTGGAAAACCAGTTCCAAAAAACACCCTGATTAAAATTCTGTCGTTCGTTTTCGTTTTACAAGATCACTTTACAACGCTTGTTGTTAATTATTCATATTAACGCTCCCCCCGCCCCCCGCTCATTATATGTTTGAACTGAAAGGTTAACTACTAATCTTAAATTACTAATTTAATCGATTATTAAAATATCTCGTTTCAAAATAATCGATTATTCGCATCACTAATGCAAATAATGTTTTAAAAAAATCTCTTTCATTTATGCAAATCTACTTTAGGGTCTCATAACTTGAAGACGTGACAGATTTATATATTTTTTGTATTGAATATTAAAATATGCTTGTTTCTTAGTGGATCTTAAGAATTTTAAATAAATAAATAGGAAATCTTTGAATTACAGTGTTTAATTTGGGGGTCTTACAACTTTAATTTACGATACAATATTATCGTTTTCTGGATTCGGTAATCAAAGACAGCGCCGCAGTAAGAAAAACTTACGCCTTGGGCCAAATATCCAATTTGTGCCCTCAACTTGACAGTAAAAATTACCTTATTATCACGAGTCATAAAGTAACGGCCAATTAATGTCAACTGCTACTAATGTCAACTATCACTAATGTCAACTGTCACTATTAAGAAATGGCTGTCGACGGCGACCTATGTCCAAGTAGCTTAATCGTATACTTATTAGTCTCAGAGCTGGGACGAATCCTTGTAAAAAGGATTCGAATCACGAATCCGAATCACCTAATATGATTCGAATCACGAATACTCGAATAAAGGATTCGTAAGAGGTAAATATGATTCGAATCAAAGATTCGAATCCTGTTTTATTGAATCACGAATACAAATCCTTTAAGAATAAATTTGATTTTATAATTTTTTTAATATACCATTAATATATAAATATCGTTAACAGTTGTTCTAACAAGAATATTCAAAACCTAATTAATTATTATTAACACTGAACATCGTTGATAACAGACTAAATATCTAATTCCTCGTTACTCTGATTAAAGATGTATTTGTATGTTTCTGAACTTAACTTCAAATCAGTGTTTTGTACGCGTGGCGCATGAAGTAACATTTCGAGTTTAGAAAAGCCCGGTGAACATTTGTCGAGGGTCGCGCAGCGACCCGAGACAAATTTTCGGGCTTTACTTTTCTTTTTCTAAACTTGAAATTTTACTTCATGCTTAGTCGGGGAGTGTAAAACACTCGTTCAAATTAAAGTTTTTGAACTCTTCGAAAAACAACGAATATGTCGAGCTTTACAGAATAATGGGGATATGTATACTTAAAAACAAATTCTCTGTATAATTTCAGTTTAATATGAGTAACTTAAGTTTACCTAGGACATTTACAAAAGATTTAATTTATATAATATGTTAATTTTTATCCAAAACCATCAACCTTTAGTTGGATTTATTACAATTATTTATAAGAAAAACAAACTAGAATTGTATACATTAAGTTAGAAGTTTAAATATTAGCGTAGAGTAAATATTACATATTAATCTATACTAGTTAAAAAAATCTCGGATAAAGTCTGGACCATTTATATAAGAATTCTAACTAATTTAAACGAGAATCAATTTTGACCACTTGAAATGTAATCGACTCAAAATTCAATTAGCTTCAAATTAGTTTCATTCGCGTTTTTCTAAGTTTAAAATTGTGTTCTTGGTAGGGAACTTACAGTTCGACTTTTCTGCATTCATTTTTGGTGATTGAAAAAAAAATTAACAAATTATACTGGGCCATTAAATGAATTTATAGCTGCAGTACGCTCTGATTTTTTTGCATTTGGAGGTGTGCAAAGGCTGTGACATAATAAACTCAAATTATTTGATTTGTTGAATTAGCGCCTTTGTGTTCAAAATGTTTGATTTAGAACATGAGATTTTCTTGACTGAAAGCAATTTTAGAAATGTTACTGTTATTGTTTTTTCGAGTTAATACATTTCTTGCATTACTATTTATCAGATTCATAAAGTGCTACCCAGTACTACCACCCTAAATTAAAACTTCATGGCTATCTTGATAATAAATTTATTTGGTCGCCAGGTAGAAATACAGAACCAAAATAGCTTTATTTTATATGTCATGGGTAATTTGGATGTATTTTATTTATAGAATTTTAAAAAAACTAAAAAATGGATCGAACATTCGGCCATTTTATTGATTGTCAGATATGTTTTCCTTGTTCTTACATTTTTTAAAACATCAAAAAAAATAGTAAACAACCCCACAAATATCAACTTTGAGCGCACACTTGTTAAGCCTAAACAACATTTTCAATGAAAATTAAAGCTTACTAAATTTGTATTTATCCTGAACCTGAATTCTATTTATTGAAAAAGTGATCGATTTAAGATTGAATATAAGCTTTAAGTAATGATATACGATAAAGATTTTATAAAATCTGAACAGTTTGATTAAAACAAGTAATTTTAAAAAAAAAATTACTTCATGCGCCACGCGTATAAAATACTGAAATATTGGGAAGTTTAAAATAAACACTAGGTAGGTATTTGATGGTATGAATTAATTAACAAAAAATGGAAACTTGAAAACTTTATTTTGATAAAACATATTATTGTGATGTTAGTTTCCAAAATTGACAAAACGCAAAAATATATATTTAATGTTAAATTTATTATTTTACATTTCTGGCGTTTAACTAAGTATGACACATTTTTTCTTGGCCAATTGCGGGGTGAAAATCCTAGCTACGCCCATGTTTTATTTTATAGAAAAATATCATGATGATAATCAACATCAAACCATAGTAAAGAGACATAAAATGTTTATAATAATAATTACTTAAAATAATTAAAAGTCAAAAACAGAAATTACAGACTAATAAATCCTTCAAATACTGAGAAAAACATCATTCATTGATTTTAGTCTTTTGTCGGTTTGAAACCTACAATTAATTGATTAATGGCCATATCGATGTCTTGATTTTCTATTGCAGTAACGTATATTCCTATTTTAAACATGAAAAGTACAAGTATTATAACAGCTGATCAGTTTAAATCTCCGAGCGGTAAAACCGAGCATGCGCCTAATTGCAAAACGCTGCTAAAAGTAATGCATCCGAGTGAACGCTTTCCAACCAGAAGACGCGATATAGACTATATTCTGTTTAATAACTAGGAGGAGCGTTTTAAATTTTACGCGCCAAAACCTACAACTCTGATTGGCCGAGAGCGCGCCCATTTTACACTATGCTAATTACGTCATTATTAGACGCAACAGCTGACATAACCTTAATTCGAAGCGTTACCGAGTTGCAACTTTGTCTGTTTCGTAATAACCTTTTGTGCGGTGTTTCTTTAGCATAGTTAAAAGTTAGTTTTGTTTATATTGTTGTGATGGATTATGGACCCAGTACAAGCTCGGTGATAATATCACCCTCACCTCCAAAAAAGCGTAAGAAGTTGGATTTGGGTCATTTATATCTGTATGAAAAACAGTGCATAATAAATATGTATAAGCAGATGACAACAGATGATCCACATATGAAAATGACTGCTGTTGTATCAGACATTGTTGGTGCAGCAGGTGAGATATCAAATAGCATAAGAATATGCATCAAATAATAAAATGTTTAATTTTTAGGAGTGGTAAATGCCACTGTCTATCGTACCATTAGCGAATATAAGAAATCCGGAGAGATTTGTAGCCCTAAACAGCTTGGAGGACATACTTACAAGTTTTGATGACGTAGTGAAGAGACCCATGAATAGTTTCTTTTCTAAAAATGAACTGCCAACTTTGAATAAAGTTTTAAAAGAAGTAAACGATCATGCAGGCATGCCGAAGTAGAGTCGTTCTACCTTGTATAGTTTTATGAAACAAATCAATTTTAAGTAAGATAGAGAGTAAGGATTCGAATCCTTTTTGAGAATTCAAAAGAGGCATTCGAATACTCTAGTTCAACTGGATTCATGATCCGGATTCGTTACATTTTTTTAAGAGGATTCGTATTTGAGTCTAAATGTGGGTGATTCGAATCCTTATAAAAGGATCCGAATCCTTGTAAAAGGATTCGAATACTTACAAAAGGATTTGAATCATCAAAAATAATTCGAGTTAGTTGTGAGGAATAACATGAAAAATGTTTTTTGTGTGTTTTTAAATTTCTCGTTAAATCACTGTTTTATGCGCGTGGCGCATGAAGTAAAATTTAGAGTTTAGAAAAGCTCAGAAAATGTGTCTCGGGTCGCTGCGTCACGGGGCTTTTTTAAACTAGAAATTTTACTTCATGCTTAGTCTGGGAGTGGAAACGCTCGTTCGAAACTTCAAAGTGAATGCTTTGATAAGAACGTTAAATGATTGAAAATGTTTTTAAAGATAATAATCTAGTTTTCAAAATTTAGTTTAATATTGTTTGAAGTAAAACTGACATGGTAGTCACAATTTAAAATGTTAAATATTTCCGACTAAAGATTTTTCCCTGGCCTTTTAATACAACTTTCTTCTGTGGGAAACCCCCAATCTGTTTGATAGTTTTCATTGTTTTTGCCAATATGTATATATATATATATATATATATATATATATATATATATATATATATAACAAATATTTATTATCAGAGGACAATACAAAATAAATAATTACATTATTGTTTATAATCAATAAATATAAATAAAATAAACTTTCTTTTGATAACTGGCTATCGACCAGAGATCTTTCCGCCGAGAATTGATGATGGTACTATTTTGTTTGACAGTAAGTGTGGGTGGTGAGATGAAATGAAGTCGAAAATGGTAGATGTGGGATTTTTGTGTTTTCGGGTAACATGAGGGTTTAGACGTTTACAGAATTGGGAAAGGAATTGGACGTTTGAACGGTTTGTTGCGAATTTGTCTGCGAAGTATTGTAGCCTATTTTCGATTGGGGATACATTAGTTGTGGTATAGAGGAGATGGTTGGATGGGTTGTACAAAGGGTTGTTAGGATGGCCTATTTTTGTAAGTGCACGGAGAGCTGATCGTTCACTAACTTGTATGCATTTTATACTTGGATTGGAGGATTCGAACAGGAGTATGGATGCGTAATCAAGGAGTGGGCGATAGATCATTTTTTAAATGCGGGTGGCGGTTAGGGTGGAAATACCCTTATTTCTAAATGTTAATCATCTAAAATGCTTCGCTCTACAAATTATTTTTTTTAATGTTTGCCGCATGTTTTTTAAATTTTAACTTAGTGTCAAATGTGACACCTTAGTATTTAAAATAAAGGGAAGGAAGTATAGAAGTTTGTGAGATGAATAGGTTATACGGATAGTTAATGGAGAGTCGGTGGAAAGGAATTAATAGTTGGGATTTTTTGGGGTTAATTTTGATTCGCCATTTTGCAAACCATGTCTTGAGTGTCTCTATTAGTTGCTTCAGGGTTTGTAGGGCTTTTGGAAGGGAGGGTTCGTGAGTTATAAGAGCGGTATCGTCAGCGTATTGGAGGATATATGATGTAGGATTAAAGTATTTGGGATCAGGATTATACATGTCAGTGCAGAAAATATTGTATAGTATGGGAGAGAGGGGTGATCCTTGTGGAACCCCTTGCTCGGGGGAAAATGTTGTGGAGAAATAATTATCTATTTAACTTTTAAGGTTCTATGGGATAGGAAATTGTTGAGGAGTAAGATGAGATGTTTAGGAATATTTAGGAGATGACACTTGAACAGCAAACCTCGGTGCCATACAGAGTCGAAGGCTTTTTGTATATCCAGAAATAGGGCTGCAGATGCTTGGCCTTCGAGGTGTGCCGTTTGCAAGTTGGATGCGACTATGGAGAGCGGGAGGGTAGTGGACTTTTTTGGGAGGAATCCAAATTGGTAATTGGGTATTCGGTGAGAGATGTAGGACAGGATTTTATGTTTAATTAGGGATTCGTACAGTTTGCCTATTACAGGGAGAAGAGTGATGAGCCTGTAGCTGGAGATTAGGGACGGTTTGTGGTCTTGTTTGTATTGGGATTGGTAGCTATAGTTAAGGATTTCTAGGATGTATTCGTGGATGTGAATAGGGAGGGATTTAATAATAAGTCTATGAACAAAGTCATCACCTGGGGCTGAATTTTTTCCTCTATGTAGGATTTCGTCACTGTCAGAGAGAAGGGGCATTGGATGTAGTCCTTGTACCATTCATTTATGGTGTCATAAAAATCGTTGTCAAATGAAGGGTCTTCTGTCAGTCTGTATGTAGTGTCAAAGTAATTTGCAAATTTGTCCACAATTATGTTCTTGTCGGTTATCGTCTCTTAAGTTATTGGGTCGCTGATTTCTGTTATTCTATCTGTTTTTTTGTATTTTGACAGTTATTTTATTTCTGACCAGTAAGTTTTTCCGTGTGCGTCATTGATGCTTTGACAGCATTTTAGTCAGTTTTCTGTTTTGTATTGGTTGATTAATATTTTGATGTCCTTGTTTAGTTTGTTGAATTTTTGTCGGAGTCCGGGAATGTCAGATTGTTGATGTCTTTGTATATCTGTCGTTAATGTTTTATTAACCGTAAAATGAATTTGGGGAGGGGGTATTTGTAGTGTTGTTTCTGGAATTTTGGAGTATTGTTTTGGATGGATTGTGATAGAGTGTTATTAAACTGTAGGATGGAGGATTGGTCAATATTTGGGTGACTGGAGATGTAATCCGTTATATCTGAGGACACTTTATCGACGTTACATTTTCGGATGTTTAAGTAGAAGGATGGTGATTGCTGTGTTAATTGGAGTTGAGTATTTATGAAGAATTGTATAGATAAATGATCAGAACATAGGTCTGGAATTAAGTTTACAGAATGAATAAGGTGACGAATACTTTGTGTACATAGGAGGATATCTGGAGTGGTCGATTGATCATCATTTGCGGTTTTATTGATATTCAGTGAATTTTTTATTTACGTAAATTTCAGGCATTAGTCGATTTTATAATAAAGTTTAATTTGAAGTTTTGAATGAGTGTTTCCACTTCCAGGCTAAGCATGAAGTAAAATTTCGAGTTTAGAAAAGCCCCGTGAAAATTTGTCTCGGGTCGCTGCGCGACCCGAGACAAATTTTCGGGCTTTTCTAAACTAGAAATTTTACTTCATGCGCCACGCGTACAAAGCACTAATTTGAAGTGGAGTTCAGAAACACACAAATACATCTTTAACCAGAATAACAGGGAGTCAGATATTTAGTCTGTTATCAACGATGTTCAGTGGTAATAATAATTAATTAGGTTTTGAATATTTTTGTTAAAACAACTGGTAATGATATTTATATATTAATAGTTGGAAAAAAATTATAAAATCAATTTTATTCTTAAAGGATTTGTATTCGTGATTCGAAAAACAGGATTCGATTCATATTTATCTCTTACGAATCCTTTATTCGAACATTCGTGATTCGAATCATATTAGGTGATTCGGATTCGTGATTTGAATCCTTTTTATGAGGATTTGTCTCAGCTCTGATAGACACATTATTATATAAATTCCATATTATATTATGAACATAATGTTAATATGTTTTATTTCACAGATATATGGCGAGATGCCGTATAAGCATTATAATTGAACTGACGATATCGTACGATGGAAAAGAAAATACTTAACCACAATTAAAAAGTAGAAAATGGATATTTGATTTTATTTAAAAAGTAATTATGAAATTCTGGTAACTTTTTATAGTGTAAATTGGGCTTTGGCACATACTCCTAGTTTTTAAACAGACTATAATACATATATGATCTTGATAAACGTCTACTGTCAAAAGTGTCGTAAAACGTATAAACATACGAAAAACGCGTTTAAATTTCAGGCAAATGTCGTTAAAGTTTTGAGAAATATAACGAAAACGTGTCGAAAATGTACAAAAAAACAATAACGCACTGAATTATTATTCGGTGTGAAAATCACGGAGATAGCAACAAAACACTAAATTACGTCATATTTAACAGATTAATAACATAAAAAATAAACAATATAATTAAAATATAGCTAGTCAATATATAGTCAAATTAATGTCAATATGTAATTAGTCTTATCAGTATAGTCAATACAAGCAAATGGCCGTCATTCGTCATTTGTATCTTCAAAGTGATATCTAAGGGATAGGTTAGGTAACGTATTGACATTTCCTTAAATTTCGAGTGGATTTTCTATGACAGATTTTTAAATTATAATATTTTTTGCCATTATGTTTGTTTTACGACAATTATTGTAATCTGTGGCAGTTGTGATATTTTAACATTATATATTTTTTTAAATTAATTAATTAATTAGACATTTATGTATAAACATCTTCAACGGAAATAACATTTTTAAACATTGTTGTACGATTGAAATTAATATTAATCACGAAAAGAATAGCTCAACCAGTAATAATTACAATAATTACAAAAATTTAAAAAAAATAACTACAACAATATTACCACAGAGTAAATAACAATTATTTTTACATAGAAAGACATTTTTGTCATAATTTGACATGTTTTCATTATTGGCGTAAATTGACTTTATAGTTCAAAAATATAATATTTTAACGCACAGAAAGACGATTTTTCATGAATTGTGAATCTATGTTAATACGTTCTTGTCTGACTATAAAATTATAATAATTATTACTTCTATAACTTGTTTTTATATTTTTAGCAATTCCTATATTTTTGGACATTTTTGTCTATTATAGGTTTTTTGACATTATGTTTTTTTGTGACAGTAATGATACATTTTAACAGTTACGACGGTTTTGGATAATTTTCGATCGTTATATTCTAAAATTTAACTATTTAAATTAATATAAATTGTAAAATATTTGTAAAAGGTAAATCCGTTCAATAAACCAAAAAGATATAAAATATTTTAAAAAGGTGAATCCGTTCAATAAATTAAAAAAAAAATGTGACAGTATTTAAACAAAAATAAATTGTAAAATATTTATAAAAAGGTAAATCCGTTCAATAAATAAAAACATGTTTTTTTGTGACAGTAATGATACATTTTAACAGTTACGACGTTTTTGGATAATGTGCGACAGTTTCATTATAAAGTTTGACTATTTGAATGAAAATAAATTGTAAAATATTTGTAAAAAGGTAAATCCGTTCAATAAATTGTTTGGACAATTTTAATATATATGTTTTTTTTGTGACAGTAATATAATAATAATTTTCGATAGTTATATTATAAAATTTGACTATTTGAATTAAAATAAATTGTAAAGTATTTGTAAAAAGTTAAATCCGTTCAATAAATCAAAAATTAATAAAATATTTGTAAAAAGGTAAATCCGTTTAATAATAAAACAAAAATTGTGATAGTCATGATACATTTGAACAGTTACGACGTTTTTGGATAATTTTCGACAGTTATATTATAAAATTTGACTATTTCAATAAAAATAAATTGTAAAATATTTGTAAAAAGGTAAATCCGTTCAATAAATTGTTTTGACAATTTTAATATTTATTACAAGTTGTGATAATCTGCCCAGAGCTTCTAAGTTTAATTAACGTTCATGTCCCAAGTCATCTTATTTCGGAACCCTAAGCTATTTGATGAACAAATACACAAAACCAATTAATTTTGACATTTTATAGTGAAAACTTAAAAAATCTATGCTTGTTTTCACCTAAAGAATTGTAAAAATAATTGTGTATGTGGTAATTTGTAAAATGTTTTTAGATTTAAACTTAATCGTATCTACATAATTTTGTTAGTTTTAGGAATTTTAAATTGCAGTCTTTAATTGTATATGGATACCATTATTAAATAAATAAATATATAAAATATGTTAATATAAAGTATAAAACGCTTATTTAATAAAAAAAAAATGTAATTGTTTTTTCGACACAATTTCACGTATGTTTCGTAGAGTTATTATTTTATGTCCATTTCTTGAAACAAAGTTGGTTTATTATTATTATTATTATTATTAACATAAATAGGAAACACAACAAAAAAGTGTCAAACATTTTAAAAAATTGGCTTATAATTCGTAACCTAATTATCCTTGAAAAAAATCTTAACAAATGCCAAATATTAGTGATTTATTTCATTTATTAACATAGGTTTCTACTCCCAGACTAAGCATGAAGTAAAATTTCGAGTTTAGAAAAGCCTGAAAATTTGGATTTGCACAGGCGCGCGAGCGAAGCAAGTCGCGCTCCTGCAAATACAAATTTTCAGGCTTTTCTAAACTCGAAATTTTACTTCATGCGCCACGCGTAAAAGCCCCGATTTAAAGTGAAGTTGAAAATATTGATTACTTATGTAAATAAAAATGTTTGATTTAAATTTATGAAGTTTATTATGTCTGGCTTTGATGGCGCCTCTCCCCTTAGTGCGCCTGGGGCCGTCGCCCCCTTGGCTCACTCCTTACTACGGCCCTGATTAAAAATGGTAACGTTTGAAACATTTTAGATTCTCAGTTACATTATGTAAAAGTAAAATACCTTATTCTTAAAAATATCAACTGAATTTTAGATTAACTTGTATGAAATTCACAAAAATTACTATTACTATTCTTTCAACGTTATCAAATTGAAAATTGGTCAAACTGGAAGGAAAATCTTATACGCTAAATAACATCAACTCTATTTATTTTAGTCATATATTTTACAATAAAAAATCTAAAAAAAAGTTTATAATTAATTGTCTAACGAGTGTTTCCAATCCCAGACTAAGCATGAAGTAAAATTTCGAGTTTAGAAAAGCCTGAAAATTTGGCTCGGGCGCGTAGCGAAGCGGAGCGACCAAGCCAAATTAGGCTTTTCTAAACTCGAAATTTTACTTCATGCGCCACGCGTATAAGACGCTGATTTAATGTGAAATGGTCTTTAACCAATTAACAAGTGAAATACGTTTAGCATGACAATCATCAATTGTTTAAATGACGGGATAAGTTCTATGATGGACACATCTTATTTTTTTTTTACTTATTTTTGTATAACTATGATTATTAAATTTATGAAAAAAAAACTAACTTAAACCCCCCTAGATCACCAAAAGCTACTGCTTCTTTATCTAAGAATATCATGCGCCACGCGTATAAAACGCTGATTTAATGTAAAATGGTCTTTAACCAACTAACAAGTGAAATACGTTTAGCATGACAATCATCAATTGTTTAAATGACAGGATAAGATCTATGATGGACACATCTTAATTTTTTTTACTTATTTTTGTATAACTATGATTATTAAATTTATGAAAAAAAAAAACTAACTTAAACCCCCCTAGATCACCAGAAGCCACTGCTTCTTTATCTAAGAATATCTTTCTTTATGATGTTTTTAATGAAAATTAATAAGATATGAAAATCGCATTTGGCGACCTATTAAAATCTGCTACGGATAGGAAGTGAGGTAAGGGAAATTCATTATTTTAATGAAATTATTTTGGAACAGTCTCTCTCTTTAATTTTACGCCCCGTTGTCATCCCCCCCTTCTCTCGGCCGCCCGCACTGACACCCTCCTAACGGAGGAATTATGCGGAATCGTAATGCGCCAAGAAAAATCGACTCCCACGGGGAAATCCACATTTTCTTTATACGTGAACAGTTTTATACATCAAAAAATAAAACCGACTGACAAGCATTTAAAATGTAAGAATTTACGTCATCAGATGTACTACAAGTACAATACTGTAGGTAGTAATTCATTTCAAATTTATTTTAATTGGGAGCTTGTTGTTTGCTCTGACATTTTTAAGTAACTATCATTTCTGCTGAGATTTGAAGTACTGATTGAACAAGAATTATTTTAATTTAACCAATTAACAAGTGAAATACGTTTAGTATGACAATCATCAATTGTTTAAATGACGGGATAAGTGCTATGATGGACACATCATCATTTTTTGTACTTATTTTTGTAAATAAATTTACGAAAAAGAATACTAACTTAAATTCCCCCAGATCACAAAACGCCACTGCTTCTTTATCTAAGAATATCTTTCTTTATGATGTTTTAAATGAAAATTAATAAGATAAAATAAAATAAATAAAATGGTTAATAATTACCTAATTTATATTCTCATTTAATAGTTGGTGAAACTTTGTACAATAAATTTGAGATAAACATTATACGCATTAATATGAAAAGAAGTCCGCCAACAGAAACATGCGTCCCTTTGTTCATTTAATCTATTTGTTATAAATTTACATATTTAATCCAAACCAATAAATTATTCATCCCTAAAAAAACATATCCCTTACAAACATTAAAATTTATGATTTTAATCTTCAGATACATAATACATACCATTATCGAATTAGACGAGCCCTCTTTTCCGAGAGTTATGTGGGAAATTTACATGTAATATATTTATATTTCCAATGTGGGGGCGATCGCCCCACGAACCGGACCTCGGGGGATCGGAGGATTGAAATAGTGGGGGAGTCCGCACGAAAAGGGCCAGCGTGCGGTTTTTCTAATTGAAAAAATAAATAGACGGATGTCGGTATTAGCTTTTCATTAAGTGGAAATTTGGAAATTATCCGCCATGTTTGCTTTACGAACCGCAAGCTAACCGCATTATATTATCACTGCTAATTCCCGTTCGTTCTACTCTTCCGTGCAACTTGTCTATTTCAGATTAAATCAAATAGTTTTCAGTGTATTTAATTATAATAGGTAATTTGATTACGTATTTTAATTAGTAATATTAATTGGATTTTTTGGTTTTAGCGGCGGAAATAATTCAAAAAATACAATGGAGATGGAGACTTTATCGTAGAATGTATATGTATGCGCCTATATTTTGCCAAAATCTTTTAGCTTTGTCAGGGCAAAAATTAAGGTCGGGCAGTGTAAAAAGATGTCACGTTGTAGAAATTAAAATTTCTACAACTTGACACCTATTAACACCGCCCGACCTTAATTTTTGCCCTGACGAAGCAAACAAAGTTTGGCGAAATATAAGCACATACATCCTTTCAAAAAAGATTTTTTTTTTAAATGGAAAATAAATTACATAAACATTCTACGATAAAGTCTCCGTCTCCATTTTATTTTATTGAATTAATTTTACCGCTAAAACCAAAAAACCCAAATAATATTGTCAACTTGGAGTAAAAAAAAATGTATTATTTGGTAAGTCTATTTAAAAAATAAACCATTAAAATGTTTTTTTTAATTAGACTTAAATAAATGTTATTACTATACTGAGCAAAATATCCTGTACGCATAATTCGGATTGTTAAAAATTGTCAAATTAACGTGTAAAGAATAATATAAGAATTCTATTTAACATCAATGCAAATAATATTAAGAAATTTCAATACAAACACAGCAAAAAGTGTTAGTCTGAATACATCGATTGCTTTCATTTTCTATAACTCAATTATTCATTCAAATGATTAAAGATATTTAAACTATTTATGTATCATAATCTTGAATAATAATGTTTCATTTTATTATCATGCCACAGAATAACTATATTTAGTAATATTTCAAGATTAACACATAATAATGGCCTCAAATATTAATTGTATACACCGATATTTTGCTTAGAAAAGCACAAAAGAAAAATCGTGTTGAAAATAGATCTTATATTCTTTTTATGTTTTAATAAAAATTATTGTAATTTTCTATGGTTAAGAATTATGTTTAAAAATATTCGTGTAAATATTTTTAAATAATTTAATTGGTCATTCGGTCAGTGTTTTATGCGCGTAGCGCATAAGGTAAATATTTCGTATTCAGAATGATCTAAAAATTCAGATTTTCCATGTTTTGAAACTTTTTCTAACTCAAAATATTTATTTTGTGCTTAAACAGGCGACACACTTGTTTAAAAATTAAGTATTAAGTAAAATGTATGAAATATGGTAATTATATACGGAGATTTTTTCTTCTAAATATACATAGTGATGTAAAATGACGGGTAATTTAGGATTGGGTAATATTCTCGGTAATATTACTGAAGGGGACTTCACCGGCCTTTTTTCAGAAACTTTTTTATTTATGGTCCAAACATTTCGAAGTTTTGTATGCGCAAACTAGATTTAATTATAGAACTTTTGTCGTATCGATTTTTAGTTTGCATTTGTAGTTTTTTTAAGATTTTTAATTTTTGAAATTTTAAACCGAATAAAAATTCGATAAGACAATTTTTTAAAATTAAATTCACAAGTACAGATCAATTTAAATACCTAAAATATTTTGATAAAGGAGAAATAGCAGTTTTAAAAACGTGTGATTTTAATTTTTTCTTTTTTTTACTGATCATGGCGCGTTCTTTGTTTACTTTTGTCTACCCTATGTCTAATACACATTATACATTTTTTGCCAATCCCAATAATTAATTATGTCTTGTATGAAAAAACCTTGAATAAGGAGACAAAAAAGACAGAATGGTGGACGAATGAAATAAGACAAAACATTAAAAACAAGAAAGATACATGGAAAAGATATCTAAGTACAAAAAAGGAAGAAAACTACGAAGAATACAAAACAAAAAGAAATTAAGTATAAATAGAAATCAAGAGAGCCAAACAAGAATCATGGACACAATTTGGAAAGAATATGACAAGTAATTACCGAGACAATCAAACATTATTCTACGACATACTAAAATAACTGAGAAAGAAGAAAGAATATAATATATGATGAATATAAACGACAAAGAAGGAAACCTGATAACAGAATAAAGCACCAGAGAAAGATGACATAACATGATTAAATATATTAACGAAGAAGGTATAAAGTAGTTAACGCAACTCATGAATGACATCGTAAAGAATATGAAAGTACCAACAGAACAGAATACAGGAATAGTATTACCAATATATAAGTCAGGAGACAAAAGAGACTGTAGAAATTATAGGGAAATAACACTATCAAGCGTCAATAAAATTGGGATATTGGAAAATGGAAGAAACACATATAACGGAAATAATGTTCGCAGATGATATGGCGATAGTAGCAGAGATAAAGAAAGACTTACAGCATAATATAAAAATACTCGATAAGGCATTAACAAAAATAAATATGAAGATAAATATATACAAGATCAAAACAATGATAATTTCTAGAAAAAACAAATTACACACAATAAAACTACATGGAAAACAGATCGAACAGGTAGAAAGTAGAAATACTTGTATTTAGGAACAATAATAGAAAATAGTGGGAAGATACACAAAGAAATAAATTATAGACTGGGAAAAGTAGGAAAAATATTCAATATGATATGAATATGAAGACGACGTTCTTTGGTAGGAAAGACATAACGAAAAACATAAAAGCAGAAATAGTGAAGAAAGTTATAAGACCTACAATAATATATAGTAGAGAAATATAGACCATGACAGAAAAACACAAAACAAAAATAAATGCAACTGATATGAGATTCATAAGGAAAATTTAAAATAAAACCAGAAGAGATAGAATAAGAAATGAGACGTATCAAAACCTGCAAATATATCCTATTAATGATACTATAGTAGAAGGACAACTAAGATGGTTCGTGATTCATGAAAGAGGATAGAATAGCAAGAAAAATATATGAAACAATAGTGCAAGGAAAAAATTACCGGGGAAGGCGGAGAAAAACATGGAATCACAGAATCAGAGAGGAAGCGGAAAAAAAGGATATAGACTGGAGGAAGATCAAAAAATTAACTCAAGACAGAAAATCATGAAGAGACAAATATAGAAACAGACACTGAATAAGCTCCTTACACCTAACGGTAGAAAGAAAAAAGATTCTAAAAATATGGAACAAACACGTTTTGAACACTTACAAGCGGTGAAACCCCTTGAAAACATGGCAACAATTGGTAATTTACAGTAAGACATAATATAATTGGCAAATTAAAATGTAAAATTTATAGTAAGTTTTTATAAAGTGTGTAAAGTAAAATAGGGAATCTATATATGTTGAAAATTAAATGGAAACAATTTACTTCGAATTTTTTATTATTGTTCATCTTTAAAAGGCACAGATTTTTAATATTTAAAATGCATGACGTTATAAATAAGAAAGTGTTTTTTTTTTCTTGTAGAAAATTTTTTTCGGACATCAAAATTATTACAAAATTGTTAAGCGATCGCGTCTTGAACTTCACATTAAACCATCATTGGCCCGCTTGAAGCATGAAGTAAACATTTCAAGTTTATAAAAGCCTGCAAATTTGTATTGCTCGCTCTGCGAAGCGGATCGATCAATCCAAATTTTCAGGCTTTTCTAAACTCGAAATATGTACTACATGCTTAATCAGCGAATAATAACACTCGTTAAAAATCCAAAATATTAAAATCAAAACTGTTTACCCAACATATAAATCTGTCATCTAACTAAACCAGACTGTCAATTGTTTTCTAAGCTAATCTCGTTGGCTGTCAACCTCAACACTTGCATATTTTAAATAACATTATTTAAACAAGCAAACATTATAACAATTAATAAAAACCTGTCCAAATTAACACAAGTTGACTAAAAGACAACAATTACTATTTTAATAGGAATATTGGACAAAAATAGTTTGATTAACTTACCAAACCTTACTTCAAAATAAAAACATAATTTCTCAACAAACATATTTAAAATTAAACTACATGGAAAATGAATGCTATTTAACTTAATGACCTGCCTTTAACTAGTGTTTTCCACTTCCAGATTAAGCATTAAGTAAAATTTTGTGTTTAGAAAAACCTGAAAATCTGGATTTGCCGGGACGCGCGAGCAAAGCGAGTCGCGCCCCTGCAAATCCAAATTTTCAGGCTTTTCTAAACTCGAAATTTTACTTCAAGCGCCACGCGTGTACAATACCGATTTGATGTAAAGTTTAACAAATACTATTACTAAATATTTTTAAATAAACCATTTCAGTAATTATTATCATTATGTTACAGTAAATAATAAAAGTTGTAGTTTTTCTGGAAAAGGATTTGTTGATCTTTTTTTTAACTATTACGCATGCGCACAAAAGAATGTCACCGAAACATGATAAAGTAAATTTTCAAGTTTACGCGGAATGGAAAAACTCGTTAGAAGCTTCAAATTTACCACTTTTATAAAAACAACGAATTCTTGCAAAATGCTGTAATTATCGGGATATGTATACTTAAACAAAAAATTCCGTGTATTTCAAAGTAATGACTTTTCTGATTGAAGTTTTCGTATTCTCTTAAAATATTATGTTAACTAATTTTAGGAAACATTATTTAAAGTAAAGTATTGTATTGTTTTATTGATACTTATCACTGATATTACTTAACCATATTTTATACGTATTTTGGTATCAATTAATGATTATTGTGATTTTTTCAGGGGGATGTTACTTTCCAGAAAGGTGGGAAGGTACATGGTTCCAGTCTGGTGTGAGGCAACCTATCATCATCGAAGGGCCGAGGTTGAGCAGTAAAGGGAGATGTTTAGGTTCCGAAGGGGATAAGTTTCTTGTGGTTGATGAGTAAGTAATTATTTACCATTCACAAACACACATTTCAATTTTTTGTGGAGCAAACCAAGTGTTTTAATTAATTACTTAAAATTTGTCTCTCAAACTTATCAATGAAATCACATTTTTTGATATAATGATAGCACATGCACAGTTTATTAATTAATCACTTTTCTTAAAGCTATTGCATATTTTTTAAAATTTAATCGTTACTTAAACTTGAAGTCTAAATAATATAAACAATCTTAGATAAAAGCCAAAAACTAAAACTGAAGTGTTGTCGTTCTAGAGCTGGGCATATGAATTGTAGGGGTGCTTAATAATATTAAACAAAATTGATAATTGGTTAGAATTGTTGATGAGACATATTTGGTGGCAAATGTGTAGCGCATTTTTACTACTATAATACCCTTATTGGAAAAAGAAACACAATAAATAGTTTAATAGATTCTTTAATTCTTTATTTGGAGAGATATAGAGTCGGTTAAATTGGAGCAAAGTTGCTTATATTTGTGCCTACGCATATTTTGATTTAAATCTAATCTAAAGTTATAAACGTTTTAACGTTTATAACTGACCTAATATTCATAAAATTACTAAGAGAAATTACCTTTTTTTTATTTCCAGCAAAAGGGCGTGTTACCGTTGTGTCGTCATCCACGAGAAACACGCGAATGTTCTTCAATACAAAGAAAGTAAGTCAACTTTTTTCTATTTTGATATCTCATTATGTCCCGATTTCACAATCTTGAACATTTCATATTGTCTGTAGATTTTTTTAGTATACTCTCTACTTGTGCTCCACACTTGATCGAGCCAATTGTTTATATTTTCCATAAAATAAACACATATTTCGTTGCATATTTTTCACTCTATTACGATCTATCACGATCATTTTGAAAAAAAAAACTGCTAGCCTTTGATAGATCAAAACACATATTAGGGAACTTAAAATCAGTAAAATTAAACTAATTATTTTCATTGAAATTAATTATTTAATAATACATTTTATTGAAATGGCAGAGTGGTCTTTCAGTCTTTAAAAATAATAACGTGAAACAAAACATCTTTACCCAATATGAACATATAATTATTCAAATTGAAATATTTACTTATAAATTCTATATTTCGCTAGCTAACAATTATATGACTGTTACAAATTGAAAAATTCCTGGTCGTTAATTAAGGGAATTCCCAGATTATCGCGGGCTTTGTGTATTTCCAGTGCTTCTAGAAAATTCATTTTACGATCTTTTTGGCATAATAGATTATAAACATTAAAAGTGCGATTCTTTTCGCAATCTACAACAAGTTAGTCTTACAAAGACTATATCAAACACTCATTGAAACAACTACTTCCCGAGCTAATACCCCGACGGACATTGAATTATACAACAAGTGTTTGCTGTTACATACAGTAACCTACTGCAAATGCAACAATTAGAGTCAAATTATTCAGGCCATCTATAGACGCGTTTCGAGATTTATCTCTCATCAGTATAGCTTTGACATTCCCTCTAAGTAATTTGACACCTTAGACTGGCGGTCACGTTACCGTTCAAACATAAGTATTCTGCAACCAAGAATTGGCAATTTCATTTATACTTATAATAGATTATAGTAAGTACATCTTTTCAAAAGTGTGATTTTCATCTAAAAGATGTTTTGCGAAAGATGAATTATCACTTTGTTTTAGCCGAACTGCAGTCACATTCAATAAAAAGTGTTATACAAACATAGTAAAAAGTGTTTTTTTGTGAAATTGAAAAATGTTTAGAGTAACAGTTTCGAAAGTTCAATGAAGGTGCACTTGGTTTGTGTTTTATTTGATTTAGCTTATTATTATTTTAATTGTTTCACCAAGTGATAAGTGAGAAAGTTATTCAGAAAATAATCTAACTAGTATTAGTAAACACTAATAACAAATTTAACTAATAATATAATTAAAACACTGTCACTTAGCTATTGATAATGAGCAAGTACTGCTCAAAATGTACACGTACATTTAACGTAAATGAAACATTTATAGTGTTTCAACTCTTCACGTAGCTCTAACCAAATACATACGAGGTGTGTAAATTAAATAATGAGACTGGCAACGTAGAGTTCGATCTGGTAACACTTAGATCCCAGAGCTTAAAGGGGTGGCAAGAAAACATGTGATACTCCTTGAGTACAAGTTTTAACTAACTAGTCATTTGGTCATCCTTAGCGATTTTTTAGCATAACAGATTTTTCTAGTGCGTTCTAAAAATGAGCAACATCAATTTAGAGCAACGGTGTGCTATCAGGTTTTGCTTCGGACTTGGACACAGTGCAATGGAATTTTTTGCAAAACTTTAGCAGACCTATGGAGACGGTGTTTTGCCAAGGGCCCAGATTTGTCAATGTTTTAAGGCACTTTCAGAAGGAAGGGAGTCGATTTAAGAAGAACCACGCAAGCACATTCTTGTGTCTCCTCGGCCTCCCTATTTGCCTGAATTGAGTCCTTGTGACTTTTTTGTTTTTCCGAGGTTTAGAAATCACCCCAAAGAAACTCAGTTCAGACACTCCAAAACATTTAACCGACCAGCTTTAGTCTGACGAGTCGAGTATTCGAGTTCCAGCACTGCTTTAAGAATTGAAAGGAACCGTCTCCAGTGCTGTGTGGCTTTAAAAAAAAGTCAAATTTGTTTTTTGTTGAACAATTTTAAGAGAAGAGAATTTAAAGAGTTTAAATATTATTGAAAATAAATAAATAGCAATTATTTATTATATGCCAAAGTTAAATTAATGCATGAAGTTTAGAAAATCAAAAGAATATCACAAAAAATGTATTAACATAAGTTTAACTTTCTCCCAAAATCACTACAAAATCAGCGTAGGTACTTCGACAATCACTGCATTCAGTTATTTTTTTTTCTCTACTGCAATCTAAGATTAAAAAGAAACTATATATTACGTATATCAAATCATTTATTATCAGTTATGAATACAGTAAATAATGTTTGTGAATTTTTAGTTGGTTTTTGCTAGGGCTAGAAATTAGTATTTTGTAATTTCGAAATTTTACATATGCTTACATCAAATCATTTACTTTTTTACATGTTTACTTAGTTAAGCTATTTAAACTTGTACCACAGCTGATTAACATTAATTAGTGATTGGTACTTCTTTAAAAGACAGCACATGAATTCACAAATTGGTTACACAAAAGACATGTTTGGGATATCAGAGAAATTTATACCATTTTTATATTCTCGTATTTTTACTTAATTGGAAGTTTAAACAATGATTAGTGGATTATTAATGTTAATCAGTCATGATGCAGTTAGAAAATGTATAATATATTTTCTAACAGTAAATAATTCAACAATTCAAATAGTTTAATTATTTCAGTATTTTACTATTTTGAAAATGTTTCATTTATAAATTGCTAGCTTTAGTTTTTAGTATAGGTACTTATCAATATTTATTACTTCTAAGATATTTCGTAATACTTTTATAAAATAAATGCTCAAACGGTTTAAGAATATTCAAATCCTTACTGCCTTCTTAATAACATTAGTAAATAGCTATTGACAAACAAGATTTTATACAAATACATTGTTAATATTATTTATAAAATCTGCAATTAAAATAATTAATATAAAATCATAAATATTGAAAATCATTTAAGCAGATAAAATATTTAAATTAAAATAATTAGAATTCGTGAAAGTAGGTAAAAAATATTCTAATATAAATCTTCTGTCCACTTCGTATGACTACATACCAGAGTTGGGCATTAGTTCACTGAATTTTTAATTATGATTAAAACTAATGACTAAATTAGTCATGAATAATTTAGTCATTAATCATTAGTCATAAGCAATTATTGGTCTGTCAATCAGATGCGAATATTAGTCAACTAAATTTTCAAACATGAATAATTTCTAGTGACTAAATTGAATAATAATAACGTCTATGAATATTTGAAAAATATTGTCATCTGTCATTTTCTGAATTTGTGCTGATCGTTTAGTTCGCATTTAGTTATCCATTTTATATTAACTCCGAATTTCTGTAGAAAAATTGGCATTATGTTTTGATATCAGAAGACCATATTGTACCTAAAGAGTCATACAATTGAGTTGTTTCTCTTTGTTTTTAGGTGAAGATTTACACATGATTTTTTGTTAGTTTTAAAGTGGTTATCTTAATGGTACAATATATCTCTACCTCCATCTTTTGTTCAATCTTTACATCATGTCTTTTAATTTTCATAAAAGTGTATTCTCAATAAATGATAAAAACTAAGCTTCAATATATTTTTTATTATTTAGGTTTTAATTTATAAGGGCTTGAAATTAAAAAATTATAATTTTGGTCTTTCTGGATATTTTAAAAATTCAAATCCTATTATCATTAGGAATTCATGGTTCTTAATGATGGGCACTTATTAGAGTTATTTTATTTAACATTTTAAAAAATGTGTATTAATTGAACCACGTTACTTTTTTTTTAAGTAAACATGTCCCAATTATTGCGTAAATACTTAAATCTGCAAATATTCGTTGTTTTTTAAAGGAGTTTAATTTGAAAATTTTACCGAGTGTTTTCTTCTCCCAGATTTAGCATAAAGTAAAATTTCGAGTTTAGACAAGCCAAATTTTTACTCTTTTCCAAACTCAAACTTCATGGGCTAGGTGTATAAATCACTGATTTAATGCGAAATTAAAAATATATATTGCTTACATTTTGTTTATTTAATACCACAATGATTTCTTTCAATATACTTAAATTGTTTCTCGCGAGAAAAGTTTCTTTTTTTCAAAAGGACTAAACCGATTTCAACATGCACTTTATTCTTCCCATAATTTTATCTAGCAACTTTTTAAATACCCTAAATCTCTCCTTTTTCACTCATTTTTTGCCATGGATTTATTAAATATGCTTAACCAACTTTCAAAATGATCTTTAAACTCCTCGCATTTCCTTTCTTCCGTCCTTTTTTGTTTCTAATTTTTGAAAAAGCACACCTGTCTTTCAAACCGACGGAGTTTAATTAGAGGAGCGAGAACGTGCATTCGGCGCGCTTGGGGGATAAATGCGAGCCCCTTTAAATTCCGGCGCCTCCGCCATTTGAGCTCTTCATTTATCTTTCCCCATCCGCGCGCACTATTCCATTCCGTACGCCCGCACTAAACACTAAATCTTGCCCTCGCTGAACAGGATATTAATACACGTCATTAAGAGGAAATTTAATAAAAACAATCACCACCCTCGGGGGGCACAAGAAAAAACCACGGTACAAAAATAAAATTGTTTTTGTTTGGAGTCGACACTAAATTAATGACCGGAAATTAACTACCCGAAACGAAAATAATTATAGAAATTAAAGTTGTTGATAGATGAAAAATTTTAATGGTTTTTTTTATAATTTTGATTAATGAATTATGTACAAAACAGAAATAATTAATCGGCTCATATTAAAAAAAGTGCAGCTTATCTAGTATATTCCATGCAGATACGACTGAAAGATTTTAGAAGATGCATTATTTTAACCTACCTTAATTTCCCTTTCTTGCTACATTTATAATTTTGGGAATGTTATTTTATAAATATCCCAATAAATCTTGTTTCGTATGCATTGTGCATACATAATTGAATAAATAATGAATCAATTAGTTTGCTACGTAATAAATCATAATTAATACCTCGTTGTTTATAATTTAGGCCTGCATAAATTCGCCCGAGTGCATAATGCATCCCAGTCCTCCCGAGTCCTCCCGATTATTTATATATAAACGCGAAGGGTGAAGGGCGGGAGAGAAGCGGCAAACGAGTCATTTGTGTGTCGTATAACATTTCCGGAGTCGCCAGAAATTCCCAAGTCGCCTCGCATACATCATACTTAACGATATATTCCACCTCTGCCACTCGTAATTTGATAAATTAAGATCTCAACAACTAATCTCTCCCCTCTCCCCTCTCTCCCTCTTTCTCTCGGCGGAAAAGGTTTATTTTACTAATGAGAAAGTTACGTGGGTGTAATTTTTTACAACTCACCCCCGCCACCCGACGTTTTCTGACCCTAAATAAGGGATAAGGGACGATTCGTCTTGCGTTTGGAGAACATTTTTAACGTGGTGAATTTTTAATGCGACGGGCAATTACCCATCATTTTTAATCCGGGTTAAATATTTAAGGGCAATCGATGGTTCCTTATCGGTCGTTTGTTACTATTTAAAAGTTTTCATATGTGTAGCTTGTAGTAGTAATAAAATAATAAGGTTTAGTATTGAAATTAGGGTATGTCAACAATTATCTTTCAAAGACAGTTTTAAAAGTTTGGAATTTCACATGTTTGTTAAATCAACAATTTTTTTTAATTTTGTACATTATCTTTTAATTACTAATCAATTACTCGTTTGGAATTTTACATTTTTGTTGATTTAATAATTTTTTATATTTTTGTCAATTTGTTTTGTTTATTTTATTTAATATAATAATAATTTTTTTAAATTTGTGATTTGATTAAATATTGACATGCAGGAAATGGACATGGAGAAATTAGGAATTACCGGATGGAAACAAAAAGCAAAGAACAAAAAAACATGGAAGAGCATTATCAATCAAGTCATGGGCCAACTAGGCTCGCAGTGCTTATATATATATATATATATATATATATATATAAAATCTACGTTTTAAAATATATATATATATATATATATATATATATATATGCAGGTATTTATTATTTTAAGTATAATTTCACATATTCCATTCAAACATTTGTAAAATTAATGATCATGTGATCAAACCTAAGCAGTATATTTTAAACTTGACTTTAAAACAGTGTTTTATACGCGTGGCGCATGAAATAATATTTCGAGTTTAGAAAAGCCTGAAAATTTGGTTTGGTTAAACCAAATTTTCAGCCTTTTTTAAACTCTAAATGTTATTTCATGCCTAATCTGGAATTGGAAACACTCGTTAGAGACTTTAAATTAAAAGTATTTAATCTAACACCAAATGTCTGAAAATGTACATAAAAAAATCGTGTTTTCTATACCTAAAAAAAATAATCCTTATATTTATCTTTTCATTTTATTGATTTCGACATTTGTATACTATTTGTATGAATATTTTTTATTTTTTATATTCTAATGCTATTTTCGATAAAATGGTAGTAATTTATATTGTTAATGAATTTCGACAAATAAATATAATTTGATCGATTCGTACTCAAAATGGAAAAATATTTAATTGTATTTTCCTTTTCGATAAAATGGTCAACATTTACGAATTATTATTATTGATTGGTAATTTTTTATGTTTGTTACTTTCGACGATATGATTAAAATCTTATGTTTTTTGACAATTTTTAGAAAATACATTATAATTGATTTTGATTACTTTTTATAATTATTATTCAATTTCACTATTTGTTTATCAATTCTACGAGTTTTAACCATTTATAAAACTCCACAAATGTTCTTTTTCTTTTAGTTTTGACGATTTTTGCAATCTTGATTTTATTTTATGAATTTTAGTCATCTATTTGTTGATATTGGTTTAATTAAGTAAACAAATATCAATAAAGAAATGACGTCATGAACTTATCATAATTTTTATCAATTTTTGTGTCAATTTAAACTTTGCTTAATTTATATAATTTTAGTTGTTTCTTTGTTAATATTTGTTCAATAAAGTGACCAAATATCAACAAAGAAATTACGTCTTGAATTTCGCATGATTTTTATCAATTTTTAAGTTATTATTTTAAACTTTGCTTAATTTAATTAAATCACTTTTTTATCATTTCTAGTTGGTTTTTAAAATAATGTGTAATAGACATTACAACTTTTACAAATCTTGTTATTTAATCAATATTTCTTTGTAATTTTTAAAATTCTCTTTATATTTGTAAGCTTTATTTATAAATTTAGATAGTTTTTGTGGTTTTCACTGATTTAGTCATTCTTCACGATTCAAATTTAGCATTTTTTTATGCTTTGTCGGGGGCCAGCTACATACAGGGAATTTATCTTTTAGGTATCGATGAAAATTTTCAGAGATTCGTTGTTTTTACATAAGCTTCCAATTTGAAGCTTCTGACAAGTGTTTCCTATCCCAGATTAAACATGAAGTAAACTTTCGAGTTTAGAAAAGCCTGAACTTCAAATTTATTTTGAAGGCAAAAGTCAGAATTAGAACCAGAGTATCCAACCAAATATCCAACATTATAAAAAAAAATCACCAGATCTGGTTGGTCAATCGAATATATATCAGATTTTGTCGAACTTTTCTGGTTATCATGATAACCTATCAAAACATCAGATTCGGGGAACCTTGTATAATTTTAGTGATTGTACTAAATAAGAGTTGTAGAATCTCTGTCTGTGTTGTCTTTGCCTTAGTGTTGTGGTCGTGCTGACTGTTATCAAATAGATAGATAATATTTTTTACTAGCTTTATTGTTTCATATAGATTAAGATTACTATTAAATTGTCGCTTGTTTAAAGGTCCACAAAACAAAAACGAAATTATTTAACGTCCTTGAGGCATATCTAACTCATTGTACTATTCTTTTATTTGCGAACGATTTGAAACTGTTCACAACAATTAAATGTCAAAACAATATATTGAACTTGCACATTGATTTAAATAACTTATTTCATTGGTTCACTACTAACAGATTAATTTTAAATTTGTCTAAATATCAATGCATATCCTTCAGTCCTAGAAGAATTTATTTAAATAACTAATTCTTAGATGGTCATAAATTAGGTAATGTAAATGAAGTTAAGGATTTAGGGGTTGTCCATGATTCTCGATTAATATTTAATAAACGTATTAATAACATTAAAAATAAAACAATTCAAGTACTTGGCTTTGTATTTAGATTTGGCTACAATTTTAATATTTATACATTAAAAATATTATATTTTGGGTTTGTCAGACCACATCTGGAGTATGCAGCCATTGTCAGCCGTGGTCACCGTTCTATAATAATTTCATCAAATCCAGAAACTGTAAAGTTTTCCAAGTAGTTTCAAGAAGGCGCGGAATCCCCAGGGATCATTACAGTTATACAGAGTCTTTAATATTCTTAAATATTCAGCTATTTAAGAGTCGAATATTTTTGGACCTGTGTTTTGATTCACGCTTATTAACGGACATCTTGTTTATTCCAGACTACATGCAAATATTGATTTTAATGCATTATTAGGGATGTCAACTCGCTTAAAATATCTATTTTGTCTAAACTGTCATTCTACTAGCTATTGAATTAACAATCCTCTATCCAGAATACCTAAAATGTCCAATATCGTCCATTGTAAATACAATTATATAAATGAATTAAACATCCCATTATCTTGTCAACTCAGGCATATTGATTTATTATTACTTGTGGACTAAACTGTATAAGTTTAGCTGTACTGTGCAGAAAACTGTGTACAGGGATTTTTTCTTTTTAATATACATATTTTTAAAAGTTTAATTCACAGCTTTTAACGACTGTTTTCCACTCCAAGACTAGACATGAAGTAAAATTTCGAGTTTAGTAAAGCCCAGTGAAAATTTGGCGAGGGTCGCGCAGCGCCGGGTAAATTTTAACGGGTCAATTTCTGATGCGGTCGCAAGATAACGAAAAATGGTTGTCGAACTACTATTCATATTCACACAGTTATTAGTATTACTTATCCTTGTTTCATCACTAATAGGACTAAACTATTTGTTTATCGCATTACCAATATGTTGTGGATCATATTTGCATATTATTTAAATCTATAACGTTTTGCGTAATATTCGAATTATTTATTTTTTAGGCATTTTTCACAATTCCCCTGAATGAGATTGATGAATTTGTGATTCGATTAGTATTAGAGTTTCTTTATTAATTTTGCATGGTGGGATTGTATTATTTTTTAAGTGTTTTATAGGTATTGTACATTGCTACACTTCTACAGATTATATACAAGTTACAGCACACGTGTATACTGATTTTTAATGCTTTTAACCTGTGTTTTATACGCGTGGCGCATAAAGTAAAATTTCAAGTTTAGTAAATTTTACTTCTTGCTTAGTCTGGGAGTGGAAAACACTCGTTTAAAACTTTAATATCTGAATATTACAGCGTATACATATGTTTACTTAAAACAAAAATATGTATACTTAAAATAAAAACTCATTATATGCATTTAAGTCCTACTAACTAAATTTATTTTTATTATATTCATAATTACAACTTCCAAAATGTATTCTTTATTAAAATGATAAATAAATAGTTATTGGCAACTTGAACTTGTTTAATGTTAATTTGAATTTGTTAAGTGCCAACTTGAATTTGATTAGGGACATCTTGATTTTGATTAGTGGCAACTTGAATTTGTTTAGTGCCAACTTGAATTTGATTAGTGACAATTTGAATTTGATTAATGCCAACTCGGATTTGTTTAAGTCCAACTTGAACTTGAAAAGGTATAATAGCTCTTGGCGTTTCAGACTATTTTTAAAGTGTTTTTAGATGAGCGTTTTTATATAATTTTGACAAAAACAAATTGACTCAACGAAACGTAAGCTTTATTTAATTTACCGGTATAAAAATCTACAAATGACCTGTGAATGTTGGATTGCATTTTTTAACGATTTGATTGTAAATCGGCAAACCGATTTACCAGTTTTACACACCCTTAATTACATCCTTGTTTAAGGATGAAATATTTTGAAAAAATAGGCATACTTTAAGGAAAGTGGAATCTTTATGTCTGTCTTAATAAAAATATTTCTCACTTTGACCGTTCTTTTATAAAAAAAATATCAAATATTGTTAAACTAGCGTAATCGCATCTTCAATATAATTTTTTTCTGCAACATTTATAAATAATATTGGGAAACTAAATCAGTCACATTGTAGAAGAATTCTTTTCGAAGAATTTTAATTTTTTCCAATTATTTCTATCGTACAATAAATTCACTGGGATGTCGCGCGATATTGAAGATTCAGAAAATTTGAAAAACTGTTTTACGCGCGACATCTTAGTGACTATATTTAACCAAATAAATAAATGAAAAAAAATCACATATCTTTGCAAAGGAATTATCTACAATGTGACTAATTTAGTTTTTAAATATTTTTTATAGATACTGCTGACAAAAATAAAATTAGGAACGCGATTTCGCTAGTTTACCAATGTTTGATATTATTTTATGAAATAACGGTATAAGTATAAAATATTTTATTGAGACGGGCGTAAAGATTGTACTTTCCTTGAAGTATACCTATTTTTTCAAAATTAATCCCTAAACAAGGATGTAATTAAGACGACATTATGCTTAGTTTTATACGTTTAGAGAGCGGTCGACTTCCTCTTAACTGAAATGAATTCAGAGAACTATTGCAACTAACTTCTAAAGTGAGTTTTATAAGTATTTTCCTCCCACATTGGGTTTTTTTTATAAAGATTTTTCCTAGCTTATTATAATGTTGTCACTTATAATTAGCTAGGAAAAACCTTATAAAAAAAACCAATGTGGGTGGAATGAGAATTTTCGATTTATTTTCATAAAAATCAAATACCTAAAATATTTATCATTCGTGACCAAACTATATCGTCAGTATTTTCTGAACTTGAAGTAGCTAATAAATTTTACAAATATTTATTTAATTTGAAAAAATTTTGCGCTTTGAAGATTCAGAGATTTTCTTTTGAATGTGTAAGTATAATTATTAAAAAAATACGAAAGGAAATTATTCCAGGCGCTTGAATTTCGGAAATGTTTGTAACACGGAATAAACTTTTGTAAATGTAAAATCAAACTAACTTTACTTTAAATCAGTGTTTTATACTCATGACGCATGAAGGGAAATGTCGAGTTTAGAAAAAAATGAAAACTTGGATAGGTCGCTGGGCGACGAAGCCCAATTATTAGAAACATTTCATGTATTACAAAACAATAACTTCTTAGATTAATATATAAATAACACTTTCATTGCAATCTACTTATTAAGTACAAACTTCTTATTCTTCTTTTTCGGCTACGTCCTGTTGCGGTTTGAGTAAAGCGTCTAAAAATAACTACTTAAATTGATCACAATATAAATTACTTTTAAATCGCATATTTGTGTAATGTACACAATTTTCGTTTTATAAAAATTAGTACTTATATAATTACACGTTTAGAAATAACTACTTAAATTGATCACAATATGAATTACTTTTAAATCGCGTATTTGTGTGATGTACACAAGTTTTGTTTTATAAAAATAATTAGTACTTATATAATTACACGTCTAAAAATAACTAGTTTAATTGATCACAATATGAATTACTTTTAAATCACGTATTTGTGTAATGTACACAAGTTTTGTTTTATAAAAATAATTAGTACTTATATAATTACACTCATCTTGCTATCAAAAATATTCGCTCTATTGGAGCGGAATCTTGGATCTAAACGACATAAACTGCAGACGCTATGATGTCGGGCATGATCCAATTTTGAAATCCCAACGAACCAATAATATTCGGATCTAAATAAGATTGCATCCGCAAGACGGGTTTTCACATGTGTGTGTGGGTGCATGTACTAGTGCATATGTACGTGTATTTGTATATATGCCACTTGGATTTTCCGGCATGAGCGCACTTTCCGCATTACACGTCCCAAATCTCACAAACTAACTATCATAGAAAATTGGGATCATCTAAAAACTCGAATATTAAAAAGAAGGAAATGTTAGGTTTATATTATTATTATATAAAATTATGTTGATATTAATATTACAACTTTAATATTGTATCTGTCTAAATACAGACTGTATTTTACCATGACAATGTTACAGCAAAAGGGAACCAGAACATGTAATAAACACGGTTCTTAGATAAAATTAAAAATTAAAATAAAAGTTTTGATCATTTTAATGCTGCTAAAGCTGGGCATATAGCCAAACATCTCTGGCTAAATGATATTATAGTTCAAACAAGAATAATTCAAATTCAAGACTATTTGATTTGAGAAAATAAGTTTACGCTTGTTATAGTTGTTTCAATGGGTATTTATTGTCTTAAATTGTCTTATTAATTAAGACGTATTGTTTAAACGAATAGTCGTCATTTTGTATATTATGATATTATAGTTCTTGATCAGACATACATAAATACATAAAATGTTTCTTTAGAGTATACATATCACGACTTATACTCTGTAAATTTTCACATTCGTTGTTTTTATAAAGCGCTAAGTTCAAAACTTTAAACAAGTGTTTCTATTGCCTGATTGAGCATGAAATAAAATTTTGAGTTTAGAAAAGCCTGAAAATTTTCTTTGGTCGCGTAGCGGCGCGGAGCGACCAAACCAAATTTTCAGGCTTTTCTAAACTCGAAATTTTACTTCATGCACCATACGTATAAAACCCAGACGTATTGTCTTATAATTTAAACTAAACGATAAATCACGTGGCGTATAAAGTAAATTTTCGAGTTTAGAAAAACTTGAAAATTGGGTTTAGTCTTGTAGCAAAGTGGAGTGAAATTTCACTTTATGTGCTACGCGTATAAACCCGTAAAATATTGTGTTTATATACCGCTAAAGCTGTATACTAAAACAGTATAATTTGAACTTCAAGTTAAATCAATATAGTTTTTTTAGTTTGGTCGCTTTGCTTTGCTACGCGATCAAACCAAATTTTCAGGCTTTTCTAAATTCAAAATTTTAGTTCATGCTTAATTAAGGAGTGGAAGTTTTAAATTGTATACCTTTATAAAAACAACGATTGCCCGAACATTTACAGAGAGTCAGGTTGTGTAAAGAAATATTCCTGTATTTAAAAAAATATACAATAATTCCTTGTATTTTAAAAACGTCAAAAATTAATTATGAAATGTACCATTAAAATGACAAAATATTAGCGGAGAGTTTAAAATATAAAAACATCAGATCAGATAAATATGCAATTTAATTGTGTAATATGATGGAAATTTTAGGTTTGAAATATTCTCATAGCAAATAAATAAAATTTTTAATGAAAGGCTTAAATTTGTTTTTACCGAACGGGGTTGTTTTTCAGTTGTCAGCTTTTAGCATTCCTTTGTGCAGGATTTCAGCACTATACATTGTTTTCATTGTTTACAACATTATGCATCTAATTTAATAAGAAAATAGCTGTTGGTAATTTAATTTAAAAATATCTGTCTTCTTTATATCCTTAATTTTGTTATTAATCAAGTAATTTAGGTAATTGTTTTGCCCGTACTCGACGCATCCACCACAATTATTGTGTACTATTAAATGTCGGATAAGCACTTACTTATGTAAATGTCTGTATTTTTCTATATTTGTATTATACACCTGCTTTTGTTGTAAAACTAGAATTGTGGTCACCTATATTAATGTCTGTAATTTTTAAACCCGATTGAAAATAACTGGTTACAACTACAAAATAGCACAAACTTTAACACATATTGAAAATCCAAGTCATTGTTGGAACTGAAATATAAACTTATACTCTAAATATTTCGCGTTTAATAAATGGAATTGATTTAATTGTTTTCAATGAGTATTCCAGAAGAAACTATTCATTTTAGCATATATCCGAAAAGATTAATCCTCTTGTAATTTCATTCTTCTACTAATCTACCGGATTGGGACAGATAGCTAAAACATGTGTGTTATGTAAACTTAAGGAGTTTAAGAAATATAAGTTTAATTATGAAGTCGATTGAAGAGTTTTAATTTGCTAAAGTATAGCCGTACATTTAAAAGAAAAAATCCCTGCATGTTTCATATTTGAAAACAAATTGCTCCAGATATTCGAATTATTCAAAATATACGTTTGTAAAATAATTTATGAGATGCAACACAAGCAATATATTTTGAACTTCACTTTGAATCAGTGTTTTAAACGCGTGGCGCATGAAGTAAAATTGCTAGTTTGATATGGAAAGCCCCCGTGAAAATGTTATTAAATATTATAATCATTGACGTCTCTTATTGTCATTATTAGAGCTCAGATTTCTAAGCAAAGAGCGTATACTAAAAATTAGAAGTATCAACATGAATTATTGAAATATGTACCAATTATAGAAAGTTGAATCATTTGATACAAAATTTTATTTTGCCCGTATGCTATTTTTTCGATTTTTTTGTTTTGTGCTTGTTTTGCATTTATTTACTTATTTGGTGCTTATTTCGCTAAATTTTAGATCGTAGAAAATTATTATCTATGCGATCAAAACAGGAACTATTCATTCATTTATTTAGTTCAGCGTTTCTCAAACTTTTTTGGCAATGGAACCCTTCTAAAGAATTAAATATTTTACGGAGCTTTAAAATAAAATCTGGTCGTAGATTTATTGTAAATTAATTATACTATGTGATGCCTATTGCTTTTTTAAATTTTTGATTACTCTCGTAGTTTTCTCTAAGATGACCATGAAAGCAGGAAAATGTATAAATGTGGTTTTACATATTAAATCTCTGTGTTTGCTCCTTATCTGACACACACACAGTATATACAGGGTGTTTAGAATTAAGTGCGCATCATTGCTGACTTTTTTATAATTTAAGTTATAGAGTCGGTTATAGTCCTAATAAGTAAAGTTTCAAGCTCGATCGTTAATAAAATTTAGACGGTGTTCCATTTAAAAAAACGTTCAATTATTTTTCTAACTTCACGATTGTGATTGTATTAAATTTCCTACTATTTTGCTTATTTACCTAACTAAAGCTTAAATAATAAAAAAGTTAGCAATGGTGCGCACTTAATTCTAAACACCCTGTATACAGCGTGTCCCACCAAAACCTCACATGAAAATATATGAACTCCTAATTAATGTATTGTAATGAGATTTTCAGCAATTGTGTAATCAAATGTGCTCTTTTCAATGAAAACATTTACAAAATTATTTGACTTCCGGTTGAAACGAAAAAAAAAAGAATATTAATTTAATACTTGCACTACTTGTTTATTCTATGCTACATAATGTATCTAAATAAACAAGATTTAACTAATCTAAACTTTTAACCCAACCTAACCTACAAACTTGATGTAAACAAACAAAATTTACCCAACTTGACCTACAAATTTGATGTAAACAAACAAGATTTAACAATTCTTAGCTCCGAATTTGTTCTAAACAAACAGGATTCAACCTCAAAGATTGATGTAAACAAACAGGATTTTACGAACGTAACCTCCGAATTTGATTTAAACACTCGAGATTTTAACGATGTAATCTCGAAAAATAATGTCTAATGATGAAACTAGTGATTTCCACTCCCAGACTAAGCATGAAGTAAAATTTCGAGTTTAAAAATGCCCCGCGTAGAAACATTTTCACGGGGCTTCTTAAACTCGAAATTTTACTTCATGCGCCACGGATATAAAACACTGGTTCAAAGTGAAATCCGAATTTTTAAAATTGATGTATTCGACACACTAATTTAAGTTTTTTTAAATATAATTTTAAATACAACATATTGGGCAATACTGGATTCAGAAAAAAAGGGAATAATGTAATAAAAATAAAAAAATACAGGCAGCCGCTTCCAAATTTTAAGTTGGATCTTATTTGGCAATGAAGTAATTATTGAAAAAAAATATATTTTTATGTCGTAGTATTTAAACGGCCATTGACTTTGGTTTTTAGTTCACTAAAATCGGTCAATAAATAACGGAGTTATTGCGTTGGGCATTTTTTATCGAACACACGGTATATACTTAAAATTTTATAAACTATTTGGGGAAAAGCGGCAGAATTCAAAAATTATAGTTGTATTTTTGTAGCCAGAACTTTATTTTTATTTAACCAATATTTCGCTGAACTGATATAAAAACGGTATTCTTAATTAAATTGACAAAATTTGTATAATTGGGTGATAGTTAATAAAATGGACTAAATAACCATTTTGTGTATGAAGACCTAGATAATTCTCGAATAGTTATAAAAATCACAGGATTTAGTTAAAATATGAATGTTTCAGCTGAAATCATCAAAAATTGATGAAAATGTTAGAATTTCAGTTTATTATTTACGAGTCTTGAAATGATTAAAAATTAAAGAAATCAACAAAATAGAGACATTCAAATTTTCCATAATAATAATTACGTGATTTCTTAAATCTTATAGAGGTTCACTTCGTGATACATTTTTATTATTGAGATAAAGAAAACACCTAACTTTTGTATACCACTTTTATTTAACTTCTGTGAGTAGTTTCAATTACACAAACTTAGTTTGATATGGTAAATACTTTGTTCACTGCACTCTTGATGAAACTAAACTAAAATATTAGAAAATTTCGTATTAAAACACTTACAAATTTAATTATGTAGGTGCGCCATTGTACTTTATTTCCTTTATTCACACTTTTATCTTCACAAAATGTGAAGAACGGAAATAACAGTGAATAATTAATTTTGTAATTTGCTCTTCTGCATATTTTTCAGTTTTCCATTTCTTTCTGATATAATTACCAAACATTTTCAATATCTTACAGATATTTAGTTAGATGCAACTAATCTTTTGTGCGATGATGTATTAAGAAAGCTACTTCTTGATAATACTTTGTCACAATTTTAGCATGATCCAGATTTGTATTATTATCTACCAGCTTTTATTACATTATAAAGAGTTTTGGAGATGATCCCTTCAACATAAATGTTTAACAACTTTTGAAATTTTTTTACAATATACCGTTTTCTGTACAACAATTACGGTGTAGATTCTGTACACGTCTGCCAGCTTTCTGGGAAAAAGTCTGTTGTTTTGTTTTGTTGTTTGTTAGAGCAAACCAGTAAATCATAGAGAAATTATCTTAAAAAAATTGTTTTCACAATGAATATGTCTCACAAATAAAAATGCAACTATTTTTTTAAAGCCTTACATAAAAAAGTTTAACAATTAAAGAGATACATTCATAATTATACACAATAAACAAAAGATAAGTAACACAACACATTTGAAATTTTCTAAAATGCATACTAAAAAGACTCAATTGTAAAGCCTACTAATATATTTGGGAACGTAAGTATGAATTAAATTGCTAATACTTGGTAGTAGAATGCTTCAAAACATTAAAAGTGCAATTGGATGATGGACATTGGAGTATACAAGTGTTTGCTGTTACATACAGTAAACTACTGCAAATGTAACAATTAGGGTCAAATTATTCAGGGCATCTATAGATGCGTATTGAGAGTTATTCCTCACCAGTTGGCACTTACTTAGGTGTCAAATTGAGGCGTTAATTTCATAAACAGCATATGACCAAAATTGTAGAAATCGGCATTTTAGCGGCATTTGGTATTTTGCAAGTTATTTCACGTTGCCTTTCCCACGCAACTATGGCTAAGTTTGTTGAAACTCTGAGTCTTGAAAATTGGGATATTGTGTTTAATTATGCGGATGCTGATCGTTCTTTTAATATGTTTGTAGCAAAATTTACCCACATACTAAATAGTGCTTGTCCGTTAACAACTAAAAAATTAAAACTGGTAAAGATAAATTATGGGTCACTAATGATTTTTTTTTTTTGGGTTTTTGTCTTTTGCCTGGCCTTAGTAACGTAGACTATTGGCCAACATCAATTTTTATTTTATTTATTCCATTTAGTATTTAATTCTTTACACGCTTATGCAACTAATTATGGACGACACAGCACATTCACTCACATCCATGGCTCCAGAGGGTGCCAATTTTCCCATAAGAAACTGGCACCCCCCGGTGGGATACGAACCCACGACCCTCTGGCCCAAGAGCAGGAGCTCTACTCACTGACCCACGAGGGTCCCCTCACTGATGAAATTATTTGTAGTAGTAAAGATTTAAAAGAAATGTTTTACTTAGCAAAAACGCTCAAAAACGAACATTTATTTAAACAGTATAAGGAAATAAAAAAGTACATTCTAAAAATATTGAAAAAGCCAAGAGTAATTATTACATAAATAAAATTGAACATTCTAACAATAAATCGAAAACAGCTTGGGATATAATTAATCGAAATCTAGGAAGGAAAAAAAAAGAAATTTGAAAATTGATGAAATTGTTTTAGATGATATTAAATATTCTGATGCAACGGAGATAGCAACATGTTTTGCATCATATCTCTCGAGAGTAGCTTGTGAAAAAATAAAATCTAATTTTAGAAATAATTTACCAACTATGTATACAATTCCTACTTTTGCCTTAGATTCATTTTATTTTAAACCAATCACATCTCATGAAATCGAAGAACTAGTACACTCTTTAAATAATAAAAAATCTGTCGGTATTGATGGTATCACTACTAGCCTACTAAAATACTCTATCGGTGTCATTTCGGATGTCATTGCTCACATTTTTAACGAGTCGTTAACAAGTGGCGTCTTTCCATCATTCTTAAAGGTTGCCAAAGTATTCCGTTGTATAAAAAAGATAATCCACATAATATGGAGAATTTTAGACCTATATCGATTTTAAGCGCATTTTCAAAGGTATTAGAAAAACTTGTTCACAATAGAATATCTAAATTTCTTGATAAATTTCATCTTTTATGTGATAATCAACATGGCTTTAGATCGGGTAGAACCATAGAGACTGCATCAAATCAGATGTTGCAGTTTATCCAAAATAATATGGATCAGGGTTATTTCGTTGTTGGCCTGTTCTTTGATTTATCGAAAGCATTCGATACCATTGATATTAACTACATATTAGTTAAACTGAGTGCCTATGGAATCAGAGGGAATTGCCTAGAGTGGTTTAAATCATATCTCGAAAGCAGGCGACTCATTGTCTCTGTGAATGGGGCGGAATCAAGTGAGTTTGGTATTGATTACGGTGTACCTCAGGGATCGGTGTTGGGACCTCTATTATTTTTGTTGTATGTGAATGATCTCTCTTCTCATATTAATAAGGGACACGTAGTAATGTTTGCAGACGATACGTCAATAGCAGTATCGGCAGACACTGAATCAAAACTAGACGAGAGGGTAGTGGAGGTGTTGACACAGATCCAAGATTGGTGTACAAAAAAATCATTTGATTTTGAACTGTGACAAGACGGTGATTGTTAACTTCGGCAAACGTAAAAAGCTCCCCATACATTTCAATTTTGGACATAATTATATCAATTACCACTTGAGTCCGAAAGTTAAATTCTTAGGGACGATAATCGATACAAATCTAACATGGGGTGAGCATATTGAATACGTTTGCAATAAGTTAAACAGGGCGTTCTATGCAATTTACCAAATGAAGGCCATGGTCGGTGCGGATACCTTGATTCGTCTCTATTATGCGTTAGTATACTCTGTATTATCCTACAATATAGTGACGTGGGGTGGTGTCAAGTATGAATGGGATCTTTATACAGCAAAAAAGGATTATTAGGCTCATATTGAATATAAAACTTCCAAACACTTATTTGGACACATTTAAAACACAAAATATTTTAACATTGCCCTGTATATATATATATATATATATATATATATATATATATATATATATATATATATATACAGGGTGTCTACGCTAAACCGTTCGTTAAAAGTTTATGGGGTTCCCGTTGCACTAAAAATTTGAAAAAAATCCTTGTCACACGGTTGAATCAGTTCTCCTCATGTGAAATATTTTCAACTTTATATCACTTCCGGTTCCACCGGAAGTAGCACCAAATTTGTTATTTTAAACAGAACACCCTATCTATTAGTAATTTTTTAGATTCCTTGTTTTATTTGCAATATATTTTATTCGAACATATGCACACTTATCTCTTATAGTTTTCAAGAAAAAAATATATTTCAAAAATGTTGGTCTATAAGAGGCATCTTGAAATCTGTCCGTAACTTTTCTTAAGAATGGAGGATGCCTCTATGAGTAAAGTAATTAGAAACTCTAATTTTGACAATAAGTGTTCTTATAATGTCAATATCGAAGTGCCCTCTTCAATATCTCGTAATTCAATTTTTTTAAATGGAATGACCCATTTTTTATCAAATGGTACGATTGGGAGGAAAATTTCCTACAAAAAAGTATTATACAACTATACTCCAAAAGCAAGTAGTTTTCGAATTATTTCGAAGATTCGTTTTTCGTCGCATCTATGCGCGGAATAATGCGCGCATAAGTCGCAATTAAATTTTAGTAGGCAAGTATGCTTTTGTTTTGTCGCGATTGTAATGTGAAATTTCAAATAATAAAATCAATAAGTAAAAAGTTACACAGAAATCAACAAAATAAATAATTACATAAATAAACAAATTATCAATTTATTCTTTATATCGTATGTTCAATAAAATAAAACCTCTAGAGTGCAATGGAAAATATTGTAGGTTGGCAACTCTAAAATTATACATTATAATTATTATGTCTGACGTTTTATATGTCAATTCCTAAAGCGTGTAGCCAACTTAAATTAAACAAAAGGTAAAATCATGACACTCTAGAGGTTTTTTTTTTATTGAACATACGATACATGGCAACGGCGATAGCAATGTTACTTGAACATGTAGAGTATTTAATGAAACTTATCCACATTAGCCGCCGATGAATAAAACAAGATTTAGAGGATTGGAATCAAACTTTGTTTAATTGGCAGCTGCCATGTATAAAGAATAAATTGCTAATTTGTTGATTTGTGTAATTATTTGTTTTGTTGATTTCTGTAAAACTTTGTACTAATTATTTTTATTACTTGACATTTCGCAATACAATCGCGACAAAACAAAAGCATACTACTTGCCTACTAAAATTCAATTGCGACTTATGCGCGCATTATACCCTGCATAAATGCAAAAAAAAAACGAATTATTGTTGTTGAATTTTCGATCCGGTCGATAATAACGCTACAGTTGGTGAGTGAGATTACTACAGGAATAAATCTGGGCCAGACTTTTTCGTTTCTTGATCACAAACAAAATAGCTAAGGTGAAAATTGTTTATACAAAATTTGGGGATTTTTTCGTTGGCTAAAACTTTTATTTGCGATATTTTTTGATTAAGTTAATGTGTTTCTATATTTTTAACTTCACTTGAAATCAGTGTTTAATACGCGTGGCGCATGAAGTAAAATTTCGAGTTTAGAAAAGCCCCGTGAAAATTTGTCTCGGGTCGTTGCGCGACCCTCGACAAATTTTCTACGCGAGGCTTTTCTAAACTCGAAATTTTACTCCATGCTTAGTCTGGGAGTGGAAGACATTCGTTTTTAAATTTTCGAATTATCATAAAGTTGTGTATTTTTTCGTAGTCTGCAATTTTTGTTTGATTGAATCGATAAAATAGCTACAGTTAATGAGTGATTAGCAAAATATATCAAATAAATCTTTCTCGGTTTATTGAACAAAAACAAAGGAGCTGAGGTAAAAAGTGTTAAGGTAAAAGTGGTTTATTTTCTCGTTGGCTACAACTTTTGTTTGAAACATTTTTCGATTAAGACGTCGAACGCCATAGTCGGTGAGTTGTTGATCTAAACTAGTTATTTTAGTTTTTAGTTCATAAACAGAAGAACTGAGGTGAAAAGTGATTATATAAAATTTTGTGTTGGGTTTTTTTATTATCTTTTGTGTGAAACTTTTTTTGATTAGTTACCTATAATAAAGCAGCAATTTGTAAGTGATTATCAAATAAATATCTCCCCTAGGCTTTTTCGTATAGTGATCATAAACAAAAGAGTTAAGGTGAAAAGTGTTTAGGTAAAAGTTGTGTGTTTTTCATTACCTACAACTTTTGTTTAAACATTTTTTGAAAAACTATAAAGTAATGTAATACATCGAGAAATAAGTAAGCATTAAATTTATAAAATTTCAGAAAGATATTGGTTGAAAATATTTATAAAAATGTTTTAATTTAGCAAATATATGTCAAAAAAGAAAAAGAAAATATTTTTGAAAATTCTTCAGTCTCAGAAAGTTCCTAATTATTTCAGAGTTTTTTGTTGTTAACATATTTGAAATTCGTTTAATAAAAAACCGAATAATGTAATGATTTTTGGTAATTTTTAACAGAAGACTTTTTAGACATTTGATGGTTTAGAGCCTGGTTCTCCAAACTATCTTCTTCGCGGGCCACAAATACAATTCTACATAATAAAGTCGGCCAAGATCCGATTAATTTTATAAAATTATGAAAAATTTAAGGAACAATTGTTACAATATTTCAAAATATGACATTTACAAAAAAAATTACAAACAATCGCGGGCCGGATTCATGCAAGTCGCGGGCTGGATTTGGCCCGCGGGCCGTAGTTTGGATACCACTGGTTTAGAGTAAGCAACACTGTTTACTGTTTTAATAATAATAATAATGGTCATTGCCCAACAGGAAACATTCCCAATTACACGACAATTTAGTATTACCAACAAAGTTTTAAACAAAAGTTGTAGCCAACGAAAAAATAAACCTGAACACTTTTCACCTCAGCTCCTTTATTTTTGTTCACTCATCAATTGTAGCTTTATTATCGATTCAATCAAACAAAGCTTCAAACAAAAGTTGCATACAACGAAAAAACACACAACTTTATGATAATTCGAAAATTTACGAACGAGTGTCTTCCACTCCCAGACTAAGCATGAAGTAAAATTTCGAGTTTAGAAAAGCCCCGCGTAGAAAATTTGTCGAGGGTCGCGCAGCGACCCGAGACAAATTTTTACGGGGCTTTTCTAAACTCGAAATTTTACTTCATGCGCCACGCATATAAACCACTGATTTCAAGTGAAGTAAAAAATATAGAAACATATTAACCTAATCCAAAAATGTCTCAAATAAAAGTTGTAGCTAACGAAAAAACACACAAATTTTTTATAAACAACTTTTACCTTAGCTATTTTGTTTTTGATCAAGAAACGAGTAAGTCTAGCCCAGATTTATTCTTTTAGTAATCTCACTCACCAACTGTAGCGTTATTATCGACCGAATCGAAAAATTCAACAACTAACCACTATGGCTTGCGAAATAATTCGAAAACTACTTGCTTTACGAGTATAAGTGTATAATACTTTTTTGTAGAAAATTTTCCCCCCAGTCGTACCATGTGATAAAAAATGGGTCATTCCATTTAAAAAAATTGAATTACTAGATATTGAAGAGGGCACTTAGATAATCACATTTTAAGAACACTTATTGTCAAAATTGACAGTTTCCAATTAATTTACTCATAGAGGCATCCTCTAGGTATAAGTACAAATATAAATCATATTTTTATCTTATTCTTAAGAAAAGTTACACATAGATTTTAAGATGCCTTTTTGTGGTCAACATTTTAGAAATTTTTTTTTTTTTTTTTTCTTGAAAACTGTAAGAGATAAGTGTGCATATGTTCGAATAAAATGTGTTGCAATTTAAACGAGGAATCTAAAAAATTACTAATATATAGGGCGTTCCATTTAAAACAACAAATTTGGTGCTTCTTCCGGTGGAGCCGGAAGTGATATAAAGTTGAAAATATTTCACATGAGGAGAACTGATTAAACCGTGTGACAAAGATTTTTTTAAAATTTTTAGTGCAACGGCAACCCCATAAACTTTTAACGAACGGTTTAGCGTAGAGACCCTGTTTATAATTATCTGGCATTTATTCAATAGAGTGCTGCAATTGTGATAAAATTTATGTTGGACAAACTCAACGCAATTTGCAGACCAGGTTTAAAGAACATACCTTACACATCAAAAACTTTAATGCAGATAAATCAGCGTTAGCTCACCACGCCATCGAATCAGGTCACAAATTTTCAATAGATAAAATTAAATTATTAAAATTCTCCAGTAATTACCGGCTTAATACCTTGGAAGCAATAGAAATTAAAAAAGTGGAAAACAGGCTATTAAACTTTGATTTAAGCCCATTAGTAAATCCTTTTCTAGAATTGATCCCAGCGCTCTAATCCCAGTCACCCGAAACATTGTAATTATAATCCGAATCTGTATCCATGGCATAAATTTTCCGTTTGTTTTTTTAAATAGTTAAGCATTGATATTGGTCACATCGTGACCGAAATGTATATTTGCGATTTTTAAATAAATCCTGTGAAGAAAGGAGACTCAATTCTTTTATTTAATAACCCTGTATATATATTTAAATGTGTTAATCATATACACAAAAATATTAATTCGTATAAAGCAGTCGGCGATACACACCCATATAGCACAAGAAATGGATGTATGCTTCGGTTACCGAATCATAATACAAAAACATTCGAAAGATCTTCAAACTATGCTAGAATAACTCTATACAATAAGCTTCCTTCAGAAATAAAAAATATAAAAATCTACAAACATTTTAGAAAACAGGTCAAATACTTCCTCGTGCAAAAGTGTTATAATACTATACAGGAGTTTATGACTGATAATTTATAATGTATATATATTCTTAGGATGGTTATATTTATCCCATTTAATAATGTTATGCTTTTATGTATTAAGTGTTTTTATCTTAGTTAAGTGTACTTACGCAATCCATGAAACGGAATTTTTGATCAATAAAGATTTATTATTATTATTATTATTATTATCCGATGGTAAAAGTAGTTCACTTAAAAACTGCACATGTACAAAGTTACAACGCTATAAATTTTATAAACAGCACTTGCCTGGGACAACTTTAGTTCCAATCAAAATCTAAAACCTAAAAGCCCTTATAGAATTTCTCCAAAACCCAAAAGATAACCAGTTTTATGACAAATTTGTTTGGGGAATTGCTGCAACAATGGATATATTGGAGCAGTGGGTGTGCAGATTATTCACCATTCCAGTTTTTTCAGTATAGATAGTAGTTTATTTCGAAGAATGTATATTTTCAGTTACTAATCATTAATTCATGTTAGTGTATTTTATAAAATAAACGAGCATATTGCAACATTGTACTTGTTTCTGTTAAAAACAACATATGTCCAACTGTTTTTCCTTGTTTTTTCTTAATGCAAATAAATTGAGTAAATGATTAGTCACTTAATGCTATCAGTTGTCTATGATAATTAATAAAAATAATTGTAAAAATAGAAGTTGTAACGGTTATCAAGGTTGACAGTTTTATTTCGATTTTCTCAATACGTTATTTTTGGACAAATGATGTTTATTTGTGTTTAACATAAACAGCAAAGCTATACTGATGAGATACATTTTGAAACGCGTCTATAGATGGCCTGAATAATTTGACCCGAATTGTTACATTTACAGTAGATTATACGTACAGTAACCTACTGTAAATGTAATAATTCGGGTAGATACTTGTTGTATAACCATATATCCGTCGGGGCATTAACTCGGAAAGTACTTGTTTCAATGAGTGTTTGATTTACTCTAACTCTGCGGGCTGCGTAAAGAACTTTTAATATTTAGGAACCTATAACTCAAAAAATTGTTTCAAAAACACTGTCTGCATTGAGACGCATTTTCGTGTCAGTCGCGAAAAGGTTCATTAAATAACGATATTGTGATTTATCGGTAAATTATTGGTAAAGTGATTTTAATTCACGCACGTTATGGGTTATTGAAAAAGTCGGTAAATTTACAATTCCTAATTGTAACACACACTTTAGTATTGTATTTTGTATCTGTATTATTTCAACAATTCCAGATTACAAATGTTCACAAGAATTTCTTGTATTCCAATATTTCACAAGATCAATATTATGCGAAAAGTAATCACCAACCTTTATTTATGCATTCTCCAAAAACGGACTTAATAAAATTGCAAATTCCGATCCCGTTTTAACATTTCAACTCTCGCACGCACACGCACACTAAAATTGAATATTCAGTTTGCGCGTAAGGGTAGTCGGGGGTGGATTGAATTTTCAAGCGCTATCTTCGGGCCAGAAAGTTTTGCCGGGATTTATCCGCGGGATTAAACCGTGTTATTCCGCACACCACTTTTGTCCCGTCCCGTAATTATTTAATAACTCCCGACCTGGAAATCTGGACCTCCAACCGCAAAACCTAGGACCCGAAAAACGGCGGCGTGTGTTTGCAAAGGGAGAGACCGGGGGGCTTAATTTTCGCCGCTTAATCGTCCGCAATTCAACCCGAGGAGATTACATGAAAAATTCACAGATATACATTTTCTCTCTCTCTCTCTTTCTCAAGGGTTTATTATTTTTTTATGGTTTTATAATTTTGTTTGTTATAGAGTGATAATAATAATGTCTTTTTTTTTGGTTTGTTTGGCATAGGTATTACCATTCAGCCACTAACGTTGATTTATAATATCTATTAACATATATTTCGACTGTGTGGACGTCCCAACACATTCACACACATCCATGGAACCGGAGACGAGTATTTTTCGTTAGAAAAATTACTCGCCTCCGCTGGGAATCGAACCCAGATCACCTCCGTGTCCGATTGGCGAAACCGGCGGCTCAACCGCTCGGCCACGGCGGACCCGATTGTCTTTTTTAAAATAAAAAAACAATACAGAAATAAAAATATCATAAATCTAAGACGTTATTATTACTTTATTATATTCTGGTTATATTTATTTAAATTCAATTCAATTAGGAATAATATTCTTGTATGCCCAATAAATATGGTAAATATTAATATCCCTCTGAGCAAAAAGATACAGTGAGTTTTTGTTTTAAGTATCAGAGCTTGGACGAATCCTCGTAAAAAAGATTCGAATCACGAATCCGAATCACCTAATATGATTCGAATCACGAATACTCGAATAATGGATTTGTAAGAGACAAATATGATTCGAATGAAAGATTCTAATCCTGTTTTTTCGAATCACGAATACAAATCCTTTAAGAATAAATTTGATTTTATAATTTTTTTGCAACCATTAATATATAAATATCGTTACCATTTAATATTAACACTGAACATCGTTGATAACAGACTAAATATCTGATTCCCTGTTACTCTGATTAAAGATGTATTTGTGAGTTTTTGAACTTCACTTCAAATCAGTGTTTTGTACGCGTGGCGCATTAAGTAAAATTTCGAGTTTAGAAAAGCCCGAAAATATGTCTCGGGTCGCTGCGCGACCCTCGACAAATTTTCACGGGGCTTTTCTAAACTCGAAATTTTACTTCATGCTTAGCCTGGGAGTGGAAACACCCATTCAAAACTTCAAATAGATCTTTATTATAAAATCGACGAATGCCTGAAAATTACGTAAATGAAAAATTCACTGAATATCATCAAAACCGGTAAAGTCAGAGAAAAGTCATGGAATTATATTTAAATTGAGAAAAAAACTTACAAAAAAAAACCATATGATATTATATAATTTGTCAAAATCAGCAGGCAAATTACAAAACACGTAAAAATTTGTAAAATTATCTTAAATATTGACAAAAACAATGAAAACAATTTAACAAAATGGGGGTTTCCACAGAAGAAAGTTATATTAAAAGGTCAGGGAAAAAAATCTTGAATCAGGGAAATGCCTGAAAAATTTAACATTTTAGATTGTGGCTACCATGTCAGTTTTACTATAAATAATATTTAACATTATTTTGAAAACCAGATTATTATCTTTAAAAACATTTTGTCATTTAATGTTCTTATCATAGCATTCAGTTTGAAGTTTCGAACGAGCGTTTCCACTCCCAGACTAAACATGAAGTAAAATTTCGAGTTTAGAAAAGCCCCGTGAAAATTTGTCGAAGGTCGCGCAGCGACCCGAGACAAATTTTCGGGGCCTTTCTAAACTCAAAATTTTACGCGTATAAAACAGTTATTTAACAAGAAATTTAATAACACACAAAAGAAATTTTTCAAGTTAATCCTCACAATTTAATCGAATTATTTTTTTGTAAGTATTCGAATCCTTTTATAAATATTCGAGTCCTTTTATAAGGACTCGAATCACCCACATTTGGATTCGAATACGAATCTTCTTAAAAAAAATGTAACGAATCCGGATCACGAATCCAGTTGAACTAAAGTATTCGAATGCCTCTGTTGAATCCTCTAAAAAGATTCGAACCTAGGATTCTCATCCCGAATGATTCGAATCCTGCCCAGTTCTGTTAAGTATACATATCCCGACGCATGAGCTATCAATAATAATAATAATATCTTTATTGACAGTAAAGTGATTACAGTATATTTACAAGTATATTTACAAAACAATTTTATTATTTAAAATGGAAGAGTGGTGCGAACTGTCACTGTCACTGTCAAATGGCTATCGACCTGAGCTCTTTCTGCCTAGATTGATGATTAGTGTCGTACGTCAGTCCTTAATGAGTGTATGGGTGAAATGATGAAATGAATTTAAATATGGTTGTTATTGGTTTTTTATATTTGGGAAGAATAGTGGGATTTCGATGGAAACAGTAATGGGAAATGGAGGCGTTCTTCTATGGGGGTTATTTCAGTTGAGTCGTAGAGGAGTTGGTTGGATGGGTTATGTAGCGGATTTATGGGGTTACGGATTTTGGTAAGGGTTCTTAGGGATGCACGCTCACTAACTTGGATGTGGTGTAGGGTGGGATTTTGGGATGTGGAAAATAGGATGGAACCATAATCAATCAAGGGACGACATATCATTTTATAGATGATTACAGCAGTTTTAATGTTTATTCCGGATTGTTTGTAGGTTAGGTTTCTGAACAGTTTTGCCCGAGTTGTTATTTTACTTTTTATGTTACATGCATGTTTTTTGAAGTTGAGTTTTTGATCGAAAGTAAATCCAAGATATTTTACATGGGAGGAGGGGTGGATTTGGTTTTGTGAAATGGAGATAATAAATGGATAGTTATTGATTTTGCGGTAAGGAATAAGGAGTTGTGATTTACGGGGATTGATTTTTATTCTCCATTTTGCGAACCATCGTTCAAGGGTATCGATGAGTTCTTGGAGAGTTTGGAGAGCTTTAGGTAGGGTGGGAGCGTGGGATATGAGGGCAGTGTCGTCGGCGAACTGTAGGATATATTTTGAGGGATTGAAGTATTTTGGGTCAGGATGGTATATGTCGGAACAGAATATATTGTATAGTAGTGGAGAGAGGGGGGAACCTTGGGGAACACCTTGTTCTGGGGAAAAGGTAGAGGAGAAACGATTCTTGATTTTTACTTTGAGGGATCTGTTGAAGAGGAATAAATGTATGCGGATCAGATGTGCAGGGATATTAATGGAGTGACACTTAAAAAGGAGGCCTTTATGCCAAACAGAATCGAAAGCTTTTTGGATGTCGAGGAAGAGGGTTGCAGAGGATTTGCCTTCGAGGTGAGATGTTTGTAGGTTGGAAGTAAGGATAGACAGTGGTAGACTGGTGGAGCGCTTGGGGAGAAATCCAAATTGGTAGTTGGGAATACGGTCAGAGATTAGTAAGAGGATTTTGTTTTTGAGGAGGGATTCATATAGTTTGCCAAGGACCGGAAGAAGAGTTATAGGACGGTAACTAGGAATGAGAGATGTGTTGTGGTCGCGTTTAGGTATGCATATGATGATGCCTGTCTTCCATTCAGGTGGGAAATAGTTGTTTTGGTAGTTGTAGTTGAGGATGTTCAGAATATGGTGGTGGATGTGAGGTGGTAAGGATTTAAAGATGCGTCTAGGTACGTAGTCATGACCGGATGCAGTATGTTTTCCCTTTTTCATGATGTTATTGTATTCGAGTTCTGTAAAGAAGTCGTTTGGTTTTGTAGGGTTAGTGTTTTTTAGGAATTCTTTGTGCCATTCCTCGACATGTTTGTGAAAATTCTTGTCAAAGGTCGTGTCTTCTGTCGTCTTATATGTTTCGTTGAAGTAGTCCGCAAATTTTTCTACGATTATGTCTGCGTCCGTAATTGTCTCGTTAGTGTCAGGGTCCGTTATTTGTTGGAGTTGGTCAGTTTTTTTATATTTTGATAGTTTTTTTATTTGTGTCCAGAATGACTTGCCGTTTAGGTCGTTTATGTCTTTGCAAGTGTTTAATCATACGTCCGTCTTATATTGAAAGATTAATGTCTTAATGTCTTTATTCAGTTTATTAAATGTCTGTCTAAGTTCCGGTGTGTCCATAAGTCTAATGTCGCGATATAATTGTCGTTTGTGTTTTAGGAGTCTTAGGATAAAATTAGGGGGTATTTGTAGAATGTTTTGATAATTTTTGGAGTATTTTGTGAATGGAGTCGGATAGAGTTTTGTTGAATTGTTCAATGGAGTTGGGATTTATATCGGGGTTATAGGATATGAATTGAGTGAGGTCTAGTGAAATGTCACAGTTTTTAAAGTCAAAGATGGAGTCAGGGAAGGTGCGGGGAATAGGTTCGTTGGATTTTATTTGGAAAGTGATAGATAGGTGATCTGAGCATAGGTCGGGGGTGAGGTTTACAGAATGGATAAGATGTTGGATATTTTGTGTGCAGAGGAAGATGTCTGGAGTGGTGGATTGGTTTTGGTTCATTATAAATGTTGGAGGGGTATGGATACGTACAAAATTTGAATTGGAAAGGAAGGAGGATAGGTGGCGGGATTTGCTTCTGTTTATATTAAAGTCTCCTATAATGATGGTGTTTGAGTATAGTGAAGCTTTAATAAATATGGTGTCGTCTATAGGAGAGTGAGGGTGAATATAAATGAGGAATATATGGATTTGAAGAGATTGGTGGGTTAGGATAAAATGCAGGCATTCATTAAGGGGATGGTTGATTCTAGGGGGGTTGCTTTTACCAATTTTTAGGCTTGGGTGGAGTGCTGCGATTAAACCTCCCCGAGGGTTTTGGTTGTGGATGGTAGGGGCGATTTGGAGAGAAAGGTTTCTTGAATTTAGTTTCGACCAAAAGACATACATGTACCGGGTTATTGTTCAGATAATTGAATAGGATGTGGGATTTGATGTTGAGCGAGTTTATGTTGGTGTAAATAAAGGAGATTTGGTTAGCCATTTTGGACAATACAATTAGCAGAGTGAACTCCGTCTGAAGGAACAGTTGGGATAGGACTATCGGGGTATTTAAGATCAAACATAACCAGGAACATACGGTTTCCCGTGAACGAAGCATGAGTGTCAATTTGGTATGATTCGATGAAACGTTCTTTTAGTTTTTCTATGAGAGCCTGGCGGTCGGTGTTAATCGGATTATTAATTTCTGTAACGTAGGTATCTAATATATAATCATGGAGGGTGAGTGATTTTAGAACGCGTGTCTGTTTGATCTGTACGTCGTCAATGTTGGATGATTTTTTGTTTGTGCAGTGAATTTTAACATTTGGAATTCCCTGGATGGGCTGCATGGGGCGGTTAGGGCACTTGGTAGACCAGGCGCCGTGGTCAGCTTTTCCACATGATGAACATTTGGGTGGAAGTTGTGTGGTGCAGGCGGATGTGTAGTGCTGGCCATTACATTTGGCACAGACGATTTTTTCGTTGCAATCCGCCGTAACATGGTCAAATTTGTTGCACTTGTTACATGGTGCAGGAAGAGGCTGTGGGGCAAGGCTTTCTTCGACGGGGTATACTTTGCACATATACTTGAAATTTTGTTGTAAAAGTTTGGCGTAAGAGCTGTGCGAGGCCGTTATTATTCGCACCATTCTTGTTTTTAATCCCGTGGCCTTTGAAGTGATGCGGCGGCAGTATCTGTGTTCGATACCGGTCGCATTCAAGCGCTCGCTGATTGCCGCGTCTTCGATCTCGGGCTCGAGGCTGCGTATCACGCATGAGTACGACGGGGCGGCTGAGTTGCATTCGCGCGGTGCGTAGGATGTTGGTGTGAATTGATGAATCACTTTTTTTGTTTTTAAGATGTTTAGGTTATTCTCGCACGTGGCTGAATTGTGGTTTGATTTTAATAAATAACCCTGTTTTGTTTTGAGAATAACTGCTTCCATGTCGGTTCTGTTGTTTAGCCAGAGTTCTACAAGTTATAGGCGAGAGAGTTCTGTGGTAGTGGTTATGTTGTATGTGTTCTTAAATTGTTGCGTGGTGTGTTTGCTTGGATTGTTTTGTACGTGCTGTGTTGTGTTTGTAGGTGGCGGGGGTGGTTGTTGTTGTGTACGAACGAGTTGTTGTGTTGTATTTGTATGTGTCGAAGGTGCTTGTTGTTGTAACTATTGTTGCGGGTATTGTTGGGGTTGATTTTGTGTCTGTTTTGTTATCTGAGGATCGCTATTGTGCGAGGGCCCTGCTGATGGTTGTTGTTGTGACTGTGTAGTGGTTTGTTGTATGTTTATTTGTTTTAAAATTGATTGTAGTGTTTTGGTCGATGTTTTTGGCGTATTACCTGTAGCTTGCTTCTTCGCTGTTTTTCCAACTGGAAACCTTGGGAGGCGGCCACGCTTTCTGTGTGTAACTTCCTTGAAGTCTTTAAGATCCATATAGGTTGGATCATCCTCGTCACTCATGTTTTTTTTTTTTTGAATATTCTTCCGGTACGGGTGGTTTGTTAACAGATTTAATTCGCTCGCTCTTATCGCACGTCCGTCTGCAACGGTGTCGAGCTCACGAATGTTGTGAGCTATCAATTTTCAAGCGTTCTCTGTATTTGAAAAAGTTCAATCTGAAGCTTTTAACGAGTGTTTTCAGTCCTTGATTAAGCATGAAGAATTTCTGGTTTAAAAAAGCCTGAAAATTTGGTTTGATCGCGCATCGAAGCGGGGCGATCAAACCAAATTTTCAGGCTTTTCTAAACTCGAAATTTTACTTCATGCGCCAGGCGTATAAATCACTAAAATATTGTGAATTACAAATTGTACTGGTTAAGCATACGGCTTTAGGTATATTTTGAACTTCACTAAAAATCAGTGGTTTATACGCCGAGCGCATGAAGTAAATTTCAAATTTATAAAAGCCTGAAAATTTGGTTTGATTGCCTCGCTTCGCTACGCTATCAAACCAAATTTTCAGGCTTTTCTAAACTCGAATTTTGACTTCAATCTAAGGATTTTCAGAAACAAAGAATACATGAACAATTGCAACGAATTTATCGAGATATGTACGAGTATTCCTAAAAGAAAAATTCCGTGTATGTAAGTAACGTTTGATCAACTACATTAAACGTTATTGTGGTGTTGTCTAAATGTTAATCACATCATTCTGGTCATTGGGTGATGTTCCCAACGAGTAAATATTGGTAAATATTGGCTAAAACGAATACGAATACCGGTTTACCCTAATACCTAGGAGGTTGGTTTGTGTTTTATAACTGAATCATCTTGATCAGGGGTCGGCAACGGGGTGCCCGCGAGGCAATTTTCAGGTGCCGGCATTCAATGTATCTAAAAATTCGTAAATATTCAAGTTTTCAATATTATAGAAATATTATTTTAGCCAATGACGTCATTGACTTTCGCTTTACATACTTATGCACTAATATTATATTCCCCCACTCCGTCCACTCGCAGTCATCTTTTAATCGGGGTGAAAGCAGTGATACCAGAACGGAGCCGTAGAACACAATCCCCGCCGTGCTTACACGACTACCACTGCACTTCATTGCTGCTCGCTTGCACATACAAATTATTATTAAGATTATTTCGAAATGTAAGTATAAATCGTTTTAGCTTATTCTGTGGCACAGCGTGGGTTTAAGCCCGTCCGGCGTAAGCATAAGTCCTTGTCCGTGACAGTCCGTGTCCGCTCTCATGTAAGCGCACGTCTCCGCATGACACTGCCTTATAGCCTCTTCTCTGTTGCGCACATTATTTGAAAGCTATTTCCAGTTAATGTGCACAACAGAGAAAAAGCTGTTGCGTAGTAGCAGGAGAGGGAAATCGCGCACGAAGGACGCCATTAATTTCCAAATAATGTGCACAACAGAGAAAATGCATAACACAGTCTCGGCAGAACGGGCACATTCGGTGATTTTCGTAGCGTTTCCGAGCGTGTCATGTCAGGGCGCCTAACTCAGGCAGACAAATGCACTGACATGAGAGCAGGGCACTGACAGATGCTTTGCCAGGACATGTCCCTTGACACGAAAGCATGACGGTGACCGACATTTACAACGCTAGGCGGATGCCATTGTTGCAATCATGCGAGATAGTAATCAAAATAATGCTTCAAAATATTGTTAGCTCAAAACTTTTCATATTTTTAATACCAATTTTAAAATCACATATGGGTATTTGATTTTTTATCAGTACCGCACAAACTGTTTATAAAATATTAGCTATAATAATAATTGTTGGGCATATTTTACCTATGAACATTTCTTAATGCAGTAATGAAATTTCATTGAAAACATTTTCATTGGACACATCAATACTACCTATGGATACAGAGATAAGAAAAATATCACACGAAACAAAACAAAAAATTGTAATGATAGTACTTTCCCCGTTAATAACGATATACCTCGAAAACTAAGCGTCAGAGGACAAAAAGGCATTAGGCAAAAAATACGTATTTTATAATTTCCAGCAAACTTTTGTTAGACAGATTTTTTCATATATTTAGTATTTCAGTAGATATATTAAAAAAATCGTGATGTGTCCATCATAGTACTTTCCCCCGTAAATTGCGTATTAAATCACTTTTAAAATATTTGTAGCATTATTATTTTCAAATGTCTTCAACTTTTTGATAACTATAACTTTTATTTGAAACATTTGTCAATTGGATCAACACATACTGACACAAACCAATGACTAGATAAAAAACACTATTTATTGAATATCTCAAAAACTAAGAGTGCTATGACAAAAAGTGAATCTACAAAAAATCTTTAGTTTTTCATTTCCTACAACTTTTATTTGAAACATTTTTTAATTGTATCGACACATACACTGTCGCAAACCAATAACTAGATAAAACACACACCTTTTGAAATATCTCAAAAACTAAGAGTGCTATGACAAAAAGCAAGTGAGCAATACATCTTCATTTTGTTATTATCTACAACTTTTATTTGAAAGAAAGTAAAGTACCACTTCCGGTTTTCCGACTTTCACCAAAAGCTTTTCAATTCTTCCGATTGTAACAAAAAGCTTAAGTTTCAAGTTTCATCTCGATATCTTTAGCGGTTTTTGCGGTACAGCGCACACAGACACACACACAGCCACACAGACAGACAGACAGACAGACAGACATTTTTCAAAAATGGTCTTATTCGACTCAGGGGACCTCAAAACTGATATTTCCGCTAAAATTTTTGATTCGAAATTTTTCACGAAAACAATACTTTCCCTTTGTATTACATACGGGGGAAAGTAAAAACTGAAAATCCTAAGTGTAAATCTCGAAAACTAAGCGTCAGACAACAAAATGTCACACGGCACAAAATAAGTATTTTTTTTTTTATTTCTAGTTACTTTTATTTGAAAGACTTTATGATTTGATCAATATTTAACGAAATGTCGCCACAGACGTCCCCCCACGCTACGGGTATATTTCAAAATGTTCTTCTCATTCCACAATAAAATGACGATATTTATTTTATTATCTCGTCATGGAAAGCAAAAATAAGAAACAAAAGACACACCATTTCAATGCCGAGTGGGAAGAGCAATTCTGCTTCATATATTATAAAGACAAAATTGTATATTTATTGTGCAATTCCAGTGTAGCAATCGCTAAAAAATGTAACGTGGAGAGACACTTTAATACTACTCATAAAAATTTTAATATGAATTTTCCATTAAATTCGGAAATTCGAAAGAAAAAAATTTCTGACCTGAAATTAAACCTAACTAAACAGCAGAGTCTATTTATCAAACCAATATCCCAATCAAAAAAAAGCAACCACTGCTTCTCTTAAAATTGCACATTTACTGGCCAAGAAAATGAAACCGTTTGTGGAAGGTGAGTTAATTAAAGAAGCCATGATATTATCTGCAGAAACACTTTTTGACGACTACAAAAATAAAAACGAAATTATAACAGCTATAAATGCCGTCCAACTCTCGGCCAGAGCAGTAACTCGAAGAATCGAAATTATAGGATACTGACATTAAATCGCAGTTGAAAAAAGATATTCAAGAAAGTGTGTTCTTTTCACTGCAATTAGATGAATCTACGGATGTATCGGACACATCTCAGTTATGTATTACCATAAAAATGGTTTTCGACGACTTTTCCATAAAAGAAGAATTCCTAAAAGTCCTTCCTTTGAAAGGACGTACAAGGGGCACAGACATATATTCATGTTTTAAGCAATATTTGCAGGACGATAGTATACCTCTAGTAAAATTGTCTGCAATTACAACAGATGGTGCGCCTGCGATGAGAGGGAATAATAATGGATTAATTGCGCTATGTAAGAAAGATCCAATATTTCCAAAATTTGCATCGTATCATTGCATAATCCACCAAGAAGTGTTATGCTCGAAAGTAATTCCTTTCCAGGATATTATTCAAAAAATTACAAAAATGATAAATTCAATAAGAGCAGCGGCAATGCAACATCGATTATTCAAATTACTTTTGCAAGACAATGATGCAGAATATGACAATCTTATCACGCACACAGAAGTAAGGTGGCTGAGTAAAGGAAAGGTACTCCAGCGGTTTTTAAATTTATTACCTCAGGTGAAAGAATTTTTAACATCGAGGAATGAAAACTGTGATGAATTGGAACAGAAATCATGGTTAATTAAACTTAGTTTTCTAACGGATTTAACGTTAAAATTAAATGAACTAAATTTGAAATTACAAGGCAAAAATCAACATATTGCCTCAATGATCAGTGCTATTAATTCTTTTAAAGCTAAATTAGCTCTCTGGAAATCACATATGGAGAAAGATAATTATTCGCATTTTCCAAATGTAAAAATGACAACCGATAATTATTGCAACGGAAAAGCTGCAACTCGTCAATTTGCGAAACATTTTGATTCTTTATTGGAAGAATTTAATAATCGATTTGAGGAATTCTATAAATTAGAAAATTTTATAATATTTTTCATTAACCCTTTCGCTCAAACTGATGACAACGTGGTTAATAAATTTGCATCATATTTTGATATTTCAAATAAGGAGGACTTAGAATTAGAAATTAGAAATATCAAAAATGATATTGAATTAAAGGCCCAGCATAGCGAAGAAAATTTTTGAAAATTAGTTGACAACAGCAATTACCCATTGTTGAGAAATTGTGCTTTAAAATTGAGCTATCTTTCCGCATCAACACATTTTTGCGAATGTTTGTTTTCAAACATGAAATACATCAAATCGAAGTACCGATCAACCCTCACAGATGCTCATTTGGATCAATGTATAAGAACTGGGAATTCAACTTATGTACCAAATTACAATAAGTTAACGGAAAATTTGCAATGCCAATCATCACATTAAATTAAAATTATTAATTAAGTTGTATTGATATGTATTATTTTTTATTTTTTTATAATATACTAATTATTTTCACATTTAAAAATTTGTTTTTTAATCGGGATGTAGGAGGTGCCCGCCATATTGTTCAATTTCAGAAATATGCCCAGCTACTAAAAAAGGTTGCCGATCCCTGATCTTGATGTTATATTTTAACTCACGTAAATAGTGTTCTTTTTTAATTTAGTAGGTATAAAATTTAATTATATTTGTGACTGTGCAATTACGAGTTACAATACTTTGTTTAATAACTCATCTAATTTATAATTATGCATTATTTAAAACCACTGATATTAAAAAATAGCAACTTACTTCAAAAATAGCATATCTACTAATAATGTATTCTATTGCAGCATTCTGCCAAGGAAGAGAAGCCCTACCAACTTTGTGCACGTTAATAACAGGCGACGCTCTCCTGTACTCGATGTTCAGGGAGAACGCCCCCTCGGTGCCGTGCCCCTTCCGGGGGGCCTTCACCTTCACTTACAACAGGGGCCACGGCGAATGCAAATCACCCGTCTCCAGCATCGACAGCTGCACCGAAGACAGCCGCCTACTCCTCTCCTACCAGGCATGTCCAGACATACACGCCTCCGAAAGTACAGGTACGAAACTATAAATTATCCACTGGAACTTGTACGTGTGTCTCTCCTATATTTGATTACGTAAACGTGCGCACCAAACCGAATATCCGACCTATTACCAAGTGAAATATTAACCCGAATTAATTAATCCCTCATTGTGTGCGAGTTCGAACTCGCTTACCACCCCTCTCTCTTTCTCTCTCACTCCCGATCCATCCTGAAGGGGTGTAAATATTTAAGCTAAGCGTGCTTCCTCTTGTAATCCGCTTTGTAAATATCACTTGATGTATTGGATAATCATTTAACACATCAACCAACGTCTTTATTATATTATACTATAATATCGCAATATTACACTGAACCTCAAATATTCTAATAAAGGGTAATTACGATTAAATCGTCGCGTGGTTAAAGGTCCATAAAACAAAAATCAGGAGAAAGTTCTGACAAAAAAATAATAACATGACAAATTAATACATATTAAAAAACTTACTGAAGAATAATTATAACGATTATTTTAGACTAATTCGGCTGAAATATTATTGCACTGAACTGTCAACGTTTAGTTTTGTGCATCGAACTCATTTTTTTTTAATCCTCTAAAGAAGTAGAAGGCTTATATCTTGTTCTGAGTTTACTATTTGTAAATATTTGCAATATTTTTTCGATAGGACAAAGCGCACGGTAAATAATGGCAATAATGGCCTTTTTATGAAAGGCAACAATTCCGAAAACATTCAGATATGTATATGTCTCCATTAATTGGTAAAAGTCAACAATATCTTGTTTAGGAATCTGTCAATGTCGATTGCAGAGCACTAATTCTCTGCAATCGACATTGACCGATTCCCAAACAAGATATTGTTTTGGACAATTTTTCATGTGGATTAGGATTTTTTCTTTTAAGTATGCATGCATGTTCTTAATGTGTACTCTGTAAATCTGCAAGCATTCGCTGTTTTTGAATTGCGTTCAATTTGAAACTACTAACAAGTGTTTCTACTCCCTAATTAAGGATGAAGTAAAATTTTAAGTTTATAAAACTGTTAAAATTTTACTGTATGCGCCTCGCGTATATAATACTGAACTATTGTGAAGTTTAAAACGTACTGACCAAGCAGTATACTAAACCACTATGTTTTGAACTCTACATTAAATCAGTGTTGTATATGCCTTTCGCATAAAATAAAATTTAGAGTTTAGAGAAGCCTGAAAATTTGGTTTGGTCGCTTTGCTTCGCTACGCGACCAAACCAAATTTTCAGATTCTTCTAAACTCGAAATTTTACATCATGCTTAATTAAGGAATGGAAACACTCCTTAGTAGTTACAAATTAAACATTTTAGAAAAACATCAAGTCTGTGAACATTTACAGAGCTGCATCGGCATTTGTAAGTAAAATTTTGACGGTTTTATAAATTTAAAATTTTACTTCATCCTTAATTAGGGAGTAGAAACACTTGTTAGTAGTTTCAAATTGAACGCAATTCAAAAACAGCGAATGCTTGAAGATTTACAGAGTACACATTAAGAACATGCACTGTACATAAGTACAAAATTAAGGAGTAGTATACACAAATTTCTCTTCTCGAATATGAAAATAGAGAACCCAAAAATAAACTGGATACACTGTCGCATACAATAAATGTACTTAATACCGGAAGGTCACACACGTTGGCGAAAATTAAAATTAACGAAAACGCGAAAATAATGCTTCTAAGCGATAATCATGGGAAAATCTAGGTTACATAGCAAGGAAAGTTCTAAACAAATTTTCAAAGAATCTGCCGATAACATCTATCTACAAGCCGAATGCGACACTTTGTAAAGTTATTAAAAACATCGATAAATTAACACAAACATTTATAAAAGATGACCATGTGTTTATTATGGTACGGACTATCGACGCGATTAAGGGTCAGCAGCCGAATGCAACCATATTAAGACCAGAGCTGGGACGAATCCTCGTTAAAAGGATTCGAATCACGAATCCGAATCACCTAATATGATTCGAATCACGAATACTCCAATAAAGGATTCGTAAGAGATAAATATGATTCGAATCAAAGATTCGAATCCTGTTTTTTCGAATCACGAATACAAATCCTTTAAGAATAAATTTGATTTTATTATTTTTTTACAACCATTAACATGTAAATATCGTTATCAGTTGTTTTAACAAAAATATTCACAACCTAATTATTTATTATTAACACTGAACATCGTTGATAACAGACTAAATTTCTGTGTTACTCTGATTAAAGATGTATTTGTGTGTTTTTGAACTACACTTCAAATCAATGATTTATACGCGTGGCGCATGAAGTAAAATTTCGAGTTTAGAAAAGCCCCGTGAAAATTTGTCGAGGGTCGCTGCGCGACCCTCGACAAATTTTCTACGCGGGGCTTTTCTAAACTCGAAATTTTACTTCATGCTTAGTCTGGGAGTGGAAGTCACTCGTTACTTTGAAATATGTCACAACTGTTAAAGTATGTATCGTCGGATGCCCGTCTTCAGGGGTGATATGTAAGCAAATTATGGGTCCTAGGAATTGCCAAATAAGTGAGTTACTCAACTGTTTCCAAGGCACTCTTTGAAAAACCAAAAGATTAAAATTTTACTTATAAAATGTACAATAAGCTATAAGTGTGATACATTGTTGAATTCAGTAAAAAATATTCTTCCAAAAAAATATCAAAATCCAAAATGGCGCCTATAATAATAATAATAATAATCCTTTATTTGCATAATAATAACATTCAACAAGAAAATATATAAAGGTACATATTAGTGTAAAATTAGGAAAAATTGAATGTAACAAAATGCGCATCATAAGGCGGGATTCAGTGTTGGGGTAATCCCCAAACTGTTCTACCATCCAAACCTTAAATTAAATTAAATATTTACTTTATATGTGGAATACACTTTGTATCTACGAATTAAACAAACATGAACAAATACTCTATACATATATATTTTGTGTTACATACATTGAAAATCTAGCCATCACGATTGTTATTAGCACTTCTGTAAATGTATTTTAACTGCCAACTTAAACTTGCTCAAATTAAGATTTTTAAATTCATTTGGAATTTCATTATACAACCTGTATATTTGATAAGAAAATGACCGTTCATATAGAGAGGTGCGGTGTTTAGGAGGAGATAGGCGCCCTTTAAATCGTGTATTTAATGTATGCACATCATCTCGAAATGTAATTTTATTATAGAGGTATTGTGGTGATTTATTTATTATCACTTTATGAAATAAACACAACGTCTGACATTCTCGTCTAGCAGCCATATTTAGCCACCCTGTTTCAATAAGTTTATATGAAATTCTGTCAAACTTTCTGATTCCAAATATAAAACGCAGGCATGAGTTTTGGACTTTTTGTATGCGATTATTAGTTATTCTATTAATAGCAGAGTTATATATTGGTGAACCATACCTTGATCTTCATTTCTATGGATAGGCATGAACGGTGAGGATACAATCTTTTTAAGTTAATATAGGCTGTGCTAATATATCTATTGATATGTTTTTTATATCTAAAAGAATTATCGATAATTACGCCTAGATTTTTAGCTTCTGTAACATAAGGAATATCAGCACCATTAATTGTTAAACTAATTTGAGAATGGATAAGGTTACAGGTTTTATGCTTTCCAAACAGCAGAAATGAATGCAAGAATGTTCGTAAATTCTTTGCAAGTCGGAATTCACATACATTTCAGCCTGGCGAAAAGATTCAGGTTTAAAAGAAAGGTATAGTTGGCTATCATCTGCATACATATGACCATGGCAAAATTTCAATTGTGAGAGTATATTAAATGTATAGATGGAAAATAAAAGAGGGCCTAGCACAGAACCTTGCGGCACCCCTTGCCTAATGTCTTAGAAATTTGATTTGCTTTTATTCAGTTGCACACATTGTTTACGTCCACTAACGTAGCTAGTTAGTGGTGAGACAGCAGATTTTTCTGCCCCTATGTACTGCAGTATTAGCTTAAGTGTATCATACCTGACAGTGTCGAAGGCCTTACTGCAATCTAAACGTACCAATATTGATAAAAGTGGCTGATAAAATATCGTCCGTAATTTTTAATAATGCTGTCTCACAACTATAGCCTACTCTACACCCAGATAGTAATTGTGGCAAGATTGTATTTTTTTCAACGTACTCCAGTAATTGCTGTTTTATAATTTTTTCAAATAATTTAGAAAGAGCTGGCAAAATACTGATAGGTCTTAGGTCCTTCATCTCAGTAGGTTTATTTACTCTGGGTGTGGGTTTTATTATGGCAAGCTTCCAGCAATCTGAAAATACCCCGCCTAAAATGCAGCAATCTATAATATGAGTGATAACTGGCACGATTTGAGGAAAGGACATTTGTAGCATTACAGTATTAATATTATCGTGTCCAGTGGACACAAAAAAACAAAAGTTAGCTATGGTCCCTAGGTAAATGTTATAGTTATCTTAAAATAAAATGTTACTTGATTTACCGTTAAAAAGTGCCTATAATGTCAAAGTTGTAAATGTCTGGATTCAATAGTTTTTGAATAAAAAAATAAAAACGAATTTTCAAATAATACGTTTTTTGACAATATCTCATTAAGGAAATAAAATATTTCAAACTTGTTTTTGGGTTATTATTGGGCCCTAAATTATGCAACTTTGCCCCAATTTAACCGACTCTCTATCTCTTTAAATAACCGAGATCCCCATACATTCTGTTGAAATACGGACACCCAGTATAATAATACTAATAATATAAAAAAAAATTTTTAAATATTTTAATTAAATAAATATTTTACATTGTTTGCCGTATATTTACGAATATATTAAAAATAAATACTTATTTCAGTAATTCAATATTAATTATACCATCAAATGTCTAAAAGTCTTGTGTTAAAAATCAACAGAAATCATTAGATGTTTTTTTATTAAACGAATATCACTATGGCTTTCGACGTCTAAGTCAAAAAATGTTTGAAACAAAAGTGTTAACCAACGAAAAAATATACCTCTTTTACCTAAAGTTCTTTTGTTTTTGAATTAGAAAGTAAAAAATCTAGTGGAGATTTGTTGATCTCCACTAGATTTTTTAGTCACCGATTATGGCTTTCGACGTCTAAATCAAAAAATGTTTCAAACAAAAGTTGTAGCCAACAAAGAAATAAACCACTTTTACCTAAACCTAAACACTTTTCACCTCAGCTCTTTTGTTTTTGTTCAATAAACCGAGAAAGGTTTTTTTGAAAATAAATACACAACTTGATGATAATTCCAAAATTTACGAACGAGTGTCTCCACTCCCAGACTAAGCATGAAGTAAAATTTCGAGTTTAGAAAAGCCCCGCGTAGAAAATTTGTCGAGGGTCGCGCAGCGACCCGAGACAAATTTACACGGGGCTTTTCTAAACTCGAAATTTTACTTCATGCGCCACGCGTATAAAACAGTGATTTAACGAGAAATTTAAAAACATATAAAACAAATTTTTCATGTTAATCCTTACGATTAATTCGAATTATTTTTGACGATTCGAATCCTTTTGTAACTATTCGAATCCTTTTATAAATATTCGAATCCTTTATGAGGATTCGAATCCGTTTATGAGGATTCGAATCTTTTATGAGGATTCGAATCCTTTTATGAGAATTCGAATCACCAGCATTTGGATTCGAATACGATTCCTTTTAAAAAAGTGTAACGAATCCGGATCACGAATCCAGTTTAACTAAAGGATTCGAATACCTTTTTTGAATCCTCTAAAAGGATTCGAATCTAGGATTCGAATCCTGAATGATTCGACTCCTGCCCAGCTCTGATTAAGACAACTACTGGAAAAAACATCACTGAAAAAAACGTGCATACCATCGCTAATGCGTATTGGAAAAAAACAGATAATATTAAATAAATTCATTTCAGTAATAAATACTCAATTAATTCAATGCGCCAATGATCTTAAATGTGCTTATTATGAAAACAATACCATTTCGCTCAATATTTTTTACATAAATAATAGAGACAAATATACATTGTTTAGAAAAATTATCCTTACTGTGGATACATTATTGCTGTATGGGTTTCTCATAATAATAGTTTATCACAGTCACAAAAAAACTAAGATTTAACCACGCCAACAGCAGTATTAATCAAATGATTTGTTTATACATAAATATTCAATCCCTACGCTCAACAATTAATGAAATAGAAGTCATATTAAATGACGACTCTAACAACATATCCGTTTTCTGTGTGCATTGGCTGGTTGGAAACGAGTGGACTGCTATTAATATGAGTAATTTTCATATAGCTTCCCAATTTTCAAGAGAAAATTACCGACACAGTCTCGTATTAATCATGATGAGAAATGACATAGACTATTCTCCCTTAAATTATTCTAGTTTCATTTTTGAGAAGGACTGCGAAATTACTGGAATAAAAACTAAAAACAATATTACACTCACAGCATATCGCTCACCTGACATTCACAACATTTTACATTTTGTCAAAAGTGTTGGATAGTGTTAATCTAGTCAATAATACATTGTATTTAGTGGCTGACTTCAACGTCATGGTAACAAATCTCAGCTTCTGGATTTTGCGAAAAGCTATGGTTTGAAATTTTTGGTCCATTTCCCTACACGACTTTCTAATTGTATCGACAATGTATGTACAAATTATATCAATGATTCTTATGTACAACCTTTAGAAACAAGCTTATCTGACGATAAAGGTATATTATTCAATTATTGATGATAACCCGGCTAAAAACAAAATAATCAAAATCACACGCCCAATCACCAGCTTGGGTAAATTTACTCTGTTTCAATTGTTAGAAAAGGAATCATGGCAATTTATTGTATACTTATTTGGTAAGAAATAAAGATTATTATTATTATTATTATTATTATTATTGACGAGATTAGAAACTCAGACCAATGCTTTGATAAGTTTTTGGCAAATTTACTGATCATTTTAATACATCTTTTCCAGTAAAGAAAATAGCCAACTTCTATAAAAATAATCCGCTCAAATGGTACAACTCGCATCTACACAATATGCGAAACACACTCTCTCTGCTTAGCGACGCCTATAATATAACTAACGATCCTGAATTAAAAATAATTTGGAATAGGTATCGATTGGCATATAAACGAGAAATTGAGTCTAGTAAATTAAAAGCTAATACTGATTACATTAAAAACTCAAACTTCAAACCTAAAGCTATGTGGGAAATCATAAATTGTGACCGGACCTCAAGTTCGTCAAGAACTACTTCAAATATAACAGCAAACGAATTTAATGATTTCTTTTCGAATGTATCCACCAGTCTAGTTAATTCTGTAACTGAATCTGACGTTGATCCTATAATTTTAATGTGTCGTAACCCACCTTCCTCTAGAATGTATTTCGAATTTAATGAAGTCTCTAATAGTATAGTGAGTGGTGCTATTAACAGCTTAAAACCAAGTAAAAGTAGGGACTTTTATGGGTTCCGAACTGACGTTTTAAAATCAATTCTTGCGGTCATTGTAATACCTCTCGCAAAATTAATAAATAAATGTATTAGAGACAACGTTTTCCCTGCGTGTCTTAAGGTTGGATTGGTTATACCTATCCATAAAAAAAGGCGACTCTTCGGATCCGGATAATTATCGGCCAGTCTCACTCTTACCTTTAATTGGAAAAATGTTCGAACGTATTTTGCAATCTCAGTTAACCGAGTACTTCGAACATTATGAGATATTTTGTAAGGAGAAAAGGGCGATCAACCTCCGAAGCTATATGTAATTTCGTTGAAATGATTGTTGATTTTTTTGAGGAGAAAAAAATCTACCTTTCTCGACCTCTCGTAGGCGTTCGACTTCGTCTCCCATGAAATTCTATTAAGAAAGCTCTATCTATATATGTCTATAACCTGCATCCGGGTAGCTGCAGACTAATAGTATCATACCTTAGTGATCGAAGGCAGAGTGTACTAGCCCAAAATACTACCTCTACTATGCAGCCTTTTGTACGAGGTGTGCCCCAAGGATCTATCCTAAAGCCACTTCTATTTTTGATATATATCAATGATCTTCCTAGTACAATAGATCAAACAAGCGTTGTGTTATATGCGGATGATACTACTCTGATAAGCAAGTCAACACACTTGGATGGGGTCATAGCGCTGCACTCGGGGGCACAATCGAGCACCTCCAAGTTTTGTAGCAATCGCCTTAAACTAAATGAAGCAAAATCGGCCACTTTAACGTTTTCCCTCGGAACAATTTATCATCAGGTGAAAACAACAAAATTTCTAGGAATGCATATAGCGACAAATCTATCGTGGAATACTCATGGTGAAGCCCTAGCAAGTAAACTCGCTACTAGCATATTTGCCATTCATTCCCTATCTTAACAGGTATCGCGTGATGTTCTGCGATCAAGATAAATTCAATTTCAAAACTATTTGAATTCGAGAAAATAAGCTTTCGCTTCTTATAGTTGGCACACTTTAAACATAATATATAAAATTACGAAACAACTATTCGTGAAAATGCAAACAATGTCTTAATTAATAAGACAACTTAAGACGATAAATATCCATTGAAACAACTACTTCCCGTGCAAATACACCGCCGGATATTAAATTATACAATGAAATATTTAAAATCTTATTTAATTTGATTTGTTACAACGCTCTATTAAAGTATATATAACGTTTAGGTCAAATTCTCTTCAAACCAACTAACAATACAATTTAAAATGAAAGGAGAGATAGCGATAAATTAGAAGTGAAAGGACTTAGATTAAAACTAATGTCTTAGGCCATCTATAGGCGCGTTTCGAGATTTATCTCTCTTCAGTATAGCTTTGCTTATGACGTTTAAAAAAAAATTAGGAATAAAATTAAAACAAACTTACTTGGAAAAAGTGTTGTGTGTGGAATGAACAGGTACACAAAAATGGAATGAGTGAAAATGATGGTTGGTATTTATAGGTAAAAGGGGGATTATGTCATTAGCAGGTATGAAGAATGTGAGACCTTATTATTTACCTTACGGTACAGTTCAAACAAGATAAATTCAAATTCAAAACTATTTGAATTCGAGAAAATAAGCTTACGCTTCTTATAGTTTGCACACTTTAAACATAATATATAAAATTACGAAAAAACTATTCGTGAAAAAAACCCAAACCAGCGTAAGGTACCACGCAATTAAATTTTATAATGCACTACCACAAAAAATCAGGGACTTGGTCGTTTCAAAATTTCGGAAATTCATTAAAGAGTTTTTGATTGGAAATGCATTCTACAGTTAAGACGAATACCTAAATTTTAATTTTACAAATTTTTAACATGTGTTTGAATGTACTCGTATTTACCTATATGTATTTTTAACGTGTGTGTGAGTGTATCTATATATTAGTTATAATTTTCTTATTTATCTATTACTTTATTTATATATTTATTCATATATTTAGTTGCCTAATTATTTATTCATTTTACTTTTAACTCAAAGCGTAATTCCAGTAATTTCGTAGGTTTGTGTCTCAAATATTTAACTTTTATGTTATTATTAAGTAACATTATGTATTGACAAGTGTAAAGCTTCTTGCTGTTAACACAATAAATTTATTTATTTAAAATATCTTTGTATTTTACCTTAAGGTTGCCGTTTAGTAGTGAGACACAGAGTAGTAAAGAACAGACAATCGTTGATAACGAAGTGGTGGTCTCTCGGAACAAATAGCTAAATTTTTAACTACATTTTTCTGCCGAGCTAAGAGAAATCTGTGCAGAAAACATTACAAATTATATTATATCTACGTTCAAATAAAAAAATTCGAATAGAAAACGTGCACTGTAAATCGACAAAAAATATGAAAATTGACCAAAAGTTTGATAATCAGCTTTCAACCATCAAATGAACGAAAATCAAGATAAAAATAGAAAATCTTAAATACCGCGAAATCGGCCTTTTATAAATTTTGCCTATCAACATTCAAGTTCAACGTTCAGGATTTTGATTCAAAATGTATATACTATTTTGTTAATTTTTATTTAACAATATACACTCGTAAATGACGTTTAAAGATATATTTAATAAAATTTAAAAAAAGTCTATCTATCAAAATACGGCAAATGTCAACTGTCAAATGTGAAATATGAAATGTAAATATTAAATATCAAATGTGAAATTATTCTTTTATGCGAGTGGCGCATGAAGTAAAATTTCGAGTTTAGAAAAGCTCCGAAAATTTGTCTCGGGTCGCTGCGCGACCCTCGACAAATTTTCTCTTGGAGCTTTTCTAAACTCGAAATTTTACTTCATGCTTAATCTGGGAGTGGACGACACTCGTATTATCGATTTATAATTTTTTATGAGATTTTCAACTTATCGAGATTTTTTTCGATTTATAAAAGTCTTATAAGATCTTCAATATTTCACGATTTTCGTCGATTTATAAAAATTTCATGCCATTTTTAATATTTTGAGATATGTTAATTGATATTTAATGATATACACTCGACGTTTAAAGATATTTTCAATTAAATGTAAAATAAGTCTATCTGTCCAAATACGGCAAACACCAAATGTCAAATGTCAACTGTTAATTGTGAAATATCAAATGTCAATATCAAATGTCAAATGTGAAATTATTGTTTTATGTGGGTGGCGCATGAAGTAAAATTTCGAGTTCAGAAAAGCCCCGATAATATTTCTTTTGGGGCTTTTCTAAACTCGAAATTTTACTTCATGCTTGGTCTGGGAGTGAACGAAACTCGTTTTGTCGATTTATAAAATCTCTTCATTTTCAACATATCAAGATTTTTGTCGATTTATAAAATTCTCATGAGATTTTCAATATTTCGAGATTTTCGTCGATTCATAATAATTTCATGAGATTTTTAATATTTCGAGAATTGTGGATTTCCTTTTATACATATACACGCGAAAATGACATATAATATTTTTAATAAAAGGTAAACAAAGTCTATCAACTGTCAAATGTGAAATATCAAATGATGAGATTATTGTTCGTTCGTTCAAGTTTAGAAAAGCGCCGAAAATTTGTCTCATGGGGCTTTTATAAACTCAAAATTTTACTACGTGCTTAGTCTGGGAGTGGAAAACGCTCGTTTTGTCGATTTATAAAATTTTTATAAGATTTTGAACATGTCGAGATTTTTGGCGAATTATAAATAAGTCTCATGAGGTTTTTAATATTCCGAGATTTTAGTCGATTTATAAAATATTCATGAGATTTTCAATATTTCGAGATTTTCATCAAATTTTTGATATTTCCAAATTTTTGTCAATTTATAAAATGTTGATGAAATTTTCGATATTTTGTGATTTTCAACACACATAAAATTTAATGAACATATCATGAGATTTTCAGTATTTTGTGAATTTTGTTGATTTATAAAATGTTCGTTAGATTTTCAATATTTCGATGTTTTCATTAAATTATAAAACTTTCAAGAAATTTTCAACATACGAAGATTTTTGTCCATTTACAAAATGTTGATAATAGTTTCAATATTTCAAGATTTTTTAATAACATTTTCATAAGATTTTCGATATTTCAAGATTTTCGTTAAATTATATATGTTTTTATATAACTTTATAAATAAATTTTTATTCAGATTTATATTGATTCTGGATAAATTCATTTATTGTTTTTTAGATTAGATGACATTTTCAGTATGTAGCCAAGGAGAGCGAGGGAAAATTTACAAAAAAATATGAAAATTAACAATTAAATTTGAAAATATCATAGATAATCTTTAAAGTTGATAAATCTCTAAACATTGAAAACCAGTGACTTATGGCATTGACGCTAATATTTACATAAATTGATAAAAATTATAGAAACTAATGACTAGTCAATATTTAGTTGATTGATGAAAATCTGAAAACTTCGATAAATAAACGTTTAAAATTTAGACAGTCAAAATAATATACATTTTTTACAATAACAGTTGATGTCCAAACATTTGTATTAGGGCTCGTACATTACCAAATTTGATTATTTACATTTAAATTCATTGGAAATACAATAGTTTAAAATGAATTAGCGACAAAAATGTACGATAAATAAGAAAAAGAATAATTAAAAAAAAACGTTACTAAACACAAATTTTGCAAATTACTTTTTTGCAAACAAAATTTTTCTAAATTGTAAATAGTGGTACTTCTCCCTTATTATGCATTTTAATTCTTAATTTTTTTTTGATTTTTTTTTTTTGTCGAAAAATATATTATAATTTATTTTCGAGCGGCAATACGTAGACACCACAGTATATTTATAATTGTAATATGTATATTTTAAATGGTTAAATTTATTTTTTGAATTGTGGTTTTGATTTATATTTTAACTATTATACACCTTTTAAAAAATGTTATCACCGTAAGAAGATTATATTGTATCATCTATTATGTTTCTTAACAATTTATCGCCATATTCGAAATCAGCATACACGAACACCCAAGTATACTAATTTTCATCTAAATATAAAAAAAGTTTGAAAATCAAGCAATTTCATCGCAAATCTTGGAGTACGGTGATTAATCGAATAGTCGCTGCTCGTTTACGAAAAAAAAAAAAAAACGCACACACAAGACGTAGTTCACTGAAGAAAAATTAACAGACCCACCTAGTGGAAAATAACTGAAATAAAAAATTTAAATATGCCACCACACCCTGCAGATAACTTTACGCCTGAAATTTAAAAATGGCTGATTGTTGTGTATTGCAACATTTCACCATTGGATATAATGGACATAATTGGTAATAATTATTGAGCAAATTGAATGTAAAATGCAAGACATAAAGACAATTTAACATAAAGAAAAATTGAGTTTGTCAATAGTTTGCAGAATATTTACAAAATATAAAAACGAATTAAAATTAATATCGACTTTGGAAAATGTTTGTCTCACTGAGACAAGTCTCCAAATAGTTGTTTCAACGAATATTTGAAGACTTGTCTCAATGAAACAAAAATGTTGCAGAAAGTCGATATTAATTTTACTTCGTTTTTATATTTTGTAAAATGTAAGGACACCCTTGAATTTACCGTAGAACGCGTATTTATTATCGAAAATTAAGTAAATAAATGTCTCAAAAATAGCTATTTTCTGATTTTTTTTTACAAAAAAAAAACTAATAATCTAAATCGTTTTAAATTGACAATACAATCCTCCAAGTTTTAGGATCATTTTGATATATAGTACAATGTTGTACAGTAATTGAAACACCCACGATGCTTGAATTAGTGACTAGCAAAAACGTATGATTTTACCCATTGTAAATCACCGCCTTAATTGGTAACTTTTTTATTGGATATAACCCTAAATCATGTTTCTCAAACTTTCAATAACATTTTAATACCCGGCGCTTTCACCATTATATTATGAGATATTTTTAATAAGTATTTCTTGCTGCTTATCGTTTGCAATATTGTTAGTATACTATTGATTTTCGTTCTTTGAGGAACTAGGAGTAAACAGTTGCTCTTACTAGAAAATTAAAATGTGAAAAAGCATACAATTACAACAAGTAAGAATTTATTAAAACTATTGTTTTTATTATCACTTATTTTCAACTCTTCACGTAAATCAAACACTAAATATACTGGATTCATAATACTAAAGTAGTACTCAGCCAGTATATTTTGAACTTGACAATTAATCAGTGTTGTTTACGCCTGGCGCATGGTGTAAAATTTCCAGTTTAGTAAAGACTGAAAATGTTCAGGGTTTTCTAAACTAGAAATTTTACTTTATACTTATTCAAGGAGTGAAAACACTTGATAGAAGTACATTTACAGATTATATATTGGCATATGTATACCTAAAAGAAAAATGCATTCATATATTTCTTCTTTATCTAGAACAGCGAGTCTCAACTTTAATTAATTTTCAATAATAATTGTAATAATTTAAAAATAGCCTACCATTAAATTGATATATTTTCGGGGCTAATACCACTTGTGGTTTGAATTTGGCTGAATAAATTTTATTCTGCACGAGCCATCGATACACATTTTGAGAACGAATTGTGATGGATGGGTTTTTGCCTAATCGCAATTGATTCCAGAAATTTGTGAAGAAATAACGAGTGACGAGTGCGATATAATTTATCCTGCACAAATTCCAACCATGGTGAGATAATTTAACGAAAGAAATTAATTCCTTATGATATTTTTCTTGTATTAGTTTCACTGTTGTATTTGATCACTGTTGTCTTTGTCTTTGTAATTCTGTCCATTTGCTTACTTTGTGTTAAATTTTTCTGTGTGGTGGATCTGAAATTCTTTCTAAAAGCACAGAATCATTAGTTTATTTTTCAGCACACAAATACTGGAACTACTTCGAAATCAAAGTTCTAATTGTTCTTGGGGATAACATTCAACACTTGTTAAAGCAAACATTTAGAATGATTACCTGTCACGATTAAACTGACGTTTAAAAGGCTTGTCGGTATAGAATAGTATATTCTGTAACGAGGTTAGAATGAAAAAAATTGATACCAGTGGAAGACTCCGTACGAGAGCGCCAGCGAGCGTGAGGAACCACGAGTATCAAATTTTCATTCTAACCGAGTAACAGACTATATTTTCTCCACGACCAGAAAGTATGAATCAATAACAATTAAATACATCTAAATTAAACAAGTTATTTATTGAAACATTCGTATTACATAGTAATAATATTTATATTTATAGTGATAAATTATAATTTTCTAAGAATTGTTTACCATTTTCTTCGATTTATTAGCTCAATACTTTTCAGAAGAGCGTTTTAACAAAGTTGTTATAGATATCTTGTTTCACGTTTATTGTTGCTTTTAGGATTGACTATATTTTTCATAGAGACGAGGACCTCCATTTTATTAATAAATCGCCTAAAGATGCAATTCAAACATTTTCTGAAAAGGAGTCTATTTTCTTTTCTAGTTGACATACTATAATATATAAAATATTTTTTACATTTATGTCTCAATTTTTGCGGCAGCAGGTTCTTGCTTATATTATTTTCATAATTTGTAATTTCAGGTGGAGTATTATGAAATTCTATATCTGATTCACTTGATTTTTCACTCATTATTTTACTTGATTAAAACTTGTTTGATAATAATGAATACTACGTCGGCATTAACATCTGATAGTTTTGAAATTCACTGACAGTGGCAGTTTTGAAATTCAACGCAATCTATGTTGCTTAGTTCGATTACGGAATGTTCATTCTGTATCTTGTTATAGAATGAAAATACATGCAAAACACATAAGAAGCAAGTGTTTCAGAATAAATATTCTTACTCAAGAGTGAGAATTTTGACATGTTATTATTAAAAATTATTTCGAAATTATTACATTTACTAATAGTCGTGGAGAAAGAAAATTAAATTACAAAAATACGTTAGACGTTGAAATTCAACATGATATTTCCGTAAATGGTTTTTATTAATACCGGCGCATTAGAATAGCGGAATGACGCTTAAAAGAAAGCTAAAATGCCCTGTAAACGATTTGCATGAGACCTCTAAATGGTTGTAATCATGTGCTAAAAATGTCTGTTTCGAGGTTAGAATCGAAATTGCGAGACGGATGTTCTTGGCGCCTCCGTTGTGAATTTAAATATAATTTTGTCCACTTGCAAATATTTATTTACCTGCTTGTCCGCTCTAAAACTGCAAAAACGGCCACCTTAAATAAAGGGTGTCCCAACAAGAGTGCCCGATTTAATTAAAAATAAACCGTATAGTTTTTGGGCGAGTGGTGATATTTTTATTGCATTATAAAGTGGGCATGTTAGAATTAGGTATGAAATAAATTATGCGACAAATGGCCCCCGCGGTTCTGAATATAGACCCTTGCTCTTTTTATGAAATTTTTGATGACCTGTTGGATTGGCAGTTTCGCAATGGATTGGTAGCTTTGCATTGCATTGGCAGCCTCATTTTCAAAAAAATACGGGCTCGTTGGGGGTGTATTTGTTTCTCTTATCGTCGTAACTTTCCTCATTTTTGTTATGGGTTTTCACAATGAATACTCTTTGTTCCTTTGTGTAGCATTTCATAACTAATAATTGGAATAATCGTAGATGACTGCTGTCAAAATTCAGAGCTGCCACTTGTACAGAAAAAAATGGCGCAACATTTAAATCGGGCACTCTTATTGGGACACCCTTTACATATTTTTATACATGAGTTGAATTATCACATCAATCGTCCGTGATATTTGGATTAAACCAACTGATATATTTAAGAACTGTATTCTTTTTTAATAACAAAAATTCAGAAAATTTGTGATATAATCTTAAATTCTTAAATTTACTAATTACTGTCATCATATTTCAATTAAATCAACAGAAATTGCTAAGCAATTGAAAAGAACTATGCTTCAACAAAAAAATAATCTAATAACAAGATCTAAAGTCATTTTGAGCAAATTTATATTTTATGTTTAATCTTATAATAAATCAAAAGGAAAAAAACACGATTTTTGATTTGAGGAAATCTTAAACAGATTTTCAATATTTGTTGTTCTGAAATTTGAAATCAACAGTATGTTATTTTTTTTAATTAACGGGAATTATTAAGATTTTAAAAAAATTATAAATTGTTAATTAATTCACATACAAGGCGTCATAAATATCGCTTGAGATTTGTATAGTCCAGCAACAAAGTTTTTGGACAAAATACGTTGATTTTTCAAAATAAAAAAAAAATTATTTACATTTTTATGATACAGGGATATTTGTGGTTTTTACAAAAGCTTTCAATTTAAAGCTTCTAAAGAGTGTGTTTTTCAAATCCAAATGTTCAGGCTTTTATACATAAAACTTTTACGTCATGCCTAATTATAGGCTGAAATCCTGTGTTAAAACATAAAATAAAAGACTAATAGTTGACATTTATTTAGACTTGATTAAACCAAATGTGAGATATTCAATTTGAAATATTCGTTTATTGTGTCACGACACACAGTATACGATTTGACAGTTCTAGCGGAACAAAATTCAAATTATTGATATATGTAAATTACAAATGCATTACTACATATTATTCATATATATCAAAAAAATATTCCTGATGCAGAATAATTTCAGTTGACTTTCAATTCTCTGCGATATCAACTAGCAAAATTAAAGTAAACAACTAATTTCATTTGTTGTTGATTCATTTTATTATCAATTATTTTAAAATTGCATCCTTTGATCAAAGCTGAAAAATATTTTCTCTTTCTTGTCTTTTTCTGCAAAAATGTTATTTGAGTAAATATAATATATAAACATAATAGGTTATTTAATTTAAAAAATAACAAATATAAACATCTGATAAAAACATTCATATGTTTTGTGTCATACATCGTCATAAACCACTACCTGTTTTCTAATGATCCTCAAGATGTCTTATTTACAATAAATCTTGTTAAATTGTGCGACTTATTGCGATTACTAGGTATTTAACATTTTTGTTAGGTATAAAAATTAAGTGAACTCGCCTTGTTTATTGTCAATATTTCTTAAAATACTGTTAATTAAAAAAAATCTTTAAATTTAAATTGCTGGTTTCATAAAAATATATAAAATGTATAATATAGATCTATCAACTGCAAACTTATGCCGTTTTTTTTAAGGTAGAAATATGTACGTTTGTTTAAATCAACTTATCCGATTCTACTTTAAATAACTCAAATAATACTTTCTAACTTCCTATGTATTTATTTTATATAGGGAGTTCTTTTAGGTATAGTATCAAGTATCAGTTACTGCATATATGCTGTAAATATTCAGATAATAGTTGTTATTTTTAAGAGTTCAGTTTGAAGCTATAAACGCGTGTCGTCCACTCCCAGACTAAGCAGGAAGTAAAATTTCTAGTTTAGTAAAGCCCCGTGTAGAAAATTTGTCGACCCGACCCGAGACAATTTTTCACAGGGTTTTTCTAAACTCGAAATTTTACTTTATGCGCCACGCGTATAAAACACTGATTTCAAGTGAAGTTTAAAATATTCTGATTTAGCAGTATATTTTTAATCCTGCTTTAGCAGTATATTTTTTAATACTGATTAACCAGTGTATTTTTAATTTCATAATATTTCAGTGATTTATACTCGTGGCACATGAAGTAAAATTTCGAGTTTAGAAAAGACTGAGTTTGGATTTGGACGCTACCAAATCCAAATGCTCAGGCTTTTCTAAACTCGAAATTTTACTTCATGCTCAGTCTGAGAGTAGACGACAAGCTTCAAATTGAACTATTTCCAAAAGACAACAAATATCGAGGATATTATTTAAAATAAAAGTTCCCTGTATAAAAAATGTTTTATAAAAGTCAATTTCTTGTAATTAGTCTAAAAGTATATACAGTGATACACATTATGAATAAGAAAACTTCAACAACATGAATTGAACAGCAGACATAATGTTAAAGGTATGCAAAATGAACTATAAGATTACATTTGTTTTGTTGATAATACACCTCAAATCTCTTACTGAATTATTCACTTATTGTAATATTTTTTTAGAACACTATCTCTTTTCATATCAATCCAAAATGAATTAATTTATCATTTAAAATGGACCATAAAAACTAGTCCATGAATTTTGTCCCTCTAGATTGGTTAAATCGTAAACTGTGCGACACTACTAAAAACTAAACTAAAACGACATGTCGTTTTGGTTTGGTTATAGGTAGTTCCATAAACAAGTAGTTTAGATAGAAACCAGAATATTTTATTCTTTTGAGATAAAAATTACACAAATTAACAGAATTCTGATAGTATTTTATTATGTGAAACTACTTAAAATCAAACCAAAACGACACGATAAGGTTTTGAGTTTAGAAAATTTTGAGTTTAGAAATGAATGAAAATTTCAGTTTGGGTGCGGAGGGAAACGTAGCGTCCAAATTCAAATATTCAGGCTGTTCTAAACTCGAAATTTTACTTTATGCAGCACGAGTATAAAACACTGATTTAATGTGAAGTTCAATATTATGATTTGTGTTTCTGCTATGTTATTTAATTATTTAGTTATGCTTAAATTGTTTAATTGTACAACAATAATTCTTTATTTCCCAAAAAATTAACTCAGTCGTAGTTTTGTAAATAATGAAATTTAGACCTACGTTTAGCCTATTGTCTTCAAATCTGCTCCTAAACAAGATTTGATTTATTTTCAGTTTTTATTGTGAAGCGCCCTGTTTAAAACATTCCCAGTTTAATTTACGTAAAATTCATGCGTTATTCTAACATCCTGTAAAGGGCACTTTACTTTAATGATTTTTAAATATAGATCTACTTTGTGTATAGAGAGGTAGTTTATGGGTTAGTTCGGTAGTCGCGTTACCTATTCCCCTTTTCCACACCTTTTCTCCATCAGCCTCTGAAAGATTGTTTACAATGCACCCTATTTTTAGTCCCATTCAGCCGAGTAGCATCAATTACGCCCCAACAGTTTTTCTTTACTTTACTTCGCTTTTTACGTACCGACCGGCCGTGCCGTGATTTGATGTGTTGTTTGTTGTTTATGTGTGTGTGATGTTATGCATCAAACAGACTACAGACAACTCAAGGATAAAATATAAAACAAGAAAGAGGAAAATAGGGGATGAACATTATTTTCTAGAGAGAAAAGATATTGAAGTGGGATTATTATCTCAATGAATAAATATCTGTTTAAAAAAATCAATGATATTAAAAGTTATTAACAAAAGTTAGCACTTTTAAAATAAAGACAATCTCTTCTTTTCTATCAGGATTTCAAATCTTGAACATTTTAGTTAGCAAAGACTTTGAGAAATACACTAGTAAATAAAATACGTTTTACTTTGTTTATCCAATGTATTCTGCACTTAATTATGTGACTATAGTTTCGATTATTTCAAACAAACGTAAATTCAAAATTACATATTAATAAATATTATACATCAAGTGAATTAAACACGATTTTATTCACGAAAAGATTATTGATTTCACGAGCGCCTCGGCGCGATTGAAATCATTTCTTTGAGTGAATAGAGGTGTTTAATTCACGTGGCGTATAAATGTTTCTATTAAATTTTGACGAAATTGTAAAAAAAATGTACTTTACATTTATTTTTAAATAAATTTTTTAACTCACTAGTGACCTAAAAAAATTTTAGTTCACTAGTGAATAAAACCTTGTTTATTACGGTTGTTATGGTGTTAAGAATGTCGATTTAAATTAACAAAATTGAATAAAAACTATTTATACGTCTTTGAAGAGAGGTGTGTCCATTAGGTCAGCCTGGTCAATAAGAAGGGTAATTCCGAGATTAATTCGGGCTTTTTGTATTTCCAGCGCTTGCAGTAAATCCAGTATACGACCTTTTTAAAAGTTCGCTGATGTTCTTCTAATTTTATTTCTATTCTGCGGCCAGATTGCCCAATGTACAGGATGGTCTAATTTCGATGTTGCCTATGGGCATCTCAGTAAATATAAGAGTTAGAAAAAAACGGATGCCGCAGTTGCGATCTCTATTTTTTTGAGACTAGGATAATGCCGAAAACAATAATGCACTATCTTGTTTTTTTCAGAAGTTATGGGGCAAAATCGGGTTTTCTTGATTTTTAAGTCTAATTAACATCTTGCGTAATTTGTAAGATAGACAAAAACTATGAATACCTTCTTACAACACTTTTTTGAGTAGAATCTAGTGGTATAGGCATTTTTTTTTTACTTTATGCACACATTTTTGAGTTTTGGCCAAATTATTTTTTTTTTTAAATGTAAATCCAAGTTGGCTTTGACACAGTTGAAACGAGTGTTTTTCACTGATTTTAAAAATGTGTACTTTCGTTAATTTATCTTAAAATACAGTGTTACTATACCGGGTGTTGACTTGGCGGACGCGACATAGGTAATCCCATGTAAATTTTGAAATGTTCAAATATTGGCTCCCCTATTTATTTTAGAAACAAAATGTATTTACTTTTTTGTGGAGGAAAAAATTTTGAATTCATTATTAACGTTTGTTACTTTAATTTTCTCTAAGTTAAAATAATTAAGAAAAAGTAATGCGATTTTATAAAAATAATGACATGCCATGGAATTGAAACAACAATTGCAGATGTCAACATGGCACTAGATATCACTGTCACTTTAATAAAGTAAATGTTTTCGAAATGATTTACACTACACAAGAAAAAAATGCTCCTAGTTAAAAACAAAGACAATTATTTGACTATAGTTGTTTTTTGATCTATTTGATTTTTTATTATGATTTCCGTCCAATTTAATGGTTTGAAATTTTTAATATTTTAGTCTATTTTCGTAAGTTTTAAGATTTTTATTAATTGACTAAATATTCACGACTCGTCAATTTTTATGATATTCATCAGTTTACATATTGGTGGTTTTCGGTAATGTCGAATCATTAGACATAAGTTTTCAATGTTCGGAGATTTATCAATTTTTAAGATATTCTTCAATGTTGTCGAATTTCGTCGTTAATTTTCATCATTCCGTATTCTCAATATGATATAGAAAAATGTGACAAATTGGGACCCAAAATATAGGTCCGCCACACAAAATAGTTTGAGAAGCGCTGGTGTAAATCATTTCGAAAACATTTACTTTAATCAACTGACAGCGATACCTTGTACTATTTTGACATCCGCAAGTACTGTTTCAATTCCATGGCATGTCAATATTTTTATAGAATCTCATTAATTTTTCTTAATTATTTAACTTAGAGAAACGTAAAGTGTTAAGTGTGAACAACAATAAATTTAGAATTTTTCCCTCTACAAAAAAGTTAAATACATTTTGTCTCTAAAATAAATAGGAGAGCCAATATTTGAACACGTCAAAATTAACATGCGATTTCCTATGTTGCGTCCGCCAAGTCAACACCCGGTAAAGTAGAAACTAGCTTTTAAGCTGCTAAATAATATAATACGGAAGACAATATGGCTATTGTCATCTTTTTGATAATTTGTATGCGCAATTTGAATTATGATATACATTATAAACTAATGTTTTTTAAATAATAACAATTCTTTTTTGAGTAATAAATATTTTATTAGGGTGAACATAATTTTATTTTCAATATTTGTTAAGATTTTTATTAATCAAGAAATTAAAAAAAACGTATTTTACATGTTCGAACTGATGGCCATTATTTTCAACGCATCTTCGACATCTACCTCTCACAGCTCGTATGGCGTTATAAATTTGAATGTTGGTTACATTTCCCGGGCATTATGAAAATTTTGCTCCAATACGTCTAAATTAATTATAGCCTGCTTGTAAGTTTTGTCCTTTAGGTATCCCCATAAAAAAAATCTAACGGTGTCAGATCTGGAGATCTAGCAGGCCACTTCACCGGTCTAAATGTTCCCAACCAATTGCCCCCAAAATTTGCATTTAGAAGCAATCTGGTCCTACACGCCTTATGAGCTGGTGCTCCATCTTGTTGGATGAACAGAACTCTTTGCTGTTGCAGTGGAATATTGTCTACATATTATTCAATAAGGAACATACTGAACAAGATATCTAGATATTGCTCCGTTTTCAAATTATTTCTATAAATACGATATCCCAAAATCGATTTCCTAATAATGCACACTATACATTAAATCCAAATCTCCCCTGTCTTCGTCGAGGTATTATTTGATAGGGATTTGTTATGATATACATTATAAACTAATGCTGATTATGATGGTTAAAAATGCCATCACTGGTAATAAGAACTTTCATCCGTTCATATTATCGAGCGATTATTTAATCGAATTACATACCAATTGCAAAAGTCGAGCTTCTTTTCATAGTCTCCCGGCCGTAAATAATGAACAGATCTGCCTCCATATGGTTTAAATTTATGGTTCATTAAAAATTTTAAAGTCTTGCAACGAGAAACTCCTACACCCTGCTAAATTTCGGGAGTGGATGTATTGGGGTTTGCCCTGACACAGGCGATAACATTGATTTCCTTTTCTTCTTGGCCTGGTATGTTATATGTTTTGGTCCTAAGCCTTTTAAAAGATCCATGATTAATTAAATTACTTCGCAGTCTAGTAAACACTGTTTCCGCGGGTTGGAGACGTTTTTTGAAAATATAGTTGTGCAGCCGCACTTGGAATCTGAAGTGATTCGATGAAACATTCAAATATATCGCACTTTTCATCATTTCTGTAGACCAGAGGTCTCTAAACTACGGCCCGCGGGCCAAATCCGGCCCGCGACTTGCATGAATCCGGCCCGCGATTGTTTGTAATTTTTTTTGAAAATGTCATATTTTGAAATATTGTAACAATTGTTCCTTAAATTTTTCATAATTTTATAAAATTAATCGGATCTTGGCCGACTTTATTATGTAGAATTGTATTTGTGGCCCGCGAAGAAGATAGTTTGGAGACCCAGGCTGTAGACCATCGTGCGATAGATGCCTAATAGGTAATGCGAAACAATGGTGTCTACGTTTGTTTTAACTGTCAAACATAAAGTCAGGTAACTATGTTTTTACAATAAAAAAAGACGAACAACGACATATTTTGTTCTCAGCAAAAACAATTTCTAGTTAAGATAAACTCACAAAAGTATATATTTTGAAAATCAGTAGAAAACACCAAACCAAATTTTCAGGCTTTTCTAAACTCGAAAATTTACTTCATGCTTAGTCTGGGAGTGGAAAACACTCGTTTTAAGCTTCAAAGTGAACTCTTACAAAAAAGCGTGTGCATATGTATACCTAATACAAAATTCTTAAAAGAAAACTTAAAAGAAAATTTTCCTGTATTACCAGATCAATCTGATGACTATTTGCCAAATCTACTGAATGCGCATTTGATTCAACTAACATTTTCGTTTTAGCTTACACAAAATCAACATAAATGCATTATTTATTTTTGTAAATACCCGAACTATTTAGTAGATGTGAAAATTGGAATTAAAGCACTTAAACTCACATTTAAAAATATTGTGCACATTAATTAAAATGATTTGTGGCTAGGTTTTTGCAGATTTAGTTTTACAAAGACATTGTCAAAATGTGATGTTTACCCTTAATATTTTAAAGCTGCATACTGGAACATACGTTTTCGCATGTTCCATCTAAAAACCATAGCAGACATATTATGAAATTTTTTTCTCTTTTCACACACGCAATCTGATGACATCAAACTATTTTCGTATTACATGTATTGGTGCAGAAAGCACTACAAATCAAGGAGACCTCTCGTGAATCGTACGTTAGGTAATTTTTTTAAGTGTACTTTTTCCGATGCATGCACTGAAAACTTAATGGAATTCATTGCTTTCTTACAAGCGTTTAATTTAAAGTTTTGAACGAGTGTTTCCACTCACTGAGTAAGCATAAAGTAAAATTTCAAGTTTAGAAAAGCTTAAAAAATTGGATTGGTCGGGTAGCGAATACCACTGGTACATACCTAATAAGTGTATTTTGAACTTTACTTGAAATAACTGTTTTATACGCGTGGCGCATAAAGGAAAGTTTCGAGTTTAGAAAAGCCTGAAAATTTGGTTTAGTCGCTATGCTTTGCTATGCAACAAAATCAAATTTTCAGGCTTTTCTAAACTCAACATTTTACTTCATGTTTAATCAAAGAGCGAAGACGTTAGATAAAAGTAAATTTTAATTAAATAATTCAGCTACTAAAATAGATTTTCACTAATAAACAAATTTATTGTAACATAACCTCTTAATCACTTCAAATTTAAGTGGAGTGGAGCTGGAACACATGAAAATGCAATTTTGCAACTTTTGTTGAAAATGCCAGAAAAACCAAACGACATATTATACTCTTTTATGAATAGTTATTTAAAGTAACTAAATTCATTATTTTGCTAACAAAATTTGCCGATTTTAAAGGTATTTAATATTTCGCAATTTCGCAAAATGTCCAAATAGATATCTTTATAAATTGGGCTATTTTTTAACAAAATTTCATATTGAGATACATTTTTGGGAAACTTATAAAACACGTGATCGAATGAAGTCATCGCCAACTATGATTTGTATTTTAAATAGTACAACTTTATGTCATATCTCAATTAGATTAAAACTAAAATAAAATCTGATATGGTCAAGATATTTTACGTAAAAAAGTGCCCTAAGAAAGTTTTTACCGCATGTTAATATCTTTAAAATAAAGAAGTTATTTCAATATTTCAAAGTTGTTTAATTTTGAGTTTTGGCGTATAACTCGAAAACAAAGGAAGATAGACACATTTTGAATAGGTACAAGAAATAAGATCCAAAAAGAGCTCTGGAAGCATAACAGTTTTTGTCTATCATTGATATTAATGGTATTTTACTTCAAGAAACCATCGAAAATGCTGCACCCTCTACAGGGTGTTCTAATTTCGATGCTGTTTATGGGCATCTCGGTAAATATAAGAGTTAGAAAAAATCGATGGCGCAGTAGCGATTTCTTTTTTTGAGACTAGGATAATACCGAAAACAAAAATAAACCATCTTGTTTTTTCCAGAAGTTATGGGGTAAAATCGAGTTTTCTTGATTTTTAACTTTAATTAATATCTTGTGTAAATAACAAAAACTATAAATACCTTCGTAAGACACTTTTTTGAGTAGAATCCAGAGGAGTAGACATTTTTTTAAAATTTTATGCACACATTTTTGAGTTATGGCCAAATTATTCTTTTTTGGTAAATGTAAATCATGGTTGGCTTTGATAAGAGTGTTTTCTACTGATTTTCAAAATATATACTTTTGTGAGTTTATCTTAACTAGAAATTGTTTTTGCTGAGAACAAAATATGTCGTTGTTCGTCTTTTTTTATTGTAAAAACATAGTTACCTGACTTTATGTTTGACAGTTAAAACAAACGTAGACACCATTGTTTCGCATTACCTATTAGGCATCTATCGCACGATGGTCTACAGCCTGGGTCTCCAAACTATCTTCTTCGCGGGCCACAAATACAATTCTACATAATAAAGTCGGCCAAGATCCGATTAATTTTATAAAATTATGAAAAATTTAAGGAACAATTGTTACAATATTTCAAAATATGACATTTTCAAAAAAAATTACAAACAATCGCGGGCCGGATTCATGCAAGTCGCGGGCCGGATTTGGCCCGCGGGCCGTAGTTTAGAGACCTCTGGTCTACAGAAATGATGAAAAGTGCGATATATTTGAATGTTTCATCGAATCACTTCAGATTCCAAGTGCGGCTGCACAACTATATTTTCAAAAAACGTCTCCAACCCGCGGAAACAGTGTTTACTAGACTGCGAAGTAATTTACTTAATCAATCATCTTTTAAAAGGCTTAGGACCAAAACATATAACATACCAGGCCAAGAAGAAAAGGAAATCAATGTTATCGCCTGTGTCAGGGCAAACCCCAATACATCCACTCCCGAAATTTAGCAGGGTGTAGGAGTTTCTCGTTGCAAGACTTTAAAATTTTTAATGAACCATAAATTTAAACCATATGGAGGCAGATCTGTTCATTATTTACGGCCGGGAGACTATGAAAAGAAGCTCGACTTTTGCAATTGGTATGTAATTCGATTAAATAATCGCTCGATAATATGAACGGATGAAAGTTCTTATTACCAGTGATGGCATTTTTAACCATCATAATCAGCATTAGTTTATAATGTATATCATAACAAATCCCTATCAAATAATACCTCGACGAAGACAGGGGAGATTTGGATTTAATGTATAGTGTGCATTATTAGGAAATCGATTTTGGGATATCGTATTTATAGAAATAATTTGAAAACGGAGCAATATCTAGATATCTTGTTCAGTATGTTCCTTATTGAATAATATGTAGACAATATTCCACTGCAACAGCAAAGAGTTCTGTTCATCCAACAAGATGGAGCACCAGCTCATAAGGCGTGTAGGACCAGATTGCTTCTAAATGCAAATTTTGGGGGCAATTGGTTGGGAACATTTAGACCGGTGAAGTGGCCTGCTAGATCTCCAGATCTGACACCGTTAGATTTTTTTTATGGGGATACCTAAAGGACAAAACTTACAAGCAGGCTATAATTAATTTAGACGTATTGGAGCAAAATTTTCATAATGCCCGGGAAATGTAACCAACATTCAAATTTATAACGCCATACGAGCTGTGAGAGGTAGATGTCGAAGATGCGTTGAAAATAATGGCCAGCAGTTCGAACATGTAAAATACGTATTTTTAATTTCTTGATTAATAAAAATCTTAACAAATATTGAAAATAAAATTATGTTCACCCTAATAAAATATTTATTACTCAAAAAAGAATTGTTATTATTTAAAAAAACATTAGTTTATAATGTATATCATAATTAAAATTGCGCATACAAATTATTAAAAAGATGACAATAGCCATATTGTCTTCCGTATTATATTATTTAGCAGATTAAAAGCTAGTTTCTACTTTACCGGGTGTTGACTTGGCGGACGCAACATACCAAATCGCATGTTAATTTTGACGTGTTCAAATATTGGCTCCCCTATTTATTTTAGGGACAAAATGAATTTAACTAGCCACAAATCATTTTAATTAATGTGTACAATATTTTTAAATGTGAGTTTAAGTGCTTTAATTCCAATTTTCACATCTACTAAATAGTTCGGGTATTTACAGAAATAAATAATGCATTTATGTTGATTTGGTGTAAGCTAAAACGAAAATGTTAGTTGAATCAAATGCGCATTCAGTAGATTTGGCAAATAGTCATCAGATTGATCTGGTAATACAGGAAAATTTTCTGTTAAGTTTTCTTTTAAGAATTTTGTATTAGGTACACATATGCACACGCTTTTTTGTAAGAGTTCACTTTGAAGCTTAAAACGAGTGTTTTCCACTCCCAGACTAAGCATGAAGTAAAATTTCGAGTTTAGAAAAGCCTGAAAATTTGGTTTGGTCGCGTAGCGCGAAGCGCTGCGCGGCCAAACCAAATTTTCAGGCTTTTCTAAACTCGAAATTTTACTTCATGCGCCACGCGTATTAAACACTGAAAGCACTGAAATATTGTGAACGAGTAAACTTCGCTACGCGACCAAACCAAATTTTCAGGCTTTTCTAAACTTGAAATTTTACTTCATGCTTAACCTGGGAGTGGAAAACACCCGCTTAAACTTCAAATTTACCTCTTTTAAGAAAACAACGAATATTTAAAAATCTACAACACGTAATTGAGATACGTATACTCAAAAGAAAAAATTCACAAGAAATTAGGGTTTAAAGCTTTTCTAAAAGAAAGAACACTAATATACTCGGGACCTAAACAATATGACATAGTCATGTAACGTCAAAATTTTACACAACTAGGAAAAATCGTTGCGGATACAACTGTCAACATACTTTCTAAAAAAATTTGAACCACACCTTCGATATCAATGAGTCATACAACATCTATCCCGAATTCCACTATACATCTACAAATACTAATTTATGTAGGTACCTAGATTACTCACCCTGTTTGAATGTTCAGTAAGTTAATCCTGTTTTTTTTTTTTTTTTAATATTTAAATGCTCCAAAGTTTAATGACAAGTTTTTTCATGCAGTGCCAAGCTAGACAATTGTTTAATATGTAGATATTTCACATAATTTTTCTATTCGCCCATTTCGACAAAGATATATTACTAAAAGGCATTAAACTAGAATACGTCTAAAATATTTAACTTTCAGTATATACTCGGAGGGTCTGCAGCTTTGATGCCATTACGAACGAGCTGCCACTAGTACAGTCAATATACAGTTGTTAAACTAAATAAAGATAAAATTGTTTTATTTACAAGTGTTCTCAAGATGTACCAGAAAATAATATTTGCCCCCAACACAAAATAATAAATTATCGGATATCAGGCAAGATATTATGATCTTAGAATATTTTGGTAACTGTTTTTATTTTCTTTATGCAAAAATTCTTAAACAAAGATATTCTATACATAAGAAATTGAAATGTTCAAAATTAGAAATTTTGTAAATATCAAGGATCATTACAGTGAATAATAATTTTGTGTGGAAATAATAAATGACAATCAATAATGATCAATTAAAAAGGAATTAATATATGGTCTTGTTAGATCAGAGACTAAGTAACAAGTAATAATACGCGCCCTTTCCTCGGCCACCAGACCAAAGGATAATCCTCCCCTAATTAAGTGATATTAATAACGTTATCTGTTCGAATTAAAGGACACCCCACATTTCCTTTCCCTCCCCATAAATTCATCTCCCTTTGCGGTCGCAAAACCATCCAACACCCCGAATTCGAAATTTTCTAAACCACTTTCTCCCAACGCGCATTTGCATATTTTTCGGGCGCGCGCGGGCGCTTGGGATTGCGTAATTATTAAGTGCGAATCCGCTCGATTTAATGTTTAAACGTTTTGTTTTCCTGCGGGGCGGAGGAAAAAAACAACGTGGAAATGGGGAAAATTCGGTTTTCGCATAATGCACACAAACATAATACGGGACGGCACAACAAAGCGGGGGCTTTTGATTGCTTTTTTGATGAGCGCGCGTCGCGCATTATGGATTGACGCTGTTAACAGCTGCGCTTATTATTTTTCGATATTGTAATGCGGCTCGTAAATCTGCCCGGCGCGTTTTCCAATTTTCCTAAAGGCTGTCATCGTTTTCATTCGCCCGGCCGACACTGCATTCACACGAAATCCAGTATAATGGAGATGTGAGTATAATAGGTTGTCTCATAAATTATTATTTTAAAAAAAACTAAACCGATATATTACACTCGAAATTTATTATACAAAATCGAATAAATTAAATTATTTATAAAGTACAGGATTGCCACAAAAGAAATAGACACTTTTAATATTGTATAAAACAAAAGTTATTTGTGATATCGACATGCATTTTGCGCTGTTAGCTTGAGTAACTGTACAAGTTTCGATAGTACAGTTGGTAGTACTGCGCAAGCAAGAAGACTACAAACTCTTAAGGAGAAATCTATTTGTGTGCTTGAATTTGCTAAAAAGAACTAGGTAACTGTTGATATATTACACCGTTCCACTTATGGGCGCCCGTTGAATCCTTTTCAAATAAAAATCAATGTTGAATTTTACAACTAGAAAAAGTATACTTTTTAAAATCAATGTTGAATTTTACAATTAGAAAAGGTACACCTTTTAAAATCGAATCATTTCAATTAAATATAAATTTTGACTTAAAATTAAAGACTAATTAAGCGACGTATATACATTTTCATTTCTGATTATTAAACTGTATACATTTTCAAGTTCGGTTTGTGATTTTCAAAATAATTAAAAACGTTTTTTTTAATTAAATTAAACTAAGAATAAATTTGGCTCAAAATTACAGAAACAGGTATTTCAAAAATATTTGCTGATTAATATAGTCAACATCAATTATAGTTCAGCATCAATTGATAGTACAAATTTGTAAAAAAATATAAAAAATCCTGCACAGAGCCTGCATTCAACACATACAAAGTAAAAATTGTTTATAAAATCAAAAAATGATTGGCAGAAAATCGTAAATATTGAAAACTATTAAAACCATTATAATATGTAAAATTGAATAAATAAAACAGAACCGATGCTTTAATTAAAGTTCTTAATAACATTCTAACTCCTTAATGAAGCATGAAGTAAAATTTTGAGTTTAGAATAGCCCGAAAATTGGTATTTGGGCGCGGAGCGCAGTGTAGCTTCCAAATTCAAGTTTTCACGTTTTTCTAAACTCGAAATTTTACTTCATGCGCCAGGCGTATAAAACATTTATTCTAATGTTGAGAAACAACTAATTCATCTATTATTATAAAAGTGTAAAGATGAGAAATAAATATAAATCATAAACTCGCAGTCCAAATTTATAAGTGATTAATATCAATAAAATGGTTAATTGTAATAATGTACAATAATTTGGATCTACAACACACGTAGGCGTAGTAATTTAGTAATTCAATCGAATGCAACTGATGTCTTAAAGAATAGCATTTTTGTATCCGGCATCAAATGTTACAATAACTTACCGGTATCAATTACTGACATTAATAAGTTTAAAATAATTTTAAAACAATTTTTTTTGCAACGCCAATAATTGATAAAATTAAACATTGATAAAATTATAATTAACAACACTAACCCTCAATAACTTTTAACCAAGGAAACGAAATTCTCCAGTACCAGAATTGATTGTTAAAGATAAATTTCTACAGCAAAAATGATTATAAATAATATCCAAACGGTAAAAAATTACACTACATCCCTTTAAAATCATGTAAACTAACTAATCTATAATGATAAAACTAATTTGTTATTTTATGTTTCAAATCATATTAAACTACTTACTCTTTAATAGGCTTAAAGAGATTCGAGCTTCCTACGCAGTCATTTACATAAAAAAATAAACAACGTAAAATGTTGAATCCTATAAAATACAATTGATTGTCTATAGTAGTTGTTCTTAACCTATTAGTCGTTACAAAATTTGTTACAAAAAATGACATAACTAGTTGATTAAAATATGTGTGCTACTTATATAAAAATTTCTGAAAAATATAGTGGAAACGTTCCATATGTATGTATGCTTTGTAATATAGTGGGAGCATAAATCAGGATTAAAATGCAGAGGTCACCCAGAGTAAAAATGAGCCGAGGGATGTGAGGGGTTTTAGTTCAGTTCCGTTTTAGTCTAAGTGCAGGAGCACTCTGGGGGGACATTATATTAAAAATGGTATACATTTCAAAACCCACGAGACCCCCATCCGGGTCAACGTCTCAAAGTTACCTTAAAACACGTTCCAGACGTTTCACACTCATTTCCCTATTGTACCCTTATATTTAAAAATATATATATTTCAAAAATTAAGTCAAAACATTTTATCTCATATTCAAATTATTATATAAAATAAAAATTACTATCGCTCGTAACCTTGCAGTAAGATGTTTAGAGTTCGCGACCATTTTTTTTTTCAGCATGCAATAAATATTTCAAGATAAAAAAAACATAACAATTTGAATTCGCCTGCGTGAGATTGGATTGCACGTCTGCTTTAAAGATAATTAAAATACATAAACACATTTTATTAAATAAACAATTGAATCACTGAATTCGCTTAGAATTGAATAGACTTTAACCTGCGTTAAAGAAAATCTAAGTATCTCTACCCATATCCATATCCCCTCACCCTGGCTACAGCCTTGCTTGAGTGTATTTTATAAGAATGCATAAAATCGACTCAAGCAGGGCCGTAGCCAGGGTGGGGGGATATGGTGGCTTAAACTCCCCCCGAAATTTTCAAAATGTTAAAGTTTTGTATGTAAACGCGGCCCCGAAAGAGCAAAAAAATATTTCTACCAGTAACCCCCCGAAATTTAAACCTTAAAGACTTTTTAAATATTCCTTCATAAAATAGAAACCTTCAGCTTCAATTTCCAACCAATTTTTTTTCGTAGAAGCATTTTCGATGACGTGAGATTATTTTGAATATGGAAGTTCAAATTCCGCGTTTTTTTTTTTTATAAAATAGTGCTAAGGAACTTTTTTGTTCAAAGTCCTCTCAGTTACATTTTTTGTTTGAAACATTTTTTTTTTCGTGTTCAGATTTGTGGGAAATCGATGTTTTCCGTTTTTTAGCCCCTACGGGGGTGATCTTCGGAAGAAGCCCGGGGGTAAGAGTGGTAAACTTTTTTTTTTTAAATGGTTAAAAAAACGTTTTTCCTATCCGGGTAGTAGTCTGGGAACACACGGTAGGTTATTACAATCAATGGCAAAAATTTTAAAAATGGAGTAGGGTACTTTCAAAATAAACGGCTCATATTTAAGGAGGAAATATTTAAATATGTTGCACTAGCATAATTTTTATTATAAAATTAAGCATTACTACCTTTTGTAATTCTATGGAGTTTTTTTTTGTTTATGCGCCAAATTATTACTAATATGAGCATTCTGGCCCCAACGCCCAGATGCCGGACATCCGTTGCTTTATGCCTCGATTCGGTCCTGTTTATATAAAACTTGGTTTAAAAATTCGCAACTAATTGCTGTTCTATGTGTTTTTTGAAATTTATTTTACAATAACTTATCCATAATTGCTTTCGCATAAAAAATATATGTTTTACAAACATTCACACACAATTGCTCTTGTACGTTTATATATTTATTTCACAAAAATTCACGAACAATTACCCATATATAATTTTGAGTTTATTTCATAAAGGGATAACTTTCAATTAAACGATTCGACTGCACACAACACGACTTTCCCCTTTAAGCCCTTAAAGTTCTGTACAGGGGGTGGAAAATCCAAAGCATCCATGTGCTGAATTCGAGGAATGCATGTGAGATGCCGGTTTTCCCTCAGTCCGTGTGCCCATTGTCTGCCTAAATTCCCCCGTTAGGGGAGGAGGCTGAGCCTCTACTAATTTCCATCGAATAACCGGAAAATGACCTTTTTTCCGTGATGAGGGATCGGATTTTTCGGCGTTTTCATCGCGACCTTATGAATTTTTCCATGTATGAATAATTTCCGTTGGCGTGATTATTTTTTCTTCTCTTCAGCGAGAAGTTTCCAAGTTCGTCGATGGCGTGCCGTGAATACTAATTGTTGTGTATTGATCTTCTTTTTTTATGAGACAGCCGGGGATTTAAAAAAGATTGATCTTTTGATGAGGGATGCGGATAAGGGTTTAAAAATAAATTAATATTGGCTTCGAGAATATTGAGTTGCATAATTATAATGACAATTTGTTGAATTATACTTTTACTAAGTTATTATATTTGTGAATGATTTTTTTCATCAGAGTATGCAGTGGTGTATTTAACGCTAGAGGAGCTCCAGGCGCAAATCAAAGTCTTCTCATAGAGATTGTTGAGAATTAAATAAATATTGTTTTAACGTTGGCAAAAAGAAAATAGATTGACTCTTTGTCAAATTACACCTGCTTAAAATTGACTCAATATATGCAGAAAATATACGTTTTACACAAATAAGACACTTAAACTTTGTTTATATAACTGAGGTTTTTATTGTGACTATAGTTTTGACAACTTTAACTTGTCATTATGAAACTAGAAGTCTAGTTTGATAATGGCAATTTAAAAGTCTAGTTTGATAATGGCAAATTAAAGTTGTCGAAACTATAGGTCACAAAAAAACCTCAGGTATACAAACAAAGTTTAAGTGTGTTATTTGTGTAAATAATGATGTATAACAAAGTAGAAGCCTCCACAGTTAACAGTTTAATATATGTTTTGTTTTTTGTGAGTAAAATTACAGTTATTCAAGGTTTATTAAAATATCGTTAAAAAAAGAAAATTGCTTAATGTGTTCGAATTTTAAAGCGTAAGATTATAAGTGAGATCAAACATAAGCAGTATATTTTTAACTTTACAATATTTCACTGTTTTATACGCATGTCGCATGAAGTAAAACTTCGAGCTTGAAAAAGCCTAAACATTTGGATTTGCTAGCGCATTATCTTCGCTTTGCGCCGGCAAATGCAAATTTTCAGACTTTTCTAAACTTGAAATTTTAATGCTTAATATAGGAGTAAAAACACTCGTTAGAAACTTTAAATGATCAAATTTTAAGTTTAGAAATCCTACACGCCACAGTGGTCTGAAACCGACCAAAATGCGACAAAACACCACTGTTTTTTATTTTTTTATTTTGAGAGATATCATTTTGAAATTCATAAACTTTATTTGCACTTTCGGTTTCACCGGAAAGTACATCAATTTTAAAAATGGTGATGTGTCCAGCACTTTCCCCATTAAAGATATGATGATTTAAATATCAGCAATATGAAAAACTTGCTTAAACTAAATTTATTCTACTTTTATTATTATTCCAAAACTTATCACAAAAAAAGTAATTCTTGCATTATTATGCTACATCTAGGTAAATATTGATCATCATCACATCTAAGCGTTATATGTTTTTAACTTTACTGTAGATCAGTGGTTTATACGCGTGGCGCATGAAGTAAAATTTCGAGTTTAGAAAAGCCCCGTAAAAATTTGTCTCGGGTCGCGGGTCTACGCGGGGCTTTTCTAAACTCGAAATTTTACTTCATGCTTACTCTGGGAGTGGAAAACACTCATTACTTTAAACGGGGGTGCCCGGGCCCTCTCTAGAACCAAAACATCATACATTTAAAATTATTGCAGGCAAGTTTTCACCAAGATTAAAATAAACAATTAATTTTCTAACGATTAGAAAATAATATGTTCTTAACTAAAGAAATTAACTACTTAAAAATTAACAAAAAGCTGTCAAAATTTATAAATAGAATTAGTATGTATAATCAGCTCAGAAGATTCAACACAATTTGTCAACCAACCGAACAAAATACATATTTTATAAACTTAACAATATTTCAGTGTTTTATACGTGTGGCGCATAAAGTAAAATTTCGAGTTTAGAAAATCCCCGTGATAATTTGTCTCGGGTCGCTACGCGACCCTCGACATATTTTCTACGCGGGGCTTTTCTAAACTCGAAATTTTACTTCATGCTTAGTCTGGGATTAAAACCGCTCGTTCGAACTTCAAATTGATTTCTTTCATAAAATCAGCGAATGTCCGCAAATATACATACAGAGAGTTTTATGTAACACCGAACATTTTCATAACGAGAATTTTTCTTTAAAGTATCCATGTGCATACGTTGCACATTTTCCGATGCTCGGTTTATTAAAAGAATCCAATTTGAAGCTTTAAGCGAGTGTTTTCCACTCCCAGGCTAAGCATGAAGTAAAATTTCGAGTTTAGAAAAGCCTGAAAATTTGGTTAGGTCGCGTAGCGCGAAGCGCGGAGCGGCCAAACCAAATTTTCAGGCTTTTCTAAACTCGAAATTTTACTTCATGAGCCACCGGTACAAAACACTGATTCAATGTAAAGTTTAGCGGTGTGTTTTAAACTTCGTAATATGTCAGTGCTTTGTACCGGTGGCGCATGAAGTAAAATTTCGAGTTTAGAAATGCCTGAAAATTTGGTTTGGCCGCTCCGCGCTTCGCGCTACGCGACCAATCCAAATTTTCAGGCTTTTCTAAACTCGAAATTTTACTTCATACTTAGCCTAGGAGTTGAAAACACTCGCTTAAAGCTTTAAATTAAATTCTTTTAACAAGCCAAGCATCGAAATGATACTTCAAAGAAAAATTCTCGTTATGAAAATGTTGGGTGTTACATAAAACTTTGTGTATATACAAAAATGGTAAATTATTATGTCATATATTAATGACTTTTTGATTTTGAAGATTTTAATCAAATGTTATAAGTCCGGTTTTTTATATTTTTTTAGTTGTCTTGTTGATAATACATATTATTGCCATTTGTATTATTTTACTATTTTTTCGTAGTTATTTGTCAATACTTTTGTTGAAATAGAGGATATATAGATTATCTTTATTTTTTTATTTGGTTTATTTAAATTTGGGTTAACTTCACAATTTAGAAAAGTACTGTTAATTTTTATATTTGTATATTTTATTTAAAATATAAATTATTATTTCAATTACAAATTAATTCCAATATTATTCAGTATCAGTATTTTCTAAATACAAAAAAATAGGAAAGAAATAATTAAATATCAAACATTTTTATTTCAATCAATTTTTTGAGATTTTTTAATTTCTTTATTATTTTGAAGTTTTTTTTATTTTTATGTTTGTTTATTTTTCCAAGAAAATACTGAAAACTGAATAAAATTTAAATTGATTTTTATTTGAAAATGTTAACTTAAAAAAAAAACGTTATTGATGTAATGCTAATTCTGCTACTTTTGAAAATGTTGCTCAATTTAAATATTTGTCAATATTGATTTATTAATAATCATTTTTTCCTAATTTTTAAAGTAATTTTTAATTATTGAATTAGCTATTTTTATTAATTTCAACGGTTTGTTTAAACTATATTTTTAGTTTTCGGCATTTTGAAATCAACTCATCGGTGAAAACCGTAAACCAGAAGTAGATGTTTATTTACTCTTAGCGTTTTCTTCGTATCTGGTAAATTATTAACATTGTTGAAAAATGTTTCAAATAAAAGTCGTAAAGTGTTAAAAATAGACATTAAATAAAAATATACTTTTGTCGTAGCTGTTCTAGTTTTCTTGGAAATGATAAATTTTTGAATTTTATTTATCTATCTCAGTAAACATTATTAATATCAAGTAATTGTAAATAATCCTATATTATTTTAATTGGCGGTTGGTACCTGTGTTGGCCACAGCTATTTTTTTAATTATCTATCAAATGCTGCCCCACATAACTTAGGTTACTATTTAACATTTCAATGATAATTGCAGATGCGCACCCTAGCGGTAAGGTTAGAAAGTCGAGATTAGACTCGTTACAATATTCGGGTAGGGTTTGCAAACGATTTTTTTTTTCGAAGTCAAAAGGATAAAAATAATTTAAAAACAAGTATCTAGCACGGGTGGCTTAAATCACCAGTTATATCCCAAGATTGCAAGTCGTCGCAGTTAAAATTCATCAATTTGTTTTTATTTTGAGCTTAGGTTAGGTCTTTTATCAAGTTCGAAACCTGCGCTAGCCTGCGCTTAAAAGTTACGCTTTATGAAAATCCCATTGTTTTACAAAATAGTTCAAAAATTATGAAATTTTTGAAGGACATATATTTTAAATTTGTGAATACATTTTGACATACATTAATATGCTAGAAATATAGGAACAATATTTTAACATCACTTTATTGTGTAAAAAATAATGAAATAAAAAAAAGAAAAATTATTATTAAAATCCTCAATTCTAATCCTGAACTTTTAAAATTGATATCTATAATAAAAATATTAAATTTTTTAGTAACTGGAATGCAATAGTTAGCTATCCTATAAACTGAGAATAATAATTATTTTTCATTCCAGCAAATTGAAATAAGTAGGGTTTTGTTGCCGCCCAGACCACTGTGCGCCCGGTAAATCCAAATTGATACAATTTTCTAAATTTGAAATGTTTCTTTATGCTAATCAAGGAGTGAAAACATTGTTTAGAAGCTTTAAATTGGACGCTTTACACGAACTATGTATACTTGAATAAAAAAATCCTTGTATACATCGGAATATGTATAATTAATTTAAAAAAATGTAAGTGCCATTGATTTGCTATTTTTTTTTTTTTTTGTAAAATCAACAAACCGTTATACTTTGGTAACATTTGCTAAGCAAGAAATGAACTTTGTTTTAAATATTTTATGAATAATTTTCTCACTTATCACTAGGTAAAACATTTTTATATATTGATGAAGGTTTGAATTAAATTTCACTTGCTTTGTTTCACAATATTCTCTTTACTATTTACTCGGCTAATTTCGCGTTTTACAGCATTATCAGGAGTGGTAATAATAAAGAGAAAATTGTGAAACAAACCAAGTGTAATTTGTTTTAAATTTGAGAAATACAAAATTGATTGATATTGAAATAAATTACTGTTGCTGTTTCGTAAAAAAAACGAATTGTCAGATTTTAATCAAATTTACAGAGTTTATTAATTACTGTGTAAATTCTGTGAATATCATGTCGATTAAATAAATTCTTGATTTTTCACAATTTTTCTAAGAAAACATTCTTCTAAAATCGCCGAATTTATTACATAATTTCAACTTTCGCTCAATTATTGAGAAAAGCATGTTATAATATTTAATTTTCTTCAAACCTGGTTAAAGTTCGTTTCGAATAAGGATGTTCGATATCCCGTGTGTCCCCAGATTACTGCCCGGATAGTAAACACTTTTTTCTTGTCTATTTTTTTCGACAAAAAATCATTCTTTACAAAAAGTATTGGATGACTTGAAAACACTATTTTCATTGTCAAATTTTAAATTTACTCTAGACGGCGCTCAAAAATTAAGAAAAACTAAAATTGTTATAAAAGAAAAGGACCTCTAATTATAATTTTAGAGTAAGATGTTATTTAAAAAAGTAATTTGTAATCGAGAATTATGTTTATATACAAAATATGAACTTAATAGAAACAATTTTATTTTTACTAAATTAATTTATTTTTATTAATGTGTATCGTATATTTTTGACATGTATTTATTCAAAGAAAAACTTTCTAATAAATTATCAATTTTTTATTAAATTTGGTGATATTTAGCCAATTTTTAACATATAATAATTGAGTCTTTTCTAAATACCTACTTATATCAAACTGAAATTATACAGGGAGTGTTCCTTTTAAGTATGCATATCCTCATTATTCTGTAAATCAGAGTTCAGTTTAAAGCTTTAAACGAGTGTTTTCCACTCCCAGACTAAGCATGAAGTAAAATTTTGAGTTCAGAAATGCCCCGCGTAGAAAATTTCGCGCAGCGACCCGAGACAAATTTTCACGAGGCTTTTCTAAATAAATGAACGCCAAAGTCAACCTAAACGCAAATCATCCAAATTGATTTAAAAAATTGTGAAGCAAAATTTTCAGGCTTTATTCTAAAATATTGTAAAGTTCGCAATATGCTACTAAAGTATTATTATACAGAAGTATATTTTGAACTTTACTTAAAACCAGTGTTTTATACGCGTGGCGCATGAAGTTAAATTTTTAGTTTAGCAAAGCCTGAAAATTAGGTTTGATCGGTCCGATTCGTTAAGCGACCAAACCAAATTTTCACGGGGCTTTTCTTAACTCGAATTTTTACTTCATGGGCCAGGTGTACAAGACACTGATTTGAAGTGAAGTTCAAAAATACACAATACATTTTTAATCAGAGTAACACAGATATTTAGTCTGTTATCAACGATATTCAGTGTTGATAATAAATAATTTGGTTTTGAATATTTTTGTTGAAACAACTGATGACGATCTTTATATGTTAATGGTTGCATAAAAATAATAAATTCAAATTTATTCTTAAAGAATTGTTATTCGTGATTCGAAAAAATGGGGTTCGAATCTTTGATTCGAATCATATTTATCTCTTACGAATGCTTTATTCGAGTATTCGTGATTCGAATCATATTGGGTCATTCGGATTTGTGATTGGAATCCTTTTTACGAGGATTCCTTCTAGCTCTGCTTGGTATATCGATATTTTCATGCAAAATAGAGATTTTTTAAACTCTAAATTTTACTTCATGCGTCCTGCGTACAACATGCTGAAATATTGTGATGTTAAAAATATACTGATTATATTTAATTAATAAATTTGCAAACTTTTATTTGGTCGAATCAAATCTAGCACTTTCAGAATTCAAACGCCTTGAGTACTTTACTTTGGGACATGTAATAATTATAATATCATAGTATTACTTAAAAGAAGTCCCTGTATAATACAATCGTTTTAATTATTAAAGCAGCACTTTAATTTAAAATCAATATTGGGATTTTAATACAGTATTTCATCTCTAAAAAATGGTTGAAACCGTATTTCATTTAATTTTCTTCCATTTTTTCTGCTAGAAACAGAGAGAAAAACGGGAAATATGAAAATTTATAGAATATTTTACGATTACGAGCGGAGAGATTATATAAAAACCGTCGTTTACGGTTAGCGGCGTCCATTATAAAAGAATTAGGATCTCGTTCTTTTTTTGCCATAATGCCCTTCCTCTGTGCATCCGCGGCAATAAATAAAACTTAGATCATAATCGCGCGCAGACTTTTATTTCGCCGAAATACGCGACCCCGCACAAATGGCGAAAGCGCACCATTTAACCTTTAAAAAAATAAATAAATACAAACGAAAGAAAGCAAAAATAGATTAAGAAAGCAATTTTTATTTCTCGTAAAAAATAGCATTTTCAGTTTAAGCTGAGATTAGCATTAAAACATTAAATTCTACTTTAATTATAAACATATTTTACTCATATCTAAAGCTTACAAATGATTAATTTTTCCCATGCTTTCCTGTCGATTTGTTTTACTCAAATATTTATTGCATTATGATTAAACATTGAAAAACAATTTTATGTCTCATATTTTAATCTTAAAAATAGTAAATGTTTATTATTTTACGTAACAATTTACAGTATTGCGTTATAAATAGACATTGAAAAACCATTTTATGACTCCACTACACAATTTAACATGCCAAGTGCTCTTTCATTCCGTTAAGAGGAATATAACAGGCGTATAGATTTTAGAATTGACATATCTTTTTAAGGAATTATCCTATAGATTTGAAATTTTGATAGCTTAAATTATATATAATTTTCTGTCCGACTATGTTTTATTTTTTTTTAAATTCAATAGTTACGGAGATATGACTAAAAAAAATGGCAATTTTCAAAATAAATAAAAATTAAAACATAGTCGGACAGATAATTTTGTATTACGTCCAAATATGAAATTGTATAGTGATGCGATGATCAATAGCCGTTAAAAGTCAATTCTAAATTACGCTCTGGGAACTGCTGCCGCCGTGCGGATAAACCTACGTAACTCAACGGCCTCGCGCTCCGTACACTCTACGCCAAAAGTTTCTCGCGCTGTGATTTGAAATTAGTTGTTACGATTTTGTTTCGTATTTAAGGGAATACTGATTCCAAATTTCAGTGTATTATTATCCTTTATAGATTACTGCACTTTAGATTGATGTATAATTACAACAATTATAGTGATTTTTGTATATAAAATCCTAATTATTCATTTAGTTACTTACATAATAATATGTACGTATTACATAAGCTGTTTATTAATTGAGGGATAGCATTGTGCTCTTCTCTGTTTATATGTTCGTGTTGATATTGTTTTTTTTTACAATGTAACGAAGGCAACAGATTCTCAAAGGCGGTCCTTTTTTGTCGGATTCGCGAATGGGGATTTTACGAGTATTATGAGTATTTTCGTTTATATTTTTTAAATTCCAATAAAAAGCTGACATTTGATAACAAAACTCATGTCATGTAAATCCTTTTTAAAAACAGTCTATGGATAATTGAATTGATTTACGGTTAGGAGTACATTAGATTAAACTTTCATTTAAACTGGACAAACTAGTGTTGTTTTATTCGAAAATTATAATCGAATGCTTATAACGCATTTACAATACAACTATTGTAATGATTTAAACCCATTTGAAAACATTTTGAACTGTATCGTTTGTTTTCTTATTGCGTGATTTGCCAGCTAGCATATTCATCATAGATTCCGCGCTATACACACTTAGCGAAAAAATCTTGTAGTCTTGTATATCACCACGTGTGTGAACATCCGATATTCTATTTACCGTGTGGATTTACAATTTATTACAAATTATTTTTTTTTTTGGTGTATTTGTGTTTGGGTGTGTGAAGTGTGTGTGAAGTGTGTGTATTACTATTAACAAGGACAATATGGGAAATAAAGACTTGAAAAAGAAAAAACATGCTTGTACATATAAACAATCCAGAAAACGGTAAGTGTTACTTATGTATTTATGGTGTCTGATGCATTATGCAATGTATTGTATTGATACAAATAAGACCATATCATTTTGAGGCAATTTCTGTTCAATGTCTGTTTCTTTTATTATTCCCGACGTACAGTGTGTTTTCGGGAGCATGCGTTGCACAGTATGACCGATCCAAGCGAACGCTTTTTTGTAGACACAAAAATTTCTAAATCGGCTGATATCACTTATTTTTATTTAAAATTGTTCAGAAAGCAATTAGGCAAATAAAAATGTCCACTCTCTCAAAAATGCGTGATGCTTTGAACTGGTTAAGTATTAATTTAATAAAAAATTAAATCTTTTATACAATGCAACTAAAATCGTTTATCCATTAATAGTAAGGAATTAAAACAATTTAATTTAACGAATCTTAAAGTATTACTTTTAATTTTCAATTTTTCTTCATACTATATTAAGCAAAATAAAAATACTGATGCAGATTTTGTTAATCTATAAAAAAGTTAAACAGACTTTTTGTCTAAAATAATTTGGGAGGCAAATAATACAACATTAATTATTTCAAATTTTTTGTTTTTTTTAAATTTTCTGTTGGCTGCCTCATAATCTATATTATGCCAAGTATGTTTAGGATTTATAGTGGTTGTGTACAAATATCTGATTAATAAACGCCTCTCAAATTAACAATACATTCACACTAGCGCTAAGAAATGGCATTTATCAAATCAAGCAAATGTTACTAAATCATAATAATTGTTATAGAAATTTGTGGAAAACTAATTCACATGAGCCGCAGTTAATACCTGACCAAACGTCTAGACAGAGCACAAGCAATGATAATGGTCCAGATTACCTTATACAAGTAGAAGAAGATGATCACGCCAGAGGTACTTTTTCTTTGGAAGGCAGGAGGATTGTTGATATGAACTATTTGTGGAAGCAAATTCAAGAATTGCAGCATATGCCATCGTTTGGGTGTACTTTAAAAAACTGCAATATTATTAACGAACAAAAAGTTGGACTTCGTTCCAGATTTAAAATTGAATGTAATATGTGTAATTCGATTAATGTTCTGGATACAGAAAAGCCTGAAGAAATTGTCGATGTAACAACTACTGCAGTATTAGGTAACTATTTTTTATTGCAGCGATAGTCATGACTCATTTATAATAAAGCGAGTAACTATATTTAATTGTGTGATATTTGCCGGACAAGTTAGAAAAAAAAAACATGAATATCACAAAACACAATTTGCTTTTAATTTTAATACGATTGTTTCTAATTCTCAATAATTCTAATAATTATTGAAAGTTGTTATACAATACAACATTTTTATCATTATTAAAATATATTTTGACAAATAATATTGAAGTTGATTATTTTTATTTCATAAGGTACTTCCTCGATAGGATGTGGATATTCACAGTTGGAAGAATTGACTTCTATTTTGAACATTCCGAATGTCAACTTAACTGCCTATAGCAAAATTCATACCAACTTGGAATGTGTAGTTCAAGATGTGCTAATGCAGCAATTGACATTAGCTGGTGAAGAGGAATCCAAAATTGCTATCGAAAATGGACATACTGATGCAGAAGGCTATCCTTGCGTTACTGTAATAGCAGATGGTGCGTGGTCGAAACGCTCTTATAAAACCAACTATAATGCGTTATCAGGTGTTGGGGTAATAATTGGCGAAGCAACGAAGAAAATATTATACGTAGGAGTCAAAAACAAATTTTGTGTATTTTGTGCCAGATATAAAGCACAGCAGAGAGATGTTCCCGACCACACTTGTGCAAAAAATTGGGGGGGTAGTTCAACATCAATGGAATCTGCAATAATCGTTGAAGGTTTCAAGAAAAGCTTGGAAATGCATGGCATAAAATACACAAAATAAGTTGGAGATGGTGACAGCAGTGTGACGAGAAAACTTCTAGAAGAAAAACCATACGGTGAAACAATTGTACAAAAAGTGGAGTGTGTAAATCACCTGTTGAGAAACTTTTGTAATCGTTTAAGGGATACATGCAAAAAATCCAAAAATTCATGTGGACTTACTATTCCGATAAGATTAAGGAAAATTTTGGAAAATAATATAATGAAATTTCGCATTGCCATAAAAAAAGCAGCTATTTTCCACAAAAAATCAGATGCAAGTGAAGCAGACAAAATTTTACTATTAAAAAGAGATATTAAAAATAGCGTTGATCACATTTTTGGTCTGCATGTAAACTGTGATCCATATTTTTGTAAAGGAAGTAAGTGCGAGGAACAAAATCTAGTTCCTCAGTTAACAGAATGTGGATTAAAGGAGGATATTTTAAAATGCATGCAAAGATTACTGCAAAACGCATCATCCATTCTTTTAAATAAAACTAATAATTCGGCTGAGCAATTTAATAGTGTAGTAAATAAATTTGTCGGTGGAAAGAGGATCAACTTCAGTTTTAAAGGATCTTATCAAACTCGATGTTTTTTGGCAGCAATTTCGTATAATTGCAAGGAATACTATATACAAAAAATCATCGAGTTTATGGGGTCAAAAGCAGGAACATATACAAACAAATTTATTGAACGTCGACAACTCAGACGTGCAAGAAATGCAAAAAATAAGAAACGCACAAAAATATTTAAAACTAGAAGCGTTGCCAATACGGATGCCGACTATGGAAACGTTATTGCGGACCTAACGGATGAAGAAAAAAAAAGTAGAATGAAGAAATTAGAAGATGTTCTGAAAAAAACTAGAGCTGAAATAGTGGAGATAGAAAAAAATACTAGAGGGCAAGCCGCCAATCATTTGTGGCACAAAGAACGAGCCTTTAGGATAACGGCATCTTATTTCGGACGAATTTGCAAATTAAAATCGACAACTAATCCAGAAAAAACTGTAAAAAGCATCCTATATAATACCTTTAAAGGAACCGCGGCAACTAGGTATGGGCAGCTACATGAAGAAACTGCTAAGAACGAATTCTGCCAGCAAAGTGGATTATTTGTAGAAAATTGTGGTTTCTTTGTGGGCGAAGGAGAACAGTACTTTTTAGGAGCAAGCCCAGATGGATTAGTTGGTGATAATGAATTAGTGGAGATAAAATGCCCTGCTAATTTAGAAAAACTAGGAATTTTAGAAGGAATACAACAACAAAAAATTGATTTCTTGAAAGTAAATCAAAGTGGCAGCATTGAATTAAAACGAAATCATAATTATTTTTATCAAATTCAGGGGCAATTAGAAATATGCAAAAAAGATGTTTGTTATTTCGTAGTGTGGACGCCTCACGAATTACATGTAGAAAGGGTTTACAGAGATAATAATTTTTGGGAGCAAAACATGAAACACAAATTGCAACATTTTTATTTCTCAGCAGTTCTATTAGAATTAATAAAAAACCATATATAAAGATATTATACAGATGTTATACAGGGTGTAATTGAAATAATGTACAGGCTCTTAAGGGGGGATACACAGCACTATTTTACATATTTTTCCGCAAAATTAAAAAAATTAGAATTATTGGAATTTTGCATATTTTTCACTTTTTAAGAATTTCTGGTTATTTGCGTGCATAATATGTCTCGTGTATGATTAAGTATGTTGACGAGTGTTTTCTGGGAATTCCGAATTCTTGAGTTAGTTTAAACACAGGCAGACTATTTGTAATGTCAGTTGAATAAATACGCGCACATTTATCATGGACCACAAACATGTTTATTTTTATTATTAGTTAATTTTAATAATTGATTACGGGCTATCTATTAAACTTTTTTAAGTTTCAATTGCAGATATAATTTTCTTAAACGCTGCCTTATACCGTGTGTCCTACGTAAAAGGTCCCAAGCTGTAGCGACTTTATTTATAAATAAAAATGAAAAAAATATATATATTTTAAAATCGGGTGTTGATTGCTACAAACTACCGCTAACATTTTTTTTCTAAGGGCGGCCATCTTGTCGTAATGACGTCATCGGCCATTTTTTTAAATGGCACCAAAGAAATTTCATTAATACTTTTTTATAGAGATTTTTCTAAGCTTTTTAACGGTGTAATTATTTCATATGCTTGCATTACATTTTCTTTGAGAAAAATACAAAAAACAAAGCAAAGAAAAGTTGGCAATGGATTTTTTTGGTTACTTTTTGCGAGTTTTTTTGAGAAATTTATAATTGTAAATTATAAATATGTATTAGTTTGACATATTTTTACAGTTTAAATATAAAGGCATATTATTTTTGTTCATTTACTTTATTAATAATATTAAAAAAAATTCAAGGCCAACTTTTCTTTGCTTTGTTTTTTGCATTTTCCTCACAGAAAATGTAATGCAAGCATATGAAATACTTATACCGCTGGAAAGCTTAGAAAAATCTCTATAAAAAAGTATTAATAACATTTCTTTGATGTCATTTAAAAAAAAATGGCGGATGACGTCATTACGACAAGATGGCCGCCGTTAGAAAAAAATTGTAAGCGGTAGTTTGTAGCAATCAACACCCGATTTTAAAATTTATATATTTTTTTTCATTTTTATTCAAAAATAAAGCCGCTAGAACTTGGGACCTTTTACGTAGGACACACGGTATATGGTATATGGTTACAGAATTCGTTAAAAGTGTAAGAGGAATATAACAGGGGTATAGATTTTGGAATTGCTATATCTTTTTAAGGAATTGTCCTATAGATTTGAAATGTTGACAGCTTAAATTATATATAATTTTCTGTCCGACTATGTTTTAATTTTTTTAAATTCAGTAGTTTCGGAGATATGACTAAAAAAAATTTCAAAATTTTAATAAACGCCTCTCAAATTAACAATTATACATTTACACTAACGCTTAGAATTGGCATATATCACATCGAGCATGGATAAAAATGATTTTTTTAGGAGCCAGTCCGGATGGTCTAGTTGGAAATAATCGACATCTAAAAATAAAGTGCCCTGCTAACCTGGAAGACGTCAGTGTTGATTTGATTTCTTGAAAGTGAATGCAAGTAGGGGCATTAAGTTAAAAAAAAGTCATAATTACTTTTATCAAGTGCAGGGGCAACTAAATATTTCAAAAAGAAAAGTTTGTTATTTCATAGTATTTACCCCCAATGAAATTCTCATTGAAAAAATTTATAAAGTAAATTTATTTTGGAATCTACACATGCTACCAAAATTACACAATTTTTATTTTTCGTCAGTTACTTTAGAAATAATAAAAAATAAAACATAAAACTTCATATTATTATTTTTCATTTTTATAACCTGTGTTTATATAAGTTTACATTTTAAACATGTTTCGCTTCATCAGGCAGATGAATAATAATTATTCATCTGCCTGATAAAGCCACTGTGTAAACATGTTGCAGTGTTCAACAATTAAGTGATACCTAAGGTAAACAAAACTTGACCGTCAATTGATTTGATATTTAAATGTATGTAGTATTGTAGTTATTTAAATTTACAATTCAGTTATTTACACAGTAAATCAAAACCGGTTTACCCTTATTTTAATAATAATTAAATATTTGAAATAAAAACAGCACTATTGGGAGGGTTTCACTTTTATTTGTTGAACACTGCAACATGTTTCACTATAAGGTAAATGAATCATTCCTCAATTAAATATTTAATTTAAATTATTAACGATAGAGGCATTCATTTTGTTATACATGTAAATTAAATTAAATAACTCTTTGACTTTATTTAATTGAACTAGCACTCAATTAAAGTTAAAAAAGATATAATACATCATCTTTAACTAAAATAATAGTTTTTTTATTTATAAAAACTAGTGTTCGTTTTTTTAGTTTTTTTTTTGTCCCTATGTGTAGGAATTGAATTTTGAGGGGGAGCTCAAACTTTAATTATATCTGATGCTTTTCAAGTCCTAAATCCGCGACTAGATACAAGAAATGCATATTTATCAGAATACATAAACATCATTAAGAACATATAATGATAATAAATTCAATCGGTCATTATTTTTACTTTCCCTATGTAATAAAAAAAATATTATGAAGGGTACATAATCAGCAGAGTTCAATATAAAAATCATTCTATTATATTTTGATAATAAATTTAAAAAATTATTTGAATTAATTAATGCACATTATGCGTAAGAATAGGCCTCTTCAAATACTATCGACACTCACAATACTCATTTATTTGTAAATTAATTGGCTGGAATTTCATTAAACAATGCGTGTTCTGTATGAATGCGTTCAAAGAAGTAAATCAGCTGAGCCAGCAACGAACGCTAACGCGAACGCGATCCGTAGCTTCCTCAAAATAACGAATAATGGGAATAATGAAAACCGCGCCGCGTTGACTTTTTTCTCCGAGCGTACACATGATTTCGGGCGGTTGTTCGTTAGGACTTCGTTTGAGTTCGGTATGATAGCCTCCTCTTCAGAATATTGCGTGTCTCACCAACACGATCAGCGGCCGACCCTGCTATACTCCTCTTAATTAAAACTTCTACTTTTCTTTTCATTTTATTTATTTACGGAATCTCCTTTTACATAAATTTACAATATTAGTATAACTTTCAATATACAGAGAGTTTTATGTAACACCGAACATTTTCATAACGAGATTTTTTATTTTAAGTATATATAAGTATACGTTGTACATTTGCCGACGCTCGGTTTATTAAAAGAATTTAATTTGAAGCTTTAAACGAGTGTTTTACACTCCCAGGCTAAGCATGAAGTAAAATTTCGAGTTTAGAAAAACCTGAAAATTTAGTTTGTTCGCGTAGCGCGAAGCGCGGAGCGGCCAACCCAAATTTTCAGGCTTTTCTAAACTTGAAATTTTACTTAATGCGCCACCGGTATAAAACACTGATGCAATGTAAAGTTTAGCAGTGTGTTTTAAACTTTATAATATGTCAGTGTTTTGTACCGGTGACGCATGAACTAAAATTTCGAGCTTAGAAAAGCCTGATAATTTGGTTGGCCGCTCCGCGCTTCGCGCTACGCAACCAGACCGAATTTTCAGGCTTTTCTAAACTCGAAATTTTACTTCATGCTTAGTCTGGGTGTGGAACACACTCATTTCAAGTTTTAAATTAAACTCTTTTGAAAAGAACACAACGAATATCTAAATATTTACGGCATATACGATGTAATTGGAACATGTATACTCAAAAGAAAAACTGCCTATATATACAAATTTACGCATTAATTGCGATTGATTAGCTACGATTTTTAAAGGTGATATAGACAACCCAATTTACACATAATTTAAAAATTAAAGCTGTCAAATTGTATTGGATGAAAATGTTCGGTGTATAAAACTCTCTGTATGACAATTAGTATATTTACATATACAGAGTGAATTACACGAAAAATAAACATTGTATTAGATATATTCATGTTACTCTTACTTTACGCGAGTTAAAATTAAAATAATAAAAAATATTAAAGAGTGTATACATTATTTAGAGATAAAATCAATAAATGGGTACAACGACTAATACTTAAGCAACTAATAAATTGTACAAATGACAGATTGAAATTAATATCAGTAACTGATGAGCCAAATATCACAGTAAAGACTAGATTGTATAATATAATATCGAATGAGAATACATAAGACTATAAAGTTTTACAAACTAATTCTTGAATAGTTTTACAAACTAAGAAATTAAAACTAAGATAAAACATAATTAACAATAGCAGATAAATTGATGCGTTTCAAATTAGCCTTAGTTGTTGAAAATAAAGAATGATGCAATAAAAAATAATTGTTATTGTTTAATTCGTTACAGTAACTCATCATTCTGCATATTGGATTAAATTTTGCGTAAATAACTGCACGAAAGCACAAATAAAATAATGATTTCGATCTATTCAAGATTTTAATGCGTTGATTTTTCAAGTCTCAAACGAATGTTTCCAGTCCTTGATTAAGCACAAAGTAAAATTTCGAGTTTAGAAATGCCTGACAATTTAGTTTGGTCGCTCCGCTTCGCGGAGCGACCAAACCAAATTGTCAGGCTTTTATAAACTCTAAATTGTACTTCATGCGCCACGCATATAAAACACTAATATTTTGTGAAGGTCAAAATACCAAAGAAGACTATTTTTTAAACTATAGTTTAGTGCTTTACACCGTGGCATGAAGTAAAATTTCGAGTTAAGAAAAGCCTGAAAAGTTTACTTCGAAGCTGCAAATCGAACTCTTTAATGTCCGAAATGTTACAGTGTATGTGAAATATTACCTGTATATTTTAATTTATGTTATATTACATATTACTTTTGTGATACTGTTGGGATATGTATTATGTATAATAGTATATAAATTCTATGTATGTATTTTTCACAGTGAGGTGCATAAATATTTTGAATTAATCCCCCAACTGCAGATTATAATAGGAAAATAAATAGTTAACTTTGCTGTAATTTTATTTTATCAGGAATAGCTTCATAACAACTTTGAACTGAAACTTATCTCTCGACTGCAGATGAGTGGCAATTTCAAGAGAATAAAAACTTGACTCTGATCCAAAGTTCATCGATGAACTGCAGTTCAAGTATTTATGCAATTTAGTGAAACAAACCACTTGAATTTAAAGTAAAGCATTATTAATTAATATTTTAAAATATGATGTTTTTAATTAATTTAATATATAGAGTTGAGTATCCTTATTATGTAATTTAAATGGCATCATCATTTGAGAAGTGGAATTAATTACTTCCCCAAATTACCATTGAACACATTCATCGGGTATCAAATTGAGTGTCGATAAAGCGCGCGGACTGCAAAAGGAAATTAATGAAGGCGTTTTTAAAGATAATTTATCAAAATCAATAGGTATGAATGGATGAATGCCTTAATGGACCTTCTCTCTCTTTGCCGCAGAAATTCCGCATTGTTTCACGCAGCTTCGTTCGCTGTAAACAAATCAAAGAATGATTTTTTTTTTATTTTCCTTTTCAAGTCCACGGTTTTTCTTACATTTTAATTAACCACAAAAAGATGATTTGTAATTAAGTAACGATAGCTTTTTTCTGCAAAATATGCCATATTACAAGAAATAACTAAATTAATTCTTTCAAACGTTTAACTCAATTTAATCTGTATTTATTGACCACATAAAAAATGAAATAACTAAAATCAAGTATTTATGCAATTTAGTGAAATTATTTTAATCTAAAAAGTGCAATAATGGTGCTTTTACGTTGGTAAAAGTTTTTGTGGCGCAATTTTTGAATAGCAAGTTAAACCTCATCTTAAAGTCGCTTAAATCTATGTTTAAACAAGAGTTTCCAATTTGTGACGAATTTCAAGTATTTTGAAATGGTTCGCATTGCACAGCCCTGTTTTTTTTGTATAAACTGTAAGTTTCCAATGGAACCTTCAACCAAAGACGATATTATAACTATATCTGTTTCAACTTTTCAGTATAACACTAAACAGTTGAAGTATTCAGTATAACAGTGAATAGTTAAGGATGCCTATGGAAGCAGTTCCTGTCAACAATCATCGAAAATTTACACTTTATAGCAAACAGAAAAATACACCTCATTATTGCCCCATTATTTGACATGGGCTCTTAAGATAGCATTTTGTCAGAAGCTAATTGATGGATTTTAAAAATAAAAACGCATCTAAATAGAAAATTTGATAACCATTAAAGTACAACTGTTTTAATACCTTTTCTCATTCTTTTTTTTAAGTGGAAAATGGCTGACATTTTATTAGGCGTTTTTCAAAATTCTATTACCTTAAATTGCCTTAAATGTTGTCTCATTTTCAATAAGCAATTCAAATAGTTATTAATGTATGGGAAGTTCTATAGGGTGTTTTGCTTTTAAGTATACTCGTACATATCCTACTTATACATATGTTGTAAATCTTCAAATATTTCTTTTAGGTTCAACTTTAAACGAGTAGTTTTAACTTCCAGGTTAAGCATGAAGTAAAACTTCGAGTTTAGAAAAGCCTGATAAACTCGAAATTTTATTTCTTGCTTAATCTGGGAGTAGAAAACAATCGTTAACAAGAGTTAAACTGAACTCTTCAAAATAAAGTGTAGGCGTATGTATACTTAAAAGAAAAACTCCCTGATTTAAAATAACATAGTTGTTTGACGTCAGGTAACTATGGGATACCCTATACATACAAACATAATTTTATTTCATAAGGAAACTGATTTCATGCAACTTTAATTTGAAAGTCTTTTTATTTTATGAATAAACTAATTTTTCCGAAAACCTGAACTTGTGGAAGCTTTACAAAATCTATTGCATCTGGGAACTAGAGTGAGAACTCTATATAAATTTTGTGTCCCTATAAATCTAAATCTTAACTTAGTCAGAATGACTGAACACTTACAAATTAACCAGATTTTTGTGAAGCACAGTCGTAAAATAAAAAAAAGCATTTGCTATTTCGTTTTTTTTTTAAATTTCTCTCCATACAGTAGTTAATATGCACACATTAATATGCACACATATATTCGGTTTTTTTTATTGACTAACCAGATCTGGTGATTTTTGTATAATGTTGGATATTTGGTTGGATACTCTGGTTGTAATTCTGACATTTTCCTTCAAAATAAATTTGAGGTTGTTTTCCGCATGGGCTTAATTACCCTATCATAAAGATTAATTAAGTGGCGCACAGTGGTCTGGGCAGCGACAAAACTCTACTTTTTCCAATTTTCTGGTGTTGAAAATAACTTATTATCAGCTTATAGGATTCTGTAACTCAAGTCGCGGAATTTTCTTTTTTTTATGGTTATGAATTTTCAAAGTTAAGAATACAATTCAGAATTTTAATAATACATTTTCTATTTTGTGATTTCATATTTTTAATGCAATATGTGATGTTAATATATTTTTTTCATATGTCTAGTATATAAATGAATAATAAAATGTAGTCAGAAAATTAAAATACATTCTTTGCAACAATTTCTTAATTTTTAAAATATGTGCTAAAACAATGGCAGTTTTATTAGGCATAAGTTTTAAGCGCAGGTTAGCGCAGGGCTGTAACTTGATGAGACATTTAATCTAAGCTCCAAAGAAAATAAATTGATAACTTTCAGCTGCGACAATTTGCGACCTTGGGATATACTGGGTGATTCAGATTGGGTTTTTATGACTTTGAGAAAAAAAAAATTCATTGTAAAAACCTACCTGAAGAATCCAACGAGACTTCCTAAACTTACCGCTCGACTTCCTAAACTTACCGCTAGGAGATTTGAGACTTATAAAATAAAAAAAAGGATTATATTTTAAAACCTGATATTTTGTTTTAATCAAGTAAGCTAAGTCTTAAATAAACAATTGATTTGTATATAAATGTCCGCCTGAATCCGAAAACAACAAGTATATATGGTGTTTAATTTCAAATTTGATATCATTTCCGGTAAAACCGTAAGTGCAACTAAGGTTTCTGGATCCTCAGTAAACTTGAATTTTTTTTAGTGTAAACATACCTAATTTCAAATAAATATCTCACATAATAAGAAAAACTATGGGGTTTAGTCGCATTTTGGTCGGTTTCAGACCACTGTGTGGCGGAGCATTACTTTCCGCATTTTATTACCACTTTTCTTTCAAATTATTAATCAATTGCAGCATGTTTTTTTTTTCCTGTGGGGGCCGTCTTCCTTTCGGATCCGGATGCACTGCAGCCTAGGTGGCTTATTGTACTGCCCCAATATTATTACACTCATGCAACTATTCCGAACTCGATGCCCTGCACTAGCTTGTGCAGGTCCTTCAGAGGTTGCGCGTGGAAATCATTTGGTTCCGTTTGTCTGTTCCCAAATATGAGCCGTCTTTTGCTCTCCAGCGCATTGCACCTGCACAGAACGTGCATAGTTGTTGCAGCATGTTATTCATATATCAATGTCATTCCATAACAAACAGTACGGACACCTAAATAATCAAAGAACCTAAGAAAAATAAATCCGAAATCTTGCTGGCCCCTAAAAAAAACGAATGTATATGTATTTGTTAATCGTTTTCACTGAAAAATAATCTAATGAAAAAAATCATTCATTTAAGGGTTAAATCATTTTTCCCGGCGAATTCTTAGATAAAATTGTACGATGAACTTGAAAAAACATTTATTTATTTTAGACGCGATATTTTTGTTTTCTAAAATTAAAATTCAATTGAAAATAGTTCATTTCAAATGAAAAAAAAAATTGAAAAAATGCATACAATATTATGTTTTCAGTTTGGGGTCTTATAACGTTTACAATCTATTGATTATTGATTAATAAAATATAATTATTCATAAATGGATACTGATAATTTGAAATTGTTTATTTCCACTATTGATATATTTCTGGGAAATCTTCAAATATAAATCTAAAAGATAATTTTGTTTTCATTATTTATTAATCTAAAAATCCAAGAAATTCCTTTTAATCTAATAACAAAATGTTAGACATTTTAAGTTTTACTGACTAAATGGAATTTGTCCAATTTTAAATAAAACATAAATTTATATTTTCTTTAAAATTCGCAAGATTCAATCCTTTTTTAGTAGTTCTTAAAAAACTGTTTTGATAGCATATCTTTATTTATTTTTAAAACCAGAAAATTTCCAATTTTATACATTGATTACAAAATATAACTTATATCTAATTCCTAAATTCTATTTACTTAAAATTAGGTACATTATGCACAATAAGGAGAAACACAAAATATTGAGGTGATGGAGTTATGCAAGAATACTTTCTAAATCGATACGCAGCAAATCACGTTTAAAAGTATTTATAGAGTCAGCAAATAAATCAAAATTTTTAAAACGCTGTAAGAAATTTGCAAAACGCATAATTCTCGGTAGTGGACTGCTATAAGTGTAAACGGTATGAAGATATTTTATTATAAATAGTTTATTGCTTCTAGTTGAAACCAAAAGTTAAATAATGATAATATCTTGGGACCTTGTAAATTACTATTTAGTATGTTATACAGTGTACATAAGTCAGTGACATGTCGTCTAATATGTAATGACTTGACGTTGTATGTTAATCCAAATGCACAAAAATCTTCAAAAGTTGGATGAAAAATACCTGATTTATAGATAGATCTTCTTAAAAAACGTTTTTCTACCTGATCGACCTTGTTTACTAGATAGCTTTGGTGTGGCGACCAAACTTGAGGCGCATATTCAAGTTTAGATATTACTAGTGTACAGTAAAGGGTCTTATATGTACGCACTGATAATTCCTTAGAGTTCCTATTAATAAAGCTCAACATTTTGGACACCCTATGAGACATGGACAAAATGTGATTTTTAAAAGACTAGTTAACGCTAAAAAGTACACAAAGATCTTTAACATTGTCTGATCTATTTAATTTATTGTTCTTAAGACTAATTCTATATAAGATTATCTCTTTTTTTGCTAAAAGAAATCACTTTACAATTGTCTATGTTAAGGTGTATTTTCGACGTTTCGCACCAATTAAACACTATATCTAAATCTTCCTGTAGACTGTAAACATCCGTGATGGTTCTGACGATTGTAAATAATTTCATGTCATCGGCGTATAACAGAAATTATTTAATTAATTTAGGACTGATTTTTTTAAAAACTAATAAAATTAGAAAATCAAAACATTGAGAGAAAAGATCTAGAATGAACAAACAAATTAGTAAATCTGCCCTAGTAGACATCAATCTTGTATTTTTATTCTAGCAATATTGTATAAATATTTATGTGTTGAATTTTTTATATCATTATGTTTAATAATAATCTATATCATTCTATATTATAAAACCATCAAAAAGGCAATTATAGCCATTATCAATATTACGATCATCAACAATCTTTATTGACAACAAGCAATATTACATAGTATGTACCTATATATACAGGGTGTCTACGCTAAACCGTGTTAAAAGTGTATGGAGTTGCCGTTGCACTAGAAATTTGAAAAAAATCCATGTCATATGGTTGAATCAGTTCTCCTCATGTGAAATACTTTCAACTTTATATCACTTCCGGTTCCACCGGAAGTAGCACCAAATTTATTATTTTAAATAGAACACCCTATATATTAGTAACTTTTTGGATTCCTCGTTTAAATTGCAACATATTTTATTCGAACATATGTACACTTATCTCTTATAGTTTTCAAGAATAAAATATATTTCTAAAATTTTGACCTCTAAAAGCCATCTTAAAATCCGTCTGTAACTTCAATTTGAAACTTGAAATGAGTGTGTTCCACTACCAGACTAAGCATAAAGTAAAATTTCGAGTTAGCGCGAAGCGCGGAGCGGCCAAACCAAATTTTCAGGCTTTTCTAAACTCGAAATTTTACTTTATGCGCCACCGGTACAAAACACTGACATACTACAAAGTTTAAAGCACACCACTAAACCTGCATCAGTGTTTTGTGCCGGTGGCGTATGAAGTAAAATTTCGAGTTTGGAAAAGCCTGAAAATTTGGTTTGGCCGCTCCGCGCTTCGCGCTACGCGACCAAAACAAATTTTCAGGCTCTTCTAAACTCGAAATTTTACTTCATGCTTAGCCTGGGAGTGGAAAACACTCGTTTAAAGCTTTAAATCTTTCAATAAATCGAGCGTCGGATCACAACGTATGCTTATCTATACTTAAAAAATGCTCGTTATGAAAATGTTCGGTGTTACATAAAACTCTCTGTATAATTCAATAACATATCATTACTATTGCCAATCGGCTATCGATCCGCTGTCTTTCCGCCAAAATTGTCAATTGTCATGGTATTGTCTGTAGGTCCGTCAGTTAGTGTCTTGATGAAATGAATTGAACTATAGTATATATATACTATATATATATATATATATATATATATATATATATATATATATATATATATATATATAGTAGGCGGGTTTTTGTATTTAGGATCGATGTCAGGATTACGTGCAAGGCACATGTGGGATAGGATGTCTAGGTTAAGGGGTTGGTTGCGAATTTTTCGGCAAGGTATTTGAGGCGGTATTCCAATATTACGAATGTAATGTATTTCAATGAAAATTAGTTATTATCAAATTCAATGTAAACACAACATGTTTACAATATATTTTAAAAATATTGATACAATATCTATTTTCAGCATAGATACAATTTTGTATATTTACCAAATATCAGTAATTAACATTTAGTATAGTCAATATATTGTATTTCAATGATAATCAAATATTGAATATTCAATGTAAATACAACATATTAACAAGACATTTTCAAAATATTTTAACATTATTGAATATGTATATTTACCTACACCACACTGTCATCTTGATAAGAATGATTGACATTACGTACACATGCACGTAATAGCTTTGACAAGTACATTAAGTGCTGAAAGCTGAACAGCTGATTACTAACCGTACAACCAAATGACATTTCTTTGATGTACAGGAAGTTTTTCTTTAAAGTATACGTATTCCAAATTCAGCTTATTTTCTTTAAATCTTTAGTTATTCGGTGTTTTTTTTAAGAGTTCAATTTGAAGCTCTAAACGAGTGTTTTCCACTCCCAGACTAAGCATGAAGTAAAATTTCGAGTTTAGAATAGCCCCATGAAAAATTGTCGAGGGTTTTCTGGGCTTTTCTAAACTCGAAATTTTACTTCATGCGCCGCGCGTATAAAACACTAAAATATTGTGAACTCTATGTATATTTGAAACTCACTTCAAACCAGTGTTTTATACGCGTGGCGCATGAAGTAAAATTTCGAGTTTAAAAAAGCCCAGAAATGTTCACGGGGCTTTTCTAAACTCGAAATATTACTTCATGCTTAATCTGGGAGTGGAAAACACTCGTTTAAAGCTTCAAATTGAACTCTTTTAAAAAACAACGAATGTCGGAAAATGTACAGCTTTATTCCCTGTAAATTGATCAAGCAGCAATTTAGTTTTCATCATTGTTATGGTACTATTAAAAATTATTACAATAAATAAGTTGTTCTTTAATGCTCATTGATTATTTTGTTAGGGCGTAGGTAAAGTATCGTACGTTTCTCGAGTGGTATGGCAATTACATACTCGCGGAATACTGCACTCGCCGCTGCGCGTCTCGTGCGCAACATGTCCGCTCATATGTAATATGCTGCATACCACTCTCGTTACGTAATATACTATTATATTACCTAATAATATTACATCATGAAAATATTATATTATTCATTTAACGTTCAATTTAAATATTTAGTGCATATAAAACAATCTCTTTGAAATTCAATAAATGTTCAGGCATTTATAAATGTGTTCAATTTGAAGCTTCTAACGAGTGTTTTAATTCCTTGACTAAGCATGAAGCAAAATTTCGAGCTTAGAAATGAATGAAAATTTGGTTTGGTCGGCTTTTTTAAACTCGAAATTTTATTTAGGTGAAGTTCAAAATATTCTACTAAAGCAGTATGCTAAAAACGTGTATTCTGAACATCACATCACATCAGTGTTTAGTAGGCGTGGCGCATGAAGTAAAATTTCGCTTCGCTACGCGACCAAACCAAATTTTCAGTCTTTTCTAAACTCGAAATTTTACTTCATGCTTAATCTGGGACATCAAACAGTCGTTTGAAATTTCAATTTGAAATATTTGAAAAAACAATGAATATCTTAAGATTTACAGCGTAAACATTATATTGAGATTAGTATACTTAAAATATAAACTCTCTGTATATCTGAGATAGTAATAAATAATATGCAGTGTACAAAACATTTCTTTGGGCACTAGAAAAATTCCAGGGCTGAAAGGGTTAAAAGACGCTGCAAAATCAGTTGTCATTTTGCTACAAGTTTGTCAAAATATGTATGGCTGGTTTTGTATCTACGCGACTCAATTAATAATTAAGTATCGAACATCTATTTTTTTTAGAAACTGTTTTTTTTTTTCACAAATTTGTATATAATTGAAGAACCACTATGTTCAATATTATTGTAGTTTTTAATGGATATAATACATTTTTTAAATAACTGCTCAAGTTAAACTTTATTCCAAATTGTTTGAATCTGTATAAATTGTGTATAAACTAGAGCGTATTGTTTCATAATGTAATAGTTTCTTTCCTCGGCTATAAATAATATTTCATTTCCTCGATCCCCCAAGCTTAGTGACCGACAGTGATAAAAAACAGATAAGCTTTTCCAGAAGACCCCGGGATAACTTTGGAAAAATACAGAGGTGCAGATAGACCGCATGTGCGATGGTGTGTCTGTGTGTTTGTGTGTGTGTGCTATGCTACGGGGGTGGAACTGAGGGATATTTTATTCCCTGAGCTATTCCCTCTTCCGCCAGCTTTTCCACAAAAGAAACACAAGCATTAACCGGCTTCCTAATCATAATCCCCCTTCTGGGAGGGGGGAATTATCGTCGAATTCCTCGATAAAAGTTATTTAAATTGGCATTCTTCAATTACGCTCCCGAAAAGGGGTTATGAACTGTTCGAGGGGGTAGGAAAATGGCATTCGAATCCTCGCCGGTGTGGAAAAATTCTTTGATCTTTCGCGGAAATCCCTCGGCGGGTGCACGCATATCTCGAACGCAGCCGAGCGTTCGTAATTGATTGATTTTTTGGCCCTTTAATAAAAAAAAAAAATGTATACGTCAAACCAGCTGAACTGGTCTAACAACGTCGGTTTGGGAAAACTTGACGTGCATGGAAATTAACCCTGGATGTTTATGGAGAGTTGGAGTTTAAAAGGGATATCGCTGCTTTGATATAATCGTGGATTAATTCGTTTTTTTTTGATTAAAAGTTTTTGCGTCAATCGTGAATTTTTAATATTGCATTTACCATGCTACTTCGTATGATTTTTATATTCGTCGTTTCATACGGAACGCATTTCATACAATTTAGTAAATCTGTTTGAATTTAGTTCTCGATAACAGGGAAATTCATTTTATAAAACAACTTTAAATATTTTCTGCAAACTTTTCTTTTGTTATACATGGTGGCGACCTATTTGAAATGTTAAATCTCCCTGACTTTTTCCTCTTCCCTGGTGCCAGATTTTCCCTGACCCCTTAAAATAATTTCATATAACCAAACCAAATATAGGGAAGAAAAAAGTGATTCAAGTTTTACTAAGAAGTGAAAAACATATATAGACCGAATTTAGAAATAACAAGATTTGATAATACTTTACTAAAATTTATTAACGCGAAATCAAACATAAGCAGTATATTTTTAACTTAACAATATTTTCAATGTCAAAATTTCGAGTTTAGAAAAGCCTGAAAATTTGGATTTGCCAGGGCGCGGGAGCGAAGCTTTTATAAACTCGAAATGTTACTTCATGCTTAGTCTGAGTGTGGACGACACTGGTTACAAATTTTAAATCGAATTCTTTTATAAAACCAACGAATACCTGAAAAATGACATAGTGTACATCGGGATATGTATAAGTATTTAAATAAAATTCCTGATTGTCGACGTCAACAATTGAGAAATGTTCAAAATATCGATAGAGGATAAAAAAGGTAACATTTAAAAAAAACTATTATACTTTTTATACGTTGAATTATTAAATTATATTCTAGATGATTTGGATTTTCTATCATTTTTCAATATTTGTGCCCATTATTCTCAATTATTAATACATTTTGATAATATATGATAATGTCACTTTCTCCAACATATTTATAAAAATCTGCTGTGGCCAACATAGGTACCGACCGCGAATTAAAATAATGTAGGTATATTAAATTGATTATTCTAATTACTTGTTAGTTATTAATGCTTACTGAGATAGAACCATAAAATTAAACAAATAAAATTCCAAAATTTACCATTTTTAAAATAACCATAAAACTAAAAGAGCTACGACAAGAAGTATATTCATATTAAATTTTTTTTATTTATTTCAATTTGGTATAATTAAAAATGCTTTATGTATTTTTGAACTTCACTTTAAATCAGTGGTGAACACGCGTGGCGCATGAAATAAATATTTCGAGTTTAGAAAAGCACGAAAATTTGGATTAGTTAACATTTTCTGGCTTTTATAAACTCGAAATGTTTACTTCATGCTTAACCTGGAAAAAACTCATTAAAATGTTACTGAATTTTAATAATTCGCTTGTTTTCCCCATATATTTCTTAAATATTGTATGTTAATAATTTTAACCGAGAAATTTGGTAATTTTCGTAAAATTTCAATAAATCCGTTTCTTCAAATTTTTATGATGTTAATAATTTTTATCAAAATTGAATCTTTGTTTCAATTTACATGATTTTTATAAAGTTTAAAAAGAATTTGTGAATTTCATTCACTGGATAATATTAGGATAATTACAATTACTCTGTAATTTCTATAAATTTCCTTCAAATTTCAACCTTTCTTTCGATTTACATAGTTTTAAGAAAGTTTAAAAATATCGCGAATTTCACATTTTTGAGCCAGACTCCGTCACAGCCGGACGTATATAGTGCCATTGAATTAAAAACAAATATTAGTGAATCCACGCTTAGTGACTACCAAAATATGGATGCCGACGATGAGGACAACTTTGAAGATGTTGTACGCAAAAAATGTGGCCGCCCCGCAAAATTCTGCGTTGGGAAACCCGCAAAAAAAGTAGCTACAGGTAACCCTAAAACTACTAACAAAACACTGCAATCAGTATTACAACAAATAAATTCGCAACAAAAAGAAATAATTAAACAACAAACTAACCAACACATCACACAACCACATAGCCAAAACCCCACTACTACAAACGCAAACAACGCATCAATAATACCCCAGTATTACAACAGCTTCCACAACATATGACGCAACCATCAACATCCACACAAAATTCAAACACACACACAACACAACAACCGACGAGAAACACAAATACCGCAAATCCCGAGTACAAATGCTCATTTCATGTAACCACCAACACCGAATACACAAGACTACAAATAGTTCAAATATGGTTCGCTAAGAACAATGATCAAGATGTTCTCATTATAAAAACGCAGAAGGGTTTTATAATAAAATCCAAGAAAAATAAGGCCACGTGCGTACATAACCTCCTCGTGCTGCAAAACAAAGGCATCGTCCGGGAGTACAGCGAGTCCGCGAAACTCACGCCGCACAGACGTACAAACACTGTTGCCCCCTCATATTGCTGCGTGATACGGGGAGTGAGCGCGAAATTGAAGACGCCACCATCAGCTCGCATCTTAACTGTATGGGCTATCAACACCGCTTCTGTCGCCGTATAATTTCAAAAGCGACAAACCAAACCACCTACCTAATCATGGTTATCACTGCTTCACATAAATCGTACACAAGACTTTTGAAAGAGCACTTTAAATTTATGTGCAAAGTATACGCAGTTGAAGAAAGTATGCCGCCGCAACCATTACCCGCACCTTGCAAAAAATGCGCTAAATTTGATCACACTTTTGAAGACTGTAGGGAAAAAATAATCTGCTCTAAATGCTCAGGAGAGCACCACACCTCATCATGCCTAACAGACCTACCCATCAAATGCAATTCCTGCGGAAAATAAGATCATGGCGCCTGGTCAACAAAATGTCCAAACCGCCCTACACAACCAATTCAAGGAATTGCAAATATTAAAATCCATCTTACCAACAAGAAATCTGCAGAAATTGACAACAGCATTAAACAACATTCACGCATCCACCAACCCATTTCCCTTCATGACCATATCCTTGATACATTCATTACAGAAATAAACAACCCTGATAACACCGACAGACAGGCCCTTATTAAAAAACTACGCGAGCGCTTCATTCATTCATTCCAAATAGATACCCACCTATCCTTTTCAGGGAACAGAATGTTTGTCGTCATGTTTGACTTGGATGATCCCAATAGTATCCCTCCCACAGTCCCTATCCAAGGCGTCAAAACAGCTCAAGCAGTAATTTACAATGGCTAATACAAGTATAGGTATTTTATATACAAACATAAATTCCATTATCAACAAATCCCACGCCCTCTACAATTACCTATTAAACAATCCTATTCATGTTAATCTTTTAGTCGAATCCAAAACAATCACCCGCTTTTCTTTTAACAATTGGCAATCCTTACAAATTCTGTCCACTATGCAGAATCACAAGTACCGAGGCGGATCTATAATTGCTGCACATCCCTCTCTAAAACTTGGAAAAGCTAACCCACCCAAAATCAACGATCCTCCTAACGAATGCATACATGCAACCCTAAATTTATCCTCCTTCACAATTCACATATTCCTAGTCTATATTAACCCATATTCCCCAATTGATGACACCATATTTACAAAAGCTTCTCTATACGACAATGTCATCAGCGTCGGAGACATGAACATAAATAAAAGGAAATCTCGGCACCTCACCAATTTCATTGCAAATTCCCAGTTTATCCGCATCCACACACCACCTACCTTCATAATGAATGATAAACAATCCTCTACAACTGATGTTTTGCTGTGCACCCAAAACCTAAAACATCTAATCCATTCAGTTACATTAATCCCTGATCTTTGCTCCGACCACCTATCCATTCAATTCCAACTAGATATCACACAAAATTTACCCTCTCCTAACCCTGAATTTATCCTTGACCATAAAAGTTGCAAAATTAATAATTTCGCCCAAGACATCACTCATTTCATATCCAACCATCCCACTATCGACTCCAATATTATTACCCAATTTAATTACACGCTATCCCAATCTATCAGCAGCAACACACCCAAGATTAAAAAACAATCCTATAAATATCCCCTTCCTAACTATATACTGAAATCAATAAAATACAAAAGCTAAATATACAGAGACATTCGACAGACGGACACTACAGACCTTCGAACATTGTTTAACAAACTAAGCAAAGACATTAAACAGTTAATAAAACAGTACAAGACGGACACCTGGTTGACAGCCTGTCAGAAAATCAACAACAGCAAAGGCAAAACATACTGGACAGAAATAAAGAAGCTTAGTAAATACATAAATACAAATACGATAACACAAATTACTGACCCAACGACCAAGGAGACAATAACTGATAAACAGGAAATAGTGGACAAATTTGCACAATACTTTAAAGACATTTACATACACACAACAGACACTTCATTTGACAATAACTTCTTTAATCACGTCGACGACTGGTACAAAGACTTTTTCAATTCAAACAACCCACTTACCGCTACAGACGAAATGACAGAAGATAATTATTTTCAAGTATTACATGCCCGAATAAACACTGCTCCAGGACACGACCATATACGACGATATATCCTAAAATCTCTCCCACTTGACATTTACCAATATATCCTTAAAATCCTGAACTTTTGCTACCATTCCCAATACTTTTCTCCCGACTGGAAAACTGGTGTAATTATTTGCATTCCCAAAAGAGAACAAAACCCATCCCTCGTATCTAGCTACCGACCAATCACCCTTCTTCCCGTCATTGGTAAACTCTATGAATCCCTTCTCAAAGAAAAAATAATTTCCCATATATCGCATCTTATCCCAAACTACCAATTCGGATTTCTTCCCCACAGATCCACCACTCTCCCACTTTCTATCCTAACTTCCAACATACAAACTGCACACCTTGAAGGACGTTCATCCGCCGCTGTCTTTCTAGATATCCAAAAGGCTTTTGACTCGGTATGGCACCGAGGTCTGCTGTATAAATGTCACTCCCTTAACATACCTAAGCACCTAATTCTTATCCCAAATACCTTCCTACTAAACAGAACACTAAATGTAAAAATCCAAAATACCACATCCCAAACCTTCACTCCTGAACAAGGTGTTCCGCAAGGATCACCTCTCTCCCCACTCATATACAACATTTTCTGCATTGATCTATACAACCCTAATCCCATGTATTTTAATCCCGCTTCCTATGTCCTGCAATACGCCGATGACACAGCCCTAATAACCCATGAAAAGAACCAATCCAAAGCACTACAAACACTGCAGCAGCTTATAGATTCCCTCGAGCGTTGGTTTGCTAAATAGAGAATAAAAATAAAACCCAACAAATCCCAACTCCTTATTTCTTACCTCCGCAACAATATTCCTGTCAAAATCTCCATTTGTCATAAGCCCATCTGCCCAGCTACCCATATAAAATACCTTGGAATCACCCTCGACTCAAAACTTAATTTAAAAAAACACACAGCCATAATTAAAAACAAAATTACTGCTAGAGCAACTCCCGTAGTCTAACATACAGAAATCTTTGCATCACAACAACAAACGCCACAAAAATCGACAAAATGATATGCTGGCCTATGTTAGACTACGGATCCATCCTATTTTCCACTTCTCCCAATCCCACACTTCACGACATCCAAGTCAGCGAACGTTCGTCCCTGAGATCCGTTACAAAAATCCGCCATCTACTCAATCCACTTTATAACCCATCTTATATTCTCCTTTATAACCGAACAAAAGTTATCCCAATTACCGAACGTCTCCTTGATGTATCCAAAATATTCTCCAAAAAACAATCCAATTTTCAAATCCTTTCACAACTGTGCACCCCCACAAATAAGAACATTTTCCCCAAATTCAAAAATCCCTCACAAACAGTCTTTCAATTGATTACATACCATAACCAACATTGATATTATAATTTCATTTACATCATGCCCCCAACATATCCCCTAAAAAAAAAAAAACTCGGCAGAAAGGCTGCTGGCCGATAGCCGATTGCCAGTAATATTTTTTTATTCTTCTCGTTGTATTTTTTTATCTATTTTTTGTATGAATTCTGTATATTACACTGGCAATAAAGATTATTTATATATATCGTGAATTTCAGTAATTTGATAATTTATAGTAAATTACAATAAATCCCTAATTTCTTTAAATTTTCTAGAAGTTTGAATCTTCATTTCAATTTACATAACTTTCATAAAGTTTTAAAAAAATTCGTGAGTTTCAGTAACTTAACAATTGTCGTAAAATTACAACAAATCTGAAATTTCTTTAATTTCCTTTAAGTTTGAATCTTGCTTTCAATTTACATAACTTTTATAAAGTTTTAAAAAATCATAAATTTACTTTTAAATTTCTACAAAACTGTACGTTTTTCAAATTTACGTCAAATTTTTATTTTTCTTTCAAAAATTTTTTTTTGAAAAATTACAATAAATCCGTAATTTCTTTAAATATTGGTGAAGTTTAAATATTTCTTTCAATTTACATAATTTTCGCAATGCGATGTATTCGAAAAGTTTATGAATTTTGGTAGTTTAATAATTTACACAGTGTATTCGAAAAATTCGTGAAGTTCAGTAATTTAATAATTATCGTAAGGTGTCAATAAATCTGTAATGTCTTATAATTCGCAAATTTTCATAGATCTATTAGAAAAATCGTCAATCGCAGTAATTTGATGCAATTTTAATAAATAAAAAAACTTTCGTAAATCCCAATGTTTATTATAATTCATCAAGCTATAAAATAATTATGTTCTCCTTTAACTTTTCAACTTTAAAAAATTAAGAATTTTATAAAATTGTACGACTGATCAAAATTGATAAAAAAATAAATAGATTGCCAAAAGTAATTAAATACAAAAATATTTATGAACATTTAATTATTTATTTCGTCATTTATTCATCTATTCAATTGACGAACAAATCCAATTTCAGATTACATATGTATATAGAAAAATAGGGACTAGTTTTAATGAAAACATTAAACAATAAACTTAAATAATCGTTTGTTGTTTTTTTATTTATTTATTCAACGAATAACCCCTTTTACAATCAATTACACAATATATGTATAACTATAATATTATAATACATGTTCTTAAACGAATAAATAGTAATATACACATAACTGATGTTTTAAGAAAACATAAATTCTGTAATTTTATATATAAAGTAAACTACTATTACCGTAAACAGAAGGATACAATACATGATAATTTATACATATAGGCTTTAGTCGACAAGTATTGATAAATCAATACGTCTGAGTTGACATTTGAACAGAGATAATGGTATGTTTAAATTATTTATATTATTGTTTTTAAAATGGAGGAAATTGAACAGTGTAAGAATTCTGCACGAAGGATTGTTAATTCCATAGTTAATAGAATGAAATTTTAGACGGAATAATTGACACCCCCAATGGTGCATTGAAATCAATATCTTCAAGTAGTCTGGAACAATCAAGATACCCGTTAATAAGCTTGTGTCCAAAACATAGGTCCAAAAATATTCTTCGATTCTTTAATGGCTGCAAATTTAAAAATCTTAAACACTCTGCTCCGTGGGAATCCGGGTTTTCTATAATTTTATTAATATTTCTTAATTATGATGATTTTTATTAAATCGAGTATTTTGTGAATGGTTAATAGAATGTTATTTCTAAATCATCAATAATTGCAATCAATTTATTAAATTTGTTAACTTTTTACGTTATTTCTGAAAATTAGATATTTTTCATTTTCCAAACATGATTTTCTATATATTTTACATGATTTCTATATATTTTTATATACAGTATACAAATTTCGGTAATAACAACGTTTGATAAATTTAAAAGAACTCCTTGCTTCTACAAAACAGGTCAATATAAAGCTTCTGTATTTACTCCTTGATTAAGCATGAAATAAAATTTCGAGTTTAGAAAAGCCTCAACGTTTGAATTTGGCTTTTCTAAACTCTAAATTGTACTTTGTGAGCCACGCGTATAACACACTGGTTTAAAGTGAAGTTCAAAATAAAGCTGGGAGCTTTTAAAATTGATGTATTCGAAGATTCATTCTAAAACATATACGAATTAATCAAATACTCAAAATATTCAAATATTCCAATATTTCAGATATTTCAATATTCACATTTGAATATGGTTTTGATTGAATACTTTAATTTTTGAAATTTCCAGTTTTAATCAAGACATGTATCATTATTTTATTTTAATCTTGTGGTGGATTTAAAATAATTAAGATTGTTTTGGTTTTACGCCCTTTGTGAATTTGCTCTTATGTTTTAGCACAAAATTTCAAGTATAAAATATTTATAAAGCAATATTGATTATTTTTTAAATGATAAAAACTATAATCAGTAAATTGCACAAAAACGGAATAACTAATTATTAATTCTTACGTGTTCTGGCGCCTCTTGGATCATGCGCCCCTAGGCGGTCGCCTAGGTTCTCTTAATGGAAGGGCGGGCCCTGACGAATGTTAAAAACTTAATTATTTATGTGTAAGTCAAATTAAAAAACACACTTTTAAGGAATGATATTGACGCGAAGCCGAAATTAGTTAGAACTATAGAATCTATGATATGTAAACATGTGTTTTCTTTGAAATGTCGATTAAATTTTGACGGGAAAGAGAAAATACTTATTTGAAATTGTTTATTCATTATTAATACGTATAGATACATGTTAAATTCTGTAAAGCATTTGACTCTATAGACCATGGCGTGCTGCTTTATAAATTACAACGTTGGTGTTTTAGTCAAAATATACTGAATCTGATTAAATCGTATCTGTCTAATCGCGCCAACTACGTAGAATATCTATGCCACCGCTCAATAATATTCAGTCCCACTAGTGGGGTGCCTCAAGGGTCAAATCTGGGGCCACTTCTCTTCAACCTATTTATAAATGACATTGCAGAGAGCATAACATCCGAAATTCTTGCATACGCTGATGATGTAAAAATATTTAAGTCTATAAGTGATTGCCTGGAGCTCCAGGAAGATATTAACTGAATTTGTGAATGGAGTAAACTAAACACACTTAAACTCAATACGTCAAAATGCAAATCCATGTCATTCTATAGAACGAAAATGCCACTTAAATTTGCATACTTTTTAGATAATACAGCACTTGAGAGTGTAGATTCTGTCAACGACTTAGGCGTATTGTTTGATAAGGATTTGACATTTATACCGCACATTAACAGTGTCCACAGAAAATCTTTAAAAATGCTTGGTTTTATACGGCGTACTGCTCAACCATTTAAGAATAGATACACATACATTTACGAATAGATACACAATGAGCTTTACACATCCTTCGTATTGCCAAAGCTGGAGTACTGTGTAGTGGTGTGGTCACCTTCTTATGACACGTACATAAAACTTTTCGAACGAGTTCAAAAGACTTTCGTAAAATTCTTATATTTTAAACAATTTCATCATTACCCCGACGACTCAATCAGCTATAAAAATTTATTAACTATGTTCAATTTAAAATCACTTAAAGCTAGACGTAATATTATATATTTGAAAACACTCCATCATATACTGCATAACAATTTAAATGATATGAATTTATTAGCGCAGATTAATATATATGAACCTAGATATTCCAATAGAAATACGCTAACATTTCTCTCTAATCGAAGTAGGACAAATCTATATTTCAATTCTCCGCTTAATAAGATGATGCGACTTTACAATGGCGTACGAAATTCGACAGATATTTTTTATCTCAATTATAGTTCGTTTGTTAAGTCAATTTTAACTCTATTGTAAACGTATACTATTTATGGTTTCCATTTTCGATTGTTAAACGTTACTACTATTTTGTTTTTTTAGGATAACATTATGTTTAATTTTGCTGTTAATTTATGTTAGTTTAATTAAGTTAAGTATCGCATAGTCCAAAATTATCTGTTAAATTACCCTGTAATTGGATGTAAATCTGTTGGGATAATAATAAATAATAATAATAATAATAATACTTACTTATCTTGTATTGTGTTAGTCTAATTACAGACGAATATATTTTGAACATCAAGTTAAATCAATGTTTTACACTCGTGGCGCGAAAAGTACCATTTCGAGTTTAGAAAAGCCTGAAAATTTAAGTTAGTCGCTCCACTTCGCTACGCGACCAATCCAAACGTTCGCTTTTCTAAACTCGAAATGTTACTTGTTACTACGTGAAAACACTCGTTAAAAGCTTCTACAATAACTAATTTGACCATTATTACGCATAATATAGATAAATCATTAGATTCAGCGAGGCAAATTGATGTAATATATATTGATATGTTAAACTTTTGACAGGGTGGACCATTAATTGTTAATAGGTTAACTTAGCTACTTTGGTTTTTGTGACAATTCAACCTCGCTTATAGCATTTTATCCTGCAGATCGTGAATCGTATTGTTTCAAATCAAATTCATACTTTCCAAGTTCAGGTGTACCCCAAGGCTCGATTATAGGTCGATTACTTTTTAACCTTTTTATAAATAATCTTTCTTATTTTATACGCTGATGACTTAAACATTTACTTAACAATTGCTAACTCTGCTGACTGTCAAGGCTTACAAAATCAACTTGATATTTTCTCGAATTGGTGTAGTATTAATAATCTTAATTTGATTAGCAATAATAGAAAATGTATATCCTTTCCCAAAATATCTAAACCAATCTCATTTAATTATATAGTTAGCAATAATTCTATTGAGCAAGTCACAGTCTTCAAAGATTTAGTTATTTGGTTTGATGACAATTTTTCATTTAACCCTTACGTTCAAGCACTTGTTAAAAGATTCTTCAAAGTATTAGGATTTATACATCGTAATTCTGCAAATTTGCGAAATCCGAATGCTTTGAAATCTCTATTTAATGTTTATATCCGTTCAAAGTTGGAATATGCAACTTTAATTTGGTATCCACAAACTCAACTCCAGATTAACCTATAGTCTTTTAAAAACTAGAAGGAGTAAGTGCCAAAGCCCAATTTACACTATAAAAAGTTATCACTAGATAAATTTGGCGGCAATTTTCAATAATTTCATAATTTCTCTTTAAATAAAATCAAATTTCCATTTTGTACTTCTTAATTGTGGTTAAGTATTTTCTTTTCCATCGTATGATATCGTCAGTTCAATTAAAATGCTTATACGGCATCTCGCTATATATCTGTAAAATATAACATATTTACATTATATTCATAATATAATATGGAATTTATATAATAATATGTCTCTATCAGAGCTGGGATGAATTCTCGTAAAAGGGATTCGAATTACGAATCCGAATCACCTAATATGATTCGAATCACGAATACTCGAATAAAGGATTCGTAAGAGATAAATATGATTCGAATCGAAGATTCGAATCCTGTTTTCTCGAATCACGAATACAAATCCCTTAAGAATAAATTTTATTTTATTATTTTTTTTGCAACCATTAATATATAAGTATCATTACCAGTTGTTTTAAGAAAAATACAAAACCTAATTATTTATTATCACCACTGAACATCGTTGATAACAGACTAAATATCTGACTCCCTGTTACTCTGGTTAAAGATGTATTTGTGTGTTTCTGAACTCCACTTCAAATCAGTGTTTTGTACGCGTGGCGCATAAAGTAAAATTTCGAGTTTAGAAAAGCCCGAAAATTTGTCTCGGGTCGCTGCGCGACCCTCGACAAATGTTCACGGGGCTTTTCTAAACTCGAAATTTTACTTCATGCTTAGCCTGGGAATGGAAGCACTCGTTCAAAACTTCAAATTGAACTCTATTATAAAATCGTCTAATACCTGAAATTTACGTAAATAAAAAATTCACTGAATATCATTAAAACCGGGAAAGTCAGAGAAAAGTCATGGAATTATATTCAAATTGAACAAAACACTAACAAAAAAGCCATATGATATTATTAAATTTGTCAATATCAGCAGGCAAATTACAAAACACGTAAAAATTTATAAAATTAACTTAAATATTGGCAAAAACACTGAAAACTATTAAACAGAATGGGGGTTGTCCACAGAAGAAAGTTATATTAAAAGGCCAGGGAAAAAATCTTTAGTCAGGGAAATGTCGGAAAAATTTAACATTTCAGATTGTGGCTACCATGTCAGTTTTACTTCAATCAACATTAAACAAAATTTTGAAAACTAGATTATTATCTTTAAAAACATTTTTAATCATTTAATGTTCTTATCAAAGCATTCACTTTGAAGTTTCGAACGAGCGTTTCCACTCCCACACTAAGCATGAAGTAAAATTACGAGTTTAAAAAAGCCCAGTGAAAATATCCCGAGACAAATTTTCTGGGCTTTTCTAAACTCGAAATTTTACGTCATGCTCCACGCGCATAAAACAGTGATTTAACGAGAAATTTAAAAACACACAAAAAAGCATTTTTCATGTTATTTCTCACAATTAATTCGAATTATTTTTGACGATTCAAATCCTTTTGTAATTATTCGATCCTTTTACAAGGAATACTAAAGTATTCGAATGCTTTTTTTTGAATCCTCTAAAAGGAATCGAATCCAGGATTCGAATCCTGAATGATTTGAATCCTGGCCATCTCTGGTCTCTATCTTACTTAAAACTGATGTGTTTCATTAAACGTATAATTTAATGAAACAAATCAATTTTAAGTAAGATAGAGACCAGAGCTGGGCAGGATTGAAAGGTTGAACGACTCATCTTCGGCAGGCTTGCATGATCGTTTACTTCTTTTAAAACTTTATTCAAAGTTGGCAGTTCATTTTTAGAGAAGTAACTATGCATGGATCTCTTCACTACGTCATCGAAACTTGTAATTATGTTCTCCAAGCTTAGGGTAGTTTAGGGCTACAAATTTCTCCGGATTTCTTATATTCGCTAATGGTACGATAGACAGTGGAATTTACAACTCCTAAAAATTAAACAATTTATTATTTGATGCAAATTCTTATGCTATTTGATATCTCACCTACTGCACCAACAATGTCTGATACAACAGCAGTCATTTTTATATGTGGATCATCTGTTATCATCTGCTTATACATATTTATTATGCACTGTTTTTCAGACAAATATGAATGACTCAAATCGAACTTCTTACGCTTTTTTGGAGGTGAAGGTGATATTATCACCGAGCTTGTACTAGGTCTATAATCCATCCCAACAATATAAGCAAAACTAACTTTTAACTATGCTAAAGAAACACCGCACAAAAGGTTATTATGAAACAGACAAAGTTGCAACTCGGTAACGCTTCGAATTAAGGTTATGTCAGCTGTTGTGTCTAATAATCACGTAATTAGCATAGTGTAAAATGGGCGCGCTCTCGGCCAATCAGAGTTGTAGGTTTTGGCGCGTAAAATTTAAAACGCTCCTCCTAGTTATTAAACAGATTATAGTAGAAAGTGTTCAACGTAAGTTCCTGAAGTTTCAGCACTTCAAAGTTGAGGGACTTTACCCTGACAGTGGCTGTGATGATTCACTATTACTAGACATATTGTCAAATCTCTTGAATACGACGTCTCAGACTAGGCATCATGTTCTTACACAAGCTTCTGCTTGATCGAATTGACAGCCCATATTTTACAGCTAGTTAGCTTGCATATTCCAACTTTCAATAGTAAATATAAGACCACATTCAATATGAAGTATAATAGAACTAATTTTGGATTAAAATCGCCTATTAATGTGATCTGCAATTTGTTTAATCAACTGTCACCTACACGCGATGTATTTTTTCAGCCATTGACATCTTTATTTGAATTTTGCTAATTACGAAGTGAAATTTTATTATTTTTAGTTTATAGTTTTAAAACTTTTTTGTTAATACTAATAATACACGTTTTTCAAAAAACTAATAATACAAATTTAAAAAAAAAAACGGTTGTTATTATATTAAACTTTTATGATTTATATCCTGATTACGCAATTAATCTCATATTTTAGAAATTCATTGTGACCTATCCTATAACAAACGTTTTTATCAGACTTCAATATTGTTATATTAAATTGAATTATTTTTTTATTTTTTTAGTTGAAGAACTTCAATGTTTGGCGACGTGGAAAGAAGGCAGCTCTCGGTATTTAGTCGGCAAGGTTCACCACAATCACGCTACTTCCAACGAGGACCGCTTCAGGTGCTTCGTTTATGAAAAAGCTTCGGCCGCTTCGGAAGCGATGGACGGCGTCGATTACAGGGTGGCGCAAAGCGGCGACGCCACCTGCAACGGACTTTTCAGCGCCACAGAGGGAAGTCGCACGATGACACTAAAAAAAGGTATCTTAAATAATTATACCAGAATGTATTATCAAATTCAGTGCGGGGAGTGCAATGCAATATACATAGGTCAAACCGGAAGAAGTTTCGAAATACGATTAAATGAACACAAGAAATCAATTCTTATTAATCGACGGTTTTGCTAAGCATTGCATCGAATTCAACCACTTTTTAATCCGACTAATTTTACAATTCTACATTCGGGTAGTAAAGGAGGGGATTTAAATTTTAGAAAGGGCCTAGAAATTCATAAGGCTATAAAACGGGGAAAAACGTTGTAAATGAGTGCTAAGACATCTGGCACTCCCCCATCCTCACTGCCATTACTTTCTGATTGTGTATATAACTCTGTAAAAATATATTTTCTGTACATTATTCCTTGAGAATGACGTTAAGTCGAAACTAGTTTTAAAAATAAAGAAGTTAGTGAAACAAAGCAAGTACATTTTACCTAAAATTCAATATTTGTTAAAATGTTTCAACGAGTGATCAAACAGAACCAAATTAAAGTTAATTGAACCATTCCATCATATTATCATATGGCATTCGCATGGCTATAAATAATTTACAGATAGCGAATGTATTTGTAGTACAATCAATAATTTAATTATAAACAAAACAAGCCTACTACGTCCAATAAGAGAACATATTTAATATTTTTAGTGAATTTTAATAGATTTCAACAAAAATGCAATAATAACAACCACTTGTTATGCGTCGTTAAAAAGAGAAAAAAAAAAAACCTATTTATTAAAGTCAAAGCCAACTATGACTTCTATTTAAAAAATCTCAACTTTTTATTGTATCTTGTTTATTAATAAAGATATTATTATTTTGACAAGAATAATTTAAATTCAAAACTATTTGAATTTGAGAAAATAGGCTTACGCTTCTTATAGTTTGCAAACACTTTAAACATAATATATAAAATTACGACAATGTTCGTATAATATGCAAACAATACGTCCTAATTAAGAAGACTACTTGACAATAAATACCGATTGAAACAGCTACTTCCCGTGCAAATATACCGCCGGATATTGAATTATACAATTTTTAAAATCTTATTTGATTTGCTACCGTGTATTTGAATAAATGGACACATTGCGATATCTTTATTTCATTATTTAATTAGTTTTATCTGAAATTAGGACTAAACCACGTTATTTATACAAAAAAATTATATAAAAAAGATTTACATTCGTGATTCGATAATTAGGATCCGAATCCTTTGATTCGATTCATATTTTATATAATTTTCATTCGAGGATTCGTGATTCGAATCACATTAAATAAGAGGATTCGGATTTCTGATTCCAATCCTTTTTTGAGTATTCCACCGAGCTCTATCGTTTATTATCTAACACCCCTTTAATAGTCATATGTGGTAAATAAGCCGGGTATTGTTTGTAATCCTTGATTTTGTTTTCTGTAGCACCATCTTTAAACAAATGCCGATTTCCTTCATGGATAGCAAACCACAACTATTGGCACACGCTCGACTATTCGGCTACTTACAGCTTCCACCACAGAAACTCAACGCTGCGCATAACGAATTCATCTGGCCTGGAAATGAAAATAGTTTGCGCCCAAGTTAGGCACACGACGAGGGACGAAAGTTCGGTCATGCTTTTGACACATTTCACAATGGGCTGGTGAGTACACGATGCGGTTTAATTGGCTCAGTCAACTTAGCCCCCCGAAGTTTGATTTTTTTGAAAAAAACTATTGCGCTAGACGGGCCTTAGCTAGCGCCAGCTAGCGCCACAAAAATTAGAGCTAGCGCCATTACGACAAGAAAGTTACGGGGGTTTGAACTTTCGGGGGGCTAGGTTGATGCTAGCCCCCCGAGTTTGGATTTTTTAAGTTTTTTTACACTATTCGGATTCCTCAGAGCTAGCGCCAGCTAGCGCCACCAATTTAAAAGCTAGCGCTACCCCCACAACCCTAAAAAATGATAAAACATTTTTAACCCCAGCCCCCCGAAATGAGAATTTTTTCATCAAATTAGGTGGAAAAGCTTGCTTAGAGCTAGCGCCAGCAGAATACGAAAAAAAAATTCTCGCAAAAAAATCAGGTAAAAAAATATTCACATCCAAATTTTGATACGAGAGCTTTCACATCCTGTGTGCGTATTACCATTTACTTGCTGAATTTCAATACAAAATTAAGTGTGGCTTTTAAAATACTGCTTCCAAAAATATATCGGCCTTCGAAATACCTTATTTATGTTCATAGACATCAGCTATTAGAAATATGATGCATGGAAAACAGTAGCGTAACTAAAAATTGTGTTTTCACTCCTTGCAAATTTAAATCGTCATAACTCGGAAACTAACGGTACGATTATAATTTTTCTTTCGTCGTTGGAACACCTAAAATGATATTTTTTTTTCGTTGATAGAATGACTAAAGTAATGTTTATAAACACTGCCAACAAGAAAGCTAGCGCCAGTAAGACAGTAGCGTACTTGACGATTGATTTTTTACTCCTTGATAATCTAAGTCGTTATAACTCGGAAACTAACTGTACGATTTCAATTTTTTCTTCGTTAATTAAATCACTACAGTAATGTTTATAACCACTGCTAACAAGAAAGCTAGCGCCAGTAAGACAGTGGCGTACCTGACGATTGATTTTTTACTCCTTGATAATTTAAGTCGTTATAACTCGAAAACTAACTGTACGATTTCAATTTTTTTTTCGTTGATGGAATGACTAAAGTAATTTTTATAACCACTGCCAACAAGAAAGCTAGCGCCAGTAAGACAGTGGCGTACCTGACGATTGATTTTTTACTCCTTGATAATTTAAGTCGTTATAACTCGGAAACTAACTGTACGATTTCAATTTTTTTTTTCGTTGATGGAATGACTAAAGTAATGTTTATAACCACTGCCAACAAGAAAGCTAGCGCCAGTAAGACAGTGGCGTACCAGACGATTGATTTTTTACCCCTTGATAATTTAAGTCGTTATAACTCGGAAACTAACTGTACGATTTCAATTTTTTTTTTCGTTGATTGAATGACTAAAGTGATGTTTATAACCACTGCCAACAAGAAAACTAGCGCCAGTAAGACAGTGGCGTAACTGACGATTAATTTTTTACCCCTTGATAATTTAAGTCGTAATAACTCGGAAATTAACTGTACGATTTCAATTTTTTTTTCGTTGATGGAATGACTAAAGTAATGTTTATAACCACTGCCAACAAGAAAGCTAGCGCCAGTAAGACAGTGGCGTACCAGACGATTGATTTTTCACCCCTTGATAATTTAAGTCGTTATAACTCGGAATTTAACTGTACGATTTCAATTTTTTTTTCGTTGATTGAATGACTAAAGTAATGTTTATAACCACTGCCAACAAGAAAGCTAGCGCCAATAAGACAGTGGCGTAACTGACGAATGATTTTCTACCCCTTGATAATTTAAGTCGTTATAACTCGGAAATTAACTGTACGATTTCAATTTTTTTTTCGTTGATGGAATGACTGAAGTAATGTTTATAACCACTGCCAACAAGAAAGCTAGCGCCAGTAAGACAGTGGCGTACCAGACGATTGATTTTTTACTCCTTGATAATTTAAGTCGTTATAACTCGGAAATTAACTGTACGATTTCAATTTTTTTTTCGTTGAAGGAATGACTAAAGTAATGTTTATAACCACTGCCAACAAGAAAGCTAGCGCCAGTAAGACAGTGGCGTACCAGACGATTGATTTTTTACCCCTTGATAATTTATGTCGTTATAACTCGGAAACTAACTGTACGATTTTAATTTTTTTTTCGTTGACTGAATGACTAAAGTAATGTTTATAACCACTGCCAACAAGAAAGCTAGCGCCAGTAAGACAGTGGCGTAACTGACGATTGATTTTTTACCCCTTGATAATTTAAGTCGTTATAACTCGGAATTTAACTGTACGATTTCAATTTTTTTTTCGTTGATGGAATGACTAAAGTAATGTTTATAACCACTGCCAACAAGAAAGCTAGCGCCAGTAAGACAGTCACGTAACTGACGATTGATTTTTTACCCCTTGATAATTTAAGTCGTTATAACTCGGAAACTAACTGTACGATTACAATTTTTCTTTTGTTGATTAAATCACTTAAGTAACGTTCATAACCACTGCTAACAAGAAAGCTAGCGCCAGTAAGACAGTGGCGTAACTGACGATTGATTTTTTACTTCTTGATAATTTAAGTCGTTATAACTCAGAAACTAACTGTACGATTTCAATTTTTTTTTCGTTGATTAAATCACCTAAGTAACGTTTATTACCACAGCCAACAAGAAAGCTTGCGCCAGTAAGACAGTGGCGTACCTGACGATTTATTTTTTACTCCTTGATAATTTAAGTCGTTATAACTCGGAAACTAACTGTACGATTTCAATTTTTTTTTTCGTTGATTGAATCACTAAAGTTATGTTTATAACTACTGCAAACAAGAAAGCTAACGCCAGTAAGACAGTGGCGTACCAGACGATTGATTTTTTACTCCTTGATAATTTAAGTCGTTATAACGCGGAAACTAACTGTACGATTTTAATTTTTTTTTCGTCGATTGAATCACTAAAGTGATGTTTATAACCACTGCTAACAAGAAAGCTAGCACCAGTAAGACAGTGGCGTACCTGACGATTGATTTTTTACTCCTTAATAATTTAAGTCGGTATAACTCGGAAACTAACTGTACGATTTCAATTTTTCTTTTGTTAATTAAATCACTTAAGTAACGTTCATAACCACTGCTAACAAGAAAGCTAGCGCCAGTAAGACAGTGGCGTGCCTAACGATTTATTTTTTACTCCTTGATAATTTAAGTCGTTATAACTCGGAAACTAACTGTACGATTTCAATTTTTTTGTTGTTGATGGAGTGACTAAAGTAATGTTTATAACCACTTCTAACATGAAAGCTCGCGCTAGTAAGACAGTGGCGTACCTGACGATATATTTCTTACTCCTTGATAATTTAAGTCGTTAGAACTCGGAAACTAACTGTACGATTTCAATTTTTTTGTTGGTGGTTGAATCACTAAAGTAATGTTTATAACCACTGCTAACAAGAAAGCTAGCGCCAGTAAGACAGTGGCGTACCTGACGATTGATTTTTTACTCCTTGATAATTTAAGTCGTTATAACTCGGAAACTAACGGTACGATTTCAATTTTTTTCTCGTCGATTGAATCACTAAAGTCATTTTTATTAGCACTGCAAACAAGAAAGCTAGCGCAGTTGGTTTCCGAGTTATAACGACTTAAATTATCAAGGAGTAAAAAATCAATCGTCAGGTACGCCACTGTCTTACTGGCGCTAGCTTGCTTGTTAGCAGTGGTTATACACATTATTTAAGTGATTCAATCAACGAAAAAAAAATTGAAATCGTACAGTTAGTTTCCGAGTTATAACGACCTAAATTATCAAGGAGTAAAAAAATAATCGTCAGGTACGCCACTGTCTTACTGGCGCTAGCTTTCTTGTTAGCAGTGGTTATACACATTATTTCAGTGATTCAATCAACGAAAAAAAAATTGAAATCGTACAGTTAGTTTCCGAGTTATAACGACTTAAATTACCAAGGGGTAAAAAATCAATCGTTAGTTACGCCACTGTCTTACTGGCGCTAGCTTTCTTGTTGGCAGTGGTTATAAACATTACTTTAGTCATTCAATCAACGAAAAAAAAATTGAAATCGTACAGTTAATTTCCGAGTTATAACGACTTAAATTATCAAGGGGTAAAAAATCAATCGTCAGTTACGCCACTGTCTTACTGGCGCTAGCTTTCTTGTTGGCAGTTGTTATAAACATTACTTTAGTCATTCCATCAACGAAAAAAAAATTGAAATCGTACAGTTAAATTCCGAGTTATAACGACTTAAATTATCAAGGGGTAAAAAATCAATCGTCAGTTACGCCACTGTCTTACTGGCGCTAGCTTTCTTGTTGGCAGTGGTTATAAACATTACTTTAGTCATTCAGTCAACGAAAAAAAAATTGAAATCGTACAGTTAGTTTTCGAGTTATAACGACATAAATTATCAAGGGGTAAAAAATAAATCGTCTGGTACACCACTGTCTTACTGGCGCTAGCTTTCTTGTTGGCAGTGGTTATAAACATTACTTTAGTCATTCTATCAACGAAAAAAAAATTGAAATCGTACAGTTAATTTCCGAGTTATAACGACTTAAATTATCAAGGGGTAAAAAATCAATCGTAAGTTACGCCACTGTCTTACTGGCGCTAGCTTTCTTGTTGGCAGTGGTTATAAACATTACTTTAGTCATTCAAGCAACGAAAAAAAAATTGAAATCGTACAGTTAGTTTCCGAGTTATAACGACTTAAATTATCAAGGGGTAAAAAATCAATCGTCTGGTACGCCACTGTCTTACTGGCGCTAGCTTTCTTGTTGGCAGTGGTTATAAACATTACTTTAGTCATTCTATCAACGAAAAAAAAAATTGAAATCGTACAGTTAATTTCCGAGTTATAACGACTTAAATTATCAAGGGGTAAAAAATCAATCGTCAGTTACGCCACTGTCTTACTGGCGCTAGCTTTCTTGTTGGCAGTGGTTATAAACATTACTTTAGTCATTCCATCAACGAAAAAAAAATTGAAATCGTACAGTTAATTTCCGAGTTATAACGACTTAAATTATCAAGGGGTAAAAAATCATTCGTCAGTTACGCCACTGTCTTATTGGCGCTAGCTTTCTTGTTGGCAGTGGTTATAAACATTACTTTAGTCATTCAATCAACGAAAAAAAAATTGAAATCGTACAGTTAGTTTCCGAGTTATAACGACTTAAATTATCAAGGGGTAAAAAATCAATCGTCTGGTACCTCACTGTTTTACTGGCGCTAGCTTTCTTGTTGGCAGTGGTTATAAACATTACTTTAGTCATTCCATCAACGAAAAAAAAATTGAAATCGTACAGTTAATTTCCGAGTTATAACGACTTAAATTATCAAGGGGTAAAAAATCAATTGTCAGTTACGCCACTGTCTTACTGGCGCTAGCTTTCTTGTTGGCAGTGGTTATAAACATTACTTTAGTCATTCCATCAACGAAAAAAAAAATTGAAATCGTACAGTTAATTTCCGAGTTACACGACTTAAATTATCAAGGGGTAAAAAATCAATCGTCAGTTACGCCACTGTCTTACTGGCGCTAGCTTTCTTGTTGGCAGTGGTTATAAACATTACTTTAGTCATTCAATCAACGAAAAAAAAATTGAAATCGTACAGTTAATTTCCGAGTTATAACGACTTAAATTATCAAGGGGTAAAAAATCAATCGTCAGTTACGCCACTGTCTTACTGGCGCTAGCTTTCTTGTTGGCAGTTGTTATAAACATTACTTTAGTCATTCCATCAACGAAAAAAAAATTGAAATCGTACAGTTAATTTCCGAGTTATAACGACTTAAATTATCAAGGGGTAAAAAATCAATCGTCAGTTACGCCACTGTCTTACTGGCGCTAGCTTTCTTGTTGGCAGTGGTTATAAACATTACTTTAGTCATTCAGTCAACGAAAAAAAAATTAAAATCGTACAGTTAGTTTCCGAGTTATAACGACATAAATTATCAAGGGGTAAAAAATCAATCGTCTGGTACGCCACTGTCTTACTGGCGCTAGCTTTCTTGTTGGCAGTGATTATAAACATCACTTTAGTCATTCAATCAACGAAAAAAAAATTGAAATCGTACAGTTAGTTTCCGAGTTACAACGACTTAAATTATCAAGGGGTAAAAAATCAATCGTCTGGTACGCCACTGTCTTACTAGCGCTAGCTTTCTTGTTGGCAGTGGTTATAAACATTACTTTAGTCATTCCATCAAAGAAAAAAAAATTGAAATCGTACAGTTAATTTCCGAGTTATAACGACTTAAATTATCAAGGGGTAAAGAATTAATCGTCAGTTACGCCACTGTCTTACTGGCGCTAGCTTTCTTGTTGGCAGTGGTTATAAACATCACTTTAGTCATTCAACCAACGAAAAAAAAATTGAAATCGTACAGTTAGTTTCCGAGTTATAACGACTTAAATTATCAAGGGGTAAAAAATCAATCGTCTGGTACGCCACTGTCTTACTGGCGCTAGCTTTCTTGTTGGCAGTGGTTATAAAAATTACTTTAGTCATTCCATCAACGAAAAAAAACTTGAAATCGTACAGTTAGTTTCCGAGTTATAACGACTTAAATTATCAAGGAGTAAAAAATCAATCGTCAGGTACGCCACTGTCTTACTGGCGCTAGCTTTCTTGTTAGCAGTGGTTATAAACATTACTGTAGTGATTTAATTAACGAAAAAAAAATTGAAATCGTACAGTTAGTTTCCGAGTTATAACGACTTAGATTATCAAGGAGTAAAAAATCAATCGTCAGGTACGCTACTGTCTTACTGGCGCTAGCTTTCTTGTTGGCAGTGTTTATAAACATTACTTTAGTCATTCCATCAACGAAAAAAAAATATCATTTTAGGTGTTCCAACGACGAAAGAAAAATTATAATCGTACCGTTAGTTTCCGAGTTATGACGATTTAAATTAGCAAGGAGTGAAAACACAATTTTTAGTTACGCTACTGTTTTTCATGCATCATATTTCTAATAGCTGATGTCTATGAACATAAATAAGGTATTTCGAAAGCCGATATATTTTTGAAAGCAGTATTTTAAATGCCACACTTAATTTTGTATTGAAATTCAGCAAGTAAATGGTAATACGCACACAGGATGTGAAAGCTCTCGTATCAAAATTTGGATGTGAATATTTTTTTACCTGATTTTTTTGCGAGAATTTTTTTTTCGTATTCTGCTGGCGCTAGCTCTAAGCAAGCTTTTCCACCTAATTTGATGAAAAAATTCTCATTTCGGGGGGCTGGGGTTAAAAATGTTTTATCATTTTTTAGGGTTGTGGGGGTAGCGCTAGCTTTTAAATTGGTGGCGCTAGCTGGCGCTAGCTCTGAGGAATCCGAATAGTGTAAAAAAACTTAAAAAATCCAAACTCGGGGGGCTAGCATCAACCTAGCCCCCCGAAAGTTCAAACCCCCGTAACTTTCTTGTCGTAATGGCGCTAGCTCTAATTTTTGTGGCGCTAGCTGGCGCTAGCTAAGGCCCGTCTAGCGCAATAGTTTTTTTCAAAATAATCAAACTTCGGGGGGCTAAGTTGACTGAGCCGGTTTAATTTTCGGTTCGATTCGTAACACGCAAACAGCTTAAACTGATATCTTTCTTAACTCCCAATAGCCAAAGTGGATTCGCCTGCATGGCTTTTTACCGTCGCGACGGCGACGTTATGGAGGTGCAATCCGGCCTGCACACCAAACGGCAGGAAGACGCCTGCTCGCCTACTCACTTCAACAGGACTAATCTACCCTACGTTACGCTAGTTAGTAAGTATTCAATTCGCCGCACTCGCACGAGATAATCCCCGTGTCTTCTCATTTGTATGCACCCTCTCCTATTTGTAACACTCATGCTGAACTATTATACATACACATGTTAATCTTATGTATCGGAATGGAATATTTATAACCTCAAACATCCAGCGACACAAAAATTAATCAATTATTACCGTAAAAATATTAAAAGCGCAATTCGTTTCGCAATCTACAAAAAAAATGTTTAATAAAGACTAATTCAAACACTTATTGAAATAAATGCTTCCAGAGCTAATACCCTGAAGGATATTGCAGAGAATGAATGGTTGAATTAGTCCGTGTAAGAAAAATTTGTTGTAGTTCGCGAAAAGAACTTTTAATATTTACTATAATGCATTATTATAAGAATCATTGAAGGTTTGGCTATAATTTAATTTGGATAAACCTAAAAAAAAACTATATTCTATGATAAATAAATATGAACAAACCAGAAACCTGATTTAGACAGCTAGAATGAAGAAATCTGGAAAAATTTTGTCGCAATATTTAAATCTAGAGAAAATATATAATTATAATATTTTGGCCTGTTATTTCGCTGGCTTAATATTACAAGATTCTACGTGATTTTTTTTTCGATTTTCAATTTGTGAAGTTACAAGACTCTATGTATGCACATAGAGCCTTGTAACATCACAAATTGAAAATCAAAAAAAAATGTCACATAGAACCTTGTAATATTAAGCCAGCGATTTGTTTAACTACCGTTGTTTGCTGTAGTTGTATTAAGTGTTCCACCAAAATTTAAACTTCGATCAAAAACTAAACAAGTTATTAATCCATCATAATACTTTCTTCGTCGTGCAATTAAACCCATTAAGCGCTATTGATGCAATAACGCAACATTATTAGTTTTTTCTTAATAAAATATAATAATTAAATTTAATACACTGTATTATTTAATTTATTCTGATTTAAGAATGAGTAAAAAAATGAAATATGTTGTTAATTAATATTTTAATTTTTTCTAATTTAAAAGAAGTATTTTTAAGTGTATTTCTAACTTAACAATATTGCAGTGTTTAATACGCGTGGCGCATGAAGTAAAATTTCGAGTTTAGAAAATCCTGAAAATTTGGTTTGGCCGCTCCGCTACGCGGAGCGACCAAACCAAATTTTCAGGCTTTTCTAAACTCAAAATTTTACTTCATGCTTAATCTGGGAGTGGAAACACTCGTTCGAAACATCTAATTGAACTCTTTTGTAAAATCGGCGGATGAATAAAATGTACAGCGTACTTATTATGTATATTTTATAGAAAAATTCCTAATATTTAATATAACAAGTCATTCATAGAAATCATGAAAAGATGTGCAGAATTTCACCTAAAATCAACTTTCAAAGTCAACACTATAATTGCTCGGCCGTAATGGGTTATTAATTTGAAACATTTCTAAAAAAAACAACTATAGATTTTTAAATCATTTTAATTATTTATTATTGACAACAAATTATTATTAACATTAATATAAGACTAAATATCTGATTTTGTGTTATTCTTACAAAATACTACTATGATGATTTACCTATGTGTTTTGATCTTTACCTTAATCAGTGTTTCCTACGCGTGGCGCATGAAATAAAATGTCGAGTTTAGTAAAGCCTGAAAATGTAGATATGCTGGGTACTTATTTTAGGTGCAAACGGTATATCTGCAAATCCTCGTTAGAAAAATATCAAAACCTTATTTTGAAAAAGTTTATATGGCGTTCCACTGATCCTCCGACATTCGCGAATGTTTTAACATAGATTAAGAATCTTACTCTTTGGTTTTAGACAACTTTTAGACAACTATTCCTTTCTAAACATTTCGTTTTCAGTTGATCGATTTACACTTAAACACCGTCAGTGGAACTTTGAAGTTCTGCAAATTAATTTTTCATATTATTAAACTAAATAGTTTTGTTTTTTGTACTGAACAATTAAATTTTTATTGTTCAGTACAGAAAACAAAACTGTTTTGACAAAAGTTAAAAGTATTAACATTTCTTGTAAACTTTCAATGAATGATTCAACAGAATTTTATGGATCGATAAAATAGTTTAAAACTATCAGTATCCATTTATAAATAACCATATTTTATTATTTAATACATAAATCCAAACAATACTTTCAAATATGAAAGCTATGCCACCCCAAAATCAAAACTTAATATTGTACGTAAACGATTTTTTTTAGACTTTAATAGAAAACTAATTTAAAGACATGTACTTTTCTTGGACAACTAAATAACACCTAAGAGGATTTTTGTAGAATTTTGAGAGAGACTTAAAATAGTTTAAAATTTCGGGATAAAATGTTTATGGCTGAATGGTCAAGCCTATGCCAGTAAACAAACAAACATAAAATTCAGATGTTTGATTATTCTATAGGTACAATATTTTTAAATAAATAAGTTATGAGACTGCAAAGTGATGTTTGTAAGAAGATTTTGTAGACATTTTGTAGACATTTATTGAAAACCTAATTCATCATTTAAAATACTCAGGATGTTTTTTTTTTTTGTTCAATTACACTAGTTTACAAAATAAAATTAAAAAATCTGTACATTTAATACACCACTATATTTTTCTGATGTATTTTGGTCCACTAAACTCGAAAATCACATTCAGATTTTTTTTATAGATAGGTTTTTGAGATATGAAACTTTGAATTTTACGTTTTTTTTTAAGGTAGCTTCACATTTTAGGCCATATCTCGAGTCAGAAACGTCCAATCTGGTCGCACAAGATATCAAATTAATGGTAATAGAATCTTCAACAATCCCTTTAAACATTGTATTCCAATTGGCTCAGTAGTTTGAGTGTTATGGGTCAAAATATATAAGACTTCGATTTTTTAGGCCAAAATAAAAACCGAAAATTTACTCTATCGCTCTAGAAAAATAGAATATGTCAAATTATGGCCAGTTTCTTATTGTTTACGTATATTTTTACGAAGAAAACAATGTATTGATGATGCAAATCTATGGATAACTAACTACCGGAGTTATGAGCAATTGAATTCAAAGGTACCAAAATTCAAATATTACTCTGTTTTTGTAATTTTTTTCCATATTTATATAGAAAATGTTTATTTAATTCCTATGACCTAAATGTTACATATACTTTGATAGAGCGTTGTAACAAATCAAATCAAATAAGATTTTAAATATTTCATTGTGTAATTCAATATCCGGGGGTGTGTTTGCACGGGAAGTAGTTGTGTCAATGGATATTTATTGTCTTAAGTTGTCTTATTAATTAAGACATTGTTTGCATTTTCACCAATAACATTTTCGTAATTTTATATATAATGTTATATTAGTAGTTTACAATTGATTGTGGCCCTTTCTTTGTCTTGTGTTCTTCTCTGTGTCCGCTTCTCTGATAAGAAACCATATATAGGGTGTCCGTATTTTGACTGAATGCATGAGGATCTCAGTTATTTGAAGAGATAGAGAGTAAGTAAAAGTTGCGTATTTTAGGGCCCAATAATAATCTGAAAACAAATTGGAGATATTTTCTTTCGTTTTAGATATATTGTCAAAAAAACTGATTCTTTGAAATTTGGTTTTTATTGTTTTACTCCTAAACTATTGAATTTAGACATGTGCAACTTTGACATCATAGGAGCTCTTTTTAATAAGAATCTAGTACAATTCTTTATTTTATTAAAACTATAAAATTTTTCCAGGAACCAACTTTTGTTTTTCTTATGGGCGTCATTTTGGATTTTCATATTTTTTAATAGAGAATTTTTCTGAATTCAGTGATGTATCACACTTATAATTTATTTTATATTTGATACGTCAATATACTGTAAATAGGTAACATATACAAAAACAGAGTAAAATTTTAATTAATCTATATTAATATGGATTAACACGTAGTAACGCTCAATACTATACAATTATTAAAATGTTGTTGTTTGTATGATCACTCAATTGCTTATAACTCCGGTATTTATCAATAGTTTTCTTCATCAATACCTATTTTTTTTCCTTAAAGTGTGATCTATTTGTAAACAATAAGAAATTGGCCAAAATTTGCGGTTTCAATTTTTGCATGGCGGTAGAGTAAATTTTCTATTTTTATTTTGGCCAAAAAAATCGATGTTTCTCATATATTTTGGCCCATAACACTTAAACTACTGAACCGATTGGAAAACAATGTGAAAAACGATTGTTGGAGATTCGATTATCTTTAATTTTATAACTTGTGCGACCTAATTGGACGCTTCTAAATCGAGATATGGCCTAACATTTGAAGCTACCTCCGAAAAAAACAAAAAAATATTAAATATTGATTCAAGAAATAAAATATTAAATATTCATATCTCCAAAACCTATCCTTATTTAAAATGTTATGTGATAAGCGGGCCAAAATACATAAGAAAAATATAATGGCATTGAATGTACATTGTGGCTATAAACTAGTGTTGCCTAACACAAAAAAATATTCTGGTTTGAATCAGAATATTGAAGTATTCATTGAAGAAAACAAAAAACAAAATTAAGTATACAAAATGTCGTGTGGACTTTTATTTCAAGATTCGCCACGGTTTAAATTATTTTATATTCTCAGGATCCATTAAATAGATTACTTTTTTATTATCCCACACAGGAAGCGCAAGAAAGGTGTTAGAAGTCAAAATTAAAATAAAATTCATTACTTTTTGTGAATTTCATCGAAATGACTCTTTTCGGTAAAATGCAATTATTTTTTTTGTAATTTTAAGGAAAAATGTAAGGCATTTATAATTTCTACAAGTATTTTATCAACTTTAAAAATTTTTGGTAAATTTGATTATAGTCTGACAAAACCTAACGTATTTGGATGTTCTATAAAATTTTACAAAGTATTGTTTTTTTAGCAACTCTAAATCTGCATACTTAATTTTTAAAAAATCCCAAACGAAGAGTTCAATATCTAAGACTTTTTGTTCGGATATTTTTCAAAATTATATATTACTGAGATAAAGCAATAAATAAAAGAAAATATATTGCCAAAATAAAGAGTTAATAACAACTTCCGACTTCCTGATGTTTAACAAAAGCTTTTCAACTCCTAACATTTTAATGAAAAGCTTAATATGGCCTGAATAATTTGACCCGAATTGTTACATTTACATTTACAGGTAATATAACACTTATTGTATCATTGTCGAATATCCGTCGGAGGTATTAGGTCGGAAAGTAGTTGTTTCAATGAGTGTTTTAATTTGTCTTTGTTAGACAAATTGTACACCGCGGAAAAAAACGAACTTTTAATATTTTTAGAATATTCTGCAACCAATTATTGGTAATATCAGTCATGCTTTATGTTAAATATTACTTTTGATTGTCCCATTAATGATTATTAATACTGCCATCAAGACAATATCCTTAACTTTTTCACAAAAGATTAGAATCATGACATACATACAGGGAGTTCTTATATTAAGTATACATTTGCATACGATTTTTTTGTAAAGAGTTCAATTTGAAGCTTAAAACAAGTGTTTTCCACTTCCGGGTTAAGCATGAAGTAAAATTTCGAGTTTAGAAAAGCAGTCGCGAGCGAAGCGAGTGACGGCAAATCCAAATTTTATAAGATGCTGATTTCAAGTGAAGTTCACTTGTTCACAATATTTCAGTGTATTTAGTGTCTAATACGTGGGGCGCATGAAGTAAAATTTCGAGTTTAGAGAAGCCTGAAAAGTTGGATTTGCCGTCACTCGCTTCGCTCGCGACGGCAAATCCAAATTTTCAGGCTTTTCTAAACTAGAAATGTTACTTCATGCTTAACCTGGGAGTATAAACCACACGTTTATAGCTTCAAATTGAACTCTTTTTAAAAAAACAACGAATATCTGAAAATTTGCAGCGCATAATTGGTATACGTATATTTAAAAGAAAAATTCTACGTATACAGAGATTTTTTCTTTTAAGTAAGTATATGCCGCTGTATATTTTCATTTATTTCATAAAAGCGTTCATTTTAAAACTTCTAGCCTCGATTAAGCATAAAGTCAATTTTCAAGTTTATAAAAGCCATTTGGCTTGGAGCGAAGCAGAGCGACAAATACAAATTTTCAGGCTTTTCTAAACTCGAAATTTCACTTCATGCGCCACGCTTATAAAACACTGATTTAATGTGAAGTTTAAAATATTCTGTTTAAGTTTGATTCTCCGTTAATTAATTTATTTATTTCGCGTAACCAAACCTTGCGCTTTCAAAATTGCAATTTTCTTTGAGATATGTAAGTATAATTAAAGAAATAAATCTAAAAACAAATTACTTACAATATTTATGTTTTTTATTAAAGTGAGGTCAAAGTGATTGAACTTATGCAGTATACGATATATGAACACTGTAAATCAGTGTTTAATACGGGTGGCTCATGAAATAAAATTTCGAGTTTAGAAAGGCTTGAAATTTTACTTGATGCTTATCATGAATAGTAATAAAAAAATCATAAAGTATCAATACTCGTTAAAAGCTTAAATTTACGGGTTTTATAAAATTTGTGTAAATTTACTAAACGCTATAATTATTAGGATATGTATACTTAAAAGAAAAATTACCTGTATTCCCTCTTATTTTTTAAATCTCTATTGATTTCTAATCAATCTTCACAGATTAAATTCCATACATAAATTTTAATCCACCTTCTCTCTGAAAGAATTGTAAAAAAAATGGTAAGGCACCCGGAGATTTCGACGTCGTCGTCGGCGTCGTCGGCGGCGGAAAAGGGCGAGATTGAATGAGACTCCCCCTCCTCTCTCCAATTGATTTACGGCCTTGAAATTAAGCCTTTTTAAGGGACGTTATTTATTGGCCCATAAATAACACGAGGCGATGATCTCGACCGTTTGCGGTGGACACGCTGAGGAGCCGAAAAAAAAAACATATATATATATAAAGTGGACCGGCTGAAAACGTGCCCCCCTGTACCTCGAAACTTCAGCAGAAATCATGTTCCTGCTGACTGCAGGCGAAGGAGAAAATAAAAAAAATTATATATTAGAAAGGGAGAGTGTTCAGCAAATATATTTTAAGGGTTTCGCAAAGAATAAAAAAATAGTCAATTGATAATAAATAAATGTACATCTTTTTTTGTTAAAATCTATAAAACGATATTTAATCTTTGAAGGTTAAAATGAACCGACGCAATCTCCGATACAACCAATAAAATTGTTTTAACACGAGGCGATGATCTCGACCGTTTGCGGTGGACACGCTGAGAAGCCGAAAAAAAAAACATATATATATATAAAGTGGACCGGCTGAAAACGTGCCCCCCTGTACCTCGAAACAGAAATCAGAAATCATGTTCCTGCTGACTGCAGGCGAAGGAGAAAATAAAAAAAATTATATATTAGAATATATTTGTTGATTATCAATTGACTATGTTTTTATTCTTTGCGAAACCCTTTTTATTCTTTGCGAAACCCTTAAAATATATTTTCTGAACACTCCCCCTGTGTTCAACAAATATATTTTAAGGGTTTCGCAAAGAATAAAAAAATAGTCAATTGATAATAAACAAATATACATCTTTTTTTGTTAAAATGTATAAAACGATATTTAATCTTTGAAGGTTAAAATGAACCGACGCAATCTCCGATACAACCAATAAAATTGTTTTAACACGAATCATTTTTTATATGGTTATGATTGACGTTTCAACCTTTAAAGACCTTTCTTCAGATATGTTTAATTTTAAAATACAAGTTTTTTTTTCTAAATAAATGTTTTAATGGTTAATGAAATATAAATCTTTAGAAAAATTACGAATACGAATGTAATTCTATCATATTATATAAATTACGAAACTTTTATAGTCAAGAAAATCCAGTCAAATCGACGATAATACTGTACTATGTTTATATAATACACGTTGTAGGGACTTGTTTTTTTTTTGTAATTTTCAAAAATATTAAAAATAATTACAAGACGAATTAAAAAGACAGTTGTTCAATAGAGACTTAACGTAAGCTGAGTTTATATTACATTGTAGTGAATTAAATTTTAACAGAGCATAAGCTAAACTTGACTTGATCTACTGCCGAACAATGGGCAATCACAATCGTTGAAAATTATTTGTTGATATTTACACATTTATTACTTATGATGGTTTGTTATAGTTCGTTTAATATTAACTTGTTTATTACAAACATTTACTTTTATGACGCACGTTCAAAAATACCTTTAAAACTATTTGATCTGCTTATATTCGTATATTATTGTAATTACAAAGTAGAAAAACGAATTAATATCGACTTTCTGCAAAAATATTGTCTATTTCAGATTTTTTTCCAAATATTCATTGAAACAACTACGTCCTGAACTAATACCCCGACGGATATTAAATTATACAATGAATATTTGAGTTACGGCAACAGATTTACCGTTTCTATGCATAATTTATATACAAAATGCAACATCAGGTCAAACTATTCTCTCGCCCAACTAAATGAACAAAGAATTTTTATTAACGATATATATATATATTTAACATCTTTATTGACAAATAATGTTACATTTTACAATATGTACATGTGTGTATTTACAATATTTATGGGTAGATATGTAACTGTCACTTTAAAATGGATATCGACGATTAAGTGTGAATTATTCAAATGGTCAAATAATCGAATATTCAAGTATGAATATTACAAATATTTGAACAATCACATGTTTTAATATGTTTTTAAATGAATATTCGAATACATTTATTTTGTAAAAAAATATTTGATGATAAATATCAATTCCAGTATCGAAAATCTGGATCCGTCAACAACTTTTTTATGCATCTTTGCAAAACTAGTGAAATTTTGGGTTAAATCAGATATCGTCACATTTCTTGAAGAGGTAGTTTAACCCTGTTCCCTTATCGCAGAGGTTAATTTTTTTGATGAAACAGTTAATTTGAGTATGGAAAATCTAAACTTGTCAATAATTTTTTTTATGCAACGTTGCAGAATTGAAAATTTTTGTTTGAATTGGACAACTTTTATTTATGAAATATGTCAATTTGAGTATGAGAATCTGAATCCGTCAATAAGTTTTATGCAACGTTGCAGAATTGGTGAAATTTTCGTTTGAATGTAACATTGTCTATTATTTTTTTATTATTAATTTGTAATAGTGGTGGGAACCTGTATATACAAGGTGTCCGTATTTCGACAGAATGTATAGGGATCTCAGTTATTTAAAGAGATAGAGAGTTGGTTTAATTGGAACAAAGTTGCGTATTATAGGACCTAACAATAATCTGAAAACAATTTTGAAATATTTTTTTTTATTTTCGAGATAGCAACAAAAACCGGTTTTTTTGAAAATCGTTTTTATTTTTTATTCAAAAACTACTAAATCTGGACATTTAAAACTTTGACAATATACAGGCACTTATTAATAAGGAATCTAGTAGCATATTTTTTCTAAGATAACTATAACATTTACCCGGGGACCAGAGCCAACTTTTGTTTTTCTTATAGGCGCCATTTTAGATTTTCATATTTTTTGAAAGAATTTTTTTTCTGAACTCAGTGATGTATCACACTCACAATTTATTTTAGATTTGATATTTAAAATTATAATATTTTCTTTTTTGCAAAGAGTGCCTTGGAAACAATGATATCATATTTATTAATCAATAAAATCTTGACAGCAATCAATCATTGTTAGCAGTCAAAATGAATTAATAACTGTCAATATTTTGTAATGATAATAATAAGTATCGATTATCACACAAAACATAAAGTAAAAAATGGTGACGTGTCCATCATAGCACTTTCCCTATTAAAGTTTTGATAACTTAAATATCAATAGTATGGAAAAGTTGCACAAACTAAATTTATTCTAATCTTTGATTTGGTTGGCGTTCACTTTGTGGTACATATTTATAAAATAATATTAAAACACTTAACTTTGTTTTACCACTTTAATTAACTTTTTACAGTGACTATAATTTCGACTACAGGCTAGTCATTATCAAACTGAGTACCTAAAATACATTGTACATTGTTTTTATAATACAGCATCAAAGAGGGGAGTATACATTATGTCGGTCTGGTCGTTGATGAGGGGAATTTCCAGATTAGCTTTCAACTTGTGAATTTCCAGCGCTTCCAGTAAATCCATTTTTTGGCCTTTGTCCGACAAATGGATTACGGAAAGTATGCTGTCTTCTGTGCAGGTGTGGTTGTTTTGTATTAAGTGAGTTGCAAAAGACTTGTTATTCTTTAAACGGACGGAATTTAAATGCTCTTTTAATCTTTTTTCAAAATTTCTACCAGACTGACCAATGTATGCTCCTTTACATGTTTCGCAAGTTAATTTATAAATACCAGATTTTTTGTTTCTATTTATAATTGTTTTTGGATTATGGATAATATTTGCTATTTTAGAAAATGGTTTAAAAACTACGTTGACGTTACATTTTTCAAGGGTTCTTTTAATTTGGTTGCTAATGTTTCCGAAATATGTTATTGGATAAAATTTATTTTTATTTATTTTAATTGTTGCATAAATCAAGTTTTGAATTTGTTTTAATTTTTGTTTCGCTATAAGGTTGTCTATTAGAGCTGGATTGTAGCCATTGTTTGTAGTGATTTGTTTTATGATTGAAAATTCTTTGAGGCGGGACTCATCGGAAAGGGGTAATTTTATTGCTCTGTTAATAAATGAGTTAAATGCAGTAATTTTTTGATTGTATGGGTGACGGGAGGTATTTGTAATTATGGAGTCGGTGTATGTGGGTTTCCGAAAAATATCAAAAGTTAGTATGCTGTTGGTTTTAGTGATAGTTAGATCTAGAAAGTTCAGGCTGCTGTTATTTTTAAATTCAACTGTAAATTTAATTGAGTGATGAATTGTATTAATATAATTTAGGAATTGGTTGACTTGTCTAACTGTACCTTTGAAGCATGCAATGATATCGTCTACATATCTATACCACCAGTTGATATGCTTTTTGCCCAAAGGGGAGATAAGAATCTGGTTTGTGAGGCTTTCCACAAATATTTCTGCTAATAAGGGACTAAGGGGAGAACCCATTGCTAAACCGTCTTTTTGCAAGTAGAATTTGTTATTAAATGAGAAGTAATTATGGTTAAGGATAAGGTTAAGTAAGGTTAGGAATTCGAATTTTACTACCGGATTTACGTTGTTTTTATCAAGGTGATTAGTAATTAATTGAATACAATCTTGTGGGGGGATTTTTGCAAACATGCTTGTTACGTCAAAAGAAACCAATCTACAATTATTATCTATTTTTATATTCTTTAATTTGTTAGTTAATTCTAAGGGGTTTTTAATTGAGGTATTGTCTGTAAAGTTAGTAATAGATTTTACTAAGAGTGAATTAAATATCTTAAATGCAGGCCCAAAATATTCCCCTTAAATTGACGTCCCACTTTTCAAGGAAACCCTAATTGTAGAGGCAGAAATAGCTTTAAAAAATTCAACTGCAACAAATTTTGATAAACAAAACATAACTAAATTATTAAAAAACTGCAACTCAATTTCCAATAGCGATCACATATCAATTAGAACGTTAAAATAGAAAATTAAAGAGAATAATCTAACAATCACAAAAGCAGATAAAGGAAACTCAACTGAAATTTTATACAAATCGGACTATGAACAGAAAATATCTGACTTCCTTAACTCCCCCGACATATCAGAAATTATAAAAGATCCAACCACTTATTTACAAAACGAATTAAAAAACATAATTAAAAACTGTAATGCCCTGTTTCCATATAACAACATAAATTTCCTTACCCCTATGAATCCTAGGCCCCCTAGATTATATGGTTTTATTAAAATCCATACAATAAATAACCCAATACGCCCAGTAGTATCTTACATACAATCCCCAGCAAAGCAAATTTCACACGAATTAGTTTCTATTTTTAAATCTATTACTAACTTTACAGACAATAACTCAATTAAAAACCTCATAGAATTTACTAACAAATTAAAGAATATAAAAATAGATAATAATTGTAAATTGGTTTCTTTTGACGTAATAAGCATGTTTGCAGAAATCCCCCCACAAGATTGTATTCAATTAATTACTAATCACCTTGATAGAAACAACGTAAATCCGGTAGTAAAATTCGAATTCCTAACCTTACTTAACCTTATCCTTAACCATAATTACTTCTCATTTAATAACAAATTCTACTTGCAAAAAGACGGTTTAGCAATGGGTTCTCCCCTTAGTCCCTTATTAGCAGAAATATTTATGGAAAGCCTCACAAACCAAATTTTTATCTCCCCCTTGGGCAAAAAGCATATCAATTGGTGGTATAGATATGTAGACGATATCATTGCATGCTTCAAAGGTACAGTTAGACAAGTCAACCAATTCCTAAATTTTATTAATACAATTCATCCCTCAATTAAATGTACAGTTGAATTTGAAAAAACAACAGCCTGAACTTTCTAGATCTAACTATCACTAAAACCAACAGCATACTAACTTTTGATATTTTTCGGAAACCCACATACACTGACTCCATAATTCCAAATACCTCCCGTTACACATACAATCAAAAAATTGCTGCATTTAACTCATTTGTTAACAGAGCAATAAAATTGCCCCTTTCCGATGAGTCAGTCCCGCCTCAAAGAATTTTCAATCATAAAACAAATCGCTACAAACAATGGCTACAATCCAGCTTTAATAGACAACCTTATAGCGAAACAAGAATTAAAACAAATTTAAAACTTGATTTATGCAACAAATAAAATAAATAAAAATAAATTTTATCCAATAACATATTTCGGAAACATTAGCAACCAAATTAAAAGAACCCTTGAAAAATGTAACGTCAACGTAGTTTTTAAACCATTTTCTAAAATAGCAAAAATTATCCATAATCCAAAAACAATTATAAATAGAAACAAAAAAATCAGGTATTTATAAATTAACTTGCGAAACATGTAAAGGAGCATACATTGGTCAGTCTGGTAGAAATTTTGAAATAAGATTAAAAGAGCATTTAAATTCAGTCCGTTTAAAGAATAAAAAGTCCACTTTTGCAACTCACTTAATAGAAAACAACCACACCTGCACAGAAGACAGCATACTTTCCGTAATCCATTTGTCGGACAAAGGCCGAAAAATGGATTTACTAGGAGCGCTGGAAATTCACAAGTTGAAAGCTAATCTGGAAATTCCCCTCATCAACGACCGGACCGACATAATGTATACTCCCCTCTTTGATGCTGTATTATAAAAACAATGTACAATGTATTTTAGGTACTCAGTTTGATAATGACTAGCTTGTAGTCGAAACTATAGTCACTGTAAAAAGTTAATTAAAGTGGTAAAACAAAGTTAAGAGTTTTAATATTAAATTTATTCTACTTTTATTATTATTATTCCAAAACTATTCACAAAAAAGGTAATTCTTGCATTCTTCGCTACATCTCAATAATTATTGATCACCATCACATATAAGCGCTATATATTTTTAACTTTACTGTACATCAGTGGTTTATACTTGGGCGCATGAAGTAAAATTTCGAGTTTAGAAAAGCCCCGTGAAAATTTGTCTCGGGTCGCTGCACCCTCGACAAATTTTCTACGCGGGGCTTTTCTAAACTCGAAATTTTACTTCATGCTTAGGTTGGGAGTGGAAGACACTTGTTAGTTTAAAATACATCGCAACTGTTAAAATATGTATCGTAACTGTCACAAAGAAAAACAACAACATGGCGATCTCAATATAGTTCAATTCAAACTCGTGTCAAGTTAGTCCGATTGGTTAAATGTCGGCTCACGCCTTATGTCAACTTTCATTATAGTCCAAATGTCGGCTGACGCCGATTTATGTCAAGTTGACACGATGGACTAAACATCGACTGGCGCCGACTTATGTTAGCTGTCAATATAGTTCAAATGTTTACTACCGCCGACTTATGTCAACTGTTATTATAGTCCAAATATCGGCTGGCGCCGACTTGTATATCAACTGTCATTTTAGTCCAAATGTCGGCTTACGCCGACTTACGTCAAGTTGACACAATGGACTAAATGTCGGCTGGCGCCGACTTATGTCAAGCTGAAACGATAGACTTATGTCAGTCAACCTATTGATTTACTGTCAAAATTCACAGTTTTAGTTATTTTATTGGGGTAGTTCTAATTTATAAGACGGGAGACATTTTGGGTGGCTTGTAGTAGCCCCTGATAATAGGTAATGACTTAGGCAGTTCTGAAATGTTCACATTTATACCTCTAGTAGTTTTTCTTAAAAATATTTTTGACATGTCTGAAGTCTATGGGTAACTTCTCATCTGTAATTAGTGATACTATTTTGATTTAGGCTTATAATTTTTGTAATTAAGGTATTAAAATATTCATCATATATACACTGGCACTACACCCCTTGGAGTTTCGCCGCTCCTAGGAGCTTACTAAATCCATTCAGATATATTAGTCCATTCTTGTATTATTATTACTGTGTGTGTTATTGTGTCCTTTAAGTTTTCTGTTACTTTTTTTAAGTTTTATTTCTATCCTGTGCTACCTTTCTCCAGTCTTTTACTCCTGCCTTTATTAGATTTTGTGAAGCTTCGTCTTCTTTATCTTATTTTGGGTCTTCCTCTAGCTCTTCTACCTCCTGGTTAACATTCAGTTATAGCTCTTACAGGTGACTCCTTCTTCATCCTATATATGTGTCCTAGTCATCTTGCTCTTTTTACTTTTATACACATTATAATATCATCTTCTTGCAGTGCCTCATATATTTCTGTGTTCTTTCTTCTTCTTCTGTATTCTCCCTTTTCGTTCTTTCTTTAAGACATTCGTGATCTTATTAAAAACTTTTAATTTAAAAACTCTAACGAGTGTTTCCACTCCCAGACTAAGCATGAAATAAAATTTCGAGTTTTGATAAGCCTGAAAATGTGGCTTGGTCGCGTAGCGCATCGGAGCGACCAAGCCAAATCAGGCTTTTCTAAACTCGAAATTTTACTTCATGCGCCAAACGTATAAAACACTGATTTAAAGTAAAGTTAAAAATAGTCTACTTAGTTCTGATCACATTTTCATTAATTTTACAAATTTTTATATGGAATATGTGAAAGTATACTTATAAGAAAAAATCCCTGTATGTGTTGGAAAGTTGCAAATTATAGCATTCTCTTTTTTTTAAATCTCGGCATCATGACAATGTATTTGACAAATTATGATTCATTTGTCACATTGAAAATCATTTACCAACATCTCAAAAGTCGATTTTTAAAATACCCTACTGTTAAAGCAGGACTGTCATATTAAAAAAAAACAGAGTTTACGTAAAAACATACATTTTAACTAGATAGAAAATGAATCCAACATACTTCTGTCAAACCATGTCAAAAGTATACGAGGGTTGCCTTTTATATTTCGGGATTAGAGAACAAAAATAAATATTAATCATTGAAAATCGCTTTATTGTTTTTCAAAATATTCCCCATTAAGATCTATACACTTTTGCATGCGTTTGAACCAATTTTCGAAGCATTTTTGCCACTCTGATTGAGGTATCTCCAAAACATGCATTCTGAACGCATCAACCGCTTCTTCAAGTGTCGAAAAACGTTGACCTCTCATTTTATTTTTTATGGATGGGAATAAAAAGAAGTCATTCGGTGCCAAGTCAGGACTATATGGCGGATGACTCATCAAATCGATGTTTTGCGTGCTCAAAAATGCAGTTGTTTGAGCCGATGTGTGAGAGCTCGCATTGTCGTGGTGAAGAGTGATCCGTTTTCGGCGGTTGGTTTTCCTGATTTCTTGGATGACAACTGGCAAACAAATGGTTGTGTACCACTTAGAATTGACTGTTCTGCGTTGTTCTAGTGGTACGGTTACGACATGTCCAGTTTTTCCGAAAAAACAGGCGACCATTTGCTTGGAAGTGCTTCGTGCGCGAATAACTTTTGTTGGATTTAGCTCATCTTGAAACACCCATACGGTCGACTGCTGTTTACTTTCGGGCTCATACGTGTAAATCCATGATTCATCACCTGTCACGATGTCATAGACGTGTTTCGAAGCACCGCAATCGTATTTTTTGAGCATTTCTTTGCACCAATCGACACGAGCCTTTTTTTGAGCGGTTGAAAAATTTGTATTGGGATCCAACGCGAACAAATTTTTTTGGCAGTCAAATGTTCATGCAATATTGAATGTATGCTGGTCCCACTAATGCCTAAGGTTGTCTCAATCTCACGATAGGTCACATGACGATCTTGCAATATTTGTTTGCGCACAGCATCAATGGTTTCCGGAACAACAACTGATTTTGGACGACCTCCACGAAATTCGTCTTGGACTGAACTACGACCTCGGTTGAATTCACCATACCATCGATAAACACTGGTCCTTGATGGAGCTTCATCGCCAAAAATTGAATTTAGTTCATCCATGCACTGTTGAGTTAATTGAGTTAATCCACATCGAAAGTTGTAAAAAATAATCGCACGAAAATGTTCACGATTTAATTCCATTCTTTGGCCGAGATAAATCTTTTAAGTTAGTGTAAACGACATAAATAACGCTCATATGTCAAAACGTTCTGAGTACGTATAACCTCAAAAATGTCAAACTTTACGATAGAGCTCTCAGTTGCCAGATTGCAACACTAGGGTTGCCCAATCCCGAAATATAAAAGGCAACCCTCGTATACGACATATCGATTAAAAGCGATAATTCATACTAATTGGTTACAAGTTACACTTGATAAAAATGGGGCCTACCTTCTCTTAGTTTAGGTTTGACATTTTATGTTCAGCTAGCTATAATTTTTATACTCAAATATGTCCTTCTTTCTCATTTATGACCTACTTCAAAACACATGTTGTAGACGTAGAGGAAAAATAAAACGTTATCCATTAATAGCTTAAAATATGCTGGTAGATAAAATACTAAAATATGACAACAATATAATATAGTCAGTCCTTTGATAATATCTTTACTAAATTAAAGATTATAAATATCCTTGATACTGAAAATACCTTTTCTACTTTTTTTATATACACATTCATTTCACAGCATAAAACAGGAAATTACAATCAATCTTTCCCTTCCATACACGAAATTCATAAAACGCCCACTGAAAATAGCCTGAACTTTTGATCTATTTCCAGACCTCTCGGTACTTAACGCATTAGCATTAAAACTACGAGGGTGGGCCGTTAATTGTTAACACATGTCGCACGAGCATCAATAATGGGAACCGCACGCGAGTAAAAAAGAAGGGATTTAAATATATAAATGCCCGCCCCGGAAAACGTTAGGAATTTCATTTGGATATCTCCGGACCGGGGATTAATGTTTGTCTTTTGTTATCATAAAACAGGGCGCACGAAATTATGCACCGGCTCAGGTGCTGCGACTGTCACGAACGCGAGAGTTATGTGCAGGTCTTAAATGTTGCATTAAGTGTTGGAATGAAAAGGGTGATGTTTTTTTTTATGTAGGGGGTTGAATGATGGTTTGGTTTTAATGTTGATGTGGAATATTGCGAATAAATGAATGAGTATGCGCGATGTTTTGAATGGTTTAAACCTACGCTACCAGCAGTTAAATTATGCGCGAATTTCATATTTTGAAATTTTAAAACAATTTTTAATGAAGTTTTTGAAAATGGTTACCAAAATTAATTGGATCTTGACCCGCTCAATTATATGTACGTTATATAATTGCCAATGCCAATTTGTCCCCAGCCAAGGGCACAGAGTATGAAAGGTCGCCGGTTAGTACCATAAAACGGGTTCCAACTTTTTAGAGTTTTGTAATCGGAACTACTACACTAGAAAGGCCTTAAGTTGCTCTAAGGTGCTCCACAAAAATTTACGCTTTACACTTTTCGAGTGTAGTAAAGCTCTAAAATTAGATTTAGGCGTGCAGCGAAGCTTATTGTCTTCAAATAAGCCCCTGAACAAAATATGAATTTTTTGATATGGAAATAGAAAATCATAGAAAAAACCCATGCAGTTTTTTGGTTACAGACCTGTAATATTCGTATATTAACTGTAAATTAGCAGCTGCACTTTTTCAGAGTCTGAAACACAAAAATTGTATGTTAAATCAACTTTATTTGGGATAGAGCGCTCAAATCTAGTTTGCCTGTAGCGGCATAAACCTTTGCATCGGCACTGATGACATCAGTAAGAGTTTTAAAAGAAGAAAGCAACCCTTTACTTGTTAAAGCGACTTAATCTAGAAGTAACCTAATTTCTTAATTCGCTGTAAATCTTTTCAGCAAACAGTCCCGAGCCCCGAAAATGCCCCTACATGGGCAAGTTCGCAGTGAACAACATAATCCGCAACGAGAGGGTGTCCAGATCGGTCCGGGCGCACCGGCTGTACAATTACCCCGAAGAGCACCACCTAAGGATGAAAAGGGTGGATCAGGAGGGCGGTGGCGGAGGCGGCGGCGGGAGCGGAGGCGACTGTGATAATCCCGGATTTTCCAATTTAATCGTCGGCTGCAATTCGCTCGATACAATGGAGTTCAGGACGGAGTGCGTCGCCCCCGACGTCATTTCGAGTACGACCCTCTCGCTACTTCTCTCATTTACACATTTCCATTCCGCAGCAGGTTTTGTTTGAATTTTTTCTTTGTTTTGTAGCGTACTCGTGCCACGGCAGGTGGGAGGAGAACGGCACGAATTATCTAATAACGACTCCGCTGAGTCGGTCCTCGCACGGGGCGAGGACTTATTGTTTTATATACAAGGAGTATCCTCCGGACTTGGTGGTCTTCTCTACGTCCTCGGATAACTGCGACAGGAACGTGCGTCCTGGGGTTACTGGGGAGTTGGTCTTTAATGTAACTAGCATTGGTAAGTATTAGCAATATTATTATAATCAAACGTGACTTTTAAATCTAATCGGCATTATTTTGAAAATTATAAATACCAACTAGCGAAATGGAATCGTATATTTAATAACACAAAAATAATACACTTTTTAACCTGGTTTTATATTATTGTCATTAAAGATAATAGCTAAATCAGTTTTATTCTGAATTTGGAATACGGGACATAATAAAAAAGTTCCTCACCCCTTTTTAACAATAATAACTATTTTATTAGAAAACAAAACACAATAACAAATTACATCAAAAGAAAGCCAAGAAATTTCTCAACTATATAATATTAACAGAAGTTCAACATGTATACCTTCAGCCACTACGCAGGCCTCGAGGCAATTTTGAAAAAATGTTCGATAGTTGGTGGTCCGAAATGTTGGCCCATTCTCGCCGCAGGTACGCCTTTGGAGTGTTTTTTGCTCCAGGGGAGCACAACGCTCTTTAAAATGCGTTGTTGTTAGACCTAGGTATTGATCTTGACGCCTAGCTCGACAAAAAAAGCGGCAGCGGCGTATTCTCATTTTCGGAAATTCTCGCCTACACCATCACAGATTTCGGGAAGTTGCGTGATTAAACTAGGCTCTTTTCCTGAATTCATAGTTTGTTTGAAAGAGCGGAAAATTCTGAACAAACCTTTTAAGTTTCGAAGAATTAATTTCGCGCTGATTCTAGCGATTGTCAGCACTCTCATTCGTAAAATGTTTTTCTTCCGGGAACAAAATAGAACCAAATAGCTTATTTTTTTCGAGAATGCCAAACATTCTTGAGAAGTAAGCGCTTCATTCGTTCGCCCAATTAGTAATACATGCCTAGCTTGGATCATTTCAGTCTGTTCTGGACCATCCTTCTGGCTGATCACTTGCTGATGTTAATCTCCTTGGTCAGCTATCTTATAGAATTTCCTGAATTTCAACGAATGCGACATCTGAGTTTGTTTAGGTTCTCTGGAATGGTCGCAATGCTCGGTTTTCCACTCTGACAACTGTTTTCAGTCGTGCCCAATTCTTAATGACGCCATTCATAGCCGGTGCTTCTTGGGAAATTAGGGCCCTTTACTTATTTTCTGTTCCACGATGTCGATTTTGAAACGAATCTAAGTTGGAAGTCCATTATATCAAGTGTTTTCAAATGTTTAATAAAAGACAATGTTATTTTATTTTGTATACATGTTTCGGCGTAGCCATCCTTCATCCAACTTGACGTTTTCCTACTGAGGATGGCTATGCCAAAGCATGTATAGAAAATAAAATACTTAAACTAATATCAACAAGTACAATATCTTTTATTATACGTTTGATTTTTAAAACGTATTATTGGATGATAATAATAAAGATATATAGAGTATTTTTATATGAAAAGATTGTTTAAAGTTTTCTACATTAAATGTTTAAAATGGTATTGAATGTGTACATTCCATGCTAGCACGTGAAAAAATATAACCAAATAAAATTCTGCGAGCGTTTCTTTCTGAAAAAATATCTAAAAAAATGGTTGTAGACAAAAATGTTATGAAAAGATGCTGCACAATATAGCAAGTTCTTCAAATGGGTCTTCAAAGAATATTGTCTTGAAATGGTTGAAATTTTCGTAACTTTTTATTCTTGGTTTTCATGCTAACCACGCTTCACAAAGTTGTGGTTCATGGTGATTTGATAATGGCCCCCATTTTCTATGGGACAAATGTCGGAAGGACACAGGAAGCCAGTTACAAGACATTAAATTACTAATTTATAGTTTGTTCTTTATTTACGTTGTGTTGTGTATGTGGTAACCCTTTTATTTATTTAACAGAATCGTTTATTGTGTCAATATACATTATCGATAATACTGTATTGTTACGGGGTGGGGTGCTTTGCTGTAGGAATTTATATAAAATCTTCGTTAAACAATTGAGGTGTTAAACGAAGACCCACATCGCAACTTCCGGCTAGCTATTTAGTCACTGAATAATAAAATTATGCTTACCAGGGTAATCACTTCACTGATTCTAAATTAAAAGGTAAATGAAAGGTTTGAAATTGAACTTTAAAAGTAAATGAAAACTTTAGTCAAAGAGTAACAAAATGTATTAACACGAAACAAATTAAACAACGAATATAAATTTATAAATGAAGATAGAAAAATAAACAAGCATAAGAAAATAACAAGAAATACAATTAAAAAAAATAACTTACGTACTACCACTAGGTCGTAAAGAAATTTAGCGTAGTGACGATGCACGGTTCGAAGACTTTTTCGAAGTGATGTTGACGGGTCAACAGACTTTTTTGAAGTGATGTTGACAGGTCAACAGACTTTTTTGAAGTGATTTTAGCCCTTGAGGCCGGCGGTATTTATTTGGTTTTTGGTCAACCCTCTTCCGTCTTACCCCTCTGGCGACCACCAACTTTCATTGGCCGAAAGAAAAATGGCCAAAATAAATATTAAATATTAATATTTTGAAATACAAAATATGTCATTATATGCGCGATATGATTCTGCGTCCGGGCATATGTGACATATTTTGATTCGAGCTAAGAACGGGGTTTAATTGACGTTTAATTTAATTAAGCCGAAGGGGTTGACCGAATTTGCCTAAAAGTAATACCAACGATGTGGAATGATAAAGCGCATCGTTTGGTATACCTAGCAACAATATGCATAAACAATTACGCCTACCAACTCCAAAAAACATATAAACAATAGAGGTGTTATGCCTGGACTTAGAAAATGTATAATAATAAGGAAAATACTGAATAGAAGTTTATGAAACTTCGTCCAAGCATAACGGGGAGCATAGTAATTGTTTATACATATTTGTTGCTATGTGGAACCTCGTCTAAAAGCAAATTAGTAACAATTACATATCATGACAGCTTGCGGTTTATATCCTTCTGGTTCGAACTAACCATATCGTGTTTGGTGTCGTTCGAATCGTCTTTTTCTCAGTTATCCGATGAGAGTTGTGACGTTCGCGTATGTATTCTACATACGCGAACCACGTAGGGGATGTTCCTATCCCTTGCATTCGGCGGTTTTATAACCCCTGACGTCATGCTCGATTCTTTTGTGCTTCGCACGTACGTTTCGCTCGCGCGATCGGGCCGGTCGCAGGTAGCGGCGCACAATGTGCCAAATCGGAGCGCGAGCGCCAGGGGGGGATTTTGAGGAAAAAAATTAAATTAAAAATTTCGAGAAAAAAACATATCCACTCCATTGTAGATACATGAAACCCTTCTAATCTTGCATGTTTATATTTTTCAACCCCCTATATTATTAACAATTAACGCTTAAAGTTGAGCGATTTAGAAAACATCAATTTTACGGCATTTCACTCGCAAGTTTAAATAATTTATTACATGGATAGTAGACGTACTATCAATATAACATTATACACTATTGTTTATAACATAATACTGTATATTATGGTTGAAAAATCAAGTCTCTAAATATTTTAGAACAAAAGTTAAAAAAAAATTGAATATGAAATATATTTTAAATATAAATTTTAACTTTAGAAAGTGTTATAAAAAAAATGTCAACTCGATGAGGTCTGGGACTATCACTAAAAATTAGTTCTATGTTTTCTCTAACTACCCTCAAAATTTCGTATCTCCACCGGTGCGTTTTTGGGGTCTTTTTAATTTTTTTATTTGACGCCACCAATTAAAGTTGGGTCGGGCGAGGCCCGTGTGCGGTGAGTATCGTGGAGTCGAGCGCGCGCTATTCTCGAGCAGCACGCAACATGATTTTTACGTTGGCCCCGAACAAAAAATAATAAAAACGCACATGTAAAAATTCAAAAAAATTAGGGCAGTTACAGAAAATATTAACAAATGTTTATATGATAAAAAAAATAATATAATAATAATTCAAGGCAGCAAAATTATATACAATTGTTATAATCATTACATAGGTTGTGACTTTCACCAAAAACTGTGGTATGTTTTTAAATGCCCTAAAAACTTCGTAACTCTACATGTGCGTTTTGTGTCAGGTGCTTGCGAATGACCGAGTCGATTTTTATCGGTTGCGCCTAATAAAAAATAAAGCACCTCAAAAAAACATACAAATGTGAAAAGTATCTGCTGTAGTTTAAAAATAATTTAATCTGTTGTTTAAAATATGAATTTTTAATCAGAATATACATTACATTTTCCTGATTTTGCACAACGAAGTTATGTATTTTATACTGTTTTATTTACTTACTTTTTTAAAATTAAAAATTGTCAGTATCCTCATCAGTCTGTTCGTCTTCGTTGTCACTTGTGTCCGTTTCACAAATAACTAATTTTTTAGCGTCTGCAGGTAGTTGTTTTTATGAATTTTTACATCGCTTCTCAAAGAAGAAATTATTGGATCAGAACATACAAGAAGCATATTAAATAAATCTCGAATTGTATTAAGCCTAGAGTTTTTCCTAGTATGGTTTTCTCTAACTCTCTTATATATTTTATTGGTTGCTTCCTGTGCCTCTTCCGAAAGTTCTCCGATTGGTAAAAGACATTGTCCAATTATTTTGCTCCCGTGAATTAAAATTTTATGGACACTAGGAGGCATTCTATACCATCCATATAACGAGGTGTAAAGTCGGGCCGGGCCGTATTTTCTGCATATTTATCAAACATCAATACATTTATATTACGAGAACTCGACATTATTATAAGAATTGTATAAAATCTGTTCAATAATTCTTCATTCAATTCAGTGATGACAACTACTTTCTCATAATTTCGAAAAAATATTCGAGCAACGTTGCCAGTATTTGAAGTACCTCCTCCTTGCACAACAATATCAACCCTTATCCCTAACTCTTTACGTAATAGTTTTTGTATTCTAGTTTTCCGACTAAATATATTATTTTTCTCTTCTATCGTACATCCGTGAGTAGTTGTTTTCTTCAAATCTAATTTATAGGAGATATGAAGAACACATTTCATGAACTTAATCCATGCATAGAGGGAAGAAATACCATAATTTAAATTATCTTCGATAATAGGAATATTATTAATTCTTTCAATATCATTCATTCGGAGAACATCTGCATATAAAACAATTTGAGCTCGGAGTATTTGTTAAGGAATTTATAACTTTGCCGTCGATCATTGTAAACAACAAATTAAATTTTACCTCTACATGGTTACCATTAATATAAATTTGTTGTTTTTCCAATAAATTTACCTCTTGCCTCATACTCTTAACTTCATCTAGAATAAGCTGTTTTGTTTCTTTAGCATAAATAAATTTTATCGGTCTACATAATTTAATAGATGAAGGTTTTTCGTTTTTCCAAATAACACTTTCATCAGAAAATAATCTAAGTGGAACCAGTGAAAACACAAAGACACTCTTCTCTGTAATTTCTTCTTCATCTGTACTGCTATCATCAGATGGCTTTTGCATATAAGTAGAGTGCCCTGAGCTGCCATCGCAACCATATTTACACAACAAAATTAATTTACTAAATGATGTATCTTGAGGAAATTTAATTGTTGATATTAATCTACATAAAGTATGCTCAAGAAGGCTCTGCAAAGGTACTGATGCTCCATTTTGAGAAATAGAAATAGCTGGGTAACACATTGTCTTCATTATTTTAATTTTATTGTAAGATGGTAAAAGGTCTTTTGCTCCATGAGAACGTAGTTTTTTTCTTAAATTTTTATAACTTGCAGCCGTCATTTTTGAATCAATAAAAATTGATAGAGCTTCTTCATCCGAGAATCCGAGGAAGCACTTTCCACTAATTTGGCCGCTGGTATATTTCCTTTATCGCGTAAAATTTTTTTTGCTGCTGAAAATATTTGTTCTGGTGTATTTTTGGTGATCAATAAATTAGTTTGTCTTCTTTTAGATGTATTACTTTGTATTGTGAACTGTGTACCTGATGTACTTGGTATTGGTGAAATATTTTCTATATTTTCAAAGGGGTTTGTATTTTCAATTAAGACAGAACCCTCGTTGTATTTAAAAGGCAGCAGTAACCAATTTCTATTTTTTTTTTAATGAAATTGATATGAGATCTTGAGCACATTTTCCACTTTCTATTAAGAGTACTGCAGAAACCCTTAACTTTTTTAAGAATGTCATCATTTTCACTATTGTTTTTCGTCGAAACATTTTCAATATATTTTATTAAATAATCAATGGTATTGCTTGACTGAATAAGGTTTTTAGGTTTTAGTTCGTACCATACCTTATATAAATCACCGTTTGTAATTTTAATTTTCTCCATTATCACTCAGCGTTTTGGATTAATTAAATTACACTAACACTAAACACTAGTTTAATTAAAGTAAACTATTTTATACACAAAAAAACACTAAATCAAAGAAAGAGTATATAGTCAACAAATTAAATAACACTTAACACTAACTTAATTAATAATTACTTTATAATGTTCAATAGTTCGCTTAGGGATCAGAAAAATATGTGAACTGTTGGAGACTTCGTTCAACACTAAACGCATATTTTGCTTTCAAGAAAATTAAGAATAATCCATTTCAGATACTTAAACCGTAAAAACTGTGTGACAAGAATGCCATTTGTTACGGTAAATGACAGCTCCAATCGGACCCCTAATAAAAATGTAAACACAAACCAGATGACCTTTATCAGTAACAGATGTACACCCTTATATATCAATAAGAAAAAAACCCATAAAACTATTTTTGTAAATGAGATTTAAATGGTGCAAAAAATACTCAGAGAAGAAATAATTTCCCTATGATATATACCTGTATATTAGAAAAATTGTAGATTGTGAGGATTATGACTATTATATAAACATTTGTCAATATTTTCTGTAACAGCCCTAATTTTTTTGAATTTTTACATGTGCGTTTTAAGTGCGTTTTTATTATTTTTTTGTTCGGGGCCAACGTAGAAATCATGTTGCGTGCTGCTCGAGAATAGCGCGCTCGACTCCGCGATGCTCACCGCACACGGGCCTCGCCCGACCCAATTTTAATTGGTGGCGTAAAATAAAAAAATTAAAAAGACCCCAAAAACGCACCGGTGGAGATACGAAATTTTGAGGGTAGTTAGAGAAAACATAGAACTAATTTTTAGTGATAGTCACAGACCTCATCGAGTTGGCATTTTTTTTATAACACTTTCTAAAGTTAAAATTTATATTTAAAATATATTTCATATTCAAATTTTTTTAACTTTTTTTCTAAAATATTTAAAGAGTTGATCTTTCAACCATAATATACAGTATTATGTTATAAACAATAGTGTATAACGTTATATTTATAGTACGCCTACTATCCATGTAATAAATTATTTAAACTTGCGAATGAAATGCCGTAAAATCGATGTTTTCTAAATTGCTCAACTTTAGGCGTTAATTGTTAATAATATAGGGGGTTAAAAAATATAAACATGCAAGATTATAAGGGTTTCATGTATCTACAATGGAGTGGATATGTTTTTTTCTCGAAATTTTTAATTTAATTTTTTTCCTCCAAATCCCCCCCTGGCGCTCGCGCTCGGATTTGGCACATTGTGCGGCGTCCCATCGCAGATGTGGCGAACTCGGGGATAACCGGGAAATCCGTATATATTTTGGACAACCCTGGAACTGGAAATAGCGGATGCCGTAGAGTTCTACCTATGGATGGCCGAGAGGAGTTTTGAGCTGGGTTGAGCTGTCTAATGTTCGAGGGCGCTATTTGACGAGATTCCACTAGGCAACCTATCTAACTTAAATAATATCAATGTATGGCGCGAACTTTACTCATTTGGAAAATAATAGAGAATGAAGCAATATTGTGTACTGAAAAATAGAATGAGGTGAATTGGGACCGTTGTTCCGAATATTAAAATATGTAACAAAATAACGCCCGTGGTTATGTTGCAGCTGAAATATTGCTGAATGAACAAGTTGACGACGCTTACGGAAAAGCGCCGGTAACAGTATCTTTCTTCCTTTTCTTATTTGACCAGGAGGATGTGTGGACAATAAATTAAATAGGATATGAGCTTAACGCAAAGTGTATTGACCTCTATTATGACATTTGTAATGAATTGGTATGTCTTATATTATTTATATAAAAAATATATTTTGTCAAACCTTTACGCTTATGCCATGTGCATTTTAGTTAAAATTGTATGACTCTACTTAGGGGAGAAAAATTAACTAACCCCTGCATTTGCATTACGAAATGGAAAACCCACAAAAACTACCCCGGAGCCAGTATCGTCGCACATTCATACAGGAGACAATTAACTAGTGGGTTCTCATCTGCGGTAATTACTCAGGAGGACCCGCACATTGTTTACGTTGTGTAAACAACTAGTGGGTTCGCACATTTGTGTTCCACGCTCAGAACGTCCCTGTATATCAATTGAATAGGTAGATTAACTAGTGGGTAGGCATCCGCAGTACTTACTCAGGAGGACCCTGCACATTGATTACGCTATATAAACAACTAGTGGGTTCGCACCTTTGTGTTCCACGCTCAGAAGGACTCTGTACATTAATTGAACAGATAGATTAACTAGTGGATTCGCATCCGCAGTACTTTCTCAGGAGGACCCTGCACATTGATTACGCCAAGTGAACTACTAGTGGGTTCGCACCCTTGTGTTCCACGATCAGAAGTATAGGGTCCACGTTAATTGAACAGGTAGATTAACTAGTGGGTTCGCATCCGCAGTACTTAATCAGGAGGACCCTGTACATTGATTACGTTATGTAAACAACTAGTGGGTTCTCACTTATGTGTTCCACGTTCAGAAGGACCCTGCGCGTTAATTAGACAGGTAGATTAGGAGGACCCTGATCTTACTCTTACGGGATGGTCCCTCCAACGTTGTTATCCCCAATTCCATTCTCAACGCCTCACTTAACCCTTATATCAAAACTTATTGATTGACTTAAATCCCACTAAACTTCCCAGTCACAACTGTTTCCGCTTCCATTAAAATCCCGACTCTCCTCGTCGTCAACCAAAAACCGTCAAATCGTCTCGTCGCTGCTCTCCAAATTCACCTTTCCCGTCATTTTAGTAGTGGAAACCTTAAAATATTCCCATATATGTTCATAAAACGAAACCTTACTTTGACGTCATTTTAATTCCCATGATGTTGTTTGTTATTTTAAGGCGGTGAATGATGTTATAAATTGGTTACAGTTGCCTTAAATATTAATTAGTTAATGAGGGGGAGGGGGTGTATTGTACCTGTTTAACACCCCCTCCCCCTCATTAACTAATTAATACTGAAGGCAACTGCAGCCAATTTGTAACATCATGCATCTACCTGATGAAGCCACTGTGTGGTGAAACAATTGTTGTAGTACAATAAACATTATTTTGAAACCTAAACATATTAAGTGTGTTATTAAAGTAAAATCGGAAATTTTAATATTAATATTTTAAAACAAAATTTGATTGATTTTATACGCCTATCGCATGAAGTAAAATTTCGAGTTTAGAAAAGCCTGAAAACTTGGTTTGGTCGCTCCGCTTATGTACAATTTTGAGTTCAAGAATTTGTTTAATTTGGCCAATTTTTATGTTATCCAGCCCACTGTGAAGTAAAATTTAAAAAAAGAAAACGAGAGAAAAGCCATAAAAATATTCTAATAAAATCTTTAAAACAATCGAACATTTTAAATAACTGTAAAAATGTATGGATATATCAACTATTTTGTAAAAAATATAGACATTAATTAAAACATCCTGTATTAAACAGTTTTTTTTATTAACAAAACGTGTTTTTTCATTGAAATAGCGTTTAAAACATTAACAATTAAAAACATGTTTAAAACACGTTTAAAACAGAACATACAGGGCATTTTTCTTTTGAGTATACATATCCCGATAATTACAGCGTTTTTTAAATTTACGGAAATTTGTTGTTTCAAAGCGGTTAATTTGAGGCTTTTAACGAGTGTTTTCCACTCCCAGACTAAGCATGAAGTAAAATTTCGAGTTTAGAAAAGCCTAAGGATTTGGATTGGCCGCGTAGCGAAGCGGAGCGGCAAATCCAAATCAGGCTTTTCTAAACTCGAAATTTTACTTCATGCGCCACGCAGGTTTACTTATTTACAGTGAAGTTAAGAAAACACACACATACAACAACGATTATAGGCAACCCCCAATATACGTTAGAGCTATTGGATTGCCTATAATCACTGTTTTAAACAATTTGTTCAGCGCAGAATTTGACTCACGTTTTATTCACATCTACATATTAGATTGCTAAACCCGTATATTTTAAACTTTGCGATATTTCAGTGTTTTATACGTGTGGCGCATAAAGTAAAATTCCGATTTTAGAGAAGCTTAATTTGGATTGACCGCTCCGCTTCGCTACGCGGCCAGTCCAAATTCTCAGGCTTTTCTAAACTCGAAATTTTACTTCATGCTTAGTCTGGGAGTGGAAAACCCTCATTTAAAGATTCAAATTGAAATCTTTTAAAAAAACAACGAATGTCGTGACATTTACAGTGTATGCATATGTATACCTGAAAGAAAAAATCTCTATATTTAAAAATAACATTTATGCACACACAGTTGTTATATTTTATTATAATAAAATGTTATGTTTAATAATCTAATTTAAAATATCTTCTATAATTTAGCTAAAATTTAAATATGTAAACAAAAAATCTTAATGTAGTAAAATATAATTTAGCAAATTTAAGATAATAAAAAAACGTTTTCAACAAATTTAACATTTAAAACATGTTTAAAACAAAACCGCTTAAAACACGACCGCTGTTTTTAAACATGTTTAAAACACTGTTTTAAACATAACAACCCTGGTATTAAACAGTTGATAAATATAATTATAAATTAAAAAACACATGAATACTGAACGAAAATAATAAAACATGTCTAAATTAACAAAAAATCATCATTCATTGACACGTAAAACCGGATTGATTCGGTGCTATTTTCAACATTAACGAATTACATTAGTCAGTATGATTTCCCATTTGTTAAGGGTTTCATTAACTAAATATTTGAGATTTAAGAGATATATTTTAGTGTTTTGTAAAATCCTCTGATTTCTTATTAAACGTATCATGTATTGTCATATTTATTTTAGTTCTGCATTATTAAATTAATTTTATATTCATACTACTCCATTAGATTTGTAAATTATTTGGTATAATGCGTTTCTGGTCTATTCCTTGTCTACCTGTGTAAAATTGTACAAAAAAATAATGTACTCCAGTCATATAATTCTAACTAATCATACCATACAATTAGTTTAGGTTTATAACAAATAAAATAGCAGACGAAAACGGACGACTTTTAAATGACAATTACTCTATAAAAATAAAGTTAGAAGTAAACTAAACTTTTATAGAATAATTGTTATTTAAAAATCGTCCGCTTTCGTCTGTTTATTTATTTGTTATAAACTAATGCGTTAATTACAGCCCAATATTATCCGACACAGAAACATAATCATCTTTATTTAAAAAATATACTGTTAAAACTGTATCCTTCTAGATCTTCCGAACACTCCTTGTATGCTTAAAACACTGTTTTAAAGTAAAGTAGGCTTCACAGTGTCCTGATTTGGGTTGATTTCACAGATAGAAACAATTAATTGAAATGTTTTTGTAGATATTTATTTATAGAATAGACATTAACACAACAGGAAAAATATATACCCAATGTTTTTGTTAAAACCCCGTATATATTATATAGTATTTAACACTAATATTGTGTGAAGTTCAAAATATATATATTGTTTACTTACGTTCAGATTTATTAAAGATAGAAGTGGCAGTCCTTTTATGGCAAAATTTAATGTTTTATGGTTGGCGAATATGCTGATTCTGGGTGTGTTAATATGAAGACATGTCCATTGACGTTTTTAAGAAAGTTAGGCTATTTTCAATAATTTATTGTCACTCGCTGCTGCTGCAATATCGTAAGTTTCGGAATTTTCAAGACTTTAATTTAATTGCTTATTGTTAAAACATTATTATTTCCAATTATAGATCTTTCAAAAAGAAAGAAATAATAATAAATAAATCCTTTAATTATAAAGTCGCCATCCATAAAATCTAATGGTTAAATACTAATTAGAAGTTAAAAATATATTGAAATTTAAAAATCCAGATTAAAAAATAGTATATTGTACAACGAGCATATAATGATAGCTATTAATCACGAGAACGAGGTTTGCGGAACGAGCCAAAGGCGAGTGGAGTGATTAATAGCCATTATATGCGAGTTATACACTATACTTTGTTCACGACAACATCAACATAAAACACAATATTTATTATATATATTTATCAAATACGCATCAGTCTTAATGGTCGGTTTTGTTTTATAATAATTTGCTAGATAAATGATGACAGATTGCGGTATTATGATTTATATGTGTATTAGGGTTAATTCCACTTTAACACAAATGTGAACAATCGTTCAACAATAAATAATACTCACACAGTCTACCCTTTCGCCTAAGTTACATAGAAACACGCCCTTTGTACAAAAAATTTGGATGGAGCTTTCACGGTGGTAACGTTTCTGCTTTAGAAAAAAACACTCACGATGGATAGATGCACAATTGTTTAACCGATTTAAGAATGATTTCTGTTTACAGCCGCGTTTTACGCGGGTTAAACTAGTGAGAACGGCGGAGATGTTGACGAGTACTTCCCGCTTTATCAAAATGGCGTCGACGTCGTCATCGCCACCATGGTCAAATGTAAGACAAAAGAAGCTGATTTGGTTAGCGCAGCGCTGTTACTGCATAGCGGCAAAAAATTGAACTAGGCAATTATTTATATTCATGTTAAAAAACCACATATATCACGCAAATCCCGTGTTTATTGTACTTGAGTGTTAAATGCACCTCATTTATGCTGCCCTCACAATTAAATAATGCACATATTATAAGATTATCGTGAACAAAATACATTTATTCAATACAAGGTATTGCTTCTTCAGGAAAAAAAAGTTTACAAGTATATTTTCTTCACCTAATGAAGGAATAAATTTGTGAATCAATTGTAGTAAATAAATCGATAAATTCCTTTCAAAACCTCGTAAGTCCTGATTTTTTAAAAATCACTTTTTGGCGTCATTAGATAAATAGATTATTAATCATTTATAGGAAATTATTGTTATTTCCAAAAGAAATATCTCAAGAATACCTTCTTTGTGGAACTTATTTAATTATAAAATTGGATCTCTATTAAAACCTAAAAATTATTACATTTACATCATTTAAAATTCCCATTGTAAAATTTGCGGTACGCACTGAAAACGCGTATCCTAATTGACCTGAATATTTCATCGTTAATTACCAACAGCCGAATTAACACAAAATGAAATAATCAAGTAGGCCCGATTTTTGGAACAAAGAAGAATACGAATCATCAAAAGGGAAAGGTAATAACAAAACACGGCCTCGGCTTTCATACGACTCCTTATTAATCAAGAAAATTTAACAAAGGTACAACAGCTTTTTTTCTTGCGTAAGTGCGTTAGGAGAAAATTAAGGCTGGCGGCGATTTCATATTAGAATGTTTAATTAAACGAGAGGTGTACACTTAATAATCTTAATGAAAAAAAATACATGTCAAATATAACACAAAGTGATCATTAAACGCATAAATGTGCAGTGTAAGAAACTATTTATGATTTTCAACTTATTTATTTAATCACTAGAGCAGGGTTCTTATGTTTAAAACACGTTGTTTTAATACAGTGTTTTAAACATGTTTAAAAACAACCGTCGTGTTTTAAACGGTTTTGTTTTAAACATGTTTTAAATCTTAAATTTGTTTAAAACATATTTTAAACGTTAAATTTGTTTGAAACGTCTTTTATTATTTGAAATTTGCTAAATTATATAATAAAGATATTATTATTATTATTATTATTAAATCACTACAATTGTATCCCTACTCCATAGCAGGATTAAGAAAAAAACGTTTTTTCATTTTAATTAAAAGAAACAGTTTTTTCACCGAAACAGCGTTGAAAACATTAACAATTAAAAACATGTTTAAGACATGTTTAAAATGTGTTTAAAACGTGTATAAAACATGTTAAAACATGTTTAAAAACGTTTTAAACGTGTTTAAAACAGAACATACAGGGCCTTTTTCTTTTGAGTATACATATCTCGATAATTACAGCGTTTTTTTTTAATTTGCGTTAATTCGTTATTTGAAAGCGGTCATTTGAGGCTTTTAACGAGTGTTTTCCACTCCCAGACTAAGCATGAAGTAAAATTTCCAGTTTAGAAAAGCCTAAGAATTTGGATTGGCCGCGTAGCAAAGCGAAGCGGCCAATCCAAATTAGGATTTTCTAAACTCGAAATTTTACTTGATGCGCCACGCTTAAAAACACTGACTTACAGTGAAGTTCAGAAAACACACATATACAATAAGGATTATAGGCAACCTAATATACGCTACAGTTATTGGGTTGTATATAATCACTGTTTTAAACAATTTGTTCAGCGCAGAATTTGACTCACGTTTTATTCACATTTACATATTAGATTGTTAAAGCCGTATATCCTAAACTTTACGATATTTCAGTGTTTTATACGTGTGGCGCATGAAGTAAAATTTCGAGTTTAGAAAAGCCTAATTTGGATTGGCCGCTCCGCTTCGCTACGCGGCCAATCCAAATTTTCAGGCTTTTCTAAACTCGAAATTTTACTTCATGTTTAGTCTGGGAGTGGAAACACTCGTTTAAAAATTCAAATTGGAATCTTTTAAAAAAACAACGAATGTCGTAACATTTACAGTGTGTGCATATGTATACCTGAAAGAAAAATTCCCTCTATTTAAAAATCACATTTATGCATTTTATTGTAATAAAATGTTATGTTTAATAATGTAATTTGAAATATCTTCAATAATTTAGTAAAAATTTAAAAATGTAAACAGAAAAATTCCCTCTATTTAAAAATCACATTTATGCATTTTATTGTAATAAAATGTTATGTTTAATAATGTAATTTGAAATATCTTCAATAATTTAGTAAAAATTTAAAAATGTAAACAAAAAATCTTAATGAAGTACTTCATTAAGATTTGAAAGAAAAATTCCCTCTATTTAAAAATCACATTTATGCATTTTATTGTAATAAAATGTTATGTTTAATAATGTAATTTGAAATATCTTCAATAATTTAGTAAAAATTTAAAAATGTAAACAGAAAAATTCCCTCTATTTAAAAATCACATTTATGCATTTTATTGTAATAAAATGTTATGTTTAATAATGTAATTTGAAATATCTTCAATAATTTAGTAAAAATTTAAAAATGTAAACAAAAAATCTTAATGAAGTACTTCATTAAGATTTTTTGTTTACATTTTTAAATTTTTACTAAATTATTGAAGATATTTCAAATTACATTATTAAACATAACATTTTATTACAATAAAATGCATAAATGTGATTTTTAAATAGAGGGAATTTTTCTGTTTACATTTTTAAATTTTTACTAAATTATTGAAGATATTTCAAATTACATTATTAAACATAACATTTTATTACAATAAAATGCATAAATGTGATTTTTAAATAGAGGGAATTTTTCTGTTTACATTTTTAAATTTTTACTAAATTATTGAAGATATTTCAAATTACATTATTAAACATAACATTTTATTACAATAAAATGCATAAATGTGATTTTTAAATAGAGGGAATTTTTCTTTCAGGTATACATATGCACACACTGTAAATGTTACGACATTCGTTGTTTTTTTAAAAGATTCCAATTTGAATTTTTAAACGAGTGTTTCCACTCCCAGACTAAACATGAAGTAAAATTTCGAGTTTAGAAAAGCCTGAAAATTTGGATTGGCCGCGTAGCGAAGCGGAGCGGCCAATCCAAATTAGGCTTTTCTAAACTCGAAATTTTACTTCATGCGCCACACGTATAAAACACTGAAATATCGTAAAGTTTAGGATATACGGCTTTAACAATCTAATATGTAAATGTGAATAAAACGTGAGTCAAATTCTGCGCTGAACAAATTGTTTAAAACAGTGATTATATACAACCCAATAACTGTAGCGTATATTAGGTTGCCTATAATCCTTATTGTATATGTGTGTTTTCTGAACTTCACTGTAAGTCAGTGTTTTTAAGCGTGGCGCATCAAGTAAAATTTCGAGTTTAGAAAATCCTAATTTGGATTGGCCGCTTCGCTTTGCTACGCGGCCAATCCAAATTCTTAGGCTTTTCTAAACTGGAAATTTTACTTCATGCTTAGTCTGGGAGTGGAAAACACTCGTTAAAAGCCTCAAATGACCGCTTTCAAATAACGAATTAACGCAAATTAAAAAAAAACGCTGTAATTATCGAGATATGTATACTCAAAAGAAAAAGGCCCTGTATGTTCTGTTTTAAACACGTTTAAAACGTTTTTAAACATGTTTTAACATGTTTTATACACGTTTTAAACACATTTTAAACATGTCTTAAACATGTTTTTAATTGTTAATGTTTTCAACGCTGTTTCGGTGAAAAAACTGTTTCTTTTAATTAAAATGAAAAAACGTTTTTTTCTTAATCCTGCTATGGAGTAGGGATACAATTGTAGTGATTTAATAATAATAATAATAATAATATCTTTATTTACGGAAACTCCATTATTACAAAATACTACAATTTAAAATTTATATAAGAATAAATAAAATACAATAAAACTTAAATTAAATTAAATATACTACGAATAAATAAGTCTATTATTACATATTTGTCACTGCATTCATGTCAACAACTTTTAAATAACGCATCAATTCCTGCTGAGACATAGAAAATAAATCAAAGTTAGAATTGCGTGAAAAATTATTAGCATAGCGCATAAATTGACTGAAACAATTGTTGATACCATAATTAGTCCTGTGGAACGGTATTCGGAATAACGGTCTGTAGCGTGTTAATTTGTTATCAGCGCTAATATGGAAGTCAATTTGAGACAGAATATCAGGGCATTCAACATCCCCATTAATAATTTTATGAAACAGCATCATAATCGCAGAAACTCTTCTGCTGCCTAAAGTGTCTAGACCAAAACTAGTCATTACAGTTTCAAGATTTCTGGTATTCCCATTACCGATCTTATAGGAAAGAGATTTTAAAAATTTGTTTTGAACATTTTCGATTTCATCTTGATAATACTTCTGACTAGGTGACCAGACACATGAAGCATACTCCAGCTGAGAGCGCACAAAAGCAACATAAATGGTTTTATAAGATGTGGGATTTAAATTACGGGAAATTCTTCTAATATAACCTAACATTCTAGCTGCCGAATTGCATATATTACTGATGTGACTAGAAAATGTTAGCTTCGCGTCAAAGAGGATGCCAAGATCTTTAATCTTTGTAATTTTAGATAATGCAATTTCCTCGATTTTATAAATGAAATCATGGTTCGATCGTTTTCGTGTGAAAGTAATTGAATTGCATTTATCTGCGTTAAAAAATAACTGATTACGGCAATACCAACCGCGAACAGATGACAGATCCTCCTGAAGCAATGCACAATCATTAAATGATTTAATTTCTTTGAACAGCTTCAGGTCATCAGCAAAAAGTAGAAAGTGTGAGTGTTTGATAACTGCTGAAATGTCATTAATAAATAAAAGAAACAACAAAGGTCCTCAATGCGACCCTTGAGGTACCCCTGACGGAACATGCACGATTTCAGAAAGGTGTTTTTTTATTTTTACACACTGAGTCCAATCAACTAAAAAATGTTTAATCCATTTACAAACAGATTCATGGAATCCTAATGATTTTAATTTTGATACTAAAATGACATGATGTACTTTATCGAATGTTTTCGAAAAATCTGTATAAATAGCATCCACTACATTTTTATTATCTAAGGCATTGCGTATGAATGATTCATAAATTAATAAATTTGTTGATGTTGACCTACCATTTCTGAAACCATGCTGTTCATTTATTAAAACGTTTTTACTCATCCAATACAGTTGTTCAGTTAATAATTTATCAAATAACTTAGGTATTGCTGACTGAATCGAGACACTGCGATAATTTGTAATGTCGTCTTTCTTGCCAGATTTAAAGATTGGCGTAATATACGTTCGTTTCCATAATGTTGGAAACGAACACAAATTTAAAGAGTGACTAAATATTATATGCAAGGGCAACACAATAGAGCAAATGCAGTTTTTTAAAAAGTTATTAGGTATACCGTCTGGACCAGCACTCTTACTGGCTTCTAAGTTTGTAATTGCATCAAAAATATCTGAAACCGATAATTTGAAAGGCATGTGCAATACCTCTTTTTCGGATACGAAATCTTTTTCTTGAGTTGGACTGTACTTATATACCGTAGAAAAGAACCTTGCAAACAAATTTACACATTCACTACCATTTTCACTAATATCATTATGAAAGTGCATTACTTCAGGGTATTCCGATGTCCGATTATTGCATTTGACAAAATTCCAAAAGAGCTTCGGATTTAGTGCAATACCGTTGTTCACTGAGTCAATATATTTACTATACAGGTAATTTCTCATTTCATTACAATTCCTTCGTAATATTTGAATGGTTTGATAATTAATAGAAGTTCTGCATTGTTTATAATTTCTATGCGCTACTTTTTTATTAATCAATTGAATTAGTTCCCTGGAAAACCATCTAGGATACCTTGAGCACTTGATACATTTAACTGGAGTGTACAAATGTACAGCTTCGTATAAAATGTCATAGAAAGAATCAACAATTAAATCAATATTTTTGATATTTGTATCTAAAACTGACGTCCAATTAATAGAGGCTAAGTGATAATTTACCGCGTCATAATTAGTACGACTAAATTCATAAACAAATTTATCATATTTAAATTGATTAGAAGCATCTTGGTAGTAAAATGTTAAATGATAAGGAATATGATGGTGTTTTATTTCCAGTAATAATTCGGTGGCTTGTTCTACTAGCAGACTTTCCTCCGCAAAATATAAATCTAGGAACACGTCATTTTCATTTGAAATATTACACATTTGGCACAAATTATGGTAACTAAGTCTATTAACTACAAGTTTCGCTTCAGGTGATGAGCTAGTATCGGGAGAATTATCTATATTATCATCACACCATTTAACCTTGGGTAAGTTATAATCACCGCAAAGAATAAATTTGCTATCCCAATGATTGAAAGAGATGCTATCAATAGTATCACAATAAAATGTATATTTTTCTAAAGATGAATTTGGTGGGAAATACACTGCTCCTATGACTAATTTTACAGAGTTAAATAAAATATGTACAAATAATTGTTCGACTGTATTATTATCAATAGTTATATTTTGACAATTTAAATTTTTCTTAACAGCGATTAGAACACCCCCACCGCGAGATTTGCTACTATTAATATTATCACGATCAGTTCTAAAAATGTTATAATAATAACATTTTAATTCCGAGTTAAGAATATGATCATCCAACCAAGTTTCTATAATTATTATTACATCGTACACGCAACAGTTAACATTCTGCATTAGAAATTCAAGTTTGGTTCGTAAACCGCCCGCGTTCTGGAAAACGATGTTCAGTTCTTTGTAATTATTTAGTTTTTTGTTGGATTATTTCTGTCCTTGGCGGAAAGCTCATCTGTCGATGATTTGATTATTCTGGGGCGATGAATTTTAAATTTATAGTATTTCAGAATACTCAATTTAACGAATTTATTTCTCGGCATGTACTGTATAAAAAAATCATTTTTTCATGTATAATATATACCATCTGTATCTGTAAAGGATCCCTTAATTTGAAGATTTAATATACTCTAATATTTGTTTAAATAATTAATATATTACAAGGTGATATTATGGAAATAGATAGCGAAGTTCTTCACCGGGTTGTTGATATTCATAAATTGGAACAATTATTTTATAAAAATAAAAATCATTTCCGGCGGAATATTTACTTTGATTTTTTGAAACATATAGAAACAGAACGTTGCTTACGGTTTGAGGGTTCATTTAAATTGTATTAAAACGCAATATGCTATATAAAAAATATGATATTATTTTATCGTAATACTTTGTAATCAACGTACTGTGGTAATTAAGACATGGTCACCTAAATATCAAATAGGATATCGTATTATTATAAATAAATAGAGCTCGAATGTCTAAGCACAAAAAAATTGAAAAAAAGAATCAATTTTAGCAAAAAAGAGCATTATGTTATACAAAAAAAAGCATTAATTAATTTATGCAAAAAACATTATTTAAAGCAAAAAAAAGATGATTTTAGATATACAAGAAACCCTGAAAATGTTCAAAATTATACAACAATGCACACAACGATTAAAATCACTTTAAATTTTACAATACAACAGAATTTGTTTTAGTCATTTGTTAGAATCCTCTTTTGTCTTTAGGACTTGTTGATTGTATTGAACAAAGCCGAAATATGTGAATAACTTTCTTATTTGTTATTTTTTGTAATAATGTATTATAACTTATTGGTAAAAAATAATCTTCTTTGTCAATCAGTAATAAAATGTACAGGGTGCTCTATTTGAAATAAATGTTTATTTTCTTAATATCATAAAAATACGACGCTAAATTGTTTCTCAGATTTGACCATTGTAATTGTTATTAAATTTTCTACTACTTTGCTTATTCAACCGACTCTGTAACTAAAATAATAACAAAGTTCGTAAGGGTGCGCACTTAATTCTAAACATCCTGTATACAGGGCATGGGCGCCCGCAGAAACTTTTTCAGTAAAATATAATAATCATAGGGGAGCAGCTAAATGGGAGTAGATTTAAAAAATTAAATATTATCGAGAATATCAAAACAAATAGACATTTATTTACTTAATTATTGCAATTCTTAAAGTTATAAAAAGTAAAATGAAATTTTTACAAATTAGTAAAATTGATGAAAATTCCGCAAGAGTCGATAAATGTAGTATGTAAAATTTTATGGTTTTCGTAAATATGTTTGCGAAATCAACGCGACACATTTTGACACGTACCTAAAATTTATCAAAAAGTCTAAGTAATTGAGATGATCGAAAACATGACAAAATTAATTAAATCAGAGTTTTATACGCCCCGCTTCGCTACGCGACCAATCCAAATTTGTAGGCTTTTCTAAACTAGAAATGTTACTTCATACTTAAGCTGGGAGCGGAAAACACTCGTTCATAGCTTCAAATTGAACTCTTTAAAAAAACAACAAATATCTAAAGATTTACAGCATATACGCTGTAATTGGAGTATGTACTCTTAAAAGAAAAACTCCCTGTATTAATAACTGAATTACTGCTAAAGCTGGAACCCTGTCAAAACATCCACACTATTTTGCTACCCGTAATGCTGGTCTTCTATCTACTTCTTTTGACATACTTTTGATCATTTCTTTCAAATAAAAGAACTTTAATTTTTACTAGTACTCGTATGCATAATCTTTTAGAAACTCAAATAATACAAGTATATTTTGCGCGTTCTTTATAAAAGCATGCAATTTACTTTCAAAGTAGTGTGTTTAATGTTACGCGAATTGTAAATATTTTCGTGTTGGTTTTGTTTTTCAAACCCACCGCTAAAAAAAAACAATTTTGTAGAAGAAATCTCCGTTCTTTAAAATTTTAATATTGGGCATTCTTTAGAGAGACAGTGTAGATTTTTTGATTGGGTCCTCTAAAGTTTAAAGTTTGATCTTTCAATTTTTATAAAAATAATATAAATTATGGTAATTTTTTTGAAATCCAATTCTGTACAATCCAATTGATTTATTTCTAAATAGAAATATTGATCGTTTTATGAGTGAGTCAAGTTGTCAGTATAATTATACAAAGCTATAGCAAAAAATAGTAAATAGACAGATTGACAAAAATATAACAAAGAAAAATAATTTATATTCTGAAAATATTCGTTTTTTATGTATATTTTGTTGATTTTTTCAATTTTCAATAATTTCCCAATGATCAACTGATTTGTTAATGTAACTTGACACTAAAAATATAGATTTATTTTATTCTATTCTGTAATTTTTCTGACTCATGATTTTTATCGTTTTCGTGAAATTTCTTATTCCAAGTGTTTCATCAATTTTCAAAGATTTGAATTAGAAAGTTCAAGAATTTATAACTTGGATACTATTTGAGATATCATTATAAAACTTGATGTACAAATCACTCAGTTATTGTTTTTTCAAAATATATGAAAATTAAAATATACGTCATCGATAGTTTTTGAGTTATTTTCACTTAAACGTAAAACAGGAGTCAATTTAAATTATTTTAAGTGATATAAAAATTTCAAGACTTTATAACTTGGATACTCATAAAACTAGGTGTGCGTGTTGCTCTTTCAAAATATGTGCAAATCAAAATTCACCCCAATAATAGTTTTTTAAGTTATTTTCACTTGCACGTGAAAAATGTTCGTGAATTTTTATAGGATTTCATTAACTTACAAAATGTTCAATCAATTTCATTTATTTAGTGCATTTTAATAATTATCAGACAATCATACAAATATCTTGAATTTATTGAGTTAATTATGCCCAAACTTCAGTCACATAAAAATAAATTGTGTTATACAAACAAAGTAAAAACGTTTTTTATTGATAAATTAACATGTATAACGAAGTAGAAGCCTCCACAATACAACAGTTTTAAAGACATTCGCTGTTTTCGTAAAAGCTTTCAATTTGAAGCTTCTAACAGGTGTTTCCAATCCCAGATTAAGCATGAAGTAAAATTTCGAGTTTAGAAAAGCCTGAAAATTTGGATTGGTCGCGTAGCGAAGCGGAGCGACCAATCCAAATTAGGCTTTTCTAAACTCGAAATTTTACTTTATGCGCCACGCGTATAAACACTGAAATATTATGAAGTTTAATATATACTACTTAGGTTTGATCTCATGTTGATTAATTTTGCAAATGTTTATATGTAAATGTATACTTAAATAAAAAAAAACAGTATATTGTTCGTAGTTTTAATATTTATATAAATTTAATACATGTTTTTATTTACATCACTTTGGTTATTTGCAATAAATTGCCGAACAGTTGTTAATTTTCCTCAAGTCTAAACATTAAATCTTTCTAGAATCTTAGCTTTATTGAACATTTCTCGAAATTGTTGACATTTCTTGATACCTTACTTACAAAGAATTGTGTTTGATTTCGACCCCTGTACAAGATTAAGAAACGTACGATAATTATGAAGTTAATAGAGATTTCCGTGAAATTACGAAACATAATTTAAAACTAAAGAAATGCGGTGACATAAAGTATAATTAATCTACAATAAATCGGCGATTTAATGCTTTAAAAGAGTTTCATCGCTAAAAAAGTTTGAAAACCACGGAACTAGATAAATGAATGAATAGTTTGTTTTTTGTTCACAATCTAAAATTTGACGAAATAAGCATATAAATGCAAAATAAGTATAAAACCGAAAAAAAGAACAGAAAAAACAAAAAAAGCAACAAAAAGTTATTGTCAAATCATTTAACTTTCTATATTTCATACATATTTTATTAATTCATGTTGATGCTTTTAATTTTCAGCACAAGCTGTTTGCTTAAAAATCCGAGCTCTATAAATAAATTAATAACTTTACAAATATAAATTATTTACAATTTTGATTACATTAATTTTTTCCGAAGTTTTATTCATTTTTGTTTATAAGCTAAGAAGTTGCGACAGGTTAAAGTTGGGTTAATTGAGAAACGACTTAAAAATGCCTACTTTTTTTAACACTATATAATAATGATTGATGAAATATTCAATATAATTGAAACGTCAGTATGATATTGGAGTGTCATGAATTATTAACCTGTAAAAGTTTATTTTTTTGCTTCGCGGATTTTTTTATTACGCCTCAAACACGGGTGCCAAACGTTTTAAAATGGATATTAGATAATAATAATTTCAATATATATAAACAATCTTTATTTACAGAAAAAGCATATACATATATAAATGTAAACAGAAACAATATATATATAAAAAAGATAACAATTCTGTAAAATGGCTATCGACCTGCGGTCTTTCAGCCTGGATTCTTTAAAAATTACTTATTAGTTTTTTCTTTTGTAAAATGGGAAGTGTTTAACAGTCGATGTCGGTGAATTTAATGGTCCTCTAAACGTCATGATCGCTAATGTCTGCATGGAAGGATGAAATGAATTGTTGAATTGTTATGTTGGGGTGTATGAATTTAGGCGGAATATCAGGATTGCGAGGGATACATAATAATGTGAAAATGTCGAGGATGTAGGGGTTGGTGGCTATTTTTTGGCACAGTTGTTGAAGGCGTTGTTCGATGGGGGTTACTTGGGTTTTTTCATAGAGGAGTTCATTGGATGGGCTGAAGAGCGGATTTAGTGGGTGTCTTAGTTTCGTTAGTACTCTGAGGGCTGACCGTTCCGCAATTTGTAGGTTTTTGATCACTATGGGGCGTGGATTGTGGAAGAGGATCGGTACTTGTGGTGATGCCTTTTGTTTTAGACGTTAAACATCTAAAGTGCTTCGCCCTGCTTCTGATTTTGTTTTTAAGGTTTTGGGAATGTGTTTTGAGGGAAAACTTGGGATCGAGGGTTGTTCCTAGGTATTTGCAGGTATGTGATGGACGAATGGATATATTGTTGATTATTATTTGGAATGGGGAGTTGTTGGTGCGGTGGAAGGGAATTAGAAGTTGGGATTTATTAGGATTTATGGATGTTCTCCATTTCGCAAACCATTGTTGGATGCTGTCTATCAGACCCTGCAGAGTACTTAGGGCTTTAGGAAGCGTAGGAGCATGGGAAATAAGAGCTGTATCATCAGCGTAAAGGAGAGGGTAGAGTGATTTATTGAAAAACGTAGGTTCTGGGTTGTAAATGTCATGGACAAAAATATTATACAGAAGTGGGGATAGGGGAGAACCTCGAGGGAGGCCTTGTTGAGGATAAAATGTTGAGGATAAAGCGTTTCGGATTTTTACTTGCAGGATTCTATTTGTAAGGTAGCTGTCAAGGAGGTTTATTAGATGTTGAGGGACTTCAAATGAATTGAGTTTATACAGCAAACCTCGATGCCATACAGAATCGAACGCTTTTTGTATATCTAAAAAGACAATTGCTGTTTTTCGGCCTTCGAGGTGTGCTGTTTGGCAATTTGAGGTTAAAATGGATAACGGGAGGGCAGTAGATCGATGTTCGATGAACCCAAATTGATATGGAGGGATTTTGGCGGAAATAAGTTGAAGGAGTTTGGATTTAATAGTGGATTCAAATAATTTGCCTAGGACTGGAAGTAGAGTTATAGGACGATAATTGGATATTTCTAAAGGATCGTTATTAGGTTTAGGGATGCATGTAATGATTCCATGTTTCCATTCAGAAGGAAATATTTGAGTGGCATATATATTGTTAAATATTTTTAGGATATGGTGGTGAATTTGATCAGGTAGGGATTTTAGGATAATTCTGGGTATATTGTCGTGACCGGGGGCTGTATTTTTGCCTTTATGAAGATTCTCGAAATACTCTTCTTCAGATATGTTGTCCTCGGGACAATGGGATGGGGAGTCGCTATTTTTTTGGGATATGTACCAGGAGTTAACGTCATTTAAAAAATCAGTATCAAAGTTATCGTTATTTGTCATTGTATAGGTTTGTTTAAAATAGTTTGCAAAAATGTCGGAAATTAAATAGTCTTCTGTCACTGTCTCGTTAGTATTTGGGTCACGTATTTTGCTAAGAAAGTCCGTTTTGCGATATTTGGAGAGTTTTTTAATTTCATTCCAGTACTCCCTTCCGCTTAGAATATTAATGTTTTCGCAAGCCCTGATCCAACAATCTGCTTTGTAGTCTGAGATAAGTTTGTGGATGTCTTTATTAAGTTTGTTGAATTTAGTTTTTAAGTTACTGTCATCTGTCAGTCTTAAGTCTCTATATAGTTGTCGTTTGTATTTGAGGAGTCGTAGGATAAAGTTGGGAAGGGGATACTTATAAGGTGTTCTTGTGCAGGTTGGAGTATATTTCTGAATTGTATGTGTTAGTTTGCGTAGGAATAGTGATGTTGAAGCTGGGTTTATTGTGTGTTGTGAGTTTATAAAGTCGGTCATGTCTTGAGTAATTTTGTCAATGTTACAGTTGGAATATTGGATAATTAATTTTGGAGGTGAGGGAATAGGCGGGTCTTTCTTCAATGAAAATTGAATAGCTAAATGATCTGAGCACAGATCGGGTATAAGGGTAACGTCTTGGATAAGGTGCTGAATGTTGCTGGTACACATGAATATGTCGGGTGTGGAGGATTGGTTATGGGACATTATGAATGTAGGAGGTGTGTTTATACGTATGAAATTTGAATTCGACATAAATGAAGAGAGTTGCTTTTGCTTAATTTTGTTTACATTGAAATCTCCGATCACGATAACATGGTCGTAGAGGGAAGCTTTAGTAAGGATGGTGTCTTCAATAGAGGATGAATGGTGAATATAGACAAGGAAGATATGTAATTTAAAGGAAGCAAAGTCAATTGTGCAATGAGTACATTCATTCATTATGTGGTTGATTTTTGGAGGATTGGCTTTTCTTAATTTTATTTCGGGTTTAGTTGCTACAATTGAACCTCCGCGTTGGTTGACGTTGGGAATGGATGCAGGGATTTGAATGTATGACCAATTATTAAATACAAATGGGTTGTTGGTTTTCGTTTCTACCATCATACATACATGGATTGGGTTACTAGATAGGTAGTTGTAGAGTAGATGGGATTTAGTGGATAGGGAATTAATGTTGGAATAGATGAAATTTAATTTAGCCATTTTTATTTAGTTGTGCGATTTCTGTTCTGATACCTGAAATGGGTTCTACGGGTAGGATTATATTGGGGGATTCAAGGTCAAACATAACTATAAACATTTTATTTCCTGAGAAATTTACGTGAGTGTCGATATTGAATGAGGTGATGAATCGTGAACGAAGATTTTTAATGAGTGTCTCTCTGTCCGTTGTCGTGGGTGAATTTACATTAGTGGTATAGATGTCAATTATGTAGTCATGGATGGTGATAGGAGCATGAATGCGTGAATTTTTAGTTAGGTCCTTGTCAATGTTAGCTGATTTCTTATTTTGATTTACAATTTTCATGTTGGGGATTCCTTGAATTGGTTCCAGTGGCCTATTCGGGCATTTAGTGGACCAGGCTCCGTGATCTGTGCCCCCGCAAGATCTGCATTTGATGGGTAGTGATGAAATACAAGTGGATGTTGAATGTGTCCCATTACATTTAGCGCATGTGGTCATCTCTTTGCAGTTTGCTGTGATGTGATCGAATTTATTGCAGCGCCCGCACGGCACTGGAATAGGTGTAGGAGGTTTGCTCTCGATGACGTTATAAATATTGCACATGAATCTAAATTTGTTATGCAAAAGTTTTGTGAATGACTCGTGTGAAGCTGTAATCACCCTAATCATGTGTGTTTTGTAGTTGTCTTTTTTCGCGATTATTCTTTTGCAGTATCTGTGGTTAAATCCTTGAGCGTTTAAATGCTCGCTGATAGTGGTGTCCTCGATCACGGGTTCGACGCTTTTTATAATGCAGTAGTAAGATGGGGTCGGCGTTCCTCGCGGTTGTGCTGCGGCTGCGATGTTGACCCGTGGACCCGATGACAATGCACGAAATTCGTGGACGATTTTTTGTGTTTTTAATGTGTTTAAATTGTGTGATATTGTTTGTGTATCTACATTTGTTTTTAGAATAAATCCACTGTGTGTTTTGATGATGAGGGCGTTATTATCATATTGTTGATTGGACCATACTTGTGCAAATTGTATTCGTGATAAATCTTGTGTAGTGGTGAATGAATAAGCGTGTTTGTATTCTTGATTATTGTTGTATATTGGGGTGGATGTCATTGGTGTGTAAGTTGTATTTGTGTTTTGTGAATATGAACTTGTTGTTGGTAGTGTGACCCTGCTACTGTGTGGTGGTTGAGGTTGTGAAGCACTTGTTGCTTGTTGCGTATTTTGTGATGGAGTTTGTGTATTGATTTTTTTTAATGCGGCTTGGAGTATCTTATTAGTTGTTTTGGGTAAGTTTGCGTTACCTGATACGTGTTGTTTTTTTTGCGGCCTTACTGGCTACTGGGTATCTGGGTGGCCGTCCCCGTTTTTTTGTCACCACATCGATATAGTCTCCGCTACTTTCATCGTCATCCTCCATCAGGAACCTTTGATTTTAAATGCACTAGCTTTGATAAATATCGTACGTCTCGGCTTAGGCAGAATGTACGTCCTCGCTCTGCGCTAGTCAGGCGAGTAATGTAATTTCAATATTTATTTGTAAGTGTTTATAAGTGTTGATAAATGACGGAAATGAAAATAGTGTTGAATTCAAAATATTCATTTTGTTTTAAAAATGTTCCATATTGTTCTAATCTTGAACACTTTGGTGTCTAATCTAAAAAAATGTAAAACAGTTTCGAGATTTTAAATAAAAGGCTTTAATTTTATTAATGGAGATGTTTTGGAGATTTTATTTATAGTTAAATGATTTTGTTATCACTATACATTATTCAAATTGTACTTTTTAACGTGATCTATTTTAAATTTAATTTGTAGGATCATACCGAGAGAGTATCGTGTGTATGTTTGCAGTGGGATTAAATTGAATTTCCGTGTTTTCGGATCGGCCGCAGATCTAATTTTCATTTGGGGCCAGTTGTATCGCCGAATTTACAAGTGTTTCCCGCATGATCCCTTTCTATCCCCGCCGCCGTCGGGGATGAAACACACGCACACACCATCTTTTCCGGACCATTGCCTGTCCCTCTTAGGTCCGAATTTATTTTCATTTTATCCTCAACCAGAGAGAAGAGGAAAGATCAACAATCCAGATTCCCAAATACACAACCGCAAAAACAATATATATACACGACCTAGTTTTCCACTGAATTAACGAGAAACCAAAAATACTGTTTCTGAAATAGGGTCTGGTGTGTACGATTATATTTAAAATGTCGAACCTACAGCACTAATTAATATTCTAAACGTATCACTGTTAATAATTGTATTGTATAATGATTAATGATAATAGTGGTAATTTATATCAAAAATAAAAAAATATTTTCTCTGAGAAAGTCTATTTTGACATTGTATCATCTCTTGCGCATGCGCACGTACGAATGTTACCAATGTTACCAAAACAGCTGGGTAATATACCGTAATTTACGGTTAATTACCAGTGGAAATTTCCGACGTAAAATTCTTCTCTCAGTTTTAAAGGTACTACTAAAAAAATACTCATTAGCACTTTCCACATCAAAAAAACTTCATTTTGTATGTTCTATAGCCTGAACTACACTTACAAATTAATTTATATTATTTTGGATCTGTTGCATTTATAATATTCAACTTTTTGATGATGGTACCTCTCTCTACAAAAAAACAGATGATCCTTATTAATTCACTAACTGGGAGATGTTAACGCCCCAAAACCTTTTACTACGATTTTTTTAAGTCTTTTCAATGTTATATAGTTTGAAGGTATATTGAAAAATTATTATTGAAATAAATCATACACCAAAAACAACATTTAGAAGGCATTTTGAACTGCATACCTTAGGCTATAGAATCCATTATAGTTTGTTTGAAAACACTAAGTAACAATTTTAGTGTACCGCTTAGAACAATTGATAAACTAGAACTGACATGAAAGCCAATTACTCGTGTCATCATTTCATCAAAATGTTCAACATTCAACACTGCCTGGCCATTTTGAAAACATTAACCCGCCAACACCAATCGATCTATTTTGTACGATTGCAAAAATCCCAAACATGTTCACGATTACTTTTATATAAATAAAACAATTTAAACACTTTCAAATATATATTGTATTAACGCTACAATTGTTTCGCCACACTGTGGCTTCTTCATGCGAAGAAATGAAGAAATGATGAATTTCTTCGCCTGAAGAAGCCACAGTGTGGCGAAATAATTGTAGCGTTAATACAATATATATTTGAAAGTGTTTAAATTGTTTTATTTATATAAAAGTGAATATGAACTTTCAACATTTATCAGCCTTATCAATCAATGTTCACGATTAACCGGACGTCATCAGAAAATTTACCAATAGTTGTATAGTAAACTCCCAGCTGTTGTCTCTAATGAATGGGCCCATTTTTTTAACGTTATACTACGCAACCAAACCAAACCAAATTTTTAGGCTTTTTTAAACTCGAAATTTTACTTCATGCTCAACCTGGGAATGGAAAACACTCGTTTAAACTTGAAATTGACCTCTTTTAAGAAAACAACGAATATTTACAACACGTAATTGGGATATGTATACTGAAAAGAAAAAATTAACAAGAAATTATGATTTAAAGCTTTTTTAAAAGAAAGAACACTAATATACTCGTGACCCAAACAGTATGACATTGTCATGTAGCGTAAAAATTTGACACAAGTAGAAAAAATCGTTGCAGATATCGTATGTTCAATTAAACAAAATCTCTAGAGTGTCATGGAAAATATCCTAGGTTGGCAACTCTGAAAATATACATTATAATAATTATATCTGACGTTTTATATGTCAATTCCTGAAGTGTGTAGCCAACATAAATTTAAAAAAGATTAAATCATGGCCTTCTAGAGGTTTTTTATTGAACATATGATACAACTGTCGACATACTCTCTAAAAAATGTCTCTCCCGAATTCCCCTATAGCTTTTAAATGGAATTCTTGGAGTAATGGCTTAGCTAGTTTACTGTGGTAGTAAGAAAAAACCTTGTCAAATATTTATTTTTTAATTTCTGTTAATTGCTTGACACACTGTGCACCGGCACAAGTCATTTATTTTTGACTTGATGCTTCCTTCGACGTCGAAAAGAAAAACATTGCCAAATCCTACCTAAAGAATTCAACAAGACTACGTCTAGCAGGCGGACTTGCTCTTAACTCTGAAATTTCATGTGAAATATGATCTGATTTAATTTAATCGAAAAGAAGCAACTTGTTTTTTTTATGAACATTTTAAATAATTTGTAGTATATATTGTCGGTTTGGGGCCGGTGTGCGAGCTTGCGCTATAAGATTCGCAACGTAGCCTAACATGTATATTTCCAACACTTCGGAGAAAACATTCGAGTCTAATTAGTGTAACTTCTCATATTGTAATGCGTTGCTAGGATTTTGATCCTCGGCAGACTTGGATTCAAATCCGCGGATATGTCTTTACGGGCACCTAATAAGACTAAAACCGAATGGGAAAAATATTTGAGGGCGGCCAAGTTTTGCATGAAAATATGAATTTTTTACACCCTCACAGAAATTGAATATTTCCTAAGAAAATATTCATTCTTAAAAATCTGTAGAAAATCAGACATTCTTCACTAACAACTTTTATTTACGCTAAACGCAATTATTTTGGGAATATAGAAAAAAAAATCGTAGGGTTTTTTATTTCAAGAAAGTTTAGTTTTTGTTATCTTATTTTTTATTTCATTAATCGGACATCCATTGAAACATCTACTTCCTGGACCAATGCTCCGCCGAATATTTGATTATACATTTAAATGTTTGCTGTTGCATACAGTAACCTACTATAAAATACTACAACTCAAGTTAAATTTATTTGTTTACTAACAAAACTAAAGAATAAAACAGAAAACAACAACAATAAAAACAAGCTGACGGTAATCGTATGTTGAAAAAGAAATTCTTTATCTATCTAATACTGAAGTTGAAGACGACCAGAGTTGACTAAAACATATATAATTATAAAGCCGAAAATGTTTGTTTTGTACCGAGAAATGTTAAATTTTGATGAAACAAAAATATTATAAAGAAATGAATATATTTTGTTTTCACGTTAAAAGTATCAGTACAAAAGCTAAAAGTTAATACTAACATAATCGTAATTTGATACTACTGTAATCAAAAAGTAAGGTGCATTTTTTATTTAAACTTCGTGATTACTATGAAATCATAACCTTATTTTGTTTGTGGGTTGGTAGTACTGTCCTTGATATCTATGCAGACTTTTATGTCAGTACTGGGTGGTTCACCTAAAACTCCCCAGACTAATTAACAAGAAACTAAAAATGTTAAGGTTTTGTTTATTTTAATCAATCGATGTTATTCAAGGCTTCAAATTAAGATGGAATTGGTATAACTCGTAATTACAGTTTCGCTGTCAGAGGCGTGAGAAACTGTGACTCGATGATCAAAACTTTAGAAGTGACTTTTTCTAAAAGAATGGAATATATTAAGACATTTTTATCATATGCATAATTTTAAGATTTTCAAGAACTTTTAATACACGTATTTTAAGTAGTAGAAGTAGTACAGGCTTTCAAAATTAGCATACATAACTTAAAATACACTGAAAATTATAAAACACTACTATTACCAAGTATATAAATTAATTCTGGTTAGCATTTATGTATCTTATTGTTGAATAAAAGTTATAAAAGACGCTCGAACTTTTTAGCAGATTCGAAAAGAAACTTTACTTTCATAAAAAAAATATTTTCTAGTTAATTAGTCAGAGGAGTTTTAGGTGAAACACAATTTATATTGGTTAACGATGGAGGCTTCAACTTCTTTATGTTCGTATAACTGAGACTTTATTAATTGACTATAGTTTCAACAACGTCAACTTCTCATTTTTAAACTAAATGTGTTTTATTTGTGATATATATTTGTTATATTAGTCAATTTTTCAATTAAATAAATTTTATTCATTTCTGATCACTTTAAACTGTTGCAATTTTGTTAAAAATTGATCGATTCAATTTTTTCTAACGTTACAATTAAAATTATTAAATTTATAATTAGATAACACAAGTTTACAAAAAAAAAGTCCGGACTATTTGACCGGACCATGGTATCCCGGGGTATTTTTGCGTCCTGAATCCGATCCCGGGGTCAGCTGAGCCCCATCACGTCAGAAATACGAGATTTCAAGGTCACTTAGAGGTTAAAATGGTCATTTTTTAGAACTGGACCCGGGACAATTTCTCAAGCGATCTGTTAAGTTAGAGGGTATCTGTTTAGGTCTTGAATATCTTCCAAACATCGGCAAGGAGCCCTAAATCTCGATCGGGACTATCACAGTGCCACCCCAGTGGATAAAATGTTGCCATGATTGTTTTATCTCGCGGATTTCGATCTCCCTGTCAATGCATCCAATTCCGGCGATCCGTTCGCTGTGAGATATTGACAGGGAACCCAGCCCTGCTATTAAACTGAACTCTGCTATTAGCATCACCCAGGAACAACGACGTGGACGTTGCAGATTCTGTTCCCTTCGGGGTGCTTGTTTACAGTGAGTACCCTTGCCTCTCACTTTTCTCCCTCCCAATTTTTGCAGATTCTGGTCTCTTCCGGGTGCTTGTTTACAGTAAGTCCCCTTGCCTCTCACTTTTCTCCCTCCTAATTTTTCAATCTTTCCGCGCTTGTTTATGGGGTCTGCAGGTTTGCTCAAAACTCCTTCTAAGTGAGTTTCTCTTATGCCCCTTGGTCGTATCCCTCTTCAAGTTCCAGCAGTAGTCTGCCAACATGTTGATGTCCCAGAAACCTTGGTAGCGTCTTTCCATCTCTTTTATATCTTGGTGAAATCTTTCACCTTGTTCTTCGCTATAATGTCCAAGGTTTTCTGGGAAATTGTCCAAATGTGAATCCAAGAAATGGACCTTCAAGCTCATCAAACATCCAATAGCTTTGTAATTCCGGAGCAAGCCCTCCACCAATTCCCTATAGTTTGGGTCTTTATTGTTTCCAAGAAATTTCTGGGCAACATTCACGAAGCTCTTCCATGCTTCTTCCTCATCCACCGTCATCGTCTTCGGGAACTCTGGATCTTTTATAAGTTCCCTTATTTGCGGCCTATTGAAAACCCCTTCTTTGATTTTGGCATCTGACAACTTTGGGAATTTTTTGTAGAGATATTGGAAGGCTTTGCTACTTCTTTTTTTAAGAGCCTTGATGAATTGTTTTATCAACCCTAATTTAATATGGAGCGGAGGTAGTAAAATACTTTTAGGATCCACTAACTGTTTCTGCTCTATGTTCTTCCGACCAACAAGAAAATTCTCCCTTAATGGCCAAACCTTCCTTTCATAATGCTCATCACGAGCTCGACTATCCCATTCACAGAGAAAACAAGAGTATTTTGTAAATCCACTCTGTTGTCCCAAAAGTATTATTACTACCTTCAAATCCGTACATATTTTCCATTTTCCATACCTGCTGTAATTAATTTTTTGGAGCAAATAGTCCAGATTGCAGTAGTTCTCACTCAATATCGTCGAGTAAGCTATTGGAATTGACGCGAGGTTATTGCCATTGTTCAACAAAACAGCTTTCAAACTCCTGTTTGATGAATCAATGAATAGAATCATCCGAATCATCCGATAGAATCATCCGAATCATGTTCAACTCCGAATTCGCCGAATAGACCTTCTATATCTCTGCAAAATACTAATGAATCATGCTGGTCATAATATTTCCGGAAAGGCTCATCCCTATTTCTGTAATAGGTCCCGATTGTTCCTTTCTCCAGAGAACTTCTTTCTTTTAAACGAGAAGCTAACAGTTCAGACTGGTCCTTAGATAGCCCCAGATCTCGAACCAAGTCATTGAGTTCCATTTGATTCCACTTTGAATTCTGGAGTTGATCATTCTCGCTGTCATCGTCCACGTCGATTGGAGATTGTGAGAACTCCCCTTCATTTTGCTCCGGTTCTATTTCCTTACCTCCTTCATCTTCGCCATCAACAACCATACGTTCATCAAGGTCAACATCAGCTATCACTGGCATGGTAACCGACGAGGTGACCACGTAATTCAGATATTTTCTGTTCCTGGAATTTAACCCAGGCTTAACGTTTCTGCAAATGTAGCAATCGCGTTCGTGATTTTCTGGTTCCCGCCAGGTCATAGGAGAAGAAAACATCATTTTCCTAGAGCCAGTCTGCCAACATCTCAAACGCGCTTGGCATGTGCGACAAAGAACTTTTGGGGCCCATGGGTTGTTATCTGGACCTTCAGAATTGGGAAAACACGACTTAAATTGTGCAGATATGGTCTCTGTGAAATTCACCAAGTTCGTCTTAAGATGATATTCCCCACACAGAACGCAGAAAGACTCTCTATTCTTCAAGCACTTAGCTATTTTCCCGAGTGATTTTCCACTTCCGGGGAAATTGGAGGTAAGGTGCCGGAATAGCCTGAGTTCTTCTCTCTTTAAAATAAATGGAATGAATAGCCGAAAACACTTGATTAAATGACCAACAGAAACCAGTCGCTTGTGAAAGCTCACTCGAGGTTGACAGTGCTACTCCAATGGAGAAAAAGATAGAGCTAATGGATTTGAAACTGGCAGTGTATATTGAGTTGCCTAAATACAAAAACAGTAGTTCGTTGTTAATTAAATTATAATAAACATTTAGATACTTGATTGTACAAAGTAAGCCTATTTTATTACTGATATATGCGCAATGCATTTTATTTTTTTATATTTGTTTTATAATGGATTTTAAAATCATCAATTTTATGTAATAAAAAAAAGGAATGCATTCCGCCTAATTAAAAAAAAACATTTTATATATTTTATTAATAACATTTTTCATATATCTCAATAATATTCGTTTTATAGTGTTGTTATAAATCGAGAAATGGGTCGCTTTGTATAGTGGTGCCCCCAGATCGAAAACACAAACTAATTTCATGCGGCAACATTGTCCCGGGTCCAGTTCCAAAAAATGACCATTTTAACCTCTAAGTGACCTTGAAATCTCGTTTTTCTGACGTGATAGCGCTCAGCTGACCCCGGGATCGGATTCAGGACGCAAAAATACCCCGGGATACCATGGTCCGGTCAAATAGTCCGGACTTTTTTTTTTGTAAACCTGTGTAATCTTTGTGATATTATTATTGAAATTATTTCTTTATTACTTTATTTATTAAGCTTTAGCAATTTTCTGCAATAAAACAAAGTTTGTGTATTGTCTATTACTTTTACTATGATTTATATTTTAAAATTGTAGACGCTAAGTTTACTAAAACACAAATACTGCACACGAATCTATATTGGTTCTAAATTTGAACATCATAATAAAACAACATCAACTCTATTTATTTTATGTCATAAGTTTTACCACAAAATAAGTTTATGATTGATCGTCTAACGAGGGATTCCACTCCCAGACTAAGCATGAAGTAAAATTTCGAGTTTAGAAAAGCCTGAAAATTTGGATTTGCAGGGGCGCGCGAGCGAAGCGAGTCGCGCCCCTGCAAATCCAAATTTTCAGGCTTTTCTAAACTCGAAATTTTACTTCATGCGCCACGCGTATAAATCACTAACTATAAGTGAAATCTTCAACCAATTGTTAATACTTAAATAAATTTAGTATGTCAATTATCAGTTTATTAAATTATGGGAAAAGTAAACCATTTTTTTTTTACTAAAATAATTACAATTTACAATCAAGGTCCTCAACACTTTTCTTTATGATAGTGGAAGATCTGTCATAAATGAAATATTTTCAATACTTCCGTAAATATATCATATACAGTGTGTTTCATCCAAAACTCCCCAGAGTAATTAACAAGAATTTAAAAATGTTATTAAAGTTTTCTTTGTTCTAATCAATAGATGTTATTCAAGGCTATATCTTAAAAATATTGACCATTTAAATGTGTGTCAATTGTTATAAGAACTGTGGGCTATAATTAAGTTATACCATATGTTCAATAAAAAATAACCTCTAGAGTGCCATGAAAAATATTGTAAGTTAGCAACTCTAAAATTATATATTATAAATATTATCTGACGTTTTATATGTCAATTCCTAAAGCGTGTAGATAACCTAAATTAAAAAAAAAATCATAGCATTCTAAAAGTTTTTTTTTATTGAACATACAATATTATTGTTATGTAATTTTCAATATATTTTAATAATTTTCATTGTTAGATAAGCAAATTTTGAGAAGTTGTACAACTTTAAATTTGTGTAGTAAAAGTTCTTGAAAATATGAAAATTGGGTATAACTTAAAAATGACCAATGATGGGTCTCCTGTTGGGCAATAAATGATATTATTATTATTATTATATAATAATATTATATATATAATCTTTATTCATAAATAACATACACATAAACAAAAGGTTGCACATTACAGAGAATAACGTCAGATAACTAGAATACTAAGCTACAACGTAACAGAATCGAAATTATAAAATTGTACATAGATGTTTATTTTATTATAATTCATTAATATTGTAGATTTATTTGTCCACCAGATAAGTAAGTAATTCTTGCTTAAAACGTTTCAATGTTTTAATATTCTGTATATATTGTGGCATTTTGTTGTAAAATTTAAGTCCGGTATATATGGGAGATTTTTCTGAGAGGGTTAGCCTGTGTACAGGATGAGCATAGAAATTGTTATTCCTCGTGTTATAATTGTGGTTAGTTATATAGGCTTGAAATGTTGGCTTGTATATAAAATTATATATTAAAATTTCGTAGATATTGTCACGCCCCTTTCCCTCGAGGTCGTGATGGGCAAGCAAAGACAGCACTAACACGTGTACTAAATTAATATATTTTATTAATAACACATATTTACTTACATTTTCATTTTAAACTCTTGTCAACAACTAACTATTTAATCCTTAAATTAATACTCCACACTCACTTCCTAATACTCACTACTTAACACTCTCCTTCCTATCCCCCAACTCCCTGTTTTCTCTTAATCTACATCGGCGATCCAATTCACCCCACCATACATTTCCAATCCACCAATAAGCATGTTACACATCCACATCACCTCGCTTAGCAACATGCTTATTGCAGATATTGGAAACCAAGCAAAGGTGAATCGAACCGCCCACCGCGCGTGCAGATTTGTAGCATCAGCGTCTGGTATATTTCCGCCGATTTACTGAATAATCGTATTGCGAAACATACCACACGTGACACTACTCCCCCGCAAATAAATCGCTGCCCCAGCGATTAAAATCTAACCTAACATTTACAATACTAACTACCTAACCAAAACGCGAACCATATCATATCAAGAGCGAATCGATGTCTTGGGAACCATGGTTTACATCCAGGGATCGTGGTCGAAGGCGTCTTCAAAAAGGGGTTCGGTAGATTTCAGTTTATTTGCTGACCGGCAACTGCAACTGGTACTCATACTCGATTGAAGTTAAGCCAAGTTTTGAGCTATTAATGAATTTGGATCTCAATCCTCAAATTGTACAATAGTTGCTCCTCCACAGGCTCAAACAGCATACATTGTCTTGCGAATCTGAGATGTCTGAACGGATATCGCTTCTTAGACGGCTAATAACTTGCGCCAAGCTTCGGCCTATTTGTTGCGGAGGCTGCAATGTCTGGTCTCAATGTCGAGTCTTGTGCTAATGCCGCGTGACCCCATACTCTTCTGTACCATTCTTCGACCCGATCGGATTAGGGACTGCAATTCCACCGTCATTCCAGCAGGGTGTCCTCCGGCTCTTGATATGATTGGTTTACATGAAAACGAAAAGAAAAACAACTAAAGTAATAACCCTATCAATTACGTCGCTTAAATTAAAGCCATAAATACTCTTAACTAAATTAAATCTAATTTTACAATACATGTATTGGTCGGAAAGACCTCCTGCTAATTCTGATTTAAAAAATTACTTATCAAATATTACACTCAAATGAATTACCAGGAGGCGTATCTACGCCCAATACATTCACGCTGGTATTTCGTGTGCTGGTACTACACGGATACCTTGTGCCAACTCCTCGGGCGCCACCCGTATGCTTTCGCCATTTGGCATTCTCACAGAAACATGACTTCGCATATTTGGATTACCAATTTTGCGATTCTTATAAATTATATTAATTGCTAAAACTAAAGCAATAAAAATAACAGTTGATAAAACTATGCTTGAATAAAAAAAGTAATGATGATGATTCTTGTTTTTAATTTGAGCTATTTTTGTTTGTAAATTATCAAAATCCTCAGAATATTTATTTAATTGATCTGAAAAAGTATTTATATCCTTGAATTCCATTGCCTGTATTGGTTTGAGACTTTTAAAGTTTATTAAATCCGTCGAAATGTTTAAAGGCAGGTTCACGTTTTGAAAATCTATAAATAATTCAGAGTTGTTGTTAGTTTCAGTGTATTGTGGTAACAATGTAATCCCTTTGGTATGCAATTTGCATTTTTCTGAAATGAATATTTTCCCTGAGCCAATCACTTGAAAATGGTGATGTTTTTTCCCACAGGACACTACAGCATCTTGGTTGTTAGGAGTTACATAAATCCAGTTATGCAAACGACCCAGTGCAAAAAAGAAAGCACTCTCTAATAAAATAAATTTAATGTCACATGTCACACCCAGAGGGAATTTTTGAAAGGTTTCGGTTTTGGAAAATACTCATTTCACAAAATTTTGAATACTCCGAATAGCTAATCATGTTGTCAATATTGCAAATCACAGAATCTTTATCAATATTTTGGCATTTTTCATAAATTTCTTTCGAGAGCGGGACAAATTCATTATTTGAATTATTAGTCAAAAAGTAATGTATATGTGGCCTTATATAAAAATATAAACTATCGTGGTATTTTGACGGCATTGGGATGGTCCTTATCAAATCGTATTTAAATTTAAAAACTACTGGCAACTTAATTGAAATAAATAAAAAGTTTTTACTTTTATAAGAATTAATCTGCCAAATTTTCCTAATCGTCTTTAGACTACTTAAGCTCAGGTTAAAAGGAAATTGTTCATCACTTCTTAGTTTTACATCTTTTAAACTACTTAAGAGCTGCTCAGGAGGCAGTAGCGATGGATGAACAATTCCACTATCCAACAATAAACTGCCTTCAATCAGTTTATTAAGGGTTATATCGAAATCAAAGGTTTCAATAGACAATAGAGATAATGCCTCGGCGATTTTTGTTTCCAATTCCATTGGGAACAAAATTCCGCTTTCTAATTTATTTATATGTGAAGTTAAATTGTCTAATGTCGATTTTAAATTGTTTTGATTTTGTTTGAAATCTATAAATGTTGAATTTACTGATTGAAGAGATGACTTAACTAGACTGGTTTGTTCATACATTAAATTTAGTTCTTGTTTAGATGAATTTTCTAAATCTGATATGATATTTTCGAAAGTATTTCTGTCCGATTCTGACATTGTGCCAAAAAGTGTATTAAATACTTCAACAATCCCATCAAAATAGCCTCTTTTTACACGCTTTCCGTCATCATTAGGAAAGTTATTCAACATCACCTTTTTCATGTTCCTGACGATGTTGTTTACAAACGGAACGTCCCGACTGCACCCCGGAATCTCTATTGACGCCGCTGCATTTTCGCAGATTGACTTTGTTTGATTGATGAGTCCTTCTAGTCCTTCGAGCCTTGACTTCATCTCCCTAAAGTCCACGTGAGCTGTTACCGTCCATTCCCTTGATATAATATGGGCTTGCTGCCTTTTTTCGAAGACTATTCCTGTTGTGTGATTCATCGGTGTTGCCTGGAACTCCCTAGATATTCCTTCCACCCAGGATGACAGTAGGAACACGAGAAACAGCATACTATAACATGGTATTCGTCCGTATAAAAATTAGAATTGCAATCACAATTTAAAAAATGTAAGACTAAATTTAAATTAATAACAGTAACCTAATTATAATTCGTTTAGAGGGGTTCTACCTCTCCCAGAACGGGGTTGCCTTATTCTTTAGCCGAGGACAACACGGCTACAATATATCTTCAATTTTTACATTTTCCGGGCAAGGCGTCCAGGCGTCAAAATATGGAGCAATCCTACTTACATGCACAACGTCTGTTTTGGCGTTTTTTGCTTTGCCATATCGTACCAAGTAATTTACATCTCCCCGCTTTTCTTCGATTAAATAAGGGCCAAACCAACGTAAGAGCAATTTCTCACTTTTGCCTACTTTACGGATTGGGGTAAATACTTTCACTTGTTGTCCTGGCTCATACTCAACGTGCCGGTGTTTATGATCGAATCTAAGTTTGTCTTTCGCTTGTTTCTTTGAGATGTTTTCCACAGCGAGTGCTCGGGCTGCCATTACCCTTTGGAAGTGGTCTGTAAAGCAGTTATTTGTCGCCTGATTCAACAATTGCCCATCTGCTGGTAGTACGGCCTCCCTCCCATACACCAAGAAAAATGGAGTCATTTGTGTAGTATCTTGAACTGCAGTATTGTATGCAAATGTAAGATGGCTTAGATACTCACACCAGTCCTTTTGGTCGGTGCTAACGAACTTACTCAGCATCGCAGCTAAGGTATGATTGAAGCGCTCCGTTAAGCCATTACAGCTAGGATGGTATGCTGTGGTAAAATCTCGCCTAATCCCCATTCCGTTCAAGAGATGTTCGATTAATTCAGAACGAAAGGTTGTTTCTCGATCGCTTAAAATCGATCGGGGACAGCCATGCCTGTTAATCACACTGTCACGCCCCTGTCCCTCGAGGTCGTGATGGGCAAGCAAAGACAGCACTAACACGTGTACTAAATTAATATATTTTATTAATAACACATATTTACTTACATTTATATTTTAAACTCTTGTCAACAACTAACTATTTAATCCTTAAATTAATACTCCACACTCACTTCCTAATACTCACTACTTAACACTCTCCTTCCTATCCCCCAACTCCCTGTTTTCTCTTAATCTACATCGGCGATCCAATTCACCCCACCATACATTTCCAATCCACCAATAAGCATGTTACACATCCACATCACCTCGCTTAGCAACATGCTTATTGCAGATATTGGAAACCAAGCAAGGGTGAATCGAACCGCCCATCGCGCGTGCAGATTTGTAGCATCAGCGTCTGGTATATTTCCGCCGATTTACTGAATAATCGTATTGCGAAACATACCACACGTGACAATATATAGCCCTGGTATTGTTAATATACCCAATCTTTTAAATTGACTTTTACAGGTTTCATTGTATTTCAATCCCAATAATATTCGAACAGCACGTTTCTGCGTAATAAATAAATTATTCGCCATGGTACTATTTCCATAAAAAATAATACCATACCTCATAATTGACTCAATGTTGGATTTATAAACCATATAAAGTGCTTTAAAGTTCACCAATGGTTTAAGTACTCTCATAGCGAAACACAACGAGTTTAGTTTGGAATTTAATTCCACGCAATGACCTTTCCAATTTAGTTCACTGTCCATGATAATTCCGAGTACTCTACAGCTACAATCTAGCGAAAGATCAAGAGTTCCAAGATTTAATCGACTTAGTTTTATATTCGTACGTTCTGTATGAAACTGTATTGCATTAGTTTTATTTTCATTCAGAATTAATTTATTTTGTAACATCCAGTTTTTAGTAATGCCGACAATTTTAGCTGCTTTGCTCTGAAGATCGTTAATATTTTGGCTAATAACTAATAAATTTGTATCATCTGCATACATTTCAATAATTCCATCATTCTCGTGAACCAAATTGGGAAGGTATTGGTAATTAATATAACGAATTAATTATAATATGGAGTGTCGACTGAGAAAAATAATAAATTAAAATCTGGACAGATTTGTCAGCCATTACTACATCCTCTACCCTCCCTGAGGGACAGGAAAATTTCCTTTGGGATTTTATAGGAAAAAGTTCACTAGAAACGATTTTAGGAAAGGGAATCGTCTCCTTCATTTAAGTTAAATATGCATGGCGACACTTTCTTTCCAACACTGGAAGAACAGAAAAATTAAATTGTAGATGTTGTTTACTCAAAATTTGTCTAACAATATTTTTTATTTTTATTTTCAGGAAAATGCTTGGAAGCTAGCAAATCATCTCAAGAAACCTCGGCATCATGGCTGATGATGCTGGCACTAATTCTCCTAGTTCAGCTCCCTCAAAGATGATTCGAATTTCCGAAAACTTAGCGACGTTTTTAAAAAAATAATGAGAGACTGTAAAAAAATATATAAACAAAAAAATACACGCGGCATTTAAACAAAAAAAAAACAGAACGCGGAAAAATAGGTTGTGTAAAGTAATTAAGGGTTGACATTTTGTCCCAACACTCCGGTATTTTTTAAACACCCCCCACAAGAAATTCACCCTCCTGTAAAAAAAACTATCGCGTAAGTACTTTATATACATATATAAAAAAATGATATAATATATTAAAAACTGTGATTAATCCAATTTTTAAAAATCGGAAAAATAGCCCATTTTTTAAAAAAACAAATCACTTGAATAACCACTTTTCATTCTTAACTTCTATCTTATTCTATAAACAAAAAATACCTTAACCTCCCAAACACACACTCATATGAATATTAATTAATTAAACAAATGAATGTTTGAACATGGTTTATTTCACGTTTTCACTTCTTCGAGTTAATTTCCAACATATCAAAAATAAAAATGTGCGAGCGGGAAAAAATAAGAAAGGAAAATAGAAGAGGAGAATAAATAATAAATAAACCATGTTTTTTTTTAAATAAAATATAAATTAGAGGACAAAAATAGCTGAACTGTGATTGATTGGTTGGTTTTTAATTGAGGTTAATAAAAAAAATAGGCACTCGATGCCCGCAATAAATATACGTATTTTTACACAGCTTCTTAAAAAAAGTATATGATAAGGTGATATTTTTAGTAATCCAAAGCAATATACTTAAACAAAAAAATAAATAAATTAAAAAAGGTATAATTGTAATTATGAAAAATATCTTATGATTCATATTTTAAAAAAGCTCTATATAAAATGGAATAAGAAAAAAACTGTTTTAATCAATTATAGAAATAAAAAAGTTTTTGAAAAAAGTATAGTTAACTCGTTTTCTCTAAAAGATTAATATTTAGGAAAACAGGACAGAAAACCTTGTTTCAATTGTTCATACTTTAGAGAAAAAAATATATACTTTTTATTCTTTGCAAAAAAAAATAAGTTTTACTTCATTATTTGATGGATAAAATAATTAATAAATATTATACATCAAGTGAATTAAACACGATTTTATTCACGAAAAGATTTTTGATTTCACGAGCGCCTCGGCGCGAGTGAAATCATTTCTTTGAGTGAATAAAGGTGTTTAATTCACGTGGCGTATATATGTTTTTATTCAATTTTGACGAAATTGCAAAGAAAATGTACTTTACATTTATTTTTAAATTAATGTTGAAAAACTATGTAGACTGTGAAATCCATTTTCATGTCGACGTATTATTTCTAATTTTCGAAATTTGTAAAACTTCTATATCGTGTCACAAAAATGTCTGAACTTACTGGAGTATTTCAAGATAAACCAGATAATGAAGTATTTGTACCGTCTGAAGTTCTGGAGGAGGCTTTGGAAGCAGTAAAAAAAGTGATACCTGCAAAATCAAAAATTTCGTATGAAAATAAATACGCAAAATTTTGTAAATGAAGGGATCAAAAGCAAGCAAAAGGAGTAGATGAAAGTATAATTTTGGCATATATTTCGGAAAAATCCAAAAAATCTAAATCTTCATCAGTGTGGTCTTACTACTCCCAATTGAAAAAAATGTTATCTGTAAAAGAAAATGTAGACATAAGCAGATTTCATCAAGTCTCTGCTTTTCTCAAGCAACAATCAGTAGGGCACAGACCAAAGAAATCTAAGGTGTTCACATTAGAGGAAATGGAACGATTTTTGGATGCTGCCTCTGATGATGAACATTTATTAATAAAGGTTGTATTAATTGTTGGACTTTTTGGAGGATGCAGAATTGGCGAATTGGTTGCTATGTCAGTTGATGACATAGAAGACAGGGGTAACGTAATTGTAGTAAAAATACCGGATACCAAAACTCATAAGCCTAGAACATTCACCATTATCAATGGATGTAACTCTGTTCCAGCTATTGACGTTTTTAAAAAATACAGAATGTTACGTCCTAAACAAGTTTCCCATAAACGATTTTTCATTAACTTTAAGAACAAAAAATGCACTGTACAGCCAGTTGGAATTAATACACTATCAAAATTTCCTAAAAAAATCTCAGAGTTCCTAGGTCTTAATAATCCACAAGAATATACGGGTCATAGTTTCAGGCGTTCGAGTGCTACTCTTAGTTGTTGTAATTGTTTTTATAACAAATTTTTTAACTCACTAGTGACCTAAAAAAATGTTAGTTCACTAGTGAATAAAACCTTGTTTATTACGGTTGTTATGGAGTTAATAATGTCGATTTAAATTAACAAAATTGAATAAAAATAATAACTCAAAAAGTATATACGAAACAGTGCATTCACTTTTTATATTTTTCTGGCTTTCTGTCTTTAAATAGTCAATGCTTGATTCTTTATTAAAAAAGTACATTTTCTATTTAGATGAAGTGCTCGTATATTTAATAGGTAGTAGGTTAATTAATTTACGACTTAACAAAGAATGTAGTTTTTTATTTAAATAGATAGAGTCTTCAAAATATCTACTAACTGTCATTATTAATACAGTAGAGGGAATTTTGCTTTTAAGTATACACATCCCGATGTATACGCTGTAAATTTTGACTCCTTTGTTGTTTTTCAAAAGCGTTAAATTTGAAGCTGCTAACGAGTGTTTCCACTCCTTCATTATGCATGAAGTAATATTTCGAGTTTAAAAAATCATGATTATTTTGATTAGTCCAAATTTTTAGGATTTTCTATACTCTAAATTTTGCTTCATGGGCCACGCGTATTAAACACTGAAACTTTGTGAAGGTCAAAATATACTGCTTTAGTACAATTCCTTAGAAGTATATTTAAAACTTTACTTAAAATGAGTGTTTTATACGCGTGGCGCATGAAGTAAAATTTCGAGTTGAGAAAAGCCCGAATTTGGATTTGAACGCGCAGCGTCCAAATCCAAATTCTTGGGGCTTTTCTCAACTCGAAATTTTACTTCATGCTTAGTCTAGGAGTGGAACACACTCGTTAGAGAATAATTAATAACTTTTTCAAAGATGTTCATTCATTTAGAAAATCTTGACGGTTTTCGCGATTTTCGTCAATTTTTAAATATTTCCAGTTTTCTTGAATTTTCATCACTATCATTAATTTATAAAAAAAAATACTTTTTCATGAATTTCCAAGGTTTTAGTTAATATTCAAATTCATGAATTTCCATGATAAATAGTTAAATAAAGGAAGGTTTTCAAGATTTTCGTCAATTTGGAAATGTTTCCAGTTTTCGTGAATTTTTATCACTATTGTTAATTTATAAAAAAAAAATACTTTTTCATGAATATCCAAGGTTTTCGTTAATATTCAAATTCTTGAATTTCCATGTTAAATAGTTGAATAAAGGAGTCGAAACATCCGTTATACATTTAAAATTGAACGCTTTTCAAAAACAATGAAGTCCTAACATTTTGAAGAAAAATTCTCTGTATATTTTACTTTGTCTATACAGACAAAGTTTATGTTTATTTCTGGCTGAAGAAAAATATAAAATCTGTTTTCAACCTAGATTAAAGTTTATTTCATTACTGGAGGATCTAAATAATAGACTCAATTTATAATTTTAAGGCAGTGATATTTTGTATCCGTAAAGAATAAAAAAATCAACGTTTGAATAAAACAATTCAATTTATAAATTATAGGACAGTAACATATTTCATCAGTAAAATATCTAAATAAATAAGACAGCAACTCTTGAATAAGAGACAATTTATGAATCATAAGAAAGTAATTTTTCTTGACTACAATTATATTCCGTTGTTGCACGTTATTTTATTAATGCTTATTTTTATTTTTTCCGTTCACAAGCAATAAGAATATATTTGTAGTTTGATAGTGTTTTGTATAAATAAAAAAGTTGTACATAATTTAAACGCGCCCCGGATGGAGCCCTTTGTCGAGGGTTGTGTAAATTAAAGTACAAAGAAGGATTTTTTTCAAAAAAAAAAACAGTATGAAGGAATTCATTCAGGGTGCAAAAAAAACAAACAATGTTGAAACGCAAACAAACAAAAAAAAACTCTAACTTATATTGTGCGAATTGCAATCATTGTCATTGTAAATTCTGTAATTTATTGACGACGTAGAGGACAAATGAAATAAATTTAAAAAAAATGAATAAAAATATTGTAGATGAGGTGAAACCAATAGGGAGTAATTTTACTATTAGTTGAGGCGATCGGGATAAATTTTAAATATTAGTCACGGTTTCTTTTTCTTTTTTAAATATGTAGGGTTAGACTGTTTTTGAGGAGAAAGGCAGATTCTGTAATATAAAAAAAAACATAGGATGGAAGAGTTTGGTGCCTTGGATGTTTTGTTTAAACAAATAACACAAAAATGAAAAAATGAATAAAATGTTGAATTATATTATGATGATGATGACGACGAAGACGTGGTGGAAATTAATAAAAACAAAATAAAAAAAATCGCAATTGTTGTAATAAATATCTGTACATTTAAACGAAGAATAAAAATATAAATAAAACAAACTGTTTTTTTTTTATAAATCCATTTATTTTCTCAGGTATTTAACGTGTTAATATAAATACTGAATGTTTTAATTTTTTTTTAGAAATTATATTTAGGTACCTTGTACCAGAGCTGGGACGAATCCTCGTAAAAAGGATTCGAATCACGAATCCGAATCACCTAATATGATTCGAATCACGAATCCTCGAATAAAGGATTCGTAAGAGATAAATATGATTCGAATCAAAGATTCGAATCCTGTTTTTTCGAATCACGAATAGAAATCGTTTATGAATAAATTTAATTTTATTATTTTTTACACCCATTAACATATAAATATCGTTATCAGTTGTTTTAACAAAAATATTCAAAACCTAATTATTTATTATTAACACTGAACATCGTTGATAACAGACTAAATACCTATGTTACTCTGATTAAAGATGTATTTGTGTGCTTTTGAACTACACTTCAAATCAGTGGCTTATACGCGTGGCGCATGAAGTAAAATTTCGAGTTTAGAAAAGCCCCGTGAAAATTTGTCTCGGGTCGCTGCGCGACCCTCGACAAATTTTCTATGCGGGGCTTTTCTAAACTCGAAATTTTACTTCATGCTTAGTCTGGGAGTGGAAGACACTCGTTACTTTAAAATATGTCACAACTGGTAAAGTATGTATCGTCGGATGCCCGTCTTCAGAGGTGATATGTACGCGAATTATGGCTCCTAGGAGTTGCCAAACAAGTGAGTTACTCAATTGTTTCCAAAGCACTCTTTGAAAAACTAAAAGATTAACATTTTACATATAAAACGTACACTTCTGTGCAATAATATGAAGCACACAAAATATGTTATAGTTTAAAACGGACGTGATGAGTTTCCTAGTTACAAAACTACGTAAATATGTAATGTCAAAATGCTGCGTCATTTAAACAACAATTCAAAAATTTGAATTCTAAGTAAAATAGAAAATGGTTTTTCAATTTCGTCTTTCTTGTATTTATTACAAGTTTTTTTTTTGGAAGGTCAGTGTTTTGGTTTTTTAATGAAGGTGTTATTTTCAATTTATGGTGTTTTATTATTTATTGAAACTGCTACTAGGCAATTAACACAGACCCGAATTATACAATTATAATATTGTGAAAAATAGTTATGAGACTTTAATATAACCGACTCTTAATCTCTTCAAATAACCGAGATTCCCATACATTCTGTTGAAATACGGACACCCTGTATAATAATAATAATCATAATATAAAATTTATTGTATTGTTATTACCTAAATATTATAATTAAATAAATATTTTACATTGTTTACCGAATATTTACGAATATATTAAAAAATAAATACTTATTTCAGTAATTTAATTTTACTAATACCATCAAATGTCTAAAAGTCTTGTGTTAAAAATTAGCAGAAATCATTAGATGTTTTTTTATTAAACGAATTTCAATTATGTTAACAACGAAAAACTCAAATATAATCAAGATCTTTTTGAGACTAAAGAATTTTAAAAAAGATTTGGTTCCTACTTTTCTTTTTTGGCATATATTTGCTCATTTAAACTTTTTTATAAATATTTTTAAGCAATACCTTTTCAAAATTTTATAAACTTAATGCTTACTTTTACCTTAATGTATCACATTATAGTTTTCAAAAACATGTTTCAAACAAGATAATAAAAAACTTCTATAAACTATTGTGGAAAAGCGGCAGAATTCAAAAATTATAGTTCTATTTTTAGTCAGAACTTTATTTTAATTAGCCAATATTTCGCTATACATTTGTTAGCTTCTTCAGGGAAAAGTTTAAACTAAAATAAATAAATACAATGATATTTTATAGAGAGATACACAAAGTTAAGAAGAGAAAAGAGATAATAAAAAATACACAACTTTTCACCTTAACTATTTTGTTTATGATCACTATACGAAAAAGTTATCTTCCCTAGGCTTTTTTTTATTTGATAATCACTCACAAATTGCTGCTTTATTAATAACTTAATCAAAACAAAATCAAACAAAAGATAATAAAAACACACAACACAAACTTTTGTTTAATCACTTTTCACCTCAGTTCTTTTGTTTATAAATTAGAAACTAAAAAATCTAGTGGAGATCAGCAACTCACCGACTATGGCTTTTGATGTCTAAATCAAAAAATGTTTCAAACAATAGTTGTAGGTAACGAAAAAATAATCCACTTTTACCTAAACACGTTTCACCTCAGCTCTTTTGTTTTTGAATTAGAAACTAAAAAATCTAGTGGAGATAAACAACTCACCGACTATGGCTTTCGATGTCTAAATCAAAAAATGTTTTAAAACAAAAGTTGTAGCCAACGAAAAAATAAACCTCTTTTACCTATACACCTCAGATCTTTTGTTTTTGAATTAGAAACTAAAAAACCTAGTGGAGATCAACAATTCACCGAGCTTTCGACGTCTAAATCAAAAAATGTTTCAAACAAAAGTTGTAGCCAATGAAGAAAAAAACACTTTTATCTAAACACTTTTCACCTCAGCTCTTTTGTTTTTGTTCAATAAACCGAGAAAGATTTTTGTTGTAACGTGAGTTAACAACGTTTTCACTTTTACTTTTAATGAGTAATTTAGGAAAAGGTAAATTTTAATTAATGATGCACACAGATTCAGGTTTAACTTAAGACTGCCTTTATTCGTCTATATACAAAATGTCTGCACGGATGTGCATAAAATAAAACGATTTTGAGCACAACATAATTATTTGGCGCCAATTATTATACATTCAAATATCTCTACACCCTTACCCTTAAAATTAAACATAATTAAAAAATTTACAAAATAGAAAATAAACATGCAATTTTATTGTTAGGAATTATTTACATTTGGATCTTAGAAAATAAGGTGGTTCATGTGGTTCTGGAATGCTTTCAGTTTTGACATCAACCAACTTATTTTCGACATTTCCAGTGTCAACCAAAATTGTCTCTTTTACTACTTCATTGTTCTGTTGGTGAGCACTTTCCTTCGCTCGTATTTGATTTAAGTGTCTTCTCACTCTTTTGTAGGGATGGCAAAAAATATAAATATATCGATATAATCATCATATGATATATCGAAAGCTATATATCGATACATGCGATATATCTAAACAAAAATATCGATATCATGAAAAATATCGATATATTTTTTTATTATATTCAAATCAATCGAATCTAAAGTTTTTGAAACGTAAAGTAGGTACTGAGGAAATATTGAAAGGTAATACATTAAAAAAAAATAAGTGTATTTTTTGATTAAGTAAGTACAAGTTAAAAGTGTTCTACAAAATTGCATGTTTTTACAAAAAAAAATTAAAATGTATTTTTTATTACAATTTAGTCAAGTTTACAATTAAATGTCTTACAGGAACAAGACTGTTTGCCTGCATTTGTGATTTTGTGCATTAGGTGAATACATCAGTTCCACAAATGCAAGTTATCAGGCAAAGAGCTCAAAAATAATAATTTGGAAAGCCTACTTCCCGTGAGACGGTTACGACTTTTAGTAGCTGTTGCTCCGGCTTTTGAAAATAGCCTCTCGCTGGGGACCGACGTTGCTACAACACAAAAATATTTTGCCGCCACTTTAAATAAGTTGGGATATACCAATTTCATTTCGCTCCAGGTGTCCAAGGGATCGTCTTTCAAGTTTCTAACTGGCAAACTTAAATATTGATTGAGTTCACTATCTTTATGTAATTTCCCTTGCCCACTTTTTTTAGTGTGCGCTAATTTTTTATGGTGCGCCCATATATCAAATTCCGGTTCTTCAGTATCCGAATCAGAAGATTCTGATGATGAAGAAGTGCTTTGGAAAGTCGCGATCTCACTTTTGATGTGTCGCATCACTGTGCCCAGGACTTGAGGATCCCTGAAGTTTATTTGTTTAAATCGAGAATCCAATATTGTGGAAACAGCTGGTATATAAGATTTCTCAATAGCACCAAACCTCTTTTCGATTTCTTTTAATAATGATGTTTTCAAGTGTTTACCTACTTCATACTGGGGCGAATAATTGTTGTACTGGTTTATCAGACAACCAATCATTGGTATTACTTTACTTATTGTGGGGTAATTTTCGCCACTTATCTCTACTGTCATCCTTTCTAGTGGCTTCAAAAGTTTGCATATTTCTCGTAAATGCTCAACTTCGGCTGCAGTAATCATATTTGGAGCATTAACATCGGAAAACAAAATATTGCTGACCATAGATGACATTAGTAGAAATCTCTCTATCATGTAATATGTGGAGTTCCAGCGAGTTTTGACATCCAAAATCATTTTTTTAATGTTTCCTTCTATCGTTCCTGCATCGATTTGTATTTTTCTTAATTGATCACTAGCCTTAACGCTTCTTTTGAACCATACTACTATTGATCGTATCTTGTCAATAATAATACTCAAACCTTCTGTGTTTGTAATTGAATTTTCACACACCAAATTGAGGGTATGTGCGAAGCATGGGATGTGTCGGTTTTTCCCAAATTTGTCATGCATAGCTTTGACCATATTGGCTGCATTGTCCGTCACTACAGCAACAACATCATTAGGATCAATTCCCCAATTTTGAAGAGCTTTGCCTAATTCTAAAGCAATATAGTCTGCCGTGTGAGACTCTGATAATTCAACAATACCTATTGTCGCTGATGTTAACTTCATGTCATGTACAAAGTGGACAGTGATGCCCATAAAACTTTTGGTCTGCATATCGGCAGTCCATATATCCGTCGTAATTGTGAAATACTTCGATTTTTTCAATATATTTTTAAATGCTGTTGAAATCACTTCGAACTTTCTATCAACATTATTTTTGATGGTGTTTCTGGTTGGTACTTTGTATAAAGGTGCCACTTGTTTCATCAAAGACAGAAAACCTTTACCCTCTACAATATTGAATGGCAAATTATCCTGAACAATAAATTTTATTAATGCTTCCGTTAGTTTCACATTTTTAGAGCCACCATCTAAAAATAAAAACAAATGATGCATTCATGCAAGTACTATAAACTTTTGCTTTACCTTTGAAAGATGAAATTGTTTTGAAGGTAGACACAATTGTAGCTTGCTTGTATAATGAGCTTGATTTTTCTGTACTTGTGCTTGGTTCAACATCATATTCAGAAACCGTCATTGTTGAAGTTGATGAATGAACATCATCATCAAATTCTTGTGAAGCAATCAGATTTTTCTAGAAATAATATTAACTAATAAATTCATTAACAATTGCGGTTCTATTAGTCATACCTCATCTTGATGTAGTGAACTACTAGTCCCAGCCGTTTCTACATCCATTCGACTTTCGGGTTGGGATGGACGTTTTTTCTTCTTTGGTTCATCAGTCTCCTTTTTCTCCTCAGTTAAATGTTGTAAGATGGAGGAGTGTTTTTGTTTTAAATGTGTTTTCAAATTTGTTGTATTGCCCGAAGTCTTCAGCACCTTGGCACACAAATTGCATTTAGCAGTATTGGGAGTAACTTTTTGAAAATGTTTCCAAATGTTACTTCTCGGAGGAGCCATATTTTCAGGACCAACAATCAGTCACTTTAAATTTATGTAATAAATCAAGATTATTTTATTTTCAACTTCACTAAACTTTTGAACAATCACACTATTATTTATTCACAGCAAACACTTTCAAAGCTCTTTGCAGACTGCAGAAAATTTTTTTGTTGAGGTGTATTTATAAACTTCGAACGGGTATTCCCCGACAAAAATTTTCGGGGAAGAACTGGATTCCGTTCAAGTAATTCAAAGGAATCCCAATTATAGCCGATAATTCGGGTACCTATTGTATCAAATACAGGTACCTAATAAGTTATTTGCGCTTCTCGACGCTAGATGGTGCTGAGAAATTTAACGAGTGATAAAACAAACTAGATTGAAGTTTCGCCAAATTGTGGTGCGTGCAATTTGCAATTAATTAGTTTTTTGATATAGGTATTTACACAAAAATATCGATATATTTTGCGATATATCGAAACTATTACATCGATATTTATATATCGATATATTTGAAAAAATATCGATATATTTAATATATCGATGTATCGTTGCCATCCCTACTCTTTTGTCGTCACCAACGTTCACGTCATACGTCACTTTACCGAACTTTTTTACTATTTCTCCTTCCCGCCATAATGGCTGAGCGGGTTTTTCAAAATCACGCACTAACACTTGTTGACCGTTTTCAAAAAAAGCTTCATTCTTATTTTCGGGTATTTTGTTTTGCCTATTTAATTTAATAATTGATTTTGTATTGGGTATCAGTAAATTATATCTGGTTTTTAATTCACGTCCAAACATTAATTTTGCTGGGCTTTCGTTAGTGATATTATGTTTTGCAATTCTGTAATCGAACAGAAATCTTAATAAAGCGGTATCCAAATTTTCATTCATGAAATTGCCTTTTTTAATGCTAATTTAATTGTTTTTACATTAATTTCAGCAGCTCCGTTACTGGCTGGATGGTATGGTGGTGAAAATGTATGCACTATACCATTCTTTTCTGAAAAATATTCAAAATCACTGGATGTAAACGGAGGCCCGTTGTCTGAAACTAATGTATCTACAAGTCCAAAACGTGCAAATAATGATCTTAAACATAATATAACGGATTCTGCTGTAGTATTTTGTAATTTAAAAACTTCTATCCATTTAGAGTAGGCATCGGTAACAATTAAATATTTGTTACCATATAATGGCCCTAAAAAATCAATGTGAATACGTGACCACGGTTTTTCAGGAACCGGCCACGATGAAAAACATTTTACAGGGTTAGGTCTGAAAGTATTACATGTATTGCAGTTTGAACATAAATTATCTATTTGCTCGTCCATACTTGGCCACCAGAAATACGATCTCGCAATCGGTTTCATCTTATTTCTGCCCAGGTGTGAGCGATGTAAATCATTTAGAATTAAATTACCTAATTTGCTAGGAATAATAATTCTGTATCCCCACAATAGACAACCATGTTCTATATGAAGCTGATCTTTTCTAATATAAAAAGGTTTATCCTTATCGCAATTTAGTTCATTCGGCCAACCATGTAAACACAATCCCAATATTTTATTTAATGTGATATCTTTTTTTGTTTCTAACGCTACAGTTTTGTGATTAAAGTTAATCGCTTCATTTAAATATAATAAATTTCCTATATCATCATTTTCATTTTCAGAAACATTTAAATTATTTACAGGTAACCTTGACAATGCGTCTGCGCAATTGTTACTAGAGCTAACATATTTAATTTCGTACTGATATGCTGCTAAAATGACTGACCATCTCTGTAAACGACTAGCTGCTATAATGGGAATTCCCTTCTTGTTTCCAAAAATAGCCAACAGTGGCTTATGATCCGTTAATAAAGTAAAAAATCGCCCATACAAATATTGGTGAAATTTTCTAATTCCAAAAATGAGAAAGTGCTTCTTTATCTATCTGTGAATAATTAACTTCACTTTTAGTTAAAGTACGCGAAGCATAGGCAATGACTTTACTAGTTCCATCAGGATAAGAATGTGCTAAAACTGCACCCAAACCATATGAGCTTGCATCACATGACAACGTCAACGGTAATTCAGAATTGTAATGCGTTAAAAAATTTGATGGAGTCATGTCTGTTTTTATTTTATTAAAAGAATTTTGACAATCCCTGCTCCAATGCCATTTGACATTCCTTTTTAGTAACTGATGCAAAGGATATAATTTAGAACTCAAATTTGATATAAATTTTGCATAATAATTTACAATGCCAAGAAATGACTTTAATTCAGTTATATTTGTTGGACTTCTCGCTTTAATTATTGCCTCAATTTTATCTTTAGATTTATGTAAACCATTAGCATCTATTTCATAACCTAAATAAGATATCTTTCTTTGAAAAAAATTGCATTTATCAAACCTAGCTACAAGTCCATATTGCTTTAATTTATTTAATACTAACTTTAATCTGTTCATGTGCTCCGCTGTATCTCTGCCAGTAATCAGTATATCATCAAGAAATACTGAGACACCCTGTATATCAGAGAATATCTGATCAATGATCTTTTGAAAGATTCCTGGCGCGGATGCAACCCAGTATGGTAATCTGTTGTACATGAATAAACCTTTATGTGTATTTATTGTCACTAATTTCTTTGATTCTTCATTTAATTCAATTTGAGCATATGCTTGACGTAAATCTATTGTACTGAATAGAATTCCACCACTTAAATTAGCAAAAATGTTTTCTATTCTCGGCAAAGGATATTTATTTATGTGAAGTTGTGGATTTACTGTAACTCGAAAATCGCCACAAATTCTAATATTGCCATCCCTTTTAATAATAGGCACTATAGGTGTTGCCCATTCACTATAATCTGTAGGTGAAATTATTCCTCCCTTTAGTAATTTATTAATTTCATTTTTAACTTTTTCTTTCATAGCAAAAGGTAGAGGTCTGGCTCTGTAGAATACTGGTTTACTATTTTCTTTTAAAAACAAATCTACCTTCCCACTGTTAAATGTCCCTAATTTTTCACTAAATACTTCAAAGTAGTCTCTCTTTAAATTATTTATTTCATTTTTTATTGAATTGTCAACTAAATTTAAAATACTTAAATCATGACTTATTGATATTTTCAAAATTGTAATCCATTCACGGCCTAATAGTGGAGGTCCGCCATTAGGTATAATAAATAATTTTAAATTATAAAAAGTTTTATTATTATACTCAATATTTACTTTAATATGCCCTAATGCTGAAATTTGATTACCATTATATGATTTAAAATTACTATAATCTTTTACCATTACTTTATGTTTAAAATGCTCTCTGTACGTTTTTTCTGCAATTGCTGAAATACCTGAACCTATGTCAATTTCCATGTTTAAGCAGGTACCGTCTATATTAATTTCTGTTTGAATCGGCCCAGAATTATTTTGAATAACAAATAAATTTTAGTTTGAGTCTGAGTCACTAGTATTTACATTTTTATCAATAAAATGATTTGATTTACTGAAACCCTTTACAAATTTGCAAATCGATTTAATGTGTCCTTTTTGTCCACAATTATGACAAAGAGCCTTTTTAAAATAACAATCAGCATCATTGTGATTGGTTATGCCGCAATGGCAACACTTCGAATTTACCTGCGTATTACGCTGAGAACGGTTGTGAGGCTGCTGTGTTGTGACGTAGTTCCTGCTGCTTGGTCCTGCTGCACTCGCGGCGGCTGCATTGTACCTGCTGTTCCACGTATTGTGTCCATTGCTGCCTTTCCTCCTTGCAGCAGATTTCGTTGTCGTCTTCATCCCGCTTGCCAACGATCGACGCTCCCAATGATGCACAGGCGTCACTTTTTCCATCACATGCGAATCACTTTCTGTTCGCTCCATGTTGATTGCGATATTTACAGCGTTTTGATACGTTAAAGTTTTCTCCGAAAAAAGACTGATTTTAATGGATTCACTTCGAATTCCATACACCAATTGGTCTCGGAGATTTTCTTCCAATGCACTTTTAAACTCACACGTTTTTGCTAAACTCTTCAATGCCGTGATATAATCCGAAATTGTTTCCGATTCTCCCTGCTTCCTTACGCGAAACTTGTACCTTTCGGCGATTGCTGACGGAGCTGGTTCCAAATGCTCTTTCACTGTTTTCACTAATGTGCTGTACGTACACTTTTCCGGTTTTTCCGGATCACACAAATTTTCCATCAGTTCATAAGTTTTGTCTCCTACGACTGTAAGTAACACGGCCACTTTATTATCATCTGCCACACTATTCACCTTAAAAAATTGTTCGAGGCGTGCGATGTATGTTGACCAGTTTTTTACACCAATTTCGAATTCGCAGATTCTTCCGATCGACATTTTTATTACTTTAATTAGGTTTACGTTTATCCTCGTCACCAATATGTTGTAACATGAGTTAACAACGTTTTCACTTTTACTTTTAATGAGTAATTTAGGAAAAAGGTAAATTTTAATTAATGATGCACACAGATTCAGGTTTAACTTAAGACTGCCTTTATTCGTCTATATACAAAATGTCTGCACGGATGTGCATAAAATAAAACGATTTTGCGCACAACATAACAATTTTATTGAAAATAAATACACAACTTTATGATAATTCGAAAATTTACGAACGAGAGTCTTCCACTCCCAGACTAAGCATGAAGTAAAATTTCGAGTTTAGAAAAGCCCCGCGTGGAAAATTTGTCGAGGGTCGCGCAGCGACCCGTGACAAATTTTCACGGGGCTTTTCTAAACTCTAAATTTTACTTAATGCGCCACGCGTACAAAACAGTGATTTAACGAGAAATTTAAAAACATACGAAACAAATTTTGTATGTTAATCCTCACGATTAATTCGAATTATTTTTGACGGTTCGAATCCTTTTGTAAGTATTCGAATCCTTTTGTAAGTATTCGAATCCTCTTATAAATATTCGAATCCTTTTATGTGGATTCGAATCCTTTTATGAGGATTCGAATCACCTGCCTTTGGATTCGAATACGAATCCTCTTAAAAAAATGTAACGAATCAGGATCACGAATCCAGTTTAACTAAAGTATTCGAATGCCTCTTTTGAATCCTCTAAAAGGCTTCGAATCCTGAATGATTCGAATCCTGCCCAGCTCTGCCTTGTACACAGTATTGAAATCCTAAATATCGCTAACTTAGCGTTAACACTAGCATCTAACCTTAGTTACTTCATTTGTACCAATAATTGTAGCTGATTAATCACTGCTATCTGCTAAACCTAGGAGGTAACTACCATCTAACCTAACCTAAACCACTACTGTCTAATCTAACCCAAACTACTATCTAACCTAACATAAACAATTACTGTCTAAGCCAATGGCCTGTGGGGGCCCTACAGGAGGTCACTTTGCGTTTTAAGGAAGGGAATTAACAATTAAAATAAACCAAATGCATGAAAATCGACGTAATGTCATATAAAAAACAATAAATGATCATTATTAACATTAGGAGGTCAATAAATCTGTAAATATTTGTTTAATATTAACCCTGTAAATGGGTAGTAAAATTTCGAGTTTAGAAAAGCCTGATAATTTGGTTTTGTCGCTCAGCGGAACGGAGCGGTTAATTATTACTTTTAACTTATTTTAGACTAAGCATTATGTATTTATTTTAAATGGATATCCGTAAATAAACAATAAATAAATAAATAAACCAAATTTTTAGGCTCTTCTAATTTCGAAATTTGACTTCTGCGTCACGCGTATAAAACACTGAAATATTTTTAAGTTAGAAATAAACTCAGATATATATTTTTTAAATAAATAATAATACTAAAATATTTAAATAACAAAATATTTACATTTTTCTACACATTCTCAAGTCAGGTCAAATTACACAATGTATCAAATTAACTTAATTAATAATTTAACAATCGCACTTAGTTAGTTAACATAATTTCGGATTATTCTATTGATTAACTTTTCATAAAATCTGTAAATGTTTATTAAATTACTAAAATAAAATCTACTTTAGCTTAACATTACAGATATTAGAATATCAGATGTTTAAATATTCTTTGCATGCCAGATATTTAAATATTCTTTGCTGAATCTAAAAAAGCATTCATTTTTAATCAGGATCAATGATTTTCAATTATCAACAGACTTTTCAAAATGTTGTTAAATAAGATTTTAAATATTTCATTGTATAATTCAATATCCGGAGGTGTATTTGCACGAGAAGTAGTTGTTTCGATGGATATTTATCGTCTTAAGTTGTCTTATTAATTAAGACATTGTTTGCATTTTCACGAATAACATTTTCGTAATTGTATATATTATGTTTAAAGTGTGCAAACTATAAGAAGCGTACGTTTATGTTTTCGAATTCAAATAGTTTTGAATTTGAATTTATCTTGTTTGCACACACAATTTTTTATTTTAATATAACCTATATTTGGCATTATTTTACATATTCCATATAATTTATCGCCTCTATGCATATTTACAATTGTGTATTGTTTTTTTCCCCCTGTCTAATTTGTAGCTTTACAGCTTCCAGCTTACATGCCACCTCTACCTCTACCATTTGCCCCAGCCCTATCTGCTCCTCGAACATTTCCAAAGACCATTCTGCTCTTTCATACAATTTACACCTTTCTTTCATCCACTTTATTCCATCACCTTACTGTTTCCACTCCCATTAACACACCGCCCATGCTTCTCTGACCAATCTTCCATTGTCTAACTCCGCAATCTTTCTTTCAAACTCCACAACCCTTTTTGCCGCCTCCCACTCCACAGACATTCTACTACATTCCTGCAGTACTAGATAGTTTAGCGTTGTCTTTTCCAATCCTAGTATTCTTTTTAAGTACTGCAGTTGTATTCTTTCTACTCTTTTATACCCTCTCACTCTCCCCGCCGCGTATAACAAAATGGACCTTATGCCTGCATCCCACCACACCATCTGCGTTCTTGCATTATTCCCTAGCATACCTTCCTATGTATTCCTCAATCGCTCTATTGCCTATCTACAAACGAATTCGGTATGCCTTGTCTTGCCCCTGACTCAGCAAATGCGAATCCTAGATACTTAAATTCTTTCGACCTCTTAGCCCTTCCACACCAACACTTCTTCTTTCATTCTACCGCCGGCATTTTTAAATAAGATCTATTTTGTCTTGCTCACATTTACTACTAGCTTTCTCCTATCAAAATATCTTTCAAGTCTGTCTTTCATTTCTCTCAGTTCCCTAAACGTTTTCGCTATCACCACCACGTCGTCTGCGTACGGGAGACTCCAAATCTTCATTTCTCCAATGACTACGCCCTCTGCTTGACCTAGCTTGAAAACCTACTCCATTTCGGATATATATATATATATATATATATATATACTTATATATATATATATATATATACTTATATATATATATATATATATATATATATATATATATATATATATATATATATATATATATATATATATATATATATATATATATATATTTAGGTTTTCGCGAGCAAAATATAACTGCTGCGTGTTATTGGTCCACTCGATGTAGAAGGTGCTAAAATTTCTTGATTTGTGTCCGATGTATCTGCATTGTTGAAATTACTTGAATTTGTCTGAATATTCCGAAAATTGTTAAATATTGGAGGCAAGTCATTTTTTTGTTGTTTTATTAGATGCATCAAAGGTTTACATGTGGTTTGTAATCTTGTGCCATCATCTCGTTTATTGAGGCATAAAGGATGTTTTTCTATTTCTATGGCTTCCCGTACGATTCTTTCTTCAAATTTTGCGATAGAACTAATTACCGAAGTATTTTCAAAATCTATGTTATAGTCTGTATCAAATTTATGTTGGAATAATGAGGAATTTTGGTCGTGATTTTTTATGGCTAGTTTATGTTCTTCTCGTCTGACGCTAATTCTTCTGTTGGTTTGGCCGATATATGATTTATGGCAGTCTTTACAGGGAATTTTGTATATTCCTTGTTTTTCAAGTAGAATTTTGTCTTTACATCGAGTGGACCAATAACACGCAGCAGATCTAGACTACAAGTCCCTAGTTTACAATACAAATGTACTGACAGTGAACGTGACATCTATCACTCACATCTATCATATAAAAAAGCTCCTGAGGATGGCAGAAGTGATGCTGCCGAAACGTAGAGCGCAAATAAATCAATTAACGCGAGAAAGCAGCCCAAAAACCTCCAGCCAGTTATATTTTGCTCGCGAAAACCTAAAAATAAATATTACAAACCTTCATGGGGAAGAAGTTCTACACCAACTGAAAAGATACGAAAAACTAAGGACAAGACGTGGACGACTACTGTGTTATCGGATTCATTGCATTTCGATTTACCATGATTTTTGAGATTCTGAAAATGGAATCAGGGTAAAGGTGTATGGGAGGCACGAATCTAAGGTTTGTTGGTCAAGGCGACTTACCGTTTGGTCGCAAATCGAATTTTAAGTTCCACTTTCGAGGTTATATATGGTCGTATTTTCGGCTAAATAAGCACATTACACTTACAAATTACACACATGATGAAATTATCTCCAAAATGAGGACGTAATTCATCCAATTTGTAGTGTTATCTTTATTAATTCAGCCAATATCACGATATTAGTTTTACCCTAGATTTGACTATTCCACATACTTTTAGAATAGGTTAGGAGAAAGGTGTTCAATAGAATAAACTGCGTAAGTCTCTTTGCGCACGGTGACTATTCCACATACTTGTAGGTTAGGTTATGTTAGGAGAAAGGTTTGCAATAGAATAAATTGCTTAAATCTCTTTGCGCACATTAATTATTCTACATACTGTTAGATTAGGTTAGGAGAAAAGTTTGCAATAAAATAAATTGCGTAAGTCTCTTTGCGTGTACGGAACAGCTCCTGAATATTTAAATATTAACATTAATATTTATTACATTACATTTATTACATTTTGATACATCTATTTTTTGATTTAAAAAAACTAACGTAATTTCAAATTTAAAGAGCAACGGCATAAATGCTAATTTTTCGATTATCTACAACTTTTCTTAAGAAGATTTTTTTATATGATCAATATTAAAGATAAATCGAAAAAAATGCTAAAAGTAGACTACCACTTCCGGTTTCCGCATTTTCATCAAAAGTTGATCGAATATTACTATTGTAATAAAAAACTTAAGTTTATATTGTCATCTTACCAGCTCAATCGGCTTAGACTTTATGGTGGCGACAGAAGGACAGACAGACATTTATCAAAAATGGTCTTAATCAACTCGGGTGGTCCACAAAAATGTTTCATTTGAAATTTTTCGCGAAAACAATACTCTGCCTCTAGGGGAAAGTAAAAATAATTGGCAAAGAATAGTATACAGGATGTTTCTGCAAAGACCAAAAACTTGTATCTCTCTTAATATTTAAAATATGAACAAACGTTAGAAATAAAAATGTTCTTTATAGCATACAATTATTTACGCATATACAGGGTGGCCCATAATTTCTGGTCGTCATACAACTTTGTTATTTTAAATGGGACACCCCATATGTTAATTACTCTTTGGATTCCTTGTTAAAAATGAGTGCCAGTTTACTAATATAACATTTAGGAGTTATTAGAATTTTTAATAATTACGGTCGTAGGGGTTTCGAAAATATGTCTGAAACTAAATGAGGTAGAAAGTTGCAAGTATAAAAAAAATAGAAAGGTAATGATTAAATCTTCAAAAAAATGACTAAAATCATGATTTTAAATAATAATAACATTTTTTATTTTAAATAAAATCTTGAAAACATACAGGTATAAAAATTAAGAATAAACTTCTAAATAGTCAAATTAACGCAAATTAAAATTTATTCAAAGAAAAATAAAGATAATTTCAACAGAAATATTGACAAAAATCTAAAAATAAATAGTGAACAAATACAAATAGCAATAAAATGTATGATCAATATGAAAACTAAAAATATTAGATATAGACTGAACTCACCAAATGTTAATAAACCCTTTAAATTAAACAAATATAATTAATTTCACTAAACATTTACCATTTTTATACAGGGTGCGAGTAAAGTATGGAATATTAAAAATAAAAACTAACTCAACCGGTTTTCTTAAAAACGCTGAAACAGGTCGATTTTTGTTCATTAAGGCGCCCAATTTAGCTCGCTCAAAAATACTGTCACATCACTAGTGTTTGACGTGTAACGTCATCGGCAGTTTTTTTAAATGGATTTTTTATTTATTTGGCAACTTTTGTAGAGCTCTTAATTGTCATTACAGTCACATATTTTTTTAAATACGCACAAACATCATAATAGCTGTATCAAATATTTTTGAAAATATCACCAACTCCGAATTTATGGTTTTGACACTTGACAAATACCATGAAATAGAAAGCACAAAAGATCAAATTAAAAATAAAAAACAATTAAATAACGCATATTTAAAAAAAATATGTGACTGTAAGCAGAATTAAGAGATCTACAAAAGGTGGTAAATAAAAAATTGCCGACACTAGTGACGTCATAATATTTTTGAGCACGCGAAAAAAAGGCGCATCAATGAACAAAAATCGACTAATTTCAGCGTTTTTAAGAAAACTGGTTGAATTTGTTTTCATTTGTAATATTCCATACTTTACTTGCACCCTGTATATCGTATCCTTATGTATTTTTATATTCTGTACATTTTCAGACATTAGTCATTTTTACAAAGGTGTTTAATTTCAAGCTTCCACTCCCAGATTAAGCACAACGTAAAATTTTGAATATAAAAATTTGGATATGCCGGCGCACGAGCGAAGCGAGTCGCGCCGGCAAATCCATATTTTCAGGCTTTTCTAAACTCGAAATTTTACTTTATGCACCACGTTTTTAATACACTAAAATATTTTGAAGCTTAAAATATACTAGCTTTGATCATTTTGTTCCGTTGGGTTAGGTTGGTTGACAAATTGGTTTGAATTTTCTGAGCTACTAATTCTATTTATAAATTTTGATGAATTTTGTTAGTTTCTTGTTGATTTTCAAGTAGATAATTTCATTAATTAATTATTAATTATACTTTGGGTAAATATATGATTTCTTGATATATTCTTGAAACTCCCGATTAACTCCAGAAGTGCAAGCTAATGTAAACTGAAAATTCAAAATAACGTTTTGAAACTCTAAACATTTTTTATAAGATGTTTTAAAAATCGGCCGTATAGTATTCTCTATTACATGTTCAGTAGGAAATTCATTATAAAAATCAAAAATTATCGGTATCTAAAAATTCATCCTTCAAAACGTCTTTTACTTCTCCTCAGCATTTTGCCTTATGTGACAACTAGTTCATGCATTGGGTCCCTCAATGATTATCCGTACACTTTTTAGGTTTCAATGAAATTATCATAAATCTGCGGATAATTAATATTAACCTAATCGAAAGAGAATAAAATATTGAATCGAATGGTGTCAAAAAATATATGGTTCCATTTAAATAGTTATAAATTCAACTGTTTTTATTTTATAGCCACCTAACTCTAGCGCAGCAATGTTATAGTAATATAAAGGTTTTTCATTTAAATTCACTTTGTTTGTTTTACTAATACATTTATTTTTCGACTAGTTTCGGCTTGATGCCATTTACAAGAATGATGTAATAAAAAACAGAATTGGTTATATACACTGGTTGTCGTGATTTCAGGTAACAAGCGCTTTAATTATCGGGGAAACCTAAAGGTCCTCGTTAAAAATGGCATCAAGCCAAAACTAGTCGCAAAATAAATTTATTAGTAAAACAAACGAAGTGAATTTAAATGAAAAACCTTTATATTAGTAGCAATGTTTTACCAAGCATAGATAGCGCCATCTATGCCCAAGAGAATTATGTAACCTGGAACTCTCTATCTCATTTGTTTTATAGATATTTAAGGTATACGAAACCACTACAAGCATTATTTTTATTAAAAAAATAGTACGAATTAAACCCAATATTATTATATTAAGAAACTCTGAGATACATTTTTAACAAGAAATCCAAAAAGTTAAAATAATACTACCTAAGTAACTTTTTAACAACTTACTTAAAAAGAAAATGGAAATACTGTCTTCAATAATAATTACGTATTTTATATATAAACTAACGACTAATTTATCTCACGATCCTTCGACGACATGTTGTAAAGTTTCTCAAATTTAATGCGCAAGGCCCATTCTTCCACCAGCAACTCTCGCAAATCTTGTTCAACGTGTTCTAAAACTACTTACTTATATACTGTTGGAAAATACACACGCTCATACACGGACACGAACAAATGTTAAAATTACCTTCCACCGTTCGATGGAAAACTTTAAAGCGACCGGCGGAGCCAGCCTAGTTTCACGACTCGAAATTTACAACCAACTTTCGACAACTGTAACTTTTACACGAATGCAATCAACAAATACACACATCCGCAACAACTCCATACATTATTTATGCAATTTTTTCTAATTGATGAAAGCTAGATACAGCAAAGTCCATTAAAATAATAGAAATGTCTGTAAGAAGATTATTATTTCAGTAATAAATTAAATAAATGGTAATCCAGGCAACGCTAAAATAAAATAAAACGTTAAAGAATATCTAAAATGCAGAGAAATTATCTTTTAAGTATACAGGGATATTTTCTATTAAGTATACATATGACAGCATACGCTGTAAATGTTCCAACATTCGTTGTTTTTTTTTTTTAAGAGTATAATTTGTAGCCTTATACAAGTGTTTCCACTCACAGACGAAGCATGGAATAAAATTTCGAGTTATGCTATACAGGGAGTTTTTCTTTTAACTATACATATCCTAATTGTAGCGTATATGCAGTAAATCCTCAGATATTCGTTGTTTTTTTAAAATAGTTTAAATTGAAACTTTAAACGAGTGTTTTCCACTCCCAGACTAAGCATGAAGTAAAATTTCGAGTTTAGAAAAGCCTGAAAATTTGGTTTGGTCGCGTAGCGCGAAGCGCGGAGCGACAAAACCAAATTTTCAGGCTTTTCTAAACTCGAAATTTTACTTCATGCGCTACGCGTACAAGACACTGGTTTCAATTGAAGTTGGCTTGTTTACAATATTTCCGCGTTTTCAGTGTTTAATACACGTGGCGCATAAAGTAAAATTACGCGCTACGTGACCAAACCAAATTTTCAGGCATTTCTAAACCCGACATTTTACTTCATGCGCCACGCGTACAAGACACGGGTTTCAATTGAAGTTGACTTGTTTACAATTTTTAGCGTTTTCAGTGTTTAATACGGGTGGCGCATGAAGTAAAATTTCGAGTTTAAAATAGCCTAAAAATTTGGTTTGGTCGCTCCGCGCTACGCTACATTAGAAGCATAACATTAACATGGACGAAAGGCCACAACAATAACGAGGGGAACAACAACGGGGACGAACTTGCGCGTGAAGCAGCCTCATCAACAACAGCAACAAACTATTCAAAGTAGGACTATCCCCGCGGTCCTTGAGTAGACACATGCGCGAGTTCACCGCTAAAAAACACAAATCCAGATGGAAAAACTTAACAACGTGCGGTCAAACCAAGGCATACTTACCAACACCTGACCGCAAAAAAACAAAATAGTTCCTATAACTCTCCAAGCAAAACTTACGTACACTAACCAGTTACATCACCAGACACTACAGCTTCCAAAAGCACCTCGCAAAAATGGCTATCACCAACGATACCATATGCCGAGGATGCAACGAAGAGGATGAGACAGGAAGGCACATACTTCACGAGTGTCCGGCCCTGTCAAAACTAAGGGATAATATGTCAAGGAAAACCCAACCCAAACGTGAATGACCCGGATGGAACTGGTCCGTCGCACAAATATTGGCCATTGCCAGTAGTGCGGAGTGGGTCTGACCATCAGGAGGGAGGCACTACAATGGCGACCAGACCAAAAAGTCTAAAATCCACCGATTTCTATCTCTTTCCTAAAATATTGGAGGGTAAGGGGAAAGAGACCGAGTACTCAAGGGGTAATCCATTATGAACACCAACCGCATTTTTTGGGTGTCAATGTCAACCCGATATTAGCAGGTAGTAAAAAGTCCATCTGTTTTCAGCCGGCGCGTGGCGTTATCTTTTGTCCGGTTTGGGGTGGTTTTGATAGGAAGATTTATTTGATATTTATGAAATTATTTAAAATGTAATTATAATTAATACGACATTTGTAAAATAAAGTCGAGAATTATGTCTACGTGTACTATTTTAGGTCAATAAATTTTTTTAAAACGTATCTGACGTTTACACCTTGGTAAATATTGATCATAATCACATCTAAGCGTTATATATTTTTAACTTTACTGTAAATCAGTGGTTTATACGCGTGGCGCATGAAGTAAAATTTCGAGTTTAGAAAAGCCCCGCGTAGAAAATTTGTCGAGGGTCGCGTAGCGACCCGAGACAAATTTTCTACGCGGGGCTTTTCTAAACTCGAAATTTTACTTCATGCTTAGTCTGGGAGTGGAAGAAACTCGTTAGTTTAAAATACATTACAATTGGTAAAATATATATCGTTGGATGTCCGTCTTCAGGGGTGATATGTAAGCAAATTATGGGTCTTAGGAGTTGTCAAATAAGTGAGTTACTCAACTGTTTCTAAGGCACTTTTTACAAAAAACAAAATATTAACATTTTACTTATAAAATGTACAGGGTCAGCGAAACTTGATGTCTCAGCTCTATTATAAGAATAGGAAAAACGATAGAAAAAATCTGAAAAGAGGTTCATGAATGGGATTAAGTAAAGTCCATTTTAATCCAAAATTACATATTTTTCTAAATTTTGAAACTGAAGTAATGACGTCATCGAAATTTGTCTCCCCAGAAACATACCTATATTATTGGATATTTCAAAAGAGCTAATTTTTCTAAATAAACTTTGTAGAGAAAAAAATTTGCTATCTTCTTTCGTTAAGAAATTAAAAGCAAACTTAAAAGAAAGTATTATCAAAAATTCACAATTGTCACGACTTAAACAAGTAGCCTTTAGAAGCCAATAACAAAGCCGCATCTGTCAATAATTAAACTAATGGTTGACAAATATTGTTTTGTTGTCATTTGATTTTAGATTTCAGATTTTTTCTATCGTTTTTCCTTTTCATATAATAGAGCTGAGACATCGAGTGTCGCTCACCCTGTACAATAAACTATATGTGTGATACATCATTGAATTCAGAAAAAAATAGCATTGTCGATAGTACTCACAGAATGACTATTATGAATGTTAATTGATTGTGCATTTTGAAATCCTGAAGAAAACTGAACTTCTATAACCATTTTAGTAGTCATATGTAGTTTTCATATAAATTGACAATGTGAACGCCATCTGCTGCCAATTTTTGAGTAGTATCGTTACAGCTATTGACAGTAGATGGCGTTCACGTCGTTAATTTAAATGGAAATTAAATATGAGACTATTAAAATGAATAAAGATGGTTAGTTTTCTTCTGGATTTCAAATTGCTCTATAAATTGACAATTTTAATAGTTATATGTAATTTACATTTAGGTTGACAACGTGAATGCCATTTACTATCAATAGTCTTGTCTATTGTACTCACAGAATGACTATTATAAATGTCAATTGATTGTGCATTTTAAAATCCAGAAGAAAACTAAACATCTATAACCATTTTAGTAGTCAATGCTGCCAATTTTTGAGGAGTATCGTTACTGCTATTGACAGTAGATGGTGTTCACGTCGTTAATTTAAATGTAAATTACATATGAAACTATTAAAATGGATTGAGATGGTTACTTTTCTTTAACTTTAAATTGCACTAAAAACTATAAGTGTGATTCATCATCGAATTCAGAAAAACATATTCTTCCAAACAATATGAAAATCCAAAATGGCGCCCATCAGAAAAACAAAAGTTGGCTATGGTGTAATGTCAAAGTTGTAAATGCCTGAATTCAATAGTTTTTGAATAAAAAAAACGAAATTTCAAATAATCCGTTTTTTGACATTAGCTCAAAATCGAAAGAAGATATTTCAATTTTTTCTAGATTATTATTGGGCCCTAAATTACGCAGCTTTGCGCCAATTTAACCGACTCTCTATCTCTTTAAATAACCGAGATTCCCATACATTCTGTTCAAATATATAGAAAACGTAAATGGCAATTTTTTTTTTATAAATAAAAGTTGTTTTGTTTGATTTTTCGATTAGAATGTGAAGAGTTCAGTGAGTAATGCTCAATAATTATTTTGGATTAAACCTGTATTTGTTGAGAAATTTGAGTTTATAAATGAGGATTATCTAATTAAAAAAAAAAATATCTCGAAAATGTTTGCAGATCTATTTTTTAAAGACCATCAAGAACCTTCCCCCCTCTTGTGTGATCTTAATTTATATTAAAACACTCTTAGAACTAAGGTACGCTTCTTTTGTTTTAAACCCGTTATAAGAATATAATAAAACAAAAAATTAAGCACGGTAATTAACCACTATTAAAATATATTGCTATTATTTGTTTTTAATAAATACGATCATACATACCTTGTTTTAGTGGCGTAGATAGCTTATTGTGATTGGGGGAGTATGAGTATGAGTATGTTGTTTCATTAATTTATTTTTCTGAACTTATGTTCATTGTAGCACTTTTTCCCTCATTTAAACAATTGATGATTAGCATACAAAACGTATTTCACTTGTTAATTGGTTGGTTATAGACCATTTCACATTAAATCAGCGTTTTATACGCGTCTCGCATGAAGTAAAACTCAAAATTTTACTTCATGCTTAATCTGGGATTGGAAACACTCGTTAAATGATCAATCATAACCTTATTTTGCATTTTTTTTATTGCTAGATTAGCGTGCTTTATTTAATTGATTCGATTAAAACGTAACCAAATAATACCATTGCATTACATATTAATTAATGTCTGAATCAAACACTTACTATGTTTTTACCACAAAATATTTATTGTATGTATATATATTATATTACACAAATATACACATAAATTCACGACTTAAGTTTCGACGTTTGACGGTCATTATCAAGTGAAACAAATTACAAAGGGGAGTTACATTTATACAGGTAAAACAATTTAGAGTGAGGGTAGCAAAACAAATTAGGTTAAACAGGTACAAAGATTTACACATTAAAGGATTTCAAAGAGCGGCGTGTACACTAAATCGGTTTGTTCGTTTAACAGATTAACTAGGGGGTTCTTGGTTCGTTTGAAAATTTCGGCGGATTCGAGCAGGTTAAGCTTTGTGCCTTTGGTACAGTTATGTAAAATTTTAATTTTATTTATTTCTGGAAATGAATGTTTGCACTCTAATACGTGGTTAGAAAAGGAACTGGAGTCTTGGTTCAATCTAAATGCGCGAAAATGTTCCGAATATCTCTTTTCGAAACTACGACCGGTTTGGCCTACATACACACTATTGCATTCGGAACAAGGGATTTCATAAACACCTGATTTCTTTAAAGGATTAATTTTGTCTTTTGAATTGAATAAAATGTTGGATAATTTGCAACTGGGTCTAAACGCGATTTGATGATTTTGTTTTCGAAGAATGTGAGCTATTTTTTCCGTAATTTCGCCAAAGTATGTTAGGGTAATGTATGGATCTTTGTTCCCATTTTCCAGTCTCGGATAAATGTGGGTCATTGTATTTTGATAACGTTTTTTATTAATTATGTTCTGAATAAGGTTTACTGGATAACCATTAGTTTTGGCAATATCTATAATTTTATTTAGTTCTATGACTCGGTTATTGGCTGATAAAGGAATTAAAAAGGCCCGGTGTATCATTGAATGATACGCGGCTAATTTATGCGACAATGGGTGATTGGAATTATATGGGATAGTGGAATTTACGTTGGTTGGTTTTCTAAAGATATCAAATTCTATTTTATTGTTCTTGTGGATTAAGGTCAAGTCTAAAAAGTTAATTTTATTATTTTGTTCGTGTTCTATTGTAAATTTTATTTTGGGGTGTATATTATTAATTAAATTTAAAAATTGATCAATTTGACGTGTGGTGCCACTAAAGCAAGCAATAATGTCATCTACATATCGGTGCCAGAATGAAATATGTTTTTTTTGTGAAATCTAAGTTAAAAATGTTTTCCTCTATATGTGTCATGAATAAATCTGCTAATAGGGGGCTCAAGGGCGACCCCATTGCTAGACCTGTCGTTTGTTGGTTAAATTGATTGTTAAATTGGAAATAATTTTGTTGTAAACATACTTCAAATGCCTCGCACAGTTCTGCTTTAGTGATAACATCGATATTTAATTTATCTAACATGTTCTGGATAATTTTGAGACATTCATTAGTTGGGATATTTGAAAACATACTAGTGACGTCAAAGGATACAAGTTTGGAGCCTGTAGGGGTGGAAATTGTTTTTAAATGATTAGAAAGCTCAAGTGAATTTTTAATTGAAAATGTTGACGTAAAGTTTGTGTATTTTTTAAAAATGTAATTTAATTTTATTGCTAATGTTCGAGATGGGCTATTAATATATGATACTACTGGCCTTATGGGGAGATCTGGTTTGTGGGTTTTTATTAAGCCTGGGTGCTAGTGGATTTATATTAATAATTTAATAAAAACCCACAAACCAGATCTCCCCATAAGGCCAGTAGTATCATATAATAATAGCCCATCTCGAACATTAGCAATAAAATTAAACTACATTTTTAAAAAATACACAAACTTTACGTCAACATTTTCAATTAAAAATTCACTTGAGCTTTCTAATCATTTAAAAACAATTACCACCCCTACAGGCTCCAAACTTGTATCCTTTGACGTCACTAGTATGTTTTCAAATATCCCAACTAATGAATGTCTCAAAATTATCCAGAACATGTTAGATAAATTAAATATCGATGTTATCACTAAAGCAGAACTGTGCGAGGCATTTGAAGTATGTTTTTCAACAAAATTATTTCCAATTTAACAATCAATTTTACCAACAAACGACAGGTCTAGCAATGGGGTCGCCCTTGAGCCCCCTATTAGCAGATTTATTCATGACACATATAGAGGAAAACATTTTTAACTTAGATTTCACAAAAAAACATATTTCATTCTGGCACCGATATGTAGATGACATTATTGCTTGCTTTAGTGGCACCACACGTCAAATTGATCAATTTTTAAATTTAATTAATAATATACACCCCAAAATAAAATTTACAATAGAACACGAACAAAATAATAAAATTAACTTTTTAGACTTGACCTTAATCCACAAGAACAATAAAATAGAATTTGATATCTTTAGAAAACCAACCAACGTAAATTCCACTATCCCATATAATTCCAATCACCCATTGTCGCATAAATTAGCCGCGTATCATTCAATGATACACCGGGCCTTTTTAATTCCTTTATCAGCCAATAACCGAGTCATAGAACTAAATAAAATTATAGATATTGCCAAAACTAATGGTTATCCAGTAAACCTTATTCAGAACATAATTAATAAAAAACGTTATCACAATACAATGACCCACATTTATCCGAGACTGGAAAATGTGAACAAAGATCCATACATTACCCTAACATACTTTGGCGAAATTACGGAAAAAATAGCTCACATTCTTCGAAAACAAAATCATCAAATCGCGTTTAGACCCAGTTGCAAATTATTCAACATTTTATTCAATTCAAAAGACAAAATTAATCCTTTAAAGAAATCAGGTGTTTATGAAATCCCTTGTTCCGAATGCAATAGTGTGTATGTAGGCCAAACCGGTCGTAGTTTCGAAAAGAGATATTCGGAACATTTTCGCGCATTTAGATTGAACCAAGACTCCAGTTCTTTTTCTAACCACGTATTAGAGTGCAAACATTCATTTCCAGAAATAAATAAAATTAAAATTTTACATAACTGTACCAAAGGCACAAAGCTTAACCTGCTCGAATCCGCCGAAATTTTCAAACGAACCAAGAACCCCCTAGTTAATCTGTTAAACGAACAAACCGATTTAGTGTACACGCCGCTCTTTGAAATCCTTTAATGTGTAAATCTTTGTACCTGTTTAACCTAATTTGTTTTGCTACCCTCACTCTAAATTGTTTTACCTGTATAAATGTAACTCCCCTTTGTAATTTGTTTCACTTGATAATGACCGTCAAACGTCGAAACTTAAGTCGTGAATTTATGTGTATATTTGTGTAATATAATATATATACATACAATAAATATTTTGTGGTAAAAACATAGTAAGTGTTTGATTCAGTGATCATGAATTACCACGTAGTTACGGTCGCAACCATCATTATGATTAATTAATGTGTTAAATTGTTGGAGTCATCAAATAAACATGAACGACCGTTTAAAACGCTCTAAAAAAAGAAACTACCTGCTATTCAGATAAGTTCATAAGTTGTAACATCAACACCCCATAAATTGGGGTTTGTTTTCTTCCATTATACTTTCGCGCTTGTAGAGGGTGCCTCTCGTCAAAATTTGCTGGTTTAGATATTTTGGAGAGGCCCTCTACAATGAGCCTAAAACTTGGCCTAAGTGGGCGCGGCTGCGGCTGCCCTCCCGACAACCAATCCTAAATTCTAAAAGCTTCAATTTGAACTATTTTAACAAACAACGAATATCTAAGGATTTACAGCATATACGTTGTAATTAAGATATGTATACTTAAAAGAAAAATTCCCTGTATATATCACAACACTGTACATTTTCAGGAATTCGTTGTTTTTTAAAAACGTTTAATTTGAAGCTTTTAACCAGTGTATTTTACTTCTTGTGTGTAGAAAGAACTGCATATTGAACTTTACGAGGTAAAGTAATTTTTTACTAGTTTAATTTTGAAATTCAAAACCAGATTTTCTTGAGTGAAAATGTTCGTACAAAAAAAATAGAACCGTGATACTTCTGTGTATGTACTTTATATAAACCTTTTCTAAAGTATCTCTCGTGTTTTTTATGTTGTTGTTAATGTAAATTTTACAACATGCCGACTGATTTACGATTGAAAAGGGACGCGGCAGGGTGGCCACAAAAACAAAATTAAACTTAATGGTTTCGCGTGCCGGCCAAATGTGGGGCCACATCAAAGAAACGTCCATCGGGGCCATTAACACACGACCCTAAATCCAGCCGCGTCCACATTTATACAAACATAAACGACCCCCACATACGACAAGACAAATAAATAATATAAAATGTGAGAGCCAAGCAAAAAAAAATACAAAGATCAACTCTTTCAAATAATAAATTAAACCTCAGCATTACGAATTGTAAATATGCCCACGTTTTCAATTACTTACGGGTAATTCTAGAAATTTGTGAATCAGTACCGATTTACCGATAATTTGCCGGTAAATGATTATATTGTTGATTTAAGTGTAAAAGCCATCAAAATAGATGGCATTTAATAACTTACTTTTAAGTCTTACGCATGAAAGCTTACAAAAGCCTGAACATGTTCAAGCATTTCATAACTCAAAATGTTACTTTATACTTAATCAATAGACGAAAACTAAGGCTAAGAATTTTTGAAATTTAAGTATTCGTATATTGCTTGATTACTTACGCATGGAGTATAATTTGGAGTTTAAAAAAGCATGAACATTTTCAAGCATTTCTAAACTCAAAGTTGTACTTCATTCTTAATCAATGGGTGGAAACTAAGGCTGAAAATTGTTCAAACTTAAGTATTCGAATATTTATTCAAAAACATATTCATATACTCGAGTTATTGAAATACTAAAATTGTTCGAATATTGCAATATTTGAATATTTCAAATATTTTAATATTGGAATAACTTGAATATTCGGGTATGCAAATAAATTTTGCATAGAACAGTAAATATGTAGTGCAACTCAAATATTCATTGTATAATTCAATATCTCTCGGGGTATTAGCTTGAGAAGTAGTTGTTTCAATGAATATTTGGAGACGTTTCAATGAGACTAAATTTTTGCAGAAAGTCCATATTAATTTTAATTCGTTTTTATATTTTATTCAAATATTTGAATTATTCGAGTATTTAAATATTCGCTTTTTAACCTATGAAAATATTTGAATATTCGAATATATAAATATTCAAATGTGTAAATAATTTAGTGATTGAAATATTTGTATTTGAATATTCCAGTATTTGAAAAACCCTTGTTGAGGGTTGGTCAACAAAAGTTATCAATTTTTCATGTATTTATTGACTTTTACCACTAAAACATAAATTCACCGAATTACCGGTTATTGAAGTAGAACCAATGTTAATTAAATCAAATGAATCAAAAGTACTTTTCTTTTTAAACATACATTTATTTATACATGCAGTAAAGTTATTAATTAATTAATAAGAGCAATATAATTATAAGGATGGAATTTATATTTATAAACATTTCTCTACCTTGATGTTACAAGGTCAGACTATACATTATTTATAATTTTGCGTTCACATTGACACACATCAGTTCGAAGAATGTGGACCAAATACCAATATCGCGATTCATTACCGACAAAATTTAATCGATGGATTTTCTGTTATCAAAATCATCGAAATAAAATTTAGAATTTTTTATGAAATGCTATTATTATATTATTTCAGATATTTTCAGCTCATTTTTCAGATTTTAACAAAATATAACATTTTATTTTAATGGTAATATGCTTTGTTGAACTCGAAGCGTTACAAATTCGAATTCGAATAAAATTTTAAATCTCCAAATATTCAATATACGTCTTTGTAGATATATAAGTAAATTAATCATTTATTTCACTATCTTGAGTTATATGAAGTAAACAACCACTAATTAAACCCTGTTTGATTTCCTTGCTTCACTAATTTATTTTTCACTATTAAATGTAACTTAATTCTAACAGTGAAAAATAAATTAGTGAAGAAAGGAAATCAAACTGTGTTTTATTAGCAACTGTTAATTCATTAAAATGTTAATTTTTTACATGACATATGAATTTAGTTGCGATTACTTGGTTCAAAGATGCTATTCTTTTTGCAATCTACAACTAATTTGTGTTACAAATAATAATTTAAACACTTATTGAAACAACTACTTCCTAATACTTCGACGGACATTGGATTCTACAATGAAGTGTTTGCTGTTACATACAGCAGAGCTGGGTATGATTCCATTTCTGAATTCGAATCATTTTAGAGGATTCGAAAGAAGTATTCGGATACTTTTTTTGAAAAAGGTTTCGAGATCGGGATTCGTTACAATTTTTTTCCAAATTTAGGTGATTCGAATCGTTCTAAAATTCTCAAAAAAGATTCGAATCCTCATGAAGGATTCGAATCATCACTGCTACTCAGATAATACGCTGACTTAGAATCGTTTTTCAAAGATGGATACAATGGATAGAAATAAATTATTAATAAATTTAACACTTTTAAAGGCATATTAAAGCTTCTGGATACGACATAGAGAGAATTTGTCTTTTAAGTATAGGTTAGATTACGTTCTGGTGGCTGCACCGCCCAAGGAGGTGCACACTTAGGCCTGAAAAGCCCGTTGTGATACCACGACTTCCATCCTCTCGCGGGAACGACTTGAAGCCGATGACAAACCTTGCAAGATTTTTGACGTCTAGAGACTCAAGATCAGAGAGTCCGTCGATATATCATCGGCCAAGGGAGGAACTTTCTTATTCCTGTCAGAGATGGGCATTGATAGTGGAGCACGCTTTCCTCCTTCTCTTCATCAAGGCACCTCCTACAGTAGTCATTATAGGGTAACTCCTGCCTTTGAGCATGTTTGCCAAAGGGGCAATGTCCCGTAATGACGCATCGAGGTCGTATCTGCCTGGCAATGCTACAGCTGCTCTAATTTCTGCATCTACTGTTTGTGATGTTAGATATGGTATTATTGAGGACCGCCTTGCATGACACTAGGGGAATTCCTGGATGTTGATTTATTTAGGACGAATGTAGCCTCGTACCGTTGTTTGCTAGCTCGTCCGCTGTATTGTTACCTGGGTTGATGCTGTGGCCTGGAACCCAGATAAGCTAAAGGTGAACCTTAGCTGCCAATTCATTCAATGTCTTCCGGCAGTCAGATACAACTTCCGAGGTGCTGCATATACCTGTTAGAGCCTTAATTGCAGCCTGGCTGCAGTATGTATATGAACCTGACCAGCAGAAGTCCCATTAGCCTTTAGCCAGTCTACAGCTGTCTTAATAGCCATCACCTCTGCCTGCGGGACACTACAGTGTTTCGGCAGTCTGAAGGAGATGCGAAGGTGCAGGTCCTCACAGAAAACCCCACCCCCTGTTTTATCATCACACTTAGATCTGTCCGTGAAGACGTTGAGTGAGCCTGTGTTGGACCACCTGTCCTCCTCCCAGTCTATCCTAGTGGGTATTTGAGCAGAGAACATATAAGCAGGAATTGGTAGACAGCGGTCGATGTTCAAGGGGACACTAGCAAATTCCTTAAGGATTCTTGTGTGTCTCTGCGTGTCCGGTGTCAGCCTGCTAATTGTATTTAGTCTTACAGCAGTTGTTAGCGTGATTTGCTTACTAAAGAGATCCACAGGGATCAAGTTGAGGATCGTTTCCAATGCCTTAGAAGGTGATGTCCTAATGGCACCCGTGATCATAAGGGATACCATTCTTTGCACCTTCCCGAATGCCTGCTGGTGGATCCTCTTTTCAAGCCCTGGCCACCAAATGAAAGCACCGTAGTAGAGTATAGGTCTAACCACGGCTTTGTAGAGCTAGTTGTACCTACCGCTTTGTTACAGGAGTACAGCGCGACAGTCGTCTTCCGTACTCTCTATCTTGAATGTTTTGTTTTCAGCTAAGCTTATGGTCTAGGATTGTACCTAGATACGTGGCTTGTTCTTTGATTACCAGCTCAGATCAATTCAAGGTTGGCAGTTTAAAGCTAGGGATTTTGTGCTTATTTGTAAAACGGACTAGTTCAGTTTATTAGGGTTGACCACCTCGTGCACCACTGGGCTAGTTGGGCTAGTGCTTGCTGTATTAGTTGCGACATTAAGTTCAGATGCCTCAGGTAAGCTATAACCACATCGTCAGCATACGCAACTACCCTGCACTCAGAGTTTCCTAGTACCAGGAGTAACTCATTGAGTGCCAGGTTCCAGAGAAGATAGGACCGCTCCCTGGGGGGTACCCCTATTAACCTGTCTTCTCATTTGATAGTTTCCTAGCTTGTAAGTGATGCTCCTTTCACGGAGCAACTTTCCTATGAGACCGCACACGGCTTTCTCTATTCCGGTTTCTATTAGAGCGGACTCAATGGCTTCAGGGAATACATTATTAAACGCTTCCTCAATATCGAGAAAGGCCACTAGTGTAAACTCCTTGTGTTTCATTGTTCCTTCAATTTGGTTAACCAAGGAATTTAGAGCCGTTTCTACAGATTTTCCTTTGGTAGAAGCATGTTGAAAGGTTAATGTACAACAGTTGGGGGTCTAAGCTCCCTCTTATGTAAACGTCAACTAGTCGTTCAAGTATTTTAAGCAAAAATGAAGATAGGCTTATGGGCCTGTTATCCTTGGGGTTTGTGTGGGAAATCTTTCCGCTTGTAGGGATGAAGACTACTTTCACTTCTTTCTACATCTTAGGGATGTAAGAAAGCCTAAGACAAGCCATGAACATCATTTCCTGGACAGCAAATTAACATTCCAGGAGCACATTAGCAATATGTGTAATGCCAGCTATAGAATGTTAGGATTCATTGCTCGTAATTCTAAGGACTTGAAGAGCACCGAAGCATTAACAAAAATGTATAACACGTTTGTGCGAACCAAACTTGAATACTGCTCTATAATCTGGGAACCGCATGGCCACTGTTATATTGCTCAAATTGAAAATATCCAGCGAAAATTCTTAAAGATACTGTATTTTAAAAAACACCGTATTTATCCCATTCGAAATTACGACCACAGCAAGCTGCTTCAAGAGTTTGATATGCCAACTTTAGAATCACGCAGGCAACTATCCTCTTTATTATTTCTATTTAAACTATTACATAATCGCATTGATGATATAAACTTACTTTCTAAACTTAACTTCTATGTCCCTAGGTAAAACTCAAGGTGTTCCCACACCTTTGCGTATCCTACATCTAGAACAAATGCTCTTTATTACTCTCCTTTAGTTCGAATCATTCTAAATTGCAATAACAACCCAAATATTGATATATTCAATGTAACGCCCCAGCTAATCAGGAATGCATTTTTATAAGTAATTATCTATAGCGCACAACCTTATATATATCCATACTTCCAAGATTTATACACTCCAAATTTTCCATGTTTTCTATGTATCTGTTTTCCTTTCCATAAATGTACCCTTTTTTTGTTTAATTTACAACATTAAATCTTCAGGTAGAAACTAACCTAACCTTGCACATTTTTGCACCTGTTCGAGCGAGCACTTCTCGCGCGCGCGAATATTTTTAAAGCAACTACCAGTAGCTACGTCACGTCTAAACGTGCGCGTCTCGGCTATGTAGAATGAAGTGGGCGTATTTGTATTCTGGAGCGTGCGAGTGAGTAAGTGTAATCGATATTTTTTGTTTAGCGAGTGTGCGTTCATTATCTTGTGCGTGCTGAGTAAGTTTATTATAGCATCAGATGGCATCACTCACATTATTCCAGCCATAATAACTGACCGGCAGTCAAGTTGAGGCAGTGTATAAAGGCCACGACCGGCCAGTCGACGACAGAACGTGCTCCGGCTTAAAATGTAAACATAACCTCCAACATCGAAAACAACTATTGCATGTGATTTAATTTAAAATATAGTTAGTGAAAAAGAAATAGATATGTAAGTATTCATTTAAAAAAATGTTAAATATTAATAAATATAACTTGCGATTGAATTATTAATCTGTTGCATTGCATAATGTTATCTAAATAAATCATAGTAAAAAATATGCAATTCATTGATTCATTGCGAAAGTAGGCGATTTGGTATTAAAAGAGCTGTAAATGTATGTATAAACAGTTTTTCTTTAGACTTAAATTGTACTTACTACAAGCGTCAGAAGAGATACATTTTGGTGCGTGTTCTAATTTTAAAGTTAAAGAATTATTTTACTTGAGTAAATTAATAGCCCTCACTGTTCCCAACTTTGTCTGTCTATAGGTATATATTTTTTAAATTAAATGTAAATTGATTTTTACAAAAATTGCTATTTTTCGAAGAAATATGTTATTAAAAAAAATCTAAAAAACTACAGACTTCCTTTATAACAGAGCTGGGATGAATCCTCGTAAAAAGAATTCGAATCACGAATCCGAATCACCTAATATGATTCGAATCACGAATAATATAATAAGAGATAAATATAATTCGAATCCTGTTTTTTCGAATAACGAATACAAATTCTTTAAGAATAAATTTGATTTTATTATTTTCTTGCAACCATTAACATATAAATATCGTTACCAGTTATTTTATCAAAAATATTCAAAATCTAATAATTTATTATCAACGTTCAGTGTTGATAATAAATTATTAGATTTTTAATATTTTTCGTTGATAACAGACTAAATATCTGATTCCGTGTTACTCTGATTAAAGATGTATTTGAACTTCACTTCAAATCAGTGTTTTGTACGCGTTCAAAACTTCAAATTGAACTCTATTATAACATCGACAAATGCCTGAAAATTACGTAAATAAAAAATTCACTGAAAATCATTAAAACCGGGAAAGCCAGAGAAAAATCTACGAAGTTTATTCAAATTGACCAGGCATCATAAAAATTACGAAACACGTAAACATTTGTAAAACCAACTTAAATATTGACAAAAAATATGAAAACAATTTAACAAAATGGGGGTTTCCTGCAGATGAAAGTTATATTAAAAGGTCTGGGAAAAAAAATCTTAAATCTGGGAAATGTCGGAAAAATTTTACTTTTTAGATTGTGGCTACCGTGTCAGTTTTACTTCAAATAAAATAAAGCAAAATTTTGAAAACTAGATTATTATCTTTAAAAAAATGCAGTCATTTAATGTTCTTATCAAAGCATTCAGTTTGAAGCAGAGCTGGGATTAATCCTCAAACACAGGATTCGAATCACGAATCCGAATCACCTAATATGATTCGAATCACGAATCCGAATCACCTAATATGATTCGAATCACGAATCCGAATCACCTAATATGATTCGAATCACGAATCCGAATCACCTAATATGATTCGAATCACGAATACTCGAATAAAGGATTCGTAAGTGAAAAATATGATTCGAATCAAAGATTCGAATCCTCTTTTTTGAATCACGGATATAAATCCTTTAAAAATAAATTTGAATCTATTATTTGCAACCAGTAATATTTTATTCCATCAGTTTCTATTAACAAAAATGTTCATTTACCGACTAAATATCTGATTATATAATGATTTTAATTAATGATGATATATGTGTTATTGAACTTCATTTTAAATCTGTGTTTTATAAGCGTGGCGCATGAAGTAAAATTTCGAGATTAGAAAAGCCCCGTGAAAATTTGTCTCGGGTCGCTTTGCGACCCTCGACAAATTTTCTACGCGGGGCTTTTCTAAACTCGAAATTTTACTTCATGCTTAGTCTGGGAGTGGACCGTCAAGATTTTCTACATGTCGAGATTTTCGATATTTCTAGATTTATGTCGATTTATTCACAATTTGTTATTGTATTAAATGCAACTTTAATATTAAATAAAAACGTTTTTTTTAGGATTAGAATATTTACCCATTGAAAACAGAGCAAATTATAAAGTTAACTCTAAAAGTTAATTTTAGGTAAAATTTTGCATCTTTTTCTATGATTTCAATGAATGATTTTTTATATTACATACGTCGATTTTTTAAAAGAGTTAAATTTGAAGTTCAAACGAGTGTTGTCCACTCCCCGACTAAGCATGAAGTAAAATTTCGAGTTTAGAAAAGCCCCGCGTAGAAAATTTGTCGAGGGTCGCAAAGCGACCCGAGACAAATTTTCACGGGGCTTTTCTAATCTCGAAATTTTACTTCATGCGCCACGCGTATAAAACACTGATTTAAAGTGAACTTAAAAATGCACTGAAAACCAACCCAACTTCGATATTTTTCAAAATTAGATGTTTTCTTTTCTATCCATGCTGTAAACCTTCAGATATTCGTTGCTTTCTTGTAAAAAAACTTCGATTCCCTGTAGTCCTTCGGTCTCCGAAGACCATGGTTGGTCCTTCGAGCTGTAGCCTTTGTAAAATGGTAATAAACTTAGTAACCTAGAGTGATCCTTCAATTTGAAACTTCTAAGAACGAGTGTTGTCCACTCCCAGACTAAGCATGAAGTAAAATTTCGAATTTAGAAAAGCTCCGCGTAGAAAATTTGTCGAGGGTCGCGCAGCGACCCGAGACAAATTTTCCCGGGGCTTTTCTAAACTCGAAATTTTACTTCATGCGCCACGCGTATAAAACACTGATTTCAAGTGAAGTTAAAAATATACTATTAACGTTGGATATTTTTTATGGTTTAGTAACCAAATATGCATTCACAAATATTTGAATTATTCGAAAATTTAAATATTTATATTCAAATATGAATAATTTAGTGATTTAAATATTCATATTAGAATATTTAACTATTTGAATTAATCGAATTCGAATCCCAGCCTTAATAGCGATGATTCGAATTATTTAGGAGGATTTGAATCCGTGTATGAGGATTCGAATCCGTTTATAAGGATTCGATTCCTTTTATAAGGATTCGAATCCTTTTATAAGAGTTCGAATCCTTTTATAAGGATTCGAATCCTTTAATAAGAATTCGAATCCTTTTATTAGGATTCGAATCATCTACGTCTGGATTCGAATACGAATCCGTTTTCACTAAAGTATTCGAATACCTCTTTTGAATCCTCTAAAAGGATTCGAATCCGGGAATCGTATCCTGAATGATTCGAATCCTGCCTAGCTCTGATTTGAAGTTTCAAACGAGCGTTTCCACTCCCAGACTAAGCATGAAGTAAATTTTCGAGTTTAGAAAAGCCTAAAAATTTGGTTTGGTTACTTCATGCGCCACGCGTATAAAACATCGATTTAACGAGAAATTTAAAAACACACAAAACACATTTTTTATGTTAATCCTCACAATTAATTCGAATTATTTTTGACTATTTACATCCTTTTGTTAATATTCGAATCTTTTTTTTAAGTATTCGAATCCTTTTTTAAGTATTCGAGTCCTTTTATAAATATTCGAATCCTTTTTTAAGTATTCGAATCCTTTTTTAAGTATTCGAGTCCTTTTATAAATATTCGAATCCTTTTTTTAAGTATTCGAATCCTTTTATAAGTATTCGAATCCTTTTATAAATATTTGAATCCTTTTATAAGGATTCAAATCAAACCATTTGGATTCGAATATGAATCCTCTTAATAAAATGTAAAGAATCCGCATTACGAATCCAGTTTAATTAAAGTTTTCGAATGCCTCTTTAAAATCCTCTAAAAGGATTCGAATTCTGCCCAGCTCTGTTTTATAATAGGTATATTATTTCTTATCGAAGAAATGTTTACTTATTTTATTTCAAGGTTAATATTAATATTACCTTGCTAAAATAAATGTACATTTGACATTTTTTATTATGTATCGATTATTATTGTTATTTGTAAATCTTTGTTAATATTTTTGCAAATTACTTAGACCGATATAAAAGTCAACGTATTATTAATACAAAAAATATAAATACATTTTGGGTTCTAGAGTTTGATGAAGTGCTTCACTTTACACTAAATTAATGTTTTATGCGCCTAGCGTATAAAGTAAATATTTCGAGTTTAGAAAAGCCCTAAAATTTGGATTGGTGGCTTCAAATTTCAGGCTTTTCTATACTCAAAATATTTACTTCATGCTTAATCAGGGAGTGAAAAACACTCGTTAGGATGACTATAAACACTTTAGTAATAAATATGATGCCCTGAAAGAAGAAAATGAAACTAAATGAGTAATTCTACATTCACTAAATCTGCTTGATTAATTAAATATATTTTCAACTTTTATAAAGAAAATAAATATGTTTTTCAAAACTAATAATTCAAAGTTGAAATTTTCAAATAAAAATTATTATATTTTGTTTAAAGAATTGTAAACAAATCTACAGGTTGATTAATTAACATAAAATTCAAATAAATTTTACAAAATGAAAGAACGCTAAGATATTTTAAACTTGTAACATTGAGGTATTTAATAATAACCTTACTAAATTATGAACGGTGGAGGCTTCTACTTCGTTATACATGTTAATTCAATAAAATAAAACACTTTAACTTTGTTTGTATAACACAATATTTTTATTTTCGTGACTGCAGTTTTGGCAACTCAACTTACCAATATCAACTTGCCATTATCAAACTCTGTTTGATAATGGCAAGTTGAGTTGCCGAAACTGCAGTCACGAAAATATAAATATTGTGTTATACAAACAAAGTTAAAGTGTTTTATTTTATTGAATAATCTTACTAGTTAATATGAATTGCAAAACAGTTTTAAGACTCAACTAAAACCTAAAAATATCTACTAAGAGTTTCAAGGTTTATAAAGATTTTTAAGACACTACAAGGACCTAAAACTATTTAGAAGAACAGGTTTAAGCCTCCAATAGGACAGTTATACACGTATGTGTTTAAGTAATATCTTTAAAGTCTGTCTACGATCCCTCTTTATAGACTATTTTAAGTCTAAACACAACCAGGGTTGTTATGTTTAAAACACTGTTTTAAATATGTTTAAAAACAGTGTTTTAAACATGAAATTCGTTCACATTTTTTTTATAATCTTAAATTAGTTAAACTATATTTTGTACTACTTTATTAAACATTTTTCTTTGCGTTTTTAAATTTTAGTTAAATTGTTAATGATATTTCAAATTACATAATTAAAAATAAAATTTTATTATATTAAAATGTTACAATTATGTGTGAAAAAATGTGATTTAAAACGTGTTTTAAACATGTTCAGCCTTATTAATAGAATTTTCGTTAATATCATTATAGTTTAATGCTAGTTGATCTCTACTAGTCGCATACAAATACGATACTAACATTTTAGATTGATAGAGGAAAATCTACATGCTATTAGTTAGTTTTGAAATAATGATAAAATGAGCGTGGCAACATTACATGTTCATGTGTACCAGAGCTGGCATGAATCCTTGTAAAAAGGATTCGAATCACAAATCCGAATCACCTAATATGATTCGAATCACGAATACTCGAATAAAGGATTCGTAAGAAATAAATATAATTCGAATCAAAGATTTGAATCCTGTTTTTTCGAATCACGAATACAAATCCTGTAAGAATAAATTTGATTTTACCAGTTGTTTTAACAAAAATATTCAAAACTTAATTATTTATCATTAACGTTCAGTGTTATTAATAAATAATTAGGTTTTCAATATTTTATCGTTAATAACAGACTAAATATCTGATTCCCTGTTACTCTGATTAAAGATGTATTTGTGTGTTTTCGAACTTCACTTCAAATCGGTGTTTTGTACGCGTGGTGCATGAAGTAAAATTTCGAGTTTAGAAAAGCCCGAAAATTTGTCTCGGGTTTTTTAAAACATAACCAGCCTTATTAATAGACCTTAGCATAGAGCTTTAACACAGTTCTCAGGATGATATTGATATTTTTAGATTAATAAAACGTTTTAGTAGATTACTATTGTTAATTTACAACTACATAATCAATTGTCATAACAAAATAGGGTTATTTATTATGCAATAAATCATAATTGTATAAACCTTATCAGTATATTTTGAACTTCACTTGAAATCAGTGTTTCATACGCATGGCGCATGAAGTATAATTTCGAGTTTAGGAAAGCCTGAAAATTTGGTTTGGCCGCGTAGCGCTACGCGACCAAACCAAATTTTCAGGCTTCTCTAAACTCGAAATTTTACTTCATGCTTAGTTTGGAAGTGAAGACACATCAGAAGAAATACATTTTCACAAACATGAAAAAAAACAGTGTAACATATCTTCTAAATTACTTAATTACAATGAAGTTAGTACACATCCGAGCTGGGCAGGATTAGAATCATTCAGGATTCGAATCCTGGATTCGAACGTATCCGCCCATTTTCCCGAATACATTTTCCCGAATATATTTTTTCCGAATTACGTTTTTCCTGAATAATACATTTCCCGAAAACACGTTCCCGAATACTACTTTCCTGAATCAACTTTCGCGAATGATGTTTTTCCCGAACTAAACTATCAAAACCCAAATAGGGTTTTTCTAGTTTAGGTGAATACTTCCAGAAACTGAAGTCAGAATTTAGCTTATATTTACTGTTTAGTTGAGGCTGTTAGTTGTTAAAACTCCATAATATCACTTTAATAAAACACTTAATTTGTTTAGGTTTCAAAATTGTATTTATTGTATTTATTTCTTTCGAAAACGGAAAATCTCCAATTTTATACAATGATTACAAAATATAACTTATATCTAATACCTAAAGTCTATTTACCTAAAAATAGGTACATTATGCACATTAATGAGGAACAAAAAATATTAAGGTGATGGAGTTTTGCAAAAATACTTTCTAAATTGGTACGCAGCAAATTACGTTTAAAAGTATTTATAGAATCAGCAAATAAATCAAAATTTTCAAAACGCTGTAACAAATTTGCAAAACGCATTATCCTCGAAAGTGGACTGCTATAAGTGTAAACCGTACGATGATATTCTGTTCTAAATAGTTTATATTTTATTCAGGAACAATACCTTTCGGGAAATTGGATTCGGGAAATGGGATTCGGGATTTCTATTTTCAGGAAATATGGCGTTCGGGAAAAAGGTCATTAGGGAAAATATATTCGGGAAAGTGTACTGTAACCATTCGAATCCATTTAGAGGATTCAAAAGAGGCATTCGAATACTTTAGTTCAACTGGATTCGTGATCCGGATTCGTTACATTTTTTTAAGAGAATTCGTATTCGAATCCAAACGTGAGTAATTCGAATCCTTATAAAAGGATTCTAATATTTATAATAGGATTCGAATACTTACAAAAGGTTTTGAATCGTCAAAAATAAATCGAATTAATTATGAGGATTAACTTGCAAAATGTCTTTTTAAATTTCTCGTTGAATCACTGTTTTATACACGTGGCGCATGAAGTAAAATTTCGAGTTTAGAAAAGCCGGAAAATTTGTCTCGGGTCGCTGCGCGACCCTCGACAAATTTTCACGGGGCATTTCTAAACTCGAAATTTTACTTCATGCTTAGTCTTTTTTTTTAAATATTAATTTTGATTACATAAAGTTAAAAAAATGATTGATATTGATTAATTTCTATAATTTTTATGAATGATTAGTTATTCAATGACGAGTTTTATCGATTTATGAAAACCCACAGTTTTTTCTTCAGTTCTGTCGATTTTCCTATCTCTTTTGACGATTTTATTTATAATCTATGTATTACGTCAATTTAAAAAAAAATATATTAATTTTGATTAATTTTTATGAATGATTAGTTTATCAATCACGAGTTTTATCGATTTATGAAAACCCACAATTTTTTTCTTCTGTTTTGTCGATTTTTCCAATCTTAAGACTGTAAGATTGGAAAAATCGACAAAACAAAAGAAAAAAATTGTTAATTTTTGTCGACTTTATTAATTATGATGTCGTATTATTCTCGAATTTGTAAATGTATTTATCTAATCAGTTTTCGGAGTCCATTTAATAATATTATGTATTACAACTATAATAATATAAGTATAACTCATTCAAACTAAAAATACAAAATACAAATTTGTATCAATTCGGGTGTTATTTTTTTAACTTTGTTTAATTTTATTTAATGTGTCAATTTCGACGATATTTTAACATTTCTAGTTGATTTCTTAATTAATTTTTGTTATATTTTACGCGTTTTTTGAAATCTTTTTGTGTTATCGGTATTTTCTTAAATTGTCTTTATATTTGTATGTTTTGTCCATAAATGTAGATAATCTTCATGGTTTTCAACAAATTTGTAACTTTTATTTATTATTAATTTACTCTGTTATTGGACTGTATGTAATCTGTTACGCAATAAGCCATTATTATTATTATTAAATTTGACATTGTCAACGAATTCTCCAAATTTCGTAAAGTTATATAAAAATCGTAAATTTTTGATTGCTTCTAATAATTTTGACAGTATTAATATTTGTTTCATGATTTCCGTTAATTTTTATCTATTTTGACAAATATTAGTAATTCTTATCATGTTTCGATATTTAACACGATTTCTTTAAATACTGATAAATAAAACACTTTTTTACTTTGTTTAACCACTGTATAATATATACAGTGGTTAAACAAAGTAAAAAAGTGTTTTATTTACAAGGGTATTGAAGATGTACCACAAAGTGAACGCATACAACACAAAACATTTCTATATATTTTTATATATATATATATATATATATATATATATATATATATATATATATATATATATATACAGTATACAGAGAGTTTTATATAACACCTAACATTTTCATAAAATACGATGACACCTTTAATTTTTCGGTTATGTGTAAATTGGGTTGCCTACATAACCATTACAAATTGTAGCTAATCAATTGCAATTAATGCCTCAACTTGTACATACAGGGAGTTTTTCTTTCAAGTATACATGTTCCAATTTCGGCGTATATGCCGTACATTTTTAGATAATCGTTGTTTTTTTAAAAGGAGTGTAATTTGAAACTTAAAATGAGTGTGTTCTACTCCCAGACTAAGCATGAAGTAAAATTTCGAGTTTAGAAAAGCCTGAAAATTTGGTTTGGACGCGTAGCGTAGCACCACCGGTACAAACACTGATATATTACGAAGTTTAAAACACACCGCTGAACTTTACATTGAATCAGTGTTTTGTGCCGGTGGCGCATGAAGTAAAATTTCGAGTTTAGAAAAGCCTGAAAATTTGGTTTTGCCGCTCCGCGCTTCGCGCTACGCGATCAAACCAAATTTTCAGGCTTTTCTAAACTCGAAATTTTACTTCATGCTTAGCCTGGGAGTGGAAAAAACTCGTTTAATGCTTCAAATTGTATTCTTTTAATAAACCGAGCGTGGTAAAATGTACGTCTGCATATGTATACTTAAAAGAAAAATTCTCGTTATGAATATGTTCGGTGTTACATAAAACTCTCTGTATAATATTAAGCATGAAGTAAAATTTCGAGTTTAGAAAAGCCTGAATCTTTATATTCGGACGCGAAGCGTCTAAATCCAAATTTCGGCTTTTCTAAACTCGAAATTTTACTTCATGCGCCACGCGTATAATACACTGGTTTAAAGTGAAGTTCAAAATAAGGTTGGGAGTTTTTAAAATTGATGTATTCGAATATTCATTAAAAAAACATATTCGAATTATTATATATTCTAATTATTAAAATATTTAAATGTTCGAATATTCCAAATATTTTAGTATTCGCATTTAAATATGTTTTTGAATGAAGACATGTATCCTTTTTTTTTAATGTTGTGGTGGATTAATAATAACTAAGATTTTTTTTGAGTTTGCGCTGTTTGTGAATTTATAGGTTCGCTTAATGGAAAACCAGGCCCTGAAAATATACCTGATATTTTTCAAGTTTCATTTTGAGATGTACGTATTAATACGTTTTCTATAGTAATATTATTAATTTTTGTGTAGATTTGGTAAATTTTGTGTTGATTGAACAATATTTTAATTTTTATCAATTTATAAAACCAAATTTTCTTCTAAATTCGTGAGTTTTAATTACACATTTAAAGTTAAACATAAACATAAACACAATTTATTTCCATAAAGACTACAATACATAGTATAGGAACGTCAGAACAGAGTATAGAAAATATAAAATATAAGAGAAATATTACATCAATCTGATCTAGTTTTTCGCAATTAAAATATTCGTTTAGATTATAAAATGCATGGTTAGTAAAACTGCACTTCAGGCTCTTTTTAAATAGGTGGTAATTTAGGTTGCGAATGGTTGGGGGAAGTTTGTTGTACACCTTAATACTGACTATATTCCAGGATCTGTTTGAAAGCTCCAGATAAACTTTACGTTGCAATAGTAAATTGTTATGACGTGTTTTGTAGTTGTGAGGTGCGCGATGATCCAATTTGTATTTATTTAAATATGCGTATTTACAGAGTTCGAGTAGAAGCAATGACGGTAATGTTAATATAGATAAATTGTTAAAATGTGTATGACGTGATTGCATTTGGCCAATATTTAAGATTCGTCTAATTATCAATTTTTGAGTAATGAAGACTTTCTCATGCCAGTTTAACAGCCCCAGAGAAGAAGTCCATATAATAATTTAGATTGCACTTCAGCATGATAGATTTTTTTTAGTGCTGTAAGATTTAGGCAGTGATGTAATGCTCGAAGTTAGTAGGCTGATTTATTTATATTACTAATTAGCTTCGTGCAGTGTTCATCCCATTTTAAATCGCTTGATATTGTGACTCCCAAAAAGTTAACATGGTCGGTTGTATTTGTTATTTCATTATTGACTACTAATTTTTTAAGTCAATTTTCTTCTGCGGATTATGAAACAGTATTATTTTTGTTTTATCGGAATTTAAGAAAAGGCCATTTGTCTGGAACCAATTACAGAGTCTAGAGAGAGCTATGTTTCCGGAAGTTTCAACTGTTCTAATTGATGCGTCTTTAACTAGGACCGAGGTATCATCAGCATACATAGCAATGTGGTAATCACTAAGGTATTCAGCAACATCGTTAATGTATAGGATAAATAGTATTGGTCCCAATATTGATCCTTGTGGAACACCCAATGACGAAGACAGGATCTCAGATCTGTGTCCCCCGCTTAGGCCACTCTGGTTAGAAATTTCCACACAATAAGACCTATTGGATAAATACGAGGCAAACCATTCGCCCGCTAGGTTAGTTAGACTCAATAATTTAAAAAAATCTGCTGTGGTACGACAAAATGTATGTGCAGATTTAGTCAAATTATATAAATATTTTTTAAATTCAGTATTATAAAATGTGTCAATTGTATCTTAACGAGTGTCTGCACTCCTTGTTTAAGCATGATGTAAATATATCGAATTTAGAAAAGCCTGAAAATTTGGATTGGTCGCTTCACTTCGCGACCAATATAAATGTTCAGGCTTTTTCTAAATTTCTAAACTCGAAATATTTACTTCATGCGCCAGGCCTATTAGGTTTTTATAATAATAATAATAAAACACCATCAGATACAAACAATAAAACACAATTTTGTCTATGTTTTTTTTAGAATAAAACTGACACCATTAAATACAACTATAGTCTGTTTAAAAACTAGAAGGCGTAAGTGCCAAAGCCCAATTTACACTATAAAAAGTTACTAGAAATATCACTAGATAAATTTGGCGGCAATTTTAAATAATTCCATAATTACTCTTTAAATAAAATCAAATATCCATTTTGTACTTCTTAATTGTGGTTAGGTATTTTCTTTTCCATCGTACAATATCGTCAATTCAATTAAAATGCTTATACGGCATCTCGCTATATATCTGTGAAATAAAACATATTTACATTATGTTCATAATATAATATGGAATTTATATAATAATGTGTCTCTATCAGAGCTGGGACGAAACCTTGTAAAAAGGATTCGAATCACTAATCCAAATCACCTAATATTATTCGAATCACGAATACTCGGATAAAGAATTCGTAAGAGATAAATATGATTCGAAGATTCGAATCCTGTTTTTTTGAATTACGAATACAAATCCTTTAAGAATAAATTTGATTTTAAAACCTAATTATTTATTACATCGTTAATAACAGACTAAACATCTGACTGATATATGAAGTAAAATTTCGAGTTTAGAAAAGCCCGAAAATTTGTCTCGACCCTCGACAAATTTTCACGGGGCTTTTCTAAACTAGAAATGTTACTTCATGCTTAGCCTGGGAGTGGAAACACTCGTTCAAAACTTCAAATTGAACTCTATTATAAAATCGACTAATGCCTAAAATTTACGTAAATAAAAAAATCACTGAACTGATATTTAGTGAATTTTTTATTTACGTAAATTATAAAAAAATATATAAATAAATAAAATATTCACTGAATTGATATTAACGCAGCGATCCGAGACAAATTTTCGGGCTTTTCTAAACTCGAAATTTTACTTCATGCGCCACGCGTACAAAACACTGATTTGAAGTGGAGTTCAGAAACACACAAATACATTTTTAACCAGAGTAACAGGGAGTCAGATATTTAGTCTGTTATCAACGATGTTCAGTGGTTCAGTGGTAAAACCGGAAAAGTCATGGAATTATATTCAAATTGACCAAAACACTAACAAGAAAGCCATATGATATTATTAAATTTGTCAAAATCAGCCGGCAAATTACAAAACACGTAAAAATTTATAAAATTAACTTAAATATTGGCAAAAACAATGAAAACTATTAAACAAAATGGGGGTTTCCCACAGAAGAAAGTTATATTAAAAGGCCAGGAAAAAAATCGTTAGTCGGAAAAATTTAACATTTCAGATTGCTATCATGTCAGTTTTACTTCAAACAATATTAAACAAAATTTTTAAAACTAGATTATTATCTTTAAAAACATTTTCAATCATTTAATGTTCTTATCAAATTATTCACTTTGAAGTTTCGAACGAGCGTTTCCACTCCCAGAAATTTCGAGTTTAGAAAAACCCCGTCAAAATTTGTCGAGGGTCGCGCAGCGACCCGTGACAAATTTTCTGGGATTTCTAAACTCGAAATTTTACGTCATGCGCCACGCGCATAAAACAGTGATTTAACGTGAAATTTAAAAACACAAAAAATCATTTTTCATGTTATTCCTCACAATTAATTCAAATTATTTTTGACTATTCAAATCCTTTTGTAAGTATTTGAATCATTTTACAAGGATTCGAATCCTTTTATAAGGATTCAAATCAGCCACATTTAGACTCAAATAGGAATTCTCTTAAAAAAATGTAAGGAATCCGGATCACGAATCTAGTTTAAGTAAAGTATTGTTATGCCTCTTTTGAATCCTCTAAAAGGATTCGAATCCTGAATGATTCGAATCCTGCCCAACTCTGGTCTCTATCTTACCTAAAATTGATTTGTTTCATAAAACTATACAAGGTAGAACGACTCATCTTCGGCTTGCCTGCATGATCGTTTACTTCTTTTAAAACTTTATTCGAAGTTGGCAGTACATTTTTATAGAAGAAACTATGCACGGATCTCTTCACAACGTCATCAAAACTTGTAATTATGTCCTCCAAGCTGTTTAGGGCTACAAATCTCTCCGGATTTCTTATATTCGCTAATGGTACGTTAGACTCCTAAAAATTAAACATTTTATTATTTGATGCATATTCTTATGCTATTTGATATCTCACCTACTGCACCAACAATGTCTGATACAACAGCAGTCATTTTCACATGTGGATCATCTGTTATCATCTGCTTATACATATTTATTATGCACTGTTTTTCAGACAGATATAAATGACCCAATTCCAACTTCTTACGCTTTTTTGGAGGTGAAGGTGATATTATCACCGAGCTTGTACTGGGTCCATAATCCATCACAACAATATAAACAAAACTAACTTTTAACTATGCTAAAGAAACACTGCACAAAAGGTTATTACGAAACAGACAAAGTTGCAACTCGGTAACGCTTCGAATTAAGGTTATGTCAGATATTGCGTCTAATAATGACGTAATTAGCATAGTCTAAAATGGGCGCGATCTCTGCCAATCAGAGTTGTAGGTTTTGGCACGTGAAATTTAAAACGCTCCGTCTAGTTATTTATCATATTATAACCAAAATGACCTACAATATAGAACGTTAATCATAATCATAATTATATAATCAATTCTAAGAATGTCACACACATTGATGCAAGTTTTTGTTTTTCATGATATCGATCAACTTGCATATTTTCTTATCACCAATTAATTGAGAAATATAAGTATGTTTTTATTATTACATTAAATTTGAATTGTTTGTTAATGCACATTATATCCATACCGTCATCCCTTGGGGGCCTCCAGACTCGGGGCATTGCTAGTTACGCCGCTGAGCCTTTTGTTAGTTTCTTGCAATGTACAGTTGCGATAGAAAAAATAACTAGTACAGCAAAATATTTGGCTATGTGAACTGGTTTCGTTTTGATTTTTTAAATTGTCAATCAAATTGACAAATCTGCGGAAATGTCAAACGAAATTTATTTAACGTTGACATGCCTCAACTGACTAAAATGCATAAAACGATAATAAGGACCTGTTTAGAGACGATATTAGCATTAGACACATTGCTAATGATTTGTATGTCAACAAAAGCTCTTGTCTTGTTGTTAACCTGTACATGACAAATTTGTTTTATTACAAGAAAAAAAATCGAAATTTTTGAAGTGGCTTCAACTCCCTGCTGTACTAGTTTTTTTCTCTCGCAACTGTACTACATTAACATTGTTAGTATTCACTAATAGCACACACAAAAAACAACGTCGTCTGTTATCGCACAGACGGCAGCTGATAAAATACCAAATATCCGACTTTTGTGAATATGTTAACATGTTTGTCAATAAATTAACTGATAAGGATTTTGCAGTAGCTCTTTGTAGAATAAAAACAAGCAAAATCACAAAACCTATATCATTAAAGGTAGCAATAAAAAATTAATCCTAAAGAAGAGATGCAGTCAATAAAACAAAATAATTCATGATGATCGCCAACGGAGGTGAGGCGAAGGCACAATAAGAAGAAGAAGTAGCAAAACGTGTACCTACGTTACAATATATCCAAGCCGAAGCATGATGGATGCAGAGATTTCTATTATCAGTAAAATACACATTATAACAAAATGCATGTTTGTTTAATAATTCATTTGTGCAATTTTCCATTAAAAATTGATAATTTATGTAAATGTGCATGTTGCACTGAAACCTCACATTTAATATAAATAAAAATGCATATTAATGTCTGTTTTAAAAGTGTTCGCTCCTGTGTTTGAATGCCGATAAAACAAAAAGTATTTCTCAATAATCATCATTTAAAAATAAGCATAAAGAGCAATCGATTCTTCGTAACATATTTTGATTTTGATTTTTGTACTTCAAAATTATTAGTATAGTTTATAGGAGAGATAAATCTCGAAACGCGTCTATAGATGGCCTGAATAATTTGACCCAAATTGTTACATTTGCAGTAGGTTACTGTATGTAACAGCAAACACTTGTTGTATAATTCAATGTCCGTCGGGGTATTAGCCCGGGAAGTAGTTGTTTCAATGAGTGTTTGATATAGTCTTTGTAAGACTAACTTGTTGTAGATTGCGAAAAGAATCGCACTTTTAATGTTCAAAATAATTGTTTATATTGACTTTAAATTAAAAAAAAGGTACCCATTTTTTGGCGTTATTTCAGAATACTCAACTTTACGAATTTATTTTTCGACATGTACTGTATAGAAAAAAACATTTTTTTTGATATGGTACGTATATCATCTTCCTGTATAAGATTCCTTAATTTGAAGATTAAATATTCTATAATATTTGTTTAAATAATTATTCAAATATTCATTTGTTTTTGTTTTGATTCATTTCTATTAATGTTAAGCTGTTCACCAAACCACTGTTATTATTATTACTATTTTTCTTTTTTAAATAGGTTATGTTCACGTTAAATCTTTACAATTATTGTTTTAATTTAATTTAAGTTAATTTTAAGTTTCTCTGTAAAAGGATCTTTGTATCTGTTGAGAAATAAATAAATATATATATTACAAGGTGATATTATTGAAATTTAAAAGGTAATTTTCGAAATTCTTACACTGGGTTGATATTCATAAATTGTATCAATTTCTTTCCAAAAATCAAAATCATTCTTAGCGACAAATTATTATTGTTTTTTAAAACATTTAGATAAGGAACATTGCTTAAGGTTTGGGGGTTTATTTAAATTGTGTTAAAATGCAATATGTTGTATAAATATGATATTATTTTGTTATAATACTTTATAATCAATGTACTGTTGTAATAAAAATATAATTACATAAATATTAAGAGAGATACCGTATTGTTAAATATAAATTAATAATTTTAAAAATAAAAATTATTTACACCTTTGATTTACGCTAATGGAATCACAACATATTCATTTGTTTATTTGTAAAGTTTCATTCATTTTTATAAACAAAGAAGTTGCGACAGGTTAAAGTTGGATTAATTGTAAAACGACTTAAAAATACCTACTTTTTAATTATTAGAATTATTGGAAAATGTTCAATTATTAACCTATAAAAAATCGGTTGTTTTTGCTCCAGGGATTTTTTTTATTACGCTTCAAGCACAGGGGCCAAAACTTTTGAAACGGATATTAGTTTAGTTTGATAATATAAGAGGAACACATGCACGCGTTTGTTATATTCAGGGCCGGTATTGCCGAAATTGATTCTATGATTCGATCGGATGACGTATAGCCGTTTCACACGATTAGATGTGGTATTCCCGAAATGAAATCATACGACGAAACGTGCGTTCGCATCGCATGATTTGGTCATTTGGTCTGGACCATGCGAAAGGCATGCCCCTTATCAATGGAAAGTACCAAAACCAACAACAATATTTAAGTGGAATAAATTATAATTACAAAAGACGAAATTATTCGTGTACGCAATTATGCACTGGCGAATGACTTTTAAATAATAGGTTTATTTGAAAAGATTTGCATATGTAAACTTCAATTCGTATGCGCAAATTCAACTGTTTTTTTGCGATTACCCAATTACAATTAATTTGTAAAATGTTTACAAAATGTTAAAAAGCTGAAAACGTCGGGTTAAGTATTAGTTTATGTAGAGGGATCGGCAGTTTGTAAAAATACGAAAGCATTAAGTTATTTTACATATGTTTCTTTTGAGTATGCATATCCAAATGTATACGCTGTAAATAATTTTATAATTTGAAGCTTCTAACGAGTGTTTTTAATCCTTAATTAAAGTAACATAAAGTAACATTTCTAGTTTAGAATTAATGGATTAATTTATTACGTAAGATCAAACATAAAATCAAGCAGAGTCTACTATTCTGTACTTCACTTGAAATCAGTGTTTTATACGCGTGGCGCATGAAGTAAAATTTCGAGTTTAGGAAAGCCTGAAAATTTGGTTTGGACGCCACCAAATTTTCAGGCTTTTCTAAACTCGAAATGTTACTTCATGTTTAATCTGGTAATGAAAACCCACCTTAGAAGTTACAAGTTTAACTGCTCTATAACAGAGAATGTTGACATTTTTATTTTTATTACTTTTTTTATTATCTGATTTTTTCTTATTTTTTATTGTTTACCTTTATCATTCCATTATTCTTTCCATTTTGTAGTATTTAAATTCAATTTAAATGCTCACATCATTTTTAGACAGATTTTGTATTCTGTATTGGTGAATAAAACACGGTTATATTTAGGTAATTAGCAAAATCAATAAATTTAAGTTGAGTTCGTGGGCGAAGTTCGTGTAGTATGTACGACTTTTTACCGTTTTTCTTCAGAAAATATACCATGTTCTTTTGTATTAATATTTTTAATATCATTAGACGAAGTCAAATTTTCAAATTCATATCTGAGTTTATCAGTATAACTAATGCTAAAAGAAATTACATTTTGATACCATATGTAATTTACTTTTGATAAGTTAAACAAGTCGATTTTTCCAAATGTTAGTGTTATGTGCACAAATGCTATTTTATTCTCGCAAGTTAAATGGAACGACCGCTAACTTTATAAATGCGTTGATTTTGAACATTAACGAGTATTTTCCACTCCCAGGTTAAGTATAAAGTAAAATTTCGTATTTAGAAAAGCCTTAAAATTTAGTTTTCAGGCTTTTCTAAACTCGAAATTTTACTTCATGCGCCACGCGTGTAAAACATTCATATAAAGTGAAGTTCAAAATATGCATGCTTATGTTTTTTGAGTTTGATATATACTTTACATTTATTTATTTGAAACTATCTCCTGATACAAGATTCAATAATCCATCGGTCTTTTACCATAGTTTTGGGCATCCTTGAAGGAAAATAATGCTTCTATTTTTAAGCTACCGATTTAAAATAAATGTTTAATAGAATATTCTTTATCTCTTTATTTGAATTACCACATTGTGTAAAGCATATTATATAGAATTAATTATACAAATAATGACAATCAACTGACAAACACAAATTGACAGATTATCAAAATTATGGAAATGCTTTACATTTTACAGCAAATTTGCGGTGTTGCCATATTAACCCTTCGTATCTTTTGCATGTGATCATTACAATATTCGTGTGCTTTCAAATAAACTACCCATCACAATTTTTTAATACGTGTGCGAATTTTAGCATTCGCAATTTTGCGCATGCGCATTTTTGCGAATGATTTCAAATAAAGCCGGTATTTCCGAGATTGGTCGTGCGATTCTGTCGTACGAAATCTGTCATTTAGTTAGGTATTTAACATGTGAATTTGACAGTTGGCGGGCAACTGATCGTGCGATCAATTTCAGGGCTGAAGTCGGTTCATAAAATAACCTCTGTTTTTCAATATCCTACTCCATCTCAGGCTCTATGCACAATTATAAACCAATAGTTCATAATGCAAATGTTTGCGATACAGATAAATGTTTAAATATTACTCTTTGGAATGTAAACGTGTTAAAATTAAAATAAGTATCATTTAATTTGTATATAAATTTGCTTTTCTTTTAAATGTTAATTACCTACATTACAATTGTTTATTAACAATTATTAAATGTATTATAATAATAATAATAGCCTTTATTGTCCAACAGGATTTCCTACTTACTGGACAATATAATAGAAGGTACAATGCAAAAAAAATAAGTATTAGAAGAGAAAAAAAAAATAAGTTACATTTTATATAAATAAATCATCGAATGACTTTTCTGCGCAACGACACATTGTGAAGATCGGTGACCGCTGCAGAACGCATGTCCTTGGTGTGGGTAGTCGGAATGATGAAGAGAATCTGGTTGATTGTTGAGGAACATTGAAGGGTATCCCGGAAAGTAATTGTTGAGTTATAAGAAATTGTCGACTCTGACTCCTTTACCACTAATCTAATATTTAAAAAACAGTAGAGTCACAGTTCACTACAATATTTGATATTAAAGCTTTCACATTTTTTATTCATTTTTTATGTTTGTTCTTGGATTACCGTTAGTCAAGATCACCACTTCTGTAGACATTTCATTTTCATTTCATTTCATTTATTAACGGAATATCCTTTTTACATAAGACTATAACAACCTGTAGAAATACAAACACTTAATGTAAATAACAAGGCACTGATCGAGTTCAACTAACAATAATATAAAAATTAGATAGTGTAGAAAGTAAATACAATACATAAATACAGAATTAAAAATTGCATACAACAAAGAAACAAAAATTATTTATCAATATCGGAGAGGCAAATACGGCGCTAGATTTGAACAGTGACGTAGACTGTGCAAATAATATAAAGTTACTATTATTTTGTAATTTATTTGCATAGCGCATAAGTCTATCAATGGGGTTGAACATACCGTAATTTGTAGGATGAAAAGACAAACGAAATAATGGCTTGTGCCTGCAATTAATACCTCTTGGTATATTAAAACACAACTTACATATTAAATCCTGACATTCAATAATCCCATTGACTAGCTTATGCAGAAGACATAAATCCAGTAGAACTCTCCTGTCATGCAGTGATTGAATATTGAGCTCACTGAGCATAAAGCTATGGCTGAAGTTGATAATGTGCCCGCCCATCCTACGATGAATAAGTCTTAAGAATCGACTTTGAACAGTTTCAAGTTGCTGAATCGTAGTTACCGAGTACGGTGACCACACTACAGATGCATACTCAACATGGGGTCGAACAAGCGCAAGGTATAAAAGTTTCACAGTAGTTATACTAAAATCCAATGTAAACCTATTGACAAAACCTAACATTCTCAACGCCAAATTACATATATTGTTAATATGTTTATTAAAATTAAGTGTAGATGTAAATAGTACGCCCAAGTCTTTAATTTCAGTTACAAAAGTTAAAAGATTATTGTTAATGGAATAAGGAAATTTTATACCATTGCCACGACAAAATGATACATGGAAACACTTGTTAATATTTAAGTATAGATTATTGTCAATACACCATTCAGCAACACTGTTCAAGTCCGATTGCAACAAAGTTTGATCCTCGACTGATCTGACTTCTCTAAATATTTTTAGATCATCTGCATACAGGAGAAATCTGCTATGCTTAATCCTAATGCTGATATCATTTATAAATAATAAAAATAGCACAGGCCCACAATGAGATCCCTGAGGTACCCCCGAGGTCACGTTAATACATCTTGATAGACTTGATCCCACGCGTACACATTGTGTTCTGTTGGACAGATAACTTGCAAGCCAATCCAAGCCCAATCCACCCACACCCATAGCATGTAGTTTTTTTAACAATACGCCATGTATTGACATGATGTCAGTTTTCATATTTTGTTTTATAGAGTTATGAAATGTCATTTAATATTTAATTTTAAAATAGTTTACATTTATTTTTAAATCATGAGTCCTCAGTTAACATTAAATACGTGTGAACCAAAGAACATAGTATATGCCTACCTATATTTCGAGTATTCGAATATTTATTAGAGATGGGCAAGACCGAGAATCTCAAGGATCGGTCAAGCAATCATCGATCAGTATCGAGCTGATCGATCAAAAGATTAGTGATGGAAATAATCGATATGTTTTAATAATCGATTAAATGTGTAATGGAATTAATCGAGATGTTTTAAAACCTTATATTTAAAAATGTCGATTGATCGTCAGTGAAGAACAAAAGACCGGTTTTACACGACAATTTTTTAATTATTGTTTCTTATCGACGACAAGTCACTACTTACTGAATAGTCGATATTTTTTTATCGATCTTGCCCATTACACTGCTAATTATTAATTTAAACATTTAAACATTACGCTTAACTCTTACTGGGTATATCACAAGACAGGATCACCCCCTTTAGTTTTTATTTAATATTTGAGATATCAACTTAAAATTTGGTACACTAATACTAATAACATAAGCACAAAATTCCTAGCTTTAGACTGCCAACCTTGAATGGATCTAAGCTGCTAATCAAAGAACAAGCCAGTTATCTGGGTACAATCCTAGACCGTAAGCTTAGCTTGAAACAAAACGTTCAAGGAAGAGTACGGAAAGCGACTGTCGCGCTGTACTCTTGTAAGAAAGCGGTAGGTAAATGATGGGGCATGCAGCCTAACATCACCTACTGGCTTTACAAAGCCATGGTTAGACCTATACTCTACTACGGTGCTTTCATTTGGTGGCCACTGCTTGAAAAGAGGATCCACCAGCTAGCATTCAAAAAGGTGCAAGGAAGGGCGTATCTTATGATCACGGGTGCCATTAAGACGTCACCTTCTAAGGCATTGCAAACGATCCTCAACTTGACCATTGTGGATCTCTTTAGTAAGCAGATCGCGCTAACAACTGCCGTAAGACTAAACTCAGTTACAGAGCCTCCTCGTGAAAAGGATTCGAATCACGAATCCGAATCACCTAATATGATTCGAATCACGAATACTCGAATAAAGGATTCGTAAGAGATAAATATGATTCGAATCAAAGATTCGAATCCTGTTTTTTCGAATCACGAATACAAATCGTTTAAGAATAAATTTGATTTTTTTTTCAACCATTATAAAACGATATTTATAATGGTTGAAAAAAAAATCAAATTTATTCTTAAACGATTTGTATTCAGTTGTTTTAAGAAAAATATTCACAACCTAATTATTTATTATTAACACTGAACATCGTTGATAACAGACTAAATTTCTGTGTTACTCTGATTAAAGATGTATTTGTGTGTTTTTAAACTACACTTCAAATCAATGGTTTATACACGTGGCGCATGAAGTAAAATTTCGAGTTTAGAAAAGCCCCGTGAAAATTTGTCTCGGGTCGCTGCGCGACCCTCGACAAATTTTCTACGCGGGGCTTTTCTAAACTCGAAATTTTACTTCATGCTCAGTCTGGGAGTGGAAGACACTCGTTACTTTAAAATATGTCACAACTGTTAAAGTATGTATCGTCGGATGCCCGTCTTCAGGGGTGATATGTAAGCAAATTATGGGTCCTAGGAGTTGCCAAATAAGTGAGTTACTTAAGGGGATTATTGCAGTGTAACACGCCGATCGTGTTGGAAAGACCCACATAGTTTAGAGTAGCTCATCCGATGCCAAATTTACAGCACAAGTGGGGAGAATACAGTCAGAGAGAAAAGCGGCAGTTCGCTGTGCATTTTGCATTGCTCCTTGGCATGAACGGATGGGGTCTCGCGTCGCGTGGAATAGACGAAAAAAACAAAGCGTATAAAAAAGACGGATCGAACGAAAGTGTCGATTCGTATTATTTAAACACGCTGATAATACATACAAGCTATGTATTGTTTTCAATTCGTTAGAAAGCGTTATCGGATCCTGTATTATTTTTCGGTATTTACAAAACTGATGATTCTTATTCTTGTCATTATAACACATTATTTTTACTTTTAAGACTCCAGTTTCGACAGCCGAACAAACTATGTGTTTTATTTTATTAAATTATAGATTATTTCTTAAAAATATAATAATAAAATAATTCATGTTCATAAGCTCATTGTGAATATTTATATGCCGCACATATATAAAAAAAAAACATACGATTTTCAATCATATTTTTTAAATGGGAATATTATCTTTCCTAACTGCTATTGCCATGAAAATAATGTGTATTAATTTGGCCTCTGCCCAATTGGGTAAATACCCCCAATTTTGGGGAGAATTTCAATTTATATTCGGTCAAATATTCTAGTTTTTATGAATGCAACAAATAAATAATAGATTGAAAAAAATTAAACGGAAAGCTGCCCTGTTTTTTTTATGTTTAGTACAGGGTTTACAAAATGATGATGTGTATAAATAGGCTCAGTCAACTTAGCCCCCCGAAGTTCGACTTTTTTGAAAAAAGCGATTGCGCTAGACCGGCCTTAGCTAGCGCCACAAAAATTAGAGCTAGCGCCATTTAGACAAGAAAACTACGGGGATTTGAACTTTCGGGGGGCTAGGTTGATGCTAGCCCCCCAAGTTTGGATTTTTTAAGTTTTTTTACACTATTCGGATTCCTCAGAGCTAACGCTACCAATTTAAAAGCCAACGCCACTCCCACAGCCCCAAAAAATGATAAAACATTTTTAACCCTGGCCCCCTAAAATGAGATGTTTTTAATCAAATTGGGTGGAAAATATAATTTAGAACTAGCGCCAACAGAATATGGCAAAAATATTCTCTCAAAAATATCAGGTAAAAAAAAGTTCACGTCCAAATTTTGATGCAAGAGCTTTCAGATCCTGTATGCGTATTACCATTTACTTCCTGAATTTTAATACAAAATGATGTTTGGCATATAATATACCGCTTTCAACAAATAGTTCGGCGTTGTAATTACTTTATTTATGTTCATAGACACTGGCTATTAGAAACATGATGCCTAGTAGACAGTAGCGTAACTGACAATTGTGTTTTCACTCCTAGCTAATTTAAATCGTTATTACGCAAGAACTTACCGTACGATTTAAGAAACTCTTTTGGCATTGTAATTACTATACTAATATTTATAAACACTGGGAACGAGATAGCTTGCACTAGTAAGACAGTGGCGTAACTGACGATTGTTTTTGATAATTGAAATCGTTATAACTCGGAAACTAACCGTACGATTTCAAATTTTTTTTTGGCATTGTAATTGCTATACTGAAGTCTATAAACACTAACAATGACATAGCTAGTGATATTAAAGGATAAATTAAAATCACTTGCTTTGTTTCACTATTTGTTTCTATTTACTCGACTAGTTTCGCTTTTTACGGCATTATCAAAGTTCACTCTTGATTCACTCTTGATTCACTCTTGATAATGCCGTAAAAAGCTGAAACTAGTCAAGTAAATAGAAACAAATTGTGAAACAAACCAAGTGTTTTTAATTTATCCTTTATTATTATTTCAAAATGTTTCACCAAGTGATAAATGAGAAAGTTATTCAAGAGATAGTTAGTGCTAGCAAGACAGTGGCGTACCTCACGGTTGTTTTTTTTATGATAACTTAAATCATTATTACTCGGTGGAAAACACTCGTTGGGAGTTTCAAACTGAACGCTTTTCAAAAACAATGAATGCCTGAAAATTTACCTAGTACACATCGGGTTATGTATGTACCTAATCAAAACATGGGTATCTTTTCGATGGTACAAAATTGTGATTAAGCTCCTTTCGTTGCTATTCAATTGACTTTATTTTCATTCTAACACAATCTATCTCAATATCCTGATTCTACGATATACAGGGAGTTTTTCTTTAAAGTAGACGTATTCCAGATTCACTTTATTTTGTTTAAATCTTTAGATATATGTTGTTTTTACAGGAATTCAATTTAAAGCTTTAAGCGAGTGTTTTCCACTCCCAGACTAAGCATGAAGTAAAATTTCGAGTTTAGAAAAGCCCCGTGAAAATTTGTCGAGGGTCGCGCAGCGACCCGAGACAAATTTTCTGGGCTTTTCTAAACTCGAAATTTTACTTCATGCGCCACGCGTATAGAACACTAAAATTTTGTGAAATTTGTGTATATTTGAACCTTACTTGAAATCAGCGTTTTATACGCGTGGCGCATGAAGTAAAATTTCGAGTTTAGAAAAGCCCAGAAAATTTGTCTCGGGTCGCTGCGCGACCCTCGACAAATTTTCACGGGGCTTTTCTAAACTCGAAATTTTACTTCATGCTTAGTCTGGGAGTGGAGAATACTCGTTTAAAGCCTTGAATTGAACTTTTGCACCCAATTTGATTAAAAAAATCTCATTTCGGGGGGCTAGGGTTTAAAATGTTGTATAATCTTTTGGGGTTGTGGGGGTGGCGCTAGCTTTTAAATTGGTAGCGCTAGCTCTGAGGAATTCGAATACTGTAAGAAAACTTGAAACATCCAGCATCAACCTAGCCCCCCGAAAGTTCAAACCCCCGTAACTTTCTTGTCTAAACGGCGCTAGCTCAAATTTTTGTGGCGCTAGCTAAGGCCCGTCTAGCGCAACAGTTATTTTTTAAAAAGTCGAACTTCGGGGGGCTAAGTTGACTGAGCCGTATAAATAGAGGATTGCAATAACATTCAATATCAATTCATTTATTCCTTATTTACTTACTATCAAAATATGACTCATCATAAATCAGCCAAATTTGAAAAAAATATATTGGGCTCGGTGCAATGTTGAGCAAGAAGCTTATTATTTGAAATGCATTATAATAACTACCTTATTATTATTATAGTTCTATTTTTTCTAAAATAATTAACAATGAATATGCACGCAGTTAAACCCTACATTTTTTTAAACATTCGTCAAACAAATATTACCTGTGCTCAGTAAAAAATAGTTGATTTGTAACATTAATCTACGACAACGTCATATTGGTGTTATTCTTACTATTCTTATAGTTTTGATATCATTGATTCGTTGATGAAGTCGCAGTTGGTTCAAATAGGTCCGATTGCTAGAAACTTTACAATTTACTTTAATAGTTTTATTGCGAGAAGTTTAATGGCATTTAACAACTGCTTTAATAACGAAAGATTTAAGACGAAATAATGATTATTAATCAGCTTAAAAAACTTTAAAAATAATTTAATAATACCGACACTGTCAAATAATAAGGAAAGCCAATATTAAAGGTATATTACACATCTTTATTTAAATTAGTGAAACATTTCGTATTTTCTATATTAGTTAACATGCAGTATAAAAAAATACTTATTCCATTAGTAGTCAGAAAGCATGAAAATAAAACACTAGTACAATAAAATATCGATTATAATTGCGAAATATTAATTTTACGAGAATAAATGCTAACGACGCGAGCCGTTTTTGTTAACTATGATTGAAAAAAGAAAAGAAAAACAAACGCGAAGCCACACAGCGTTCACCGGCCCAGAGATAAACGCTGGCCGCATGCTGCTCGCCCCTCCAATAATTGTGCAGATAAGTGTACAACGCGTTCAACTAGGAGAAGATCCGCAAGGCGGCGGTATTTTACGGTCTTATTTTTCAAGATTTTTATTTTAACCTGACTCGGGCATGAGCTATCGCATCCTTATGAAATGTTCACATTATATTCCTTATAGTATAAACTAGTAAGATATGGGAATATTTTTTTTAATTTTGAAAAATTTAACATTATTTTTTTCATACCTCTGAAAGCAAATTGTTTAAAAAAAAGTACTTCGATATTTTACTAGATAATTGGGCTTAATATACGCTGTCAAAATTTCAACTTTCTAGGACCTTTAGTTTTTAAATAAACCTAACATTAAATTTCAGACCACTGTTATATTCCCCTTAACTGTTTCCAAGGCACTCTTTGAAAAACCAAAAGATTAAAATTTTACATATAAAATGTACAATAAACTATAAGTGTGATACATCATTGAATTCAGTAAAAAATATTCTTCCAAAAAATATCAAAATCTAAAATGGCGCCCATAAGAAAAACAAAAGTTAGCTATGGTCCCTAGGTAAATGTTACAGTTATATTAAAATAAAATATGTTACTAGATTTATCGTTAAAAAGTGCCTATAATGTCAATGTTGTAAATGTCTGGATTCAATAGTTTTTGAATAAAAAAATAATAACGAATTTTCAAAAATACGTTTTTTGACAATATCTCATTAAGGAAATAAGATATTTCAAACTTGTTTTTGGGTTATTATTGGGCCCTAAATTATGCAACTTTGCCCCATTTTAACCGACTCTCTATCTCTTTATATAATCGATATCCCCATACATTCCGTTTAAAAACTGACACCCAGTATAATAATAATAATAATAATATAAAATTTATTGTATTGTTATTTTCTAAATTTAATTTAATTTAAATATTTTAATTAAATAAATATTTTACATTGTTTACCGTATATTTACGATCCTATTAAAAATAAATACTTATTTCAGTAATTCAATATTAATTATACCATCAAATGTCTAAAAGTCTTGCGTTAAAAATCACTAGAAATCATTAGATGTTTTTTTATTAAACGAATTTCACTATGGCTTTCGACGTCTAAGTCAAAAAATGTTTGAAACAAAAGTTGTAGCCTATTTATCAACAGCCGTATGAATATTTAGCATTTATTTTACTAAATTAATTAGTTAGTGTGATTAAATACATTACAAATACTTTTTCTAAATTGCAAAAAGTTTTAAATTCATTTAAATTATTATAATTTGTTATAAATAATTCTATATTGTTAAAAACATTGGCAACGCTGTAGTTTCTAGAAATTTTGCGTTTATTGGCGATTTTTTTTTATAACTTTTATTTTGCTATCAACGTTTTTTGTTCTAACAAAAAATGCGTGTTAAAAATGCTGATAGGTATGGAAAAACCCTAAATTGATGTCTCATTAGAAGGTTTCTAAATTAAAGTGAATTTTAATTAGTAAATACTTTAGTAATTTTATTTCTATCCATGCTATTAATAAGAGTAAAATGTATTCCTTTTATTAAGGTCAATTTATGAATTTATATTCATGATTACTTATTTTGTAAAAGTTTTTATAATTATTCATGACAAATTGTTATTATTAAACAATACACTTAATTGCCAATTTAATATTTAGTAGAGAGTTTTAAGCAAACATGGATTTATTACATTCATTCTTAAGTTTAAAAATTGTCTTCTAGCACAAGAGTTCGTAATTTTTAAACATTAGAACCCATTTTTTTAGAAACCTCTTTTTCCTAAACACTTTTCACCTCAGCTCTTTTGTTTTTGAATTAGAAACTAAAAAATCTAGTGGACATCAACAACTCACCGATTATGGCTTTCGACGTCTAAATGAAAAAATGTTTCAAACAAAAGTTGTAGCCAACGAAAAAATAAACCACTTTTACCTAAACACTTTTTACCTCAGCTCTTTTGTTTTTGTTCAATAAACCGAGAAAGATTTTTTTGAAAATAAATACACAACTTTATGATAATTCGAAAATTTACGAACGAGTGTCTCTACTCCCAGACTAAGCATGAAGTAAAATTTCGAGTTTAGAAAAGCCCCGCGTAGAAAATTTGTCGAGGGTCGCGCAGCGACCCGAGACAAATTTTCACGGGGCTTTTCTAAACTCGAAATTTTACTTCATGCGCCACGCGTATTAAACACTCATTTCAAGTAAAGTTAAAAATATAAAAACATATTGAGTTTTAAAAGTTATCAAAATATGTCAAAATTATTTAAAATTGCCAAAAACATCAAAATGACCAAAATGTCTTCTCGTAAATATAAAAAATATCAAAAACGGCAAAAATTCGGCGTGTTGATAAAATCGATTTACGTTAAAATTATCATTTTATGTCAGAACGTGACAGTTTGACAAAAACGTTCTTACAAAAACGAAAATTTCTATTAAAATCAGTAATAATGTAAAATATTGAAAATTTCATCAACATTCGATAAATTAAGGAAAATTGAGGAAATATTGCAAAATCTGATAAAAATTTGATTAATCGACGAAAATCTCGAAATGATGATAATTTTATGAAAATATCGATTTGTTGAAAATCTTATAAAAATGTTATAAATCGGCATGTTAAGTGGAAAAACAATTAAAAATCTCAAATCTGGCAAAAATCATCAAAATTTATCAAAATGTCAAATTTGACACAAATCATTAATTTAATTGATTTTATTACTTACAAACGAGTGTCGTCCACTCCCAGACTAAGCATGAAGTAAAATTTCGAGTTTAGAAAAACACCGCGTAGAAAATTTGTCTCGGGTCGCGCAGCGACCCGAGACAAATTTTCACGGGGCTTTTCTAAACTCAAAATTTTACTTCATGCGCCACGCGTATAAAACAGTGATTTAACGAGAAATTTAAAAACATATAAAACAAATTTTTCATGTTAATCCTTACGATTAATTCGTATTATTTTTGACGTTTCGAATCCTTTTGTAACTATTCGAATCCTTTTATAAATATTCGAATCCTTTTATGAGGATTCGAATCACCAGCATTTGGATTCGAATACGAATCCTTTTAAAAAATTGTAACGAATCCGGATCACGAATCCAGTTAAACTAAAGTATTCGAATACCTCTTTTGAATCCTCTAAAAGGATTCGAATCCAGGATTCGAATCCTGAATGATTCGAATCCTGCCCAGCTCTGCTCAGTTAGCAGGCTGACACCGGACACACAGGAACACACAAGAATTCTCAAATAATTTGCCCGTGTCCCCGTGGTTCCCGTGAGAGGATGGAAGTCATGATATCACCTTTCAGGCCTAAGTGTGCACCCCCTTATGCCGTGCAGCCACTAAAACCTAATATAACCTAACACGAATAACTAATTGGAGTTTAGTGGTGATCCGGAAACATTAGTTGTACTTCCTGTTTGAATGGAAGTGACATCAATTTTAAAATTTTAAATGAAATACCCAAAATATTTTTTTTGCAGTTTTAATCAGTTTCACTGTTTTAAAATTACATAACACGAGCAGAAAATCAATTTTAATTTACGATTTTCAATTTGATTGCATTAAACATTCAATGGAGATTTGTACGCAAATTACAACAGTAAATCAATCTTATCAGAAATACATACACACATTCCCACTTCATATATTTTGATAATGCCCAATATTGTTGATAAGGAATGCTACGCGCGGAAATGTATTTGATAAGAAAAAAATTCGTCAACACAATCCTACTTACTACTCATTCCTTTTTTTTGACGCGTTTTTTTTAAATATTAATTTCACTTTTGTTTAAATATTGCAAGCAGTAACAATCAATAAAAATATAATATTTATAACTTTTACTAAAACGGAAATTTAATTAATTTTTTTTCACTAATTAGAATTGAAATAACGACTACACTAAATTATTATTTTGGTTGTATGAGATTACATTTTACATAACATTAATTCGATTAGTGTAAATTAAATTAATGTTGTGTACATGTATTCATTCTCAAGAATTTTTAAATAATCGCAAATCATTATTATTAAGAACCTAAAATAAAAACTAAGTTTGGCCTTTATCTAAATAAATATTAACAAACTTTACTTTAACTGTATGTTTTTGAGTGTATGCGAAGTGATTATTACACTAAAAAGACTGTTATTCCTCATTTCACTTTTTAAGTAAGGAATAACAGTCTTTTTTAGTGTAAACTTTACTTTGACATAATCAAACACCTCAAAGTATTGGCTTTATTTTGACATAAATCATTTTAATTTCAAATGAATATCTCGAATAATAACTACAGTTTTAGGGGTGAGCCTGTATTGTGTTACACCCGGTATTTAAGAACACTATTTATTTTAACTATGAAATTAATTAAAACATTTGTTGTTGTTTCATTGAATTTTGGTAAAATTTGTATCCCGTCTTGAAAATATTTCCGATTATGAATGCGATTATTATTTCATAAAGTGATGATGATGTCTGTTTTTGGACAACGCAGGTATAAATTTAAATTGAAAGGGATTATGATTTAATTGCTGTTTAAGTGGCATCCTGTGTTCGACACCAGTTTACCGCGCAATTAAGCTCACATGATTGCGTTCCAAAATTTGCATTTTATTCAAAACGCAATTACGCACGCAATTACGCATTTATTTTGTCATTACTCGAAACCACCGCGACTCGTCAACTATTCAAATTCCATTTTCACTTTTTGTCCACAAAATATCCAATGTGTATTCCACCGATTGCAAATACATCGATAAATAAATAACAAATTAAAATGAGCGTTAAAACAACAAATCAATTGTTTAACTTTGAAAATATTTGATTTTTTCCGATGTTACTTGCTGCATTTGTAGCTATGCCACTGGTTTATATACTAGATGTTAAAATAAAATTATCAGAATTTTAGTTTAACAATCTTTGCAGTTTATTTGCTTAATAATACTTAGGGCCAGTTGCACCAGACACGTTAAACTGGTTTAACTCTGAATTCGAGTTCAAAGTGACATTAGAACAATAGGAACTGTCATCTTGAACTCAAGTTCAGCTTGATCTTGGGCTCAACGTTTTTGGTGCAACTGGACCTTAATGGATTTATACATTATTTTATTCAACGTTTAACAAAAATTTAAAACATTTTCCCTGATTTCATACGCGAAATGTTAAATTTAACATATACGTTAATAATTACACGTACAATCTAAGTTTTCATATCAAGTACTAAACGCGCTTAGACTATGATGTTAAGAATAACATGTAGATACGTTAAACTTAGCATTTCGTGTATAAAATAGCTCTAATTATTTTCTATAATTCACGTTATGTAATATCCAACAACAAAAAACTTTGAAGGCCGAATACTTTATTCCAGATAATGTTACGTTTCATGGCAATTTTAACCTTCACCTTCCCATGTAATAAACTGTTGTCTGCTATAAAATAATAAAAGCAGATAAGTTTCAGTTTAGGTACTTAAACATCTAATTAACCCATTTTAAAATAAAGTCTAGGATAAATTAATAAATGTCGTTTGTTACAATAAATCCTAATTACAGTAATAACCAATCTTGACAGTAACAAATGACTAAAAATTATACCTCAAATATCCATTTTTTTTTAAATTAAAGATTTCGAATATTCAGTTGAAAACATTGTAAAACATTAGAATATTCACTCGAAAACATTTCAGATGTTCGAATATTAACTCAAAAACATTTTTAAATATTCTAATATTTGAAATATTCGAATTATTTCAATATTCGAATATAATATATAAAATTACGAAAATGTTTAGCTTATTAATAAGACGACTTGAGTCTTATTAATAACAAGTAGTTGTTTCAATGAATATTTATTGCATTTATTGAAACAACTACTTTCTGTGCAAATATACCTCCGGATATATTATACAATGAAATATTTAAAACCCTTTTTTATTTGATTTGTAATTTTCGTAGTTTTATATATTATGTTTAAAGTGTTCAAACTATAAGATGCGTAAGCTTTTTTCACAAATTCAAATATTTTTAAATTGGAATTATTCTTATGCGAATATATTTCAATTTAACTACTTTAATTTAAAAATTATTAAATCAGTGTTTTATGCGCTTGGCGCATGAAGTAAAATTTCGAGTTTAGAAAAGTCTGAAAATTTGGTTTGGTCGCTCCGCGCTTCAATTTTAGGGCTTTTCTAAACTCGAAATTTTACTTCATGCTTAATCTGAGAGTGGAAAACACTCGTTTGAAGCATCAATTTTAACTCTTTTAGAAACAATATTTATCTGAAGATTTACAGCGTATATAGTATATTGGGACATGTATACTTAAAGGAAAAACTTCCTGTATGTGATTAAAGATAAATTATATTTCTTTAAAAAAACATTTTTACGGGAAAATAAATAACTCATTTCAATGTGAACTGTTTAGCGGAAGACAAAAAAATCATAATTTTTTAAATGTAAATACTGAACCAAATTTATAGGCTTTTCTAAACTCGAAATATTTACTTCATGCTCAATTAAGAATTGAAAACACTTGTCCTAAAACAATTAAAACCTTTAAGGACAACACTGATTTCTTAAATAAATTGGGAACACACAAACAACAAAACTCATGAAAATTATAAAAATACCTACAGTTTGTGTTTGTATTTTTTTTTTAAGAAATCAGTGTTGCCATTAAAGGTTATAATAGTTTTCTAACAAGGGTTGTCGAATCCCAGATTAGGCATGAAGTAAAATTTTGAGTTTAGAAAAGCCTGAAAATTTGGATTTGCCGGCCGCGCGAGCGAAGCGAGTCGCGCCGCGGTAAATCCAAATGTTCGGTATTTTATAAACTCGAAATTTTACTTAATGGCCACCGGTATAAAATGATTTCAAGTGAAGTTTAAAACATACTTTTAAGGCTGGGAATTTTTCAAATTTAAGTATTTAAATATTCATTCCAAAACTTATTCAATTATTTGAATATCTGAATAATTTAGTGATTTAGTGATTAATCAACTTTGATTTCCATAATTTTATTTTTGTGCGCCCAATTTTTATTTTTTATACATTAAAACAAAGTTTATTAGTTTCTTAATACTCTGCTGATAAATTTTCCTGAAAGAAAATAAGCTGACTAAACTAACACAGTTGAATACTTGATTAATTTTGTAGTAAAATTTTGAGTTTAGAAAAACCTAAAAATTTCAAAGCGCTGGTAAATTTAAATTTTTAGGCTTTTCTAAAATCATAATTTTACTTCATGCGCCAAGTGTATAAAACACTGATTTTAACTGAAGTTCAAAAACACATACATTATATTTAACTAGAATAACGTCATGTGTCCATGTTATTTTTTTGTACAAATAAAATATTCGATTACCGATCAAATAGCTTTGTTTTATTTACCGAAATATCAGTAAATAATCGGCGAATTACCGGTAAATTTTGAAGATCATATTTTTACGACAACAACACAAATCTTTATTAACAACAAGCAATTGCATAACATGTATATTTATATATAAATTTATAAAAAGTTGATATTTTGTTGCTAATCTGCTAAAATTGTAAATTGTCATGGTAATGTCATTCGGTACACCAGTTAGTGTCTTGATGAAATGATGAAATGAATTGATATATGGTAGTGTTTACGTTTTTGAATTTTTTACGATTTTTTACGATTTATCGGTATTGCAATCCCTAATTGAAAACAATAAATCACAAATGTTTTTATATAAGTAGATATAATTCGAAAAATAAAGAAAATTTAGGATAATTGAGTCGCCTTTTTCCAAAAAATCCCTAAATCCATTCGAAAAAAAAATGGATTTAGGAGTTTTTGGAAACATGCGACTCAATTGTAATAAATATACTTGTTATGAAAATTGTTTTTTTTTTAATAATTATTTATTATAACAAAGTAATTTGTACAATTCTACTGTTATTATTATTATTATCGCTGTTTAGTCGAAACTAGTCACGGCTTAAAATAAAAAAGTGAATTCATAGAAGTAATCACGGGTGTGAAGTTAGCAATAGATCCAGCAATAGATTTTAAAAAATTCATATCTCGGAAAAAACAAAAGCAAATAAATGAAATTTGAAGATATACACTTCAAATAGCCTAAATTATTACCCCAAGAAATATATAACCCTTAACTTTTACACTTCATATTTTTTCACCCCTTCCAAAAATATGTTATGATTTTTTTTTTAATTTGGCAATATTTCATAAAGTTACTTTTTAGCTCAAAACATCTCTATAATACCTTCTTTTGATAAGTGAAATCAAAAAAACTTTTCGACGCCCCGTTCGCCACTAAACTATTGTTTTATCCTATGATTTCAAAAATTAATATCTCAGAGAAATAAAATACAAATCGAACAAAATTTAAAATACACGATAAGAGATGTCCAAGTTATCACCCAAAAAAAATAGACCCATAATTTTTACCTATAATATTTTTTCACCCCTTCCAAAAACGTAATCAATTTTTTTCTACTTTGGCAATGTTCCATAAAATTCATTTTTATCTCAAAATATCTCTATTCTACCCTCTTTTAATACACCTAATCAAAAAAACGTTTCGTCACCCTGTTCACCCCTAAAATATTTTTTTACCCCGTGAATATGGAAATCAATATTTCCGAGAAAGCAAAATCAAATCAAACAAAATATTACTAAGGAATACATCTTAATTAATAGCACAAAGAAGATCAACCCCTAAAATTATCCTTTAATTCTTTCTTGTCTTTAAATGTAATATATATATATATATTTTTAAATTCACAATCTTCTTAAATGTTGATATGTATCATATATTATTTCTTTTTATCATTTGTGTGTTTACTCTAATGAGCAAAAGTAAAAAAAAAGTGTCAGGCACTTTACCCCCATATAATAAAATAATAATCTCCTGCTCGTCGTATGGATTTATATACGTATGGAATTATGTGCAACGATTTAAACATTATTTTTTCTGAATTTGGCAAAGGGCCATAAATAAATAAAAACTGTTATTCTTATCATTAATGTGTGTACTTTCATAATCAAAAGTCGAAAAAATGTTTGGAGCACTTTTCCACCACCGAAAAAAAAATCTCCCGCTCGTCACGTATGGATCCATATGCAATAAATTAAACATTATTTTTTCAGAATTTGGCAAAGGGCCATAGATAAATAAAAATTGTTATTCTTATCATTAATGTGTGTATTTTCATAATAAAAAGTCATTTAAACGTTTGGAGCACTTCTACACCCCCGAAAAAAAAATGTCCCGCTCGTCGCGTATTGATTTAAAATATTTTTTTTTGAATTTGGCAAAGTGCCATAAATAAATAAAAATGTAGCTGGCTCAGTTAACATTATTTATTTTACAAGAATATTTACAAAGTATGTATATTAGAGCGATGAGTCTTTAGGGCGTGAGGGGCGGCTGGAGTAAGTAAATCGGCGGCAAGGGCTGTCCACGCAGGGGGGGCGGCTTCCTTGGAGGCGGTTGATAGCAAGGGCTGTCCACACAGGGGAGCGGCTTCCTTGAAGTCAGCAATCTTTGGATACGTTGTTGAGCAAAACTGTCCACACAAGGGATCGGCTTTCTCGTAGAGGAATTCACAAAAGTCGTTGCTAATAACAGCTTCTGACCACACAAGGGTTCGGACAACTGCTAGAGCTAAGAGCTTGTGGAACTCTGCTGGTACTTTTTTTTTTTTTTTTTTTTTGGGGAGAGAGGAGGAGAAAATCCTCATGGATACCTTCTGTTATCCTGCCCACGGATGGGAGGGATAACAGTAGGTTATGTCAGACTCTTACTGACTAAAACCCCCTCTTGTATGTCAAGTTCAATAAAGAACTTTTTATACTTTATAGGAAGAAGTAGTAAAAATGGCTTTGTAGAAATTGACTGGTGTGAGTACTATAGCAGTATTCATATATTGGTTTCGGGTGGATGGGGTAGGATTTAGGAAGGAAGCGGTTTAAAGTTTCACCACTTTAAACTTTTTTTTTTCCTAAAAATTAAGTGACAACGTCTAGGTGGAGTGGACGTTTTTTCCTGGTTCGGAAATTTTCAGGTACACCTAAGTGATCCTGGAGGAGGGAGACGTCGAATTTCGAGCAGTTTTTAATCGCCAAATCGCGAATGAAAACCTGGAGTTTTGGCACTTTCGTTTCGCTTCGTAACTGGACATTACTGATAAACCACGGAGCGCCTACGATCCGGCGGATCATGACGCTCTGCGTGGCCTCCAGTTTGTTCATCTGCGATTGAGAGATGTGGATCCACGAGGGACATCCGTAGGTCAGTTTTGACCTGATGATAGCTTTGTAAATGTGAATTTTACTAGCTAGGAAGAGAGTGCTATTTGTAAGAAGAAGTGATTTTAGTTGCCCGAAGGCGCATTTTGCTTTTCTGATTGCAGAGTTAACATGACTTGTCCAGTTTAGGTGTCTGTCCATTTGTAAACCAAGGTATCTCACTTCGTTTACCCATGGAATTTGTGTGCCTCTGAAGGTGAGGTTATCTTGGGGGGTGTTTCTGGTTTGAGTGAAGTAGATAGCCTGGCTTTTCTCTGGGTTAATAGAGATACACCATTCATCTGTCCACTCTTCCAGTTCATTGAGTGCGGCCTGGATTTTAGAAATACTGTGTGGGATATTTTTACCACGGTACAGATAAGCGGTGTCATCTGCATACTGGGCCGTTAAGATGTTATTCGGAGTTGGGAGGTCATGTACAAAGATGTTGAACAGAAGTGGGGAAAGTACTGACCCCTGGGGGACACCGGCGGTCATTTCGCGCGGTGCCGAAGTTGAATTTTCGAAGCGAACCGAAAAAGTGCGTTTTCGTATGAATTCTGCGATTATTTTTACCAAATAGGACGGGTAGTTAAGTATCATGAGTTTATACAGCAGTCCCTCGTGCCACACTCGATCGAACGCCTTCGCGACGTCGAGGAAAACAGCGAGAGTGCTGTGTTTTCTATTAAAACCGTTGGTTATGAAGTCGCTGGTTCTAATAAGCTGGTGGTTACAGGAGAGGCCTTTAATAAAACCGTGCTGAGTGCGCGGTAGTATTTTGTGGTCGTCTGTCCATTCAGTCAGGCGAGAATGCAGAATTTCTTCGTAAAGTTTTCCTAACGTACACAGCAGTGAAATTGGCCGGTGGTTTTGCGGGAATTTGTGGTCCTTAAAAGGTTTCGGAATAAGTATCACTACTGCGTGTTTCCACGTTTGTGGAAAATAACCTGTTCTTAGACAGGCATTGATTATATTTGTTAGGAAAACTACTCCGGTGTTAGGGAGGTTTTTCAAGCAAGTGTAGCTAATTTTATCGTGACCGGGCGCTTTTTTGTTCGGCGCATGTTTTATGATTGATCTGATTTCACCGGGGGATGTTGGTTTTGGTGTGTGGGATGTGGATTGCTCTAGGCTATCCAATGCGTCGTCAACTTCCTCGAGAAGCTCTTCGCTTGTTGTGAGCGGATTTGGTGAGAACTGAGACTCCAAGCTCTCCGCGAAAGCCTCGGCCTTGTCCTCCGATAGGAAGGCAAGTCCGTTTCTTCCGTGGATAACCGGGGTAACCGTTCTGTTTTTGTTAGTGAATCTCTTAGCGAGTTTCCACATTTGGGGTTTATGTTGAGACGCGTCGTCGATAAGACGGTTCCAGCTATCATTTCTGAATATTTTGATTTCTTTCCGAATCTCACTGTTTAGCCTGTTGAGGTTGTTTTTCAACAGGGGGCAGCGTGTGTGCTGCCAATTCCGACGGATGCGGTTTTTCTCCCGAATTTTAATTAGGATGTTATTTGGTAGCGGGTTGCTATTTTTCGGAACGGTTTTGGTTTTCGAAACCGATTCGATTGTACTTGTGATTAAATCTGTGAGGAAAGTAATTCCCTCATCGATTTGCTTTTTGGTATTAATTTTCGGGAGGGGAGTGAGATTTTCGAGCATTTTCTGGGTGTATTTCTGCCAGTTTATTGTTGTGATTAGTCTTTCAACTCTTGTTAGGTTTGTGTGTATTTCCAGAAAAACTGGATTGTGATCAGAACTGAGTTCAGAGTGCGACCAGGTGTCGAAATCGTGCTCGATGCGGTTTAGCAGAAAGAAATCAAGGATATCCGGCCTGTGGCCGGCATGGCTGTAAAACGTCGGTGACGCTTGACTGGCTATCTTGATGTCGTACGGGTGTTGTACGATGAAATTGTGCAATTCTCTGCCTTTTTGATTGGACCGGCGACTTTGCCAGCTCGCGTGTTTAGCGTTAAAATCGCCGCCGATTATAGTAGGCACATCTTCGGAGAAGATATTCCTGTAATCGTTTATGATAAAGGGTTTCGAGGGGGATTGGTATAAACTCATGATTTTAAACTTTTCGCCGTTCGCTTTAATTAGGATTGAGGTTAATTCCAGGTTTTCTAGTTGCGGATTCGTTAGCACGGTATGCTCAATTTCGTTGTGAATGTAAATGGCTGTGCCGCCGCCGAATTGAACGGGGCGGTGATTTAGGTAAAGGCGGTAACCGTTAATGAATAGGCCCCGGGTACTTTTTGACTGTGATTCGCTTATGAGCATAACGTGGATTTTGTGGTGATGTAAAAACTCTTCGAGTTCGGTGGTGTGGTTAGCAAGCCCACTGGCATTCCATATACAAATTCTGATGGAATTGTCAGAAGCCATTTGATTTTGTGCAGCCATTTTTATTTCTGGGATTGTTGGATTTGGGTTAAGGTCCAGGTAAGGAGTGCGACTAGATTGGGATCAAGTGCCGCAGTATTAAGTTGTGAGAATTGAGGGAGTTGGGGGATTTGTGGGATTACATTTGGGGCCGCCTTTTGGGCTTGTGGCGGCGGTTGGGGTTTGGCTTGTGGCGGCGGTTGGGGTTTGGGTTGTGGCTGTGTTTGCCCCTGAGGTTTGACTACAGAGGAGTAGCTTTTAGTTTGGTTTTTCGGGAATCGGACGCATCCGCGATAATTCGCGGTGTGGTTTAGGCCGCAATTGCAGCATTTGGGGGGAGAATCTTCGTCTCTGTCCTTCCTGGTGCAATCCGCCGTTAAATGGTCGCCGGCGCATTTCACGCAACGCGGGTTGACGTTGCAACGGTGGGAGCTGTGCCCGAAATATTGACATTTGTGGCACTGTATGGATCCCTTGGAGGGTTTTTGTTTCTCAACATAAATGTTGCAGTGACTGAGGGTCTCGAGATTATATATCTCTCTGCCTTTTGGAGTATTCTCCAAGTGGACTGACACCATGGGGAACTTTTTGAATTTGTTCCCCATGCGGCGGACTGAAAGCACGGGTAAGGAGAGTGCTTTCAGCTGCTTGACAATCCACTCATCGGAGATGGAAGTGTCAATACTTCGGATCACGACTTTTAAATCCTTTTCCTCGCTGAGGGCGTAGGTGTAGAATTGCACGTTGTTGTTGCGGAGATAGCGAATAACGTTGCGATAATTTTCGGCGGACTGCACCTGGAATTTCATGCAGTTGCTGTAAAATTTGCATTTAAGGCAGTTAACGCCTGATTTGGATAAATCTCCGGAAATTCTTTCCCAGAGATTTTTATTCATGATTGTGATAGGAGGCGGGGTGTTTTTGAAGTGCTGGAAGTCTTCATTGGAGGCCGCGATCTGTTCGATCGATGGGAGTTCGGTCTTTTTGACGACCGTGGTGGTGTAGGTTATGGCGGGCTTGGTGGGTAGGTTGGCCTGGGGTTGCGGCTTGGGCGCCGGTTTCAGGCTGGCCTTTAGGGTGGCGGAGGGGCGCACCAGGCTGGCGGGCGGGGGAGGAGGGGTGTTTGCCGGCGAGCGGCGCTGTCTTTTTTTGACAGGGATGAACTCGCCATCCCCGTCGTCTTCGTCGCGCGCGGCCTCGTCGCAGACTGAGGGCGTGCGCGGCGGTTCGGGTGTGTGGGGCTCGCTTAAAACAGGCGAGAAAGAGCGGCTGGGGGAGCGGGATTTCCTGGGGGATCGGATTTCCCTGGGGGGTTGGGGAGACATTACCTCCATGATCTCCTCGCTGTAATCAGCGGGACGTAGCATGGAGGTAAGGTGGACGATGCGCGCTTGCATGGAGGCAAGTTGTTCATCCTTTAGGCGGATTTGTGCGGAGAGGTCTGAGATTATGTTAGTAAGGGAATCGATTTTGTTATTTAAAACGCTAAACTGTAGGTTTACGTCGGGGGACTCTTGGGGGTTTTTACGCCTGGTTCTCTCTAAGGAGGGGTATATGGGGTCGAAGTGAGCTTCGGGGTCTTGGGACCGCTTTCCACGCCTGGACTTACCCATGGCGTAGAAGACGGGTGTTGGGTAGGCACCGGGTTCAAAATCCCCCGGGCCTGCTTATCGTTAAGCGGAATCTAGAGTTAGAAGCGCTGAGTGCAACGCTCTAAAACTTGACTGCCTCCCGACAATCTCCAAGCGTTCCTCGCGGAAATCAAGGCAGATTCTCGGTTAGCGTGCTATAATAAGCGTGCTTAATTTCTTAAAACCTAAACAGGTCCCCCTGCAAAGGTCGTAAGAAATTTTCTCGTTCGCGCCTTCCGGTGTCAGGGCAGTATAAAATACGCGCTAACCACGGAGACGTTCTCCACACTGAAAGGGAAAAGATTACAGCTGGGCGGATGGCGCCTTTGCCGTGTTTGACTAAAACGAGCTAAGAAGCTCGGTCAAACCCGGTAAAGGGTGTTGGGTGAATGGAGTAGAGTGTTCAGTTCTCTCCAAACACCAGGTCCGGCGGCTCCTTTTCCGCGCTGGCAAAAACGAGCTAAAAAGCTCGGCCAGACAACGGTGAAAGGGTGTTGGATGTTCTGAAAGAGAATTACTATTCCAAAAGAACAGTAATTTTCCTCAGAGCACCGTTAACTGTAAAATAGCTGAAAAGCTTAAGAATAATTAGTGACAAAAGAAAGCAGCTCGAAAGCGACGGAGAGGGCTCCAGAGAGGAGAGACGAACAACCTGACTGTTCGCCGTCTCAAGTCTGAATTCTCTGCTGGTACTCAGCGGTGCGGCTGGTTATATAGGGTGCACAGCGGGTGGTCCTCCCTTCTACGGTGGTGGAATCGCGTGGGGGTGCGACATTACGGTGCGTTGTGATGCGATGGTGGCGCAAGCGGGGAGGGTCGTGCGGAGCGCTTTAGTACTACTAGCGGCGCGTCGTACTACCCCGTTACAAAAATAGTTATTCTTATTATTAATGTGTGTACTTTATAATCAAAAGTCAAGAAAACGCTTTGAGCACTTTTTCATACCAAAAAAAAAATCTTCCGCTCGTCGCGTATTGATTCAAAATTATTTTTTCTGAATTTGGCAAAGGGGGGCCATAGATAAATAAAAATGGTTATTCTTATCCTTAATGTGTGTACTTTCGTAATCAAAAGTCCAAAATCGTTTCGAGCACTTTTTTTGCGATATTTGGTTAAATATTGATCCGATTCAGAAATCTTTCAAATAAAAGTTGCTAAAAATAAAAAAATACGTATTTTTTGTCGTATGACTTTTTGTCCTTCTTTTGTCCTTAGTTTTCGAGATATTTTAATTTATATTCAAATTTGTATTTAGCGAAGACCTGTTAATAATTAAAATATGTATTATTTGTAGCAAATGTTTTAAAACACCGGGGAAAGTACTACGATGGACACATCACCATTTTTTTAATTTTCTATGCATTTAAAAATCATGGAACCCTCGAAAGGGATGCTAAAACATTAAAATTTCATATTTTCTGTTAATTCAAAAACGCAATAAGCAGGAGATTATTTTTTCTTTTTGATTATTTATTGCATATTGATTCATACACAACGAGAGGGAGATTTTTTTTTTTCGGTGGCGAAGAAGTACCCGAAACGTTTTTAATTTACTTTTGATTTTGAAAGTGCACACATTAATGATAGAAATAAATTTTATTTTATCTATGGCCCTTTGCCAAATTGGGAAAAAATAATGTTTAATTTGTTGCATATAGATCCATACATGAAGAGCGGGAGATTTTTTTTTTTTTTTTTCGTGGGTGAAAAAGTGCTCCAAACGTTTTTTTGACTTTTGATTATGAAAGTAAACACAATAATGATAAGAATAACAATTTTTATTTAACTATGGCCCTTTGCCAAATTCGGAAAAAAAATGTTTAATTTGTTGCATATGGATCCATACACGACGAGCGGGAAATTATTTTTTTTTTTCGGGGATGAAAAAGTGCTGCAAACGTGTTTTTGACTTTTTATTATGAAAGTACTCACATTAATGATAAAAATAACAATTTTTATTTATCTATGGCCCTTTGCCAAATTCGGAAAAAATAATGTTTAATTTGTTGCATATGGATCCATACACGACGAGCGGGAGATTATTTTTTTTTGAGGGGTAAAAAAGTGCTCCAAACGTTTTTTTTACTTTTGATTATGAAAGTACACACATTAATGATAAGAATAACAATTTTTATTTATCTATGGCCCTTTGCCAAATTCGGAAAAAATAATGTTTAATTTGTTGCATTTGGATCCATACACGACGAGCGGGAGATTTTTTTTTTTTTTTCGGGGGTGAAAAAGTGCTCCAAACGTTTTTTTGACTTTTGATTATGAAAGTACACACATTAATGATAAGAATAACAATTTTTATTTATCTATGGCCTTTTGCCAAATTCGGAAAAAATAATGTTTCATTTATTGCATATGGATCCATACGTGACGAGCGGGAGATTATTTTTTTTTTTTGAGGGGTAAAAAAGTGCTCCAAACGTTTTTTTGACTTTTGATTATGAAAGTACACACATTAATGATAAGAATAACAATTTTTATTTATCTATGGCCCTTTGCCAAATTCAGAAAAAATAATGTTTAAATCGTTGCACTTAATTCCATACGCATATAAATCCATACGACGAGCAGGAGATTATTATTTTATTATATGGGCGTAAAGTGCCTGACACTTTTTATTTACTTTTCCTTATTAGAGTAAACACTCATGATAAAAAGAAATAATATGAACATATAAGAAGATTGTGAATTAAAAAATATATATATATTGCATTTAAAGACAAGAAAAAATGAAAGGGTAATTTTAGGGGTTGATCTTCTTTGTGCTATTAATTAAGATGTATTCCTTAGTAATATTTTGTTTGATTTGATGTTGCTTTCTCGGAAATATTGATTTCCATATTTACCGGGTAAAAACAATATTTTAGGGGTGAACAGGGTGACGAAACGTTATTTTGATTAGGTTTATTAAAAGAGGGTAGAATAGAGATATTTTGAGATAAAAATGAATTTTATGGAACATTGCCAAAGTAGAAAAAATTTATTAATTACATTTTTGGAAGGGGTGAAAAAATATTATATGTAAAAATTATGGGTCAATTTTTTTTTGGGGTGATAACATAGACATCTCTTATCGTGTATTTCAAATTTTATTAGATTTCTATTTTTTTCTCTGAGATATTAATTTTTGAAATCTTGGGCTAAAACAATAGTTTAGTGGCGAACGAGGTGTCGAAACGTTTTTTTTTTATTTCACTTATCAAAAGAAGGTATAATAGAGATATTTTAAGCTAAAAAGTAACTTTATGAAATCTTGCCAAATTAAAAAAAAATCATAACATATTTTTGAAAGGGGTGAAAAAATATAAAGGGTAAAAGTTACGGGTTTTATATTTCTTGGGGTAATAATTTAGGCTATTGGAAGTGTTTATTTTCAAATTTCATTTAATTTTTCCGAGATTTGAATTTTTTAAAATCTATTGCTGGATCTATTGCTAACTTCACACCCGTGAACTAATCAGTGTTGATTATTTAAATAATTATTATGATTTTAAATTCGATATCGATCAATGATCTCAAGTTAATAATGATGGATAATTTTATCGGAAAATACATTGTCATCTCGTGAGACGATAAATTTACGTAACCTTTAGATAAATCAGCGATAATGATCTAAAAGCAGATAGCAAAAATTATTTACCAACATGATTCCCGATAAAAATCTAGCTCACTGTAATGTTACATGTGAAGTTATTTTTTCTAATAATTATGAAGTTTAAGAAAATAGTCCAAGAATGCATTTAGGTACTTACACACGTTATAATCTATTCCAGTCTGTTTGCGGTGCTTATTAAACCGAAGAAACTATTAATTGTTTGATAACAGTAAACGCTAATGTTTACACGTTGTGAAATCTATTTATGGAGGTCGATAATTTGTTTATCCAGCTCATTACCAAACGAACGTGTTTTTTTAATATGTTTTAATTACCATTTTATATTGAATTGATTATATCTAAATCCGAGTTATTTATTGATTATTGCAATAATAAATTAATAACATTAAGTTTGAGTTTTAATATCCATTTATTTATAAATTAAATATTGTTCGAAGACCGTAAACGTTTGTGTTTATTACAAGTTGTATGTATATTAGAAGAATGTTTATATATTTTTTTAATGTTTTGTTATTATTGTTTTATTTTGTGAAGTATGTTGGATTGTTTAAATATTGAAAGCTTTTGTTTACGTACTCAGTATTTATTTTAATCATACTTAAAAAGATGTTGTTAGTACTCTTTATATTCATATTCACGGAATGTATGTTACAGACAAAACACGAAATACGGACAAAACGCGTTTTGTCTAGACAAACGAATGCATCAGTCATTTCGCACATGCGTTGTATGCGTTTGAAGATTTTACATTGAAACAAAAAAAGTACTGGAAAACATTACTTTGTTTAATAAATAAAGTGAAAAATTATTAACAAGGAGTATATTTTGAACTTCATTTGAAATCAGTGTTTTATACACGTGGCGCATGAAGTAAAATTTCGAGTATGGCGAACAAAACAGCGGCGTAGCTATGAGTTCTAAAGTTGGTCACAGTCATTCCCTCTAAAGGTTCTGCTTTATTTCACTTTTTCCAAAATCGTATCTCAAAAATTCGCAAAGGTAAATAGAATCAATCTAAACACGTAACTTTGAAGTATTAACCATCATATGTTCAAATTTCTAAATTAAGGGAATGGCTCTCGCCCATGGATAACGCTTTAAGTGAAAGATGACAACACTCGCTGTCACAATTGAATATCAGATGTTTGTATTATAACCTACTCGCTTGATCAATATTATTGCCTCATCATGGCGAATAACAAGGAGTTGTCGCCGCTGTGTTTAATTAAGTCACTGAATCTAAATGTATGTGGCACCTAACTTAACCTAACTTTTAACACATTCGACGTTTTATACCACTTTCAACACTTTGTTATGATACCTTATGATATATAATAATAAGTAATTTATTTTTTAGAAGTTGTAAACGAATATACAAATTAGTGAAAAACTATATCATGTCATAAGTGATAGAGTGACAAACGAAATATGTTCACTCACGACTATCAAAAAATATTATAATATTTTAATATTAAGAAATTTTAACTATTAACAAATATATTGTTTATCATTGATCATTTGGTAAAACATAATTATAATTTTTTTAATATTAAATTTAGAATAACGATGTGATTTGTACAAGATTTTTGTAAGCAAATTATTTGATTTTATTTGGATTTAGATACTTTTTAAATTTAAATAAAACTACTTGATTTAAAAAGTTAGTAGGTATGGGCATACGTTTTACTTCAAATAATATCAAACCAAACTGGATTATATGATAATTAATTACTTCCAGTTATGAAATGTGGATTTTTTTTAGAAGGTTTATTATAATAGCGTTCAATTTGAAACTTCCAACAAGTGTTTCCACTCCCAGATTAAGCATGAAGTAAAATTTCGAGTTTAGAAAAGCTTGAAAATTTCGATTTGCCGGGGCGCGCGAGCGAAGCGAGGCGCGCTCCGGCAAATCCAAATTTTCAAGCTTTTCTAAACTCGAAATTTTACTTCATGCGCCACGCGTATGAAACACTGATTTCAATTGGAGTTCAAAATATACTCCTTATAAATAATTTGTCAGTTTGTTTATAAAACAAAGTGACGTTTCCAATACTTTGTAATATTTAAAACTACTTATTTTAAAAAAATAATATAATAGAATATCCTTACACTTAGTTTACAGATAGTTATCAATAAAAACCCAATAAAGACACTTTTTATTGACTCAACTTTTATTAATCAAATTGTACATACACATAAGTCGCCTTTAATTATCTGGATTGTTCGGTTTATCGAGTATGAACAATTGACACCCATTAACTGCAGGCAATTCAATAAGACTTCTGACTTATACATGCTAAATATTAAAAATTGTTGTTAATATAACACTACTATTAACAGCAAATTTTAATATTTAACATGTATTCAATATTTTAACGGAAAAATATAAATATGACGGTAAAAACATCCATAAAATATATAAAATAAAAATACATAAATATTAAGTTTGTAAAATTTGCTGAGTAATTAGTATTTGTATTTTTTTATAATTTCGGAAGATAATAAAACTATAGTCATTTAATGACGGTATCGTGAATGGTCGATACTTGAGACATTCCCAATAGATATAAATCATAAACAAATAATTACACTTGAATAATTAAGATCTTATCTAAAATACATGATTGTGAAATGTAATACAAATTAACTATCAGTACTTATTTTAATAAAAATATTTTCATTACAGCATTCGTAATGGTAATTCTATAATCTCTTTGAATTTTCTTCTTCTTTTCTAATAGGTAATTATTGGTGTCATCTATACATTTCTGTTGATCAGATACAGTTATTATGAATTTATTATTTAAGGAAAACTTAATTTTTAAAAGTATCGATTAGATGAAAATGTAATACCCGTTTGCACTCAATTAGTGATTAGTACACAACACGACAATTTTATTTTTAAATTGTTTACATAATCGCATATTGATGAAAAAGAACGTCTTTTTCATCAATATGCGATTATGTAAACAATTTAAAAATAAATATCTTAGAATATTTTACAAATTTATAACATTCTTATATTCTAGAATTTTGACTTAATAAAAGGTTTAATCTATGATTAGTGGATGATTGAAATTAATCAGTCGCGGTGCATTGATCTTTATTAATTGTTTGTAAATTAAATTATTAAATATGTTAATTTGATATTTATTTTTTGACCTGACTTGAAAATGTATAAAGAAATATATAAATATTTTGTTATTTAAATATTTCGATTATTACTCATTTAAAAAAAAATGTGAATGTGTATTTCTAACTTCACAATATTTCAGTGATTTATGCGCGTGGCGCATGAAGTAAAATTTCGAGTTTAGAAAAGCCTGAAAATTTGGTTTGGCCGCTCCGCTTCGCGGAGCGACCAAACCGAATTTTAAGGCTTTTCTAAACTCGAAATTTTACTTCATGCTTAGTCTGGGAGTGGAATCACTCGTTCTAAACTTCATACTGCACGTTTTTATATAAAATCGACGAATGCCTGAAATTTGAAAGCATATACAGTATGTATATTTAAAAAAAAATCACAGTGTGTAATACAATAACTCAGAGATATCGTAAAAAAAAGTGCAGAATTTTACATAAAATCTACTTTTAATGTTATCTCTATGATTGCTCGGCCGTTAATGGGTTAATGAATGAATAAAAAGATAATTGAATCCTCTAATCATGAAATCTTAAATGTTGATTACAATCTGGACAGAGTTAACAGCCATTGCTGAAGCCGTCTGCCCCTCCTGAGGGATAGTAAAAAGGAAATACACGTAAGTCTTTAAAGGGTTATCTTCAAAAGAAAGAAATGTATGAAAAGGAATTATAAAAGGATATTTTTGATGTTAAAGGAGAAGAAATAGCAGGTGGAGGCTGCTCTTTTTACTTGTGCAGTTGGATGGTCAGCTCTCGAACCAAACTCCACTTTGAATCTTAAATTACATATATATTTACATTTTCATAAAAAAAAAATATCTTAACAATGTAAGTTATTTAGATAAAGAAAACAATATTTTATTTTCATGAAAATTCACATACCAAAATTATCATAAATTTAAAATGAGCATTCTTTATCTGTAAAAGTTGCATGTTTCTATAGCTACATTGTTTTATTTAATAGAAACATGCTGAAAACAATAACAATAATTAATTGTTATTAAAGCAACTTACGTGAGTTTCTTGCAAAAAATGCGAACAAATAATATTCTAACTTACATTGAATAAGTTGTTTTGTCGAACGAAATTTGAAACAAGCACGTTTTGAAATTGTAATGCTATGAGTAATATTATGTTAATTTCCACGTGATTTTCTTCGAAAAATTTATGCTATCAAAGTTGAAAGAAATCGCTGAATTAAAGTCATTAAAACAGAACTTATCTGTTTTTATTTAAGACCTGGGTTTCATTAAGAATGAAGTAAAATTTCAGGCTATTTTAAACTCTAAATTTGACTTCATAGGCCAGACGCAGAAAACACTGACTTATTCTGAAGTTCAAAAACGACTATTTAATCTTTTATTACCTGAGGATGCCAAAAGTGCAGTTAAAGATGTGAAATCTATGTATACGATGTTTTTTTTTACAAATATTTGTTTTTAAATGAATTTTATAGGGTTCAAAAATATTAGTTGCCTCGGCGTTTACATATACACAGTGCTGTGAAATTACCGGTAATTTAAAATACCCTACCGGAAACATGATAACAATTGGTAATTTAAAGTTAGACATAAAACTTACTAAAAAATCATATATTCATAAAAGTTGTACACATTCCAGATATAAAGTAAATCAAATGGCACAATTTATTGTAAGTTCATTTGTTTTTTTTTTAAATATATAAAAGTAGAATTCATTAGAATATCTATGATTATTCTTTAAGTCTATAAAAATTGAAAAATGCTTAAAATCGATTTTTTGCAATTTCAATGGAATTATTTGTTTCCTTTAAACTTAAAAAAAAGACAGATAGTATCCTTGATTTTATAAATATCAAACTCAGATATTGAATATTAATAGAAAACGATCACATTTTGAACTTCACGTTGAACCAGCATTTAGTGCGCCTGGCGCATAGAGTAAATATTTCGAGTTTAGAGAAGCGTGAACATTTGGAAGCGATCACGCTTCGCTTCGTGGCCAATCCAAATGTTTAGGCTTTTCCGAACTCGAAATATTTTCTTCAAGCTTAATCAAGGAGTGGAACACACTCGTTAGAAAATTCTAATTTAACGATATTCAAGATTTTTTAAGCAACATGTCAATCTGTAATCTAACGTAACCAGATTTTAATTTTTTTCTAATCTAACCTAATCGACTGATCTTTAACATTTATAAAAATCGACAATTTTAAGAGAAAAATACAGTCGTATTTTTTTATTTTTGTATTGTTTTGTACAAATCGATAAATTGCAATTAAAAAAACGTCAACATTAATAGAAATAGTAGTAAAGAAAGGTAGACATCAATATATCAATTAAAAATGTACAAAAAAAATATAATAATCATTATTATAATTATTATTTGCAGATCTTATAAATTTTGGAAAATTAAACTTTTTTGCATATTTTAAATATTAGTGAATTTGCCGATTATTGTTCAGTATATTTTGTTCTTTTTAAATTCATACGTCGAAAAGAAATCCATAAAAAAAATGTTTCAATGTCGTGTTCGAGTTTAGCGGACAAAAATTATTAATTTTGGCATATCTGAATATTGTTAATTATGTTATAAATATGAACTTGTATCCTTAAAATATTACGAATATTAACTTTGCGCTTCTGTAATTTTATTTCTGGTGCTTCCATTTTGTTATTTCCAATTTTGAAACAAAGCTCATAACTCAAAATTAATGCAAGATTAATCAAAAATCCAATGCTTGATTGATTTATATGAAAATCAATAAAATTCTTGAGAATATTCTTGAATTAATAATTTTGAGGCTCTGTAATTTGTTTATATTAGTGTCAGTTTTATAAGAGTCTAAGAAATGATTAATTTATCATTTTAAGAAAATATGCATTTCTTTAGATAGACTTAAAAAATGTGAAATTTAAACTTCGACTTTGTTCTTTCGATCTTTAAAACATAAATTATTATTTAAAAAAACCGTTCAGACATGAAAATCACTTCTTAGACAAACACCTCATTAAAAACTTGAAATATAAGGAAAATAAATATGGTCAAAGTTTTGCCTTTTAAACTTCTAATCTATTTTTAATCAATTCTGCAATTAAGTATACATAATTTAATTTATTCTAACCCAACATTAGTGTTGATCCATTGATAATGGTCACTTTGTGTCCGAAATGTATGTACATTTAGTAATTCAAATACACGTGTGAAGAAAGGTTAATAGTGCTTTATTCGTCAAATTAATTTGATCTTCACGTAACTCAATCAATCAATTTAGCATTAGTAACTGTCGTATAACCTAATCATAACCTTACCTAAGTAAAGAATGGCGCACGATATAAAATGTCTCATATTCTTGACAGCTTTCACGTTTTACAGCAAAAATGATACTCAATCTTTAACCTAACATTAGTGACTATCGTCTAGCCCAAGTGTGTAGAATAACCTAAGAAACTAACGATACACGACAGGGGTGCTCAACCCATCGATCGCGATCGACCGGTCGATCGCTGGATCATTTTTGGTTGATCGCTTACAGGTTTCAACTATCGGTGAGATTTTGCGAAAAATAATCTATTTTTCAGTATGATTGGTCAAAATATTGTTGTTTAATCTGCAATTCGTCTATTACTATTCTGAAAAAGGGCAACATTGAGCGAAATTTTCGATCGTTGTACGAACAAAGATCGAGGATTTTCCAAAAAGAAACCTGACATGTGAAAATAAAAGATAATGCGTTTAGAGAAAGGAATTTCCGTCTAAAAAAATTAGTAAACAAACCAAAATCAGTCGTTATTTCTTCGTTAATTCTTTCAGAAAAACCAGCTAAGATGATATATAAAATTACGAAAATGTTTTTCGTGTAAAATGCAAACAATGTGTGTGTCTTAAATTATAAGACAACTTAAGACAATAAATATCCTATTTTTCACTCAATCCATTTCTGTGTACTTGTTCATTTCACACACAACACCTTTTCCAAGTAAGTTTTTTTCAATTTTATTTTTAAAGTTTTTTTTAAGTCATAAGCAAAGCTATTTTTATTTTATTTGTTAGTTGGTTTGAAGAGAATTTGACCTAAATGTTACATATACCTTGATAGAGCGTTGTAGCAAATCAATTAAAATAATATTTTAAATATTTCATTGTATAATTCAATATCCGGACCTGTATTTGCACGGGAAGGAGTTGTTTCAATGGATATTTATTGTCTTAAGTTGTCTTATTAATTAAGACAAATTGTTTGCATTTTACACGAAAAACATTTTCGTAATTTTATATATTTTTTAAAGTGTGCAAACTATAAGAAGCGTAAGCTTATTTTCTCGAATTCAGATATTTTTGAATTGAAATTATTCTAGCTAAGATATTTTAACTCCAACTTCAGGATATCAAATGTGTTTATATCTGAGCAAAATGAGTGCTTTTAAAGTTGATTCACTAATTCATGATTTATTTATAATTTCCTAAACAAAATTACCTTAAAATTTTTCTAAATCTTAACTTTGAGACGGTTTTTTAGTAGAAGAGAAAAAGTACCACTTAACCAAGTGTTTTAATTATATATCCAGAATTACATCAAAAATGTTTCACCACGGGTTAAGTGAAAAATTAATTAAACAAAAAAAACGTAGTTTTGTTATTGCAATTTCAACTTCAAGATCTCAAAACTTGTTAGTTTTTAAGGAAATATTTATTTTTATAAATAATTTTCCGAACAAGCAAAATCATTAGATTTTGAGGTAATCTAATGATTTTTTCTCTAAAATCACAACTTTGGCAGGATTTTTAAGAAAAACCAATTGAGATATTGTAACTCCAACTTCAGGTTCTTAAAGATTGTCTATTTTAAAGTAAAAATGAGTGCGTTCAAAGTTGATTAAATAATTCCTGATTGTTTTAAAAATAATAATAATAATCTAACGCTGTTTTCACAAAATCTCAAATTCGACACAATTTTTCAGAAAAACTAGTTGAGATATTGTAACTCCACTTTTAGAATCTTATAGCGTGTTTTTTCTAAGCAAAATTGAAGCTTTTAACGTAGATTTAATAATTTATAATTTTCTTATAATTTCCCAAAACAAGATTACCTCAAAATCTAACAACTCTTCGTATTAGTGTCACGATTTAATTATTTAGGCAGGCATTGTTTCTGAACAGTGTTTAATTTGATGTTTTGAACGAGTGTTTCCAGTCCCAGACAAAGCATGAAGTAAAATTTCGAGTTTAGAAAAGCCTGAGCATTTGGATTTTTAACACGTAGCGTCCAAATCCAAACTCAGGCTTTTCTAAACTCGAAATTTTACTTCATGCGCCACGCGTATAAAACAGTGATTATATTAGGAAGTTGGAAATATACTGCTTATGTTTCAAAGCTGGGACGAATCCTCGTTAAAAGGATTCGAATCACGAATCCGAATCACCTAATATGATTCGAATCAGGAATACTCGAATAAAGGATTCGTTAGAGATAAATATGATTCGAATCAAAGATTCGAATCCTGCTTTTTCGAATCACGAATACAAATCGTTTAAGAATAAATTTGATTTTATTATTTGTTTACAACCATTAACATAAAAATATCGTTATCAGTAGTTTTAACAATAATATTCATAACCTAATTATTTATTATTAACACTGAACATCGTTGATAACAGACTAAATTTCTGTGTTACTCTGATTAAAGATGTATTTGTGTGTTTTTGAACTACACTTCAAATCAATGGTTTATATGTGTGGCGCATGAAGTAAAATTTCGAGTTTAGAAAAGCCCCGTGAAAATTTGTCTCGGGTCGCTGCGCGACCCTCGACAAATTTTCTACGCGGGGCTTTTCTAAACTCGAAATTTTACTTCATGCTTAGTCTGGGAGTGGAAGACACTCGTTACTTTAAAATATGTCACAACTGTTAAAGTATGTATCGTCGGATGCCCGTCTTCAGGGGTGATATGTAAGCAAATTATGGGTCCTAGGAGTTGCCAAATAAGTGAGTTACTCAACTATTTCCAAGGCACTCTTTGAAAAACCAAAAGATTAAAATTTTACATATAAAATGTACAATAAACTATAAGTGTGATACATCATTGAATTCAGTAAAAAATACCAAAATCTAAAATGGCCCCCATAAGAAAAACAAAAGTTAGCTATGGTCCCTAGGTAAATGTTATGGTTATTTTAAAATTAAATATGTTACTAGATTTATCGTTAAAAAGTGCTGTAAATGTCTGGATTCATTTTGATTTTGAGTAAAAAAAAAAAATCGAATTTTCAAAAAATACGTTTTTTGACAATATTTCATTAAGGAAATAAGATATTTCAAACTTGTTTTTGGGTTATTATTAGGCCCTATTATTATGGAACTTTGCCCCAATTTAACCAACTCTTTCACTCTTTAAATAACCGAGATCCCGATACATTCTGTTGAAATACGAACACCCAGTATAATAATAATAATAATATAAAATTTATTGTATTTGTATTTTAATTAAATAAATATATTTACATTAAAAGTGCGATTCTTTTCGCAATCTACAACAAGTTAGTCTTATAAAGACTATATCAAACACTCATTGAAACAACTACTTCCCGGGCTAATACCCCGACGGGCATTGAATTATACAACAAGTGTTTGCTGTTATATACAGTAACCTACTGCAAATGTAGCGAAAAGAATCGCACTTTTAATGTTTGAAGTATTCTGCAACCAAGAATTGGCAATTTCATTTATACAAATATATTTACATTGTTCACCGTATATTTACGAATATATTAAAAATAAATACTTATTTCAGTAACTCAATATTAATTATACCATCAAATGTCTAAAAGACTTGTGTTAAAAATCACTAGAAATCATTAGATGTTTCTTTATTAAACGAATTTCACTATGGCTTTCGACGTATAAGTCAAAAAATGTTTGAAACAAAAGTTGTAGCCAACGAAAAAATAAACCTCTTTTACCTAAACACTTTTTACGTCAGCTCTTTTCTTTTTGAATCAGAAACTAAAAAATCGAGTGGAGATTTCTTGATCTCCACTAAATTTTTTAGTCGCCGATTTGGCTTTCGACGTCTGAATCAAAAAATGTTTCAAACAAAAGTTGTAGCCAACGAAAAAATAAACCACTTTTACCTAAACACTTTTCACCTCAGCTCTTTTGTTTTTGTTCAATAAACCGAGAAAGATTTTTTTGAAAATAAATATACAACTTTATGACAACTTTATGGTAATTCGAAAATTTAAGAACGAGTGTCTCCACTCCCAGACTAAGCATGGAGTAAAATTTCGAGTTTAGAAAAGCCCCGCGGAGAAAATTTGTCGAGGGTCGCGCAGCGACCCGAGACAAATTTTCGAGGGGCTTTTCTAAACTCGAAATTTTACTTCATGCGCCACACGTATATAACACTGATTTCAAGTAGAGTTAAAAATATAAAAATATATTAAAACTGTTTTCATTTTTAAAAGTTATCAAATATGTCAAAATTATTTAAAATTGCCAAAAACATCAAAATGACCAAAATGTCATCTCGTAAATATAAAAAATATCAAAAACGTCAAAAATTCGGCGTGTTGATAAAATCGATTTACGTCAAAATTATCATTTGATGTCAGTACGTGACAGTTTGTCAAAAACGTTCTTACAAGAACGAAAATTTCTGTTATAATCAGTATTAATGTCAAAAAAGTTATCTAATAATATAAAAATTGTTATCTAATGTAAAACATGTAAATATGTAATATCAAAAATATCAAATGTCAAAATATAATAAAAAATATAAAATGTCAGAACTGCCATCTAATGTCAAATACGTCATTTAATGTCAACATCAGAAATAGTAAAAAAGTAAAAAATGTCATTGTTTATCAAAAGTAACATCTAATGTGAAACATGTCATCTAATGTCAAAAAACGTAGTCTAATATCAAGAATATAATCTATTGTCAAAAATGACATCTCAAAAGGTAAAAAATATCAAAAATGTCATCCAATGTCAAAAATGATTAAATATGTCTTGTAGAAAAAAAAATCTCAAATTTGTGTGTTCAAATAATGATTCAATAATTTTTGAAAATCGTTACAGATCTGAATAAAAATATTGAAAATCTTACATATAAACATTTTATATATTTGACGAGAAAATCTCGAAATATCGAAAATTTCATCAAAATTTTATAAATCGATAAAAATGACAAAATATCAAAAATCAAGATATGTTGAAAATCTGATAAATATTTTCATAAATTAATTAAAAATCTCGAAATATTGAAAATTTCATCAACATTCGATAAATTAAGAAAAATTGAAGAAATATTGCAAAATCTGATAAAAATTTGATTAATCGAAGAAAATCTCGAAATGATGATAATTTTATGAAAATATCAATTTGTTGAAAATTTTATAAAAATGTTATAAATCAACATGTTAAGTGTAAAAATTTTATTGGGAATGTCAATTCATATTCATCAAAATGTTTTCTTTGGCGAAATTACGGAAAAACAATTAAAAATCTCAAATCTGGCAAAAATCATCAAAATTTATCAAAATGTCAAATTTGACACAAATCATTAATTTAATTGATTTTATTACTTACAAACGAGTGTCGTCCACTCCCAGACTAAGCATGAAGTAAAATTTCGAGTTTAGAAAAGCCCCGCGTAGAAAATTTGTCGAGGGTCGCGCAGCGACCCGAGACAAATTTTCACGGGGCTTTTCTAAACTCGAAATTTTACTTCATGCGCCACGCGTATAAAACACTGATTTAACGAGAAATTTAAAAACATACAAAACAAATTTTTCATGTTAATCCTTACCAATAGTTCGAATTATTTTTGACGATTCGAATCCTTTTGTAACTATTTGAATCCTTTTATAAATATTCGAATCCTTTAAAGAGGATTCGAATCCTTTTATGAGGATTCGAATCCTTTTATAAGGATTCGAATCACCAGCATTAGGATTCGAATACGAATCCTTTTAAAAAAGTGTAACGAATCCGGATCACGAATCCAGTTTAACTAAAGTATTCGAATACCTCTTTTGAATCCTCTAAAAGGATTCGAATCCAGGATTCGAATCCTGAATGATTCGAATCCATAACAGAGCTATGTTTAATAAATTTTAACCAAATCTCGCGCTATCAACATTCGAGCAATTTACGATAAATTTCAAGGTTTACTTATAGGACAAAATCTATTTACATACTTTTTTTATTTATTTTTGTTATCTATAACCTATCGATCGCCTAATAACTTGGTATGCAAACGTAGCTCGCGTATTACAACCTGATATATGATATGACATTTCTTATATTTTTGTCAGTTTTGACATTTTACGTTAAAAATTAGATTCAAGAATGGAATTATAGTAATGTAGAATTTTCACCAAATACAAGTCAATAATGACAGATGACATAAGTGGACATCAGCCTAGGCCGATAACGATTTAGTCTAATTATGACAGTTGACGATATTAGTTAAATGTCAATTTTGTTGATGATATCCCTTTTCGACAGTTTGTGTTGTGTGCATAACGATTGTTAATAAACTTGACGTTAAACGTAAAAATGTATCGGAAAATAAACTTAACCCTTTTAGCCCCGGAATTTTTCTGGTGTTATGTACACTGCATATTATTTATTACTATCTCAGATATACAGAGAGTTATTTTTTTAGTTATTCATATCTCAATATACTGTATACGCTGTATATCTTCAGGTACAAATATTTCAAATTGAACTTATAAACGAGTGTTTTCCACTCCCAGATTAAGCATAAAGTAAAATTTCGAGTTTAGAGAAGCCTGAAAATTTGGTTTAGTCGCATAGCGAAGCGACTTAACCAAAATTTTAGTCTTTTCTGAACTCGAAATTTTACTTCATGCGCCACGCGTACTGAACACTGATGTGATATGAACACACGTTTCAAACATACTGCTTTAGTAGAATATTTTAAACTTCACTTAATATCAGTGTTTTATACGCGTGGCGCATGAAGTAAAATTTCGAGTTTAGAAAAGCCTGAAAATTTGGTTTGGTCGCGCTACGCGATAAAACCAAATTTTCAGGCTTTTCTAAACTCGAAATTTTACTTCATGCTTAATCTGGGAGTGCAAAACACTCGTATAAGACTTCAAATTAAAATTTTTACAGCTCATGCATACATGTATGTATATTTAAAAAAAAATCCCAGTATGTTTACCAAATTTTAGTGGTGGCACATGCCACCATCGCACAGTGCGAAATCTAGCGGTACTTAATTATTATGTTATGACATATACGTTTATTTGTCTTTTATTAATGTAACTAATACTAAGATACTTTTAAATATAATCTAAATTTAAAAATTACTATTCATAACTCGCCAAAACATCGCAACTTATTTTTACTATTTTGGGGTGGCAGTAACCGGTAATTTCTCATTAGCGTTTCGATTTCGCTTATGTATTTTTGTATATTAAAAATATCTTCCCAGGTTTTGGTGCGTTATTTGAAAATTTTCGGTCACTGTAGTTTTCTATATTAAACAATCCAAATGTTGTAAACAATAAAAATACACAATTCTCACTCTATACGAGAAAATAACATTAGGTATAGAATTTTCTTTGGAAGACATACATACAGTGAATTTTTTTTTAGGTAAAGCTGTACATTTTCCGACATTTGTTGTTTTTTAAAACAGTTCAATTTAAAGCTTTAAACGAGTGTTTCCCACTCCCAGACTAAGCATGAAGTAAAAGTAAAATTTCGAGTTTAGAAAAGCCCAGAAAATTTGTCTCGGGACCCTCGACAAATTTTACTTCATGCGCCACGCGTATAAAACACTTAAATATTGTTAAATTTATGTATATTCGAACTTCACTTGAAATCTGTGTTTGATACGCGTGGCGCATGAAGTAAAATTTCGAGTTTAGAAAAGCCCAGAAAATTTGTCTCGGGTCGCTGCGCGACCCTCGACAAATTTTCACGGGGCTTTTCTAAACTCGAAATTTTACTTCATGCTTAGTCTGGGAGTGGAAAACACTCGTTTTAAGCTTCAAATTGAACTTTAAAAAACAAGAAATATCTACAGATTTACAGAAAATAGACTAAATTTGAAATACGTATACTTAAAAGATAAACTCCCTGTATTTTAAAGAATAAAAGAGAGAATATGTTTCGTTTTTATTATAATAATAACAACAACAACAAATAATTAATTGAAGTTGTAATATTATCCAGAGCTATTACTATCATGATCATCTTCGCCTTATCGATTAGATTCCTGAAGTAACAAGTGCCTTGCTTCATCGCCTAATTTTGTAAGGTCTTCTCTGACTAGCTATTAAGGGATCAGATGTCACTAATAGACTGTTTAATATATCAGTATTGGTATCACATCGAGAAGTCTTTCTTGAAAACAATTCTCGATACCGCCTAATATTTTAATTTCTTGCCTCTTGAGCTTGCTCTGACATTTGCCCAGTAGAAAGTATGCAAGAAGCTATTATGTGTCTACCATGAAGCAATATCTTATGGACACTTACCGGCATGTAGTACCATGAATATTTTTTTGTAAATTCATTAAAGGTCTCGATACTGTATTTTTCAATTGCAGTTACAGTTATAGGAAATGTAATACATTCATCCAGCTATGTTGAATTATCCATAAAAAAATGAATAACCTGTAAAATTGACAGAGGCTGTCCTCAGGGAGGTGTTTTATCACCACTATTATGGAACATGGTTCTGGACAGCCTACTAGACGAATTTCAGCAACTAGGATTGTTTGTGACAGCCTATGCTAATGATCTGCCCATATTAGTATGTGGTAAGTTTGAAGACGCCCTATGTGACCAGATGCAAGGAGCTCTAAACATAGTTTCTAGGTGGTGCAATGATCACTCCCTATCGGTAAACCCTGCCAAAACGGAGATGGTCCTGTTCACCAAGAAAAGGAAGGTGTCGAAAAAAGCACCAAAATTATTGAATACGATGTTGCAGTACAGCGACGAGGTGAAATACTTGGGCATCACTCTCGACAGAAAACTGAGCTGGAAAGCGCACATCGACATCAAAACAGACAAAGCTATAAGGGCCTTCTGGCAATGTCGTCGGGCAGTGGGGAAAACCTGGGGTTTGAAACCACGCACGACTCTGTGGTTGTACACAATTGTCATAAGGCCCATGCTGACTTACGGAGCTTCAGTTTGGTGGCCCAGAACCAAACAGAAGGCCACGAGGAAGCAAATCTCGCAAGTGCAGCGGACAGTCTGTCTTAGTGTCCTGTTACACTAAGACAGACTGTCTGCTGCACTTGCGAGATTTGCCATGCACACTACTCCGACGATGGCGATGGAAGTCATGCTATGCCTTCCACCATTTGATATCCACGTGGAGAAGGAGGCCATGGCGACTATACTTCGCCTTCAGTGCAGTGGGATTTGGAACAGTAACAGCCTGTGGGAAAGTTAGAGGACACCTCTGGAGGAATGTCTGTAGAGATATACCTCTTTTAGAGGCTGTTAATGACTGCTGTGTACCAACACTAATACGGAACACACCCTACAACGTTACTATTCAACCCACTAAGCGGATGAGAGTCTGCTATAAGGATCTACACAGATGGATCTGAAAGGAGAGAAGGATCGGGCCTTGGAGTTTTCTCTAAAACCCTAAAAATCCAAGCAAAGGTTCCGATGGGAATTCATGGAACCATCACGCAACTGGAGCTGATGGGAATAACACTTGCGGTTGAGTACATCATAAACCGCAAGATGACAAATGTAGCCGTACTAATCTTAACGGATAGCAGGCAAGCGATTCTGTCTCTGCAGAAAGCCTATGCTTCGTCAGAGGCCGAAATAGAGTGCCACGAGAAACTCAGACAGGCAGCAATGCACAACAACATTGAAGTCTGTTGGGTGAAAGGGCATGATACAGACACAGGTAACGGGAGAGCTGACGCGCTGGCAAGAGCTGCGGCTGGGATGAATCTACTCTCACCGGAGCCGCTAGTGCGGTTAGCTCCTCTCTCCCTGTGTAACATGTTGCAAACCAATGCCCTGGAGAAATTCAGGATGCGTTGGGATGATATTGAGGGCTGCAAGCTCTCTAAGGAAACACGTGTGTATCCCAATGAGAGATCAGCGAAACGGTACCTGCAGCTGGCTAGAGGGAATTTCAGGCGCTTAACTGCCATCCTTACTGGTCACTGTGGACTAAACGGGCACCTCTATAGGATGGGGATAGTTGACTCCCCATCTTGTAGAGGTTGCAGCATGGAAGACGAGACTGCATGACATTTTCTTTGTGAATGCCCGGCACTATTGTCAATCAGGGAGTCCATATTGGGTGATAGATGGCCTACAATGGCCTACATAAGAGATCTATCCACCTCAGCTATGCTAGAATACCTAAACAAGGTGGGCTGGCTAAACTGAGGATGGGTGATCTACGGGAGGTGGCACAATGGGCTTAATGAGGCCTAAGTGCAGTGCAGAACTCCCCTTTGCACCAGAACCAGAACCAGAACTCTATACTTTTTATTATACTCTCTTCTTCGTTCGTATTTTACTTTCTTTTGTTGAATCTATTTAAACAATAATTTTGAACATATATTCGGTTTTCTTTTATTGGTCGGCCAGATCTGGTGAGTTTTTTATAATGTTGGATATTTCGTTGGATACTCTGGTTGTAATTTGGACTTTTGACTTCAAAATAAATTTGAGTTTATGTTTTCTAGATGGTTGTAATTTTGACTTTTGCCTTCAAAATAAATTTAAGGTTATGTTTTCCAAATAGTTGACATGTGCTTAATTACACTATCATAAAGATTAATTAAGTAGAGGAACATTACTTTTAGCATATTATTACCATTTTTCTGTCAAATAATTATTTAATTGCAACATGGCATTCATATACCAATTGCATTAGTTGACAAACAGTAGGGACACCTAAATAATCAAAGAACCTAAGAAAAATAAATCCTAAATCTAATTGGCCAATAAAAAAAAACGAATATAAATAATCCTGATATTTCCACATTAGCAGCCGCAAGATTTTTAGATTCAGTTTTCATTTTTCGCAAAGACTTGTACTTCAAATGATGTCTAGGGTCATAAACATCTCTACACCTCGAAACATTTTCCTTTGTTACTTTATAGAAGAAAAAGAGTCGTTCGTTTTTCGTTATTAGATATAATAACCAAAAACTCAAAAACAAAGTGATAATTGGGACAATTTAGTATCCACTATAAGTCAGAGTGAGTGGGAGAATTGAACGAAATGTCTATTTATTAGCTGTGTGAGATTTGCTTCAATTTCGACCAATCAGCGATCAAGGTCAAACAAGAGCTATCTTTCTCTAACATTTTTTTTTTATTGTGAATAGAGTATAAGTATACATATCCCAATGTATACGCTGTACATTTTTAGGCATTTGCTATTTTTTAAACTCTGACATGTTGTAAAGATCAAAATATACAGAGAGTTTTATGTAACACCGAACATTTTCATAACGAACATTTTTCTTTGAAGTATCCATATGCATACGTTGCACATTGTCCGATGCTTGGTTAATTAAAAAAATCCAATTTAAAGTTTAAAGCGAGTGTTTTCCACTCCCAGGCTAAGCATGAAGTAAAATTTCGAGTTTAGAAAAGCCTGAAAATTTGGTTTGGTCGCGTAGCGCGATAATTATTATTCTTTTAAATAAACATGATGAAAATTAACAAGCATATTTTAAAATGTCAAAAATATCGCAGATTGGCAAAAACGTAAACATTGCAATAATTAACAAGACGAAAATATTAAAAATTGACATTTTCCTAGAAAACAATAACAACTAAATTTATACATCAAAAAACAAAAAACCTTAAAATTGAGCAAATTCATCAAATTTTAATAAATTCAAAAATTAAAATGCATATAAATTACAAACATTGAAAAAAGAAACTATATTTTATTGTCAATAAAAGAGACAAATAAACATCTAATTGTGTTGGTTGAATTTAACGTTAATTTGTCTATTTTATTGGTAAATAAACTTTATTTATCTTTATTGATTAAAAAAACAAAACATGTTTTAGTAAAATTGACGGTGGAATTGATAAATTCAACATAAATGAATGTGCAAAAGATTAAGTTAGATTTAGAATTTATGATTAGAATCATATTTAAGGAGTACAAATGTTGAAGGCCCTAATAAAAGTTCTAAATAAGACTTAAAAAAACCTAAATCAGCAAAATTCCAGTTACAGTTACAAAAAGCCTAAAATTTGGATTTATTCTTTGAAGTATCCATATGCATACGTTGCACATTTTGGGAACATTTTTTTGGCAAACGTTCCTCAAACATGTCTTCAAACCTGCTAGTTCTTTACTAGACATTGAAATATTGCCAAACTTTTGCAGTACATAACTTTCTACTTCACTTACACCTTTACCTTTCCAAATATCGAAAATGCTCTTACGCGATATTTTTGGATACATTCTGAAACAAAGGGATACGACTTTTAGAAGCGCAAATATGCGCAGCAATTTTGTTTTGTTACAAATAACCAATAAGTAGTTCTATCAAAAATATCATACAAGAGATTGGAAAAATCTGAAATAATATACTAAATTCATAACTAAGCCCATTTATTTTTGTTCGAACTAAATATCTTTATGTTTTATGTAAAATCTACAATGGCTAAAATAACTTCTCACTATACTTTATATTTACTTTGTCCTTGACGATTAAATAATATGAATTAACGAAGTAATTTACAGACACTTTTCGTAGGCACTAAATCCGTCACTTGTCGCTGTTTGTTGACATGTTTACAAACAAAAACGCAAAAAAAACTACTTGATCCTAATACTTATAATATTTCTTACACGTTTAGTCGATTATTTATTTAAATTAACAACATTTTATTTTTTAATTAAATCCTGCTAGATTACCGAAATTTCGCACTATGCGTCGGGGCCAAAAGGGGTAAGCAGGTACGTCCAAATGTACTCAAGTGCATTTTATGAACTAAAAATGCTTCAAGTACAAGTAGTTTAAAAATAAAGTACCCGTGGTCTGAGTATCGGGTACACGAAAAATACTTAGAGTACAAATTTTGAGTACTCGAGCACAGCCCAGCTCTGCTGGGTGGTGCTCGAAAAACGGGGGCCTCAATTTTATTATATCTAGGTACGTTTGAAAAATGATAATACATCAAATAAATACCTACTAATCCTGATAAAATGATAAATAAATCGATAATCATTCATTTTTAATAACAAAAACCAGAAATAAAAATAACTATTTATTTACATCGCATGCGATTTAGGGTATCCCACAAGTATCAGCAATGGTTTTGTTCAACGAATGCAGATTTGTAATTCCGGAATTCCCGAGTGCAAATTTTCATTCCTATCGCGTATTTCTGAAACTGGTCGTTTTTCCTCGTCCGCCTGTGCGTGAGAGCTTTCCTGCAAAACTCGTTTATCTCCACATTTGCGCATATCTCCTTCCCGCTCTGTGGTAGGAGAGGTGGCGATTATTTTTTTGCACCTTCCTCGTGTGTTTCGATATTATCGACGCCGAAATCGTGCCGGCTTGACCCGACGCGTTCCGGTTTCGCGATAGAAGAAGTAGGTTTTTGGAAAAATATTAGTTTTCGCTTTGTTTGCAGAGACGAAAGGATGACGAGTGATGGAGGATGGCCAAAAGTACTTCTACTTTTCACATGTAAGTTTTTGTTTGTTTGTTTTTTGTTAATATAAACAGATTTTGTTCCTAAAAAAAATTGGTTTACTTGTCTATAAAATGTTGCCCATAAAATGTATTTTAGAATATGGATATTTTGATCTAAGCTTATACATCGTAGTTCATAAAACGAAACATTTTTTCGGTATGTTTGTGTAACTCAGTTATACAAATACAGTCAAATCGTATTAAATTTTTGTGAACTACGATGAAACATATAAAACACTATTTAACTGTGTTTGTGTATCGTTGTTATACAAACAAAACGAAAATGTGTCTTTTTTTAAGCTATCTGTAGCTATTATCCACTAATGTTTGTGTCAATATAATTGACCACTAGGGATTGTAATACTGATTTACCAGTAATTTTTCTATTTGTTATCGTTAAATTGAATAAATGTTGCCAATTTCATACGATAATTTTTTTTTCAAAAATAAGTGATGTGTTCACAAGAAATCAATATTTTATACGCCATGAAGTAAAATTTTGAATTTTGAGATACGAAAATAAAAGATAATGCGTTTAGAGAAAGGAATTTCTTTCTAACAAAATTAGTAAACAAACCAATATCAGTCGTTATTGCTTCGTTAAGTCTATGAGAAAAACCAGTTGATATTTTAATTCCAACTTCAGGATCTTAAAACGTGTTTATATCTGAGCAAAATGAGTGCTTTTAAAGTTGATTTAATAATTCATGATTTATTTATAATTTCCCAAACAATATTACGTTAAAATATTACTAAATCTTAACTTTGAGACGGTTTTTTTATAAATAATTTTCCGAACAAGAAAAATCATTAGATTTTGAGGTAATCTGATGATTTTTTCACTAAAATCACAACTTTGGCTGCAGAGAAAAAATGACAAAATGTACCAGTAATTTTTCGATTTGTTATCGGTAAATTGAATAAATGTTGCGAATTTCATGCGAAATTTTTTATTTCCAAATAAATGTGATGTATCCCCCTCTATTTAAAGACGATGTATTTGTTTTTGAAGTTCGCAATAAATCAATATTTAATACGCCTGGCCCATGAAGTAAAATTTTGTGTTTACAAAAGCCTCAACATTTGAATTTGCCAGCCGCTCCGCTTTACTATGCGCCGGCTAATCCAAATTGTGAGACTTTTTTAAAATCGAAATTGTACTCAATGCTTAATCAAGGAGTAGAACAGAGCTTTGTAGAACCTAAAATAGCATTCGAATTACGAATCCGAATCTCAACACTTTAAATGATTCGAATCACGAATCATGAAATGATAAAATATGATTTGAATCAAAAGATCGAAGCATAATTTTTGAATCACGAATACAAATGCTTTTAATACCTGTATTTTTATGTCAGAATGTGAAAAAACAGGGTGGGTAGAAAGACCTCCGATCGATAGCCCAAATTGACGATAAATATCAATTCATTAAATTAGATGTATTATGTATTGTAATTAGTGACGTTAGTGGTAATTTACGTTGGTAATTACCACCGTTCAGTGGCGTAGATAGCTTTTTGTGAGGGGGGGGGGGGGCGGATATGAGTTAGTATTGACTACATGACTACTTAACCCGTACTAAATAAAAGAAATGAGCTAATACAGGCATTAATAAAAAGCCCATTAGGCAGCGTAATTTTTTATATCACGTTCCGCATTTATCAAATCGATGCGCTAATTTCTGTGAAGACATTCTTAAAAAATAAATATAAAGTTATTTATGATAGCCACTAACCAAAGTATCATATCATAGGTCGGTAGATAATTAAATGTGTAAATTTTTTCTGTCTTACTAAATTCTTTCTTATATGTTTAATATTATAATGCTACTCTAATAGCAGAATTACTGTTAATTTTTCCACAAGCTCACAGCTTTAAAAAAATGAGTAGTTAATATTGTATCTACATTTATTTCATATATTTAAAATATATTTAATTTTGTCATTTATATACGATTACATATGTATATTTTGTAAAATGTGCATGTTTAAATATGAAATAAATAAATAATTATGTTTTTCTAAAGTTATGCAAAAACAAATACAAACAATGATGATATGTCCGTCGTAGCACTTTCTCCGTCATTTAAACAATTGATGATTGACATACTAAACGTATTTCACTTGTTAATTAGTTAATGACCATTTGACATTAAATCCACGTTTTATACGCGTGGCGCATAAAGTAAAATTTCGAGTTTAGAAAAGCCTAATTTGGCTCGGTCGCTCCGCTTCGCGACGCGCCCTTGCGAAATTTTCAGGCTTTTCTAAACTCGAAATTTTACTTCATACTTTGCCTGGGAGTGGAAAACACTCGTTAGATGATCAAACAAACTCTTATTCTGCAGTTTTTTTATTGTACAGTGTGATCAACAATGATTGTAGACAGGTTAAATTTCCCGCCAAAAAATGTTGGCACAACTGATTATATGAAAAGAAAATCCCCTAGATTGCTTTTCCATTGGCGTAGCAAACATTTTTTCCCAAAAAAAATTAAATATTTAATCATAACTATATATAAAATTTTTACAATTTTAATTAAATATACAAAGTAAATTGAAGTAAGTTAAGGTTTTGTGTATTTTTAATAAACGTAGAGTTAGCATCCCTAATTTTATAATAAATGTTGAAAATGATGGCTTTCATTTTATAGGCAAATGTTAACTCTACGTTTTTTATTTTGAAATACTCGTTGAAGCTCCTCCGGATTTATGTTCCTTATCTCTTCTTCAATTGCTGCTTTAAGCTCGTTTAGGGTATGCATTCGATTTTTAAAAACCTTATTTTTTAAATGCTCGAATAAATAAAATAACGCAGTGAGGTCTGGCGAACGTGGTGGCCATAATCCGTCGCTTACCAAGCGATCATCGTAAAATTCCCTCAAGTAATTTAATGTCGCCAACGCAGTATGAGGAGTGGCTCCATCTTGCTGAAAATAACCCATTATCTGTTCGTCATCATGCAATTGATTCAAAAATTCATCTAGAATGAGTGTTCGGTAGCGCTCCGCATTGTTAATTCGTTGAAAAATATTGGGCCAATTATCCGACTTCTCGAAATTGCTACCCAAACACCAATTTCTTGTGGATGTAATTCCGTTTCAATAAAAGTATGAGGATTTTCTGAAGCCCACGTACGATAGTTTTAGCTGTTCACATATCCTGACAAGTGAAACCACGCCTCGTCAGTAAAAAAGGTCTTGTCCAACATACCATTATCATTTAAATTCTGATTAAATCAATTGCAATAATCAATTCTTTTTTGGGAATCAAGTGGCTGAAGTTGTTGAACTGCCGATACCTTATACGGGTGCAAATGCAGAATTTTTTTGCGGCTTTTATGCAGCTCCCATACGATACTCCTGTAAAAGGATTAAACATTAAAATTTGTGCGCACCTTAAAATTAAGAACATACCTGTTTGAGCTGAAAGTTTTCTTAAAGATTTTGTTGGGCTTTGTTCAAGTCGTTGTTGAATGTCGCCAATAACCTCTTCTGTTAAGATAGGCAGTCTTCCAGCTAACTTGCCCTTACAGATACAATTCTTTCCCTCAAAACGGTCAACAATGCGGGTTTTATGCGAGGAAAATGTTTTGTAAGGAATGTGGACATCGGGGAAGGCTTGAATAAATTGATTCAGACACAATTGTAATGAGTAAGTCCATGTGCCATCTTCATTTATAGTTCCACTTCGATAATGAGCCTTCAGGATGAAAGCATCATGCTGTGGTGCAAACATCACGGTAAACACAAGCAAATTCTCTTAAAATCTGTAAATTTAGGATTAAACTTAAATTTTCTAATTTTCTAACCTTAAAAACAGCAAATCACTTACCACAAAACAAAGACTTATACAAAGTAGTCCTGTTAAGAACTGATGTCTATGAAACAGAATGAAAAATAACTTAATTCGAAGAATGAATTAACACAATGGCAAAAAACGACGCACGACACTGCTAATGTCAAATCGAGTTACTGTTTATTAATTTTTCCTTGGCATGAACTTGGAGCGATCAAATTCCCCAAATTTTTCGGCGGGAAATTTAACTTGTCTACAATCATTGTTGATCACCCTTTAAAATGTATGACTAAAATAAATAGAATTGATGTTTTAATCAACTTTTGGCGTATACGATTTTCCTTCCAGTTTGACTAGTATTTTTATGAATTTCATACAAGTAAATATGGAGTTTAGTTGATTTTTTTCAGAATAGGTATTTTACTTTTAACTGAACTGAAAATCCAAAATTTTTCAAAAATTACCATTTTTAATTATTCAGTCCAAAAAACGATAATATTGTAACGTAAATTAAAGTTGTGAGACCTCCGAATTAAAGACTTTATTGGTAAGCCCTTGAAGCTTACCAAAAATGTATCGAAAGTCGAATCGAATTTATTTAAAATTTTCAAGATCCACTAAGAAATAAGCATATTTTAATATTCGGCGCAAACAAATATGTAATTCTGCCTCGTCAAGACCCTAAAATGGATTTGCATGAATAAAAATAATACATTTTCTTTTTGACATTTTTGTATTTGTATTTGTTCATTTATTATAGAATCTTCAATTGATCGCAATACATTGAAAACGTAGACAGATCAAGAGAACGTGTTAAAATTAAATACAGGGATTTTTTTTTTTAAATAAACATACATAGAGTTTTATGTAACACCGAACATTATCAATTATCAATGAGATCTATACATACGTTGTACATTTTCCGACACTCGGTTTATTAAAAGAATTCAATTTGAAGCTTTAAACGAGTGTTTTCTACTCCCAGGTTAAGCATGAAGTAAAATTTCGAGTTTATAAAAGCCTGAAAATTTGGTTTGGTCGCGTAGCGCTAAGCGCGGAGCGACCAAACCGAATTTTCAGGCTTTTCTAAACTCGAAATTTTACTTCATGCGCCACTGATGTAAAACACTGAAACACTCTGAAGCTCGAAAAATATTTTAAACTTTGCAATATGTCAGTGTTTTATACCGGTGGCGCATGAAGTAAAATTTCGAGTTTAGAAAAGCCTGAAAATTTGGGTGGTCGCTCCGCGCTTCGCGCTACGCGACCAAACCAAATTTTCAGGCTTTTCTAAACTCGAAATTTTACTTCATGCTTAGTCTGGGAGTGGAAAACACTCGTTTTAGGTTTCGAATTAAACTCTTTCAAAAAAATTGGGACAATTTGTACTGAAATAAGTTTAGACATTAATTGCGATTGATTGGCTATAATTTGTAATGGTCATATAGGCAACCTAATTTACACATAACCTCAAAACTGAAGGTGTCAAATCGTATTAATCGCTTTGGCTTGACAAATCGAACATACGAAAATGTTCGGTGTTACATAAAATTCTGTATGCATACGCCTTTTTTAAGAATTCAATTCGAGGCTTTAAACGAGCGTTTTCCACTCCCAGATTAAGCATGAAGTAAAATTTCAAGTTTATAATGGTCTTAAAATTTGGTTTGGTCGCGTAGCGAAGCGGAGCGTCCAAACCAAATTTTTGAGTTTTGCATGTGAGTTTTGCAGTTAGACTACTCAATTATTAAATTGTGTTTTATTTAAAAATATTTAATAATAGTCTATTTTGAACTTCACATCAAATCGGTGTTGTACACGCGTGGTGCATGAAGTAAAATTTCGAGTTTAGGAAAGCCTGCAAATTTTGGTTTGCCGGGGCGCGACTCGCTTTACTCGCGCGTCTCGGCAAATCCAATTTATCAGGCTTTTCTAAACTCGAAATTTGACTTCATGCTAAATCTGTTAGTGGAAAACACTCGTTAATGCGAAGTCATTAAATTAAAAAGCATTAATTTTCCATGAAATTTTAAATTATGAAAATTTTTATCATTTTATATTGAGTTGATCAATTTCGAACGATTTTGTTGAAATTAAAAATGTTGACGATTTCAGTTAGTAGCTTTGTTAAATTTACGAATTTTGCTTTTGTTTCAAATCAATTTTGAATATTTGTGTGTGGTTATATTTTCCGTGCACTTGTCAATTTTTGTTAATTTTCTGAATTATTACGAACTGTGTAACAAGTTTTTTGAGAATGTTTGTTTTAATTTTTTAATGAAGTTTGGCTATTTTATCATCCTATTTTTGCCTAATATTCCTGTTAAAATGGTAATATTTGTGTTTTTGGATAATTTTAATTTGAATAATTTTGTTGATTTTAATAATTTTTATGTTTGCTGGTTTTAATAATTTTATTTAAATTATTAGTAATTATTATTTTAAATTTTAAAATATTACAATTAAAAATTGAATATAATATTACATTATTATTTTTACTCAAAAATCGATATTTTTTGCAAATGTTCAGGTTGACAATCAATGAGATTAGCTTACAAAGCAATTGACACTCTCGTTACGTTAGATGACAGATTCATATGTTGGTTAAACAGTCTTGATTTTAATATTTTTGTTATTTAACGAGTTTTTTTTTTCATTTCTGTTGTAAATTGGGGTGCGGGAAAATAATAAAACAACTGCACTCATTGATTGCAAACTCAAGACTGACTTTATTTGCGTTCGTCCGAACGCTGGTACCCAAAAAACATCTCTTTTTATACGACATGAGCGCGTCTAACCATAGACTAATAAATAACTAGCATTCACATCCTAACACCCTCTTCCTTAACTCAAAACATATTCAACAAATAACATTTATATATATTCCTTATTTTTTTTTTTACATTTTTACGAGGGCGAAAATTGTACGGTGGTTCGCTCACTGTTTCCACTACTGAGGACGTCGGTTTAATATTTACGTTCTCACAATTATCATTCTTAATCTCACTAGTCGAATTGTCACTTAATTTCTCATCACTTTCCGAATTAATTGGTAATAACACAGATCTCCGCTTCAATGGTAAGATATGGTTAGAATGTCTTTTTACCACTTTGTTGTCAATTTTGACATCATAAGACACGTGACCATTTGCATTTGCAATTTTCCCTTCCTGCCATCGAGTATCGGTAGGATTCTTAAAATCCCTTATTAACACTTTCTCCCCAATCTCATATTTTGAAAACTTTTTACATTCGTCAACAAATTTGTCATTACTATTTTCGATTATTCTATCCGTTTGAGGTATTAATAAGTGAAAGCGGGTTTTAAGTTCCCTACCGTATAATAAACTCGCTGGACTCACTCCTGTACTACTATGTGCTGCTATGCGGTAGTCAAACAAAAATTTATCGAGAGCGCTGTCAAGATTTTCTTTTGATAAATGTGCCTTTTTCAACGCATTTTTAATCATTTTTACTGTAACCTCCGCTGCACCATTACTTGCTGGGTGATATGGAGGGGAGTGTTTTACTAAAATTCCATTCATTTTTAAATAATTTTCAAATGTCCAAGAATTGAATGGTGGGCCATTATCACTCACCACCATATCCGGCAAGCCTAGCCGTGAAAATACATTTCGTAATGTACTGTTATTTTAAATCAGCTAAATGCCACAATTGCGGTAGAATGGGTCATATAAGATCGGTGTGTAAATTAAATAAAAATTGCAATTTCATTAAGCACAGTAAATTAAATAATGACAGCGACTCAAACTCAAATTTATTTACTTTAAATGTGGGTAAAAATCCAATTAAAATCAATGTATACGTAAATAAAATAAATTGCACAATGGAAATAGATACAGGTTCGGGAATTTCGGCTATTTCTGAAAATTTTTATAATAAATATTTTAAAGAGTGTAAAATTAATGAAATAAATTTAAATTTAACTTCTTATGTTGGAATCTGCATAAAAACCCTGGGCTACATAAATGTAAGTGTCTGCTATGGGGATAAGTTAATAAAAAATCTGAAACTTTTTATAATTGTTGGGGGTGGTCCACCATTAATGGGACGTGAATGGATTGAAAGGTTATCCATAGCAATTGATAGTTATTTTAATGTGGAAGAAGTACATAACCTAAGAGTATTAAATAAAAATACAGTAAACTCATTAATTGAAGAATTTCCTGAAGTGTTTAAAGAAGGAATTGGTAAATGTGTAAATTTTAAAGCAAAATTAATTCTTAAATCTGATGCAAAACCCAAATATTGCCGTGCTAGACCGTTACCTTTAGCTCTTAAAGAAAAGGTTGAGGATGAAATTAAAAGATTAGTGAAATTAGAAATATTATCAGCAACAGAGCATAGCGAGTGGGCTACTCCGGTAGTTCCTGTTGTTAAAAAAGACGGAAATATAAGACTTTGTGGAGATTTCCGTATTACGGTAAATCCTCAATTACATATCAATAAATATCCGGTACCGAAAATTGATGATTTGTTTTCTAAATTATCTGGAGGCATTTTATTTTCAAAAATTGATTTGTCACAAGCATATGCACAATTAGAATTAGATCATAATTCAAAAGAGATTGTTACAATAAATACGAGTTTAGGTTTATTTAAATATAATAGACTTCCTTATGGAATTGCATCAGCTCCCGGTATTTTTCAAAGATTTATCGAGGAACTTTTTGTAGGAATTTCGGGCGTTACCGTATTCTTGGACGATATTTTGGTAACGGGAAAATCCGAAGAAGAACATTTGGATACTTTAAAATTAGTTTTAAATAAATTAAAAAATGCTGGTCTGAAAATAAGTCAAAGTAAATGTAATTTTTTTCAAAAGAATATCGTATTTAGGCCACGATATTGACAAAGATGGTATTCATACAAATTCGGACAAAACAACAGCGATTTTAAATGCAAAATGTCCCGAGAATGTAACGGAACTGAAATAAGTCTTAGGATTAATAAATTATTATTCTAAATTTATTCCAAATGCAAGTTCTATACTTAGTCCATTGTATGCATTATTAAAAAAGAATTCCAAGTGGAAATGGACACAATTGTGTAACCAAAGTTTTAATAAAATCAAGAGTGTGTTAGCGTCATCTAAAGTGTTAGCACATTATAATTTAAACAGGCCTATTACTTTATATTGTGATGCAAGTTCTTTTGGGCTAGGTGCAGTCATCTCTCATACTTATCCAGATGGATCAAGTAAGCCAATAGCTTTTGCTTCACGAACCTTATCAAGTCATGAAAAAGGTTATTCGCAAATCGATAAGGAAGCGTTGGCGATTATATATGGAATCAAAAAATTTAATCATTATTTATACGGCCGACACTTTACCTTATTTACGGACCACAAACCATTATTAGCCCTGTTTGGTAATAAAAAAGGTATACCAATTTTAGCGGCAAGCAGATTGCAAACTCAAGACTGAATTTATTTGCGTTCGTCCGAACGCTGGTACCCAAAAAACATCTCTTTTTATACGACATGAGCGCGTCTACCCATAGACTAATAAATAACTAGCATTCACATCCTAACAATTTCCAGGTTAAGCATGCGCATTTGCATTGGTCGCTCCGCGAAGCTTTTCAAGCTTTTCTAAACTCGAAATATATTCTTCATGCTTAACCAGGGAATGGGAAAAACTCGTTAAAATACAAAAATATTAAATTCAAGACTGTTTTTAACGCTGGTTTAACGTTCAAAACGCGTTCGTTTAACAATTTTCTAACAATTTCGATTGTCTAAAATATTGTAAAGAAAAAAATGTTCTACAAGAAATAAAACACTTTGTTATTTATTACATCACACATTTTAAACATTAGAAATCTGTGCATTTTAAAGTTTAAAAATAATAATGAAAAATTCCTAGTAAAATGTTTGAATTTTACTTTAAAATTTTGAAAATCTCCTTTCTTACTTTTATACATTTTATAAAAAAAACAATGAGCTTATTATAAACTGTCCTTTTTTGATTTCCCATTTATTTTATGTCTTACTTACTTACGAATTGTTACCTTGTTTCCAGCAATATTACTGAGGATATTACTCAATTTTAATTTACCGGTAATTTTACATCACTAATGCCCGGTATTATAAACGATTAATAAATCATTAGATAACTATTTGTGGAGTAAATTTATATAAATAAAATTGCGTATTATAAAGCAAACCTACTAAATAAATAGCAATTCTAGAAATAAATAATTTAATTAGTAGATTACAGACCGAATTTACACATTTTCATTGTGGCCATAGCTGGAACCACCAATTTGTTGAATTGAATTGTCAATATTTCAAATTGAATTGTCAGTCAAATTGGAAATTTAGTTTAATTCCTTATAATTATGGAGAATAACCGTGGAATAGGACAGAATTACACAGAACAAGAAAAAGAAAGCTTATTAGAAATTATAAAAGACTTAAACAAGTGTTTTCCACTCCCAGGCTAAGCATGGAGTAAAATTTCGAGTTTAGAAAAGCCTGAAAATTTGGTTTGGTCGCGTAGCGCGAAGCGCGGAGCGGCCAAACCAAATTTTCAAGACACTGATTTCAAGTGAAGTTCACTTGTTCACAATATTTCAGTGTTTTCAGTGTTTAATACGCGTGGCGCATGAAGTAAAATTTCGAGTTTAGAAAAGCCTGAAAATTTGGTTTGGTCGCTCCGCGCTTCGCTCTACGCGACCAAACCAAATTTGCAGGCTTTTCTAAACTCGAAATTTTACTTCATGCTTAGCCTGGGAGTGGAAAACACTCGTTTGAAACTTTAAATGGAACTAATTTTAAAAAAGCATGCATACGCTTTAAGTATAAAAATCCTTGGCTATGTCTGATTTGAAAACCTCTAGATCTTCGACTCCTTAGAATGACTTGTGGTTCGAATTAATCACTGTCAGGGAAGATACTATGAGCGAACTTAAATCTGACATGGATGATATGGTAGGCATGATAACCGTAATGAAATTAATAAATACAAGTAGTAGAATCTAAAGTAATTATAATAATATAATACACTTTTGACTTTTAACTGTCAAGTTATTTAGAGAATAAAATTTACTTGGTAGAAAAACAAACAAATAATTTACTGGGGAGATTTATTAGCCAAATAAAGTTATTTTGTGTTTATAATACCAAAATCTTTGGAATAAATTAATTTATTCCTAAAGTAAATTTTATTTAGGGAATAAAACGTTTTATAATACCGGGCATAATTGTAATAATATTATCTTGTCAATAAAGTTGAATTTTGGTAGTTGGTAAAAATGTTAGTAAAATAAAATGAATTAATTTTATATCAAAAACAATTTTTGTCAAATAATTATTTATTTTTTATGATTTAACTCACCTCAAAAATCGGCTATTTAATTTAAGAAAAAACAGTCTACAAAAAATCATTTTTAAGAAGACATCTATTCTTAGTATTACATTCAGTAAAATACTGTATAATATTATTATTATAGCAGTCTTGAACTAATTGTCCTATTGTCTCGTGTTCATAAATATTGAGTTTGTCAATGTGCTAACCTAACGTACAATTAGCGAAAATCGACAGCTCCGAAGCAGCGTAGATGGCTAAATACACTAAGTGGCTTTTTAGCCTAACCTAAACTAATACATTTTCTAGTAAAATCTATACTTACAATTCTCTTCCGATTTTTAATTATTTGATAATTTTACAACCGGTTTTGTATTCACATACAAGTTTTATTTCTGGTTTGATCTGGATTATTTCATGGAATACTTTTTTAATTTTAAAAAGTAAAGTAAGCCGTCGCAACGTAGATCGCTGAATACACTAAGTGGCTTTTTAGCCTAACCTAACCTAACAGTTTCTAGTAAAATCTATACTTACAATTCTCGTTCGATTTTTAATTATTTGATAATTTTACAACCGGTTTCATATTCACATACAAGTTTCATTTCTGGTTTGATGTGGATTATTTCTGTGAGTACTTTTTTTAATTTTAAAAAGTAAAGTAAGCGTTCAATTGAAACCCATCTTTGCTTTATAAAAAAAATATTCTACAATTTAATTACCATCACAGTTAAGACAACTTGTCTGGGAATGGAGATACACGTTAGAAATAAATTTCAATCTAAAAATATATTAGATGAAATCCATTTTCGTAAACATAAAAAACTGTGTAAAACTGTGTAATACTCCTCCTTTAATAAGGTAGTAGATAATAAAAAAAAATTTCTAACGGATGTTTAAGTTCCTTGGTTATGCATGAATTAAAATTTAAAGTTTAGGAAAGCATACAAATTTGGATTTGCCGGCGCAAAGTGAAGCGTAGCGCGCCGGCAAATCCAAATTTTCAGGCTACTCTAAACTTAAAATTTGGTATTGGGTTATTCAATAGAGTTAGGTTAAAATTTTATTTGTGGAGTTGGGTTTGGTATAGGTGTCAAGTTGTGGAGTTGGGTTAGATTAGGTTAGATGTCACTTTCTGGAGTTGATAATATACATCGGACACTTTTTTCTCATTAATCACTTGGTAAAACATTTTGAAATATAATGGTTTGTAAATTAAATTCACTTGGTTTTGTTTCACTTATATGTATTTTATTTTCTACTAGTTTCGGCTTAATTCTTGATAATGGCATTAAGCCGAAACTAGTAGAAAATAAAATACATATAAGTGAAACAAAACCAAGAGAATTTAATTTACAAACCATTATATTGATAATATACATCTAAACATAATGTATGTTCCGTTAGATCAGATTCAGGTGCTCATTTTTAAATTTCCTACCATTTTTTAATAAAATATTTAGGAATTATTCTAACGAGTGTCGTCCACTCCTTGAATGTGATATACATTCAAATTTAGGTTTCATATACTAACAAAAAGTACGTACTACACAGAGCTGGGACGAATCCTCGTAAAAAGGATTCGAATCACGAATCCGAACCACCTAATATGATTCGAATCACGAATACTTGAATAAAGGATTCGTAAAAGATAAATATGATTCGAATCAAAGATTTGAATCCCGTTTTTTCGAATCATGAATACAAATTCTTTAAGAATAAATTTGATTTTATTATTTTTTAGCAACCATTAATATATAAATATCGTTACCAGTTGTTTTAACAAATAATTCAAAACCTAATTATTTATTATTAACACTGAACGTTAACAGACTAAATATCTGATTCCCAGTTACTCTGAGTAAAGATGTATTTGTGTGTTTCTGAACTTCACTTCAAATCAGTGTTTTGTACGCGTGGCGCATGAAGTAAAATTTCGAGTTTAGAAAAGCCCGAAAATTTGTCTCGGGTCGCTGCGCGACCCTCGACAAATGTTCACGGGGCTTTTCTAAACTCGAAATTTTACTTCATGCTTAGCCTGGGAGTGGAAACACCCGTTCAAAACTTAAAATTGAACCTTATTATAAACTCGACGAATGCCTGAAAATTACGTAAATAAAAAATTTACTGAATATTATTAAAACCGAGAAAGTCATGGAATTATATTCAAATTGACTAAAACCATAACAAAAAATCCATATATTATTAAATTTGTCAAAATCAGCAGGTAAATTACAAAACATGTAAAATTTATAAAATTAACTTAAATATTGACAAAAACAATGAAACGAATACAACAAAATGGGGATTTCCACATAGGTTAGGTTAGGTTTATATGGCAACAGCCGAGGCTGTTCACTTAGGCCCATAGGGCCCGTTGTGATACCATGAGAGATCCTTCCCCTATACAACCCAATTTGAGCATCTAATGAATCCGATCAGATCTCCCACCTTTATAGGTGAGAGCTCCGCCAGTTCACTTGCGTGGTGCAAACCGAGGTACTTCATTCGTTTCCCCTCAAGAGCAGGACATTGACCTAGATAGTGGAGTACTGTTTCTTCCTCCTCCTCATCTAGGCATTCTCTGCAGTAGTCATTGTATTTGAGACCCATCTTTTGTGCGTGTCCACCCAGAAAACAGTGACCCGTGATGATGCCTACTGCCTTCCTTATGTCGATTCTGCTAAGTGCAATTAATCTTTTACTGTTTATAGTGTCACACATAGGCCATAACTGCCTTGTTATGTGACACGTCTTCTGCTTTCCACCTAAGGTTAACCCATGATGTCATTTGGTCCCTTAATAGTCTCTTGCATTCCCCAAGAGGAATGTCGGCGGAAAGTTCAGTAGATAGGTCTCTCATCCTTGCCCCCTTCCTTGCGAGGCCGTCGGCAATTGAGTTTCCCTTGATATCACTGTGACCTGGTACCCAGATGAGCCCCACATCACAGCTGTTAACGAGCTTGTTAAGCACTTTTCTGCAGTCTCTGACCACCTTGGAGGTGCAGTAGGGACTATTTAATGTCCTAATGGCGGCTTGGCTATCGGTGACGAACCTGATATGGTTTACCTGATGGTCGGTTTTACCTATCCAGTCCACTGCCACTCGGATAGCCATGACTTCCGCCTGTAGGACGCTGCAGTGGTTTGGGAGTCGAAAAGATTTTTTGAGGTTGAACTCATGTGAGAAAATTCCACCCCCTACTCTGTTTTCGGACTTGGAGCCATCCGTGAAGAGCCAGACTTCATTTCCCTGAACAATCTTGCCCTCTACCTATTCGGCTTTGTCCGGGATGGAAATGGAGAACTTGTTCCCAAAGGTAAGTTCTGAAAGACAGCTATCAGTCCTCAGTGGGATATCGACAAGCTCATTCAGGATCGTTCCATGGCCCTGCTACTATTCCATATCCCGACCGAGTTGATCCTGATCGCTGTGGTAGCTGCAGCATACCTGCAGTAAAGGTCAACAGGAGCTAGATTTAGTATTACATCTAGCGCTTTGGAGGGGGTAGATCTAACCGCGCCTGTTATGAGCAGTTCGGCTGATCTCTGTACCTTACCCAGTGCGGTCCGGTGAGTTTTCTTATCAAGAGCAGTCCACCAGACTGCAGCGCCGTAGAACAGAATGGGTCTCACCAGTCGTGTACATCCAGTGGACAACGCTTGGTTTTAGTCCCCAGTTCTTGCTCACAGCTCTTTTGCACGAGTACAGCGCGACCTGCGCTTTCCGTACTCTCTCCTGAATATTGGGCTTCCAACTTAACTTCCTATCGACTAAGGTGCTCAAATTTTTAGCTTGCTCCTTTACCACCAGTCCCGTGCCGTTTAGGACGGGAGCTTTGAAGTTTGGTATCCTATGCATTCTGGTGAAGAGTACAAGCTCAGTTTTGAGAGGATTTACCCCCAGTCCACATTCCTCACACCAGCGGGTTACCTTGCGGAGTGCCCTCTCCATGAGTTCAGATAGGATGCCTACGTGTTTACCAGAGACTGCGAGGGTCACGTCATCAGCATAGGCAATTGTTTTACACCCCGTAGACTCTAGTCCTTTCAGTAGTTCATTCATAACTATAGTGGAGAGAGGACACCCCCTTGAGGGGTACCTATACTGACCTCTCTTCTTGAGCGTGAGCCGCCCAGCGCAGAGACAATGTGCCTCCTCGTTAGCAGCTCCTCTACGAAGAGGCATATCGACTCGTCCATGTGCAGATTGCCAAGGGCCGACAAAATCGCCCCTGGGCGCACGAAGTTGAAGGCTCCTTCGATATCCAGGAATACCGCCAACGTGAACTCTTTCTTACACATGGAATTTTCAACCTGACTTAGGAGGGCGTGCAGAGCTGTGTCTACTGATCTGCCCCTAGTGTACGCATGTTGGCTAGTCGATCAGAGGTCTGGATGTATGCGCTCTTTTATGTACGACTCCACTAACCTCTCCAGCGTCTTGAGTAGGTAGGAGGATAAAAAAATAAAATCGACTTTATAGGGAACAACATTAAGTCTGTTCATTTTTATTAATCCAATAAAATTGACTTTCTATGGATCAACATTTGATGAAGTTTGTAAATGTTTATTACTAGAATAAAATTAAATGTAACTCAAAATGACAGAATAACCATGTGACAGATTTGAATATGCATTGCTGACTCTTCAAAAGTATTAATTTTTTAACAAAATCTAGCAGATATACAGTGATTCAACAGACTCTCGAATTTTCACAACTTTTCAATAGAAAACAAATGGTCTCATTTTAAAAACAATTAACCTTATTTTAAAATTACCGAATTAAATGCTGAAGTATTATATCTAAATTGAAAGAGTAATTTTTTAAATAAAATTTTGTGATATTTTATTTTCGAAAATATTTAAACTTTATGACAGCATACAACAATATGAAATAGAATAGAATAGAACACGTTTTACTTTGTTTAATCGCTATATTTTGCACTTAATTTATGACTTTAGTTTTGACTATAGTAGTCATTATCAAACTAAAAGTAAATAAAAATTACATACTATTTATACTGATTCGAAGAGAGGGGTGTACATTAGGCCAACCTGGTCGTTCAATGTATTTAATGAATTTTATCCCTAAAACATTGATTTTATAATTTTCCAATAAATTATCGTTGAACCGGTATTGATACAAATTTACCTTACTCGGTATTACTGGTAATTGAAAAAGTCGGTAAATGTTCAATCCTTAAGGGAAACAAATTTGGTGTATAATTTCTGTAGAATAGCCTGTTGTTAAATTAAAACTAGACGGGCCTTTTGAATAACTTTATTTGTGTTCAATAAAACTAAAAGTTATATTAGTGATGTGACTCGTAAATTCGTAATTTTCATGCGGTCGCGTGTTGTAACTCATTCCTCATTTACTGAAATGACTAATAATAAACTGCGGCGATAAGGTTTTGCGCCCCTTATCAAATGTCTCCTGTTTATTTTTCCAGTTCTACAAATTGCAAACGCTGAAATCACTTTGGACACGCACGAGATTAAAATCAGATTGGGCGATGTGCAGAAGGTAGATCTTGCAGTCAGGTGAGTTAATATATGTGTATGCATATCAGTTTAAATTTACATGAAAAGTATACACTCTTACATTTTGCGTTACAGGATCATATTAAAAAAAAGTTGCTACTAAAGGGTAATTGCTGTGACCTTCGGATAATTCATGGTCATGGGATGTTGAACATGAAAATCATTTTATTCTCGTAATATGACATAAAGTAGGTACAATACGTGTTTGATGTAAAGTTTTGAATTTTTAAATTAAACTGAGGTAAAAAAACAGTGTGTGTATGTTTTTTTCATAAAAGAACAATTTAAATAACATTAATTTCGTCTTTGATTTATTCTTACTAACAATAAATCAATCACTTTAATTAACTCATAAAAGTCTTCATTTTGTTATAATAATAAATATTTAAAAATATTTATAGTAATGAAAGGCGTAATCGATTATATTTGTTGGAATCATCATTTAATTCAATGCTACTACCTTTTATGTCGATAAAAAGAAAGTAATCAAATGGTACCTTTTTCATTAAATGACGATGTTAACGATATAAAATGGTTTACAGCCAAAATGTACATTCAACACCACTATATTTTTTTTATATATTTTGGCTCGCTAAACTCAAAAATCACATTGAGACTTTTTCTCTTCGGAGGTAGCATCACATTTTAGACCATATTTGGAGTTAGGAACGTCTGATTTGATCTGTAATCGAATCCAACAATCGCTTCTAAAATTGTTGTCTAATCGGTTCCGTAGTTTAAGTGTTATGGGCCAAAAAGTATGAAAAACGCAGATTTTTTGGACTAAAATAAAAATCGATAATTCGCTCATTAAATTGCTCTGTTAACACTATATTGACATTTGTGCCATTTTGATTGTTAGTCAATTGGTTGACTGACTTTAGGCTATCATAGGATTTTGTCACATATCTTTATTGACTCTATTTTGACTATTGTGATATTATGGCTTTACACTTGGTTAACTGTCTTTTGACTGTAATCGGATTTTGTCAATCTTTCTATTGGCTGTTTTTTCTCTATTGTAACATTTCGACTATTGCGATATTATGACGAAGAGTCAATAGGTTGTCTGTATTTCAACTTATTCGGATTTTGTCATTAATTCACTATATTTCCACTATTGCGATATTATGACTGTTAGTCACTTTGTTTACTGTCTTTTGTTTATGATATGATTTTGTCATTAAATTACTATATCGACTATATTTTCAATATTGTGACTTTATGACTATAAGTCACTATAATTACTGGCATTAGTCTATCGTGTCAACTTGACATAATCGGCATTTAGTAATTTGTGTCAACTTGAAATAAATCGCCGTCAGCAGACATTAATCTATCACGTCAACTTGAAATGGCATTTAGTCCAATGTATCAAACTTTACACAAATCGGCGTCAGCCGACGTTAGGACTATTGTCAATTTGAGACAACTATTATTTGGAATATAATATTAGATGGTCATATTATTGTTTTTCTTTATAACACTTGCGACACAAATTTTGACAGTTGTGACATATTTTAAACTAACGAGTGTCTTCCACTCCCAGACTAAGCATGAAGTAAAATTTCGAGTTTAGAAAAGCCCCGCGTAGAAAAGGGTCAAGGGTCGCGCAGCGACCCGAGACAAATTTTCACGGGGCTTTTCTAAACTTGAAATTTACCTTCGTGCGCCACGCGTATAATCCACTTATTTAAAGTAAAGTTGAAAATATGTACTGCTGAGATGTGACAGATATTGACTAAGATAAAGCGAAAAAAAGCAAAAAATATTTATTTTGAAATATTTTGAAAATGTAATAATAATAATAAAAGTAAAACAAATTTAGTTTGAGACAGTTTTCCGGAATCTTAATATTTAAATCATCATATCTATAACGAGGACAGTGCTATGATTTGTACATTTGAAAAATTAAAACAATCACTTAGAGCTGAACCGAAAACCGCAATAACCCGTTTTTTTTCCCCAACGAAAACCGGAACGCAAAACATAACGGTTTGAAGCCCTGTTTGGTTTGAGGAGAGTGTATGAGGAGACATGGGTGGTGGCGAAAGTGGGGAAGGAGGTGTCGGGGTGCTTTAGGACGTGGGAGGGTTTGAGGCAAGGGTGCCCGCTGAGTCCGATGCTATTTAATGTATACATAAGTGAATTGGAAGAGGTGATGAGGAAAGGGCAGGCGGGGGGAGTGGTGATGGGTAAAAGGAAGGTATGGATGCTGGCGTATGCGGATGATGTGGTGTTGGTTGCAAGAGAGTATGAAGGGATGAAAGAGATGTTGAAGAGAGTGGAGAGGTTTATGGATAAAAGGGGAATAAATGTGAATGTAGTGAAAACGAAGTGGGTGAAGTTTAGAAATAAAGGGAGGGAGGGGAAGGTGAAAGAATTGGAGTGGAAGGGGGTAGTTATTGAGAGGGTGAAGAGTTTCAAGTATTTGGGGTTTTGGTTTAAAGGAACGGGAGGGTATAAGGAGCATGTGAGGTGGGTGCAGGGTAAGGCGTGGGGCAAGTGGGGGAAGTGGATGGGGAACAATGTGACGGTTGCGTGTGAGATATGGGATGCGTGTGTAAGAGCGGTGCTAATGTATGGAGTAGAAGTGTGGGGGACGAGAGGGTACGAGGTGATAGAGAGGGAGCAGATGTGGTTCCTGAAGCACATGTTGGGGGTGGAAAGGTCCACGCCCAGCTACATAGTGCTCCAGGAGACCAACAGAGAGAGGCAATAGTGGGAGGCAATGGTGAGGGTGGTGAGGTACGAGATGAGATTGTGGGAACTGGATGAAGAGAGATTGGTGAAGAATGTATGGGTGACGAGTGTGGGTGGGGTGAGGGTAGATGGAGGGGGGAGAGGAGGAAAATGTATGAGGGGGTAGGGCTGTCGGAGGCGAAGGTAATGGAATGGCTAGGAAATGGGGTGAAGGTGGATGAGTGGGTGAGGGGGAAAGGGAAGGAGGTGGAGGTGAAAGGCAAGGGTGTATTGACAGAAGCCAGTATATTGATATGTATGGGAGGGGGCAGGTGTATGGGAGGGTGCCGAAGTATTTTTTAGAGAAGGGATAGGGTAGAGAGGATAGGGTGATTGTGGCAAGGGCGAGGTGTGGATCGGAGGAGAGAGGAAGGAAAGTATGGATGGGGGAGGAATATGGAAGGTGTGTGTTGTGTGGACAGGGGAAGGATACGTGGGGACACTTGGCGGAGGAATGTGAGGGGGTGAAAGAGTGGCTGGGAGCGAAAGGGAATAGAAGGGTAGTGGAGTGGATGAGGGAGGATGGGAGCGGGGTAAGGACGTTGGAAAAACTGGGGAGGGAGAGGGAAAAGAGAAGGGAGGGTAAGAGGGATACGGGAATGTAGTGAGGTAATCAAATGTAAATGTGTAATCAATGTAATGTAATGTAAAGATGTGGAGATATGCCAATAAAGGTCTTTTTTTTTGAAGCCCTGTTTAAAACACTAAGTTAAAATGATGATCGAAAACACGTACATTATTTTCAATTAGAATACCAAGATTGTCAGAATTTTTGAAAATGTTTTTATATGATTGTGTACAAAAAAAATATTTTGTCAAATTGGCTCAACAAAATAATGGCTTTTTCAATTTACCTTAGATACAGGCAAACAAATCGGAAAGTTACCGGTAAAATTTGATGTTTTTAAAATTTACTGGTAAACCGGTTTACAGTCCCTAAATGTTATTCCAAATATAACAAGAGTAAAAGCTACATAGGACACCTGCGCAAAGTACGGACACCTTCAGAAATTACAAAAATATTTTGGTTGGTCAATTTAACTCGGATTTGCGTAGTATACCTTGGAAAAATATTTTTGATCAAGAAAGTATCGATGATATGGTCGCTCTTTTTACCTCCAACCTCATCACGTTATACGACTTACACGCCCCGCTTGTAAGCTACTCTAACAAAAAACGGAAGAAAAATAAACCGTGGGTGACCAAGGAGTTAAAAATGTTAATGAACCTGAGAAAAAAGACACTAAAAAAGTTCAAAAGGACGCAAAACCAAGTTGACCTGATCTGCTACAAGAGTCTACGTAATCAATGTACTCTGCTCCTACGGGATGAACGTAAATCATGTCTTAACAACCGCATAAATAGTGAAAATAGTCCGAAAACGCTATGGACCACACTGAGAGAGATGGATATTATAAAAAATAAATATGCATTTTTAATACCTCTCCACATTCTCAGTAATCTAAATTCTTTAAATCTGCACTTTTCAAGTGCAAATAATATCATTACAAGTGATGCTGACTTACTTCAATTTTATAACAATACTAAAGCAAATCAGCGATGCAATTTCAAATTCCAACCAGTGTATAATCTTGAAATCGAATCAATTCTACTTTTAATAAAAAGTAAAGCATACGGAGTCGACAATATTAATACAACAATTATAAAAATGTGCTGCCCTTTCCTAGTCATATATATATATATATATATATATATATATAGAACAGAGACGTTCGGAAAACGGATCCTAACAGGGCATTCGACCAAAAAAGGAGGCAGGAGTTGCTATTGTAATCTACTTTATTGTTTACCAAGCTTGAAAAGCCCGCGGCTCGGGCGCCCCGAAAGTAACGAAGTTGGCAGCCCCGTTCCTCGCGTGCTTTCCTCTCTCGGTGACAGAGTGAGAGGGAGACAGGCGGGACCTGTTGCTCCAGCATCCGCCATTGTGTTTATTTCCGCACTCGTGTTCGCACAAACACTGCACCACTTCATGATGCGGCGGCTTCTATAATTTTTAAACAACATTTAGTACAACAACCAATGCTCCATTTTAACCAGTATTAATCAGTTACGTGTTTTTAACGTGTTAGTGCAGTAACAATATGTGTTTTTCAACTCACCGCAAACTTAACCTCACATCAGCCCTCAGCACACGTGCCACGAAAATAAACAATAGTTTTAACTGCAATGCATAGTAAATACCGTCGGTGCGAAGACACCAGTTTAGTTCACAATTCTCAAATGTAAGCAATTAACATCACACTTACAGTCAGATAATGTATCAAATCCAAACTCATTGTTTTGTTATAGTGTAACCCTGAGGAAGGGACAAAGTCAGTCCCGAAAGCTTGGTAAACAATAAAGTAGATTACAATAGCAACTCCTGCCTCCTTTTTTGGTCGAATGCCCTGTTAGGATCCGTTTTCCGAACGTCTCTGTTCTTAACGTAGTACGACCGTTACTTCTTGTCCTGGTATATATATATATATATATATATATATATATATATATATATATATATATATTATTATAAATGAATGCATTAAACGTTTCATATTCCCTAGCATATGGAAAGGGTCCATCACATTTCCTCTAGCCAAAATGAATAATGTAAGTGACTTTAATGACCTACGCCCCATAAGTATTCTACCAACACTATCCAAAATACTCGAAAAGATACTTGAATCGCAATTACGGACATTTCTTGAAATAAACCACTTCCTACCACCAGAACAATCAGGCTTTAGACCGGGATACAATTGCATAACTGCTTTAAGCAATATAACCGATGATATTTTGTATGCTTGGGATAAAGGAAAAGTAACAGTTCTGATCGCTATCGACTTCTCCACTATCTTGGGTTTGGCAACAGTGCGACATCACTGATTAAATCTTTTTTTGTCAAATAGATACCAGGAAGTCTCTAACAACGGGAAGGTTTCAGAAAAGGTCAGAATAAGGAAAGGTGTGCCGCAAGGTGCTATCTTAAGCCCACTGCTATGTATAGCTTATGCTTCACAAATATGTAATGTACTAACAGCTTGCAAATTTTATTCCCACGCTGACGACACACAAATCTACTGTTCCTTCAACTTCTTTTGAAGCATTAATTTTCAAAATTTTATAAATATTTTTTTTATGCTTGAAAACTATAAGAGATAAGTGTACATATATTCGAAAAAAATATGTTGCAACTTAAACGAGGAATCCAAAAAATTACTAGGATATAGGGTGCTCCATTTAAAATAACAAATTTGGTGCTACTTCCGGTAGAACCGGAAGTGATATAAAGTTAAAAAATATTTCACACGAGGAGAACTGATTCAACCGTATGACAAGGATTTTTTTCAAATTTTTAGTGCAACGGCAACCTCATAAACTTCTAACGAACGGTTTAGCATAGACACTGTATATATAGTCTAATTCTATACAGGAACTTGTGGAAAATTTGGTTTCACCTGAACAAATTCGTATTGACCTAATTACATTACTATTGCGCCATTATTGTTATTATTATCTATATAGATTTTATGTAATACAAGGGGTCAATAAATTATTATTATTATTACAGTTTTATTAAAAAAAATGAATATTCAAATTATAATTTTTTTCTTTTTTCTAGAAACTTAACGACACAAGATGCAACACTACAATTTATTGTACAGCATGAAGACTTAGTGAAATTAGAACCAAGTAAAATACTTCTCCAGGAAAAAAATTTCACGATTTCTGTGTTGGCAACGGGAGCTGGAAAATCCGAAATTTACTCGAACGTTACAACTGATTCCATAAAGTAAGTGAATCTTAACACCACGCGCATTTTTTAAATTAGAAAAAATCAAGATAGAAATGCAACGCGAATTGATAATGATACAACTTGAGAGTCAGTCGTTAAAGTATCTATAGTTTATAGGACGTACTTACCGTGTTCTCCACTGCGGCAGCACTTTATGGATGTTTTCGTTGAGACAAGATTTGGCAATTCATTTTCAATAAACACTAAATATAATTTCAGGACTGTATTTAGAATACTATTTAGAATAAAGATTGGTAACAGGTTTTATAATTAGTCAAAAAAATAAGTTTTAAAATTTAATTACGAAGTTATGCAACCAGTTAAAAAAAATCGCTCACATTATAAGTTTTTAAATATCATCTACAATCTATTCCTTTAAACCGAAATAATTTATCATTAACCGTATTGGAGATATCTTGTCTCTACGTTACCTTGTAATTTCTTATAGCGCATTTAGTGTGTGAATCCCTCTTAATTTGATTAAAAATAAATTAGCTTGGGCACCAAAAAATCGTAAGCTTTTGACATTTCACTTGAAAACAATTGGCATTTTCTAAGTTTTAAGTGGGGATAACTCGTGATTTACTTGGACCTTGGCCTATTCGCGCTGCAGTTTATGGACCTTGGGCTATACGCACTGCAGTTTATGAACCTTGGACTATACGCACTGCAGCGTTTTAAGTATACATATCTACTGAATAGACAGTAAATTTCAGGCATTCGTTGTTTTTGAAAAGCGTTCAATTCGAAGCTTCTAACGGGCGTGTCCACTCCTTGATTAAGCATAAAGTAAAATTTCTAGTTTAGAAAATCCTCGAAAGCGAAGCGTAGCGTCCAAATCCAAATGTTCAGGCTTTTCTAAACTCGAAATTTTATCTAATGCTCCACGCGTATAAAACACTGAAATGTTGTGAATTTCATCATGGGGTTCCTCTGGACAAATGCGACTTCATTCATATCTACTTTTTTACAAAAAAAACTGCTGGCTATTTTTCTTAAATAAACTGTAAAAGCAGTTGCTAGACATGTCAAGTTATGTTCAAAATTTATATTTGTAGTTTTTGGCTAGAGAAATAAGGTTAGGGAGTTAAAATGACCGAACCTGCCCTACTGTGTCCTACTAGTTAAAAGCTTCAAATTCGACTTTTTTATAAAAACAATGAATACCTGAAAATATACAGCGTATACAGCGGGATATGTACACTTATAATAAAAAATCCCTGTACCTTTATGTCTGCATCCCTACCAATTAAAATTCTCACGAACCGCTGTTTACTCTTATGTTGATTAACAGTGTCTTAATTACAAAAATATTTATTATTTTGTTTTATTTTTTTTTAATTTAGTGTAGATAATGTTTTTATGTTGGTGACCATCTACAAAAATGCCGGCCTGGAAACGTTCTCTTTAATTATTGGATGGATTTATTTCGCAGCGTGGTCGATCTCATTTTATCCGCAGATTTATATTAACTACAAGCGAAAAAGGTAAAACAATTTTTAACATGTGAAAAAAGTAGCACTACTGTTTACAATGTTGTTATAATTTTAGTGTGATTGGATTAAACTTTGATTTCCTTTGGCTGAATATAATCGGATTCACATTGTATGGAATCTTTAATTTGGGCTTGTATTTCATTCCAGAAATTATCGTAAGTAAAACTCACTTCACATACACAAAATTCCACCTCTAATGAGTTTTAAAACAATTGGTTTTAATATGCATAAGATTATTGTTAAAACTACATCGCGTTAAAATCACTAATTGTTTGATTTGAGTTATGTGGAGTATTTAATCACAATGAAAAAAACTGTTTTTATTCCTTACTTCACTTTTATTTTTATGTGTTAGATGTACATTTCGAGTGCTAAGCACTCATTATCAATAACTAATGCTCTTACAAACTAGGTGCGCAATTATATATACCTGAACAAAAATGGTGGAAACGGGAAAACCTAAATATAATTACATTTGTGTCGCAAGGTTGAATAACATTAAGGGGATTACATTATGGACTGTTGAGGGGATTACGATTTTTCGGGTTTTTCAAGAGATTTAAGAGTGGATTGTCTAACGGGCTTAAATCGAAATTCAATAATTTATCTTTCTGTTTGTGCATTTCTATGGCCTCCAACATATTTAATCGGAAATGTGATGATTGTTTTAGTAGTTTAATATTATGTTTCGAAAAAGAATGTCCTGTCTTTAAATTATGGTCAGCTAAAGCGGATTTATCTATGTTTCTATTTTTGACGTGGTATATGTGTTCTTTGAATCTTTTTAACAAATTCAATTGCATGCAATGAGTGTGACAAATGTTACATAGGCCAAACCCAAAGGAATTTGTTGAATGTGTGAATTGGAGAGTAATTACAACCAATGAAATCGAGTTGACGACAATTAAAATCTATCAAGAGAATAATTTCTTCATTAGTCTTGTTGACATAGACAATAATTAATTGATTTGAGTAATTACTTTTAATTCGTAGTCATTAAGCAAGAAAGGCGTCTGATTGTTTTGTGTGCATACAATATGTCGTATGTTCAATAAAAAAAAAACTCTACAGTGCGATGATTTAATCTTTTTTTAAATTTAAGTTGGCTACACGCTTTAGGAATATAAACGGTCAAATATAATAATTCTAATGTATAATTTTAGAGTTGCCTACCTAAAATATTTTCTATGGCAGTCTTAAGGTTTTTTTTTATTGAACATATGATACCTACATTTATTTTTAACATCGATTTTTTTTTGAATTGTAAAACCACATACAACTCTTTCTAAAGATTAAGGGCGGTCTTAGATAGACGTTTTTATCGCGATAGCGGAGCGGGATGGATCGTTTTTTCCGCTCCGCTTTTAGCTCTTATACGGAGCGAATTGAACGCGTTTTGCAAGCGGGTGCTAGGCGAGTTCAACGCCGAGCCTTCGGTGCCGTCTATCATTCAGTTGTGCTACGGTGAGTAATAAGCATGGACGAAATAGATTTAATTGCGTCATATTATTATTTATTTATCCTTTATTATTCATAGACGTTACTGTATTTATGTATTTAATGTTTTTATAAATATAAATATTACTTACCTTAATTCCACATGCACTCCGCCCACTGAGCAAAAAACAAACAAATAACGTTATATCAACAGTGCAGCAACATTAAACGTTGTTTTAATGTTGATGAAACATTACTTAAATGGATTTGTTCCTTGGGCGGTGCCTGAATTTCTAAGATAAAACTTTCTGTATCAAACATACTTATAAAATCATGTTTTAGCGCTAGGATATAGACAATCACTTTTTCCTCTTTTATTTAACCCGTAACCGGTATACAAATTTCTGTCAAAAATTTCACACACTTTGATGGGTAATAAGCTGCATATTAAAAATAGACTGTGAAATGGGCATTTCCCTAGTATGTTGGCCAATTGGAGAGTCAGGGAAAAGAGAAGCTGCTGGCGGTACAAAATTTACGAGCACAGAGACCGCTTTCAAAAAAATGATTATTAATTCTTTTAATTATTGCCTTCTCATCACACTATTTTTACAAGAAATTGGGGGCGGTTTTAAATTGTTAGTTATTTTATTTTTCGCAATTTCAAGAAAATATCAAAGATTTTTAAATATTAAATAAAATTATACGCATATCTTAGAGATGGAAGTTTACCTAAAAATTTATAATTTATATTTTTTGTTTGTTTATTTTTTAATTTTGGACACTTAAAAAAATATTTATTTTTGCGTTACGACTAAATATTGTAAGGAAATTATTACGAATTTAACTCGCTTTGGCCGATTTTTTACAAAAATATTGCAAAAAGCGCCCTCTTTGAAAACGCGTCCGTCCCGCTCCGCTCAAATTTAAACAGACGCGAGTGCTGGCGTTTTCTCCGCCACGCACCCGTCCGTCTACGGACTCTCATATAAACCTATGTGTTAAAACGCAAACGCTTGCGCCCGCTCACGTTCCGCCTCGCGTTTAAAACGTCCATCTAAGAGGTCCCTAAAGGCATACTTGTAAAGGCGCTATTTTTATTACTTTGGATGATTTATATTGAAATCAATACTAAATTTCTATTTAAAATAGCTTAAATACATAGACTGTTTTTATTGTTTAAATATTATGAATATTTTAGTCAGGGCCGGCGGTTAAATTGTCATCCTAAAAATCATAGAATATATAGAGATTTTTTTTTAAGTATACCCACAAATTTTGAAAGCGCAAGATTTGTTTAGAAAAAAGAAACATTTGTGAATTGTATTAAGCACACTGGGCCACAGCCCAACAGATACCTGGCCCTCGTATGAAAATGTATACATAACCTCAAAATCTTTCGTTAATTTCAGTTTTCGGGGTCGCTGATTACTAATTCGATATAAATATTACGAAATTCAAAATGGCGGATCTAATATGACGGACCAAATATGTCAAAATTCATTAAATTCGCGCGAAATTGCATTTAAGAGTGTTTTTGAGGTTGCTGATTATGGATTCGATATAAATATTTATAAATTCAAAATGGCGGATCCAATATGGAGGACCAAATATGTCAAAGTTCATCAAATTCGCGCAAAATTGCATCTAAGAGTGTTTTTGAGGTTGCTGATTATGGATTCGATATAAATATTTTGAAATTCAAAATGGCGGATCCAATATGGCGGACGAAATATGCTAAATTCATCAAATTCCCGCAGAATTGCAATTGAGAGTGTTTCTGAGGTCGCTGTTTATGAATTCGATATAAATATTTAGAAATTCAAAACGGCGGATCCAATATGGCGGACCAACTATGTCAAAATTCATAAAATTCACACAGAATTGCAATTAATAGTGTTTCTGAGGTCGCTGAATATGGATTCGATATAAATATTTAGAAATTCAAAACGGCGGATCCAATATGGCGGACCAAATATGTCAAAATTCATCAAATTAGCGCAAAATTGCATTCAAGAGGGTTTTTGAGGTCGCTGATTATGACTTTGATATAAATATTTAGAAATTGAAAGTCCAATCCAATATGGAGGACTGAATGTGTCACAATTCATCAAATTCGTGCAAAATTGCATTTATGATCCTTTTTGAGTTCGCAGATTAAATTTAGTATACACGTTCTAACATTAAAAATCGCAGATTCAATGAACGTTAAAATTCAACATTTCAGGTTGTAAATAAGAAATCATATCATTTTTTTAAATTCAAAATGGCAGATTTTTTACTTGCGCAACGTCAGTACAGAACTTAAATATAAAATTCATACTTCTATTCAGTCATGTCCGAGCTGGCATCGGATTGGTCCGAAGAATCATTACCCGCCATTTTCGCATACGCGGGGAGCAAAGGGCGAATCGCTTCGCGTGACAATGTTTCGCTTTTCTTCGGCGGTGTTGGACGTAAACTTGAAATCAGCGGATCTGAAGAGACAAGCAGCCAATACATTACATCCGTCATGGTGCTTTCCCTAGATGATTTTGGAAAGTTATTTTCTCGGTAATTTTTTATATCTTTATTCCGGGATTCTTGAGCTTCCTCCGAAAGTTTTCCAATGGGCAGTGGTGCCCATTCGACAACACGGGGACCATGTATTAGCACCTGGTGAATCGACGTAGGCATGTAGTACCATGGGAACTTGTCAACAATCATTTTCGCAGTTTCTTTGCAATAATCTTCAAAAAGAGCTACATTTACACCGAAACCGCATGACAAGACCTGCATTATAATGTGAGCGCGATTAAGATATTCCACGTCTATACCCAGAATTTCGGCATACACAGAAGAGTTAGCAAAAAAACGCCTAGCTGTGTTGCCATCGTTACTATTTCCGAATCCGCCTGCCTTTGGAGTGTCAATCATAAGTCCAAGTCGCACCTTGAAACCTCTGCATTGACGATTTCCGCATTTCCACACTTTTTTTATTCTGCTCGGATCGCGCCTGCCATTTTTTAATTTCTAGTTTATATCCTAATTGTACAAAAAACTCCATAAAATGTATCCACGCATGTAATGAGGCTAAACCGAACTTGAATTTTGAATCTTCTACTGGCAATGACATAACCTCCTCAAGCTTGTTAAATTGTTTCGACGTGGCTCCACACAAATAGCATCGCATGTTCGAACTTGTGATCGTAACTGTGTTTCTAACTTTTCCGTCAATCATTGTAAACAGTAGTTTGTATGTCACAGTAATGTCTTTTCCGTCTATAAAAGTATCAAATGGAACAAGCGTAGCTATTTGATCATCAAGATATTTACTTTCCTGCAAGGTTGACCTAACATTTTCGCGAATATACTCTATTTTTATCGGACTGCAAAATCGCGGAGAGGAAGGTCTAGGATTTTGCCAAATCAATAGGTCTGGGTCTTCACTGCTCGTTAGTCGTAACGGTACAAGCGATGTTAATAGCATACTCGAATCTGAAGCATTTTCGTCATCAAATTTTTGTTTGTATTGACTTTGACCGGAAGAACCGTCGAATCCATATTTTATAATCAAAAGCAAATTTCTTACTTTTTCTCGAGATATAGTATTGATTACGGGCGTTTGTGTGGAAAGAATTCTGCTTGTTCTGTGATCCAACAAAGATTGTAATGGAACTTTTGCTGTTGTCTCAGTAACCTCAATACCTGGAGGATAACAACAAGTTTTCGCTACCGCAACTCTATGATATAATGGATACACAGGAACGCCATTCTCCAGTTCCCCTTTTCTTATCAACCGATACGTCTTTCTCGTCATCTTACCTTCAACGAGATCGGAAAGTGCAAGATCACCAGAAATTTCTGTACAAGGAGAAACTACAGCAGATTTAACTGCTCTCTTGTATTTCTCAACTTCAGACGAGGACATAGTTCCGATGTCTTTGATAACGGCAGCAGCATCGGTAGCTCCGGATGCACGAAGACTTATGCAGGTTGCAAACGATAATTCCGCCGGCCTATGTGCTTTTAGTAAGTTTTCCGGCCTCCGCCTCTTTATTCGGTCTGTTAGTTCATCGAAGTTTTTTAACGGTCGACCTTTGGATTTTCCGCTTGCAGCTTTTGTAGTACTTTTAACCGGGCCGCCATTCTGAAAAATGTATTAGAATCATTATTATCTAAATGAAAAAAGAAATAAAATAACTGCAAGTTCATAATAAATACATTTCATAATAACTGTAAACTTATAATTTTTATTGCTAAGCAATAATTTGTGTTATTAATATACATATTGATTTATTTTTATCTTCAGTTCAATTTTTTCTTGCAGCCAATCCGAATTTTTTGTAAGAAACCGTTCGGTTGTTCGGCTACTTTCAATCCATTTATTTTTCATTACTATCCGAAGATTCTTGATCTTCAATGAGTCATCTGCGTGAAATTTGAATGGCTTCTTGTTTGGTTTTTGTAGACACGCATTTCTCTAAAAGTTCAAGCTTCTCGCGATGTTCGAGGTGGAAATGTTTTTTTATAAAACCAAAAATTTCCTGCCTACTACATTTTACATCCGCGGTATTCGCTGAAACAACAAAAATTGTTAAATAAAAATAATTCCAGAAATGTAGGTATTTTTTAGTAATTAAGTAATTTTAGTAGTTTTTACTTATTCAGTAATTTACCAGTGACATTGAATTTAACATATAGGTGGTTTTCATTAATAAAAAAAGATAATTCTGCGTTTCCCAATTTTCAAACGGTTTCTACTCCAGCCCGCGCTTTTTGGTGAGGCACGGACGTACACATTCAAACAGGCATAGAAACATCAGAGGTACCTCGTGGTACGAGAACTTGGATGAAATCGAAAGAAGATATTCTAAGCTTTCCTTAAAAAAAAGGAGACCGCTAATCTCGACTGATCTCACTACTATTTTTATAATTTTACGAAATGTACTGAATATACAGCATCGGTAAATATCAATATTTGACGTGAAAGTTTAAACCCGGCTTAAATTTTAATTATGTGTAACAACATATGGAATATGGTCTACTTACCTTCGTCAATGATGTCCATTTTGCCGAATTGGAAACAAGCACTTTGAACAATAAATATACGTGTTCAAAAACCGCTTGATTTTCCGTGATTTTTACGAGGCGAGCGCGCTGCACAGCTGACTGACTTTGAGCCGGTGTTACACGTTATTCATGAGGGCCCAACTCATTGTGGACCCGCACCTGTATACAGTGGCGCCTCCTCTACAAGGTTCCGGGGTACTAAAAATGAAATTACGATTTTCATTTTTTCGACTTTTGTCCGCGTTTTTCGTGAAATGGGCCACTGTGCAAAGTCGCGATAAAATAAATTTGAGCAATTTCGTGCAGTCGAATTTTGTGAAATCAAATTAAATACATAGAAACTCGTCACACAAGCTTAATAACAAAGCGGTACCGCGCGGTGTCAAGTTTGTAGTACACACTTTATCTAAAATTAGATTTACAGAAAATATGTTAGTATGATTATTTGTATGCAGTGAAGGGTTATCGTTTTAATTAGTTGAATAATGGCTTAACTTACCCTTAGAGGTCATATCCATAAAAACTTGGTAACATTTACCACAAATCGCACTGCTTACACGCGAACGTCTATTCTAAATAATGGTTTAATTCTTGTAATCAGGTGACCGGCGAGTTCTGAGACTCGGGAAACAAAAACATGTGACTGAAATGCCGTTTGAGCATTAGATTAGTATCAGAGCTGGGATGAATCCTCAAAAACAGGATTCGAATCACGAATCCGAATCACCAATATGATTCGAATCACGAATACTTGAATAAAAGATTCGTAAGTGAAAAATATGATTCGAATCAAAGATTCGAATCCTCATTTTTGAATCATGGATACAAATCCTTAAAAAATAAATTTGAATCGAGTAGTTGCAACCAATAACATTTTATTCCATCAGTTTCTATTAACAAAAATGTTAATTTACCGACTAAATATCTGATTAAATATTGATTTTAATTAATGATGATATTTGTGTTATTGAACTTTATTTTAAATCAGTGTTTTATATGCGTGGCGCATGAAGTAAAATTTCGAGTTTAGAAAAGCCCCGTGAAAATTTGTCTCGGGTCGCTGCGCGACCCGAGACAAATTTTCTACGCGGGGCTTTTCTAAACTCGAAATTTTACTTCATGCTTAGTCTGGGAGTGGACAACATTCATTCTTAGAAGTTTTAAATTAAAGGATCACTCTAGATTACTAAGTTTATTACCATTTTAAAAAGGCTACAGCTCGAAGGACCAATCATGGTCTTCGGAGACCGAAGGACTACAGGGAATCGAAGTTTCTTTATAAGAAAACAACGAATATCTGTAAGTTTACAGCATGGATAGGAAAGAAAACATCGAAGTTTGAAAAAATATCGAAGTTGGGTTGGTTTTCAGTGCGTTTTGAACTTCACTTTAAATCAGTGTTTTATACGCGTGGCGCATGAAGTAAAATTTCGAGTTTAGAAAAGCCCCGTGAAAATTTGTCTCGAGAGACAAATTTTCTATGCGGGGCTTTTCTAAACTCGAAATTTTACTTCATGCTTAGTCTGGGAGTGGACCGTCAAGATTTTCTACATGTCGAGATTTTCGATATTTCTAGATTTTTGTCGGTTTATTTACACTTTATTATTATTTCAAATGCAACTTTAATATTAAATAAATACGGTTTTTCTTAGGAATAGAATATTCACCCATTAAGAGCCGAGCAAATTATAAAGTTAACTCTAAAAGTTAATTTTAGGTAAAATTTTGCATCTTTTTCTATGATTTCAATGAATCATTTAATATATTACATACGTCGATTTTATAGAAGAATTAAATTCAAAGTTCAAACGAGTGTTGTTCACTCCCAGACTAAGCATGAAGTAAAATTTCGAGTTTAGAAAAGTCCCGCGTAGAAAATTTGTCGAGGGTCGCGCAGCGACCCGAGACAAATTTTCGCGGGGCTTTTCGGGGGGTTTATATACGCTGTAATTTGGATTTACCGGCGCCAAATTTGTAGGCTTTTCTAAACTCGAAATTTAATTCATGCTTAATCACGGAGTGGAAACACTTATTATACGCTTCAACTTAAACTCTTTTATAAAGTTAGAGCTTGTCACATTTAGCTTAGAACTGTTTGTGCACATAAAGCCAAAAGTCCTAAAAAGCGACTTGTTTAACTTTATAACTTTTTCATTAAATTTATCTCATTTGTTTACTTACTATTCAGTCCCTACAAGATTCAAGCATTTAGTTTTATTATATTCAACTCTAAGCCTCTGAAATGTTGTTTTTAATCGCCCATGATTGTTTTTTGTCCCACAAAATCCTGTTTACAATTTATTTAACGTTGGCATTTCTGTTATAATAATAGTTCCATTTTTCTTGTATTGTTTTCATAATTTTATTGAACTTCACATGAAACTAAACTTCGGCGGTTTTCGTGAAGTCCAAAGATTTTCAGTAATTTTCAAAATCGAGAATTTCCAAGATTTCCGTTAATCTTCAACAATTTCATACAAGTGTCAATTTCCAAGAAGTTATGAAAATTTATTATGAATTTTTAATAATGTTTTTAATTTATCGTAAATTTTTCAGCATCGAATAATTACTTCAGACGTTATATTAATCGTCAACGATTAATAAACGTTTTGAAAAACGGCGTCATATTTTTTGTCAAATAAATTTCTTTGAAATTTGCGAACCTGAATATTAACAAAATTCTTAAAAATAGAAAAATTTATGAGTAACGGATTTTTTTTAAATTAACGAAAATTTAGGAAATACATGAAACGAGTCAAAGTTTCAAAAAGTAACGAAAAGAGCCAAGAATTTGAAAATTAGCAATAATCTTGAAAATTGCATGATTTTTTCAAAATTTAAAAATTGTTATAAATCTTGGAAATTCAATAGTTTGAAAATTAACAAACGTATTGAAAAATTAAGAGTCGTCAAAATTTTGAAAATTAAAATGTTTGAAATTCACGAAAATTGACAAGATTTTAAAAATTGAACAAAAACTGGAAAACCCCCAAAATTTTATAAATTAATTAAAATATTGTAAATAGCGAGTGATTATTTTTAACGAATGTTTTCCACTCCCAGACTAAGCATGAAGTAAAATTTCGAGTTGAGAAAAGCCATAAGAATTTGGATTTGGACGCGTTACATTTTTTTAAAAGGATTCGTATTCGAACCTAGACGTAGATGATTCGAATCCTTATAAAAAAGGATTCGAATTCTTATAAAAAGATTCGAATCCTTATAAAAGGATTGGAATCCTTATACACGGATTTAAATCCTCCCAAATAATTCGAATCATCGCTATTAAGGCTGCGATTCAAATTCGATTAATACAAATAGTTAAATATTCTAATATGAATATTTAAATCACTAAATTATAAATTATATTTAAATTTTCGAAAAATTCAAATATTTGTGAATACATATTTGGTTACTTAACCACGAAAAATTACCAACCTTAGTAGTATATTTTTAACTTCACTTGAAATCAGTGTTATATACGCGTGGCGCATGAAGTAAAATTTCGAGTTTAGAAAAGCCCCGCGAAAATTTGTCTCGGGTCGCTGCGCGACCCTCGACAAATTTTCTACGCGGGGCTTTTCTAAGCTCGAAATTTTACTTCATGCTTAGTCTGGGAGTAGACAACACTCGTTCTTAGAAGTTTCAAATTGAAGGATCACTCTAGATTACTAAGTTTATTACCATTTTACAAAGATTACAGCTCGAAGGACCAATCGTGGTCTTCGGAGACCAAAGGACTACAGGGAATCGAAGTTTTTTTACAAGAAAACAACGAATATCTGAAGGTTTACAGCATGGATATTAAAGAAAACATCCAATTTTGAAAAAAATATCGAAGTTGGGTTGGTTTTCAGTGCATTTATAACTTCACTTTAAATCAGTGTTTTATACGCGTGGCGCATGAAGTAAAATTTCGAGTTTAGAAAAGCCCCGCGAAAATTTGTCTCGGGTCGCTGCGCGACCCTCGACAAATTTTCTACGCGGGACTTTTCTAAACTCGAAATTTTACTTCATGCTTAGTCTGGGAGTGAACAACACTCGTTTGAACTTTGAATTTAACTCTTCTTTAAAATCGACGTATGTAATATAATAAATCATTCATTAAAATCATAGAAAAAGATGCAAAATTTTACCTAAAATTAACTTTTAGAGTTAACTTTATAATTTGCTCGGCTCTTAATGGGTAAATATTCTATTCCTAAGAATAACCGTATTTATTTAATATTAAAGTTGCATTTGAAATAATAACAAAGTGTAAATAATCAGACAAAAATCTAGAAATATCGAAAATCTCGACATGTAGAAAATCTTGACGGTCCACTCCCAGACTAAGCATGAAGTAAAATTTCGAGTTTAGAAAAGCCCCGCGTAGAAAATTTGTCGAGGGTCGCGCAGCGACCCGAGACAAATTTTCACGGGGCTTTTCTAAACTCGAAATTTTACTTTATGCGCCACGCGTATAAAACACTGATTTAATGTGAAGTTCAAAACGCACTGAAAACCAACCCAACTTCGATATTTTTTCAAACTTCGATGTTTTCTTTCCTATCCATGCTGTAAACTTACAGATATTCGTTGTTTTCTTATAAAGAAACTTCGATTCCCTGTAGTCCTTCGGTCTCCGAAGACCATGATTGGTCCTTCGAGCTGTAGCCTTTTTAAAATGGTAATAAACTTAGTAATCTAGAGTGATCCTTTAATTTGAAAGTTCTAAGAACGATTGTTGTCCACTCCCAGACTAAGCATGAAGTAAAATTTCTAGTTTAGAAAAGCCCCGCGTAGAAAATTTGTCGAGGGACAAATTTTCACGGGGCTTTTCTAAACTCGAAATTTTACTTCATGCGCCACGCGTATAAAACACTGATTCAAAATAAAGTTCAATAACACATATATCATCATTAATTAAAATCAATATTTAATCAGATATTTAGTCGGTAAATTAACATTTTTGTTAATAGAAACTGATGGAATAAAATGTTATTGGTTGCAAATAATAGATTCAAATTTATTTTTTAAGGATTTGTATCCGTGATTCAAACATGAGGATTCGAATCTTTGATTCGAATCATATTTTTCACTTACGAATCCTTTATTCAAGTATTCGTGATTCGAATCATATTAGGTGATTCGGATTCGTGATTCGAATCCTGTTTTTGAGGATTCATCCCAGCTCTAATACTAATCTAATGCTCAAACGGCATTTCAGTCACATGTTTTTGTTTCCCGAGTCTCAGAACTCGCCGGTCACCTGATTACAAGAATTAAACCATTATTTAGAATAGACGTTCGCGTGTAAGCAGTGCGATTTGTGGTAAATGTTACCAAATTTTTATGGATATGACCTCTAAGGGTAAGTTAAGCCTTACAAACGTATTGAAAAATTCACGAGTCTTCAAAATTTTGAAAATTAAAATCTTTGAAATTCACGAAAAATGACAAGATTTTAAAAATTGAACAAAAACTGGAAAACCCCCAAGATTTTATAAATTAATTAAAATATTGTAAATAGCCAGTGATTATTTTTAACGAATGTTTTCCACTCCCAGACTAAGCATGAAGTAAAGTTTCGAGTTGAGAATAGCCATAAGAATTTGTATTTGGACGCGTAGCGTCCAAATCCAAATTCTGGCTTTTCTCAACTCAAAATTTTACTTCATGCGCCACGCGCATAAATACACTGATTAATTGTCAAGTTTAAAATATTTAAAATATTTTTTATTATAGATTTTCACTTTTCACATACTTCAAATTCTTGTCATATTTCAATATTTCTTGACATTTCATTACTTTTTGATATTGTGTTAATATTTTATCAGATTTAAACATTTTCGACAATATTCGATTTTTGCAAAATTCTGGACAATTTAAACAGTTTTACTTTGACATTGCATCACTTTTCCATGGTTTTCGCACCACGGACAGAGCATAAAATTCTAGATAAAGGCATTAAACTCTATTATTATTAATATACATCAATTATATTTTCTTAATTTGTATACACATTAATACATGTTTATATGTAATATAATGATTCTAATTCATAATTATATAATAAAAATAAGTATTGGAATTGAGACAAGCGAAACCAGTTGAATGTTTGTCGATTGAAATTAAAATGGTAAATATTTATTTATCTAGTTTACTTGTCTACTGAAATTTAATACCCATTTATTCGTCCGGCACTATCTAAACAAACAAAGAACGCGCTCCGCACTCTTAATGTTTCTTATTCGTTGTAATACAATTCGGCAGACACTATGAACCAACACATAGTCAAAACTACTTTCAGCAATTTTGCTATCTCTGCGCCATCTCGTACCCCAGAAACACACTACCAGCAAAAATTGGCCCTCTTAAGGTTGCAATTTATGATTGGTAAAATCCAACGTTTTGGGTAGTCACTAGTGCCAGCACCATTGATGTTCTGATTACGAGACAGCATTGCATGATACATTAAAATAATGCTGAAACTTGTAGGATTTTAATGTCACCAATTTAGACCGATTGAGATATTAAGTTTTTTTTGTAAAAAACAAATCCTGAAAATTGCTATTCCTGCGTTATTTATTTACTCATTTTTAGGCAACAAAATCTTTTGCTAGGTAAAATTCAAGGGTGTCCAAATTTTCAGGCTTTTCTAAACTTGAAATTTTACTTCATGCGCCACGCGTATAAATCACTGAAATATTGTGAAATTCACAATAACAGGCTCAACTTGATTTTATGTTTGATCTCACGTAATTAATATTACAAATGTTTATTTCGTCTAACTATATTTTGCTCTTTCAGAATTTGCTTTAGAAATACGTAGGTAAATTATCGGCCGTTGGTTACTTTGTTATCTTTGGAGCTACAAAGTCGATTAAATTAGCAAACTAGTAGTATTTTCTACCTACATTACAATGAAGTAAACAGAACAACAAGTAAACCTCAGGTTTTTGATTTATTCCCAAGAACAATATTTTTTTCCAAGGGATGCCGCCCTCTATATTTTGACATACTTAGAAAAAGAATAAATACATAAACAAAATAGTCTAAATAAATTATTATTCTAAAGTTGAAAACAAAGGAGGTCTGGGCCGTTAAAATATTGCATATTTTATAACAGAATTACCTACTCGAAATCAAAATGGCGATAAACAAACTATGTCGGATGTTGTTAAAGTATCCATGCTTGTTGACGTGTAACCAATTTTCTTGTTTTATCGTAATTTTTTTAAATACACGCACAAACTCAAATTTGAGTAAATTGTAGAAAAAACGTTTTATTCACATTTTTGGATTATCATTTATTAAGCCTTTTTTGTTTGTATGTTTTTTTGTCTTTCTAACTATGTTAAAATATACAAGGCATCCCATTTAAAAAAAAATGTTGCGAATAATTCAAAAACCTGAGATTCACTTGTTTTTCTGTTTACACCATAGTAATGTACTTAAAAAAATACTACTAGTTTGCTAATTTAACCGACTTCGTAGCTCCAAAGATAACAAAATTACCAATGGTGGCCCGATAATTTAGAACACCCTGTAAATAAAAAAAATAAATTTCCGCCTTTTGTTCTCGCATTAAAATAAAATATATTCACCTTACTCTTACTTGATTTGACACTAAAACCATACAAAAAGCAACGGAATTTTGTCGTGTCGGCATCTCAAAAAAATTGTCTGATCCCGAAAATGGAAAATACCAGATTTGGTGACCATATTGGGTGCTGCCATTAAATTTGCAGGCGGGCGCCAGTAACCCTAGTGCTGATTTAAGTAATTCTTGTTTTTTTTAAGGATGAATATACAAATAGACATCCCCGTGGTTTAAATCCTGTGAAAGTGAACGACTTGGTATTTGCACTGCATGCAACTGCGGCATGTCTTATCACAATTTGGCAATGTTTTATCTACGAAAAAGGAGAACAGAGAGTTTCAACAACAGCAAAATCCATAATCACAGTTTTCGGCGTCTTTCTTCTCATCAGTATTATCTTAGCCGGAACAGCCGTCATTCATTGGCTTGATTTCCTTTATTATTGTTCTTACGTTAAATTAACAATTACGTTAATCAAATATGTTCCCCAAGTAAGTATATTTTTATTAACATATGTCTCAAATACAACTAAAGCACTTGAAAATATCTATAAATTTAAATTATTTTTAAGGCATACATGAACTACAAAAGAAAAAGCACTGTTGGTTGGAGTATAGGAAATATTTTCCTAGATTTTACTGGTGGTACACTTTCAATGTTACAAATGATTCTTGATTCATACAATTATGGTAAGTATTTTTTCCAATTTAAATCAAATTGATGTTCTACTTTACTACCCATATTTTATTTCTTGATAAAAATAACTCTTGCCTTAAATTGAATTAGGCTCAGTTGCACCAAAAACGTTGAACTGGAGTTCAAACTGAACTTAAGTTGAGAGTTGCTATTATTCTAATGTCACTTTGAACTCGAGTTCAGAGTTGAACCAGTTCAACGTGTTTGGTGCAACACTGATATACAGGGTGTCCGTATTTCAACAGAATGTATGAGGATCTCGGTTATTTGAAGAGATAAAGAGTCGGTTAAATGGGGGAAAAGTTGTGTAATTTAGGGCCCAATAATATTTTAAGAACAAATTTGAAATATCTTCTTTCGTTTCTGAGATATTGTCAAAAAACGGATTTTTTGAAATTTCGTTTTTATTTTTTTATGCAAAAACTGTTGAATCCAGACATTTACAACTTTGACATTATAGAAACACTTTTAACGATTAATCTAGTAACATATTTTATTTTAAGATAACTATAACATTTACTCAGGGACCATAGCCAACTTTTGTTTTTCTTATAGGCGCCATTTTGGATGTTTATAGTTTTTGGAAGAATATTTTTTTCTGAATTCAATGATGTACCATACTTATAGTTTATTGTACATTTTATATGTAAAACTTGAATCTTTTGTTTTTTGTAAAGAGTGCCTTGAAAACAGTCGAGAACCTCACTTATAACAACTCCTAGGACTCATAATTTGCTTACATATCACCCAGGAAAACGAGCATCCGACGATACATATTTAAACAGTTGTGATGTATTCTTCCACTCCCAGACTAAGCATGAAGTAAAATTTCGAGTTTAGAAAAGCCCCGCGTAGAAAATTTGTCGAGGGTCGCGCAGCGACCCGAGACAAATTTTCACGGGGCTTTTCTAAACTCGAAATTTTACTTCATGCGCCACGCGTATAAACCACTGATTTACAGTAAAGTTAAAAATATACAACGCTTAGATGTGATGATGATCAATATTTACCGAGATGTAGCAAAAAAATGTAAGAATTACTTTTTTTGTGAATTAGATTAGATTAGATTAGATATTCGTAGGGGTGGCCTCATTGGCCTGTACCACCGCGACCTTTGCAGATCTATTGTGGATCCCTATTATCCTAGACGACGTGCGCGAGCTTCGTCTCTTTGATTAGCCCTATTAACCCTGACAGTGAGCCTTGTGTGTAGCTCTCTGCGCTTGGTTTAGTGTTGCCCAGCTTTAGGTATCTAACAGGATGTGGAGAGGATCCTCCTCTTCTTCCTGGCAGAATCTACATATTGTATCCTCTGCCAGGCCTATTTTGCTCATGTGTTTGTTGAGCCTACAGTGTCCTATTAGTAGGCGTACTATAGCTTTAACCATTTTTCTCTCTTGGTTGAGAAGATCGGTCGTGAAAGCCGGCGATTGTTTTTTAAGGAATTTTTTCGCCTGCCTCTGCCCTGGTGTGTTCGACCACCAGGTTTGAGTTTGTGTCTCCGTCCATTTTTTTATGGAATGTCTGACTGCGGTTTTTGCGATACCGCAGGAGGGTTCCGGGCCAATGAATGTGCTTGACGAGCCTTGTTTGGCCAGTTCGTCTGCTTTTTTGTTCCCTTGATGGCCCTTGTGTCCTGGGACCCATACCATTGTCACTTTTTTGCGACCGCCCATTTCGTTGAGAGCGCTTACACAATCCCACACTAGCTTGGAGTCGACCTGTGTGGTGCTTAGTGCCCTTAGCAGCGCTTGGCTGTCCGAGAAAATAGCTACTGATCGATTTTTGTTGTCTTGCTTTGCTATTTCGCAGAGGTGGACCGCGATCGCCTCTGCCTGGAGCACGGTGGTGTCCCTCACCAGACTGACTGAAATCTTTGTCTCCGGTTTTGTGCTGTATATTCCGGCTCCGACTCCTTCCTCTGTCGCGTTGGTAGGTGGGCCCTTTTCCCAATCTTTCCTCTGCGGGATCATCACTTTGTATTTCCTGTCGAAATTATACTTGTTGACCATGGCATCGCTTGGCATTCCTGTTGTAGGGTTTGCCTTTAGCTCGTCTTTTAGCCTTTGGTACTTTTTCCCGTGTGATCGGTTTATGGGAGCCTGTCCTCGCATTAGTCTGTATGTTACGGCCCTGGCTTCCCCTTGTATGAAGATGTGCAGTGGTGGTAGGTTCAGGATCATTTCTAGGGCTGCTGTCGGGGTAGTGCTTAGGGCTCCTGTGGCATTGAGACATGCTAGTCTTTGTGTGCTGTTCAGGAGCCTTATCGCCCCCTGCTGATCCGTCCTTGTCCACCACACTACTGCCCCGTAGGATATCATGGGCCTGATCACCCTTGTATATAACCAGAGGGTCGTTTTAGGATTGAGCCCCCAGTTTTTCCCGCACATTGTTCGACACCTTCCCAATGCCATTGAGGCTTTTTTGGCGGTTTTCGTGACGTGCGTCCTCCACGTCATTTTATCGTCGAAGATTACCCCTAGGTACTTCGCCTCCTTAGCGAAGGGAATTGTTGTGCCCCCGAGCGTCGGTGGCCTTAGGCCTTCTAGCGCTGTTCTTTTTGTGAACACGACAATCTGTGTTTTTCGGGATTGACCGTCAGTCGTTCCCTTCGACACCAGTTGTCTACTATGTTTAGGGCCCTTTGTGTTCGTTGTTAGATAACTCCTGCGAACCAGCCTCTGATGACTATGGCCAAGTCATCCGCATACCCTGGGCAGTGGATGCTTTCTTCGGACAGTTTCCTTAGTAAGTCGTCCACATGAGTTGCCCATAGCAGTGGAGATAGAACCCCTCCCTGTGGGCAGCCTCCGCCGGCTCTGGCTTCAATGGTGTGCCCTCCTAGAGTGGATGTAATTGTCCTTTTCTCCAGGCTAGCCCTTATCCATTGGTAGAGGCTTGGCGGGACGCCTTTTCTTGCCTGTGCCTCTATAAGTGAGTTGGTTGTGACATTGTTGAACGCCCCTTCTATATCTAGAAATGTGACCATAGCTATCTCTTTGTCCTCCACTGACTTTGTGATGAGCCTGTTTAGGTCGTCCAGCGCCAAGTCCGTGGACTTTCCTGGCTGGTAAGCGTACTGACGGTTACTGAGAGGATCTTACCCCAGTATCTCGTCCCGTAGGTATCTGTCGACCAGTCTCTCCATTGTTTTCAGTAGGAATGAAGAGAGGCTGATGGGTCTGTAAGACTTCGGTGTTAGATCTGCTATTCTACCTACCTTAGGCAGGTAGATTACCTTTACACTTTGCCACGCCTTTGGTACGTGTCCCCATGCCGGACAGGCTTTGAAGATCTTTGTTAGATGCGGCACCAGTTCCTCTATGCCCTTCTGTAGCAGGATGGGATAGATCCCATCCATCCCAGCGGACTTATAAGGTTGGAACCTGCTTATGGCTCATCTGATTCTGCTTGGTCTTGTGACCTCTGTGGCTAACCTCCAATCATTTCGGTCTGGCTTTTTTTTGTCTTTGGCCGGGATTTTCGCGTATGTTCTCCCCTGACAGGATTGTTGAGGCTGGAAAGTGGACTTTTAGTAATTCCTTGAGACTTTCCTCCTTTGTTTCAGTATAAGTCACGTCAGATTTTCTGACGAAACCTACCTCTTTTGCAGCACTTCCATCCTTTGCAGAACTTCCTCCACGAGTCTCTTTTGGCTTTTCGGATTTCTTTGTTGTACTGCGTAAGCTTTTCCTTATAGGTGTCCCAGCTCTGTGTGGTTTTGACCCTATTAAATAGCCTTCGAACCTGGGCTCTTAGCTTTTCAAGGTTCTTGTTCCACCAGATTGTGCGGCAACCCCTGTGTCGGGTTGTTTTTTCCGGGCAGTTTTCCAAGTATGCCATCTTGATGGCGTCATTTACTTGTTCCACTGCCAGTTCTATCCCCTCCACCTCACTCACCGGTGCTGTTCCTCCCCGGAGTGCCGCCCTGAGGGATTCTTTATATCCTTCCCAGTTTGTCTCTCTGGGGTTTCTATACTTACCCTCAGTGAGAGATGTGTCCAGGTCGAAGCGGATTTGCCTGTGGTCTGAGCATGAGGGCTCTTCTGACACATGCCAATTCACTATAACATCACTCACTTTTCCGGTACAGACTGTCAAATCCAGTACTTCTTTGCGGGTTTTTGTGGTGAAAGTAGGCTTGTTGCCTATGTTGGCTATTATAAGCCCTTCCGCAGAGATAAAGTTTAAAAGAGACTTACCTCGTTTGTTGATGTCCGAGCTGCCTCAGACTGTGTGGTGTGCGTTACCGTCACATCCTATGATGAGCTGGTATGCCTTCTCCGCGCAGTATGCTTAGTATGCGCGGAGGGCAGGCCTTCTCATCTCCTGGGAAGTAGGCGGAGCAGGTCATCCAGCTCTTTTCACCGTCCTCCGTCATGGCTGTTGTTATACCTGTAACTACATCATCCGTGCATAACCGCGGTATTAGTGTAAACTTTACCCTATTGCTATGTATTATGCACGGCGTTTGGGCTGTAACTTACCTGGGAATGTTGTGGCGCTAGGCCTGCTACTTTCCCTCGAAATAACCAGAGTTCCTGCAGGAGGGCGATGTCTAGGCCTTCTTTATCGAATCTCCTGCACAGCGTTGCCGATGCGGGTTTTGCGTGCTGGAGGTTCGCCTGCAGGACCCTAATCTCCCTCTTAATGTTGAAGAGGGGTACTCTGTGGCATTTCATCCTCGGATCCGGCCCCCTTCATTGGTGCCCCCGTCTCATTAGCCTGTGGCCTTAAGAGCGGGCTGGTCCCGTTGGCGGAGGTCTGATCCTCGGATGAGACGTTGCCTTTTTTATTTGCCTCCTTCCCGGCTTCGCTTGAACGGCGGGCCTCTTCGGGGCTGTGGCTTCTTTGTCCTGCTTGTCCCCTTCTGCCGCTTTGTTGCCTTCTCTGATACGGAGTCGCAGCCTACCGTACCCGAAGAAGGGGTGCATGTTTACCTTCTCCACCTCCTCTATTGACTGTTTGTCAATCGAGAAGGTCCATAGAACCCCTTTGGCTTCGTGGGTTTTTCCCCACACCGTCCAGAGGTGTGTTTTGAGGCCTCTGTTCCCTATCCTCAATTTGTTGAGGATCCTGTCGGCCCCCAGCCTTTCTTTCCCTTCGTCCGGGGCACATGCCGTGCAGATCCAGGGCTTGGGAATGTCGTCCCCCTTCAACTCCTTGAGGGATGCTCCCTCCCAGGGTTTTAGGGTTTGGATTGTCTCCCTCAGCCAGTGCACTGTCCGTGTCGGCGCATGTTACCGTTAGGTAGCCTGGTCGGTACGTGCATTTGCTGAAGCGGACTTGTGGTCCTTGCTCCGGTATCTGCTCGTACGCCGACATTATTCCTGGAGTGCCTTCAGCTTCTCCTGCTCTAGTTGGATTTTTGGGAAATCCGCACTTGCTACGGCGACCTTGACTGATGTTAGGGCCTCCGTGAAGGAGGGCCCACCCACTTTGATCTTTTTGGCCGCTCTAGGCGTGCTGCTGTCTGATCTTAGCCTCTTTGACGAGGCTTTCTCAGCGTTTTGCTTAACTCCCCCGGACTTTGTTTGCCCTTGGGGTGCTGCTTGTGAAGGAGCCCCAGACCTTGGTTGCCCTTGGGGTTTCTTCTTTAGGTTTGGGCCGTGGGCCTGTCGTGCTTGGCTGCTAATGAAATTGGCCTTGATTACAGCCCTTTTAGCCTCTACGTAATCTTGGCCTTGTTTCACTCGCCGCGCCACTTTGGCCTTTGCGACCCCTGATATTGTTGCCCTACGAATTTCTTCGTCTGACATCATGTCCACGTCTTCTATGGCACTGATTCTCAGTGCCTTGCGCGGCCCTCGCGGTGTAGAGGTACCCTGCCCTGTGGCTTCGGTATCCTCCTTGTTGGCCTTGTCTGAGGTCCCTGGCTCTTTTGCCTTGGGAGCCTCCACCAACAGGCCGGTTTTGATTTTGTTTGGTTCATTTTTGGTCCCACGAGTAGCTAGGGAAATATACGGTCCACCTGGTGAGAGCCCCCAAGGTGAATAGTTTTGGAATAATAATAATAAAAGTAGAATAAATTTAGTTTGTGCAACTTTTATGTGATAATGGATACTTATTATTACTATTATTACAAAAGATTGACAGTTATTAATTAATTTTGCATGCTAACAATGATTGACTGCTGTCAAGATTTTATTGATTAACAGATATTACTTCATTGTTTCCAAGGAACTCTTTCCAAAAAAGAAAATATCATAGTTTTACATATCAAATCTAAAATAAATTATGAGTGTGATACATACAGAGAAAAATATTCTTTCAAAAAATATAAAAATCCAAAATGGCACTCATATGAAAAACAAAAGTTAGTACATGTTATAGTTATCTTAGAGAAAAATATGCTACTAGATTCCTTATAAAAAGTGCCTGTATATTGTCAGAATTCTAAATGTCCAGACTCAGTAGTTTTTGAATAAACAAAATAAAAACGATTCTTTAAAAAATCAGTTTTTTGTTGATATCTCGAAAACAAAAAAAGATATTTCAAAATTATTTTCCGATTATTGTTAGGCCTCAATTTAACCGGCTCTATCTCTTAAAATAACTGAGATCCCCATACATTCTGTTGAAATACGGACACAGGCATGGTTGTTAAAAAAACGTTTTTTTATTATTTTAATTGTAACAAACATGTTTTTTTTACAAAGCGTCTTTTTTCATTAAATCAGCATTTAAAAACATGTTAAAAACACATTTAAACCGAGTTTAAAACATGACATGTTTAAAACACGTTTTAAATCACATTTATTCACACACAATTGTGATATTTTTATCATGATAACATTTTATGTTTAATAATGTAATTTGAAATATCTTCAAAAATTTAGCTTAAATTTAATAATGTTAGCAAAAAAATCCGAATAAAGTAGTAATAAAAAATAGTTTAGCTAATTTAAGATAATAAAAAACAAGCGTTTTAAACAAATTTAACCTTTAAAACATGTTTAAAGAGAGTTTAACATTTAAAACGTTTAAAACAAAACTGTTTAAAACACGATGACTAATAACATGTTTAAAACAGTTTTAAACATAACAATTCTGTATACATAACAACCCTGTCCGTAATTATTGAAGAGTTAGAGTTTAAATTGGAACAAAGTTGTATATTTTTAGGCCTTATATAATTTAAAAACAAATGTGTATGGCAGCGACGGCTCGCAGCCTAACTTCAGGGTCAGCCAGAGACCCAAGGTAATATGTATCCGTCATTGAGACGTGACTTTGTTTTGCAATTCCTTGTATTTATAAAGCGCGGTCCCAACCTCAAATTTTGTGTGCCTTAGCGCTGGCTGAAGTTAGGCTGCGAGCCGTCGCTGGTATATGGAATACAAATGTTTTTCCATTAAAAAAAAAAAAACAGGTGTATACTGATCATTTTAAAAACGTCCGGTTCCCATCAGTCACCCTGTATTTCAAGTTGGTTTTCAGATTATTATTGAGCACTAAAATACACAACTTTGCCCTAATTCAACAACTCTCTATCTCTTCAAATAACCGACATCCCCATGCATTTTCACGAAATACGATCACCCTGTATAGACGCATTTTTTTTAATGTTCTTAACTCTCTTATTATTTTAGATGATTGGGTATCGATATTCGGAGACCCAACCAAATTCGGCCTAGGTCTATTTTCTGTCGTTTTCGATATCTTCTTCATTATCCAACACTATATCTTGTACAGGCATACCAACTATGAGGAAAGCTGACATTTATTTTAAGCCTTCTTTAATTGATTAAAATTTAAGGCAGAATTGTGATCTATAATCAAAAGAAACTATACAAAGTATTTTTTGTATTCTATTTATTTTTGTATTTGGCTTAGTGTTTTTATTATACCAAATGATGTATCTTTAGAATGTTATTGTATGTTGTAATAAATAAAATGATTAAAATAAACAAATTTAATTATAGATATTAATTGATATAAATACTACTAAAAATACTGAACTTTAAAATTAACAAAATAGTGATTTTAAAAGTAAGCATAAAAAATTGGATTAAAATACAACCGAATATATATAGTACTTCATATAAGACCACTAGATGTCGTTAATTTATATTGAATTTTCAGCCAAACATTTAAATTAAGAGTCTTTTTCACTTTTTGACCTTGACGAAATCGAGTCTAAAGGAAACTGCGCCCCTGGTGGCGATGGCGGACATGGAATTGGTTTTACAACACAGTTGTTCATCATATATGATTTCTATAAAATTTCTCGTCATGCGATACTTTGTTTGTTAGCGGCACGGAACCGGTTTTTTACGCGTTGGAGTGGCGAGGGGAGTAAAAGGGGAAAACATTTATTCATTTCTCGATACATTTTTATTTTCGAGCCAGACTAGCTGTGCATCCATCGCTTTCTAACATTTTGCGCTGTTCTTTTAATTTTACTTCTGTCAAATCCTTGGAATTTCATAGTTTGGTTATTTTGAATTGTGTGTCCGATTTTATATAAAGTGAAAGTGAAAAATAAAATAATATGTGATCGTAATGTGATTTCGATATTTTAGGATTCATGTTTGACTCTACTTATTAGTACTGGGTTTTGCTGTAATAATCACATAACTGAGAGGCAAATGGATAAGGAGGTTATGTAATATTTGTTTTTATTTTGGTATTTGCAAAAATACTCGGGGGATATTTATACCCACGCAATTTGTCATCAGTGAGAAGTTGCACTGAAATTACTCTATACGGTTTAGTAAATTGTTTCCAAAACGACGTTTCAGTGTGACTTCTCACCGACGACAAATTGCATCAATGCTGTGAATACACCCCCTGATCAGTGAGAACCATCACTTTTACTTGCACTGGAAATCAAAAGTAGCAAATACTTATATTATTGGTATTTTAGTAGGCAGGAACGGTGACAGAATAGTGTGTTATTCAGGCTTTTGCCCGCCTGCACCGCAGGAACTTAATCGTGGTTGAGAAGTTAACCACAATTAAATTAACAGCTGACAAAATGTTTTAAATTTGTAAGATAACTTAAGCATGTCTCTTTTATCGTAATGCAGATGTATAAACAATTTGTGAATAAAAATACTTTTTTAAGAAGTTTAATCGCTGACTGATTAAAGTAATCAGCACTTGCAATGTAACAGTCGATGAATATTGCATTCTATTTTATTGCTTATGGAATACGTCTAAATAGGAAATGCAATTGTGGTTACTATATTCATAACTACAATTTGTTTTCTCCAGCCTATAAGCCCATGCTTCAATTCTCAAGGAATAAAAAAGACAAGAATGGTTACCTAAATAAAAACCTTTATTTTACGTTTACATCTATAAATAAATGTTATCGTAGAAAATTTCAAAAAGTTAGCTACAGGAAATTACAGTAAATGTTACAAGTACTATACATACAGAGTCTGCCAGAAAAATGTATACACTCTTTAAAGAACGAAAAGTATGTATTGAGAGTTTCTTTTACATTAAAATACTCATCATACATGTAGTACAGTCTTCAGTTAAGCACATGGTTACTTTAGATGTGCAAATGTTGGCCCTTGGCAGCCAGTCGCATAAAGGAACGCCACGGTCCTCACAGTTATGTCGGTCAACGTGTCAATGAAGATCGCTGCACGAGCCACGGTAATCTGCTGCCGAAGTTCCTCCAGTTCCAACAAGGCCGTAGTCAAGGGGAGGGATAGGGGAGCTTAAATTCACTCCCCAAAATTTTCAATAATTCCATTTTGGAAAATTACAGCGAAGATTTTGATATTTTTAAAAATTTTAGTATTTGAATATTTCGGGGGGGATTCGTAGTTAAAAAAAAATACCTGGCTACGGCCTTGTAGGTGCTGGAGGACCTTCACCGGGAGATTACAGCGGCTTGTGCAGCAAGCTCCATTGAAACGTTGACCGATGTAAATTGCAGCGACCACTTGTCATTCTGTTATCTGTCTGACTGCCAACGGCCAACATTTTGAACATCTAAAGTAACTATGTGCTTAACTGAAGACAGTATTACATGTGTGATCAGTATATAAATGTAAAACAAACACAAAAAATACATTTTTTTGGTGGAGTCTGTATATAATTAATAAGTGGCATAATATTTTGTTTGAGTTAGCATTGAGCAATATATGAGCAGTTATGTTCTAAATATTCTAAAACAAAATGAGGCAATGTTCACAATCCGTCTACCAGAAACATCATACGGATCTTCTCTGTTACCTCTCTCCACCAAGAATGGCATGTCCTGGATCTGACCAGTGATCGATCCTCTCATTGATGTTCAAACCGTCCATTGAATTCCATCTTGAAGTGGCAGCTCTGCAGTAAATGTTCTATTAAGGCGATTCTTTACAAATTGCAGAATTAGCTCTTAATTTTGAACTTAATAATAATAATAATAATTCTTTATTAACGGACAAGCCATTTACAATGTAGAGCCAAAAACATATAACTAAAATGTAAGACACAAAACATGAATCACAAATATGCACAAAAAATAATTATTATATCTTTAGTTTATGATATATTTATCTATTATTAAAATAAAATAAGAGTTTCATATCTACAACTATATGGCAGAAGTAGTAGTTAGCAGAAGTGATAAGATAGTTAAATAATAATAATCTCCCAGAGATTGTATAAAACCATAAAAAAAATGAATTACAGAAAAATAAAAACACAGCTAATGAAAACGTGAAATGTACTGAATGAATTAATAACGATTAATAGTGTAAATGCAGTGGGTCACCACAATTCATTGATGCCATACTTTTCATTTATATTTAAATTTTGTTCCTGTATATAAACTATTAATAAATGTTGTTGTTATTACTCATTGTTAATTATTTTATTTTATAAACCTACCTTCATTCATGCAACCCTATTAAGAAAGTTACATTCCATGAAATTGAGCTATTAAATCGTAATCTTTTATATTTTATGAACACATCAATATGTTCTCATTAATAAATTTTGGTACAACAGAGTTACCTGCATTTCTAAGAGATATTTTAGATGTTATAACAGACATGCAATTATCTTATTAAAAATACCAAAAGCATTATAATTCAATATTGTGTAATTGTACCTGTCGATCATTTCCGTTTTGTTCCTCTTCTGCAGTTTTCCCTTTCAAAGTTTTTGTTATAGTGTAAGGTATATAGTCACCATGTTTAGAATGCCTATATACATTAATACTACAAAACTGTATATCCTGTGGTCGCATGTAATGAAATATATATTTGATTTAAGTTAATTGAAAGTTTATTTATACTCAAATATTATTAATAATAATCTTACAAGAAGAATTAATTTCTTAGTGACAATAAATGTTCTTTCTGTGTATTTATTTGCGAATTGTGTTTAAACACTCGCCTGATTTTAGCCTTTTGCACAATACGCTTGCAACCCATTCTTTTTGAATTTCCGCACACCCTCACACTGTTGGCCCTACAAAAAAAAACAATAACAATAATAATAAAATAATAAAAGTTGTGAAAACAACTCAGAATTGCTGTTAAGATAGCAATTTCGTAATAAGTTTGCTGTAAAAACAGCAGTTTGAAAAGCAAAGATTAGAAAAAGTGCAAAATATCTAAAAAGCCACGAGAACAGATCATAAAAATCTGCGAGCAGTCTCTTAGAATCGTTAAGATAACGACTTTCAAAGAAATCCCGCAAATTGTTGTCACGTAAGGTCGCCATCTATTAAAGACACCCTGAACTGAAAAATACCCCATTTCCGCTATACAACCACTAGGTGACGTGACGGTATGCGGAAAATTGCAAAACGAGTGAAAATTTTTATTTGAGCCTTCCCAGGCCATTTCGTGGAAATTTAACTTTACAGAAATGTTCAGTGGGTAAAAATAGGTCCGGTGTGCATCGATTTTGCAAATCCGTGAGAATTTTTGAAGATTATTTCGTGATTAAAAATTATTGCAATTTTTATGATTTTTTTTTCAGAAAAACGATAATAGCTAGAATCATAAGCGATGCACACAGGTCCTGAAATGGGGTCAAGATTATGAATGAATTTTTTCGTAACTGTAGCTTTTCTGAGAAGGCTGGAATAAAAAATGACGATTTTCGTATATCAAAAAAGACCCTTAAAGACGGTGTCGCCCAAGATATGATGATAAGGTTTCTTCGTTACATAAACTGGTGCTGCACCAGTACACTTTCTTACAATGAAATCGTTTGTTACATGCACTAAGTTCAACTAAACTGAGTTCGTTTGCGTCAATTCCCTGATCCAGAGTCGGTGTAACTAGTGCAGGTTAGAAAAACGAGAGGGTAGGAGATATACAATTTTTAAAGATAGATACAGGACATGCCTATAATTGTGGTTCTTTTTAAGTTAATTTATAAGAATTCTTTCAGTTTCCCCAGTTTTATTTGTTTAGAAAATGCAGTAACAACATTTTCTTATTAGTGTTTCCGTAAATTGTTTTGTGTATTGCAGTTATTATATTTTTTTAATATTTTGCACTCAAAGCATTTGTTCTTTTCAGTACACTGACATATACTGCAGTACAAACGAACAAACCTATAATTTCACTTGCCACTATAAGGCCGGGTTCAACCATCATTTTAAATATTGCCGCGCTTAGTCTAGTTACCTATCGAATGCAAATCGCTTAGTTTGGTTATAAACCCTTTAGTATAGTCTCAAACTGCGGCCACCTCTATCAGAGGGCGTTGCATGCGTTTTTATAAATTAGTTACAATAGGCTTGGGCCGGTATTCCTGCAATTGATCGCACGATCGGTCGCCCGCTAACTCAAATTCACGTTAAATCCCTATCTAAATGATAGATATCGTACGACCAATCTCGGGAATACCGGCCCTGAAACTGATCGCACGATCAGTCGGTCGCCCGCCAACTGTCAAATTCACAATCTCAAAAATGTAGCACTTGTACACTTTTTGCACAGAATCTGTTCGTTACATGAACTGGACGCCTGCAATTGTGAATGTAAAGTTACACTAACTTGAACTGTGATGTCAAAAACTTGAACTGAACTGAGTTCAAGCACAGTTCAAATATATCCAGTTAGCCAGTTCCCATATAAATTTTGGGTACACGCGAATGGGAGCAGAGCGCTGGATGCCAAATTGGTGTATATGGCTGCCTATATACACCAGTCTGGCTTCCTGCCGTCGGTCGGTTACGACTATTTTACTCCAGATGTCGCGAAATCAAGTCTCAGAGAGAGAGTGAGAGAGAGACAATTTCTTTCTCCCTCTATTCCGCGCTTCTCGTTGTATCATATTCCAGATGTTGATTTTTCAATCTTGAAAACACGTTTTTTTTTCTTTTAACGAGCCAAGGATGCGTGTTACATTCATTCATGCTTTTCCTTCTACAATTTTATTTTCTGCGTTATTAGAGAATAGATTTTATGAAATTATATGTGAACGTTGTAAAATTCATTAAGTATTATTTATTTTGTACAAAAAACTTAAAATACAAAACTATTTAACTTTTGATAAAAAGTAAAACAAATACATCAACTTATCATTTTATTAACTAATCAGATCAATCCTATTGATCAGATCAAATCTACTGATCGTTAAGGGTTTCTTTTTTAATTAAAGGGGTCAGTGCAAAATGCAGTTAAGTCATTTTTTTTTTTTTAGTTTTTGAATTATTACCGTTTGAATTTTTTAACCCATTAAGCGCCGTTGATGCATACACGCAACATTATTATTTTTTGATAATTAAGTTACTAAATAAGTTTATTTGATATATTATATTATTTAACCTAAATTAAAAATATACCAAGAAAAATTTAAATATTTTGTTATTTAAAGTGTATTATAAATACTTCACAATATTACAATGTTTTATACGCGTGGCGCATGAAGTAAAATTTCGAGTTTAGAAAAGCCTAATTTGGCTCGGTCGCTCCGCTTCGCTACGCGCCCGAGCCAAATTTTCAGGCTTTTCTAAACTCGAAATTTTACTTCATGCTTAGTCTGGGAGTGGATACACTCGTTCTTAACTTTATATTGCACGTTTTTATATAAAATCGACGAATGCCTGAACATTGACAGCGTATACATTACATTGTTGAGGCACTAATTTTTTGAAAATCCAATATCACTTTAATATAATAATAATAATAATAAACTATTTATGATTTTTAACTTTTTATTAAATTCACGTATACATTATGTGTATTTAAAGAAAAAATTCACAGTATGTAAGTCATAGAAATCACAAAAAGAAGTGTAGAATTTTAATTAAAATTAACTTTTAGAGTTAAAACTGCTTGGCCGTTAATGGGTTAAAATAGTTTTAAATATACTATGTGTCCCGTTTCAAGGCGCATTGTATGTTTCATGTAAAGATTTCCAATGTAATTGGAATTTGAGTTTGTATCGCTTATTGAACGAAAACGATTACAATAAAATTAAAATCATTTCTTTACCTACTAGCTGTATTTTCGAGGTATTATTTTTGAGTTCTCCTCAGTTTATTTTGAAATATAGCTTGAAAATAGTGAACGATTATACGAAAATAAAATCGTCAAAACAGTAGTTGCTACGAAAAGTCAGTGTTTGGCATCAAATTTATTAAAACACAAAGCAATAATTCAATTCAACATGAGTGTTTATTCTGCAAAAGATAAAAATCAGATCCCAAAATGGACACAGTATATATTTTAATCACGATGCGTATTTTATTAAATGAACCATACTTTTAATAAATATACTCAATGACATTAGAAGCGTAACACCCAGAAGAAGTTATTATTTTAACTTGATTTTTTGCCAGTATAGTAGTCTTACATCAAGAATAAAATGATTACATTTTTAAGAAATTTTATTAAAAAACAATCTAAAAAAAATTAATAATGTGTTTGGTGACCCCTTTGCTATATACACTCCTGTAGACGTCTGGGCATCGACAAAATGAGATGGTCGATGTCTTCTTGAGGCATCTCGTTCCAAGCAACTTGAATTTCATCGATCAACTGTGCTAGAGTCTGTGGAGGATGGTGCAAAGAGAATATTCTTCTTCCCATGATATCCCTCACATGTTCAATGGGATTTAAACCCGGCGAACGGGGCGGCCACGCCAAAACATTAACACCAGCTTCATTAAGAAAGTTCATAGTTCGACGAGCAATATGGGGACGTGCGTTATCTTGTTGAAAAAGTACGTCTGGGCGGCCATCTAAATATGGCAACAAAGTCGGTCGTATGACGTCTTCAACATAACGCGCAGCTGTCATACTGCCTCGAATGAATACAAGAGGTGATCGACTACCATAAGCAATAGCCCCCCAAACCATTACTCCAGCAGTCCTATGTACATGCCTCTCAATAGCAAACCTAAGATCAGGTCGTTCTCCACGGTAGCGTCGTACCCTTCTACGGCCATCATGCGTGCCTAGACAAAATCGTGATTCATCGCTGAATACGACATCGTGCCATTCTGCCTCCCAATGCTGCCGTTCTCTGCACCAGTCCAACCTTTGGCGACAGTGTCTCGCTGTTAAAGGAAGCACTAATCTTGGACGGTACGAAAGAAGCCCAAAGGATTGAATGCGGCGATATAAGGTTCGCATACTAACGGGCCTACCTTGTTCTCCAATCCATTGATCACCGATTTGACGCGTAGTAGCGAAACGGTCTCGCAGGGCTATTTGTCTTAAGCGCCGATCTTGACGTTCTGTGGTACACCTTGGTTGACCGATTGGTCTTCTTCTTGCTCCTCTACCTTCTTCTGTCCATACCTGATACACACGTATTACAGTTGCTGCAGTGGAATCAATACGGCGGGCAATTTCGCGATAGGACATACCGACATCTCGATAAGCAACAACTCGACCCCGGTCAAAATCGCTCAAATGGTGATATTGTGGACGTCTTCGGGCTCGAGGCATTTTATTTAAGCTTAACACACTCAACGGAAACACGAAAACTAAAAACATCTGTACTAAACAGCTCATATAAATAGTTTTATCAAAAAAGAAAAAGTGAAATATTATTTTTTTCACAATAAATATAAAAGGCACAAGGTTGAAATTGTTATCAATGTATGCTTTAAATATAGTCACTCTGTTGCTAAAATATGAATTCAAAAAAATCATTCCTTCTTGGTGTTACGCTTCTAATGTCATTGAGTATATTAACAGTTTCAGAAATTTGTGGTTTTTGCACTGACTACTTTAATTATGCGTTTACTTTGAACGATTGTTATAGTGTATTCATCGCTCTTTTGCTGAGTAATAAAAATCGAACTTGAATACCCTCAATAAAATTATAATCATTATACAACCTTGCGGGTACCGGCACTGCGGGTGACCAGCGCGAGTTGTAGGTGGTGCGCGCCGACAAGGATGCTAAATCGGTTCTATTTCGCCTCGCACAAAATGTATCTATAACTACCTGCGTGTTTTTGGAAAGCAAAAATAATCTTTTTCGAAATGTTCCCTGAAACCTACACCGATCCAGGGGTGTTAATTGGATTTCCAAAGGGAAAACCCTGTATGCATTTCCAATCATTTTTGGAATGTATTTCTGTGAATTGGTTTGATAATTAGCTTTTAATGTTCCTTTTACCCCCATTTTTGTGAGTACAGGTTGTTTTGCTTGGTTAAAAATTCATCATTTTATTAGCAATTGTGTTAGTGCATATTTCGTTCTGTTTTCTCATTGTTTCTTATTGTGCCTACTTTACTTACGAGTTTATATTCTCACGGATTTTGTTTATTTTTTGCTTGTGACGACTACCTATTTTTGATAAAATATGTGGCGACCCCTGGGATAATTGTTTCATCATGGACCAAAAATGAATTGATTGAGGGCGCCGTTGAAGCAGATAATAGCAACACTAGAATTTCAGTAAAGAGTCAGGGTATGTATTTAATACTATCATATAAATATATAATATTATTGAAAGTATTTTAAAAATATTTTTACTGATCCAAATCGCTAAAGCCATGTTCAGAATAGCAGTGTCCAGCGCATTAAAAATTGTAAGAATTCATTTATGTTATAGTATTCTACATACTTTAAAGCATAAGAATATACATTGAACAATTTTAATTTATTTATAACAACACTTCTTTAAAATCTAATAATATCTTTATTGCATGTTTATTATTTTGACTATGAAGGCACATAACCCAATGATTGAGTTACTTGAAGATGATAATATTTGATTAAAAACACTTAGATCCTTTATTCCAAACTTTATGTTGTAACCAAATGTACATTTCGGACAAAATGTGTCCACTATTAATGGTTTGATACTAAATACTAAAAAATAATTTTTAATTGTAATGTACATTTGGTTACAAAATAAAGTGCTGAAGAAAGGATCTTAATGTTTTTAATCAAATTGTAGATATTTTGAAATGTATAAAAGAAAAACCTTTTATTTTGAAATACTCCTACATAACATAACAAGTAAAGAAAATATTTTTTTTTATTTTTAACCTGTTAGTTGTAGAATTTCTATTTAAAAAATATTGATAAGCATATTGAATGTTATAGTTTTTATGTATTCTTTTTCCCGTTTTAATGTTGTTTCTATGCTTTTTTCTCTAAATGTAGTGCTTTTTTAAGTGCTTTATTTCACATTTTTACGCTTTTTATCCGCTCTCTAATGATTACAATTTAGGATTAATTTTTCATTATCTACTTTATGTAAAGCGGTTTTCAATATTACCAATACTTTGACTGATATAAACCGACAACTAGATAAAAAACACTATTTTTAACATATTTTACATATTAAGAGTGCTATGACAAAAATATATTTTGTTTTGGTAAAATTGAATTTTTTGGTTTGGTAAATATTTAACAAAATATCAGAAAACATTTAATAACCGCTAACAGTAAACTATCACTTTCCGTTTTTAAAATATTTTTAGCACCTACAAATATGATACGTTTTATGTCGATATTTGTAATGGTTTCCGCCAACCGGACAGACAGAAATTAAAATAAATGGTTTTATTCGATTATAGGGATGTCAAAACGGATATTGTTGAACTCTGAACAAGGCTTTACATTTTCAATTATAGAATCATTATATCATAATGGTTTTTATTAGTTATAGAAATCCCAAGTTCCCGCCAACGAAATAACCAGGCGAAACATAATAATTTTTCGCCCGTCGCGAAACGCATTATAAAGGACGTATATCGAGGTCTTAAAGATGTTCTTGGAGTAAAGAATTTTTTTAGAAATAGCAGAACTTTTAATCAATGTTTCTACAAGATCAATTAGCCACATAATAAAAAATCCTACCGGCCAAAAAACAAATCGGTGCGATAAAGGGGTTGTGAAAAAATTACTCCTAAAGTATTCAATAAAATTAGAAAAATTACTTATGAAGTAATAAAGGCTAAAAGGGCACCTACTTCCTACTACCTACTACCTATTTTAAAAGAAAGGGAAATTATATCGTGTAGTCCAACAACATTATGGAAATCATTAAAGGACAATGGATTTAAATTCGCCACTATAGATAAAAGGGAGCATATAATGGAAAGGGAAAATATAAAAAAATGGCGATACGAATATTTACAGAAAATTCAAAAATTTAGAGACGCTGGAAGAAATATTTGTTATTTAGATGAAACTTGGTTTAATACACATGATACTTCAAAAAGAATGTTGTCAGACCAGACAGATAATAGTATTATGAAAGTTTCCACATCTAGAGCAGGGGTCTCCAAACTACGGCCCGAGGGCCACATCCGGCCCGCGGACAGATTTTGTCCGGCCCGCGGAGAGCTAGCATACTTGAAAACTCCTTTTAGAGAACATATTTTTGGAGTGGACTATTTCACTTTTTACCACCGGCAACAATGATAATATGGTTTTGGCCCTCGGAACTTACTGGAGTAATCAGTATGGCCCTAAGGCTGGAAAGTTTGGAGACCCAGGATTTAGAGGAAAACGAAAAATTTTACATTTGCGGCAACGAAAATGGATGGGTAAACGATTGTTTACTTCTATCGGGAAAGCAGATCTCTAAATGCCACCTGGATTATCATGACGATATGACTGCGGTTTTATTTGAAAACTGGTTTGAAAATAAATTGATACCGAATTTGGCCAAAAACTCCGTAATAGTTATGGACAATGCATCATACCATAGTCGACAAATTGATAAGGCACTGACTACGTCCAGTAAAAAATCAGAAATATCTGATTATTTATATAAAACTGATTTATTTTACGAGGACAACAATACAAAGGCGCAGCTTCTGGAAGTGTTGAAAACACAAACAAACAAAAAACAATTTTATATTGACACATTGGCGGAAAAATATGGGCATACGGTGGTACGGCTACCCCCGTATTACTGTATTTTTAACCCAATTAAATTAATCTGGGCCCAATTGAAGCGAACATTAAGAAACAATAACACTTCACCGAATTTAAACAAAACAGTTCTAGATAGTATCAATATGGATATGAAAAAAATAACCTCGCTTCACTGATCGAGATGTGTGAAACATACTATTAGAGTGGAAAAGAAATATAATACATATGACTCAAATTTTCAATTTATTATTAATATGGAAGATACCGACGACGAAAGTAAATAAAATGTTTAGTTACCAGTATTTTGTTTAAAATTTTATATTTGCGTATTTAAATATTGTTTTATTAAATGACAATGTAATTCAATTAATTAAAATTTATTTCTAACCTTACACTTTCCCCTAAGTGTTAGATAAACATCTTATTACAATTTTCAATAATACAAATATACGTCTGATCAGGGCATACTTTGCATCCGAAGAATTATGTTTATGCCAAAAGTGTGAGGTTTCGCTGAAAGAAAAAAACAAATATTGGAATATACGTTTATTTTACTCACGACCTTTGAATAGTGCGAAGGGTCAGGATCGCAGGTATATTTTGAGCCGGCAGAAGAAGAAACAGCAAACCAAACCATTTAGCGTCTTTATCGTCCCGGTCCAACTACCCCCGCGCTGGTCACCCGCAGTGCCGATAGCCGCAAGGTTGTATAATGATTATAATTTTATTGAGGGTATTCAAGTTCGATTTTTATTGCTCAACAGAAGAGCGATGAATACACTATACATGATCAACTTGTACTTTTCCGATTGAAATTTTATAAACGCTTATTGTGTGCCATTTGACCAACATCGACAACACTCAGTGGGCACTAAAATGTTACCTAATTTTTGGATTAAAATTTATGGCATCCGTCGTGCGGCTGCATGAAGATAATTTGAAAAAGAATAAGCAGAAATATTTTTCGATATTCTCAATACTTCCCGAGATACACGAAATGTTATATAGAGAAAGTACAAATTATATAAAAATCATGAAACTTTATAATTGAGAATATTATCAAAAACTGCGAAACAAACAAACTTGTTAAATCAAGTAATTAGTCACATTAATAACATTAATCTTTTTATCTTTTTTTGTAGGGAAATATACGTTTTAGGGTCCCAGGAATCAGAAACAAGTGTTATCCCTAATATTTGAGATAATTAGCTCAAATATTGAAATATGTTGAAAAGTCTCGTTAAGTGATGATAATCAAAAACATTTAGAAAACAACAAGATGTCTTCTAATAGAATAAGTATAATAGATTTTCTCTGAGAAGTGTAATTGCAAAAATGATTGAATACACTATTTCCAGTTTACGTTTTGTATGTCAGGTTAATTCAATTATTTTAATGGTTTTATTCTTAGTCAGATTACATTTACAAAAGGTACCGATGGGATTATGTTACAGACTAAATAGGTAAGTAAAAATAACTCAAATGATTTAAGAAAACCCGATCAAAAAGTGTCTAACTAAAATATCAGTTAGTGAAAAACATGATAAGAAATTACCGAATTGGATTCTGCGGATACGGATTAAATGTGTCAACAGTAAATAATCTTTTTAAATCCCAAAATATTTATGGTTTTTAGAAGATTGCGGATTATCTGTAAGTTGCAGTGGTATTGTTCTGGTCGCGCAATACTTGAGGGTACACACCATAATAAAAACGTGGTCGAAAAAATGCCTACAAATAGGTAAAAACAGCTAGAGCACTTCGAAGAATTTGATTTTTCATCCCTTCTATAAAGCTATCCCCACTAAAATAATGAATATTGTCCAAAAAGAAAATAGTCAAGGAAAAAAGTTAATTCGATATTCATACACGTTATTCAGAGTGTAAATGGATGAAACGGAACGTAGCATTTTTAATGTTAATTTCTCAAAATTAAAATATTATCTTCCCTAATTATTTTAGGGAAATTATGATATTCATTTGGTTAAAGTAAAAATATACACACCTAGCTTTGCTATTTATTGCATTTTTAAAAAACGGAGTGTCATGAAATTAAACAAGCAAATGATGAGGTGTTGATTAGTTGGCTTTTTATTTAAAATATATTCTGTTGATTTTGTGTTACACTTCGATCTATTCTGTATAATTATTACTGAATAAAAAAAAACGAAAAAACTGCTTCTAAAATATCGTTAATAAATAAGAAAACAGGTATATGTATATTTAATATAGTTTTTTAATGGTTGTTAGTTTTTTGTATACATGAATGTTTATATGAATCTATATTTCTATGTTTTTAGTTTTGTGTATTCGTAAATAATTTATCTATTTTATTGAAATAATTTCTGTTTTTTTATTATCAATTCCAATTAAAATACCCATCGAACATTTTTCAAATTGATTTTTTCATTGTAAAAAGATTTTTGTATTTATCTAACTTTTAAATAAAAAATGTTTAATAACATAAATATATTAAAAATCTATTAATTTTTAAACACGTTTTTATTAAAAATATATATAATAACTAAAAATGTTGGAAATATATTTTACATTTTTTCATTGTAAAATTACTTTGTTTATTTATACAAATTATGAATATTTGAAACAATAATCTATTAATCTAACAATATTAACAATTTTTTTATTAAAAATATATAAAATAACTAAAAACGTTGAAAATATATTTTAGAATTGTTAATTTCATTGTAAATTTATTTTTATAAAATATATTCCCGAGTTTCATAATTTGGAACACGCTTGAAATCTCAAAATAAAAGAAATATTTTCGAATAGACTTTTTGTGGTGATAATAAATTTGATTATTCGTCTACCACAGTTCATATACAGGAAGTTTTCCGTTAAAGTATACATATTTCAAATTCACCTTATTTTCTTTAAATCTGTAGATATTCGTTGTGTTTTTAAAAGAGTTCAATTTGATGCTTTAAACGAGTGTTTTCCTCTCCCAGACTAAGCATGAAGTAAAATTTCGAGTTTAGAAAAGCCCCGTGAAAATTTGTTGAGGGTCGCGCAGCGACCCGAGACAAATTTTCGGGGCTTTTCTAAACTCGAAATTTTACTTCATGCGCCACGCGTATAAAACACAAATATTGTGAAATTTAAGTATATTTGAACCTCACGTAAAATCAGTGTTTTGTGCGCGGGGCGCATGAAGTAAAATTTCAAATTTAGAAAAGCCCAGAAAAATGTACAGTGTATTCTGTATATTGAGTTATTTATACTTAAAAAACTCTCTGTATAACTAATCAATAATATAAATTATTTGTCAAATTTGGTACATACCAAAGTTTTAATTGAATTTACGAAGAAGAAAAAAACAATCAAGATAAAAATAATATCAAATGAATTCTTTAATGTAAACTCATTGAATTTAATTTTTTGATTTTTAGTTAAATTTTAGGTTTATTTAGGAGCTTTTTAAATATATCTGATTCCCAAAGTCCATAATTTTGAACACGCTGGAAATCTGAAAATGAAAGAAATGTTTCGGAACAGTTTATTTTTTCTGAAGGTCATCAAATTTATCATCGTACAAGTGGTGTAGACGGGATCAAATTACACGACGAAATAAGAGCGAGCGCGTTTGTGTGTGTGTGTGTGTAGACGCACCGGAGCAGTTTTCTGTAGAATACTTCTACGTTTACTCTATTCATAAGTAGATGGACCCACTTCCCGACCACAGTCTCTCCTTTTCTATCCTCGAAAACTCGGAATCCAGTTCTCCCATAAGCATTGTCTACCCTTGGTTCAAGTTTGTGACAGTGCAATACAAACGAACAAATAAACAAATATTTCCATCAATATTTTTCTATGATTTTGCCTATATATTTTGACATATGCAACCAAATTTACATTTCACAAATTTTATATGCAAAAAGTTGGCAACATTAGTCGTTATTTCGCACCATTTTCATTCCTTGCATGGATTGCATTCACCTTCACTAACCGACATTGAAGACCTCCGCATGTTCCTAAGTTCCTGTGATAAAAAGTGAATTTGTGCTGTTGTAAAAGGCCACGGACAAAGACAAAGCCAAACAGTTTGTTAGTTAATTTAAATCCAACGAGAAAAACTGCTATAAATTGTAAGTAATCACTTGAAATCATTATTTGTCAAAATTAATGTAATTGACACCACAATTAACAAATTTTGATTTGTTATTGTTTTGTGTTTATGTTTATTGCACAGAATTGACATAAAATTCCGTTATCAATTATATCCTAACGTATTTTATTTGAATTGTACTTTAACTAGTTCATACTTTCACACAATACGGTCGTAAATTATGCGGGTACTTTGTAATTCTCTTCCAGATACGTTTTTAAATCAAACACGCTTTTGTTAAACTCACGATAATCAAGGGAAAAACGTCGTGTCTGTTTTCCGTTGATCGTAATGACGGTTTGAGAGGGAAAAAACCAGCGGAGTCGGCAGCGCCACCGGCGTGACAGGGCATTTAAAATTTTAAAAACGGTCACGGCGAAAAACGGTTACGTCGTCGTGTTTCTTTTTTTTAAGTGCCCTTTTTAGTAGTGCATTCCGCGATGGACGCGAAAATATCTGACTATTCCACGCCCTCAAAAACGATCAGGAAGCTCGAGAAAATCGCCCACCACAGCACGTACAACACCAGTAGTCCCTTCAGGTTCTTGCACCACACGTACAAAACACCTGAGTCGAAATTGAACCGTGTGAATAATCCCTTCGAGCCACACTTGCACGAAAAACTACATACACACTTTTTCAGGTATAAATAAATAAACATTTAATAATCACAATTATTATAAATAATCGGAATGCCCATCCGTACTTCATTAATTTGCGATGTAATTAAATTGAATACATTTAATTAAACAGGGTTTTTCACTTTTTCCGTGTATCAAATGATTTTCCAAGCAATAGTTGAGTGAGAAATAATTACAAAAATGTTTACAAATTATCAATAAGTCAGTGGGTATGCACTATGGTCAATGATGAAAATATTTCGACTTATTGTGTCAAAGATATAAAACGTCATTTACAAGGGTTGTCTTTTAAATTTTGCATATAGCCCTATTGGAAGTCGCATCAATAATACTTCCATTTTTACTATTAATTTCATTATTTTATAATTCTATATGTAAAGTTTTTTCTAGATATCTGATGTCAGTTAGATAGAGCAATTGTTTAAAGTATAATTTTTTACAATTTTCGGAGGAAATTATCGCAGCAAAAATTTATTTCTGAGTTAATTTCTGTTTTTTTCATCAGTCAATAGTGTCTAGGTGGTATTCTGAATTTAAACGTGGACGCTCTAACCTCACTGATCAACCCAGATCACGTCCACCAAAGACAGCAGTCACTCAGGAAAATATTGATGCTGTGCATCAACATATCACATATCATATAGGTGACATATCGCGAGATAGAAGTGTCTTTGGGCATCTCAAAACCCTCTATACAAAAGATTCTCTATAAAGAATTGGGTGTAAGCAAAACGCTGGATTGGTTTATCAAAGAAGCTCAAAAAATGTATATACAGGGTAGTCCATCTCAGAGGTAATAACCGATTTAGTTGAGTTACATGGCATATTTGAAAAAATCATCAAGACACGTCGATTTTTGTTTCGAGGGGGACAACTTTTGATGACGTTTATACCTTCATTACCTTGACCCCCTAACCTAACCTAACTTCACCCCCCCCCCCCCCCCCCCCGATTTTAAATAGGGAAAGTAGGTCAAATGATACATCGTTGAAAAGCTCTTTTGATTCTGAACACAACAGTATAATTTGTTTTCGATTTCATTGATTCCTGAACATCTCAAAATTGCAATTTCACCTGTTTAACATTATAAAAAAAGTTAACAATACAGTAAGAAATTTAAAGTTGATGGGTGGTTTATTAACATAAAAGATACATGACATTCGGCAAGAGGCAATTGTCAAAATTTACATCTCAAAACAAGTTTTAAAATCATGTAGTTGAGATATATGCACAAAATTTGTTACTTTGAATGCTATTTTGAAGTGTTGCCATTCCCTCAAGAATTAATGAAAACGAAAACAAATGACACTGTTGTATTCACAATCGAAAGAGCTTTTCAATGATATATCACACGACCCACTTTCCCTATTTATAATCAGTGGTAAGGTTAGGTTAGGGCGTTGAGGTTATGAAGGTGGAAATATCATCAAAAGTTATCCTCCTCGAAAAAAAAATCGACATGTCTCAGCGGTTTCTTCAAAAATGCCGGATAACTCAACAAAGTTGCTTGTTACCTCCTAGATGGACCACCCTGTATGTAGTATCATTAGTGGTGATGAATCATAGATTTCTTCTTGAACCTTAGAGGCGTTCACTTTCTGGTACATTTTCAATTTTGATATAATAAAAACATTTAACTTTTTTACACCACTTTTATTTAAAATAAAAGTGTTGTAAAAAGTTTCTTTTTATTAAAATCATGGATTTCTTCTTATGAACCCGAAAATAAATGTCAATATGCTGTTTGGGTGTTTCAAGATGAGGCAAGGCCAACAAAAGACATCCATTCTCGAAGTGTTTGAAAGAAGATGGCAACATTTGTGTCAAAATCAGTCCATATCGCTACAATTCCTATATAAGATCAAAGAACGGTTAATGCTGATTGGTATGTAACCATTTATATTACCAGAAGTAAGCACCGTGCTCGGACAATGCAGTTCCCATAAAGCTCGAAAAACAATTGAGTTTCAGGAAAATATAGAATTATTGGCCCATTCACCCTAAGTCCTAATGACTTCGTTACATTTCCAAACATCAAAAATGAGCTGCGTGGACAATGATTTCAGTCATCACAAAACACAGTCGAAGCCTTTAACGCAACTGTAATAGCACTATCATCTGAAGAGTGGAATAACTACTTTAAGAATTGGTTTAAATGAATAAAAAAAGTGTATTAACTTCGAGAATACTTAAAAAAAATAATAAATGTTTTTATGTCTCTATATGCAAAACTTAAAAAACAACCCTCATTAAACAAATGATTTTTGATATAAAACTTTAAACATTTTTAATGACAATATTTTCAAAAGACCAAGTGTTTTTTGTTGAATATTTTTCTTAAGGACAGTCAGTTCATGAAATATAATTTTTAGTTGGCATACAGTCAGTTAAACAAATTTTATTCTCTTGAATAATGACTAAAAGGGCCAGTTGCACCAAACATGTTGAACTGGTTCATCTCTGAACTCGAGTTCATTAGAACAATAGGAACTGTCATCTTGAACTAGAGTTCAAGCTGAACTCTCATTTAACGTTTTTGGTGCATTTCTCATTTGTTGATCAATATTTTGTTTTGACAATAAAGATAAGAATATTTGAACAAAATCTGTTTTTCATGTAATTGACCGATTAAGTTTAAGTAATTACTTAGTATTTTATCCCTCACTTGTAGCCCTTCAGTATTCACAAAATCATCTGCATCGACAACTGAAGATAACTTCAAGTGGACAATCGACGAAATCTCGCATATACAACCAGCCGATATTGACGAGCACCCCGTTGAGCAGTACTCCACCCCCGAAAACGACTCGATTGTTGAATCCCTAGTTCAATCGCGTATTGACAAATTTTTCAGCATGAAAGAAATCATCCCTAGCCCGTACTCCCACTCCATGATGACGAGCCCTTTAGTAAAAGGCAGCACCCCGAGCCCATGCAGACCCCCCATGATTGACAACACCTGCCAAACTGTTCTAACCCTACCTCCCATCCTTCCTCCCGCACTGGAAGAAGCTTTGAAACCATATTTCAGTTACACGCATGATCAGCAAGATGGGGAAGCGATTGCAAATTGTTCTCTACCAATGAAGTTGTTTAATATCGATGAGGATGAGGAGAATGTCAGCGAGCAGTCGTCGCCTGCGAGGTCGATCGATTTGAACCTGTCGGAAGCCAGAATCAAGGTTTTTGGGTCAGGTGGATCTTCAACCGTCGGATTTATTAGCGATGGATTGCAGACAAATGATATTCTCGAAAATTGCATGCTGTCTCCGGTTGTGTCAGGGGAGGAGGAACTAAATAAATCGAGGATTCGGGTAGAATCTACTCACATGAGTGTCGATCACTCGTTTAACGTACCTGAAATTGAGGATTACGTGCTGCAAGACAAGAGCTTAAATTTAGGCAAGTATTTATTATTTTATTTTTTTCTAAAGGAATGACTTGAATTTTTTTGACTGTAAATTCCCTCTAATAAATGTAATTGATGTCAAATAATAATGTAATAATGTTCGAGGCGGGCAGCAGCAGCCGTATACACTTGGGCCCATTGTCGATCATAGGTCCTCCCCCCTGATTGGTAGACCCAGCCCGCAATAAATATACCTCTGTAATCTACAGGTGTGAAGTTAGCAATAGATTCCAGCAATAGATTTTTAAATTATTTTTTCAGCTTAATTGCATATTATGCATTTACCCCTAATTTTTAACAAATTTTTATTTTCACCGTCAACTGTTAGACGTCAAATATATTGCGTTATTCCCGCTAAACGCAAACTCCCATAAAAAAGTTAATTGCAGATTCGGATTCCTCATCCTTAAATCTATAGAATTCTTCAATAAAAAAAGAATATTTATTTTCTTACAAATTGCACTATTCCCGCTGAACGCAAACTCCCATAAAAAAAGTTAATTGCAGATTCGGATTCCTCATCCTTAAATCTATAGAATTCTTCAATAAAAAAAAAAAATATATTTACTTTAGGATGATGGAAAAAAAATTATTTCTACCCTCCAAACACCTTAATCTGGGAATTTTCTTACAAATTGCACTATCCCTGCCGAACGCAAACTCCCATAAAAAAGTTAATTGCAGATTCGGATTCCTCATTCTTAAATCTATAGAATTCATCAATAAAAAAAGAATATTTACTTTAGGATGATAGAAAAAAAAATTATTTCTACCCTCCAAACGCCTTAATCTGGGAATTTTCTTACAAATTGCACTATTCCCACCGAACGCAAACTCCCATAAAAAAGTTAATTGCAGATTCGGATTCCTCATTCTTAAATCTATAGAATTCTTCAAAAAAAAAGAATATTTACTTTAGGATGATGGAAAAAAAATTTATTTCTACCCTCTAAACACTTTAATCTGGGAATTTTCAACAGTAATTGCCCAAGTGCATTGGAAATTATCGGTAACAAGTTTGCACTCTTTCGACAAACAAAGTCGTATTGCTTGGCAACAGTCCCGAGCCCGTAGGGGCCTAAAGCAATACGACTGTGTTTGTCGAAAGAGTGCAAACTTGCGATAATTTCCAATGCACAAGAGCAATTTATCAGACCATATCCCAACAAAAATATTACAATATAAAAGGAATCTATTCAAAAGAAATGAAGACATTTATTGAGTATAATAATTATTAATTGTACAATTATTGTATACTATATTTTGCTTATCAGGTTCATTAGGTTGTTCATTTCTTGTCACTAGAGTATTGGAGTTTTTTATTCTGAGGTTGTTAATAATCTTAGTATGATGGTCAGAATTTAATTGCAAATACGGTTTAAGTGATTGCGAACTAGAATGCCCGGTGATTTTAACAACCTCTTGGTCACTACTTCCCTGTTCCATTAATTGACTCACAGCTGTTGCTCTACTAGAGTGATTGGTAATTTTAATCATTTTGGTTTTTCTGAGCCACTTGTTTAACCCACTTCCCAATTTTGTTGCGGCCAATGTTGTCGCCACGTTTTGACAATAATTTCTTAAGTAATCGTACCGGACACACATCTTCATTACTCTTGTTTGGTGTGAGCCATTTGTTTTCGGCTAAGCGTTGTCCTCCACCCTGAGAGGTTTTAGAAAATATGGTATTGTAAATTATTCTTCCAGTCCATTCTGCAAAATTATTTAATTCATCCTTGAAGTGCTGAATTAATGTTGATGTCCCTTCGCCTCCTCTCCACGCGAGTTCAACCGACGCTATGTGAAAGAATTTTCTTTGCAACCCATCAGGACTGTCCTCGATAAATTGAAGAACTATCGCTTGAAATTCTTCTGATGATAACGGTGCAGAACTCATGCTTCTCTTCTCAGGAAACCGCTGCAATTCTTTGCGTTTGGCATCGCGGGTGCTTCGTGCCGGTTTGAATATTAAGTCTTTAAATGGATCAAACAATATTTGAAACTCACTGAAGTACGTCTCTTGCACTAACTTAGCAGTGGTATTCCATAGCGTCTTGACTACCTTTTCTTTATAGTTCGTGCCGTCCCTCTTTCTCATATTGTATGCCCAGTTTTCCAATATTTTAGAAATGTCTTCCAAAGTGCAAGTCGCATTTAACGTAATATTTTTCTCCACGCAAAACTCCATAAACTGTTTCCATATATATTTTTGCGATGATAATGTATTTATAGGCTGGGCGTTTCTTACTTTTTCGTGAATTGCTTCTAGAGGTGTACTTCCGAACCGTGTGTTTGCGATCATTTTTATAGCATTCACAAAAACTGAAGTGTATAATTTTTATTTGACAGTAGTTTGACGTTCAGTTTATTTAGAAAAATTGAACAATGAATTGGGATAACCAATCACGTGCCGAAACATAATACGAGTAGAGAACCAATCACAGTGCCGAAATCGAACTCTACATGAATTTGTTATCACGGCAACGACTTCTAGAAGCTGATTGGTTCTAATTCATTTGTGTTTCGGCTCGCCGTCTTTGGCAGGATATAGTCTTACAAATTGCACTATTCCCGCCGAACACAAACTCCCATAAAAAAGTTAATTGCAGATTCGGATTCCTCATTTTTAAATCCATAGAATTCTTCAATAAAAAAAGAATATTTACTTTAGGATGATGAAAAAAAAATTATTTCTACCCTCCAAACACCTTAATCTGGGAATTTTCTTACAAATTGCACTATATCCGCCGAACGCAAACTCCCATAAAAAGGTTAATCGCAGATTCGGAATCCTCATCCTCAAATCTATAGAATAATTAAAAAGTTAATTGCAGATTCGGATTCCTCATTTTTAAATCTATAGAATTCTTCAATAAAAAAAAGATATTTTCTTTAGGATGATGGAAAAAAAATTATTTCTACCCTCCAAACACCTTAATCTGGGAATTTTCTTACAAATTACACTATTCCCGCCGAACGCAAACTCCCATAAAAAGGTTAATCGCAGATTCGGAATCCTCGTCCTCAAATCTATAGAATAATTAAAAAGTTAATTGCAGATTCGGATTCCTCATTTTTAAATCTATAGAATTCTTCAATAAAAAAAAGATATTTTCTTTAGGATGATGGAAAAAAAATTATTTCTACCCTCCAAACACCTTAATCTGGGAATTTTCTTACAAATTGCACTATTCCCGCCGAACGCAAACTCCCATAAAAAAGTTAATCGCAGATTCGGAATACTCATCCTCAAATCTATAGAATATTTACAAATTGCACTATTCCCACCGAACGCAAACTCCCATAAAAAAGTTAATTGCAGGTTCGGATTCCTCATTTTTAAATCTATAGAATTCTTCAATAAAAAAAGAATATTTATATTTTGAATTGTGGAGGCTTCTACTTCGTTATACATGTTAATTTAACACAATAAAACACTTTTAACTTTGTTTGTATAACACAACTTATTTTTATGTGACTGCAGTTTCGGCAAATTCAGCTTGCCATTATCAAACATGAAGTTTTCTTCATGTTTGATAATGGCAAGCTGAATTTGCCGAAACTGCAGTCACATAAAAATAAATTGTGTTATACAAACAAAATTAAAAGTGTTTTATTGTGTTAAAGAATATTTACTTTAGGATGATAGAAAATAAAATCATTTCTACCCTCCAAACGCATTAATCTGGGAATTTTCTTACAAATTGCACTATTTCCACCGAACGCAAACTCCCATAAAAAAGTTAATTGCAGATTCGGATTTCTCATCCTTAAATCTTTAGAATTCATTAATAAAAAGAGAATATTTACTTTAGGATGACAGAAAAACAAAATCATTTCTACCCTCCAAACGCCTTCATCTGGGAATTATCGAACAAATTGCATTATTCCCGCCGAACTCAAACTCCCATAAAAAAGTTAATTGCAAATTTAAATTGCCCATACTTTAATCTATTAAATTTACTAATAAAAAAAAGAATATTGACTTTAAGATGATAAAGAAAAATCATTTCTACCCTCAAAATGCCTTAATCTAGTAATTGTGCAAATCTATTTTTCCTGAAGAACTGAATATTGATTCCTCATACTTAAATCTATTCAATTCACTGAAAAATAATGTCTACTCTCGTAACACCACAACCTGGGAATTATTGTACAAATTGCATGATTGCTGCTAAATTCAAGCTCCCTTAAAGAAGTTAATTGCAGATTCTGATTCCTCACACGTAAATATATTTGAATTATTAATAAAAAAAAGCATGATAGAAAAAACCTTACATATGGAAATTTTTAGAATTAGTTATATTGGGAATTTACTGTAATAAAAATACGTTCTTATCACATTTGCAGACATTTAAATTTGATCAATATGCCTCAAAACAAATAATCAACACGTACTAAATAAGGTACTCGTTATAATGCTCGGGATAAATTACTCGAATTTCCCTTTCTTGTAATAACGAAAATAAATGTTTAACAGCCTACTTTTTGCTGAAATGCTTATAATTTTCACATCACTGCAGATAAATCAACCAATAGGAACGATGCCGATTATTACGCAATACCGCGTGGTGCAGACAACGCAGTAATTCACGCATAGCAGTCAGTCGTAAATTGGTCTTCGTCTTACGCTTTTCATATTTCGACGCTCTTTGAATTTGGTTATATTTCTTATTGTTTGGTGTTATTTTTATTGGATTATATGATTATTGTTTCACGTTCATTTAATTGTTTTAGACTGTTTCGTCAGTCGTACATTAGATTTACATCGATTATTATATTGTTCGTTTTTAGGTTAAGTTTGTTACTGGTATCGTTATATTTATTGATTTTTACATTTAAATAATAATTACGTGTATAGATAGTGTCTATATTCTACTTCAATGGAGAATCAATCAGAAACATTATTTAATTTTTTCCGTCAACATAAACGTTATCACGTTCGATCTATTAAAATCAGTGATGAAATAATTGGTCTTGCGGCGTCTGAGTTGTATAATAAAAATGATATTTTTAGCCGTAGAAAAATTATGCAGATATTAAATAAAAATTTCGGCGGCATTAAAACTAAATTGCAGAAATTAGAAAAGAGGGTTCCAGAAAATTATAATATAGCTTCGCATAACGAAAATGACTTTAGTACTTATACTGTTGAAGAAGACTTCCAAAATAATGATATTTCTATAAATGTTAGTAATGTTAATCATAATAATTTAACCATTAATAATGACAAATCTTACTAAGTATTGGATGTAACTGATGAAGATGCTAAGGTTCCTGAAATATTGCAATCATTATTTATAAATCCTTTAACTGTTGACTATCTATTACCTGTTGATACTGTAAATTCATATCACAATTTCCAATTTCCTAATAATTTATATGAAGTATATGAAGGAAACTTCAACATTAATATTGATGAAATGAAATTGATTTACGACATGATAAACAAATTTAACCAAAATACTTATCAATTTTATTTCAGTGAGAAAATTAGGCACGTTAATAATACTTGTGTGTTTAATATCAGGTCTTGTAATTATTTAAAGAATAAAATTGTAATTTATGGATATTGTGGACATACGTCATGTAAAAAGTTTAAATTGATATGTAATATTAGTGATGTAATTGCAGTAAATGTATACAGCACTTCTTTTATTTTTTTTCATAACGAACATCTAACTCATCAAGTTCGAAGCATCGAACGAATTATGTTCGGTAATACTCTTAAAACTTCAACTGCACTAAAAGTTAGGATGAATGCCATTAAAAAATGTAGCAAAAATCTGCAATTAACTCACAATCTGTATAGAATTAAATCTGAACCGGTTTATAGAAAACTAAAATCCGAAGCAAGTGCTCAAAACTATAGAGACAGTGATGACATAAATGATCTAATGAGTATGAGGAGAGATCATGAAGAATATATTTACAGAACTGGCGATCCTCTATATGTTCATATAATTAGCAAAGAGCAGGTAAAGATTGTCAAACGCCATATATATGACTTAATTAATACAACTATTTATATTGATGCTACAGGTGCTGTAGTAAGGAAGTTATATCCATCATCAAAAAGAGTGCTGTACTATGCAGGAGTTATCCAAGCTGCTAATAAAAGGATAGTTCCTGCATTTGAGCTAATTTCCTCCCGACATGATACTAGTACATTGTGTATTTGGTTAGTTAAGACAAAATATTATTTTATGAGGAACAATTACTGGCCAGCATTTAAAATCGTTGTTACCGATATGAGTCTAGCAGCAATGAATACAATTTCAGAAGCTTCGAACGATTCGAGTTTAAGCGCTTATTTTAACACCATATTTAAATGTCTGGTTGAAGGAAGAGATACAGGAAAGTTTATTAAAATTAAACTGTGTTATATTCATATATTTAAACTTATGACGAGAGACGTAAATAAATATTATTCTGAAAAACGTGTTCGTACCATATTAAAAGAACTTATTGCATCTCTATACTCAATAAACAACTTTAAGGATATGAAATCAATATTATGGGAGAGAATGGGAGATACCAGATGAAGATACTGATAAACATACAATTTATGAAAACAATTTGTTTTGTATATACTTTGATGGTGTTTGTCAGCAAATATTGAAAGAAAAAGTAAACTCTTCTTTAAAGCGAAATGAATACTATTCAAAAGAATTTGGGACCTTATTTTTAAAACATTATATTCCATTTGTTCCTTTATGGACTAGCTTGATTTTCGAGAAGAAAAATAACTCTATTGTAGAGAACTGGTTCGGAATCACTAAAAATAATATTTTGCAGGGAAATTTGCACCATAAATGTTCCAGATTTGTCCGAAAATTACGTGAATATACAATTAACGAATACCGAGATTTAATCTACGACATCAATCGTAATCGCTATGCCAAAAAAAAGAAAATTTCCCAAATCAAAAGAAGAAGAGAAGTGGAATAAGAGAAGAAAAGTGAAACACAATTATTTCAAGGCGAAAGAAATTACAAAAATGAATTCCAACATTGATTCATTTAATAAACTCAATATTTCGTATCTACCAAATGATCGCGATATTCCAAAGCTAAGTAAAAATTATGTCGTTTCTAAATAAGGAAAAAATAAATTATATTTTGAAAGTTACTCAACGCTTAATTTGAGTATTAAATCTGAAGATATGCAGTTGGATAATTTTATTGTAGACTTCACTTTACATTTTTTGAATAGCAACAACGTTCAAATTTTTATGCAATATGAAGTAGAACAGTTATTAAATAATAGAATGACATTTAAACATAATATCAAGAATAAAACAAAATTTCTATTTCCCATATTAGAAAACCATCATTGGAGTTTATTATACGTTAATATTCGTAAAGACAGCTTTATATTTTGATCCACTCTTCACAGAAAGCCGTGCAGGAAAGTCTATATTTAGGAAATTATCACCATTTTTATACAACATTGGACTAAATCGGTCTATGGACAAATTGACAATAAATGCTGATAGATATCCAATCCAAACCGATAGTTTCAATTGTGGTGTTTTTGTAATATATTATACCCACATTTTACTTAATAAATTAAATTTTGATAAAGTATTAAATGTACAAGCCTACCGCAATACATTGAAAAATATCATCTTACAAAAGTCAGAAGACATATCCAAAATATGTCTTTATTGTGCTGAAAACAATACTGACATAAGATGCCAGTTATGTGGGAGATATTGTTGTAATGTATGTGTGGGACGTTGCAAACTTTTCTTAAAAACACGTATAAAAAGGTCGACTGAATAATAGCTATCGTATCATGCTTAGCCTCCATTAAACTGTTTCCTATTGTTTTATACCTGTGCCTTTATTATAAATACATTTTTATAGTTTTCGTTTAATCTGCTATTACGAATTACATAGTTGACGCATATTAATTCTATTATTATTATTTATGAGTTGATCTAATAGATGTAAGTATGATTCATTCCAATATGCACTTGGCTTACATTATCAGTGAAAATAATGCAATTGATGATTCCCATTTAAAAGTGTTTCAAAGGTAAACATGATTGTTTCTTCCATCGTCTTGAAGTAAATATGTTTTTATTACTGAAGTTAATAGATTTAAGTATGATGAATCCGAATCTGCAATTAACTTTTTATGGAAGTTTGCGTTCGGGAAGAATAGTGCAATTTGTACGATAATTCGCAGATTAAAGCATTTGGAGGGTAGAAATGATTTTTTTTCTATCATCCGAAAGTAAATATTCTTTTTTTATTGAAGAATTCTATAGATTTAGGGATGAGGAATCCGAATCTGCAATTAACTTTTTTATGTGAGTTTGCGTTCGGCGGGAATAGTGCAATTTGTAAGAAAATTCCCAGATTAAGGCATTTGGAGGGTAGACATAATTTTTTTTTTTTTATCATCCTAAAGTAAATATTCTTTTTTTTTATTGATGAATTCTATAGATTTAAGAATGAGGAATCCGAATCTGCAATTAACTTTTTTTATGGGAGTTTGCGTTCGGCAAGAATAGTGCAATTTGTAATAAAATTCCCAGATTAAGGCATTTGGAGCGTAGAAATGATTTTTTTTTTTCTATCATCCTAAAGTAAATATTCTTTTTTTATTGAAGAATTCTATAGATTTAAGGATGAGGAATCCGAATCTGTTATTCACTTTTTTATGGGAGTTTGCGCTCGGCAGGAATAGTGCAATTTGTAAAAAAAATCCCAGATTAAGGCATTTGGAGGGTAGAAATATTTTTTTTTTCTATCATCCTAAAGTAAATATTCTTGTTTTTATTTATGAATTCTATCGATTTAAGAATGAGGAATCCGAATCTGCAATTAACTTTTTTATGGGAGTTTGCGTTCGGCAAGAATAGTGCAATTTGTAAGGAAATTCCCAGATTAAGGCATTTGGAGGGTAGAAATGATTTTTTTTTTTCTATCCTAAAGTAAATATTCTTTTTTTTATTGAAGAATTCTATAGATTTAAGGATGAGGAATCCGAATCTGCAATTAACTTTTTTATGGGAGTTTGCGTTCGGCGGGAATAGTGCAATTTGTAAGAAAATTCCCAGATTAAGGCATTTAGAGGGTAGAAATATTTTTTTTTCATCATCCTAAAGTAAATATTCGTTTTTTATTGAAGAATTTTATAGATTTAAGAATGAGGAATCTGAATCTGCAATTAACATTTTTATGGGAGTTTGCGTTCGGCGGGAATAGTGCAATTTGTAAGAACATTCCCAGATTAAGGCGTTTGGTGGGTAGAAATGTAAATATTCTTTTTTTATTAAAGAATTCTATAGATTTAAGGGTGAGGAATCCGAATCTGCAATTAACTTTTTTATGGGAGTTTGCGTTCGGCGGGAATAGTGCAATTTGTAAGAAAATTCCCAGACTAAGGCATTTGGAGGGTAGAAATGATTTTTTTTTTATCATCCTAAAGTAAATATTCTTTTTTTATTGATGAATTCTATAGATTTAAGGATGAGGAATCCGAATCTGCTATTAACTTTTTTATGGGAGTTTGCGTTTGGTGGGAATAGTGCAATTTGTAAGAAAATTCCCAGATGAAGGTGTTTAGAGGGTAGAAATGATTTTTTTTCTATCATCCTAAAGTAAATATTCTTTTTTTGTTGAAGAATTCTATAGATTTAAGGATGAAGAATCCGAATCTGCAATTAACTTTTTTATGGGAGTTTGCGTTCGGTGGGAATAGTGCAATTTGTAAGAAAATTCCCAGATTAAGGCGTTTGGAGGGTAGAAATGATTTTTTTTTCTATCATCCTAAAGTAAATATTCTTTTTTTTATTGAAGAATTCTATAGATTCAAGGACGAGGAATCCGAATCTGCAATTAACTTTTTTATGGGAGTTTGCGTTCGGTGGGAATAGTGCAATTTGTAAGAAAATTCCCAGATTAAGGCGTTTAGAGGGTAGAAATATTTTTTTCTCCATCATCCTAAAGTAAATATTCTTTTTTTATTGAAGAATTCTATAGATTTAAGAATGAGGAATCTGAATCTGCAATTAACTTTTTTATGGGAGTTTGCGTTCAGTGGGAATAGTGCAATTTGTAAGAAAATTCCCAGATTAAGGCGTTTAGAGGGTAGAAATGATTTTTTTTTCTATCATCCTAAAGTAAATATTCTTTTTATGTTGAAGAATTCTATAGATTTAAGGATGAGGAATCCGAATCTGCAATTAACTTTTTTATGGGAGTTTGCGTTCGGTGGGAATAGTGCAATTTGTAAGAAAATTCCCAGATTAAGGCGTTTGGAGGGTAGAAATGATTTTTTTTTTCTATCATCCTAAAGTAAATATATTTTTTTTTTTTATTGAAGAATTCTATAGATTTAAGGATGAGGAATCCGAATCTGCAATTAACTTTTTAATGGGAGTTTGCGTTTAGCGGGAATAACGCAATATATTTGACGTCTAACAGTTGAGGGTGAAAATAAAAATTAGAGGTAAATGCATAATATGCAGTTAAATTGATATGTATGGACATTTTGCTATTTAAAAATGATTTTTGGGGTCAATTAAGCTGAAAAATAATTTAAAAATCTATTGCTGGAATCTATTGCTAACCTTACACCCATCTGTAACCTGGTTATACTAGGTGGTTCATTGAACGATGCATCATAGGGTCTTGAATTACTTCCCATTAATTAATTAGAATTTTTTTAAATACATTGATATCCCTGTGGTGCATATTCTATTTTAGTTATATACTATTCTTCAATACTATTGGGTCATCATCATAGCACATTGAAAAAAATTAAAACTTGAAAAGCTGTTTCTATTTATTTGTAGGTTATAATGGACCGCTTATTTACAGATAGTACAAAGTCATCAGTGAGAGAAGCGTTGAGCGATTCGACTGTGAACTGGGATATGGAGTACAAGCAAATAGTATCTCCACAAGATAACGATGGTGAGGAGATGGATGTGTCGAATTCCAACACCCCTAAGTCAAAAATTTTCGTGAGCCAACGAAAGAATCTCTCGAACAGCTTCCGGGAGGAGCTGCCTATTGACGAAAGTGATAAAATCAGGTCTGATACAGGATATCAAACAGGGTACGAAGACTCAGCGTGGAACACATCTAACTTTATTGCGTCTACACCGACAAAACAAAAGTTATTTTGTTAGGATTTTGGGAGTAATTAATAGCTAGCTTACAAAAGTTTTATTTAAGGGATTTTTATTTCTTGTTTTTTTTATACAAAAGTCTGATTTATACTGCCATTTTATATATTTATATGTGTAGGTCGATTGTCGTGTTGATGTGTATATAATACATTATACTTAAGTCCTATTTGTGCAATTGCGACGATATTTTATATTTGAATAAAGTTATTTTAATAATATATAATTACACTTCTAAACTTTTGTTTTAACTTTTTCGCTCACTGTGGCCATAAATGTAGAAATAGAATAAATTCATTTTAAGTAGGAAGATTACAAAGACACGGCTTCATCTGCATGCTAAAAGGTTAAGGTTTGTTATGAAATTAATAGCGCAGTTGTAGATTCAATACAAATTTTCGGCGGCAAACAAACGTGGTTTTGCTAAGTAATAAAAATAAAACGATATATACAGCCTTAAGAATAATTTAATGATTTAAATTAACAACCGGATTGTAGACATAATGTAGAAATACACTTTCCGATATTGGAGCACGCATTCAAATTCGACTCAATCCCCAACTGATAAACCCTTGTTAAAATAATCTTCGCGTACTCCTGCATCACTACAATAATTTCCGGAAGTCGTTCCAGCACCGTTTTCACAACATCCGGATCCTTGCTATCTAAACATGATAAAATCATCGGCAGTGCCTCTGAACTCGCTTTTGGGTTGTGTTTCAAGTAACGCACCACTAAATTCATTGCCACTGTACGGATCTGGCTGTTGGTAGACGTTGCGCAGTTGAACAAATGATGGGAAATATCTTTTAATAATTGCGGGCGTTTCGTTGTTAAATGCTCGATTTCTTGGAGGGACGAGTAAGGATCGGGCGATTGTATGCCGATTATTAGCGAGTGCCAACTCTGCGGGAGGGGAGGACTGATAGGGAGAGTCGGTGCGCCAATTAGGAGTTGTTCTGACGAGTTGTGTTGATCTTGGATCGGTAGCGAGACGCTCGAGAGTAGAGGTCGTACACTCGGTTGAGATAGTTCAATATCACTATAAGAAAAATTTTAATATAACAAGAAATAATATGAATGAATAAATGAAATCCAACTTTTCAGGCATTTTTAAATTAGAAATATTTACTTCTTGGTCCAAGTGAAGTACTACATGTTATGTTCAATATTCTACTCACTTTAAAATATGTCCATGTCGTTGCAAATACCTCAGCGACCCATGCATATCCTTGACCATCCAATTCTGCAAAAACGTCACTACCCTGGATACGATATTCGTGAGATCCTTCATGTGCCCGTGAAATCTAAACAAGTCCATATACGAATCCAAAATTGCGCTGAGTGTCCTCCCGTGTTGAAAAATCGCCGGCTGCAGCAATTCCAACAACCCCAAAACCTGACCAAACAATATAAAATGCCCTCTGCTCCTCAACACTACCCATTCAAACTGATACCTCCCCCTCAAACACCCCGTCAGCATCGGCAATTGTCTTAAAACCAATTCCGGATGTGTAGCAGCCAATTTCCGAGCACATAATTCCAAATCCTGGCTTCGTCGATTCCAATCTTTCATTTTTGTGTTTGCCGTTAAAGCACTGAGGATTGTATGTGAAATGACATCGACGGCGCTATGAGACATTTTCGAATACTGGAAGTTGCTGAAGTGTTTCGTGTTCAAATATTGGCCAATGCTGGGCAGGTTCATATATAAGAGCAATAAAAGCTCTTGGGCTTTGTCGTTTTCTGTCGAGATTACGATCAGTTTTTTTACAACGGTTTCTGCGAAATCGTTTATTCCGTTTAGGATAAGTGTCAAGCGTTTTTCCATCACTTTCTCCCAGTTTTCAGTGCATTTGCTTTCTTCGAGGATGTAATCCATTAAGACCAACATCTAGAAAAAATTGACGCATTTTAGCATTTCTGTAATATCTTCAAATCAATATATTTTTTTTAAAGAATAAATATTTTTATTTAATAAAACATTTCTAATTTCAAGAAGCTATACAGGGTGTCCTGATTAAGCAGTCCATGCATGGGTATTTTCTAAACTGTAAAAGATAAAGAATTGGTTGAATGAGAGAAAATATGCAGGACAGTGAGTACAATCTATCCAGTATAAAACTAGCCAACAAGTTGAACGTTCAGAGAACCACTGCGAAAAAACTGATCTTGACGATTTTTTATTTTCCTTTATAACTTGGTTTTTATTGATAATAGAAAGATAATATTTTAAGAATATTAAAGCAGTTTTTTTTGCATTTTAATAATATGTAGTTAGTTTTAACATGAAGATAATGTTTTCGAAGATATGGATACTAACTTCATTTTTTCTTATGGACATCAAAGTTGTTCATAAGTTCAGTTTGTAGAATTTTTATTTCCCTTTAATTTGATAAAATAAGGTGGGTTTATTTTTATTAATAGGAAAATTAGTTGAGATTTTCATATTTTTTAATGTATTTTATACTAAAATTGTGTTCGAAACGTATTTCATTTCTTACCTATTTGTATAATTATCAGCTATTCTTTTGTTCTAATATAAAATTTCATAGCCTACTTGAAAAATATTTTTATTTATTTATTTTTTTTTGAAAAATTTTACTTAAATTGTACATCAAATTAAAGAGAATTAAAAAATCTACAAAATGGCTCTCATAGCCAAGTTTGACGTCCATATGAAAAAATCAGGTTAGTATGTGTATCTCTGAAAATATTTGCCTGATGTAAAAACTAACCGCATATTATTAAAATGCATAAAAAAGGGCCCTAATCCGTCTATCATCGAAAATAACAAAGTTATAAAGGAAAATAGAAATCGCTAAAATCAGTTTTTTCACAATGTGCTCTAAACGTTCATCATTTTGGTTAGTTTTACACCGAACATGGAAAATGTGCAGGACAATGAGTACTTGCCCTGGACATTTTCTCTCATTTAACCGACTCTCTATCTCCGACTGTTTAGAAGATACTCATGCATAGACTGCTTAATCGCGACACGCTCTATATTGAAGGATTCGTTGAGTTAATTTAGGATTAAAGATTAAAGTTCATTTATATTAAATGTTTTTGCTTACTTTTTTGCAATTCAAGTGTAAAACATCATTTGGCCTGTGGTGTTTAGGGATGGCCTTGTCTCTGCCCTGCCACAATCTGGGACATTGGGTTAATGCTGTCAGAAAGTCTAATACTGAAACTGCACAATTTTTCGAAACATTTCCCTCGAGCAAAAGATAATCCACCACGTTGTTCAAAGTTGTCCAACTGGCACGTTGCAACACAATGCTGATTAAGAGCGGCCGGAATGGCAATTGTCTTTGCGAAAATAACAACTCCATCTAAGATAAAAATAAAAGCATAAAATGTAACAAAAATCCAGTACTTCAATGTAGATATTTTAAAAAAAGTGCGATTCCTATTGCGATCTACAACTAATTTGTCTTACAAAGACTAAATCAGACACTTATTGAAACAACTACTTCCCGGACTAATGCTAATATCATTGCGACTAAAATACCGCAAGTCGCACATGCTAATTTGAAAAAAGTGACAAAGTAATTCCTTGATTCAACAAGCAAGTGTGTTTCGGCCTTTGTTATTAACGATTTTAAATACTTACTCGCATTCTACGACCTTTTTTTCGAAAAATTTGTTTTTCTACGGAGAATTTTTTACACATACACATATCCCGATAGTTATAGCATTTGATAAGTGTTTGCAGGAATTTTTTGTCTTTATAAACGCGGTCAATTAAACCCTTATGTACACACCCAAGGTACCCACCACTAGTTTTTCTTAATTCCTGAGATTGCATATAAAAACGGGATATGTATATTTAAAAGAAAAACCCCCTTTAGTAATTATAGCAAAAATGTATGTTCATTCTGGCACCTTTTTTTGCCTATTGCGCACTCTTTTAATAAAATTACTTTAGCTATGCAACAAACAAACAAATCACATACACACAAAAACAGACTCACTTGCAATTTATTATCTTTTGTATTCGCCATTTCCAACTCCACAGACGCCAACCAATCCACCAACAACCCAGTCTTCTCCACCTCCTTATTCTCCATCAGCAGCCGCCCCAACCTCTCGCCCAGGTGCTCAGGCCTGTCCAAAATCTTCTCTGAATTCTTATTAGTGATGAGTGGGACCGTTTTTAAAAGGACATCCGGATCGACTTGACCTTCCATCTCCATTTTCACCGTTGACGTTCGCCGAGCGTCTTTCAGGAAACACCTAAGGACCGAACTGATAACGTGCTGTTTGGGTAGGTAAGCGAGAATGGCCGTTGCGAGTTTGCAAGGGAGCGTGTCACAGTGCGGACTGGCTTGTTTTTTGTCAAACAAAAGACGGAACAGTGACGCTAAGTTTTGGTAGGCGTTGATCGCGTTGATCAGGATTGACGGCGGTGTGTTGAGCATGTACTCGAATATTTGCTCGGAGATATGTGTATTCGACGTGATTATCTGAAAATGCGTGTGGTTTTTTTCTATAATTACATATTCAAAACTTGCACAAAGTTTGAGAGATTAATAGAGCGAAATGAACGGAAAATAGTTGCGCCTTTAAAAATCTCATTTTCATTATCCCTCGTGTAATTTTCAAACCTGTTTATAAATTGTAAAACTAAGCTTTTCCTGTACTGCACGGGAACTGATTGATATTTTTGTATTACGTGTGCACAATCAGTGTTTTTTAACGCATCGAGACCATAGGTTGAGACTAGAAATGAATTCGAATGCGTCATAAAAGCATACTGATTTCTCGCACGAAATGCACCAATTTTGTCTACAACCGCAAAGGAAGAAATTCTACCATTAATAAGTAAAGTATTCATTATTTTCAAAGATATCATAATAGTCGCATTAGCATGATCAATATGTAAGAAAATATCAAGAAAACTGGAAAAACGCTAACTTTAGATCTTAGAATTGTAATAAAACGCTTAAATTGAAAGACATTTTTCAAAAGTCTATATTTCAACTAAAATGTTTGATTTGAAAGTGTTACGAAAACAATACTTTCCATTAGCATTTTCGGTTTCCGCATTTTCACCAAAAACTTTAGATCTTAGAATTGCAATAAAACGCTTAAATTGAAAGACATTTTTCAAAAGTCTATATTTCAACTAATTTTGTGTGCCTTGACGCTATGGCCGATCCTGAAGTTAGGCACGAGCCGTCGCTATTCCCTTTGTACATTATCAAAGATGACAATGCATTTTAAAGTGACACCTGATGTCACAATTGATCATATTGGCAATTAACATGACCGACGAGAACGCTGGCGTCGCACCGAGAAAGAAGTACCGTCGATCAGCTGTTCCGGCTTAATGATTCGCCTTCTGTGGGTATTTGAAAAGATGTTTTTAAAAATAAAAGATTAGTAGTCATAGATGGAAGTGGTGCAAATAGAAATCTTACAGAAGTTGAGAATTTTAAATATAACCCCATGTAAGTATAATTTTAATTAAGGAAAATGTAGTCATATTTTTATATCAGTGCAAAACAGAAATATAGATATTTGTTCTAAACTGTACATCTTAAATTTTTTTCTCGGAAGGGGTGGTAGGACCTTTTTTGAAAATGATCATTAATGTAACATGGATGCAAGACATAACCTTCACTTCTATGCCCGGTTTTGTATGCTAAGTTTCTTATTTCAATCCGATTTTTTCAACATTTTAGACAAACAAAGCACAACAAAACACAAAACGCACACGAAGTTTAAAACTGTACTTCTTTCTTTAATGTTTGTTCGCGCCACTTGGCGGATGACGGGGAGTTATCGCCACAGTGTTTCAATAAGTCGCAACTACTGTGTGAATGGCTTTTGCACACACTAGTAACCTAAATAACTACACTCGACCGCAAAAAAAAACGCGCCACTTGAAAATTCACGTTTTTTTCGTGAATATTCAAACAGCCATAACTTCGGTCGATGTGGATGAAATTAGATGAATTTTTGAGTTTTTGGAACGCTAAAGTTTTCTCTTTAAGGACACATAAGTGGATATAACGAAATTTAAGCATTTCTACATTTAAAAGTCCTACCAACAAAAAAATGTTCAGAATGTTAAAAATGATAAAACTTGAGAAGTTATACTGTGCCCAAAAAAAGCGCAACAAAATTCCATCTTTAAGGGCATGTTAGATCTGACTAACATGCCCTTAAAGAGAAAACTTCAATCTTTTTAAATCGCATAATGTCACAGGTTTTCGAGCAGAGTTATGCCTGTCCGCCAAAGTTATGCCCCAAAATACAGTTTTTAAAAAAACTGCCATAACTTCGAGCCAAATCATTGGATCGACATGATTTTTCGCTTATTTCAAAGGAAAATGATGGAATTTTGTTGCGCTCTTTTTGAAGTGGAGCTACGATTTTTTTTTGGGCACAGTATAACTTCTCAACTTTTATCATTTCTAACATTCTGAACATTTTTTTGTTGGTAGGACTTTTAAATGCAGAAGTGCTTAAATTTCGTTATATCCACTTATGTGTCCTTAAAGAGAAAACTTTAGCGTTCCAAAAACTCAAAAATTCATCAAATTTCATCCACATCGACCGAAGTTATGGCTGTTTGAATATTCACGAAAAAACGTGAATTTTCAAGTGGCGCGTTTTTTTTGCGGTCGAGTGTATTTTGTACCCTGCATTATAAATAGTTTTATTACTTCGAAATACAGGGCTTCTCAACGAAGACTAACGCTCAATTAACAACTTCTAACCTTAATTAAGCTTTGATTGAATTTGTGTGTATTTCGTACTTACCTTACACAACTCCCTTATCTCTTTACTGGCCTCCTGCCTCATGGTAAACACTCTATTCAACAACTGGTACAAATCCCCTGGTTTGACCTGACTCCTCCCGATCAAGCGCGTTGTTAAATGCGGAAGCGGCTTCTTTCCCACAATATTAATCTCCATTTCATCATCTACGATCGGCGGAATCTGCATCTCTAGCGCCTTCACGAAAATATCTCCACCGACAGCCCCTCTTCTGTTCTGCACATCAACCAACTGTATCATATAATTCTTGTCCAATACGGAATCCACCACTAATTTTGCATCGGTCAGGGTCACCCTGTCCAGCACTTGTAGTAATTTACTGATTGAAACAACAGGGATTCCGAATGATTGGATAAAAAGAACCAGTTGTGGGGCTTCTAGTTTTTCAACAGCAGCATCAAGCAGGCGTGTTACGTTTGATCTAATCATACGTAGTTTAAGCCAGTCAGGGACCAGTAAAGCTTCTTCAGAGGTGTCAACTAAATAAGCTTTTGGTTGTTCTTCGTTTAATGGAAACCAGAGATTTAGTAAGGAGTTGAATGGTTCGAAATTATCAACAGGACCGTAGGTTAGGAGGATGATACTAGCGTGAACTATTAAGATTTGTATTGTGCAGTGATCGCCTTTTGCCCATGTGATCATCACCTGATCTTGACACTCTGACCAGTGAAAAGCTTCCTCTGTTGATTCTTTCGCTTTTTGCAGATAAAACCAGAAAATAGAAAGCAGGGATTTTAATGTTAGCATATCTTCACCGGGGAGGATGTAGCTCATAATGCTGTTACGTTCGACTATCAAGGAGGCTAAGTCGAAGATTAATTCAAGTAAATCGGATAAGCTATCATCAACACCATGTGTTGATAAAAAGTTTATATAATTTGCAACATGAGACGGGTTTGTTTCTAACAAAATCGCTTGCCGTAAAAACGTCACCAGTACCGGCCTTATCGTTTGTATGTGCGGAAACTGTAGAATATACTGCGTCAACCAAAGTGTGTTGTTTACATTCTGTAAATTTAACTCTGTTTCTTCATTTGGGGATAGCACCAAAGTCAACCCTTTAATGGCCGATTGCCGATTAGACGCGTGTAATGAAGTCAATCTCCTTAATAAATACTCCAAAACCTCACAAGCCATCAAAGCATCATTTCCTCCAACGACTTTTTTCAAATGCGCTAGGAGCTGCATGTGTTTCGTCAACTTTTCCATCGGACCGGTCGATAGCAAATACTCACACAAACACTGCACGGGCAAATGCGCCAAAGCCCCTTCTGAACTATTAACCAATTCGGCCAACCATGGCATGTGTGCGGTTCCCCCGTGTCGGGACATTATGTCTAATAAGAAATCTGGATGTCGCGAGCGGCACAATAAATGTCCCATTCTGTGCGTGTTATTTAAGGTTTGTAACTGATCGAGAATTTGCTGTGGAGGTCGTCGTGCTTCGCTATTCGGTTTTAGTTCCATTAATTGGGGTAGTAAAAGGCTTGTCTGTTCATTAATTTCGACTTTTGTACTAGCGGCAGCCAAGTGCGATTCAAATTCGAGAATGGTTTGTTTTTCTAGTGCTAGTGTTTGTTGTTCTTGTTCTTTCAGGCTGATGTCTTCGGTGCCTTCGCCGGTGTTCATTGACGGCGGTGGGTATGAAAAATGACTGGAAATTGAATTGCTTTATATGCGACAAAAATTAACAGCCTTAATTATAGAATTGCCGTTAACATCACACGATACTAACATTTCGTATTAATAGAACAAAATCTACATGCTATTAGTTTTAAACTATTGATAAAATGAACGTGACATCGCGTTTGCATTGGAACACTTTAATTAAGTTTTAAGTAATTTAATGCCTTTTTAATAGACGTTAGCACACAGCTTTAACACTGTACTAAGGATAATATTAACATTTTCGTATTAATAAAACATTTTAGTAGATTACTATTGTTAGTTTAGACCTAATAATTTAATAACATCGTACTTCTAGTTTAAGGCACGATATCCGTATTATACATAACCTCGAATGCCCATCAACGAATATATTTAATTATAATGCCGTGATTTATAAATATACTACCTAAGCAGTATATTTTGAACTTGAAATCCGTGTTGTATACAAGTGGCGCATGACGTAAAACTTCGAGTTTGGGAAAGCCTAAACATTTGGTTTGGCTACTCGACCAAACCAAATTTTCAGACCTCTCTAAACTCGAAATTTTATTTCATGCTTAACCAAGGAGTGGAATTATTCGTTTAAAGTAAATTTCAATGAAATAATTTAGCGGAAGAAACACATTTTCACAAACATAAACAATATAACAAAACCTCTAAATGGTTCAGATTTAATTATAAAGAGGTTGTTACACATGAAATAGCGATGTTGCCACGGTTACTCTATCAATGGTTCAAAACTAACTAATAACATCTAGATTTGATTCTATTAATACAAAATATTACTATCGTGTACATCTAGTACAAATTAACAAGCATTAAACTATAACGATATTAAAGACAATTCTATTACTAAGGCTGTTTGAGTTTATGTTACATTGATTTTTTTTATGTTTGTGAAAATGTATTTCTTCTGTTTAGTAATTTTATTGAAATTTACTTTTAACAAGTGTTTCCATTCCTTGATTAAGCATGAAGTAAAATTTGAGTTTTGAAAAGCCTGAAAATTTGGTTTGGTCGCGTAGCGAAGCAGAGTGACCAAACCAAATTTTTCTAAAAGGATTAGAATACTTACAAAAGAGTTCGCTCCTAGAATTAATTCCTAATAATTTTTGTTAATTAATGTAGGAGAGTTTTCAGTCCTTGATTAAGGATGAAGTAAATTTTCGAGTTTAGAAGTTTTTGAACTTCATGTTAAATCAGTGTTTTATACGCTTGGCACATGACATAAAATTCCACAAATTTTTAGGGTTCGAAACTCGAAATTTTACTTCATGGTTAACCAAGGAGTGGAAATACTCGTTAGAATCTTTAAATTTAATGCTTTTATAAAAACGACAAATGACTCAAAATGTATTTAAAACAAAATCTAGTATTCATAATTGAAAGGGATTCATTTTGAATAATCAAGTTTTCTTTACTATTATTTGAAGTAAAAGTGATACCTAATAATTTTTGTTAATTAATTTAGGAGGGTTTTCAGTCCTTGATTAAGGATGAAGTAAATTTTCGAGTTTAGAAGAGCTTGAAAGTTTTTTTAGGTTTTTCTAAACTCGAAATATTACTTCTTGGGCTAGGTGTATAACCACCGATTTAACGAGAAATTCAAAAACACATGCATCATCTTTAATTAGAATAACACGGAATCAATTTAGTTTGTTATCAACGATGTTCAGTGTTAATAATTAAATAATTTGTTAATAAAAACTATAAGCGATATTAAAAATATTATGGTTGCAAAAATATATTGTAAGTTCAAATTAATTTTCAAAGGGTTTGTATCCATGACTCAAAAAACATTATTCAAATCTCCGATTCTATTCATATTTTTCTCTTACTAATCCTGTATTCGTGAGTCGAATCATATTAGGGTTATTCGGTTTCCTGATTCAAATCCTTTTTTTGAGGATTCGGTTCATCTATGTTAGGTATATACATTTATAATTTATAGCATTATAATTGAATGAATTCTAAATATCCTTATTTTGCTATGACCATTGAGGTTATGTATAACACGGAGATCGTGCCTTAAACTACCATGCAATTCAAATTTTAGTTGTAAACTAACAATACTAATCTAATAAGATGTTTTATAAATATGAAAATGTTAATGTCATCCTTAGAACCATGTTAAACCTGTATGCTAACGCCTATTAATAAGTGATTGAAGTTTTTGAGAAATTATTAAATGGGTAGTATAGAACTGTTTCAAATAATCAATCATAAACTTTCATCAAAACTAAATCTCACAAACTGGTACAAATAAAGTCAAAACTACTTACTTTGTAATACACATCTCCATAAACATCTTCAAAGTAGGATACTTGTTCCACGCCAAACTTCCGAACGTCGACGGATTATGCGCGGCGAGAATCAGCAAAATCAACCAAGACTTCCAGTAAAGAGTAGAAATCGCCAGTTTTGGCGGTACATAACCGATAGGCAACCCTATGTTTTCTGGATAATTATAACTGCAAAGATTAAAGAAAAAATCTATAATCTCGATTTTATCCATCTCCAAAGGTGGCAGCGTATCTGTCGGCAGATTAGCCGCCCTCCTAACCAACTGATCTGCGACCTCCATCACATCATTCGGATTCATCGGATTTTCTTTGGACAACCCGATTAACAAAATCCTCAAGAGAGTCGCTTGCAATAAAGGAACCTCACTCGCTAACCGCAAAAAGACGTTCCTCTCGTTTTCCCCTGGCCACGAATCGACTTTATAATAATGCTCGGCTTGTTCTAGAAACACAACTTTTAATAAAACATGTTGAAAATCCATTGGAGAAGGTCTGAAAACTCGATAAGCCCAATCGTTTAACCATGTAACAGCTTCCCTTTGTATATTGCTGACTTGCGATTGAAACGCTCTTAAGACGGTGGCGTCTCTTTTACTTTGTGATGCCGCGTCTCTGATTTGCGGATTTACACAAAGCAGCATGCACATGCAGACTAAATCTGCGATCGAAAGGAACATCCGGTCTTTGATTTCTAAATCTCGGATCGCGTTTGAATGTTCTTTACGTTCTCTGAGCAAGGAATGCACGACGCTCAGGAGGTTGAAGTCTTGGCGTAAGACGCGCGTGATTTCTTTAAAGAGGGCACGGATTGAACGGAGATAATCATCCTTGTTTAACAATAGTTCCTGAAATTTTTGTGTTTAAAGCACAAAAATCATGAATCAATAAATACTTACAATACAAATGTTAGCGAAAGCGTCGGCACTGGCATCCGGATCGACTTGAAACATCGCCCCCACCACAATTAAATTATTCGTGTTTCTCGTGTTGGACAATTCGTTATAAACCGTATACTTGAGCAACGGATACAAATTCTCAGGAAACGACAGCACCATCTCCCGCAAGCAATTATTGAAAAAATTAATCATCTGCTTGTTTTTCAACCTTAATTTGGTCAACTGTATCACCACCTCCAAATCTCTTTGCGTATTTGCCGAGCAATTATAGCATAAATAAGCCAGCAATTCCTGCGCGGGTTTCATCAATTTATGATTGTGCAACCAGGTTTCGATGCGAGATACGGCGATAACACGTATTTCTACTAAACCGCATGCGGTACTTAGAAATCGAACAAAGTTTTTGCTTGTCGTCTCTGGCTGTTGTCTTCGAGTTAATTGCTCTTTTATGGCTTCGAGGACGATTTGTTCGACGACTTCTTGGGTTTGCGCGTAACGCGGTATTGTGGGAATGTTCCAGTTTTCTACTTGGGTTTTGTGTTCGTTCATAACTATGTGAAGAAAAAGAAAATTATAAACAGATTTGCGTTTTCTTACAAGAAAATGTGTTTATTATATGTAATTTTATTTTATAAACACATTTGCTTGTAAAAAATAGTGATGGGCAAGATCTAGTATCTTAAATATCGAGCGGTTAAGGTATCTAACTACTCGTAAAGTTTAAGCAGCTCGAAAATTCGGAATAATTGAACAGACAATCTTTGTTTGATCGATCTTGCATGGATATTTTGAACTTCACATTTAATCAATGTTTTATACATGTTTGGATTGGTCGCTCCGCTTCACTGCACAACCAAACCAAATTTTCAGGCTTCTCTAAGCTCGAAATTTGACTTCATGCTTAATCGAGAAGTGGAAACACTTGTTGAAAGTTTCAAATTGAGCACTTTTATAAACAAGCCTAAGCAAGAATGACTAGTAAAAAGTGTTTATAATTGTTAATAAAAATTATGTTAATACCTTCATCATCATCGTTAGTGTTGATGGTGAGAGGACTTCCTGTATCCCTACCAGTGGGCGTCCAAGTTTCAGTGGTTAACAAACCCCGCGATGGTTGCTTAGTATTAAAAGCCGTTATTATATTATCGACAAACGGTTTGCAAAATGGATTATCAATCCAAGTACGATCGGATACTGCATCTTCCACGTACAACTAGAGAAATTAATATTTAATTAAACAAACCTTATTGGTTAATTTTCTTTAATTCGTACCTTAAGAAAAATTTCTGGCCAATTTGTAATATCTGCATAAGCGTGCATTAGTAAATTCACCGCCAGGGTTTGATGGTAAAGACTTTTATTGGCCGCCTTCACTCCGATATCCTTTCTGAGAATACCCATGAGAGCGTTTATAACGTGCTCACTCATAAAAAGAGAGGGTTTCATTTGACAAGCAAAAAGGAGGGTATTAAAAATCACTTTACATGGCTTAAATCGCTGCGATCGAATTGTCCTAATCCCACCGAGTATATAAGAAGTCTGAATAAACGAACAATTTCACTTTTAATTACACTCCAAAAAATGTTTAATATAATTGTAATTATAATTATTTACCTAAGGAAAAAGTTAAATGAATGCGTAAGAGCGTATTTAACGCATCACTTACCGTTCTTTCCAAATTATTATTTTTGATCCCGTCAACAATCGAAACCAATAATTCCTGTGGATCCTGATCTATTGCCTGCAATTCCCAAGACTCCACTCCAGAACTCTGCTGTGGAAGCGTCAAACTTGTGCCCGGCACACTCGTCGTCCTCCCGAGCACCTTCATTTTCTTAGCCGGGGGCACAGCCGATAACGGGGCACTAGCTGGTTCTCTTTTTCGCTCAGATGAAACTGAAACTTTAAAGCAATTAATAAAATAAACTATATTTTATATTTGTTAATTGTATACTTTTGCTTGATGAGGATGAAATGTGGCTACTCGAAGAAGTTTTCGGAAGAATCGGGACGTTTCTTTTAGTTTCCACATCTCTGGATGACGTTGGCTTATTACCAAGGGCGATGAACATATCGGGCGGTTGTTGCGTGATTTTCCCCTTGGGCCCACGCGCCCCCGGGATTGGTTTGTTTCTATCCATTGTTATCTGAAATTTATTCTAATATACCTTAGAATTAACAAGAAATTAATAAAGGTACTTTCATTTGTGTACTTTCCTTAAAATTATATGTCAAAATGACAGGTGGAACATACACAAATACTCAATAAAATAAAGTAGAAACATTCTATTTTCACACTTACTAATTAATGCTGTCTATTTGATAAATGTTTTTTTCATAAAACATTATCAATAATCATCCGAAATTCTACGTAAAATCATCGTCTGCGTGTAAACAGCTGTAAACATAACCTAAAATTATTTGTTTGGATTTTTTATAATACACCTGTTGACAGGCAACACAATATACAATTTACAGCTCAAATGATTAAAATAAACAAAAGATTTAAAAAAATCGTAATGAAGTACATTGTTATAATCAATTACCATACATGTTAAATTAATAAATTAATTTTATTACAAACATGTTCATGTTTTTCTTTTTTGTAATACAAGTTATACAATTTGAATAATTTTTATCTATGATTACTATTCATAGATGTACTTAAATTATAAAGTAATCTGTAATCAGCATAAAAGTGACAACTTGGCATTATTTCCCCCTCGAGCGTATGCAATACACCGCGCACGCCTTGCTCTCACTCCGCGGCGTACAGCTGTTTTGCTTTATTTACACTTGACAGATGACTAATGGGGTTATATTTGTGAACCGAGTCGAAGGCTGCTTTTGAACATACAAAATACATCCACACTCCACTAAGAAAGCCAATTTTGGATATAGAAGTGCTCCCCTAGTGTTTAGTGACACGAATGATGGAAGAAAAGAAGAACATGGAAGAGTGCTACGAGAACCTCATCGTGGTGGACGTGGGTGCCAACCTCACCAACAAGAAGTACAGCCGAGACTTGGATTCCGTTATACAGAGGGCTAAAGATGCTGGTAGGTTTTAATTTATAAACACAAAATTGAAATTTGTTAAGTTATAGCCAGTAATTCAATTAATTTCAATTAACATATTTTTAAGATAATTTTAATTTCAATTAATACCGTAAATTCACTGGTACTTATTTCACACCCACATTTCTGGACTCCATTTGTGTTTATGTTAAAATTGAGGAACGAATGAATGATTCATGTTGATTGAATTATTTATCACTCCAATTAAGAACTAATAAATACTTTGTTGTTAAAGAAAATTTTGATTAAAATAGATTCAATTAATTCGCATTAATCAGACGTGAATTTTGAAAATGTTTTTCATAAATTGTGTATATTTAACATGTGGTGATTCATTTTATGTGCATATGGAAATGATAACATACTCCAGATGTATGTAAATATTGAATATACAAACAAATTTCACTTTAAATACTTTATAAAAGAAAATATACAAACCTTCAATACAAATGCAAAATATAGGCATGAAGTAAATTTTATCTTTTTTCACATAATTTTTTCTTTAACACATTAACTGCCAGGGACCACTGTATAACAATGCGCCTGCGCCAAAGCGCTCCCTAATGACCACTAGGTAGTTACGATCTCTAGGCGTTAAATTACTGCTAAATTAGAATATTTATACGTGTAATGGATCACGTTGGTTTCTATAAGTTATTTAAAATTATCAATACTAAAAATATAGTTGAGAAAGAGTTTTGTTAGCGTAAGATTTAATTTATCATTATGTATATTGTCTGAAAATACAAAAAACCTCTTGGCCCACAGGGAATGTTTGCATTATACGCTCTGGTGAATAACGTGTTAATACTTTTAGTTTGATTTTCTTCATAGTATTGAATTAATACGAAATTGCATTGATTTTTATCTTTTATTAACTTTTAATTTAAAAGGAGTCCAGAAGATCATGGTAACCGGGACATCTGTCAAGTGTAGTAAAGAAGCGCTCCGTTTGACCAGGATTTACCCTGGCATGCTGTATTCTACTGCCGGTAAGTTATACCAGAGTAAATTGTGTTAGGTTAGGTTAGTTTTCATGTGTAGCTATAACGCCCGGTTTCATAATAATTGGGTTAAAGTGACTTTAACAAAAGTAAACTTTAGACTTTAAATATTAATGTGTTTCATAATCAATTCCCAATCTGACGTTAGGTTACTTATTTCTATTATTTAATGTTGCATAATTTAGATTGTTAATCTTTCAATATGTCATTGGAAATATCACAACTAACAAAACGTAAAAATAATAGTGGAATTGCTTTTACAAATGGAGAGGAATTACTTTTAATTGAACTTGTTCAAAGTGAAAAATCACAATTGAGTGTAATAAATAACGAATAAATTGTCGACAATGGTAAAAATTCTACTGCCAGGATATATTTTAATTCATTTGCAATCAATTATTTGCTGAATTGGCAGTCAAGGAAATACAATTTATTTATTAAGTTAAATTGTTTGATTTAAGTGAAATATTATAAATTTGATAAAACATTGTCACTGTTGCCTTTGATAATCAAAAATGTTGGGGGAAAAATCCATGCCATTGAATAATTGAACACAATTTGCTATCATTCTAAACACTGCTTTCCTTTTAACCACAATATCTTCTTCGTCCCTTGAAGAATTACTACCCAAATTGCTATTCATTTTACTGCGAAAAGAATGGCCCTCGCTTCGCAGTCCTGCCGACCACAGCAGATTATTTCTATTAAAGATTTGAGAACATCTTTAGGTTAGTTATAAGCTTTATCTATTTAAAGTGTCAAAAAGCAGACTATTTTTAAAGTCGACTTTTACTTTAAAATTTGCGTTATTAAACCGAATTTAACATCAAAGTCGACTTTAAATATTTAAAGCAGCTTAAACTTGATTATGAAACTGGTCGTTAAAGTAATAAATTCTTAGTATACTAGATCTAGTCATGTCGGGTTAGGTTAGCTTATTGTTCAATATTATGATCAATTGTTAAGGAATACACCCGCACGATGCGAAATCGTACACCGATGAATCCTGGGAAGAACTGATCGAGGTGGCGAAGAATCCGGAATGTGTGGCCATTGGGGAATGCGGTTTAGACTACAACAGGAATTTCTCAGAGCCAGAGGAACAGCGACGCGTCTTTCAAAAACAGGTAAGTGAAATTATCACGATGATAATAGAAAAATAATGGTAGACTATTAAAATTAGTCATTGTTTTGATAATAATAACATAATGATGAACATTTTCACACAAGTACATTTTTTCACTTATTGAAAAATTAAATTATTTAATCTCGATATTGTGTACACACAAACATTTTCACTTTTGAAATTCAAAACAAGTGATATTACCATTCCATCACAGCAATTATAGTTATTTACTAATTAAACAGATTTAAATAACTTTCCAATTTTCTTACCACATACACAAGCATTCAAGTGTTTTTACAGTTCTGTGCACATTTTCTAGCAAAAAATCATACACTGTAAATATTTAAACATCTGAATGGAAAATTTAAATGCATTCAATTAAAAAGGAATACATCCTATGCAAAAATTGAATTAATCATAAAAAAAAGTTTATGATTTAGAATTCAAAAGATTATGAATAAAAAAAGTTATAGTGAATAAAACATTTATTCATTTCTTATAACACCAATTGTAAAAAATTCTTTGTAGTCATTGTTTGTTTCTATCGGGTCGTATGACGAGCAATGAAAATAAGCATCAAATTTTCGTTCTCTCGTTTGAGTGCATGTGAGTTCCGCTCCGTTTTGTAAACAACCCGCAAGAAACAAACGGCGACTGTGAAGAATTTCAATCCCCCATCAGGCACGTTTAATTAATTGGAGAGAATTTTCCGTGTCTTTGCACCTGCAAAGAGAAGAAAGTGCTCGTACTTTTACTGTTTGATCAACTTTCAATTCTAGAATCCAATAATTAGCAGACGGTAAAATTGAAAAAGATGTAAGAGTTCATTAAATAAATTAGGCAACTGATTATATTTACTTTTTATTAATCACTAATAGTTATTTTAATTGCAGTTTCAATATAACTATTTATGAATGTCTATAAATTATGTAAGACAATTACTTAATAATATTTGCAATTAATACAAGCTCTTTTGATATTACACAAGGATTGTAGGTTTAGTTATTGGAATTTTCTATAATTAACATTTTGTAATTTCATAGGAAGTAATTGTTGATTGCTAATAAGTATATGTGTTGCATAAAATGATGTATAGCTTTACAGCTTATTTGCATGTGTGAAATTGAGTAGACAAAGCAAAGCCAATTGTGAGTGAAATTTAGCCAATTTACAACAATAAAGCAATTTATTTTATTGTTTGGTTTTCATTCATTCAAGTTTATTCAGTAGCATAGTGACAAATTTCGGACCCCCAGTGAATAAAGGTATTTTTCCTCTTTTTCAACAGGAAACGTGGGTCTTGGAACCCTCTTTTTATAATGAAAAAAAAAATGTCTCTGGATCAAAAACACATATTAAGACAAAAAATCATAGAGCGCAATGTTTGCTCACTTAAGTGCGTTTTATTACTATTATTACTTGGAAAAGTTTTTTCCTTTTAAAACAGATATTAAATTTAATACTGTAATGTAATAATAAAATATATAAATTTTAATTTACTAAATTATGTGTATGAAATACACCATGGATAATTATAAATGCATAAAGCAATTTGAAAAAAGCCATATTCCAGTGTTCGTGTAAAATTTAATTTTCCGCTCTCACCTAAAGCTAATATATTAATGGGCGGAACAGTTTGAACAAAACGTATTTTAGCTATCTTTGCCAAAGTTTTACTTTTATTTAAAGACTGAATGATAATTTCATGTTTTCAAAACAAATTAATGGCATGCAAAATATATCAACTAGTAAATAAATTACATGGTATAAAAACTAAATGAATCTTTTCAAATTAATTTTATAGAGTGATTCAGAATAGGTGTGAAAACTGAATTCGCTTCTTGATCAGGAGCTCATTTAAAGACAAAAGGTTAAATAAACATATGATCTATTTTTTTTAATATGACCAATCAAATTTGACATTTCAACAATTTTGTGGTGTTATGAAGGTTGTGTGTTTTAAGGGGACTTCACCGCCTATATTTCAAAAACTTCTTTATTTATGGTCCAAAAAATTTGAATTTTTGTATGTGTATACTAGATTTAATTATAAAATTTTTGTCGGATCCTTTTTTTTCTCATTTATAGTTTTTGTGTAACAGAATTTTATTTTAGATATTTTAATCCAAAAAAAAAATCGATCCGACAAATTGTTTGAATTAAATTCTTAAATACAAATCAATTAAAATAACTAAAATATTTTAACAAATAACGGAGAAATAGCAATTTAAAAAAAGTGCAATATTTGCTAAAATGTTAAGTTGATACGTGACACACGAGGGCGGCCGCCCCGACCGCGTTAGCCAATTGCATGGAAGACGAGTGTGTTGTGCGGACTTGTGCGTGAGAGAGACGAAATATAAACAAACATGTGCGCGTATTTTTCGAAAACCCTTGACACTGTTCTTGTGACCTTCAGTACTTAAAGAATTTCTGACCATTTATCGATTTCCGTGCGTTGCATTTCGAAGACTTTTCTTATTAGATATATTGTTCAGTTTTTTAGTTTTTTTATTAGTGTCAACTTATTATTTTTGTTAGTTGAATTGTGTTATAGTTTTTATTGTTAGTGTGTATAGACAATTGTGTACGATGGGACGAATAACACGAGCTAAACAAAAAATGAATAGGTAAGTAATGCAAATTTGAGTGAATATATACAGGGAGTTTTTATTTTAAGTATAAAAACATATCCCGATGCGTACTCTGTAAATGTTCAGGCTTTTGTTGTATTTATAAAAGTGATCAATTAAAAACTTTTAGTGTTTCCACTCCTTGATTAAGCATGAAGTAAAATTTGGAATTTAAAATAGCCTGAACCAAATGTTCAGCCTTTTTTAAACTCGAAACTTTACTCCATACACCACTCGTATAAAACACTGAAATATTGTGAAGTTTAGATTTTACTGCTACAGCAGTATACTAAAGCTATGCATTTTAAACTTCACGTTAAATCAGTGTTTCATGCGCTTGGCGCATGAAGTAAAATTTCGTGTTTACAAAAGTTACACTACCAAACCAAATCTAAACTTGAAATTTATCTTCACCTAGCGTTGTTGTCTAGTTGTTGAAAATCTCGTGATTCTTGAGATTCAATCGGAATTTGTACATGTGTGTTTTGTGTTTTTAAATGTATCGTTAATTCGTTGTTTTATACGCATGGCGCATGAAGTAAAATTTCGGGTTTAGAAAAGCCGAGAAAATTTGTCTCGGGTCGCTGCGCGACCCTCGACAAATTTTCACGGGGCTTTTCTAAACCCGAAATTTTACTTCATGCTTAGTCTGGGAGTGGAAGACACTTGGTGAAGGTAAATCTTTAAATTCAATTAATTATCCACGTAACGTATTTAATGAAACACCCCTGAAACAACGATATCATGATTTCTCGGTGAAATATCGGTAAACTGGTTTAGATTAATTAATTTATTGAATCACGGGTAATTTTCAATTCTTAATAAATATATGTATATTTATTAAGAATTGCAAATTACCCATAAAATTACCCTGTATTAAAAATAAACGAATCAAATTAAAGCGTGTTTAGTTATTATCAATAAGTTGAAAAAAATTATTAAGCGTTCATTTTGAAGCTTAAACGAATGTTTTCCACTCCTAAACAAAGCATGAAGTATAATTTCGAGTTTAGGAAAGCCTGAACGTCCAAATCCAAACTCAGGCTTTTCTAAATTGAAAATTTTACTTCATGCACCAGTTTTAAATTTAGATGCTTGCCTAACTAGGGGCCACAGCGTTAGCCTGGGTCCAGGTTGGGCGCCAAAAAACCTCAAATGCAAGCGTTTTAAGTATTTTTAAACGAGTGCTCTCCACTCTTAGCTTAAGCATAAAGTAATTTTTTAGTTTAGAAAAGCCTATGCGTTTTGATTTAGACCTGTAGCGTCCAAACTCAATCTTTTCTAAACTTGAAATTTTACGTCATGTACCACGCGTCGAAACACTAATCAGTGTGAAGTTTTTAACTTTTACTTTCACAATTTATGGCGCCCAACAAGGGCCCAGCGTTAGCATGGCCCCAGGTTGGGCGCCAAAAAAACTTCAAATCTATGCAAGTATTGGACAATTTCTAGATAATTAAGAACACACTTACACCGTTTTACCGTTTCGTATAGCATAATCTGAGATATGTAATTTGTTTTCCAAAGCAACGTTTTGATAGAGTTTTTATTTCTCTATTATAAAATTCTTCAAGTTTTGATTAAAAAGCAGTTGGCAAATCTATTTTTAGTGTCTCTTCATTATGATTATTTGTTCAGTTTAGACTGCCATGGCTGGCTGGATACACTGCCATGGTTGCTTTCATAATCTAATGACATTTTTCTTTGACGAAATTTTTTAAACCAACTTTGACATTTTCAATTGTCATAGCACCGTCATCAAGAGGACTGCAACTATTTTTTTGCCAATTTGTTTTTTTTTTCAATTGGAACTTAAACAGCGTGCAGTGATTAATGTGTTTATTTTTATTTCGAACATTTTTAATTGTTTCAACTGAAAAATTGTCATCATTTATCTGCCTGTGTGGCAAAACAAGTGTTGCAGTGTCAACTAATAAACAGTGAAATCTTAACCAAGTGTGTTATTTACTAAAAGTGTTGACAAATTATTGTTGTTACGCAAAAATCGTGGTCACTAAACTTTATATGTTATAATGCTTAGATTATTAACAAACTTTATCATCTCTATCAACGTGCACAATAAAAACGACATTAAATATTACTAATTACTAATGATATATTTTTTCAGTAATGCGCAAAATTAAGTTATTCCATGATTTTTAAAAATTATAACTTTTTAAGAATCTTTCACCAAGCTGTTATTATTCTCTAAGAAAGAAGATAGTTACGAAAAAACTTAAAGATAGAAAAATTGTCCAAAATTTTCTTATCTAAAACTTTTATTTGAGCGATATTTTTGTATTCCCATTAGTTATTGAGTTATTCGCAACTTTTGCGAAATAAAAAATAGCGTAAATTCTCGACTTTCTTCAATTTTGACAAAAAACGTTATAACTCAAATACTATTCGAGCTACAGATAAGTATAATACATGCATTTAGGCTATTGTGGCGAGATCTACAAGATGGGCGTATTTGTTTTTATACAGGGTGATCCATAAAGTATCTAAAAGAAAAAGTCGATTGTTTTTTTTTTTAAATCAAGAAGGCGAGCGTTTATCAACAGTTATCAATTTTATATACAAGACTGTTTTTCACACCCAGACTAAGCATGAAGTAAAATTTCGAGTTTAGAAAAGCCCCGTGAAAATTTGTCGAGGGTCGCGCAGCGACCCGAGACAAATTTTCTGGGCTTTTCTAAACTCGAAATTTTACTACATGCGCTACGCGCGTAAAACGCTGATTTATTCCGAAGTTCAAAAACTTACACAAATTCCAATAAATAGTTCTAAGAAGTTATTTCATGATTCTGTGAAAATTATAAGTTTTTTACGAAGCTTTCAACAAAGTGTCTCCAAGAATAAAGATAGGTATAAAAAAACTTGAAGATAGAAAAATTATCTTAAATTTTATTATCTAAAACTTTCATTCTAACAACTTTTCTGCATTCCCATTAGTTATTGAGTTATTCGCAACTTTTGCGAAATACAAAAAAGCGAGCGCGCTCGCGTAAATTCTCGGCATTTTTCAACTTTGACAAAAAAACGTTATAACTCAAAAACTATTCGAGCTACAGAAAAGTATAATACACTCATTTAGGCTATTGTGGCGAGATCTACAAGATGGGCGTATTTGTTTTTATACAGGGTGATCCATAAAGTATCTAAAAGAAAAAGTCGATTGTTTTTTTTTTCTAAATCAAGAAAGTAAGTGTTTATCAAAGGTTATCGATATTATATACAAGACTGTTTTCCACTCCCAGACTAAGCATGAAGTAAAATTTCGAGTTTAGAAAAGCCCCGTGAAAATTTGGCGAGAGTCGCGCAGCGACCCGAGACAAATTTTCTGGGCTTTTCTAAACTCGAAATTTTACTTTATGCGCCACGCGTACAAAACACTGATTTGAAGTGAAGTTCAGTAACACACAAATACAACTTTAATCAGAGTAACAGGGAATCAGATGTTTAGTCTGTTATCAACGATGTTTAGTGTTAATAAAAAATAATTAGGTTTTTAATATTTTTGTTAAAACAACTGGTAACGATATTTATATATAAATGGTTGAAAAAAAAATAAAATCAAATTTATTCTTAAAGGATTTGTATTCGTGATTCGAAAAAACAGGATTCGAATCATATATATCTCGCACGAATCCTTTATGCGAGTATTCGTGATTCGAATCATATTAGGTGATTCGGATTCGTGATTCGAATCCTTTTTACGAGGATTCGTCCCAGCTCTGGTAATGACAGCAGCCGTATGTGTCGATTGCCGCCTCATGCTTTTTCTCCGTTACACACATTATTAGGAAATTAAGAATCTCCTTTGAACAACAAGGGTATTATTAATCTCCAATAATGTGTACAACAGAGAAAAAACATGGGACGGCATTCGACTTCGGGAATTACACATGGGCAAAATCGCAGTGGGCCCTGTGCCCTATGGCTTATCGCGCGGCGCATTAACCGGCGAAAAATCTAAATTTAGACGATGGGTGGGGCTTAAAGTATTCACTTGATCGGGGCACAGATAAAAGATGTAAGTGATCCGCCCAGCAGAAGCCGCTGTGACGTCATACCGGTAGAATCCCCTTAAGTTAGGACTAGATTAACCACATGTTAGGTTGTAAATCAACTTTTAATTTGTAGGTTATTTGAAGGCAAACCTGACAGTAATATGACAATGCATTTAACTCATAACATAGATAATTCATGTAACAAAGATTACAATTACAAATGTACCTATCACCTCCTCAAACTATTTGTATCTACTACCAAGTTGAGGTCAGCTGAATGCTCCTTGTTCAGGAATATCCGTCTTCTTCATTGACTGCCCATTTATACCTTCAAATTTTATAAACGTTCTAAATACAAGGAATTTTTGTTTTAGGTATACATGTTACGATTTTTCAATGTAAATTTCCAGACATTCGTGATCTTATTAAAAACTTTCAGTTTGAAGACTCTAACGATTGTTTCCAATCCCAGATTAAGCATGAAGTCAAATTTCGAGTTTAGAAAAGCCAAATTAGGCTTTTCTAAACTCGAAATTTTACTTCATGCGCCACGCGTATAAAACACTGATTTAAAGTGAAGTGCATAATATACTGCTTAGTTTTGATCATATGTTTAATAATTTTACAAATGTTTATATGGAATATGTGAAAGTATACTTAAAAGAAAATATCCTCATATGTGTTGTAAAGCTGCAAATTTTAAGGTTCTTTTTTTGGAATTCTCTGCATCGTGACAATTTATTTAACAAAATATGATTATTTGTCACATTGATAATCATTTATCAACATCTCAAAATTTGATGCTTAAAATACCCTACTGTTAAAGCAGGGCTGCAACTTTTTGCAGTAAATAATTTGGTCATATTGAAAAATAAACAGAGTTTAGGTCTGCATTTCATTATTTACAATACTATAGTTGATTTAGTTTTAATAAAATTTAACAATTTAGACATAACTAAATAATAAAAATAACATAAAATATAATGAAATGCGAATACTTGGTTATTTCAACAATATTAAGTGTGATTTATTTTTGAAAATGTAGAACTAATTTGTCTTACAAAGGTGAATTTAGTTGTTTCAATGGGTGTTCATATTTGTAAGATAAATTAGTTGTAGATTTGCGAAAAGAATCACACTTTTAATATTTTCAATAAAGCAATACGCAATACGCCTGGCACATGAAGTAAAATTTGGAGTTTAGAAAAGCTTGAAACTTTTCTTCATGCATAATAAATTTTATTTTTTCAACATAAAAATCTTATCGTGTCATTTTGGTTTCAAGTAGTTCTACATACAAGTGGTTCTAGATAAAATATTTTAATCTTTTGAGATAATAATAAAACAAGTTGGTAGAATTGTTAAAGTATTTCAATATGTGGTACAACTTAAAACCAAACTAAAATGACACAATAAGGTTTTTATCTTGAAAAAATATAACAAACATATTATATCAAACTTAGTTTGATTAAATCTTAAGAAATGTCAATTAGTGTATTTTATTTTTTAACATGAGTTTCCATCACTTGAAAATTTGGATTTGGGCACGCAGCGAAGCGTAGTATCCAAATCCAAATTTTCAAGCTTTCTAAACTCGAAATTTTATTTCATGCGCCATCCGTATAAAACATTGTTTTAACCCATTAGGCGCCATTGATGCATATACGCAACATTATTAATTTTATGTTAATTAAATTACTAAATAAGTTAATTTGATATATTATATTATTTGACTTGACTTAAAAATGTATAAAGAATAACGTAAATATTTTGTTATTTAAATACCTCGATTATTATTCGTTAAAAAAATGTTTTCAGTGTATGTCTAACTTCACAATATTTCACTGTTTTATACGCGTGGCGCATGAAGTAAAATTTCGAGTTTAGAAAAGCCCCGTAACGCGGGGCTCTTCTAAACTCAAAATTTTACTTAATACTTAGTCTGGGATTGGAAATACTCGTTCTAAACTTCATATTGCACGTTTTCATACAAAATCGACGAATGCCTTACATTTACAGCGTATACTTTATGTATATTTAAAAAAAAATTCACAGTATGTAATGCAATAAGTCATTCGTAGAAATCATAAAAAGAAGTGTAGAATTTTACCTAAAATCAACTTTTAGAGTTAACTCTATAATTGCTCGGCCGTTAATGGGTTAATGTAAAATTCAAATTGCTTTTTTTGTGTTACATAAATTGATTATTCAGTTATGTATGAATTCTCAAATTGTATCAATAATAATTTTTTATTTCGCAAATTTAAATTAATCAGCTATTGTTTTTTAAATAATGAAAATCAGACCTATGTTTATTTAGTTAGTTCAAATGTGCCCCTACACAGTGTTGTGATATAAAATATTTTCTAGTGGATATAAAACTAACATATGATGAAATAGTGTATTATCAAAATATTTTGAAATGGATACGAAAATGGTATTTTGGTCAAAATATAACCTTGAATGTTTCTCGTCTAATTTTGCTTGTGTAGCAGATAGAAGCTATTTATACCCGGCTCGTTCGGCACAATTAAATGAATGAATGTGGGCCCGAGTGAATTAATATGGGTCAAGCATCACATGACTAAAAATACTTTTAAAGTAAATGAGAAATTAAGAAAGAAAAATGACTGATTGAATTCTAATTTATAAGATTGTTTTCTTTGTAATATGTGATATTAATTATTATTTCATTTATGCCCAGCATTAAAATTCATATAATTCAAGTTTTTGATTATCTAAGCCACTTTAGTTCTAATAGTATTAACTAAATTATAGATTTAAAATGTTAAATTTTATGAATTTGATAGTTGGAAAATGCTTATACTACTAGATTACAGAAACCCTCGTATTATTATAAATATGATAATTTTGATTCCATCTGTATTGTTTATTGTTAACATTGATGTTTATTGATTTTGTTATTTTAATGCAGATTGAATTGGCGTGTGAACTTAACAAACCCCTCTTTGTGCACGAACGAGAAGCACACGAAGACCTACTGCAAATTTTAATGCAATACGACGGCCGATTACCACCTGTTTTGATCCATTGTTTCACCGGAACCACAGAACAAGCTATGAATTATTTGGACAAAGGATTTTACATAGGATTAACCGGTATGTATACACAGAAAAAAAGTTAAATGTATATGTATGTATGATTTATTAAATATAAAATTCACTTTACATTTTTTCCTATTGCAATCTGTTCAGTATTTATTAAATTAGTCATGTCTTTTATCTTTTTTTGCAATACTGATACTGTTTCTAAGGAATGATAGCAAGTGTGACTTATTCGAGTTGAATTAAATTGATTTCTGAAAGGAATGTGTTCATTATCAGTATATTTTAAATGCTCGATTAGAACTAAAGGAATATGTTTATTATCAATGTTTTAAAAAATCCAATTAGTGCTTATCATTTTTTTCCACGCCTTTCACATTAAGATATGTGGTTCAAAATTACTCAACTAGTAAATTATTTTTGCAAATTGCATGTTCACAAATAACAAATGAAATTTATGTAATGGGCACAAGATTTTTTTTTAATTTTTATTTAATTTTATAATGTCTTTATTTAATTTAAAGAAATACAATGTTTACAATTATCTTTTATACATTTCGCGTAGGCGAAGTTCAGGCAGGCCTAAGCCTGTTACTGCTCTTCCACTTAACCTACTACTACTTTTTGACTGGTATATTTAGACAATTTTGTATGTCAAACAGTGTTACTGATATAATAATAGATTATAAAATATAATTTTAAACTTTAGCTTTAAATCTCTTGGAAGCGTGAATTGTTAATTCATTATGAATAGAAATTCTAAATAAAAAAAAATATTGTATCGTTTTTCATTCATTTATCAAATTTCAAATAACTTCTTTATTTATAAAAAAATTATTGGGCTGTAATTAGGCTTTCCTGCCAAAGATTTTGATACTGCGACGGTTCTGGAATTTCACTATTAAAATCTAGTCCCGGGATCAGAAAGGTCCTGAAACTGATTTTGAAGTGTCCAGCTTATATCTGCTAAAATATGAAAGATACACAAGAAAGTTTAATATGTTTTTTATCATATGCAACGTGATCTACAAGATGGAACAAACATTTTGATTTCGATGGGCCCGTTCATCAAAATGTTCAACGTTCAACATGTTGGGATTTGTGTGTGGTGTATGTTGGTATCTAATGAAAACCGGCCATTTTCAAAATTTCTATTTGGTACGATTACAAAAATATAGAACACTTTCACAATTACCATTCCGGTCGTCAGAGAAGACCCCAACAGTTGGCAGTAAACTCCCAATTGGTGTTTCCGATGAACGGGCCTATTGCCAACCTATTTTCCAGAAAAATGTCAACATTTATTTTTTTAATTCGAACATTACAATAAATAAAATGGGACGGTTCACTAAAATGTTCGACATTCAACATGTTTGCATTTTTTTGTGATGTATGTTGGTATAGTGGAATTTTTCAAATTAGGCACTCACGCGCAGAACGAGAACCATTCGTGTATTTCAGCTGCTCAAAAAATGAGAAAGTGGAACTACGTTATGCGCACATTTAATTGAAAGAAAGGAGCTCGCGCGCACATGCCAGATGGTACATCGGACGAGGACTTTTCGGGATTTCATAGGTGTTATCTCTACGAGAGCCAGCGCCAAATGGTACATTTACGGCCCAAGGTTTTCAGGACTGTCTTGCCTACGTTCGTGAAATACTGTTCTACCGCGCGTGTCTAATTTAAGTAATACATTTATATCTAATGAACAGTACTCCGGCCATTTTGAAAACTTGAACTCGCTAACACCAATTGGTCTATTTTGTACAATTGCAAAAATCCCAAACACGTTCACAATTAACAGTCCAGTCATCAGAGAATTCTCTAACAGTTGGCAGTAAACTTCCAACTGTTGTCTCTGAAGAACGGGCTCAATGGGCCTGTTTATCAAAATGTTTAACATTCAACATGTTTGGATTTGTTTATGATGTATGTTGGTATCTAATGAACAGTACTCCAGTCGGTCTATTTTGAACGATTTCAAAAATTCTAAACACGCTCACGATTAGCAATCCGGTCATCAGAGAATTCCCCAACAGTTGGCTGTAAACTCCCAACTTTTGTCTCTAATGAACCAATATCACAGGAATACAATAATTCCATTATTAGTTTATTAGGCATAATTTTAAATCCAAGTAGTACTTGTGATACATCATTGTAAAGAGAATTTGACTTTAAAAAAAGAATTGACATTTTTCCCGAAAATAAGTAGGCCATGGAAAAAAAATAAATGTGTTTCATCATATGTTGTACATGATCAGTTTCATATTAAACTTTTTTGTATCATTAATATTTTAGCAGATATAAGCTGGTGTTTGTATTTCATGGAAATGCATAGGGAACTCAGTTATTTGCAGAGTTAGAGGGTTGGCTAAATTGAGGAAAGGTTGCGTATTTTAGGGCCCAATAATAATATGAATTCAAATTTGAAATATCTTCAATTGTTTTTAATTTTAAGATAATGTAAAAAAAACAATTTTTTAAAAATTTTGTTATTTTAATTCTAACTATTGTTACTAGACATTAACAATTTCGATATTACACAGAATTTTTTAATAAAGAATCTAGTAAAATACTCGATTTAAAGATTACTCTAATATTTACTAAGGAATTACAGCTAAGTTTTGTAATTCTTATGGGCACCATTTTCGATTTTCATAGTTTTTTTTTTTAATTGAATGATGTGTTACACTCATAATTTATTTTGCATTTAATTTGTAAAATTATAAACATTTAGTTTTTTTTTTTTTGTAATTTAAATTACAAAAAATGTTTAAATTGATGTGTTGCGACAGATGCAACACATAAATTACAACATTGCAATTTTAAAAATTCCTAGCCTTAACCCGTAACCGGTACAGTGGGGTCCAAGAGACTAGTAAAAATTCAAGCATCTAACATCCCAATTCCTTCAAATATTGCATTGACCTTATATCATCAAGTTTATATTTTGTTTTTTCTTAAAGGTTACTTATGTAAAGACAAATCAGATACAGGCGTGCGTAAACTGTTGGTGGACAATTTGATTCCACTGGACCGTTTATTAGTCGAAACGGATGCACCTTTTATGTATCCAAATACGAGAGCCTCAAAATTGCCAGTGCATGTAAAAGATGGATTAACTGAAAGGTTAGTATTTTCATTACAATACAAATACTGAGCTTTTCAAAGTTCTCACAGTCTGCCTTTACTTAGAAAATCATAAAATGTTTTTAGAAGTTAAACTGTATACTTATAGGTTATGTTATGTCAAAATTGGTATTAAAACATAGGCAACCTGATTATCACCGCTTTATTTTGTCATTAGGTCCATGACATTTTTACACCGTTACTGCACATTCCAACGCAATGAACCGTGCTCCCTACCGGCCATTGTGGAGATGATAGCGGCCTTCATGAACAAGAAACCCGAGGAGGTTGCCCTGGCGACTGCCTTTAACGCTCTTAAACTGTTCGGTTTGTCCCAATGATACACGCTCGACGAATCCTTTTGTTCAGATATTACGTAACAACGATTCTTTAAATCAATTTCGTCACAGGGATAATTAATTTTTTCATCGATTGAAGTTGTGGAATTTGCAAGTGACGAGATATATTTTAAGGAAATAATTGAGGTTATGAAAATTTGCTCGATTGTAAGTGTGGAGGAAAATTAAGTTATAAAGCAATAAATGCAGATTGTTTTTGTGGTAAGTTAAAAATGGCGATTGTTATTATACAGTGTGTTCCTGTTTGACCTCACAAGGCCATTGTCTTGGAACACCCGTTTATATTGTGAAGTTTTTGAAAAAGGTTATATATATTTTTATGAGGCTATAAAAATGGGGTTTTTAATATAATAATTGAGATTATTCCTCGACATTAAGAAGCAGTAATGTAAATGATTATTTTATAAATGTAAAATCGTTAGCATTTGTTTAACCCTTTAAAGCCCAATCTAGATTTTACTTGGGTTAAAAACAATTGATACTTCATGGTAATACCAGAAATACTCAAAATTTATTATATTTTTGGATACTTTAAATCCGAATTGTATTTAATGTTTTTTTAAAAGTAATTTTGTCTTTTAAGGGGGTTTTCTCTAGAAATGTTAGTTGTTTAATACTAGCTTAACTTACACTTGGTAAAAATTGTACTAAAACAAATGTAATTAAATCTGGGTTTAAGCTAAATTCGATTTAAGCCACTATTGAACAACTAGCCGTGTGTAAGAATTTTTAAATCAATTGTTTAATTTCTCTCTATGTGTATTTTGTTTTTAAGATAACAATTCAACGAAACAAATGATTGTTTCTATGTTGTATGTATTCGACTGAAAATCTAATTTGTTTATAATTATACAATTGTTATATGTATAAATTAACGTTACGGCAGCGGTGCTGTTTCCTATAATGTATAATTTTATTATTATTTAAGAAAGGTCTGAATATTTTTTTACGCATAGTCGGCAATAAGTAAAGATGGTGCTTACATTCTCGAGCAGTTATTTCTACGTCTAGTTTTTAAGAAGTGACATAGAACCGAAGTAATTAGTGGACATTAAAAGAGTTTTAAGACGATATATAAAAGTCGACTTAGTATAGTCTGTTTACTAATGTCCATTAATATGACTTCTTGTATTTATTTAAGAAGTGAAAGGAAAGATTCGAGTTCTTATTCCACTTTACTTTGTGATTTGTATATGCTTTCTATGATAGATCGTCTATTATATATATTTTGCTATTTATTTTCGATGTACTTGCCATTGATTTTTTGCCCGTTTATGTGATATAATTATATCGTAAATAATTATGAAACATGGTGCCTTAAATATATATGTTGTTGATTAGATTATTTTGTTTTATTCAAAATAAAAAAGTAACCCATTGTATTAAAGTTTTATTACAATTAACATTACATTTAGAAGAAGAATCCTAGGATTTTTCCTCCAAGATGTTTCCTTCTGGCTTCTTCATGGTCCATAATGCCTCCACTTGTCGTTAAAACTACATATCTATAACAAACAAAACATAAATTAACAGAGAATAAATTAAACCACCGACATTTAAATTAATTAAGGACTTCCAAACAAATTAATTCACAATTAATAATCATTGCACGGCGTACGTTCACGGTGCTCCTGCTAGACAGCTGTACCCGAAATCCGCCGAAGTACCGTATATGAAAAATGTATGGTACTTTGGCGAATTTCAATTTAAAACATTTCCGTCATTTACAGCAAATGTGTTTGTTCAAAAGATTAGATAATGTATTATATTTAGCAAATCAGAGCAATCGAATTCTTAAATATGTAAAACTACGGTACAGTAAGCTTCCAAAATAACCTATTTTATTCTCGCCCATATGTACGCTGTCAATACTGCTAATATTTTGACAGTGTTTTCATCACTTTCCGACCCTATTACTTGTCCCTGCCTCACCTATGTTTTTAGCTTCCACAAAATATTAATCATGACAAGGTCAAAATAAAGTCAACTATAGCAATAGCTCACTTATTCAAAGTAATTAATTCGTAAAATTAACATTTTTAAAACAATATTAATAAAATAACTAAAAGAGCTACGAAATAAAGTGAATATGCATTAAATGCTAATTTTCCAATTATCTGTAACTTTTCGTAACAAGATTTTTTTATATGATCAATATTAAAGAAAAATCCAAAAAAATGCTAAGAGTAAACTACCACTTCAGTTACCGCATTTTCACCAAAAGTTGATCGGAGACTACTATTGTAATAAAAAGCTTAAGTTTATAGTGTCATCTTAACAGCTCAATTGGTTTAGACTTTATCATGGCGACAGAAGGACAGACATTTTTCAAAAATGGTCTTAATCAACTCGGGGGAGACCTCAAAATGGATATACCCACTAAAATTTTTGATTTGAACATTTTCGCTAAAACCATACCTTCCCTTTGTTTTGCATGTGGCAGAAAGTAAAAAAAGCTGTCGAAATCGGGTTCAGTAGTTGTACGCTTTTTTATTGAATAGAACTGTACGTTTCGAGTACAATGTACTCTTTTTCAATAACTGAAAATATAGGTTAATTTGCATTCAGTTCATTTAGTGGCTTCACACTCTAGCTACAAAAGCTAATGGCAAATGTTTGTTTATTTCAATCAGGAATTTTTGAATACCCATAGGAGGCATGCACATGCAAATAATTTTAAGTAGATACTTAATTGTTTTAGAGTATACTAGGTAGTATGTGGTTCGTCATGGTATTCTGAATAATTACGTAAAAATGGAAAATATTTTTGATTTCGCCGAAAAATCTAAAATTAAATGATCCTAAAAGAGTTAACATAGCACCTTGTTATTTTTTGTTTTCTGCATACTGCCCCAGTGTGCACTGTTTAAATCATTTTCTGCTTGAAAAAAAAATTGTAAACACTTGAGCCGGCCAAGGGCAAAAAAGTGGTACTGATCTATGTAGCGAGTGTTTCAGTTCCAGTGCACATATTTTCGTGGACTAAATAGTGCAGTTCAAACAAGATAAATTCAAATTCAAAACTATTTGAATTCGAGAAAATAAGCTTACGCTTCTTATAGTTTGCACACTTTAAACATAATATATAAAATTACGAAAAAAACTATTCGTGAAAATGCAAACAGTGTCTTAATTAATAAGACAATTTAAGACGATAAATATCCATTGAAACAACTACTTCCCATGCAAATACACCTCCGGATATTGAATTATACAATGAAATATTTAAAATCTTATTTAATTTGATTTGTTACAACGCTCTATTAAAGTATATGTAACGTTTAGGTCAAATTCTCTTCAAACCAACTAACAATACAATTTTAAATAAAAGGAGAGATAGCAACAAATTAGAAGTGAATGGACTTGGATTAAAACTAATGTCTTAGGCCATCTATAGACGCGTTTCGAGATTTATCTCTCTTCAGTATAGCTTTGCTTATGACGTTTAAAAAATTAAGAATTAAATTAAAACAAACTTACTTGGAAAAAGTGTTGTGTGTGGAATGAACAGGTACGCAGAAATGGGATGAGTGAAAATGATGGTCGGTATTCGGGAAGTAGTTGTTTCAATGGATATTTATCGTCTTAAATTGTCTTATTAATTAAGACACTGTTTGCATTTTCACGAATAGTTTTTTTCGTAATTTTATATATTATGTAAATAGTGCAGTTTCAAAACCAGGGTAGTAAATGACGTCACAGCCCAGGTTCAGTTTGTAATGATTCTATAAAAGCAAAAATGCTATTACCAGAGTGACTGTGGCATCGAGCAACTGCACTGGTGTACGTTATCGGTCCCCAAGTACCAGTAATTAAATAAGTTAAAAACTTTATTTGTTTTACGCAAATATTGTACTACCTATTACATATCTTTTTGATTTATTTTGTTGCTAATATATGTTAGCATTAACCTTTGATATGAAAGTTTTTTATAATACGACCCCACACCACAACATAGATCGATCAGTACCAGTCTCTAGCAACCGGTAACGCATTTAACCTAGTAAATCATTGTTTCAACTCACCCAAACTGACGAGATGGCAGCAGGTTGTTCGTCCACTTTTCGATGTAGTCAATGGGCACGTCGAACCTGGGAGAGATGACGCCGCACTTGTTCAGCCTGCCGGTCAGGTTAACGACGATCTTTCCCGATCTGTGGTCGTCGACGATCTCAAACTCGCCGATGTAACCATGCTTCATCATAACCGTCAAGAACTTGACAATCACTTTCGAACAGGGCCTGATCAGCACCTGCCTCTTGCCACGCTTCTCGGCATTGTTGATTGATTTGAGGGCATCACTCAATACATTCATACGCACCATGTCTAAAAAAGATTAAACAATTAAGAATAACAGAGCTTTTTTTTAATTAATAGATGGTTTCAAGATTCCATAAGTATGTTTTAAAGTCTTGAAACTGTACTAAATATTATAAGGGCAAGATGGATAGAGAGAAATTGGTAATGAAATTGAAAATCAGGGATGCAAGACGTTAATTATTTGTTTCTTTTGATTTTTATCTTACGTAAAGGAGAAGTTTAAAACAGTCCGAAGGTAAAGCATAAACATAACCTTTAATTAATTTTAAAACTTTCTTATGATTCTTTATGAAGAACGTTGCTAAGCCCACATCACTTAAAGAAATACAATTAAGTTATTACAATAAATTTTAACTTGTTAAGCCACATAAGTGAAAAAATCGCAATGTTTACTTCCGGTTTTTGCAACACCAAAATAAACACACACTCATAATCAGGATCAAATTAATTAAACTAACCGTAATTATGAATTAACCACTATTTACTAAACTGTTATTAACAGATAAAAACTTACTGTTTACACAAAACAACAATTCCAAACACGAAAGAGTTAGGTTAGCCGTCTGTCACCGAGGTTTTTTGCTGATTTCGAGGGACAATCGGATGAAATACATGTACGTATTTCGAGTTTACGGTGTTAAGGACGTGGAAAATGCGTTTTAAGTAATGGATGGATTTAAGAAACTTAGATTACCTGCGGTTTATTTTGTGTTTTCCGTCGAACCATACACGTTAGAGGAACACGGTGAAAAGGAAGGTGGTTAGACTGGGCGCCACAGAGGGCGCCGCGGTCCGACAATGGCTCACGACGCGGGAGATTTAAAAAATTGTGAGGGAATCATAGAGTGGTGATAGTTTGATATAACCACAGTTCATATATATCCAGTTAGCCAGTCCCCATATAAATTTTGGGTACACGCGAATGGGAGCAGAGCGCTGGATGCCAAATTGGTGTATATGGCTGCCTATATACACCAGTCTGGCTTCCTGCGGTCGGTCGGTTAAGACTATTTTACTCAAGATGTCGCGAAATCAAGTCTCAGAGAGAGAGTGAGTTAGAGACAATTTCTTTCTCCCTCTATTCCGCGCTTCTCGTTGTATCATATTCCAGATGTTGATTTTTCAATCTTGAAAACACGTTTTTTTTTTCTTTTAACGAGCTAAGGATGCGTGTTACATTCATTCTTGCGTTTCCTTCTACAATTTTATTTTCTGCGTTATTAGAGAATAGATTTTATGAAATTATATGTGAACGTTGTAAAATTCATTAAGTATTATTTATTTTGTACAAGAAACTTAAAATACAAAACTATTTAACTTTTGATAAAAAGTAAAACAAATACACCAACTTATCATTTTATTAACTAATCAGATCAATCCTATTGATCAGATCAAATCTACTGATCGATAAGGGTTTCTTTTTTAATTAAAGGGGTCAGTGCAAAATGCAGTCAAGTCATTTTTTTTTAGTTTTTGAATTATTACCGTTTGAAGTTTTTAACCCATTAAGAGCCGTTGATGCATACACGCAACATTATTATTTTTTAAATATTTAATTGATGAGGCGGATACATGATGAAACTCCATAATACTATTTGAAATAAAACAACGCAGTTGGGAGGGTTTCACTTTTTATTGTTGAACACTGCAACATGTTTCACCACACAGTGGCTTCATCAGGCAGATGAAATAATGATTTTACAAAGTACAGGTAAAAGCTTATATACTAATGCAATTAAGTTAATAGAAGGGGGGGGGGGGGTAATGAGGTAACTAGGCTGAAACTAATACAAACAATTTTGAGCGACTAAATATTGATTAGGGGTGAATTGTTTACTTCTATTTGGTCATTTAATAGAATACCTTTTTTGTTATATTTATTAATTTCTAATTCTTCTAATAAGTTTAATTTACGACTTTTGTTACATTCGTGCAAAATTTTGAATTTAGGGTTAAAGTTATGTTAGTATTCGATTAAATGATTGGCGTAGGTTGAGGAGGTTTTCTTAAATTGAAAGCATTGATGTTCTGAAATGCGATCTGGGAAGCTACGTCCAGTTTGTCCAACGTATACCTTAGGGCAATCTCCACACTCTAGCAAATACACGCCAGAGTTCGTAGTTTTATCAGATTTGTCTTTAGAATTATTAATGAATTTATTAAGTGAATTGACCGTTCTAAAAGAAGGAGTTAGGTTTAAGGATTTGAGTTTTTTGCTGATGGCAATCGAAGGGGGGCCGTTAAATGTTAATGAGCAATATTTATTATTCTGATTTTGAAAATTGGTGGATATACTAATTTCAGGGCTTGTTGTTTTTGTTTTTTATAAAGGATGCCTAAGATAAGCTTTTGACGAAAGCCGTTGTTATTAGCTATTATGAGAATTCTGTTGAGCTCATTATTAAAATTATTAATTGATAGGGGGATAGTGGTTAGCCTATGCAACATGGAATGGTAAGCTGCTAGTTTATGTTGCATAGGATGGAATGATGTGCTATGGATCGTAGTATCTGTATGGGTCGGCTTGTGAAAAATATTGAATTCATGTTTTTGACCTGGATGTGAAATTGTTAAGTCTAAAAAATTAATAGATTTATTAGATTCGATCTCCCTAGTGAATGAAATATCCTTGTGAATTGAATTAATGAAATTTAAAAGTTGATCTAACTGTCTCTCCGTTCCTGTGAAACAGGTGAGAATATCATCAACATATCTAAACCAGTATAGGCATTTATTAAACAATGGGTGTTTACTAATTATTTCTTCTAATGAATTCATGAAAATTTCGGCAAGTAACGGACTGAGGGGATTACCCATCGCTAATCCTTTGTTTTGGATGAAGAAGTTGTTATTGAATTGAAAGTAATTTTGTCGTAAATTAATGAAACACTTGTATCTTTTCTTCACTTATTTATTTGGAGTACCAAATGCACATTTCGATCACGATGTGATCATTATCAATGGTTGACAAATACAAACTTAAAAGCTAAAATGCGCTTAATATATACCTGCGGGTTAGGAGGAGTAATTACGTAATGAGCGCGGGGGTTATGGAGTTAAGGGAAAACCGACAATTAGGCCGACATCTTAAATCTATTTTAAGTGTAATTGGAACAAATAATATAAAATAGAAAAACAGAAAAATAAGAAAAATACACAAGTTACAATATATATAAAACATGAAAACATATAATAAGAAAAATACAAAAATTATTACAACGGAACGAGTTTAAGTAATGGGTTGTCTAGTGGGCTCAAATCAAAATTTAGCAGATCAGCGTTATGTTTTTTCATGTAAAAAGCTTCGTACAGGTTTAAGTGATAATTTGTGGAGAATTTTAATAGTTTGGTGTTGTTGAGGGAGAATTTATGACCTGTTTCAATAGAGTGATGGGCAACTGCAGATTTTGTAGGGTTGTTGTATTTGATATGTGATGTATGTTCTTTGTATCTCGAAATGACATTTCTTTTAGTTTGGCCTACATAAATTTTACTGCAGTTACAACATTTGATGGAGTAGATTCCCTGTTTTTCCAAGTCGTCTACTGCATCAAAGGTGTTACCCAATAGTGACTTTAAATTTGTGTTGACGTAGTAAGCAGGTGTAATTTTGAATTTTTTAAATAGTTTATCAAATCTGGTTTCTGAATCAGGTACATAAATTATCCTAGCGTATGTGGTCTCTTTGCTGTTTAAATTAGTTAACCGGGTAGAACAGGTAATTTTTTGTTTAAATAAATGTCTATTAATTAATTTATTGATGGTGTTAATGTCGTACTTTAAGTTAATTGCAATTGAACGTATGAAGTCGAGTTCCTTTTTTCGGTTTGAAGGAGAGAGGGGGAGTTTAATTGCTCTGAAAATCATGCTATTAAATTTTGTCGTAAACATTCATTAAGGAGATCAAGAATCTCCGACTTAACAATCGGATTAGTACCCCGGGCGGTCAGCAATCCCTCAACCAGGTTTACCACCTCTTGAGGCGGCACACTAGGGAAAATATTACTGACATCAAAGGACACCAACCGGCTTTTCATCGGAACTTTGAGGTCTTTAATTCTAGTGATTAGGTCTAATGAGTTTTTAATAGCAATTGTGGATTTGAATTTTGTGTGTTCGCAAATCTGACTAATTAAATATTTTGATATATTTCGACAAGGAGCCGAAACATATGATACTACTGGCCTAATAGGGGAATCTTCTTTATGGATTTTTTAACAATCCATACAGTTTTGGTGGTTTGGGATTCATAGGGATAAGGAGTTTTGACTGAAACTCTGAAAGGATGGCATTGCAGTTTTTGGTGATAGACTTAATCTCTTTTGTAAATTTAATGGTGGGATTTGATTTTAGTTGAAAGTGTATTAAAAATACTTCACAATATTACAATGTTTTATACGCGTGGCGCATGAAGTAAAATTTCGAGTTTAGAAAAGCCTAATTTGGCTCGGTCGCTCCGCTTCGCTACGCGCCCGAGCCAAATTTTCAGGCTTTTCTAAACTCGAAATTTTACTTCATGCTTAGTCTGGGAGTGGATACACTCGTTCTTAACTTCATATTGCACGTTTTTATATAAAATCGACGAATGCCTGAACATTGACAGCGTATGCATTACATGGTTGAGGCACTAATTTTTTGAAAATCCATTATCACTTTAATATAATAATAATAATAAACTATTTATGATTTTTAACTTTTTATTAAATTCACGTATACATTATGTGTATTTAAAGAAAAAAATCACAGTATGTAATTCATAGAAATCACAAAAAGAAGTGTAGAATTTTAATTAAAATTAACTTTTAGAGTTAAAATTGCTTGGCCGTCAATGGGTTAAAATAGTTTTAAATATACTATGTGTCCCGTTTCAAGGCACATTGTATGTTTCATGTAAAGATTTCCAATGTAATTAGAATTTGAGTTTGTATCGCTTATTGAACCAAAACGATTACAATAAAATTAAAATCATTTGTTCACCTACTACCAGTATTTTCGAGGTATTATTTTTAAGTTCTCCTCAGTTTCATTTGAAATATAGCTTGAAAATAGTGAACGATTATACGAAAATAAAATCGTCAAAACAGTAGTTGCTACGAAAAGTCAGTGTTTGGCATCAAATTTATTAAAACACAAAGCAATAATTCAATTCAACATGAGTGTTTATTCTGCAAAAGAAAAAAATCAGATCCCAAAATGGGCTCAGTATATATTTTAATCACGATGCGTATTTTATTAAATGAACCATACTTTTAATAAATATTAACAGTTTCAGAAATTTGTGGTTTTTGCACTGACTACTTTAATTATCCGTTTACTTTGAACGATTGTTACATGATCAACTTGTACTTTTCCGATTGAAATTTTATAAACGCTTATTGTGTGCCATTTGACCAACACCGACAACACTCAGCGGGCACTAAAATGTTACCTAATTTTTGGATTAAAATTTATGGCATCCGTCGTGCGGCTTGCTGGGGATAATTTAAAAAAGAATAAGCAGAAATATTTTTCGATATTCTCAATACTTCCCGAGATACACGAAATGTTATAAAAAGAAAGTACAAATTATATAAAAATCATGAAACTTTATAATTGAGAATATTATCAAAAACTGCGAAACAAACAAACTTGTTAAATCAAGTAATTAGTCACATTAATAACATTATAAATTTTACATTTTAATAATTGTTACCGGCCTCATGGCTATCTCTTTTTGTACGGAAATATACGTTTTAGGGTCCCAGGAATCAGAAACAAGTGTTATCCCTAATATTTGAGATAATTGGCTCAAATATTGAAATATGTTGAAAAGTCTCGTTAAGTGATGATAATCAAAAACATTTAGAAAACAACAAGATGTCTTTTTATAGAATAAGTATAATAGATTTTCTCTGAGAAGTGTAATTGCAAAAATTATTGAATACTCTATTTCCAGTTTACAATGTTTTGTTTGTCAGGTTAATTCAATTATTTCAATGGTTTTATTCTTAGTCAGATTACATTTACAAAAGGTACCGATGGGATTATGTTACAGACTAAATAGGTAAGTAAAAATAATTCAAAATGATTTAAGAAAACCCGATCAAAAAGTGTCTAACTAAAATATCGGTTAGTAAAAACATGATAAGAAACTACCGAATTGGATTCTGCGGATACATATTAAATGTGTCAACAGTAAATAATCTTTTTAAATCCCAAAATATTTATGGTTTTTAGAAGGTTGCGGATTATCTGTAAGTTGCAGTGGTATTGTTCTGGTCGCGCAATACTTGAGGGTATACACCATAATAAAAACGTGGTCGAAAAAATGCCTACAAAAAGGTAAAAAACAGATAGATCACTTCGAAGAATTTGATTTTTCATCCCTTCTATAAAGCTATCCCCACTAAAATAATGAATATTGTCCAAAAAGAAAATAGTCAAGGAAAAAAGTAAATTCGATATTCGAAATGTTTAAGAACATAAATATATTAAAAATCTATTAATTTTTAAACACGTTTTTATTAAAAATATATATAATAACTAAAAATGTTGGAAATATATTTTACATTTTTTCATTGTAAAATGACTTTGTTTATTTATAGAAATTATGAATATTTGAAACAATAATCTATTAATCTAATAATTTTAACAATTTTTTTATTAAAAATATATAAAATAACTAAAAACGTTGAAAATATATTGTAGAATTGTTAATTTCATTGTAAATTTGTTTTTATAAAATATATTCCCGAATTTCATAATTTGGAACACGCTTGAAATCTCAAAATAAAAGAAATATTTTCGAATAGACTTTTTGTGGTGATAATAAATTTTATTATTCGTCTACCACAGTTCATATACAGGAAGTTTTCCTTTAAAGTATACATATTTCAAATTCACCTTATTTTCTTTAAATCTGTAGATATTCGTTGTGTTTTTAAAAGAGTTCAATTTGATGCTTTAAACGAGTGTTTTCCTCTCCCAGACTAAGCATGAAGTAAAATTTCGAGTTTAGAAAAGCCCCGTGAAAATTTGTCGAGGGTCGCGCAGCGACCCGAGACAAATTTTCTGGGCTTTTCTAAACTCGAAATTTTACTTCATGCGCCACGCGTATAAAACACTAAAATATTGTGAAACTTAAGGGGAATATAACAGTGGTCTGAAATTTAATGTTAGGTTTATTTAAAAACTAAAGGTCCTAGAAAGTTGAAATTTTGACAGCCTATATTAAGCCCAATTATCTAGTAAAATATCGAAGTACTTTTTTTTTAACAATTTACTTTCAGAGGTATGAAAAATATAATGTTAAATTTTTCAAAATTAAAAAAAATATTCCCATATCTTACTAGTTTATACTATAAGAAATATAATGTGAACATTTCATAAGGATGCGATAGCTCATGCCCGAGTCAGGTTAAAATAAAAATCTTGAAAAATAAGACCGTAAAATACCGCCGCCTTGCGGATCTTCTCTTAGTTGAACGCGTTGTACACTCATCTGCACAATTATTGGAGGGGGGAGCAGCATGCGGCCAGCGTTTATCCCAGGGCCGGTGAACGCTGTGCGGCTTCGCGTTTGTTTTTCTTTTCTTTTTTCAATCATAGTTAACAAAAACGGCTCGCGTCGTTAGCATTTATTCTCGTAAAATTAATATTTCGCAATTATAATCGATATTTTATTGTACCAGTGTTTTATTTTCATGCTTTCTGACTACTATTAGAATAAGTATTTTTTTATACTGCATGTTCACTAATATAGAAAACACGAAATGTTTCACTAATTTAAATAAAGATGTGTAATATACCTTTAATATTGGCTTTCCTTATTATTTGACAGTGTCGATATTATTAAATTATTTTTAAAGTTTTTTAAGCTGATTAATAAGCCAGAAGCAATCGAATAACAATCAGTCTTGTTCAAATCATTATTTCGTCTTAAATCTTTCGTTGTTAAAGCAGTTGTTAAATGCCATTAAACTTCTCGCAATAAAACTATTAAAGTAAATTGTAAAGTTTCTAGCAATCGGACCTATTTGAACCAACTGCGACTTCATCAACGAACCAATGATATCAAAACTATAAGAATAGTAAGAATAACACCAATATGACGTTGTCGTAGATTAATGTTACAAATTAACTATTTTTTACTGAGCACAGGTAATATTTGTTTGACGAATGTTTACAAAAATGTTGGGTTTAACTGCGTGCATATTCATTGTTAATTATTTTAGAAAAATAGAATTATAATAATAATAAGGTAGTTATTATAATGCATTTCAAATAACAAGCTTCTTGCTCAACATTGCACCGAGCCCAATATATTTTTTTCAAATTTGGCTGATTTATGATGAGTCATATTTTGATAGTAAGTAAATAAGGAGTAAATGAATTGTAATTGAATGTTATTGCAATCCTCTGTTTATACGGCTCAGTCAACTTAGCCCCCCGAAGTTCGACTTTTTAAAAATAACTGTTGCGCTAGACGGGCCTTAGCTAGCGCCACAAAAATTAGAGCTAGCGCCGTTTAGACAAGAAAGTTACGGGGGTTTGAACTTTCGGGGGGCTAGGTTGATGCTAGCCCCCCGAGATTGGATTTTTCAAGTTTTCTTACAGTATTCGGATTCCTCAGAGCTAGCGCTACCAATTTAAAAGCTAGCGCCACCCCCACAATCCCAAAAGATTATAAAACATTTTAAACCCTAGCCCCCCGAAATGAGATTTCTTTAATCAAATTGGGTGCAAAAGATTGCTTAGAGCTAGCGCCAGCAGAATATGAAAAAATATTCTCTCAAAAATATCAGGTAAAAAAAAGTTCACATCCAAACTTTGATGTGAGAGCTTTCAGCTCCTGTATGCTTATTACCATTTACTTGCTGAATTTCAATACAAAATCATGATTGGCATATAAAATACCGCTTCCAAGAAATATGTTGGCGTTGTAATTACTTTATGTATGTTCAAAGACACCTGCTATTACAAAGATGATGCCTAGAAAACAGTAGCCTAACTGACAAGTTTATTTCAACAAAGTCGTACTTTGGGGGGCTAAGTTGACTGAGCCGTATAATGTAAGCAACAACTATCAAAACATTTAAGCTAAATATTTGATATGTAACATGGATTACATATTTGGGTTTGCTTAGAGAGTTTCTCCTTCATCAGGCAAGAAATAAATCTTAGACTTAATATGAGTAATAACCTAATAATATTTAAGTTGAATACAGCATAATAACATACAGGGAGTTTTTCTTTAAAGTATACGTTTTCCAAATTTAGCTTATTGTCTTTAAATCTTTAGATATTCCTTGTTTTTTTTTAAAAGTTCAATTCAAGGCTTTAAACGAGTGTTTTCCACTCCCAGACTAAGCATGAAGTAAAATTTCGAGTTTAGAAAAGCCCCGTGAAAATTTGTCTCGGGTCGCGCAGCGACCCGAGACAAATTTTCTGGGCTTTTTTAAACTCGAAATTTTACTTCATGCGCCACGCGTATAAAACGCTGATTTCAAGTAAGGTTCAAATATACAAACATTTCACAAAATTTTAGTGTTCTATACGCGTGGCGCATGAAGTAAAATTTCGAGTTTAGAAAAGTCCAGAAAATTTGTCTCGGGTCGCTGCGCGGCCCTCGACAAAATTTCACGGGGCTTTTCTAAACTCGAAATTTTACTTCCTGCTTAGCCTGGGAGTGGAAAACACTAGCTTAAAGCTTCAAATTGAATTCCTGTAAAAACAACATATATCTAAAGATTTAAAGAAAATAAAGTGAATCTGGAATACGTATACATTAAAGAAAAACTCCCTGTATATTGTAGAATTAGGATATTGAAATAGATTGTGTTAGAATGAAAATAGTCAATTGAATAGCAATGAAAGGAGCTTAATCACAATTTTGTAGCATCGAAAAGATACCCATGTTTTGATTAGGTACATACATAACCCAATGTGTACTAGGTAAATTTTCAGGCATTCATTGTTTTTGAAAAGCGTTCAGTTTGAAACTCCCAACGAGTGTTTTCCACCGAGTAATAACGATTTAAGTTATCACTTAGTAAAAAAACACAACCGTGAGGTACGCCACTGTCTTGCTAGCACTAGCTATCTCTTGAATAAATTTCTCATTTATCACTTGGTAAAACATTTTGAAATAATAATAAAGGATAAATTAAAAACACTTGGTTTGTTTCACTATTTGTTTCTATTTACTTGACTAGTTTTGCTTTTTACGACATTATCAAAAGTGAACTTTGATAATGCCGTAAAAAGCGAAACTAGTCGAGTAAATAGAAACAAATAGTGAAACAAACCAAGTGGTTTTAATTTATCCTTTAATATTACTAGCTATGTCGTTATTAGTGTTTATAGACTTCAGTATAGCAATTACAATGCCAAAAAAAATGTCGAAATCGTACGGTTAGTTTCCGAGTTATAACGATTTCAATTATCAAAAACAATCGTCAGTTACGCCACTGTCTTACTAGCGCAAGCTATCTCGTTGCCAGTGTTTATAAACATTAGTATAGTAATTACAATGCCAAACGAGTTTTTTAAATCGTACGGTAAGTTCTTGAGTTATAACGATTTGAATTAGCTAGGAGTGAAAACACAATTGTCAGTTACGCTACTGTCTTCTAGGCATCATGTTTCTAATAGCCAGTGTCTATGAACATAAATAAAGTAATTACAACGCCGAAATATTTGTTGGAATCGGTATATTATATGCCAAACATCATTTTGTATTAAAATTCAGGAAGTAAATGGTAATACGCATACAGGATCTGAAAGCTCTCGCATCAAAATTTGGATGTGAACTTTTTTTTACCTGATATTTTTGAGAGAATATTTTTGTCATATTCTGTTGGCGCAAGCTCTAAGTTATATTTTCTACCCAATTTGATTAAAAACATCTCATTTTAGGGGGCCAGGGTTAAAAATGTTTTATCACTTTTTGGGGTTGTGGGAGTGGCGTTGGCTTTTAAATTGGTAGCGCTAGCTGGCGCTAGCTCTGAGGAATCCGAATAGTGTAAAAAAACTTACAAAAATCCAAACTCGGAGGGCTAGCATCAACCTAGCCCCCCGAAAGTTCAAATCCCCGTGGTTTTCTTGTCTAAATGGCGCTAGCTCTAATTTTTGTGGCGCTAGCTAAGGCCGGTCTAGCGCAATCGCTTTTTTCAAAAAAGTCGAACTTCGGGGGTCTAAGTTGACTTAGCCTATTTATACCCATCATCATTTTGTAAACCCTGTACTAAACATAAAAAAAACAGGGCAGCTTTCCGTTTAATTTTTTTCAATCTATTATTTATTTGTTGCATACATAAAAACTGGAATATTTGACCGAATATGAATTGAAATTCTCCCCAAAATTTGGGGTATTTACCCAATTTGGCAAAGGCCAAATTAATACACATGATTTTCATGGCAATAGCAGTTAGGGAAGATAATATTCCCATTTAAAAAATATCATTGAAAATCCTATGTTCCGTTTTATTCATATGTATGTCCGGCATATAAATATTCACAATGAGCTTATGAACATGAATTATTTTATTATTATATTTTTAAGAAATAATCTATAATTTTATAAAATAAAACACATAGTTTGTTCGGCTGTCGAAACTGGAGTCTTAAAAGTAAAAATAATGTGTTATAATGACAAGAATAAGAATCATCAGTTTTGTTAATACCGAAAAATAACACAGGATCCGATAACGCTTTCTAACGAATTGAAAACAATACATAGCTTGTATGTATTATCAGCGTGTTTAAATAATACGAATCGACACTTTCCTTCGATCCGTCTTTTTTATACGCTTTTTTTTTCATCTATTCCACGCGACGCGAGACCCTGTCCGTTCATGCCAACGAGCAATGCACAAATGCACAGCGAACTGCCGCTTTTCTCTCTGACTGTATTCGCCCCACTTGTGCTGTAAATTTGGTATCGGATGAGCTACTCTAAACTATGTGGGTCTTTCCAACACGGTCGACGTGTTACACTGCAATAATCCCCTTAAGTATATTTGAACCTCACGTAAAATCAGTGTTTTGTGCGCGGGGCGCATGAAGTAAAATTTCGAGTTTAGAAAAGCCCAGAAAAATGTACAGTGTATTCTGTATATTGAGTTATTTATACTTAAAAAACTCTCTGTATAACTAATCAATAATTGCTTGCTTTTACCGAGACTTGGCTTAGTGATAGTGTGAATAGTTGTTAGCTTTTTGTTGACAAATATAATGTTTTTCGTAATGATCGAAACTGTATTTTATCTAATAAGAAATGCGGAGGGGGGTTTTAATTGCTGTTGATTTTGCCCTAAATGCTACGGAAATAACATTTGATCACTCTTTGCTTGCTTTGAATAAAATTGAGTTATTGATAGTAAAAGTAATCTTTGTCAATGTTACTGTATATATTATTAATGTATATATATATGTCCACCAGTAAATTTAAATCAATTAGTTACTATTACTGATTTATTGGAGAACTTAGCGGTCATCTACGATAGTAATTTAGTCATTGTAGGTGATTTTAATCTAAGTGAATATATCACAAACCCAATGTTAAACTCCTCTTGCACCTGGTTATATAATAGCTTTCAATTTTTGGGGTTAGATCAATATAATAATATTAATAATCTGTTTAATCGTACTCTTGACTTAGTTTTTAGTAACATGCATTGCAAAGTAAATCGTTTTGAAGATCCTATTACTCAAGAAGATAAATACCACCCTGCACTTGTAGTGAATATTACCATTCCATTGACTGAGGGTTCTAGTTCATCTTCAACTTTTGAAAGTAATACTCACACTCGTTCTTTTAATTTTAAGAAAGCGAATTTTATTAATCTGTATGAGTCAATTGCTTTAATTGATTGGTCTGATATTCTGAATACGGATTCCATTGAAGATTCGTGTACACTTTTTTATAATAAGTTATTTGAAGTATTTCATGACCATGTTCCCTTAGTATCCGGAAGTAAATGCAAATTCCCTTCGTGGTTCTCGGATAAACTTAAAAAGAAAATTCGAGAAAAAAATAAATTCCTCAAACTAAAAAAAAAGAATCCCTTATCCCAATTTACTAAGCAAAGATTTAATAAGTTGCGGACTCAAGTAAGATTACTCTCTGCAGCTGATTTTAAGTTATTTATCATGAACACTGAAGATAAGGTATCCAAAGAACCGGGCAAGTTCTGGAATTTTATTAATACTTTGCGTAATGAGTCCTCAATTCCTCCATATATGGAATATAACGACATAAAATTATCATCCCCACATGAAATAGTCAATGCCTTTGCTACGCACTTTTCCAAATCTTATGCAGGATCATCTTTACGAAAAGTTGACGAAATAAATGATGTATCTTACGATAACTTTGATTACTTAAATATATGTAAAGTCAGTACTTGTGTAGTAATTGAAGCACTCGGGAAGTTAAATAACAAGTTAAGTGCGGGCCCGGATGGAATTCCAGCTCTAATAATAAAAGATTGTCGTGATATTATTGCTAGACCTTTAACGCATATCTTTAACTTATGCCTGACCTATAGCAAAGTTCCATTATGTTGGAAAAGTGCACGTATTGTACCCGTCTTTAAATCGGGCAATAAAAGGGACGTTCCGAACTATCGCCCTATTGCTATTATCTCTAACGTTGCAAAGTGTTTTGAACTTATTCTTTGCAAATATATTAATCCTTACGTTAATAATAAATTGTCCTCATATCAACATGGCTTCAGGCCCATGAAATCAACTGTGTCAAATATTTTATTGAAAACCCAATTTATTTCAAAATTTATGGATAATCGTACTCAGGTGGACGTCATTTACACTGACATATCGAAAGCTTTCGATAGAATTGATCATGGGATCCTGATAAATAAATTAAAACGGCTTGGGTTTTCCACTGGTTTATGTGATTTATTTCAGAGTTATCTTAGTAACAGACATTTAGTTGTGGAATATAAGGGATATCAGTCAAATCAATTTATCGCATCCTCAGGTGTCCCGCAGGGATCCAACCTAGGACCTGTCTTATTTAATTGCTTCATAAATGATATAGCTGATAAAATATCACATAACATCTTGATATTTGCAGATGACCTAAAATTGTTTAATCCAATATTTACTGTGAATGATTGCCAATATTTACAGCATAGTCTTGAGATAATAATTAACTGGTGTAGGGATAACAATGTCTCATTGAATGTAGGCAAATGCAAGGTTATGTCATATACTAAAAACAAATCAAAAATCACTTATGATTATAGCATCAATGGTACAGTGTTGTCCCGAGTGGTATTGTTTAAAGATTTAGGTGTGATATTCGACGATCATTTATCTTTCAATGATCATATTATGAAAATTGTCTCAACCGCCAACCGTTCCTTAGGTTTTATAAAACGGAATTGTAAGTCATTTAGGAATATTGGTGCAATAAAAACCCTTTATTTTGCATTTGTGCGTAGTAAGCTGGAGTATGCTTCAAGTGTTTGGTATCCACACTACTCTAAGTACTCCTCGATGATTGAAGCTATACAAAAAAGGTTTGTTAAGTATCTCCATTTTAAGAAGTACGGGGCTTATCCTGATTTTAATTACGATTATGCTGCGTTGTTAGATGAATTTGAAATGCACTCCTTAGAATGTCGCCGTAAGGCGAATTTAGTGACAACGCTGTTTAAGGTACTCAATGGTCAAATTGATTGCCCTGAATTGTTGGAGCAACTGAATATATTGGTGCCCTGTAGTGTAAGAACTAAGCGTCTATTTCAGCTACCAATACCCAAAACGAACGTACTGGTCAGATCGCCGATGTATTCTATGTGCGCTACGTACAACAAACTCATTAATACAAATACAGATGTGGATATATTCAACTTTAAATCAGCGAAAGAATTCTTCAATGTGATCATTGAGTATCTTTCTTAGTTTATTTTCTTAGTTTTTTTTACTTTTAGTTTATTTCTTGTTATTAGCTTAGTAACCTGAAAATTTCGTTTATTTTCAATGTTAATTTTCTTTAATTAAAATTATTGTTTTTTCTTTATTTGTATTAACTTCAATCTGTAATTGGACCTTGTTCCGTTGGTTGAATAAATAAATAAATAATATAAATTATTTGCCAAATTTGGTACATACCAAAGTTTTAATTGAATTTATGAAGAAAAAAAAACACTCAAGATAAAAATAATATCAAATGAATTCTTTAATGTAAACTCATTGAATTTTATTTTTTGATTTTTGGTTAAATTTTAGGTTTATTTAGGAGCTTTTTAAATATATCTGATTCCCAAAGTCCATAATTTTGAACACGCTGGAAATCTGAAAATAAAAGAAATGTTTCGGAACAGTTTATTTTTTCTGAAGGTCATCAAATTTATCATCGTACAAGTGGTGTAGACGAGATCAAATTACACGACGAAATAAAAGCGAGCGCGTTTGTGTGTGTAGACGCAACCGGAGCAGTTTTCTCTAGAATACTTCTACGTTTACTCTATTCATAAGTAGATGGACCCACTTCCCGACCACAGTCTCTCCTTTTCTATCCTCGAAAACTCGGAATCCAGTTCTCCTAAAAGCATTGTCTACCCTTGATATAACTGTTTATTGCCCGCTTGCAACGCAGGAACTTAATCGTGGCTAAGAAGTTAACCACGATTAACTCACTAATTATGTCAAAATTCGAGAATATAAAATTGTAAGATATTTTCTTTCATCAAAATGCAAATGTGAAAACAATGAATAAAATTATTGTGTTTTTAAGGACTTATCACTGGTCGACACTCATTAAAGTTAATCAGCTTTAGTGCAAGTGGGCATCAATGATTTCCAACTTTATTTTGATCAGGGATCACTATGATTTTTTTGTTCTTAGCAGGGAGAACCACAAGGTTCAAAATATCAAACTGAGTTAATCTTAAAACATACTTGAATCAAAATTTCAAACATATTCAAATAGATAAATGTTTCGCGGACCATATTCTGGTTAGGAACCACCGAGCTGAATGATCAAAGCATGCAGAGATCTGTATTATCTACCTTTGTAAAACTAAAATTATCGTTAATAAATAAATTATCTTCTGCATAATTAATAACTAAGGCTCGGATTATATGTAAAATGCATTTTTGTTATTAAGAGGTGTATCAACAAAACCAAGTTTTCTATGCATATCTAATCGTTTTTGATTAAAATAAGCCAAACATTAGATATGCATAGAAAATTTAAAATTTTGTTATTATACCTCTTAAAAACAAATATGAATTTTGCATATAATCCGAGCCTTTTTAATAACGAATATCGAATGTATTTATTATTATGTTTTATTTTTATTTTAGAGATAAATTGTTTTTTTTTTCAGATTAACTTCAGTCTTTTGCTACTACGAATTATTAATATAAAATCGTCTATATCAGTTCTTGCTGTAAGATTACCGCAGTATATTTGGATTATACTGTCATTACTATAGAAACACTTTTATATAAATTCTATGAATCACAAAAGGATAGTTTAGCTATTTCAATCAAGAAAAAGGCAATGAATATTAATAAAATAAAATTGTCATTCGAATTGAAGGTTTTAGTTATGTTAAATAAGTTTATTCAAACAAAGTAATTGAATGGATGTCAAGATTGAAGCTACTCACAGCTGTTGAAATAAAAAAAAAATGGGATTTTTTTTTTACAAAAACACAAAAAATACACATGATATACTTTATTTAAAATTTTAAATAAAACTGAAATGATATCAACGAATGACAGTAGAGGGAATGTTCTTGAACAAACCGATAGAATCCAAATCGGAAATAATGAAACAAACACCACTTCATGTTTGGAATTTTATAAAAAAAAAATAATGCCGTCATCGTGGTTTTCAACAACACAACTTGAGCACGTAATCCTATATAAATATAAAAAAATACAAAACATAACACCACGTGCCCCAAAATTGAAAACCAAGATGCCTTCAGTTGTGACCTATTAAAAATAAATAAATGATACAATCGTCTTTCATTCATTCACTACACCTAAACGTATTTATAAAAAGTTAGACAACGTTATGTATTATAACTAGTTAAAATTATTTATACGCTAGGAGAGACACCGATAGCCAAAGATTTCATGAGCTTTCTAACTAGTAATAGAAAAAAAAGGATTAAAAAAGGGGGGGAAATAGACGCAGGTGTTGAATTTTGAGAAAATACAATCAACACTCTCTTGGCTTTTATTTATGTGCTTTTTTTTATCTATGAGGGGAAACCAGATGGCGGTTGTCCTGGAACTGAATACTGTGGCCGGAAGTTTGCGAAGTTGACGGCGGCCGCCGCTGCCGCAGCATTTGCGAAGCCCGGTAAGTTTCCAGCGTTGAACCCTGGTGGGAATTGACTCATTACTTGAGCTATAAAAAAATAATATTAATTAAAAGTCATGAAAAAGGTTTCTTAATATATATGTAAATGTATAATAACATATGTCGACATGGTTTCTGTAACATTAATGGAAATGGTATTTTTGTGTTTCATTTAGGCAGTTATTAAAACACTTTTTTACAGAAATTGCCTAGCACATCCCCTTTTCGAGTTATTGAAATTATGACTTTTCCTGTTCGTAATACAAAGGGAAAGTGTTATTTTTGTGAATATTTTCAAATTAAAAATGTTATCTTCATGCAACATTCCATTATTTTTATTGAACATGATCCTTAATAAAATATCTTTGGTTAAATTTAACATTAAATTGAAAAGATATTTTATCTTTTTTTTCAACTACCACCAACCCTTGTAAGAAAAAAACTGTACGTGTTACATTATTTAGTATATCATTTTTGAATTGAGGACCACAAAATACTTCATATACATCTGTTTTTATCAATATTACTTTAAAAAATTGATTGACCAGTATAATTAATGTGTACAGGGTAAGATAAAAATATCCGATGAATTGTTAGTTATTAAAAGGCTAAAAATCAACAATAAAATATCAGATCTTTTTATCTCTCCTGTTAACATTCTAATATTACTGCTTAACCAGAGTTGGCCAGATGCACAGAGAGGAAGCGAAAATGAAACTAGAGAGAGAGGCGATCTGGCGGCCGAGTACAGTCGCTGGAATAAGCAAGCACGTGTTCTTCGTGCGCGCTATTCATTTATAACTCAACAGCGTAGATGGTCGGTCGCTTCCCTCAGCATCAAGATCACTTTTTGTAAATTTGCATACATTGCTAATAATTTCACGAGATTGGCCGGCAAGTGCACGGCCACGAGTTAATTTACTTTGAAAATCCATCGCACTGTCACTTCTTCAAATGAATGTACCACGCGCTCGAACTCTTTACGAAACCTATCGAGACCGCCTATCTTTCGCTCCGCCCACAATTTTGCCACTGCGCAACGGCAAGTTATGATGGTTCTACAGTACACACTATAACATGTTATTTACCTGCTGGTTGATTGCTGGAAGAAGACGTCGCAGCTAACCTCGAAAGTATACTCCTCTCTGACATCTGCAATCTCTGTGCCACAGGCGGGATTCTTGCCAGAGTGGCCGGTAGCCTCGAAACGTCCGACTTCATATCGGATAACAGTTCCTCCAACTGATTGAGCACTTTATGAAGCACTGCATTGGCCGGCTTGTTACCAGCTAAAGACTCCTTACTGAGGTGTTGGTGAGACTCGGCCAAGCACTCAACCTCGGCGAACCTTGCATTCAAAGACATCGCCGGATGGTTGGGGTCTTGAGTGAGGTTCAAATAAGCGGCCCTCCTAAGTTGCTCCTCGATCACTAGAGCTTGTTCCAAGAGCTTGAATCTCCTAGCGAGGAATTTATTCTTTATTTCCAAGAAGTTACCTTTGCCGACATCCATCTTGAAGGGTTCGTTGATAATAGCAAACCTCGTATCAGCTTGGATATCCTGCCATCTTCCGTAGCCATGGGTTACGATTCCGGCTAAAAGCCAGTAATCATGTCGCCTGTGCCAGATTTCATATTCGCGTCCAGGAGCAGCAGCCTGCAAAAAAAACAACATAATTAAGACCAGAATTAAGAACTTTTCCAACACAGTACAACACAAATTTGCAGGGAAAAGGTTTTTAAGGTTAAAGTAAATCTTGAAACATACCTTTTCTTCATTCAACCATAAAGTATGCAATTCAGTAAATCCTCCATCAGCGATATTAAACATAAACTTCCTCTTGGTATCATCCTCCTCTCCCTCTTTTTTCTCCTTCTTTTCCTCACCAACGATGACCACATCTTCATCATCCTTCTTCTCGGCTTTCTCATCCTTCTTATCTTCGGTCAATTCAACCTTGACTTCCTTGTTCTCCTCTTCTTTAACCTCTTTCTTAAGTTCTTCAGGTTTTTCGTCCATGGAGGATTTTTCTTTTTCTTCAGATTTTTCCTCAGTCTTGACTTCCATGGGAGTTTCTTCGGAGGTTTCCTTCGCTTTGGGCTCTACAGATTCTATTTCGGCTGCAGGCTCTTCTTCTTTCTTTACTTCAGCCGCAGATGGCGCTGCTGCTGACGACGGAGCAGTTTCAGCACTCTCAGGTTTCTCTTCTTCCGTTTTTTCTTTGGCTTCTTCCTTTACTGGCGGTTTTATTTCATCCTCCTAACCAAATAAACAATTAAGCAAAAAAAACATTTCTTAGTCTGCCGAACTATTTATACCTGTGCTGGTATATTGCCCAATTGACTTACCTCTTTCTCTTTATCTCCTGTTTCACTAGCAGCTGTAGGAGCAGGACTCGGAGCGGCACTAGTAGCAGGCGTGGCACTTGTACTTGTAGTAGTGCTCTTCGGTGTCTCCCCCTCCGCGGAAGTTGGCGTCGGGTTGTTGGCGGCATTGGCCGCTGCTGTTGCTTCCGCAGCAGCTTTCGCTTCCTTTTTCGCCTCTAGAGCTTTCCTGATTGCCTCCGGCATGCTGTATTCGCCGTTGATGTGTTCAAACTCTTGGACCTTCTTCCTTATCAAAGACATCACGCCGATTCTCGTCAGTACGTGCTGTCTGCTGAGACCCTCTCTGGGAACGCCGTCGGCGAAAGTTTCCGCGTTATCGGCGCCAGGCTCGCATAAATGTCGCATGAAGAGAGACACATACGCTTTGAAAATCTTTTCGGATTTTCCTCGCAGATCGCGGACCAGCCATTGCGAGTTGAAGGCGTCTTGAGGAGGCATACCTATAGCAAAAATGAAACAGACGAACAAAGAAAATGTTAGCTTCTCTGGCAACTTAGTGGGTGGGTTAAGAATAAACATAAAAACGGGGTTCATCGCCCGCCTTTCTTCGAAATTAACTTACCATATCTCATAATAGCATTAAGGAACGCCTTCCTCTGCCGAGCGTTAAATCCAAGAACTTCAATATTCCCGCCGACTCTCGCCAACAGAGGTGGCAAAGGCCTATCCTTTTCATCCTTCCTCTCCATACGCCGCCGGGATCTTCTGTTCAAATCACCCTCGTTCTTCTCGTCGAAATCGTCGTCCTCTTTATCCTCGTCCGACCCAGCGGAAAAGTCAGAATTGTTATAATCTGACAAATTCTCTTGCCAGTTGGTGTCCTCGCGGCTATCGGCAGTCATTCCGTCGTTGTAATTGACCTGTTTGCGCACACGCTTACCTTTCCCGAGGGTGCGCGCAATATCCTCTTGCTGTTGTTCATAATGATGCCTCAGCAGTTTAATCCAATAGGCCGGATCAGTGTTTTCAGCTTCTTGTTTAATAATCTCTGTGTCAACTTCCTCTTCGTTATCGCCTTCTTTGGTGACGTAACTAGCTACTTTGAAGGAGCTAAGGTACTCGTTCGCCCAATTTTCTTTCTGCTCAATACCCTCTTTAGTACGATCAAGGAGTTCTTTAACGGCTTTATCGTCATAATGAATAGCTTCATCTTCCTTTCCTTCATCCTCTTTAAACAGTTCCTCGGTACCGAAACGGAGGATGTCATCGAGTTCTTGCTTGGTAAAGTTCGCGCCTTTGCCACCCATACCCGGACGGACGACCAAATGGGTCAACATCATTTTGCGTTTCGCCACCTATATTTTAAAATTATAACTTAAAATGTTGGAACAAATTACAATCAACAAGTTTTACCTGTGTGACACGTTCTTCCACGCTGTTGCGCGTAACGAAACGGTAGATCATAACTTTGTTGGCCTGGCCGATTCGATGAGCTCTGGAGAAGGCCTGGATGTCATTGTGCGGATTCCAATCAGAATCGTAGATAATGACGGTATCAGCTGTGGCGAGATTGATACCTAAACCTCCAGCCCTAAAAAATAAATAATTAAATGTTTATTGATATCTGCAGTTTAATTTCATATAAACGTGTGAACAATTTGTAATTTTATCTAAAATGTCATTTACCTTGTTGACAACAAGAACACGAACTGCGGGGCTCCTGGTGCATTAAACCTATCAATAGCCTCTTGCCTCAACGACCCTGTAATCGCACCATCAATTCTCTCATACTTATACCCCTCTCCCTCCAAATAATCCTCAAGAATATCCAACATTTTTGTCATCTGTGAAAATATTAAGACCCTGTGTCCTTGATCTCTGAGGATCCTTAACATTTTTGACAAAAGTACAAGTTTTCCAGCGGCCTTGATCAAACTCTGCGTCTCATAGTTGCCGTGGGGCCCCAGCGGAGCTTCCTCCGAAGCTACAGGGAAAAGGTAGGGATGGTTGCAACATTTTTTTAAGTCCATCATGATGTTGAGCAGGGAAATGGACTGGCCGCCTCCTTTGGGATTCAAAGCTTCATAGTTCCGTGTTAAAATGTACTTGTAGTATTTCTTTTGCATTGGGGAGAGCTCAACACGGACGATGAACTCAGATTTCGAAGGCATATTCTTTAAAAAATAAAATATTGCAATTTTAGTTATTTAAAAGAATAGTTTTCACACTGTTCTATCAAGGCTGCAGCTTGGGAACATCAATATTATTCACCTTTAATACGTCGGCTTTCAATCTTCGCAACATGTGAGGTCCGAGAAGCTCATGCAATTTCTTCACTTGATCTTCTTTGGAAATATCAGCGAATTCATTCTGGAAAGCTGATAAATCGTTGAACTTGGTGCTGTTCAAGAAGTTCAACAGATGGAACAGTTCCTCCAAGTTATTTTGAAGGGGGGTACCAGTCAATAGGAGTTTGTAAGTGATGTTGTAGCCTGCTAGCAACCTGAAGAACTATAAGAAACAAAATGCTTATATTAAACCTCCATGATAATATTAGTTGATTTTTATTCACCTTCGATTGGTTGCTTTTTAACCTGTGAGCTTCATCTACAACCAGCACTGCCCAATCAATCGATCCAAGACACGCCGCATCGATTGAAATCAACTCGTAACTTGTGAGCAAAACGTTAAACTTGATTGAGCTTGTTTTGATCTTGGAAGCCCTACCGCTGCGGACAGCGCCCTCTTCAAAACTAAGTTCGTTTTCTCTGATAATAGCTCTTGAATCCTTATCACCTATAAAATATTAATCAAGTTTTAATCACAATTAAGGCTAGGGCTTCTGTTTTAGGTATTATTTGAGCCATTTTTGCTAATTTATACGTTAATTTGTACCAACTTACCAACATAGGTGATACAGTAGAAATCGGGCGCCCACAGTTCAAATTCTCTTTCCCAATTGATGATGGTGGAAAGGGGTACACTGACAAGGAATGGGCCTTTGCAGTGGCCTTCCTTATAAAGGGAATACAAGAAGACAATGGTTTGGATTGTTTTTCCCAAACCCATCTCGTCAGCCAGGATGGTGTCAATGCCTTGGCCCCATGAGTACCTTAACCAGTTGAGACCTTCCAGTTGATAGGGATGCAGCTGCATTCCAGTCTCGTTAAAGAATTCTGGCTGTTTGTCATATTTTTTCTTTAAGTCTGTAGTTGGCTTTTCTGGCGGAGGTGTATATCTTCGACTATGGAAATAATAAACACAGTGGGGTTAATTAGTTCAATACATTGCTATTGTGCTATCAATATGCGATACAGGATAAGATGGTATAGCATAATAAAACCATATTTGTACTTACGGTGTAATTCTATCATCATCATCAATCAACTCCTTTGTTTTAGATTTTTTCCCTTTGCCTTTCTTTCCTTTTTTACCGGATGAGTCGCTCAAGCAAGCAGCACGCAAGTCCTGTTAATTGAGTAACAAAAATGTTAAATTGGTAAAAAAAATAGTATTTATACAGTGCATACCATATAGTATTCGACGGCTTGTTTCAAACCCGGGATTTCATTGTCGTCCTCTTCCCAAGTGGATTGATCGTAGGACAACTCTCGCCATTTAACCAAGTACAGCGTTCGTCCATCTCTCATTGTACGATGATTGATCACACGGTGCACAATCAACCATTCAGGTTTCACACCATATCTATAAAGAGAGTACACAAAAATTTATTTTTCTTTTCCAGTGAAAAAGAAGGTGTCTGCATTCTTTATTGACCTTTAGGAGATGCAGTTTTCATCAGTACCAATTTGGGCCTTTAGAGTACATCCAATTTTCTATAAGTTAATTAAATACTAATTAACTCGTGTTCGGGGATTTTTTTTAATATTCTTCCGTTTTAGGCTAAATTAATAATTGCTACATTTTGTTAACTTACTTGTAGTATCTTTCTTCAAACTCTTCATCTTTGGGGCCACCCATACTATGCAATCGTTTGGTCCTGTTGTCAGCCTCGTCCAGCGGCTCCTCCAGTTTCGGAGGTTCTTCCATGTCGTATTTCCTGATGTAATTACGGAACATGAGCGGATGGTGGACATCGAGTTGGAGTTCTGTGATCCAACTGCAGTGCCAATACGAGCACTATAATATAAGATTTTTTGTTAATACAATCAACAACCACCAATTATTTAAATTCCAATAAAAATGTAATTATTCTTCACAATTTTGTTTTTTTTTTAAACTCACCTCTTCCCATTTGACAAAATATTCTCTTCTCCTTTTAGGCTTCTGTTTCTTCTTAACATCAGCCGGAGTCACTTCGGATTTCTCTTCATCTTCTTTCTTAGGAGGATCTTCAACCCACTTCCATGTTAAAATCTTTGAGACTTTTCCTTTCAAGGGAGGGCACTAATTTAAAATAAACACACATATAAATATAGAGCAAAATGTTTAACATTTATTTATTACTCACACCACATCGTGGACACTTCCAATCTCCGTCTGGAATTTCAGTTAATGGTGGATTCAAGCAGTGAGTGTGATAAGCTGATGGACAGGAATCACAGCATAGCAGCTCTCCTCCATCCTTGCAGATCCTGCAGAATTCTTGATGTTCATCATCATCTTGCTCGGCGGGGCCTTCATTTTCGCAATGCGGACAACTCCAGCGACCTTCAGGCGTATCCTCAAGCTCCGGATCCAAACAGACCAAGTGGTAAGCTCGAGGACAGGTGTCGCAAAGGATAATTTCACCGCCTTGTTGGCACACTTCACAATAATCTTGATGCTAAATAAAAAAAATGAGCAATTTTAACAAAGTATATTATCTTAAAGTCATTTATCAGCTATTGCTATTATTGAGATGAAATCTATCTATGATGGAAAAAGTACCATCAGCATTTAATATTATTTTCACTTACTTCGTATTGTTCCTCTCCATCAGGTTTACCAGTCTGCTTGACCTTCTTCTTCTTTTTAGTTTTATTGCCAATCTTCGTTTTTGCCTTACGCCTAGGTGGTGGCGGTTCTTCAGTATTTTCTGCAACCGGTTGAGATGGAGCCTCTTCCGTCGTGCTGGTCGCCTTGCTAGATCCATCGTAGCCTTCATTCAACATCTGTTCAAATTCCATATCGGAATCTCTATCCGAACCGTTCCCACTTCCTTCGCCGTCATCCTCCTTAAATCACATTACGATATTATTATATGTATATTTTGTTATATGCAAGAAGACACAAAGCCTACTGTTGACATCCTAGTTTTCGAATATCCTTTATTACAATAACAAATAGTAACTTATTGGAAAAATATGATACCAAAATATTTGAATTGTTACTCACTGAACTGCCACGTTTTCTCTTGCCGAACTTTATTTTGAGCGTGGGCACTTTGGAGGCTTTCCTTCCAGCTTTCTTTCCCTTGGACTGCCTCTTTTTCTTACTCTTAACATCATCATCTTCGTCATCCTCTTCGTCCTCATCCAAATCATCATTTTTATTATCTTTAACTCTAGTCCTAGTTGGCTTAGAATACTCGGTCTCAGTTGGCGCTGATTGTTCCGGCGTTTCCGTTTGTAGATTAGGGTTGATGTTTGAGAATTCCCTCCACTTTGCCGCTACCAACATCATCAACTTCGACATAGGAACCTATGAAACACATTATCAACGATAAAAATTTAGATTTAATTGTAAGATATATTGTATTTCTTAATAAAAAATATTTAACTAATCTTACTTTGGGGTTTTCTTTAGCCAAAAGTGGCCTAACGTGCTGTTGGAAAAGTTTGTAAGTTGTCAGATTCGCAAAGTCTTGTTCTGAGTATTCCAAGTCGACATCGGTCAGGCCAAAAGTCGAGCAAACTTCTTCGATAGTCGGCATGCCAGCTGTTAATTTTTTTAAATCAAGTTATAAAATTGAAATTGTAGAATACTTTGTATAAAGATTACTAACCTCCATTGCCGTTTCCGGATGATTCAGGAACGGGTGTAGCAGGAGCCGAGTGTTTGGCAGATCCTCGGGACTTCCTGCCTTTCTTGCTGCTGCCATAATCCGAATCACCGTTGTTTTCATCTTCTCCACCGAAATCACTTTCCTACGACAAAAATCCAATGAATAAACGCATAATGTTCTGTTTAAACAAGAACACTTACCTCTCCACTGTCATTCTTTTTCTTCTTCTTCTTTTTCTTGCCCTTTTTCTCCTCACTGCGGGCCTTTCTCTTCTTCCCCTTCTTCTTTTTACGTCCGTCTTCTGGCTCGTAATCGTCATCATCTTCCTGTAAATAAATTACCACATTAGAAAAGAACAACAATATTTGAGGACCTTAGAATCCAAAGGGTATATAGTAAGTGCCAAATTTGTAAAATTGAAATAACAAGCGTGGAAATGAGTTTTAGATGCATTCGTTAATTTTTTGGCAACATCATATACAAGGTGGACAGAAAATGATTGAAAAGCATTAGATAACTTGATTCATTAATTAATATTGAGTAGAAAATCCAAATAAATTTTGTTTGTATAGTTCTTTAAGGCTCACGAGGCCATTGAAATCAGAAATCAGTAATATTTTTAAAAATTTTAATCAAAATCATTTCTTTTAACATTTCAAATGGTTATGTAATGTTTAGTCGATTATTAATAGCAATAATTATACACAAAACTTAAAAAAAAATCTGGTCACATATTTAGAATATTAATGACCTCGTGAGGCTTACTGAATAATTATACAATAATTTTCTAATTTTTTTTTGCTCGAAAATGATTAACGAATTGCACTACGTAAAGCTTTTCACTCATTTTCTGGCCACCTTGTATTATCAATTTTATTTTTTTATGTTTGGCTTTTGCCTGGCTTTGCAAACACTACCATTCGCCAACATTAATATTTAATAATTCTATATTTTTTGTAATTTTTTAAATTATTTAATTACTACTAACGCATATTTGAGACGTCACAACACATTCACACACATCCATGACCCCTGATGGAATCACCTACTTCTCAAATTGGGCCTTGAATGCAAATCTTTCTTATATTGCTATCTTTGTTAAACTTAAAATGAATTTTTTCAAAATCATATTTTATGCACTTGTGTATCTTGGCTTTTAAGGTCATTTGAAATTAAAATTGAAAACTGTTACTTGCCTCAGGTTTTGGTGGAGCTTCATCAGACTCTGGAGAGTTGTCTACCGGTTCGGTGCCTTGTTCTTCCGTGACCTCTTCCTCTCCTACAATAAAATAAAATCAGGGTTGTTCCTTTGATTTTCTTACATCTGCTACAAGGGAATGCAAAAACTTTTTTTTTCATGTTCTCTATGGGGATCTTGGAAAGTATAAGAGATAGAGAAACACTTAAATGGGTAAAGTAATGCAGTTTTACGAGCTGAATAAAAAGACATTTGTAAAATTTTCGAAAAAGTCAAGGGAACTAGATATTTTGAAAAATGAGAAGTGTCAATTTTTTCAAACCGATTTTTTTCAATTATTAAAAGAGATAGAAAAAAATCTAAATGGTAAAGTTTTGGATAATTTTACAGTAAATAATAAAATGTTATCAGATTTTTTATATCGATATTAGTTTTCGAGATATAACACAAACTTACATTTTTTAAATGGAAACCATAGTTAGCTATGTCATTAGAAAGGAATTTTTTCTCTTTCATCAAATATATCACTCACTTGACATACTTATTTACAAATATAACTGAGTTTTTAACTATTTTTGATTTTATTTACACAAAAAATAGTTAGCCATGAAATAATTACTAATCATAGTTGTATTTTTGTCAATTAATTTAGTGATAAAAATACCTGTTCCTTATGGACATTTTTTCCTGCCAATTTCCATTATATTTCTTACACATAGCTTCCAAATTAACTTATTTGACTAACATTTTACAAACTCCTATATTACAAAAAGCCGCAATTGTTTTATAATTGTCATTTTTCACATGGCCCACTATATTTTGTTTTTATAAATAAGTACGTAAAGTGATATATCAGTTTAAAGAGAAAAAAATCTTTTTTAATAATGACATAGTCAACTATGGTTTCCATTTAAAAAAATTAAGTTTGTGTTATATCTCGAAAACTAATGTCAATATAAAATATCTGATAACATTTTATTATTTAGTGTAAAATTGTCTAAAACATTGCCATACACTTTATTTTCTATCTTTTTTAATAACTGAAAAAATTGATTTATAAAATTGACACTTCAATTTTTTTATAATCTTATGAATGTCTATTCAACTTGAAAAACTGTACTACGTTGTCCATTTAACCGTTTCTCTATCTCTTATAGTTCCCGAGATCCTCATAGAGAACATGAAAAAACATGATGTGGAACATGATACAGGGTGAGTCTGTATATAAAAACGGCAATAACACTGGGCAACAGTCATTTTGATAAATGAAAAACTACTGCTGTTTCTTTGGTATTTTGCTACGCTAAAGTTTAATATAACAATAAGAGTTGTTGGGCTTAGTTTTTCAGTAATTTTACATAATTATTTCAAAAAATTGTACCGTTCAATTGTTTTATCAGGCTTACCATTAGGATTTTAAAAACTATTAGATATAGAAAGTCGGGTAAATTAGACAAGTTTCCATTTTTAATACGAAATAAAACAGAAGAGATAAAAGTAAAAATTGACAATATTTTATTTTTGTTATAACTTTTTTATGTAGACAGATAACGTGCTGAAATTTGAAATGTACTCAAAATGACACAACACAACAAAATTGACAGATTTTATACAGGGTGTTCCATTTTCAAAATACATCAAAGTTCAATTTTTCTTATGGCAACCATATTGGATTTTTATACCATTGAATAGAGAAGAAAATTTGAGATGAAAATAATAGGTCATATGTCAATTTTAAAAGGTAATTTTTATACCATTGAATAGAGAAGAAAATTCGAGTTGTAAATAATAGGTCATATGTCAAATTAAAATGGTAATTTTTATACCATTGAATAGAGAAGAAAATTCGAGTTGGAAATAATAGGTCATATGTCAAATTAAAATGGTAATTGTTATTGTAATTGTTCTGAATTTTAAGAATAACATTTTATCGATTTTCACTTTTTTCATCAGATCTTTAAAACAAATGCTATGCAAAAATTATAAACTATTAAAAAAAACACTAAACTAATTAAATTATATGAAAGTTTATACTTTCGACTGTGAGTAAAATGTCAACAACATTTTTCTTATGACAGCCATAGTTGATTTTCATGCCATTTCAAGGAGCAGGAAATTTTAGCTGGAAATCATGTGCCTAAAAAAATGGGACACCCTGTATAAAATCTGTCAATTTCAATCAGGGTTGTTACGTTTAAAATACTATGTTTTACAACAGTGTTTTAAAAGTGTTTTTTTTTCATAATGTTAATTACTACTGATTAAGATTTTTTTGTTTATGTTTTAAGCTAAAATGTTAAAGATATTTTAAATTATATTATTAAACATACAATTTAAACACAATATAATTGTATATCACAATTGTGTGTACATAAATATGAGTTAAAATGTATTTTAAACATGTTTTTAAACGCTGTTTCAATAAAAAAAAAAAAAACTTGTTGCTTTTAATTAAAATGAAAAAAAAAAACGTATTTTTTAACAACCCTAATTTTAGTGCATTTTTAAGACCTAATTAAGGTTACAAAATATAAAATGTTAACTCTATAAAACAAAACAAAAGTGTCGCATTTCCAATAGGTATTGTGGTTATCTTTTTATTTTCCCCCATATGCACAACAAAGGGTAAGTATTGTTTTCACAAAAATTTTCAAGTGCATATATCCATTTTGAGGTCTCCTGAGTTGATTAAGACCATTTTTGAAAAATGTCTGTTGTCCATTTGTCGCCACGCTAAAGTCTAAGCCGATTGAGCTGTTAAAATGACACTATAAACTTAAGCTTTTTATTACAATAGTAGTATCAACTTTAAACAACTATAAATGAAGTTAGTTTGACTTTGTCATGATTAATATTTTGTGGAAAAGTGAACACATAAGTGAGGCTTACGAACAAAGTTTAACAGGAATAAGAAACATTTGTTGAAAAATAAGGTAGGTGAAAGCTATTAATTTCAAGTATCTAATATTGGGGAAAGTACTATGATGTCACATCAATATTTTTGACATATGACACATGATTTCCTGCTCTTTACAATGGCACAAAAATCAAATATGGCTGCCATAAGAAAAATTTAACCTTAATATCATATCTGGAACATGGGGACACCCTGTATAACGCTTGTCAATTTTGTTGTGTTTTTCGGATGTTATTTCGAGTATATTTCATATTTAAGCTTTTTTGGCCATATATTGAAAACAAATAACACTAGATGAAATATGGTAACACAATTTTAATGGTATTAAAAATGGAATGACCAATTTAATTTATACTTATATTATAAATGGAATCTTATCTAAGTTAACCGGTTTTATATCTCCAATAGTTTACGAGATCCCAATAGTGAGCACAATAAAGCAAACAAACGGAATATTATATTTAACCCTGTTGATAGAAAGCAAGTTGTCTTATTTGATATTAATCTGTTTTTGTTTGCGAAATTTTGATAAAAATATGGTAGGTTTGAAAAAAGTTTAAATGAGGTTGAAAGTCTTTTAAAAAAGTTGTAACGGGATTTTTTTGTAATACATAATCTGAAAATGATAAGGAACTAGTTTCTGAATTTCTTAATACATATATATATATGTAGAGCTTCGGGATGTAACATCTTTCTAAAAATACATTGTTTGGATTCACACTTGGACTTTTTTCCTGAAAATCTTGGTAACGTAAGCGACAAATACGGTGAGCATTTCCACCAAGATATTTTAATAATAGAAAAGAGTTATCAAGAAAAATGAATCCAAATATGCTAGCAGACTATTGTTAGGCACTAAAAAAGGATATTCCTCAGTCAAAGTACAATAGAAAATCAATAAAAACTCCATTTTGATTTAGATTTATCTATGAAAGTAAATTAAAATAAACATACAGATGTGCATTTTTTTCATATTACATACATTCATATTACAGAAAAATACTATATGCTAATTAGAAATCAGTGCAAAATGTAATGTGAGAAACAGCATATCTAACCAATTTAACAGACAAATAGTTAAATTTAATTGACCAGTGTAGTCAATAATGAAACACACAAAACAATTATGATTAACATCATTAACAATAACAAATAATTATTAATTAAATTATTCATTTTAATTACAAAAGCTCCAACATAAACTACACATTCCTCTTTTATCTAAGGAATTCCACTGAGTGATCAGCATAATTTTGCAAAAGATTAGAAACCACTATGGAAAGTGAAAGGTTATGTTTTGTGTACATGTGGACACTGGTCAGTGTTGTTATTTTTGGAGGGAAATAGAACGGAAAATCCCACTGAAGCTAGGTGACCCCTCAGGACAATTTGCGAGCTGCCAATATCTTTGTTTGATATCCTCCATTTTGTTAAGGGTCAGGACCCCGCTCGCCCCGCGCTCTCCCGCAAAAAATAATGAAAACCCGCGACCTGATCTCCCCTCCCTCCACCTCGACCCCAGAAAGTCCGAACTAGATTACCACAAAAAAATGGTTTTAATTTACAATTTGGGGGGTTCGTTTGTGTCTTTATGTTTTTTTTTTTATTTTCGTATGTGTAATTATATGATTTTGATAACACTCACCGGCGAAGCTCTCGTCGAGCTCCTCGTCAGAAGCCATCGCGTCTGTGATCGCGGCGGACCCCTCTCACTTTATAAAAACACTGTCACTGTTGGCCCCCGGGGGGTTTCACATAAATCCCGTGGATTTGTTCGTGGTTGGGTTTCGTTAAATAGCGGTATTCTTGGGTTTTCTTCGCGTCCACAGCGATCCACGGCAAACCGTCAGCCCCACTGCCGGCTTTTGTTGAAAATGCACAATGGCGCATGCGTGTCGCTGATTTTTAACAATCAAGACGCACGCTTGTATTTCCGTCTCCCTCGTGCGCTATTCATGAAAAAGAATAGGGTGTATAATGGCAGGTGCGTGGAAACCCGGAAACACGCTTGATACAGTATACAAGGTATGGACGAAAAGTAAATGGTTGAAAAGGATGGAATTGTAATTAGCCTCTAAAGTTACCGGTGGGGGCGCTTTGATCACTGAACTCCGCTGTAGTGTTGTCCTCTAAAGCTTCTATCAACTATAGAAAAGAAGTATACATTGCTGTATAAATTGGAGTATTTCCTTTGAAAATGTTTTTGTTAACATCTTTAACCAAGTGGCATTGTTAGAGTGGTGTATATAGTATATGTGTAAGCAGTTAAGTGTGTCCAAATCGTATTAACACGTCATTTGTTGCCATTAAACTACTCATGTTATTTGTAGCGCACTTGGTGGATTTTTTCAAGCCTGAACCAAATTTTTAAATATAATGCGTCTCCAGACAGTAGATGCATAGTTGAAGTAGTGGAATATAAATCCAAAGCATTTTATATTGTGTGGTCGTAAAAATAACAACTTTGAAGAATATGTCGGCAAATTGGGGCTTTGCTTACAAATAAGCTTTTTTATTGGAAATGATTACCAAATTCAAGGCGGTAGCACAGTTCATATATATCCAGTTAGCCAGTCGCCATATAAATTTTGAGTACACGCGAATGGGAGCAGAGCGCTGGATGCCAAATTGGTGTATATGGCTGCCTATATACACCAGTCTGGCTTCCTGCGGTCGGTCGGTTACGACTATTTTACTCCAGATGTCGCGAAATCAAGTCTCAGAGAGAGAGAGTGAGAGAGAGACAATTTCTTTCTCCCTCTATTCCGCGCTTCTCGTTGTATCATATTCCAGATGTTGATTTTTCAATCCTGAAAACACGTTTTTCTTTTTCTTTTAACGAGCTAAGGATGCGTGTTACATTCATTCATGCGTTTCCTTCTACAATTTTATTTACTGCGTTATTAGAGAATAGATTTTATGAAATTATATGTGAACGTTGTAAAATTCATTACGTATTATTTATTTTGTACAAAAAACTTAAAATACAAAACTATTTAACTTTTGATAAAAAGTCAAACAAATACATCAACTTATCATTTTATTAACTAATAGGATCAATCCTATTGATCAGATCAAATCTACTGATCGATAAGGGTTTCTTTTTTAATAGAAGGGGTCAGTGCAAAATGCAGTTGTCTTTTATTTTTTAGTTTTTGAATTATTACCGTTTAAAGTTTTTAACCCATTAAGCGCCGTTGATGCATACACGCAACATTATTATTTTTTGATAATTAAGTTACTAAATAAGTTTATTTGATATATTATATTATTTGACCTGAATTGAAAATGTACCAAGAAAAATTTAAATATTTTGTTATTTAAAGTGTATTATAAATACTTCACAATATTACAATGTTTTATACGCGTGGCGCATGAAGTAAAATTTCGAGTTTAGAAAAGCCTAATTTGGCTCGGTCGCTCCGCTTCGCTACGCGCCCGAGCCAAATTTTCAGGCTTTTCTAAACTCGAAATTTTACTTCATGCTTAGTCTGGGAGTGGATACACTCGTTCTTAACTTCATATTGCACGTTTTTATATAAAATCGACGAATGCCTAAACATTGACAGCGTATACATTACATTGTTGAGGCACTAATTTTTTGAAAATCCATTATCACTTTAATATAATAATAATAATAAACTATTTATGATTTTTAACTTTTTATTAAATTCACGTATACATTATGTGTATTTAAAGAAAAAAATCACAGTATGTAATTCATAGAAATCACAAAAAGAAGTGTAGAATTTTAATTAAAATTAACTTTTAGAGTTAAAATTGCTTGGCCGTTAATGGGTTAAAATAGTTTTAAATATACTATGTGTCCCGTTTCAAGGCGCATTGTATGAAATCTAGATTTACTCTCATGTAATGCAATTTAAATTAAAATAAATACAGTTATATGATACAGGTAGGGATTGGAATACCGGCATACCGGTTAATCGCAAAAATTGCTCTTCAAAATGTACCGGTATTTTGGTAAATCATATCAACATTATGTACATTTATTTCACATCTTCAACTATACTTCTGACAAAAATAGTAGATCGATTATGTGTTTTTGAACTTCATAATAAATCAGTGTTTGTACACGTGGCGCACGAAGTAAAATTTCGAGTTTAGAAAAGCCTGAACTCGCTTCGCTCGTGCCGCCAAATCCAAATGTTCAGGGTTTTTTAAACTCGAAATTTTACTTCATGCTTAATCGGGGAGTGGAAAACACTCACACAAATCCATGTTTTATATTTATAGATTTTTTAAATAGGTTTTTCACTAATTTCCACGATTTCTTATTAATCCACTTCTTTTGAAATGTTGTAACAGGTTTTAAGTTTTTACCAAGATTTTATAAATAAAATTTAATATTCAATATAATTTGTCAATCAACCGAACAAAATAAAGGCTAGTATTTTTTTTTTGATTTTTTTTTTTGAATTTTACAATATGTCAGTGTTTTATACGCGTGGCGCATGAAGTAAAATTTCGAGTTTAGAAAAGCCCCGTGAAAATTTGTCTCGGGTCGCTAGCGCGACCCTCGACAAATTTTCTACGCGGGGCTTTTCTAAACTCGAAATTTTACTTCATGCTTAGCCTGGGATTGAAAACACTCATTCGAATTTTAAATTAGACTCTTTTATAGAATCAACGAATGTCCGCAAATGTACAGAGTATACGAATATATAAGGATATGATATATAAAAAAAAGGAAATTATTATGTCATATATTAAAAGTTTTTGTATATTTTTGGGGTTAAAAACCTTACTTCTTTGGATGTAGATGACAAATCCTCTTCCAATTTTCGGGTGTACATGTGAATGGGATTTAACACTTCCAAATCGGAATCCGAATCACTTAACACTATGTCAAATGGTTTTGGAATTGCTGATTTTAACAGTCTACTTTGTTGGTAATTTGTAAAATCACTTGCTCGAAAATGTTTATTACACAGGCGTTTTGAAGAAAGTTTCTTTTCGGACAAAATAAAGAGATCAGTATTACCACAATTTTTTAATCAATGATCACATCTTTCGCTATTATTTACAGGAAATGTAAAGAAGTGTACATCCTCGGTTTTCCTCGCGCCACAATCACGATAGGCGCATTTTAAATAATTAGCCATATTTTTACAACTAAATATCACTAGAACTACAACTATTATGTAAAAATACTAAATATTCACTATACTTAATTAAATTATAGTTTGTCCGTATAAAATTAGAAACCGTTAAAGTGCACACTGGAGAGCGAAAAGCATACTGATTATTTTTCTTAAAATATTTCTCACTGACGATTTCCTATAAGTACTTTGAAGAGGGTACTTTTACAAATATTTTTCTATGTATTTTTTACATCCTTAGTAATTGATTTCTAGGGCTTAAGGACAAAGGCAGATAAGAAGGGTACGAATTTGGACTGTTTTTAGATCATCTGTGGGGCGAGTGAACACTTGAAAACGAACACTTTAAACCAAATTTTCAGTAGATTTATGGGTTTCCAAACAGTCGTATAATGCATTATTTAACTACTAAATAAATCGATAAAAGTTGTGATAAAAATATAATTCATTGTTCTCTATAAAGAAAATACAGTATGTCCGTTTCAAGACGCATATATACTTACGATTGAAAAATAGTTTCAATATACAGGGTGTCCCGGTTAAGCAGTCCATGCATGTGTATCTTCTAAACGGCAAGAGATACAGATCTGTTAAATGGTAGAAAATATGCAAGACGATGAGTACCAACTATACCCGGTGTTAAATTAACAAAAAAGATGAACCATCAGAGCACATTGCGAAAAAACTGATTTTTGCGATTTTTTTATTTTCCTTTATAACTTGGTTATTATTAATGATAGAACGATATAGAGCAAAAACCGCTGTAGATATCGAGATGAAACTTAAAACTTAAGCTTTTTGAAAGGAAAACCGGAAGTGGTACTTTACTCTTAGCGTTTTTTAGTTTTTTCCAGATATTCACAAAACTAAAAAATGTTTCAAATAAACATTGTATACAATAAAAAATGAAGATATATTGTATATTCACTTTTTATCATAGCACTCTTAGTTTAGGAGTTATTTAAAAATAGTGTTTTTTTAGATAATTATTGTTGGTTATAACACCGATAGGCCATGAAGTGTCGTGGCGCAGGCGGTAACGCACCGGACTCATAATCGAAAGGTCCCGGCTTGAAATGCAGTCGCCGGTTGCTTTTTCTTTTTTATTCATTTATATTTAATTACATTTAATTCAAAAATATTAAATCTAAACGGCGAAAGTACTATGATAGACACATCACCATTTTTTTTATATGGGCGTCAAAGTTCGCCATGATATCATTTTGTAGACATTTCTTTTTTAATTTGATGTATCATATGGTAGGTTTGTTTTCATTAATAGGAAAACTGGACGATATTTTCATAGTATTTGAAGTTGGCTATGAATGTACCAAAATAAATGAAATAATAACAATAACAATACTAACATAAAGCGTTATTTGTTTTTGAAAAAATTAAACATATTATATGATATACCAAATTAAAGAGAATTAAAAATCTATAAAATTAGCTCATGGCCAACTTTGACGCCCATATAAAAAAATTAAGTTAGTATGCATATATTGGAAAATATTTGCTTTATGATAAATCTGACTACATATTATTAAAAAGCATAAAAAAGTGCCCTAATAATGTCAAAATATTATCCTTCTATCATCAATAATAAGTATGGTCTGAACTTTCAACTGTTTTCTTAATTATATAACGGATATAGCTAGTACTCATCGTCCTGCATATTTTCTCCCTTTTAACCAAATCTCTATCTCTTACCATTTAGAAAATACCCATGCATGGGCTGCTTAATCGGGACACCCTGTATAGATTATTTAACTATTTTTTTAATTTAGTAAACCTTCATGGAATTCGATTAAATGTCAATTTTTAACTTGAAAATATTACAAAAAGCATTTTAGTGTTTGCCTCCCGGCAAATCCAAATTTTCACGCTTTTCTAAACTTGAAATTTTACTTCATGCTTAACCAGGTAGTGGAAAACACTTGTTTATAGCCTCAAATTGAACTTTTATAAACAATATAAAGTCGGAAAATGTGTACTTAAATATTACATACTTACTTAATTTTAATATTTTTCATTACAAGTATATTTATATGGGAACAATAAATTGTAGGCGTTAATTCCAAATACAATATATGTATTAAATAATCATCAATTTTATTTATTAAATTTGATTATACAATAAACAAAATATCCAAATTTTCAGGCGTTTCTAAACTCGATTTTACTTCATGCGCCACGCGTATAAAACACTGATTTAATGAGATGTTTAAAAACGTATTATTTTTAATCACTCTTGTTCCGTCATGAATACTGATAATAATAAAATAAACCGTTCAAGGTGCACGTTTTTATTTTTCAAATATTATATTATAAGCTCCCCCAGTTACCCCCCCCCCTGGATCCGTGCCTGATTGACATAATTAGTTCAGGTAATACCTCGGCGGTGGCGGAGAACTTTGCTTAATCGCAGAGGAAACAATATTATTTGTTACTCTGTGGCTATATATTAGTGGAGATATAAAAGATCAAATTATCTATAAACTGAACGCATTAAAACAATAATGTTTTTATTTCACATCTGTCAGTCAGCAGTAAATTGGTGTATGGGTCTATTGAAATATGAGTATATTTATGTTTACATTAACATTCCAATGAACGAATCATCCTTTAACATATGTTTTTGTGCCTTAAATCGCCATCAAAATTACAGGAAACTGTTTTAGTTGAAGGTTTTAATAGGTGGATGTTTTGATAATTGCCTCAGAGATGGCTACACTATGGAAACTGTGGATTCCGAGTTACAGGCGTGATTACTCTGTTATTCTTTCCTCTGTGGTATTATTTATTTTGTACAAAAAACTTAAAATACAAAACTATTTAACTTTTGATAAAAAGTAAAACAAATACATCAACTTATCATTTTATTAACTAATCAGATCAATCCTATTGATCAGATCAAATCTACTGATCGATAAGGGTTTCTTTTTTAATAGAAGGGGTCAATGCAAAATGCAGTTGTCATTTTTTTTTTAGTTTTTGAATTATTATCGTTTGAAGTTTTTAACCCATTAAGCGCCGTTGATGCATACAAGCAACATTATTATTTTTTGATAATTAAGTTACTAAATAAGTTTATTTGATATATTATATTATTTGACCTGAATTGAAAATGTACCAAGAAAAATTTAAATATTTTGTTATTTAAAGTGTATTATAAATACTTCACAATATTACAATGTTTTATACGCGTGGTGCATGAAGTAAAATTTCGAGTTTAGAAAAGCCTAATTTGGCTCGGTCGCTCCGCTTCGCTACGCGCCCGAGCCAAATTTTCAGGCTTTTCTAAACTCGAAATTTTACTTCATGCTTAGTCTGGGAGTGGATACACTCGTTCTTAACTTCATATTGCACGTTTTTATATAAAATCGACGAATGCCTGAACATTGACAGCGTATACATTACATTGTTGAGGCACTAATTTTTTGAAAATCCATTATCACTTTAATATAATAATAATAATAAACTATTTATGATTTTTAACTTTTTATTAAATTCACGCATACATTATGTGTATTTAAAGAAAAAATTCACAGTATGTAATGCAATAAGTCATTCATAGAAATCATAAAAAGAAGTGTAGAATTTTAATTAAAATTAACTTTTAGAGTTAAAATTGCTTGGCCGTTAATGGGATAAAATAGTTTTAAATATACTATGTGTCCCGTTTCAAGGCGCATTGTATGTTTCATGTAAAGATTTCCAATGTAATTTGAATTTGAGTTTGTATCGCTTATTGAACCAAAACGATTACAATAAAATTAAAATCATTTCTTTACCTACTAGCAGTATTTTTGAGGTATTATTTTTGAGTTCTCCTCAGTTTCATTTGAAATATAGCTTGAAAATAGTGAACGATTATACGAAAATAAAATCGTCAAAACAGTAGTTGCTACGAAAAGTCAGTGTTTGGCATCAAATTTATTAAAACACAAAGCAATAATTCAACTCAACGTGAGTGTTTATTCTGCAAAAGAAAAAAATCAGATCCCAAAATGGACTCAGTATATATTTTAATCACGATGCGTATTTTAGTAAATGAACTATACTTTTAATAAATATTAACAGTTTCAGAAATTTGTGGTTTTTGCACTGACTACTTTAATTATCCGTTTACTTTGAACGATTTTTACATGATCAACTTGTACTTTTCCGATTGAAATTTTATAAACGCTTATTGTGTGCCATTTGACCAACACCGACAACACTCAGCGGTCACTAAAATGTTACCTAATTTTTGGATTAAAATTTACAGCATCCGTCGTGCGGCTGCATGGGGATAATTTGAAAATGAATAAGCAGAAATATTTTTCGATATTCTCAATACTTCCCGAGATACACGAAATGTTATATAGAGAAAGTACAAATTATATAAAAATCATGAAACTTTATAATTGAGAATATTATCAAAAACTGCGAAACAAACAAACTTGTTAAATCAAGTAATTAGTCACATCAATAAAATTATAAATTTTACATTTTAATAATTGTCACCGCCCTCATAGCTATCTTTTCTTGTACGGAAATATACGTTTTAGGGTTCCAGGAATCAGAAACAAGTGTTATCCCTAATATTTGAGATAATTGGCTCAAATATTGAAATATGTTGAAAAGTCTCGTTAAGTGATGATAATCAAAAACATTTAGAAAACAACAAGATGTCTTTTAATAGAAAAAGTATAATAGATTTTCTCTGAGAAGTGTAATTGCAAAAATTATTGAATACTCTATTTCCAGTTTACAATGTTTTGTATGTCAGGTTAATTCAATTTTTTCAATGGTTTTATTCTTAGTCAGATTGCATTTACAAAAGGTACCAATGGGATTATGTTACAGACTAAATAGGTAAGTAAAAATAATTCAAAATGATTTAAGAAAACCCGATCAAAAAGTGTCTAACTAAAATATCGGTTAGTGAAAAACATGATAAGAAATTACCGAATTGGATTCTGCGGATACGGATTAAATGTGTCAACAGTAAATAATCTTTTTAAATCCCAAAATATTTATGGTTTTTAGGAGGTTGCGGATTATCTGTAAGTTGCAGTGGTATTGTTCTGGTCGCGCAATACTTGAGGGTATACACCATAATAAAAACGTGGTCGAAAAAATGCCTACAAATAGGTAAAAACAGATAGATCACTTCGAAGAATTTGATTTTTCATCCCTTCTATAAAGCTATCCCCACTAAAATAATGAATATTGTCTAAAAAGAAAATAGTCAAGGAAAAAAGTTAATTCGATATTCATACACGTTATTCAGAGTGTAAATGGATGAAACGGAACGTAGCATTTTTAATGTTAATTTCTCAAAATTAAAATATTATCTCCCCTAATTATTTCAGGGAAATTATGATATTCATTTGGTTAGAGTAAAAATATACACACCGAGCTTTGCTATTTATTGCATTTTTAAAAACCGGAGTGTCATGAAATTAAACAAGCAAATGAGGTGTTGATTTGTTGGCTTTTTATTTAAAATATATTCTGTTGATTTTGTGTTACACTTCGATCTATTCTGTATAATTATTACTGAATAAAAAAAAACGAAAAAACTGCTTCTAAAATATCGTTAATAAATAAGAAAACAGTTATATGTATATTTAATATAGTTTTTTAATGTTTGTTAGTTTTTTGTATATATGAATGTTTATATGAATCTATATTTCTGTTTTTAGTTTTGTGTATTCGTAAATAATTTATCTATTTTATTGAAATAATTTCTGTTTTTTTTATTATCAATTCCATTTAAAATACCCATCAAACATTTTTCAAATTGATTTTTTCATTGTAAAAAGATTTTTGTATTTATCTAACTTTTAAATAAAAACTGTTTAATAACATAAATATATTAACATTCTATTAATTTTTAAACACGTTTTTATTAAAAATATATATAATAACTAAAAATGTTGGAAATATATTTTACATTTTTTCATTGTAAAATGACTGTGTTTATTTATACAAATTATGAATATTTGAAACAATAATCTATTAATCTAATAATTTTAACAATTTTTTTATTAAAAATATATAAAATAACTAAAAACGTTGAAAATATATTTTAGAATTGTTAATTTCATTGTAAATTTGTTTTTATAAAATACAACTAATTCCCGAATTTCATAGTTCGGAACACGCTTGAAATCTCAAAATAAAAGAAATATTTTCGAATAGACTTTTTGTAGTGATAATAAATTTTATCCACAACCACTCTATAATATTATAATTATACATGCTAAGAGTCAATAATAATGACGTTTATTATAAATAGGTTATGAAACCTGTGAGTAATATTTTGACTTATCACTGCTCAACTGTGAATAATAAGAAATCACTACAAAATCAGGATACCTCATGTTAATCAATTTTGACATAAATAAAAACAATTTATAAATTGAAAGCAAATTGTGTTAATTGTGTTGTGATAGTGTGGTTAATAGTTTATCGAAGGTGAAAGAAGCAACATGGAATCCGATCCTGACTTGTTGACACCCCCGGAAATAAGGGACGCGGCAGAAATCGCTTCCATCAATTTGTTGCCTAAAAAGTCTCGCAACATATACCAAAGTACATACAACACGTTTTGTGAATGGAAAAAGGAGAAAAAAGCACATTCTTCAACTGAGTCGGTAGTTTTGGTGTATTTTACTGAATTATCAAAAAAATACAACACCTCATCGTTGTGGCAGAAGTATTCGATGCTAAAAAGTACATTGAAAATCTTTGAAAACATCAACATTGGAAACTATGGCAAACTTCTAGCTTTTTTAAAAAGAAAAAATGAAGGGTTTACTCCGAAAAAAGCCAACACTTTCTCCCCAGAAAATGTTAACAGTTTCATTGCAAGTGCACCGGATGACAAATTTCTTGCAACAAAAGTAAGTTTTAAATTATTTTAATATTTTTTAAAAATTGCAGTAATTTTTTCTTCAGGTTGCATTAATTATGGGTTTAATGGGCGCTTGTCGTTCAAATGAGCTGTATAACATGAAAATTAAAGATAAAGAAGACCTTAATTCCTGCTATATGATTAAGGTGCCAACCACAAAAACTAAAATTTGTAGGAAATTTACAGTATCTGGTAATTTTTACCACATTGTAAAAAAATATTTGTGCCTCCGAAAGCAGATAAACTGTGATTATTTCTTTCAAAATTTTCAAAATGGAAAGTGTACTAAACAGCGAATTGGTATTAATAAATTTACAAAAATGGGAAGGGATATCGCCAGTTTTTTGAAATTACCCAATCCTGAGCAATATACAGGCCATAGCTTTAGAAGAACCTCAGCCACCATTTTGGTTGATGCTGGTGGAGACATCACTGCGTTAAAACGTCATGGAGGATGGAAGTCAACTGCGGTTGCAGAAGGCTATATTAACGATTCTTTGGAAAACAAAAAGGAAACGGCCAGAAAAATTGCATCGTCAATAGAATCGACAGCAAATAATGTAACAGCTGCATCTTCCAGCACAAATTCCGTTAATTTCGATATTTTGGATCAAACCGTAAATCTTGGTGTACCCACTTCAATGCCCCCTATTGTGTTTAATAATTGTTCTAACGTTACTATTAACATTAATCCTAATAAATAGTATTATTATATGTATTTCTTAGTTATAATTAAAAGTAAATTATTTAATGAATTATGTTCTTATTCTTGAAAAGTTGCAGTAAGCAAGAATGAATATACATTTTGTGGTTGTGGATAAAGTATAGTATTCTACTCGCGCATAATGGCTATTAATCATTCGAATGATTTACTCCACTCGCCTGCGGCTCGTTCCGTAAACCTCATTCTCATGATTAATAGCTTTCATTATGCGCTTGTTGAATAATATACTATTATTATTCGTCTACCACAGTTCATATACCGGAAGTTTTCCGTTAAAGTATACATATTTCAAATTCACCTTATTTTCTTTAAATCTGTAGATATTCCTTGTGTTTTTAAAAGAGTTCAATTTGATGCTTTAAACGAGTGTTTTCCTCTCCCAGACTAAGCATGAAGTAAAATTTCGAGTTTAGAAAAGCCCCGTGAAAATTTGTCGAGGGTCGCGCAGCGACCCGAGACAAATTTTCGGGGCATTTCTAAACTCGAAATTTTACTTCATGCGCCACGCGTATAAAACACTAAAATATTGTGAAACTTAAGTATATTTGAACCTCACGTAAAATCAGTGTTTTGTGCGCGGGGCGCATGAAGTAAAATTTCGAGTTTAGAAAAGCCCAGAAAAATGTACAGTGTATTCTGTATATTGAGTTATTTATACTTAAAAAACTCTCTGTATAACTAATCAATAATATAAATTATTTGCCAAATTTGGTACATACCAAAGTTTTAATTGAATTTATGAAGAAAAAAAAACAACCAAGATAAAAATAATATCAAATGAATTCTTTAATGTAAACTCATTGAATTTTATATTTTTGATTTTTAGTTAAATTTTAAGTTTATTTAGGAGCTTTTTAAATATATCTGATTCCCAAAGTCCATAATTTTGAACACGCTGGAAATCTGAACATAAAAGAAATGTTTCGGAACAGTTTATTTTCTCTGAAGGTCATCAAATTTATCATCGTACAAGTGGTGTCGACGGGATCAAATTACACGACGAAATAAGAGCGAGCGCGTTTGTTTGTGTGTGTGTGCGTGTAGACGCAACCGGAGCAGTTTTCTCTAGAATACTTCTATGTTTACTCTATTCATAAGTAGATGGACCCACTTCCCGACCACAGTCTTTCCTTTTCTATCCTCGAAAACTCGGAATCCAGTTCTCCCATAAGCATTGTCTACCCTTGGCGGTAGCCAGAAAAAAACAAATCGGAGGGGTTTATAAATTTCGGGGGTGGGTTTTAATAGTAAAGATAATAGTTCTGCTTTTACATACGGGGGGGGGGGGGAGTTGAACCCCCATATCCCCCCTTTTGGCTACGGTCTTGACCAAATTAAATACCAGGTTACCTTAGCTATACACAGTTTGGATTTTAGCTGCAATGAAGGTGTACAAAAAATAATTCAATTTTAATGTCTCAGCAAAAAAGTATACGTAAAATCAGTCAGGTGCGCAATTTGTCTTAGTGGGGGCTCACGCGTCTTGAAGGGGGCCCATCCCGGTCTTATAGGGGGCGGGGCATGTTACAGACATAACGCGTCTACTGCTAACAGACATAGTCCGAATTAAAACATAATTTCGGGTTTTGTCAGCATGAGTTTAAACAAGTCCGAACATGCATAAAAATGTCAAATTTGTAAAGTTGTAATAACAAAAACTCAACGGTAATTTTGTATACAAAAATCTACTTCTCATAATTGAAAGTGATTCATTATTAAATAATTCAATTTGGTTTGATATTATTTCAAGTAAAACTTATGCCTATAATTATTTACTTTTTAAATCAAGTAGTTTTATTTTAGTTTAAAATTTAAAAAAAGACTATTTAAATTCAAATACAATTAATTTATTTGATTAAAATAAATGTTGTTTAAATCAAGTCGTTTTACTTCAATTCAATATAAAAAAAAATATGATAATGTTTTACTAAATGATCAATGATAAACAATACATTAATTGATAGCTATAATTTTTTATATTTTTCGACAGTCGTGAGCATATTTTGTTTGTCACTTTATCACTTATGATATGAGATAGTTTTTCTCTAATTTGTATATTTGCTTACAATTTCTGAAAAATAAATTATTTATTATTATATGTCATAAAATAACATAACATCAAGTGTTGTCAGTGGTATGAAACGGCGAATGTGTCAAAAGTAAGGTTAAGTTAGGTGCCACATACATTAACGGTAGACGATGTAACATCTAACCTAACCTAACTTTTGACACATTCGACGGGGTCACCGTGTCAAGTTTGGTTGTATCTCACATCGTCAAGGTTTTTAAGGTTAGGTGTCACTCTGATAGGCTAGGTATAATGTCATTCTGTTGACTAAATGGCGGCTAGCGCTGACCTACATCAACTGTAATTATAGTTCAAGTATCAACTTGTCAGCTGTCTTTATGGATGACGTTAAACAAGCATAGTAATTAAGATACAAATTCAAAATAAACATAATAAGTGCCATAAAAATGTCATAAGTGATAGAGTGACAAAAAAACATGTTCACGACTGTTTAAAAATATCACAACTTTCAAAATTTAAAAAATGTATAACTATTAATGAATATATTGTTTATCATTGATCACTTGGTAAAAAATGATTATTTTTTTAATATTACATTTAAATATAAAATGAACAAATCAAGTCATTTTATATTTAAATTTAATATTACAAACATAAAATTTTAAATAACATTTTTTTTAAACCAAATGAATTAATTTTATTTAAATTTAGACAGTTTTTAAAATTCTAATTAAATTAAAAATACTTATTTAAAACAGAAATGATAATAATAATAAGTTTTTGATAATTATAATTTTTATTTAGCACCGTTTGCTATAGAATAACATAGAAATATATATAATTAATCACTCCCAATTATGAAAAGTAGATTTTCTATGCAAAGTTTATTATAAAAGCCTTCAATTTTGAACTTTTAACGAATGGTCCCACTCCCAGTTCAAGCATGAAGTAAAATTTCGAGTTAAGAAAAGTTTGAAGGCTTTACTAAACTCGAAATTTTTTAACCAATCGTGCCAACTTGACACGAGTTTGAATTGAACTATAAGAGATCGCCATGTTATTTTTACTTTCTCCCGTATGTAATACAAAGGGAAAGTATTGTTTTCGTGAAAATTTTCGAATCAAAAATTTTAGCGGAAATATTCGTTTTGAGGTCCCCTGAGTCAAATAAGACCATTTTTGAAAAATGTCTGTCTGTCTGTGTGTCTGTGTGTGTGTCTGTGTGCGCTGTACCGCAAAAACCGCTAAAGATATCGAGATGAAACTTGAAACTTAAGCTTTTTGTTACAATCGGAAGAACTGTAAAGCTTTTGGTGAAAATCGGAAAACCGGAAGTGATACTTTACTCTTAGCGTTTTTCAGTTTTTTCAGATTTTTTCAATAAATGTTCATCAAACAAAAAATTCTTTTAAATAAAAGTTGTAGATAATAACAAAATGAAGATGTATTGTTCACTTACTTTTTGTCATAGCACTCTTAGTTTTTGAGATATTTCAAAAGTTGTGTGTTTTATCTAGTTATTGGTGTGTGACAGTGTATGTGTCGATACAATTGAAAAATGTTTCAAATAAAAGTTGTAGGAAATGAAAAACTAAAGATTTTTTTGCAGACTCACTTTTTGTCATAGCACTCTTAGTTTTTGAGATATTTAATAAATAGTGTTTTTTTTATCTAGTCATTGATTTGTGTCAGTGTGTGTGTTGATACAATTGGAAAATGTTTCAAATACAAGTTGTAGGTAATAAAATACTAAAGATTTTTTGTATCTTCACTTTTTGTCATAGCACTCTTAGTTTTTGAGATATTCAATAAATAGTGTTTTTTATCTAGTCATTGGTTTGTGTCAGTATGTGTTGATCCAATTGAAAAATGTTTCAAATAAAAGTTGTAGTTATCAAAAAGTTGAAGACATTTTTAACATAATAATGCTACAAATATTTTAAAAGTGATTTAATACGCAATTTACGGGGGAAAGTACTATGATGGACACATCACCATTTTTTTTCTTTGTGACAGTTACGATACACATTTTAACACTTGCGATATATTTTAAAATAACGAGTGTCTTCCACTCCCAGACTAAGCATGAAGTAAAATTTTGAGTTTAGAAAAGCCCCGCGTAGAAAATTTGTCGAGGGTCGCGCAGCGACCCGAGACAAATTTTCACGGGGCTTTTCTAAACTCGAAATTTTACTTCATGCGACACGCGTACAAAACACTGATTTCATGTGAAATTCAAAATATATTCCTTATAATTTTTCACTTTGCTTATGAAACAAAATGATGTTTTCCATTACTTTTTTTTTAATGTTAAATCTTGCAACGAATAGCCCTTAGACACAAAGCAATTTGTCTAGACAATGTGCGAAATGACAGACGAATGCAATTTTATTCGGCCATTGTCTAAAAACATTGGAAAATTCGCATTTTGTTTAGAACATGCCAGAAAATATTCAATGTAAATTTTCCTCTGTTCGATGTGTTCTGGGATGCATCAAAGCATTGAGTGCGATTTCATAGGCTCTGATTTTAGTAGTTCTAACGCAATTTATATTTAACATCAAAATGACATGTGTCGTTCATTAATCGCCTACATCACTAATGGAATGTTAATATTAAATAGAAAAGAAAAATGAGAAAGAGAGCAGATTTAGCTTAAATGCAAAAATAATAGAAAAACAGACTCCTGTAAGTTTATACATTGCTTCAATTTCACTGGAGTTTATTAAGAACTTTGATTCAGCGTATTGTGTAAACCATTTGATCAAGACCCCCCATGTACGTTGCTTTGGGTGTACCAGCAAAAATGCCGTCACAAAACTGCCTTTCGACAGTTTTAAATATAAATATTCCAAATTTGAAAAGCCTGACGAGCAGGTTTGCAAGTACCGCAACAACACTAATCAACACGTGGGTGTAAGGTGTGCTGCTTCATTTGGCAAACATTTCAACTTTCATTTATTTGCTAACATAATACTTAATTGAGATACAGTGTAAAGGTAAAGATGCATAAGCTGTACATTTTGCTACATTCGTTGTTTTTTAAAAGAGTTCAATTTGAAGGTTTAAACGAGTCTTTTCCACTCGTTTAAAGCTTCAAATTGAACTTAGAAAAAAAACAAGGAATATCTAAAGATTTACAGAAAATATGCTGAATACTTAAAAGAAAAACTTCCTGTATGTTTCACGACAGTATTAATTGTGATTGTCTTGAAATGCCGATGTCTTGCTTTCGCAAAAAAGTATGTTCCCACACATTGCACTTACCATAAACGCCCTATTTACATTAGTCCTAATTTGCATTAGAACTACTAAAAATCGTAACCAATTAAATCGCACCCAGAAGAATGTAAATTGGGTTGACTATATTATCATTGGAAATCGTAGCCAATCACATCGCACTCAATGCTTTGATGCGTCCCAGAACAAATCGGACATAGGAAAATTTACAGTGAACATTTTCTGGCATGTTCGGTGTTGCTTAAAACTCTCTGTATACCAGAGCTGGGACTAATCCTCGTAAAAAAGATTCGAATCACGAATCCGAATCACCTAATATGATTCGAATGACGAATCCTCGAATAAAGGATTCGTAAGAGATAAATATGATTCGAATCAAAGATTCGAATCCCGTTTTTTCGAATCACGAATCCAAATCCTTTAAGAATGAATTTTATTTTATTATTTTTTTGCAACTATTAATATATAAATATCGTTACCAGTTGTTTTAACAAAAATATTGAAAATCTAATTATTTATTATTAACACTGAACATCGTTGATAACAGACTAAATATCTGATTCTCTGTTACTCTGATTAAAGATGTATTTGTGTGTTTCTGAACTTCACTTCAAATCAGTGTTTTGTACGCGTGGCGCATGAAGTAAAATTTCGAGTTTAGAAAAGCCCGAAAATTTGTCTCGGGTCGCTACGCGACCCTCGACAAATTTTCACGGGGCTTTTCGAAACTCGAAATTTTACTTCATGCTTAGTCTGGGAGTGGAAAACACTCGTTTAAAGCTTCAAATTGAACTCTATTATAAAATCGATGAATGCCTGAAAATTACGTAGATACAAAATTCACTGAATATCATTAAAACCGGGAAAGTCAGAAAAGTCATGGAATTATATTCAAATTGACCAAAACACTAACAAAAAAGCCATATGAGATTATTAAATTTGTCAAAATCAGCAGGCAAATTACAAAACACATAAAAATGTATAAAATTAACTTAAATATTGACAAAAACAATGACAAAAATTTAACAAAATGGAGGTTTCCCACAGAAGAAAGTTATATTAAAAGGCCAGGGAAAAAATCTTGAATCATGGAAATGTCGGAAAAATTTAACATTTCAGATTGTGGCTACCATGTTAGTTTTACTTCAAATAATATTAAACATAATTTTGAAAACTAGATTATTATCTTTCAAAACATTTTTAGTCATTTAATGTTCTTATCAAAGCATTTAGTTTGAAGTTTCGAACGAGGGTTTCCACTCCCTGTGTGTCTTTTTGAAATTTCGTATTTACCACAACAAACCACAAACCTTGCAAGTCTTGAAAGCCAACATTGGAGAAGAAATCACCAATTTGGGGTCAGATGTTTTACGAACAACAATTCAAAATGTTGTAAACTCAAGAGATGTTGATTTTGACCGATATCATTTTTTTAACTTTATATTATCAATTTTACACCTTTAAATTAACTTTCAGTCAAAACATTGCCCAATTTTTTTATTTCTAATAAAATGGCAGCCAATTCATAATATGACATTACTTTTGCCTTATATTACACGAGACAAAAAGTTTATATCTTAAGAAATGTTAGTTTTTGTTTTTTAACATAGATTTACTGTCCTTGTTTACGCACGAAGTAAAATATAGAGCTTAGAAAATTCTGAAAATTTGGTTTAGTTGCGTAGCAAAACGGATAAAACACTGAAATATTGTGAAATTGGAAATATACTGGTTTTTCTTATTATGTTTGAATTTCATAGCAAATTCAGTTTGATTTTATTAGAAATATCTATGCCCCGAGAAGTTTTTCTGACGTCACACATGAAATTCCTCGCGTGGCGTGAAAAGTCCATGTAATTAAACTAACAAGGTCGACTCGGTTTTAAATTAAGACAACCTTATACACTAACCACCTTGATTGCTGACGTCACGCATGGAAGTCCTCACGTGGTCGGCTCCTTTAAATCAAGACAAACTTACTTACACACCTTGGTCGATGTCGTCACGCGGTGAAAGTCGTACGTGACGTCAAAACCAAGATAATTACTGTGCAAGGTTGTCTCGATTTATACCGAGCCGACCTTATCACGCGCGGAAATTCTCACATGACGTCAAAATCAAAGTCATTACTGGATAAGGTCGACTCGGTTTAAACTGAGACAGTCTTGTATAAGGTTGTCTTCATTTAAACGAGTGTTTTCCACTCCCAGACTAAGCATGAAGTAAAATTTCGAGTTTAGAAAAGCCCCGTGAAAATTTGTCGAGGGTCGCGCAGCGACCCGAGACAAATTTTCTGGGCTTTTCTAAACTCGAAATTTTACTTCATGCGCCACGCGTATAAAACAGTGATTCAACGAGATATTTAAAAACACACTAAAGACATTTTTCATGTTAATCCTCACTTTGTAAGTATTCGAATCCTTTTATAAATATTCGTTTCCTTTTATAAATATTCGAATCTTTTCATAAGGATTCGAATACTTTTATATAGATATGTAACGAATCCGGATCACGAATCCAGTTAAACTAAAGTATTCGAATACCTCTTTTGAATCCTCTAAACGGATTTGAATCCTGCCCAGCTCTGCTGTATACATATACATTTAGTAACAGACCTAGTATCTGCTTGTTAGATTATCAAGCCCGTGAGCCAACCCCCTGGGTACGTGCCTCATAACAGTTCTTTTTATTTAAAATAATTAGTATAAATAAATAATACATTTCTAGAAGTTTGTTATACTTTCATATTGGTAGTGACATTTTCACCATTAGTAACACATATACCAAAGCTGTTCTTCTATCAATGCTTTCACTAAAAAAAATTAATGATTATTTCATCCAAAATAATGATTACATTTACCAAATAACATGTTTATATACGAGCCTGCCAAGTAAAGTGTTTTCAGCAAACTTTCTATCTTTGTTAAAGTACAATGTTTAATCCAGACAAGTGTAACAGGAGGGCACTCACGCTAGACAAAAATTTAAGTTTGACAAAATAAGCAGTGGTACCCGCTATTATCCTCCGGCTTGGCTCACTTGATCGGCAAGCTATACAAAAAAAATGTTAATTATTTCTGACCTTTGTTGCTCTACAGCAGTGGTCTCCAAATCCGGCCCGCGACTTGCATGAATCCGGCCCGCGATTGTTTGTAATTTTTTTTGTAAATGTCATATTTTGAAATATTGTAACAATTGTTCCTTAAATTTTTCATAATTTTATAAAATTAATCGGATCTTGGCCGACTTTATTATGTAGAATTGTATTTGTGGCCCGCGAAGAAGATAGTTTGGAGACCCAGGCACTACAGCACATATGGGCAACCCCCGGCCCGCGGGCCGGATCCGGCCCGCTGTAAGATATGATCCGGCGAGACATTTTGAAAAAACCCAATTAAAAAAAATATTACATTAGGTACTTATACTCACGGGAGTGACAGTGAGGCGGTAAACATCAAATTCTTTGATGTTTGCCGCCTCACTCTTTGATAATCGCCGCCACTCGACTTGCTCGATCAAATTCTTTGAGGTTTGCCGCCTCACGGGCGAGACATCAAAAGATTTATTGCTTCTCAATTATTCTAAACTAGTTTATTCCAGATTATTCGTTCATTTTGCCTATATAAGCGGGTGGATGGCCCGAACGTTAGTTCAGTTCTATTTGAGCTACCGAGGTGATAACTTGGACAAGCGATATCTTAGCGAACTGCTGGAGCCGTCAACTTGCTTTGTGACTTTGTGTGCATCTTGAGTGGTTACTAACTATAGTTTGTTATTAAGTTTATTGAACGAAAAGTAAACAAAAATGATGTCTGGTGGAAAGAAACGAAAAGTAGATACAGAGGGTCGCCATTTTCAAGAAAAATGGACTGAAGAATTCTTTATTATCTTGCACAATGGTAAGCCTATTTGTTTGCTGTGTAATGAATCCATTTCAGTAATGAAAGAATTCAATATAAAGAGGCCTTACTCAACTAAGCATGCTACGCTGCACTCACTGACAGGACAATTAAGAACAGACAAAATCCAGAAGCTTACCGCAAATTTGGAAAAACAGCAACAAATGTTTCATAAACAAAGAACACAACTTGATAATGTTGTGAAAGCTAGTTTTATAGTTACCTCAAAATTGGCAAAGGCATTAAAACCATTTGCCGAAGGAGAATTTATCAAGGAGTGTATGTTAGAAGTTTGCGGTATTATGTGTCCTGAAAAGAAAAGAGAATTTGAAAAAATTAGTTTGTCAAGACGAACTGTTGTTCGTATACGTATACAAATGATGGCTAATGATATAAAAACAACATTGACTGACCGTATGGCTGGTTTTGAATCATTTTCCATAGCATTAGACGAGAGCACCGATTTGTCTGACACAGCTCAACTGGCTATATTTATTCGAAGTGTTGATAAGGAGTTCACTGTTACTGAGGAATTGCTTGCTTTATAGCCGCTAAGGAACCACCACAGGAGAGGATATTTTTATTGAAGTTATTTACAAGTTTTGGCTTGCCATGGTCAAAATTATTTGGAGTATGCACTGATGGTGCACCTTCTATGGTCGGCTTACGTAAAGGTTTCATCGGAATTTTGAATGAAAAAGCAACAGAATTAAATGTGCAAAAAGATGATTTAATAGTCCTTCAATGCATTATCCACCAACAGAACTTGTGTTCTAAGTCCATTCGACTCCAGAATGTTATGAATGTGGTAGTAAAAACCATCAACTTTATTCGATCCCGAGGGCTTAACCATCGTCAGTTCAAGGCGTTTTTGGATGAAATATCAGCTGAATATAACGACGTAACATATTATTGTGAAGTCAGATGACTGAGCAAAGGAAAAATGTTGAAACGGTTTTACGAGCTTAGAAATGAGATAGCAGACTTTATGAAAATAAAAGATAAACCACTATCTGAATTAAGTGACCCAAAATGGATATGTGACTTAGCATTTCTGGTCGATCTTACAGGCTATTTGAATGATTTAAATTTAAAACTTCAAAAACAAGGACAGTTAGTAAATGATTTGAACAGCCATTTAAAAGCGTTTCAGATCAAACTACGCTTGTGGGAGTCACAGATGCTGTCTGGTAACAGTTACCATTTCAACACGCTCGCTGCGTATGAAAATATTGCTTATGCTCAATATGCTGAAGAACTCAAGTTACTGTCGGAACAATTTTCGAACAGATTTTGCGACTTCAAAAACATGGAAGACTGTTTCAGTTTATTTGCTACTCCTACAACATATATTGTACAAAATGCTCCAATACACTTACAAATGAAGTTGATCGAGATTCAAGAAAACTCACTCCAAAAATCAAAATTTGAAGACGTAGAGTTGTGCGATTTCTACAAAAAATACCTAGAAGAAGACAATTTTCCGCAGCTTAGAAAATTCACAAGAAGATTTATTTGTGCGTTTGGCAGTACTTATAAATGCGAACAGTTCTTTTCATTGATGAAAGTTAATAAATCAACACATCGTACAAGACTGACTGACGATAATTTGGAAAATTCTTTACGTCTTGTGTCAGTGGAATTAATCCAAATATCGATGGATTAGTTTCACAAATTCAAGCTTAAGTGTCTCATTGATTTCGGTGTATTTAACTTTCGTAGTTTGTAACAATTGCAAATTTAACGATTTAATTATAATGTACCATTTTTTTAAATTTCATTTTGTTATTTTAATAAATTGTACTATAATAACATTGTGGTATTATTTCATGTCTAATATCTATCGCAAAAAATATTATCACTACTTTAAAATGCACTAAGTACTTTTAATCGCGGCCCGCGAACGTATTTGCACGCTAAAGTTTGGCCCTCAACATGTCAAAGGTTGCCCATACCTGCTCTACAGTATATGACTTAGAGTTGAAGTCTTCTTTACTCTGGATGTTTCCTCGCTGGATTGGCACAAACACTTTCACTTGGTTTATTATCAACTTCAAAAGTAACGGGGGTAAACGAATGTTTGAAGATAAAAAAAAAATAGAAAAAAAAAATTGAATTAGTTTAAGAAAGAAACTGTGATTTATTCACAAACAAAAAAAAATATGAATTAATAATTTATATTTACAATAAACAACAACAAAAAAAGAACTAATTGGAATGAAGAAAAAAAAAAATGTCGCACTCGCGTAAACAGGACTCAATAATAGTTGAAGAAAAAGTTACAATAAACAGACACGACTTAAAAGTGCTTCGTGAAATTAAAAGAAAAAAAAACACCACTTGTAACTTTGAAAGATAACTCGTAAACTCCACACGACCAACTCCAACTTTCAACTACCAACACCAGCTTCCAACTCCCAACTCTCAACTCCAGCTTCCAACTAACCACTCCAGCTTCCAACTACCAACTCCAACTTCCAACTAACCACTACCAACTCCCAACTTGTTGGGGGAGAGGCTGGTAGGGCTAGGGCTTCTCCCATTGGCTGACGCGTGGGGTTGGGGGTTAACGCAGATCGCGCTTCGCTCAGCGCAAGGGCGCGCGCATGCGCTCTTTAAATTGCCTACCGCCGGGAACCAGTACGGATGTACAACCACATAATTAAATTAAAATTATTGCAAAATAATTGTATTTACAACTTTAAATGGTTTGCATGTTCTGGTTGTAGCATCCGTACCAACGGTAGGACTTTTTACCATATATGGTAAACTAATCGCCGATGTTCCCTGTATGAGTGGTACTAGTTGGTATATGTGCGTCATTTATAATTAAATTAAATCACACATATTAAAAAATAGAAATAATCCCGCAGCTGTACCCTCTCGCGTGTTTGCGCGTACTTTCCCTCTATTACCCTTAACAATAGCCCGTGTCTTTGGAATACGCGGGCGTCATAAACAGGGATTACAAAAATTCCCAGTACGTAAAATGCGGGGCGTAACTGGCACCTGGGGTAATTCTAGAGAAAAATTTCGGGTACAGCGTTGTGGGTGTAACGTGCGGATTATTGAGCGTTTAACGCGAGTGCAAATTGTATATGGCGAAAAACCTACTAATCCTAAGAAAAAAATAAAACCTATGTAAACTTAACATTAAAATATACAAAATATACAAATTCAACTTTCAATGTATGTAATACGGACTTTACTCATTTTATAATTTATGAAGCTGATAAATAAAGGGAATTTAAAAAAACAAATGGGTACCGCTGTAAAAAAAATGAATCAAAAATTATGTTGCCCGAAAAATTATTAAATTACGCTGATTAAATCAAAGTTCCGGCGTTTGCGGTAAAACGCCGGTAACACAAGATCTTTTAAAACAAACAAGATTGCTTGTTACTAAAGGTAATTTGCTAGAAACAATCAATAATCTTTGCTTTTTTAACATACATTCTTGCCTATAATAAATATTTGATTTGGTCCATTAAATAAACTACATGTCTACTTCAAACAAGTTGGGTTGATCATTGTAAATGGTTCGATTAAATATATTATATGATTAATCTAATAAATATTTATCTAATTAGTGGGATAAGAGCATCATTAACTGACGAATGCGGTGAGTTGCTGAGACGAGGGTGTAGCCCGAGTCGAAGTAATAGCATGAGTCTCAGTTAATATGCCTTATCCCACGTATTAGATACAACTTTTTATCTACGACTACTCAGAATTACGGAAATTATACTTTTGAATTGAATTTGATGAAAAATTAGAATATCATAGTATGTACGTAGAACCATAGCAACATGTTGGTTACAGGAATGGCAAATGTATAAAACAGCCCGTAGGCATTAACACGATTGGTAGCATGCCGAAAAATATTGCTTCTTTTTTAAAACTACCAAATGCTAACGAGTACACCGGTCACTGTTTCAGAAGATCGTCAACCTCACTGTTGGCAAACTCAGGGGCGGACCTGCTAACAATAAAAAGGCACGGGGGTTGGAAGAGCAATACAGTAGCCGAAGGGTACATAGAAACTTCGGTTGAGAATAAGAAACGTATCGCAACAAATATTCTTGGAGAAAAGAATGTACTTGTAGAAGTTTCAACCAGTAACCGCAGTAGTTTGGAAATTTCTAAAACAGAAATGTCTTCAGGAATACACTTAAATAAATGTAAACATATTATTATTAATGTTCATAGGTAATTGTTTAATAAATTTGGTGGTTAGTTGGTATTAAAAAATGAGTGTGTTTTTGATTTCATTACCTAACTAGTTAGGTAATGAGTTTCATTACGTAACTCAAATGATTGTCAAATTCGTCACTTATTCAAGCAGTTGTAGATAAACATGTTTATTGAACTCTGTTGTTTAAAATAAATAACATATTTGTTTATTTTTACGAAATGAACTTAAAAGAAAATCTCTCTGCATCATTTATTTTAGGAATTCCTGATCATAACCCAGGTGCAAGCCAACAGAACAATTTTTGTTTGTGAGTTTGAGAAGTTTAAACAATTTAGTTCTGATGCTACTATATTTTTTTTTGCAAAATTAGTATGCAATTGCTGCAAGTGATGAGTTTTTAAGAACACCCATTTCTTTTCAGATCGATCAATGTAGGGATACGTGTAGAGTATGTAACAAGAAAAAAAAAAACACAACTGAAAGTATTAAAAATATGTATATTTCTCAAAAAAAAAACAACAACAATTAAGCAAAGAAAATGATAGCATCTGCATTTCTTATTTCACAGGGAAATAAGATTGCATCAAGCTTTCATATATATCCTTATCTGAATCCATGAAAATGCAAAAAATAACCCTATCGATTTTATCACCATTTTTCTCTAAGTGCTCTCTGACTTCTCTGAGAGCCACATGAGACGCTGGTTCTGCCGGATATCCGTAAACCCCAGTCGAAATACACGGAAAGGCAATTGTTTTTAAATTATTCGCAAGCATTAAATCTAAAGCATTTCTATAACACTGCTTGAGTAAGTCAGGTTTTTCACCTTTTGGACCAACAGTTGGAATAACATCTAAAATAAATCAACAATTATTGTTTCAGGAAAGTTGGTTAAACATAATAATAATAAAATAAATGCTAAGTTCATAATATTAAAAATTGTTGATTGAAAGATAGTCTTACATCTTGCTGGTAATTTATAACCTCCTGTGATTTTTGCTTCGCCAACATTACATCCGCCTAATGTAATATTTTCCTCGAGGAGTGAAGGCCCTGCACCCCTATGAATGGCCCCATCGACTCCCATTCCTCCAGCGAGTGATTTGTTTGCCGCATTAACAACAGCATCAATCTATGACATTCACATATTAACACATTAACTGCCATAAAATGTATTGCAAACATGCCTTGTAGGCCAAAAGTTTTTTTTATTTTCAGACAATATAGGGTGATAATTAAATGTTACGTTACTAAAACTCTTATCAACTATATTTCTAGTATTAATATTGGCAAATAACCTTTATAAGCTAACATGGTCCATTACACATTTAAATATTCTAATTCAGTAGTCATTTAACGTCTAGAGATCGTAACCCAAAGCGACTACCTAGTGGTCCCTAGGCACCACTCTGGCAAGTTATACAGCGGTCCCTGGAGACCGCCGTGGCAGTAAACGTGTTAAGAAATCACAAATAGAATACTTATTTACATTCTTGATACTCACTTCTAGGCTTGTGATGTCCCCTCGAAACAAACTAACTTTCTTTGCTAAAACCTCGTTCTTACTTTCATCGATCCTCACTCCGGACGCCAAGCTAATTCTCTCAGCGATTTTCTCCTTTGAATTTTTGAAATAATCAGCCCAAGTTGGAACATCTTCGGGTGTGAAATACTCTTTGCACCTGTACGACTTCCTCTTCTCTGTGGGGCTCATTGAGAGGTATTTCTGTTTCAAGTCCTGCCAGGTCATTTTTGATTGGGGTGCATTCGGGTTGCAGGTTATGTGTGTCGTCGAGATTGAGCGGATTGCAGTGCTGGGCGTCCTCCGAGTTTTCGGAAAAAAGTATCTTGAACCCTTAGCCAGAACAGCTGATAGTAAAGAGGTGAGCGCGTACATGATTTGGCGGTGAATTTAAATTTTGTTAGTAACATCTACTGGAGGGTAGGTTAACCAATAACTTGGGCCGGTATTCCTGAAAGTGATCGCACGATCGGTCACCCGTCAACTGAAATCCCTATCTATGATACATTTCGTACGACCAATCTCGGGAATACCGGCCCTAATCGAACTGATAGCATTTTTTTTAAATAAGCCGATAAAAGTGGTCTCTAAATGTAATTTATTCCTTCAGAATAAATGTTGACTTTTTTCATCGCAAAACGATATAATTTCACTAAGAACAGTAATCCATAACAAATTAACACATTTTATGCACGAATAGCGAGGAATAGGTCCGATTTTTTTTTTACCGTCTATTATTCGTTGTGTAATTTAAAATGTATATTGCATTGCATAATTAACCTTAGAGCCATCTGTTATTTCGAATATGAATTAACGTGTATGTTGAATTGCATATATAGCAACCGGCGCCATCTAATGTTCAAACATACGTTGCGAAATTCACTATGCAAACCAGGGGGGGTGGGATTGAATAGGAAAATGAGATACGCGATACTAGCGCCTTTAGGTTGAACTAAATTTTATAAAACTATGTAATATAAGGATTAATTCAATATTTAGAAGCGCAATTCTTTAAAGTTTAACTACGTAAATATCAGAGCTAGGATGAATCCTCAAAAACAGGATTCGAATCACGAATCCGAATCACCTAATATGATTCGAATCACGAATACTCGGATAAAGGATTCGTAAGTGAAAAACATGATTCGAATCAAAGATTCGAATACTCATTTTTGAATCACGAATACAAATCCTTTAAAAATAACTTTGAATCTATTATTTGCAACCAGTAATATTATATTCCATCAGTTTCTTTTAACAAAAATGTTCATTTACCGACTGAATATCTGATTATACAGGGCTTTCATTAATTCCCGAACCCCACGTGACTAAATTTAAAACTGCCGCGTAAATTATTGTATTTGTACGTTGGAGGCTTTGAAAAAAGTAACCAAACGTTACTAAAGTCAAATTTGACATAAACGTTTATGCGCGGTGCATCGTTAAACCAACCTTTGAGATCTTACAAGATTCGCCCGGAATTTTCAGGTAAGCAAAAATTGTTTAATTATTCTGAAACATTGAGTTTTATTTCTATTTATTTTGCAGAGTCAATTTGCTAGGATAAGCAAATACTGCGAAAATGGTATTTACAACGGAGCAAGACGCGTTTATTTTGATGGCACATTTTCGTAGTGCTTCACGTAATATTGACGGCAACTGGAGTTATTCCCTGCAGTCTTGCATTGAGCAGTTTCATGAAGAATTTCCAGATGCGGTAATTGCGTATGATACTTTTAAACATCATAAGCAAGTTCTTATTAAAAGATATGAAGACAAACATTGCATTTGCAAAGGAAAATCCACTGGTAGACCGACAGTCTTAACTAATGATGTTGTCGAAGATATTCGAGTGAGGATGGAACGAAGTCCTAAGAAATCCGTACCGAAATTGACAGCCCAATCAGGTAAAACAAAGCCTAATGTTTGGGGTTTTTAAAAATTCCAGTATAAATTAACTGTGAATTAATAATGTGCTTCTTTATAGGACTCTCTGTTGGAACCTGCCATAAAGCACTCACAAAATCACTAAATATGCATCCTTACAAAGTCTCAGTTGTTCAGCGAGTACGATACTGCCAGTGGTTTAATGAACAGTTAAATAATGATGACGTACTTGATCTTACATTTTTTTCTGATGAAGCGTGGATACATTTATCTGGGTACGTGAACAGCCAAAATTACAGGACATAGGCGACAGAAAATCCCCATGTATTGGAGGAAACACCTCTGCATCCCCAAAAGCTAGGAATTTGGATAGCTATGTCTAGGAGAAGGATAATTGGCCCAATATTTTTTAGAGAAACTATCACTGCTGAACGGTATCGGTTAATTTTAGAAGAAGCTATTGGACAAATGCACGACGATGAGCTTCGATTGGGCTATTTTTAGCAAGATGGGGCCACAGCACATACTGCAAATGCAACCATTCAGTATTTAGCTGAATTTTATGAAAACAGAATAATTAGTAGAGGTGTGTGGCCTCCTCGCAGTCCAGACTTGACACCTTTAGATTATTATCTACTTGGTCGAATAAAAAGTAATATCTTCAAAAATAGGATCCATACTCTCGAAAATTTAGAAGTAGCAATTATGCAAGAGGTACAAAATATCACCGAAAATGAACTCCATCATGTGTTTGATAATATGCGGCGTAGGATAAATTTATGTGTAAGAGAAGAAGGAGGACATATAGAACACTTATTATAATTTTTTTTGAATTTTAAGCTATTAATCTTTTTAGTTATTAGGTTTAATATTTGTTGTTTCTTTATTTGTTGTTAACTTCGTATGTTCTGTTCGTGTTTAAGAAAAAAATTAATAAAAATTAGTTATATTTTTGAAGATGAGCCTATTTTTTAATCATTTTAAATATAATATTTTCAGTCGTCATAAAAATACGCCGGCGAATAAATATTTTTAAATCTAGGGAATTTTTGTGTGAGCCATACCACCTTGTACATTTGGTTGCCTATTATTTTTGGTCACGTGGGGTTCGGGAATTAATGAAAGCCCGGTATAATGATTTTAATTAATGATGATATGTGTTATTGAACTTCATTTTAAATCTGTGTTTTATACGCGTGGCGCATGAAGTAAAATTTCGAGTTTAGAAGAGCCCCGTGAAAATTTGTTGAGGGTCGCTGCGCGACCCTCAACAAATTTTCTACGCGGGGCTTTTCTAAACTCGAAATTTTACTTCATGCTTAGTCTGGGAGTGGACCGTCAAGATTTTCTACATGTTGGGATTTTCGATATTTCTAGATTTATGTCGATTTATTCACAGTTTGTTATTGTGTTAAATGCAACTTTAATATTAAATAAAAACGGTATCTTTTAGGAATAGAATATTCACCCATTAAGAGTCGAATAAATTATAAAGTTAACTCTAAAAGTTAATTTTAGGTAAAATTTTGCATCTTTTTCTATGATTTCATTGAATGATTTATTATATTACATACGTCAATTTTTTAAAAGAGTTACATTTAAAATTCAAACGAGTGTTGTCCACTCCCAGACTAAGCATGAAGTAAAATTTCGAGTTTAGAAAAGCCCCGCGTAGAAAATTTGTCGAGGGTCGCGCAGCGACCCGAGACAAATTTTCACTGGGCTTTTCTAAACTCGAAATTTTACTTCATGCGCCACGCGTATAAAACACTGATTTCAAGTGAAGTTAAAAATATACTATTAACGTTGGATATTTTTCATGGTTAAGTAACCAAATATGCATTCACAAATATTTGAATTATTCGATGTTAAATGCAACTTTAATATTAAATAAAAACGGTTTTTTTTTAGGAATAGAATATTCATCCATTAAGAGCCGAGCAAATTATAAAGTTAACTCTAAAAGTTAATTTTAGGTAAAATTTTGCATCTTTTTCTATGATTTCAATGAATGATTTATTATATTACATACGTCGATTTTTTAAAAGAATTAAATTTAAAATTCAAACGTCCAGAGACGAAGAACGGTTAATTTTAAAAAATAAAACTCCAAAATTAATAAAAAAGTATAAATCACACTGTAAAAGTAAAGCTCGCAATTATGTCAACAAAACAATAACCAGCATAAGAAATAAACTAAAAAACCATAATTTGATACTATGTAAAGCTAACAAAGGTAACACCATAACAGTCATGAATAAAAAATATTACATCCAAAAAACAGAGGAGTTATTAGTATCAGATACATTTTGTATTAAAAAAATTGATCCAACAAACAAATTTCAAATAGAACTCAAAAAAGTATTAAAAAATAGTAAACATTTAATTCCAGACAAAGATAGATTTAAATTAACATTGATGAATCCAAAAGCCCCAATTCTCTATGGATTACCAAAGATTCATAAAGAAAATATTCCAATGCGTCCGGTGGTGTCGTACTTATTTTTAAATAATTTAATTCCGACATTCATAGGCTTTAAACCAAAATATTCAATAAAAAATGGTGATGTGTCCATCATAGTACTTTCCCCCGTAAATTGCGTATTAAATCACTTTTAAAATATTTGTAGCATTATTATTTTCAAAGTGTCTTCAACTTTTTGATAACTACAACTTTTATTTGAAACATTTTTCAATTGTATCAACACATACACTGAGACAAACCAATACCTAGATAAAAGAACAATATTTATTAATTATCTCAAAAACTAAGAGTGCTATGACAAAAAGTGAAGATACAAAAAATCTTTAGTTTTTCATTTTCTACAACTTTTATTTGAAACATTTTTCAATTGTATCGACACATACACTGTCACACACCAATAACTAGATAAAACACACAACTTTTGAAATATCTCAAAAACTAAGAGTGCTATGACAAAAAGTAAATGAACAATACATCTTCATTTTGTTATTATCTACAACTTTTATTTGAAAGAATTTTTTGTTTGATGAACATTTATTGAAAAAATCTGAAAAAACTGAAAAACGCTACGAGTAAAGTACCACTTCCGGTTTTCCGATTTTCACCAAAAGCTTTTCAGTTCTTCCGATTGTATCAAAAAGCTTAAGTTTCAAGTTTCATCTCGATATCTTTAGCGGTTTTTGCGGTACAGCGCACACAGACTCACACACAGCCACACAGACACACAGACACCCAGACAGACAGACATTTTTCAAAAATGGTCTTATTCGACTCAGGGGACCTCAAAACGGATATTTCCGCTAAAATTTTTGATTCGAAAATTTTCACGAAAACAATACTTTCCCTTTGTATTACATACGGGGGAAAGTAAAAATACATTAGAACTAATTAATAACTTAAGAAACTTATCAATTCCCCACAACGCAAAACTAATTTCATTCGACGTCAAAAGCTTGTTTACATCAGTTCCGATAAATAAATTAAAAATTATATTAGAAAATGAAATGAATAAGTCGAATGAATCTAATTCAAAAAAAATTGAACTTAAATCATTAATAGAAATTTGCATAGACCAATGTTACGAATTTAATAATGAATTTTATACACAATCAGACGGCCTACCTATGGGATCACCTTTGTCTCCTTTATTATCTGACATATATATGGAGCACTTTGAAAATAATTTATTAACGAAAACAGAAAGCAAACACATTTATTTCTGGGCAAGATATGTAGACGATGTATTTTGTATATGGACAGGTACAAATAGACAACTGGAAACATTCACAAATTTCATTAATAAAATTAACAAAAACATTCAGTTTACAGTTTAAAAAGAAATAAATAACAGCCTCAATTTTCTTGACATTACATTCACGAAAACAATAAACAATAAATTGTCCTACAAAATATATAGAAAAGAAACTTGCACAGATGTCATCAAATACACATAGTCAGATTAAAGTGGTGTTTACACGATGCCAGCCAATGTGCCAGTAGAGCTTGCCAGTAACTGGCAACTAGTGACTGGCACGGTGTAAACATCTCCTTGCCAGTGGCTGGCAACCCTGTTGTGCCAGTCATTGGCAATGCCAGTGAATCAAAAATATTTGATTTACTGGCACGCTGGCCCTTCCCCCCACCACTCTTTTTGACTGACATGCCACTGCTTGCACTGTGTAAACAGGTCTTCGAGCCAGTGCAAGTAAATAAAGCGACACGCGCTTTGTTTTCTGATCTGTTTTCTTTGTGTATTTAATTTATTGTTTAATCTTTCATTTAAAGCATGACTGAAAAGGTACTAAAACGTGCACGCGCGAAAGCGTGTCGTATGAATGAGAAACATCCAAATTTGTGAGTCTATATAAACAACACGAGAGTTTATGGAATATTTTCCTACCTCAATATTGAAACCGTGATGTACGTAGTTCAGCGATTCGAGAAATAGTTAATGAAATGAATATAGAAGGCTTTACTGTTAATCAATTTCCAAGTAAAGTAAACGCTTTGCGTTGTACATATCACTTGGAGCTTGATAAAATTGAGAAAAGTAAACGAAGTGGAGGAGGTACGGACTTCGTGTACGAACCAACCTTACCATGGTTTGAAGATATGAAATATATAATGAACGTAATCAATACAAGGGATGTTGAAACGGAAAGTAACTTGGTAAGTTTGTATAATATTGTACATATATTATTTTTTAAATTAACATAACATATTTTTAAGTAAAAAAATAAGTAAGCATATTTAAATTACTATGTAGGTATAAACATTTCAAGTGATCATCTTGTCTTGCCACTCAACCGCCTAATCCCCATTGAATTTCTCCTTGTATCTCTCCCTCAGTTGATGAGCAATCTTCGAAGAACGATTCGATGTACGTGTTCGCTGAATTTGGGGCAGTTGAATAACTTCGTTTCTCCACTGTCCCGTAACTACTGTGGCGTTTACGATGTCTTCGTAGTCAAAACTTCCTGGTGGTGTGAAGGAGTTAGGGGATTTGCTGCGCAACCAGTTGTGAAGGGTACATGCCGTTTTAACAACTTTTTTTGTATTGGGAACTATCAGTGCAATAGGCTGAGTGAAAATACGAAAACGACTTACTAAAATGCCGAATGCGTTTTCCACAATTCTTCGCCCTCTACTAAGCCTGTAGTTATAAATTCTTTCTTCACGATTTAAATTTGCTTTTGAATAAGGTTTAAGCAAATATGGTTTTAATGGAAATGCGTCATCTCCGACAATAATTCCTCCGTTTGGAAGAAAATTATTTTCCAATAATGCATATATATCACTATCTTGAAATACACCACCATCAGCATTTCGTCCGTAGGACCCAATGTCAATGTACTTAAAGCAATAATCGTGATCAACTATGGCTAGAAGCACAATACTGTTTGTCCCTTTATAATTGTAATATTGGCTCCCTGATTTCTTAGGTGCTTTAATCACTATGTGTTTTCCATCGATTGCTCCACAACACCCCACGAAGTTCCATTTATGTTGGAATCCGACTTGGATATTTTCCCACTCTTCCTTATCTGGAACCTCCAACAATAAAACAATATAATTAGATTACGTTTATAGATTTACTAAGGTGGGTTTATGTTTTATGTTTCTTTATATGACTTTGTTTTGTTGCTTTGCAGTCTGTTGGGTCCAATTGTAATACCCTACAAGGAAGTTCAGATACTGAGAACCCGAGTGAAAACCACATGGACACTCAAACTGAAGATGTCGATACCGGAAGTGTGACTGATGGTGAACCGTTTTCTCCTCCCAACTTGAAAAAATGCAACTCTAATTCAGGCAACACAAGGAAACCAAAAAAGCAGCAAGTACAATAACCGCTGCATTAAAGGAATTGCAAGATTTAAATAAAATCTTAACTGCCCCTACTCCTTGTCAAAGTGCAACTACCATCATTGAGGATGAGTGTGACATTATGGGTAAGCAGATCGCAATGCAGCTGCGTAATCTGCCAGAGGAAATGAGGCTACAAGCTAACTTTGAAATACAACGAATCTTAATGGAATTCAGGATTAAAAACCTGAAAGATAAACAAAGTATTGAACTTCACCAGAGTAGCCAGTTGGAGGGAATAACTTCTGATATGTTTCAGAATGCTTTGGGTAGTACTGGGATACAGTTTATACTGGAATGAATTCCACATAACTACAGGTCGTTCAATATCTACAAGTGCATATAGTTTATTGATGTAAATGTTGTAATATACTATAACTTATTTTGTTTATCAATAAAAAAAAACTTAAACAAGAAGTCTTGTACTTACTTTTATAAAATCCTTTAATACTGTAGAGATAGCATCACAAACTTCAGGAATGAAATTTGACATTGCGCTTTTTGATACACGAAAAAGCATTTGAAGCATTCTGTAATTGGTTCCAGATGCTAGAAAAGCAAGAGTTACTTCTAATTTAAGTCTTGTGGGTAGTGCTTCACGCATCACAGTATCTTTATGTGTAATAAGTGGGCTGACTAAGCGGAGTAACTCATCAAATTGTTCTGGTAAAAGTCTCATAATCGATTTAAATTCCCACGGATCTGTCGAATACATCTCTCTTAGAATTGTTTCTGATGACCCCATCCTTTTGTTTCTCAACCAATCATGTACCCATATCCTTCTCCCTTTATTTTTCTTCTCTTCAAGCAATAAACGCAAAAGTTCTTCACACACAATTTTAGTAACCAATTGAACAGATTTTTGAAGAATTGCTCTAGAAACACAAACACACGCCATTTGTGTTTTTCTTGTTGCCACTGCAAAATGTGCAGTTGCTGGCAAACTATACCTTTAACTTGCAAGCCTGTGGCTGGCAAGGTGTAAACACTTGTTGTCAGCCACTGGATTTGCCAACTACCGGCATGCCTTTTCTGAGTCAGCTGGCATGCAAGTAACTGGCAACGTGTAAACCAGCCATAAATACAGTACATTCCATGCCCTTTTACACAGACTTATCAATATCCTTCTAAATAAAATAGACTTTGAAAATGAACTAGACACAATAAAAACAATAGCAGTTAACAATGGCTACAGTGAAGATTTAATTAATAAAATGTTAAAAAAGAAACAACGCAAACAATTACGAAATTACTTTTATAGACACAATAACATGGAATAGATTAGAATACATTAAGCCACTGTCTTTACAAATCAAAAATAATTTAAAAGGAAAGAATAATAACATAATTTTGACAAACACAAATAATTTAGAAAAATTAATAGTTAACAATAAAATCAAAACTAAAAATTGTAAATTAAAGAAAAGTGGTATTTATGAATTAAAATGTGATGATTGTGATATCAGGTTAAAAGAGCATAAAAAAGACATAGAGAATAAAAAACAAACCACCGGTTTTTCTAAGTATCACATCTAATCACAATTTTTCTTCAAACGATTTCAAAATTCTGCATACAGGTAATAAGGGATTAACGCTTAACTACCGGGAGGGTTTAGAAATTTCAAAAGCCTTAAAGGCAAGTAAAAATGTGGTCAACGACAACGAAGACCTTTGGTATTCCCCGATATTAAATGCCCTTATTACCCAATAAAACCTAAAACTCGAAACTGTATATATTCCCAAACAAATCCATTTGTACATCATTCTTGATAATGGCATTAAGCCGAAACTAGTAGAAAATAAAATACATATAAGTGAAACAAAACCAAGTGAATTTAATTTACAAACCATTATATTTCAAACGTGTTGTCCACTCCCAGACTAAGCATGAAGTAAAATTTCGAGTTTAGAAAAGCCCCGCGTAGAAAATTTGTCGAGGGTCGCGCAGCGACCCGAGACAAATTTTCACGGGGCTTTTCTAAACTCGAAATTTTACTTCATGCGCCACGCGTTTAAAACACTGATTTAAAGTGAAATTAAAAATGCACTGAAAACCAACCCAACTTCGATATTTTTTCAAAATTAGATATTTCCTTTCCTATTCGTTGTTTTCTTGTAAAAAACTTCGATTCCCTGTAGTCCTTCGGTCTCCGCGACCATGGTTGGTCCTTCCAGCTGTAGCCTTTGTAAAATGGTAATAAACTTAGTAATCTAGCGTGATCCTTCAATTTGAAACTTCTAAGAACGAGTGTTGTCCACTCCAAGACTAAGCATGAAGTAAAATTTCGAGTTTAGAGAAGCCCCGCGTAGAAAATTTGTCGAGGGTCGCGCAGCGACCCGAGACAAATTTTCACGGGGCTTTTCTAAACTCGAAATTTTACTTCATGCGCCACGCGTATAAAACACTGATTTAAAGTGAAGTTAAAAATGCACTGAAAACCAACCCAACTTCGATATTTTTTCAAAATTAGATATTTCCTTTCCTATTCGTTGTTTTCTTGTAAAAAAATCTTCGATTCCCTGTAGTCCTTCGGTCCCCGCGACCATGGTTGGTCCTTCCAGCTGTAGCCTTGGTATGGTATGGTATGGTATGGGGTCGGTGGGTCGTGTGGCCTCTGGGCCTTTCGAAGTTACCTCGACCTAAAAGATCTTTTGTAACTATCCCTGACCTACTTGAGTCCCTCAATGTCTAGACTTCTTATGAAGTCTACTATAACTTGAGGGTTAATGTGTACCAGTTCCTCGGTGTTTAAAGTGGCCGATGACAGGTAGTTCCCTCTTTGAAGGGACAAGGCAGGGCATTCACAAAGTAGGTGCTCTGCTGTTTCTTGTGCCTCGTTGCAGAACCTGCAGTTGGCATCAGTTGTCTGACCCATCTTGGTGAGATGGTACTTCAGAGGACAGTGTCCAGTTAGAAGGCCGGTTATGAGCCTTAGGTTGCCCTTGCTTAACCTGAGAAACTGTCCGGCTCTTACGGCAGAGAAGGCGATGAACCTTTTCGCCTGCCGCAGACCAGGTGTGTCTCTCAGGTGAGCACTTTTGGCAGCATCTTCCCATTCCCGGATCATCCCCTTGATGCGGACTTTAGTTATTCCACTGTAAGGTTCTGGTCCGACAAATGGAGTCTTGGACCCTTCCTTGGCAAGGTTGTCGGCAATTTCATTGCCTTTGATCCCTGCGTGTCCCGGAACCCAGACCAGTTTGACTCTGTTGTTCCTAGCCAGCTGCTTTAGGGATAGCTTGCACTCCCAGACAGATTTAGACTTGCATGTAGGCGATTTTATTGCCTTTAATGCAGCTTGACTGTCTGAGCAGATGCAAACCCTCTGTTTGTTGTATCCCCTGTCTCAACATATGTGGGCGCATGTGTTCAGGGCCTCGATTTCTGCCTGAAATATCGATGGGGATCGTCCCAAGGCCCTTGATAATTCGCATCGAGGGCCAGTGATACCGATTCCGACTCCGTTTTCAGTTTTGGATCCGTCAGTGAACCAAACTATCGAGGAGCCTTGTAACTGCTTGACCCTCGCTCCAACATCATGGCGGCCATGGATGGCCACTTCAATCGTTGTGTCGAAGTCGTAGTCAGTTGACATGTAGTCTTTGGGCATGTATATCGCTCTTTCACACACAGTGTTGAGGATTTTTAGGTGCCCGTTAAGGTATCCAAATTTTGGTGTGTCTGTCTGGATTATTCTTAATGCGTCTAGTGCTGTTTCCCTTTTCACGTGCAGATGCAGAGGTGTGAGATTTAGCATAGCCTCCATTGCTCCAGTGGGGCAGGTGTTCATAGCCCCTGTGATGCCCAAACATGCCAGCCGTTGAACCTTGCTGAGCCTTGCTTGGGTTGTGATCTCCGTTGTCTTCGTCCACCAGACAACGGAACCATAGGTGATTATTGGTCTTATCACCGTAATGAAAAGCCAGTATATCATCTTGGGGTGTAAACCCTATCGTTTGCCAAATAGCCTGCGGCAAGCCCATATTGCCCTTACTGCTTTGGCAGTGATGTTATCCACATGGGTTTTCCAGTTTAGCCTCTGGTCAAAGGTGAGGCCGAGATATTTAACTATGTTGGAAAGCCCAATGAGTGTCCCATTCATGGTTAGTGCCTTAAGATTTAATTTTCTACGACCTGTAAATGGGACAATTACTGTCTTGTTGGGATTGATAGTGAGCCCCTTCTGCACGCACCATGTACTTACTTTCCGAAGGGCTGACTGCATGCGGTTGGACACCGTATCGTCATGCTTTCCCCTAACTATGATGACGATGTCGTCAGCATAGCCTTGTACGTCAAAACCGTCGTTGGATAACACCGATATTAGCTCATCGACAACTATTGACCACAGCAGGGGCGATAGAACCCCGCCTTGTGGGCACCCCTTTACTGCGAACACAGTTGCTGATTCATCGCCAATGGACAGTGTGATCCTACGACCTTTGATCATAGCATGGATCCATTTGGATGTGGAGGCATCAATTCCTCTTGATTTGGTGGCCGTGTCTATGGATTCATAGGAGGTGTTGTCAAATGCACCTTCGATGTCCAAGAATGCGCATAGAGCCACTTCTTTGCTTGCGATGCTCTTCTCTATTACACTTGTTAGTGTGTTAGCTGTAGCCTTTGTAAAATGGTAATAAACTTAGTAATCTAGAGTGATCCTTCAATTTGAAACTTCTAAGAACGGGTGTTGTCCACTCCAAGACTAAGCAAATTTTCTCGGAGCTTTTCTAAACTCGAAATTTTACTTCATGCGCCACGCGTATAAAACACTGATTTCAAGTGAAGTTAAAAATATACTATTAACGTTGGATATTCTTCATGGTTAAGTAACCAAATATGAATTCACAAATACTTGAATTATTCGAAAATTTAAATATTTATATTCAAATATGAATAATTTAGTGATTTAAATATTCATATTAGAATATTTAACTATTTGAATTAATCGAATACGAATCCCAGCCTTAATAGCGATGATTCGAATTATTTAGGAGGATTTGAATCCGTGTATGAGGATCCGAATTCTTTTATAAGGATTCGATTCCTTTTATAAGGATTCGAATCCTCTTATAAGGATTCGAATCATCTACGTCTGGATTTGAATACGAATCTTTTAAAAAAATTTAACGGATCCGGATCACGAATCTGTTTTCACTAAAGTATTCGAATACCTCTTTTGAATCCTCTAAAAGGATTCGAATCCGGGAATCGAATCCTGAATGATTCGAATCCTGCCCAGCTCTGGTAAATATCTAGCAATAATCATAATATCATTATTATATTGATTTATAATTTAGATTTTCTTACCCACTGAGCAACAAATAACGGTATTTCAACATTGTAGCAACATTAAACGTTGTTTTGATGTTGACGAAACATTACTTAAATGTGTTTGCTCAGTTGGTAGTAATGCATTGTTGTCAAAATGTATGATATCAGTGTCATGTTGAAAACTTCAAATCATTCCACGAATAAATTTCAGTAAGTGAAAGTTTTGGAAATAGTTTTAGTTTTGATTATACAAATCAATTTAAAATAGTGTATTAATCTATGTAGGTTATTTTATAAATCCATAAAAATCCAAGTGTAATGTGCTAATGTGTAATAATCGTCATCTGGTTAAATCTAACTTCAAAGCAATTAAGAGCGCCTTTAACACAAATATTAAAATAAAAAGAGTGTTTGCAAATATTTTCACAAGTACATCCTTTAAAAATTCTTTACAAAAGAAAATAAATTGTAATGCAGTCCCAATAATATCTTCCAATGTCGTCAATCTTATTTGTAATGTAATAAATGTGTATAATTTTTATAATATGATTTTATTTATAATTTCTTACATTTTATATGACTAATTGGTAATAATAATAATAATAACTATAAGGATTTCAAACTCGCGCCATTAGCGTGGATTTAAGCCTTACTTTGAAGTTTTATCCGGTTGTGTTCCGTGCTATTAGTTCATCCAGGGAGCGCTTCCATAGATTACTATGGGATCCGGCCCTCTTATAAATTAATTTCTCTATGATGCAAACTCAAAAATTATAGCGTTTTCTGTTTACTGTTTTCGGCTTACACGTAATCGTTGTGCACAGAATGCGGGCAGTCCGGTCTTTGTTTTCAAACCGCGTTATTTTGCCTGCGAAAGTAACTGCTCTGGAAATGGAGCCAGTGGCGGATTTAGGGGTGGGGGGCGCAGGGAGCGCGCCCCCCCCATGGATTATATCATAGAAAAAAATGGGCCATGGGCCAGCTGGAACTCACGAATATTAGCTTGTTGGATTTTCGTCTGCCGTATTTATTCGATTATTATAAAAAACAGAGCACCAAACACGAATACTATACAAGCTACATTAAACAATAATATATGGAAAACTTTCCGTTTGTATTACATACGGGTAAAACATACTGGTAAAAACAGCCGCTTTAGTTTCAGGGAAAGTGTCGCAAACGTGCGCGTAGATATTGTCTAAACGCACACCAGACGTTTCGGGACGGTTGTAGAAACTCTTCCCAATTTTCTTATTACCTTATTATCATTGCGGTTGTAAGTAGATGCTTCTAGATAGCAAATAACTAGTGTGATCCTCATATACTTACAAATTAAAAGGTAGAATAGCAGTGCAGAAAGTCAATTAGGTATTTATTTATGAAATGTGACTATGTGTTCGTGAAATGATTAGTGCGTCATATTTTTGCAAGTAATTTGTTGACATATTCTTACTCAGTATCAAATATTGAAACTTTTGTCTGATTTGACCAACTTTGTATCATCATTTGTTTACGAGATCCCAATGGTGAGCACGATAAAAACAACGAACGGTATAAACAAATAAATTTCTTGTTAGTTAAAATATAAGATTTTTCAATTAATCATGGTCAAATCGATAGTGATTATATAAATACAAATGTTATTTACTACTCTAGTGATAGGCCTGAAGTACACAAACATCTCCAAAAGTATTTTATTAATTCATCATTTTGATTAATTACGAATTTAAAAATTCGGGAGTGTTCGTCCCTAGACTTCCTCACATGCAATTTGTAACTGGTAAAAAAATTATTTGATTTTTTTTATTGGGACGATAATAACAAATATTTGTGTAAATGAATTAAAGAACAAGCTTCTTAATGGGTATACACAAAGCATATTTTTTATATTTGTAGAAGCGAGATATAAACGAGATATAAAATTTCATGTGTCTAGCTCATTGCGATTTAACTTATCGTGATAATTGACATACGGACATAAAACCAAAAATGAGTTTTTTCTGACTCCAAAAGATCCAACACAACAAGATACATCAACATCTCGACGTCGAAATTTTTTAAGAATTCCAATATTTTTTGTATACGAGGAAGTTTTCGTTTTCATTGATCGACATCCTTGTGTGGGCATGTATATTTCCAATATGAAAGCAGATTATTAATTAGCTCTAAAATATAGAAAATTTATAATTCAACAGATTATCTTAGAATAATTTAGATTATTACGGTTCAGCTAAAAATGGACACCCTGTATAAAGCTGTAATTTACTTAGTTTCAGTATGAACCGTTTCATCATTCGCAAGGCAAAAGTGTCTACATGTGATAGCTCTTCTGAAGGAGTGGATACAAAAAAGCCTCGAGCAAGTGAATCACCGGTACCTAGTAGTTCTTCGTGTAACGAGAACGTAGCTTGTGCGGCCATGGAGATCAGTAAGACAGACATTGGCGCATTTGTAGATAGGTCATCATCTCTTTCTGATGATGTTATTCATAGACTTCTAACCGCTCCAAGGAAGCCGGAGAGAGGATATGTTTTTCCGAGGTCGGAACATTCAAAACGAGGACGAATAGAACATCGACAAGTGCAAGGAAAGCACTTTGAGCAGTATCCGTGGCTAGTCTTTTCCCAGTCAAAGCAAGGCCTCTTCTGCTTGAACTGTGCAATATTTGTGCATAAGAAGATGGTAGGCGCTAAGACGGGCTGTCCCGCAAAGAAGCTTGTCACAGAGCCGCTAACAAAGTTTGCTAAACTTTCCGGAAAATATGGGGATCTGGAGAAACACGCTTCTTGTGACTACCATATTAAAGCTACTACTACTGCAAACACATTTTTGGTGACTCTTGATAAACCTGAACTTGATATCAGGAATCAACTCTCAGCACAGAGGATGCAACAAGTAAAAGAGAACAGGGCCCGTCTTGTTCCTATAGTAAAAACTATAATTCTTCACGGAAGGCAAAACATACCCTTGAGAGGACACAGAGACGACGGGAGTCTACTAGCCGATAGTTCAGATGAAAACAATATTGTGGCTGATAATGAAGGGAACTTCAGGGCCTTGCTTAGATTTCGCATCGATGCAGGAGATTTGCAGCTAAAAAATCACCTCCTCACAAGCAAATCTAATGCAACATATATTAGTAAGACCACATGTGACGAACTAATAAAATCCTGTGAAGCAGTGATGCTGAATAAAATACAGAAGGAGATTCAAGCTGCAGGTTGCTACAGCATCATTTTCGACGAAACCACAGACATAGCACATACTGCCCAATTAAGTTTAGCTGCAAGGTATGTAGATACTAATAATAAATTAAAGGAACGGTCTCTGGGGTTTGTTGAAATTCATGACCAAAACGAAAACCAAAGCACACCGTCTGTTGAGCGAAGTATAACAGGGAAAGTATTAGGAAATACTGCACTAAAAAAAATAGAGTCTGGCACTTGTTCTAGAAAATTGTGTGGGTGTTGAATGTGACGGATGCTCTGTCAATATGTCGGAGTTTAAAGGAGCTGTAGCGACAATCAGGACTAAAGCGATTAACGCCAGAGTGTCACCATATCGTAGCCATCAACTTAATTTGGCCATCTCGCGAAGTTGCAGAGTTCCGAATGTAAGAAACGCTCTTGGTACTGTTGAAGAAGTTGTGGCATTTTTTACAGCGTCAAGTAAGCGATTTGCCACATTAAAAGCGTCCCTGAAACACTCATTATTAACACATTGCCAGACAAGATGGCTCGAATGCCATGATGCCATTGTTCAATTTGCAGCCGATCTTCCGACGATTACAAAGGTTTTAGTCGAAATTTCTGAGAGACCGAACAACAGCGTCCAAAGCCAGTATTCTGCTTAAGGCCATGTCGAATTCAGACTTCATTGTCACGCTTTTCTCTCTGAGTGAAATAATGAGCGTAACACTCCCTCTACGCAAGATTTTACAGAACCCTACCATCGATGTTGCTACAGCGAAAATCAGAATAGAGTCAACTCTTAAAATATATGATGACATGCGAACCAATGCAGTCGTTCACTTCACCCGTGTCATAGAGGACTCTAGAACAACAATGGAAGAGCTCAATGTAGAAATGTGTATACCTCGCCATGCCGGAAGGCAATGTCACAGGGCACATTTTGATGTAAACGACGATCCAATAGCATATTGGAGAATAGCTGTTTTTGTACCAATATTGGACCATGTAACAACAGACATGAGGGAACGGTTTTGTGACGAAAATATAACACATTTAAAATTAAATAATCTTCTACCTTCCCAACTAATAAATATCGCCTCTGAAAACTTGGCAGAGAAATTGGAGGACTGTCTGTCTATTGCCCCATTTTTTGACGAGGCACACTATATGACAAAAAAAAACTCATGGCAGAGATGCTTCAGTTTAGACAAATACACATGAAACAGGTAACAAATTCGGATTCTGTAATGGAAGCTCTAGCTGTGTGTTCCAATAGTGACTATCCGACTCTCCATAAGCTGTACACAGTATTTGCTTGTCTACCCGTGTCAATAGCCACGGTAGAGAGAAGCTTTTCCACATTGCGTCGTACGAAGACGTGGTTGAGGTCAACGATGAATGAGGATCGTCTCAATGGGCTTGCACTTCTAAACACCCATCTCGACATAGAATGTTGCATCGAGGAAGTTATTGACCATTTCGCCAAGAAAAGTAGAAGAATAAACTTTGTTATTTAAAAATGTAACAGCAATAAAGTTTGTTTCATAACTACAAAAATATATTGAGCTTTTGCGATGGAGATGCGCCCCCCCTTGACGGTTTTCTAAATCCGCTACTGAATGGAGCACTCACTACAGGGGCCAGTGTCGCTTTCTTGCCCTCATTTGGCTTGAATGCAATTTTTTCTGTAAAAAGTACGAAAGCAAAAAACGCAAAACTTCGGCGAGTGCAGCACTAGTGCGCACTAGGGCAGTAAGCAGAAAACGCTATAACATTTACATTTGCATAGTAGGAATTTTGCAACGTAGGATTAAGTTTGATGTGGGTGTAAACGGCTTGGGCTGTATAAAGTCAAACTTTATTTGATTAAAATTGTTTAATTGTATTCAGCCCAAGCCGTTAACACTCACATCAAACTTATTCCTTCGTCAGATTTTACGGCGTTATTTCCAAAGGGGTTTAGTAACGTATGCTTATTTAAGAATTAAAAGTAGTTATTTAACAAATATGAAAGATTGATCTCTGTTTTTATTTTTTAATTTCTATACGACAATCACAATTACGAATGTAACCATTACGGTCCTGTCTTTTCTTTACAGCGAACATTATGCGCACTGGGCCCTGTCACGTGACCATCTGTCATTCCGTCAAGTTGCCTACCCCGTGCACGTATTTCGACATAACCTCATTCGACGGTGTCGCGCAACATTTCGCCACCCGTGTGCCGTGTCCCGGACTCGAAAAATTCCGTGATATCGCGACGCGAAAATCGTTTAAGTGCGGTAAATCGGGGTGCCCCGTAGGACCGATCCCTTCGCCCACATTCATGTTGAGCGGAACGACTGAGAGGATCGGCTGGATGTGCGTTCGGGCCGAGGCCGACTTCTGAAGAAGGCGAGAACCGAGTGCTTTAGAAATATGGCTGGGGTATTCGATATTGAATTACACGACGTCGAGACCGTCGAAGTGGATGATTCTGATGATGATGTTATTGAGATAGAGGAGGTAAGTCGCCCCCCACCCAAGCAGAAATTCCCAATGACTGGGCATATTATTGTTGAATGAAAGTTTTTGGAAAAAAAGAATGAAAAGATAAAATACAGTTGGGTGCTTTCTATGAAAACTGAAAGCCCCCCCAAAACATTGGCTGCCGGCCAATGCTGTCTCTGTCTCAAGGTTTCTAATCAGATGATAACCTTCAAGGTGAATGGTTTCGCAATAATAACTGGTTGATTTTATTTGAGCAAATTGCAGTTTTTCTTTGAATAATAATGACAGTTGAAAGATATAATATAAACATTATTTGTTTTTTTAGAATGAGTGTGAATATTTGTTACTTCAACGTAACCTCGAACAGTATTCCAGAATTCTCTACTTTATCAGTTGTCTTGATAATGCAATCAAGTTTAATTGGTTATCACTTCTCAATACAATAAACAATTTTCTTAATGGATAAAAAGAAAACTATGTGTAATTTAAGATATGCAGGTCGGGTGTAATTTCAAACGCAATAAAGTATTATCAGTGTTCTTGAATTCAAATTATCATTGTAAATAGAGATTTAGCTAACTAGTGTGTTTAGTAGGACTTTTGGGTACGATTTGCGAGTGTAGGGCACGGACCGTAAGCGAGTCTCCTAATCGCAATAAATGTCCAAAAGCTCTTTACACATAAGTTGCCTACAATATTTAATCTACGACTAGTAATTTTTACAATACACATAAAATTAGTCCAGTGGTATAATTTTTTTTTATTATGAAATTTATTAAAATAAATATAATATTTATTAAAAATAGGATATTGTTCAATGAGTGACGAAAGTAACATTTTTGAAACAAGAATGTTAGTGAGATTAAAAAATAATTTTGACAAGTTAAACACTATACCAAAGAAGATACTATAGTATCCTCTTTGACTATACTTTTTCTACTACCTCGCCTATGACATTATAACAAACTTAAAAAAAATATGTAAACAAATACTTTATTTTAAATGAAACATTTTATAGATATAGACCATAAGGCCGATGGCTTCAAATTTTCCAGTAATTCTGCAAAATATGCAAGCATCACAGTTTCCGAATATAAATTTATCCGATTATCAGCCTTCCATTCCATGAATTTTGCATAGATTTTTTCGTACTTCTTTTTCGTTTTTTCTGGCAATAAATCCACATAGGTTTTCTCAGCTTGATTTACTATATTTGGAGGAGTGTTGTGAAATCTAAATCACTTTCTAAATAAAAAATCATGATATAGTTATGAACAGCCCAAAGTGACGTGCTTTAATAATGAGACGATATAGTGACAGTACTTGACGGAGGTGAAAATTAGTAGGTAATTTTCGTTTCTAGTGACAAAAGTTAACGTTGTGGGTTTTTCGCTCACTAGTGATAAAAATTGAATTTTCACTGGAGTATTCAGTGACGAAAAGTGTCCTTTTATAAAGGGTAGTAGAAAAACAAAACTTTTATTTTGCATATCTGTTTCTTTATTTATGCAGCATGCTGCAATCACCAAAATTCTATTTTAAAAAATAAATAAATATTTTGGTTTTTATTCAATTACATTTAATTAAGCTTATAAATTTCATTAGTATTTGTGATAATTAAGATATTCTGCAACAATTATTCCCTTTTACATTTTGGATAGATGTGTAAAAATGTTTTTTTTAGTGACTCATGAATTGTCAAAATTGACAGATAATAAAAACTGTTTAAAAAAGTAAGTCCCATTTAAAATGCATTGGCCATTTTACCAGTAGTGCTAAAAAGTAGATCTTCACGTATATTAATCAATGCATACATGAAGCTTTTTTAGTGGTGTCGTAGATACAAATCTTTTTTATATTGTCATATTTACAGTAAATGTTTTTTTATTATACTTATCTGAAAACACTTCGTTTCCATATGTCCCTAGAATAATGAAAACATCACTTTTCAAGCAACCGCACGGAAAGAGTTCCGTGCTCTCTTTTCGTGCGGTCTCAAATGTTTCTATAGCAACAATGTATTTGTCACTGACATTTTATTTTCCGCCATTGAAACACATAAGTTTCGTTAAAATGTATGCAGATTTAGGAGAAATTGATTTTGTAGATAATACTTCAGATGATATATTAACCCAACCGGCACATGTTAGCATAGAATTACTACTAGTAAAATCCAGATATAGACACAGACACAGGCGGAATGGGAACTATGAAAAATACAAAAATTGTGAGTGATGGTGGATAACTTCTATCCTTTTTTTCCCAAAAGGCCAAATCCGTAAAATCATCCACCTGATGGTGCTATATTAAAAAGATATTTCGCTTCAAAAAAGTGCTAACCCGATCAAATTTCGAAAAACTGGTATTAAATTTCATTTTCTTTAAAACTAGTTGTATTTTTTCACTACCATAGATGTTACTGGTTTGAAAATAATAAAACAATTTAAGTTTACAGATAAGTCTAATTAAAAATAGCATTCATTACACATCCAGAAATGGACTCCTAATGAAATATACTATTTTATAACTAATTTTAAAATGTCCTTTTGTTTAATAAGAGATGTCAATTTTATATCTTATGTTTTGTTTCTTTGACAAATCGTTGACTTAAAATTATAAAGTTCTATGGTGGAATGGATCATAAAATTTTAAGTCAGTGAAATTTCTTGATCCATTTATTAAAATTAAATTTTGCAATCTACAGTTCTTCTTGCAGTGCCTATCTGTTCCGGATGTCGGCGATTAATATAGTTATTTGTGCTTTGCTGACAACTGCTTGAAACAGCTTCAAACCATTGACATAGATTTTTAAACCAGGAATTTATCTGGATGGACTTCTCTTCCCACCTACTTTGCCTTGAATAATAAGCTGTATGAGTCCATATCTGTCAATGTTCCTTATAATACCAGGTCTGTAAATATGAAACTGGAATTTGCTTATAAATGGCTCGAGTTGTCAATATAGTGACTGTTAAGTTGCGTTATGGGACCCTTATTCTTATGTTTACATTTATCAAAGACTTTTAACTCACAAGAATACAAATTTAATACAAATACATATGTTTTCATAGCATTGAAGGTGGCTCTTTTTGAGCCTAAAAATTATGATTCGCCAACAGCATTGATTTTCTGTTACCATTAGAAAAAAACTGCTGCAGAATCACATTAAATGCTTGTCGAAGCTTACGATGAGCATGCTCTTGGTAAATCACAATGCTTTAAGTGATTTAAAATATTCGAAAGTGGAGATTTTCACGTGAGAAACCAAGAACGTGGAAGACCACCGAGAAAGTTTGAAGACGTCGCATTGCAAGCATTGTTGGGTGAGGATGATGCTCAAATGCACCAACAACTTGCGTATTAGTTAAATGTGACACGAGAAGTCGCCTCCATACGTTTAAAAGCCATAAGAAAGATCCAGAAGGTAGAAAGATGGGTTCCACATGAAAGACGGCAGGAAAACCGAAAAACCACCTACGAAATACTGCTCACCTGCTCAAAAGAAAATCATTTCCTTATCGAATTTTGACTGGCGATGAAATACTTCCGCATGCCGCTTACTCACCAGGCTTGGCTCTATCTGATGACTGCTTATTTGCATCGATGGGAGCAGCGCTTCACTTCTTACAAAAATGCACAAAAATGCCTCAATGATTGGTTTGCCTTAAACGATCAACAAATTTTTTTGGCGTGGCATCCACAAATTGGCAGATAGATGGGAAAAATGTGTAGCTAGCGATGGGAAAATATTTTGTACCATTTTCATACAATAAATGTGTATTTTCTATTAAAAAATTCCAGTTTTATATTTACGGACCTGGTATGTCCAAGATATTTCATTTATCTTTTCTTTACTGTGAAGATGATTTCCAGCTGTTTTCTCATTCTATCCAGTACAGTTTCATTCGATATATGATCCATCCATGAAATTCTGATGAACCGTTTGTATATCCACATCTTAAATGATGATTTTTGCTACAGTTGAAAGTAAAATAATTACAAAAATATGCAAGAGAAATACTGTTACTGCATAAATAATGTAATAATAATAATTATTAGTAAAAATAATTCCTTAAGCAAAAAGTTAGATATTGGTTTGATTCTGTTAGCATAATGTTAAATTTAATTTATACCTATGTTATTCGGCAACTTCACTTTCTAAGTGGATTTGGTAAAAATGATCAAATATACAAAATCCACTTGTAATGTGCTACTTGCTGGTAACAATCATATTTGTTGACCCAATAATTTGTTTAACATCTAGTAACAACCAAACACCATGTCTTGATAGCCTTTATAATATATGTGAAATTCGCTAATATCCCTGATGTACCCCCAAAAAGTGTGCACTTATTTATGGATGGCCAATATGCGTTAAATTTAACATTTTTGCTTACAAGGTCCTATTATCTGGAAATCTACATTTTGATTTAAAATTAGCAGTGATAACTAAAGTGCATCATTAATTCTTGTATGCACTGTTCTGGTTAAGGTCATAGATAGTTTATGTTGTAGTTAAATGACAAAATAAGTTGCATCAGGTATAAGAGGTTATGTTATGCTTAGTTTAACGGAAACTAGTGCAAAGTTTATTGCAATAGCTAATAGCTAACATATATCAAGTGGGGAATATTTAACATTTGATTAACTGACCAATAGATAAATCAATTCAAAACACTTTAATTCGTGAGATTTGCAGCTCGAATTATAGCAGAAATTGAAAAAAATGTATTCATAGTTATTTAATTTATTTTAATTCGGCTTCAGATGCTAAATAAATATTTTGTTTTTTCTTTTGTAGGAGAGATATAATCAGCATCCTAATGTCAACGAAATTTTAGAGTAAGTATATGACGATATTTTTTTAACAATAATGAAATCTAATTGATAAGATAAACGTTGCACAATTTGAAAATTGTATTTAAAAATAAAAACACTTGAGAGCACTCGACATGTGAGTTTTCTAAGTGAGTGAAAATTACATTTTTTCGGTAATAAATGCGTGTGTGATAATTTTTTTGAAGTAATCAATTGATTTCAATTACACACATGTACCATAAGATGTTTAATAAAATCAAATCATTGTCCTAGATCTTTAATGATTAGGTCCATAATCTCTAGTATTTTATGTTTTCCTCAGTTTTAAGCACAAGTGGAAAATGATAAAGATTGAATTTAAAAGTTCCATTGTTTTTGTTTCAAACAGAATATATTTTAGATCATCTTACATCAGTGTTTCTAACCAGTGGTCCACGTGAACTAAAATATAGTTCGCAAAACATTTTAGAAACATTTATTTATTTGAATACGAGGGTCACTGCATACATAATGCACATTATATTTTATCTTCTTACATATTTATTTTTCTGATATAATCTCTTTATAATCCTTTAACATAATCTCTCTGTTTCCCAATGACCGATTCTCAATGTTTGGGAAGTTTTACAACACCATCTAATAAGCCATCTTTCTTCATCTGATGAATGGCTCAGGTATCGGCGACAGAAAGCTCTTTTAGAGATGAATAACAACGTCCTCGCATAGATTGTTTCAACTTTCTGCATAAGTCAAAGTCTAGTTGACTTATGTCAACACTGTAGGATAGATGAGGTAACACTTCCTAACTGTAATTGCACATCTTTTTATTTACGATATTGGTAATGTGCGAGCGTGCATTGTTGTGGAGAATAAGTGGCCCAACCTGGAACAATTAGGGTGGGGTTTTCTGCATTTTTCGATTCAAAATTTGGATAAAATCACAATAATATTCTCCCGTGACACTTTATCAACATGGAACTCTGTCTGTCATGATGATTCCACGGTAATCAATCAAAGATCATCATTTGATTGACCTTAGATTGAGCTCGACAAAATTTGTTGAGATGTGGGGATGATTGACCTCTTCACTTGTTTGATTTTAACTCTGGTTCAGTCTCGAACTAGAGATGGGTAACTTCTGAGCGAATTGACTCAAAGAGTTTGATTCGCCCGCTCTTCTAGAGTGAATGTATTAACAGATCTTGATTTTCACGCAGCTCGTGGATCGACAGGCCGGCTTCTCTGAGCCTTGCTAAACATGCACTTTTTACTTTTTGCCTTTGTACACTACTCTGTTAATTTCTTAAAACTAAACAATTTCTAAACCTGCATTATTCGTTTATTTAGATTGAGATTCGCCTCTTCTTAGTTTACAGATACTACAATTTAAAATATCATAAGCAAACACCGTTGTTTACCATATAGTAAACATTACAAGTGTATTTATTCCTTTAGTACCTTTTTATAACCAAAATTGTAACTTATGTAACAATCATTATCGGCGCGTCCTTCACTTCGCAGTGTTGCCGAACTGTACATTATTAATTAAATTACCCTCGGATGTTCGAAGTTTTGATAAGAGTATATTTTAAGATTAATTTACAAAGTATTGTATTTAATATATAAAATTATGACAATATTCGTATAAATTGCAAACAATATGTCTTAATTAATAAAACTATTTAAGACCCATTAAAACAACTACTTCCTGTGCAAATACACCTCCAGATATTAAATTATACAATGAAATATTTGAAACTCTATTTGATTTGTTACAACGTTTTATCAAAATATATGTAACATTTGGGTCAAATTATCTTCAAAAATTAAAAATTAAAGGAGAAATTACAAGAAATAAGAAATTATACAAACATTGTCGTAATTTTGTATATTATGTTTAAAGTGTGCAAACTATAAGAAGTGTCAACCAGAATCTATTGTCTCGGGATAAGATTTTCAAACATCACAAAGTATTTCCACATTCGCTGCATAGAAAGTAGATCTAAGTGCTTATTCGCAAGCTTTTATGCAATGGGGAAAGACAATTATTATTATTATTACAAACTTTTGCGAATCTCGTTTATGAATGTTTGTTTGGTATGGACGCACCTTTAGATAGAACGAGTAAATGTTTTTATGATAAATGATTTGAAATAGTCAAACGAATTTTATGAAACTACAAACAATTTTTTCTGTGCCTTTATACTCTTTGAATTAACTATGGTTTGTCTCAAAAATAGGAGGACCACAACAAAAATAAGCTGATCAAATTACGTGATCTTATTGTTTGCCAAAAAAGCAAATTCAACTTAAAACATAGAGAAATGCGAAATTACGGCTGTCATGTTAGAATCATAACTGACGTTTCTTTACCAAGTGGTAGTCTGCGTCTATTTATATATCTTGTGTTTGAACAGTGTTTTCAATATGTTAAACGTAAGTATTTCTATATTACCTCTCCCCACTCATCAAAATATTCGCTTATATTTTGGCTGTGTAAACTGGAAACTTTGTTGTGGTCCTCCTACTTTTGAGAAGTATAGTTCTGTCAATAAATGTCATCAATCAATCAAATTAAAAATGATTACAATTTCTGTATGTTTTGAGGTTATATAGTGCATTCCCTTTATTGTAGAGCAGTACTTCTTTATTTAACATGGATAATGCAAAGACAATTAGATGAAAATCGTTTCGTTTCACGTTCTATTTTATTTTAAAAAATCAGGTCTGATGATTTGGAAACTGTTCAACTAACCGAGCAGATTGTCAATCCCGGACAGGAGAAGACAGGACCCCAGGACTTTGAGCTGCGCAAGGTGCTCGGCAAGGGGGGGTACGGAAAAGTTTTCCAGGTGCGTAAGGTGACTGGCCAAGATGCCGGCACGATATTTGCCATGAAGGTGCTAAGGAAGGCTTCCATCGTGAGGAACCAAAAAGACACCGCGCACACTAAGGCTGAGCGTAATATTTTAGAGGAAGTTAAGGTACAAAATTTAGTGTTAAAATGTAAGGAAAAAGAGATAAATAGGTGGCTTTTTGTTGCAGCACCCGTTCATTGTGGACTTAATTTACGCTTTCCAGACCGGAGGGAAGCTCTATTTAATTTTAGAATATTTAAGTGGTGGTGAGCTGTTCATGCATTTAGAGAGGGAAGGTATATTCTTAGAAGATACCGCGTGGTAAGTTATACCATATGATCCAAAACTTTTCTCCTATACAGTGCTTTGAATTTTTTATTTAAAAACATTTATGTTGGCAGTAAAAGTGACAGCTCGTTAGAGGTTATGCTACTTGATGTTCGGTAGTAAACATTTTTAAAGAAAAAATTTAAAACACTAGAGGAGAAAGTTTTCGATCAGATTGTATTTGTTTTCACTACGGCTGTCACATGTTGAGAGCAGAAATGTTATCTTGTACATCAATTTAAACAAATATTGAAAATTTGACTGCATTTAAAGAGGTTCACTTTTTATTACAAAATGTATCCTTTGTAACATGGAGCTCTTGATGCACAAACAAGCATTTTAATTCAATGTCCTCTATTTTTATGTAATTTGTTTGCAGTTTTTACTTATCGGAAATAATCCTGGCCTTAGAACATTTACACTTGCAAGGAATAATCTACAGAGACCTGAAGCCTGAAAACATCCTGCTGGATGCCCACGGTCACGTCAAACTGACAGACTTCGGGCTCTGCAAGGAGCACATACAGGAAGGCATCGTCACGCACACCTTCTGCGGCACCATCGAATACATGTGAGACCGACAGACAAGGGACAAAAATTGCAACTGTTTTGTCATTTTCATTTGTTTGCAGGGCACCGGAAATTTTAACGAGAAGCGGCCACGGCAAAGAAGTCGACTGGTGGTCATTGGGAGCATTGACGTACGATATGTTAACAGGAGCTGTAAGTTATAATAATAACATAAGTTTATACAATTTTTGTATAGTTCAGTTCATGTGATTTGGATTGTTCCAATTGTAACGTCATAGTGTACTATATTGTTTTATTTTATATTATCAGCCACCATTTACGGCAGATAATCGTAAAAAGACGATAGAGAAGATTTTGAAGGGCAAGCTGAGCCTGCCCCCATACCTCACGGCTGATGCCAGGGATCTGGTAAGAAAATTGCTCAAGAGGCAGGTAGCGGCCAGGCTGGGAGCGGCACCACACGACGCCCTCGAAGTCAAGCAGCATCAGTTCTTCAAGCATATCAACTGGGAAGATGTGTTCAGCAGAAAGATGGATCCACCTTTCAAACCGTGCCTGGTAAGTCATTTATCAATAACAATCGAAAGAGGAAGTCAAACTGTAGTGAAATATTGAAATTATTTTTATTCAATAAAATGTCTTATTTTGACACATATTTCATATCATATAAGCCAGTTCTCAAACTTTTAAATCCTGCGACCTAACCCAATCTATAGTGATCCACTTCAATGCAAGATTAAATGACTTACTAAAATTAGGTTATTTGCTAGTCACTAGAGTTACTGATTCCTTAAACAACAAACTAAGTTTCCAGCTACTAATTTAACTAGCTGAAAAGTTAGGTCATGATTAACTATTTTTGAATATTTAATTGACATGGCAATACATGATGAAACTCCATAATACTATTTGAAATAAAAACAATGCAGATGGGAGGGTTTCACTTTTATTGTTGTTATTATTTCAAATAAACTATTTTTAAGTTGTATTGGTTGCCAGTTACTAAAGTAAACAATCTAACTTAAGAAGCTCATAACTAGTCAAACCTCGACCTAGGCAATTTAAGTAACTAGAATTTATGGTGTTAAGCTGTGTTAATTGCCAAATATTAAAGTAATCAACAAACAACTTATAAAGGGTGAGAAAATTCAATATTCGGAAATTAATCCAAATAATTGTGAAATTGGGTTAGATTATGCGTAACTATTTTCTGGTTGGGTTACGTTACCAATTTTTTAGGTCAAGTTGGACCCTAGTTACTTACGTAACCATCAATAATTTGACTATCCAGATTTGTAAACACTATCCTGATAAAGCGTAGTGCACAATTTCGAGTTTTCAGGAGTTTTTAAATTTGAAATTTGATTCATGCACCAGTCGTATAGAACACTGAGTTAATGTGAAGTCTAAAATATACTCCTTAGGTTTATTTAGTTTATGATTCATGGAAGATCGATAAAAAAAAAGATTGTTTACACGATTTTTATAAATTACTTCAACCCATCACCAGGGATGGGCCTCGATGTGGACCTCGACAATGTCAACAATACTATTTAAAGGTTATGTTATTATAATGTAAATATTGTGGTTTTGGATGATTTCGAGAGGTTTGGATTTTCTGTTAACTTCCAGGTTATGTGCCTAAATTGCATCGCAATAGGCTGAATAGTTCAAATGTTATATTTATAAAAACGATTGTCCACATTGTCGAAGTAAAGAAAGTTGTTACAAATAGTCGACGTCGGCGTGAAATTTGACACGCCGACAATGGCATTGTCGATGTGACACTGTTGTGGCCGCCCATACCTGCTCATTACTAATAAATATACATTCAAGATCTTGTGTCGCGACACACCAAAAACTGACTCACGGGTGCTTGGCGACCCACTCTTTGAAAAACACTGTGTTGGATAATCCAGGTTTTTAACATTACCACAACATTCTAGAAAAATAAATAGAATAATTTAATAATTTTTTGTATGTATGCTTTTTTAGACTAGTGAGGATGATGTTTCACAGTTCGACACCAAATTCACCAAACAAACACCTGTCGATTCACCGGACGAGTCGACGTTAAGCGAGAGTGCCAATATGATATTTCAGGTGTGTTTAGACTTCTGCAGCATAAGAAATGCTGGCAAATGATTACTGTTTCTAATGTGTTTTTCTTTGTGAAGGGTTTTACTTACATAGCGCCATCTGTCCTGGAAGACATGTACAAACCACAAATAGTAAAGTCTAGATCACCGAGGAAGACGGGCAGCACACCGCTGCGGCACCACTTTGGTCTCAACCTTCCCCATCACCACCACCAGCAACATCCCCACCACCACCACCAGCCGCATCCCCACCAGTCTCACGGTGTCCCCCACTCGAGCCACTACGGCCATCACATGGGCCACCAGATGGGGGGCTTCATCGGCCCACCTTACTCCAGGTATACCATGGACCAGAACAATTGCCCCGACGAGATGATGGAAGTCGTGAGTTCGACTTTACCTCATGTTTAGTGAAATTTACCAATAAGAAAAATTATATATATATATACACGTATATACATAGCCGATTTTTATTGTTTTTAGTTATAATTTATTTGCGCGGGTGTTTTTTTTATTTTGAGGAGAAAATCGACCGCAGTTTAGGTTAATTTATCGTTACCAGAGTAATTTGAAATCATTTAGTCTTAATTGTTTATTTGTCTGATGTTTCTTTTTTTGTTCGGGTGGAGAAAAGAAGATGAAGGATGGAGTAGTTCAAGTTCAAGCACTTTGTTAATTTATTTTATGTTATAATAATTCATTATAAAGAGGATTGGTGCGAAAATTAGATATTAAAAAAATACGGTTGGATTTAATTGATTCTTTGTTTTTTGTTTTGTTTTAAGAATAAAATTTACAGTTGAGAAATCGATGCGCATAAACTATTTAAAATGGGAGAGAATTGTGATATATCAAACTGAAATAATAAATTAAATGGTAGTCTTTTGTTTCACTAAATATAGTAGTGGGGGTTAGAATAAACATCCTATTAGATATTAAAAATTGTAAGGAAAAAGTGGGAGAGAAAAGTAATAAGATGATATTAGTTAGTCGATTGAGGATATTTTCATTTTTTTATATGAGTATTTGCATACATGCACGTTTAAAATTCAACATAACCCAAAAATTTAATAACAAACTAAACAGGCAATTGACGATTAAAAGTTATGTCAAACATCATATGGCATTAGTTAAGTTTGTTGTCTGGGTTGGCGATAGATTTTCAAACTGACATAAGTTTGCAAAATATATTGGAATCCGTCAGTCAACACATTACATGATCAGCTTGATGTCATTCTGACCATAATTATGGACTAAACTGATGCGAGACTGATCGTGTAACCTCTGTTTAATAAATTTGCCTTTCTAACTTACTAACCTTAAAAGGGGGCTCAAATAATTTAGTGATTATAGGACATCAACTATAATCCATCTGCTCTAATCTCTTACTTGAGCTAACGTACAAAATAAAAGGTTAGAACTGAACAACAATTGTATAAAATGTACTTTAACCTTACCTAAAATATACTTGGCCTAAAATGATGTAATTTAATTAAACCTAACCTAACTTAATACGTAGCACGGATAAGTTCTAGACCGAATTTACTCAGGTATGATAGATTAGCTAATTTTATCTAGAATTTGTACTGATTGCTGCTGTACAGTTAGGTTTGGTTAATTGAAAATTCAACACAACATGTACAGGTTCAATTTAGAAGATTAGGTCATTACAAACTGCAATACTTTTTAGATTTTGCGTTACTTTAACCCAATGTTGAATTTTAAACGAATCAATAAAAATGAGGACAAATCAGTTTAGAGTGGAGTATGTGTGAAGAAACATGCATTTAGATGATTTATTAATTGTGCCACTCTGGATATACAAGGTGTCTACAAAAAATCACTAACTTAACTCAGGTCTAATAAAACTAAATTTTATTCAATTTTTGTGTGGAGTATAATATTGAGATTAATTAATAAATTAGAAATAATCATTTGCTAATGATAAATAATCTCTTGTATGGATTTTTTATTATGCTAATGATAAATAAAGCAAAGTTTGTTTTTATTCATTTTTTCAACACACCTTGTATACAATCATTTTTTTTACAAAACGAATAAAGGTGCTACTTACGGGATACTCACAAACCGACAAGAAACTAAAACAAAATACATACACAAAAGAAAACATGCCTCGCTAGCCCTCCTCCTCTCGTTCTCCTCGGGTTAAAATTCACCTCACCACACGGAAAACTAAACATATTTTTAATTTGTGTGCGATCATTGATTATTGAATTTAGCAATACTTGTAAATAGTTAATCCGTTTTAATAAAATATATAATTGTTATAACTGTCAAATGAAAATGAAGCAACACTGAAAATGAAAGAACAATACATACTTTTCCTTATGTATTATGTACATACATGCAGTGAGGGGAAATGACAAAAAAAGAAAAACAAATGGTACTACTATAAATGAGTCCTTAATTATTTTTGCGTGTGTGCCGCCGGCGCTTAGACCTAATTACAAATCTTTTGTTTATTATTATGGTTATCTTATGAAATAATTGTTTGTAGTTGCTCTTAAGGTTGAAACAAACTGACGCGATTGGCGATAACCAATGAAATTCGTTTAATGTGACATCATACTGAATAACAGCGCAATCGCTGATAAGCAATGAAATTTGTTTGTGACATCATATGAAAGCCGACGCGATCACTAATAACGAATGAAATACGTTAAATGTGACAACTGAATATGATTCGTTGATCGGTTTGTTTCAACCTTTACTCTTATTTATTATTCTTATGAAATCAGATGGATGCGTTTGCTAACTGATGATGGATGAGAAAAAAATATTATAAATGATTAAGAAAAATATATAAACACAAATGTTGAATAACTTTCTATTCGAGTAATCCTAGTGCAATGAGTTATTTATAATTTTTTTTGTACTTTCCTTTTTTGTAATTATGAGTGTGTCTAATTTTTTTCTTTTTCTCCAAGGACGATGGAAGGTTATTTTAACATCTTTTTGTAAGCTATTTTGTAATTATTTAAAAATAAAAATATCTGTTTGTAACAAATTATATTTCGTCCGTTTTATTTAATGTTTCCTTATTTAAATAATAAATAAGTAACTACACTTTAATCCAACAGAGTAAGTTTTTAATTTAGGGATTATTGAACTTCAGATTAAATTAGTGGTGTATACGCCCCAGGCGTGAAGTAAATATTTTGAGTTTAAAAAAGTCTGTAATATTTACTTTTTGCTTGATCAAAGAGTAGAAGTAATAAACTACTTAATGCTAAGAATCGTTTTCAAGAAATTGCACTTACCAAACACTAATAAGCTCTCAAAAAAAAAAAAAAAACTTTAAGGCTGGGATTTAAAATGGGTAACATCATACGTTTTTGGTAGTCCGTAATTCCCGCACCGTGGATGTTCTAATTACTGTACAATATTGTATGGTACATCAAAATGATCCTAAAACTTGAAGGATTATTAGTTTTTTTGTAAAGAAATCCTGAAAATAGCTATTTTTGAGTCATTTATTTACTCATTATTTTCGACAAAAAATACGCGTTCTACGGTATATTTATGATTGTCCTTACATTCTTCATTCATATTGCTCAATAATTATTTCCATTTGTGGAGACACGTCAGTGCACGCCCGGGCGCGCGAAAAACGCTCGCCAGTAGCGTGACTCACCACCCCACGGCGAGCGAACGCACGCGTCCCACCTACGTCACGCGGTACGAGTGGGGATGAAAGAGCCGGACCGCAAGGATTAAATAAGGCGCACACCCCCACAAACAGCATCAGTTCCCTCTACTCTAGCTAGCTAAGTAGAGGAACTGGCTAAGCGAGCTCACCATAGCACACTAGGCCAAAACAGAATCCACACGGTAACGCCGGATTCTGCCCCATCCATTACAACCTCCGGACTGGGTACGAACGCCCGCTTCCGCAAGATGCTCCGGAACGCTATCAGAAGGTCAGCCAAGTACCTGGTGGCACCGCGGCCGCTGTCTCCATTGCCACCTTCACCCCGGAAGGCGCACAGGAGGCGAAGGACCTCCCCATACCTGGTGGTGCCACGTCCGCTCTCTCCGATACCTCCGTCACCCCGTAAGGCACGTAGGAGGATCGCGGAGGGAACCCCACGTCATCGACCCGTCGACAGAAATAGCCCGAGGACACCGGCCTACCCGACACTACGGCGATTGCACGCGCCGCCTCTGCCATACACCGGGATCGACCCGCTAGGAGTTTCCCTACAGGACCCCTGCAGATTCAGCGTCCGAACGAGAAGCAGGAGGGCCGCTGAAGCGCAGCACCTGTATCCATATAAATGTGTAAATAAACCCATTGTAAATACGCACCGCTGTAAATAAAAACATTAACCAAAGAACTATTCCCTTGAATATAATACAAAAACCCCAAATTGGTGACCCCGACGTGATCAAGAGAATAGATTCGCGAGTAAAGTGTTCAAAACAAACAGCGAAATGGCCAACGACGAAGTGAACAAAATGCAAGTGCGCATCCAAGCGTTCTGGGCAGATGACCTAGAAGTATGAATCTTCCAGGTAGAGAGCCAGTTCGAGCTAGCAAAAATCACCACAGATGACACCAAATACAGCTACGTAGCTGGAAACCTGGAAGCGCGATACGCACAAGAAATAAGAGATGTCCTGACAAATCCACCATCGAACGGGAAATACGATAAGCTAAAATCCGAGCTAATCCAACGCCTCAGCGTAAGTCAAGAACACCGGACGAAACAGCTATTGGAATACGAGAAGCTAGGGGACAGAAAACCATCCCAATTCCTGTGACACCAACGGCACCTGGCAGGAGCAGTAGTTCCAGACATATCGTTGCGATCACTTTGGGTGGGCAGACTCCCGAGCAACATACAAGCCGTACTAGCGACCCAAGCAAAAGCAAGCCTAGACGAGGTGGCCGAATTAGCCGACGCTATCAGAAACACCACAACACCTGCGTCCATGAAGTCTCCAGCAGCGACACGCTGAGAAATCTAGTGACCGAAATCGGACACCCTAGAGAGCAATTACGGAAACATGAGAACGGCCAGACTTCACAACGGCCCCGACAGAGAAACCGATCGCACGATAGGAGAGGACTGCGAGAACGAAGCCAATCAAAAAGTCGCATTTTCGATACATGTTGGTACCATTTTAAATTTGGCAACAAAGCACAAAAATGTGAACCCCCCTGCAAATTCGAACAAACGGGAAACGAATGAGGCAGTCAGTAGAAGCGGCAACTGACGTCATGCCAAACACATCGCGCCGCCTATACGTCATAGATCAACAGACGAAAGTACAATTCCTAATCGATACGGGAGCCGAAGTTTGTGTTTTCCCACGACATCTATTAAGGCAGGCACGCAGCAAAGCTACGTATTACTTATATGCAGCACACGGAACGGTTATAAGCACATACGGTACGATAAATTTAAACTTGGACCTGAAGTTACGAAGAAATTTTGTATAGCAGTTTGTAGTAGCCGATGTACACAAAGCGATTGATTATAGGCGCTGATTTCCTGTCATATTATGCATTATTACCGGATATCAGGAACAAAAAAAAGCACCACATCCAAACTACCACTGGACCACCAGTATCCAGCAGGCCGGGACGACTCGCGCGCGATAAACTAGCAATCGCAAAAAACGAATTCAGAACTATGTGTCAAATGGTAATAGCGAGACTATCCAAGAGCGCCTGGTCTTCACCTTTACACCTAGTAGTTAAGAAGAATGCAGAGTGGAGACTATGTGGAGATAACCGAGCTCTCAACGCGAGAACAGTACCTGATAAATACCCAGTCCTGCATGTCGGAGATTTTCCTCAACAATAACACGGAAAAAAGATATTCTTAACAATCGATCTGGTCAGAGCATATCATCAGATCCCGATAACCGAAAAAGACATTGCGGAAACAGCAATAACCACGCTATTTGGACTGTTCGAATTTCCATACATGATGTTTGGGTTACGCAACGCCGCGCAGACTTTCCAGAGATTCATGGACGGAATACTGCGAGATTTCGATTTCTGCTACGTATACATAGATGATATCTTGGTAGCATCAAAATCGGAAGAAGAACACACCGAGTACCTTAAGCAACTTTTCCAACGATTAGACGAAAACGGAATCGTAATAAACCCGATAAAGTGCAAATTCGGAGCACAGCAAGTTTCCTTTTTGGGATACATGGTATCAGATCAAGGAACAAAACCCCCGAACGACAAAGTAAAAGTTATCCAGGAATTCCCGTTGCCGCAGACTGCAAAAAAATTACGACAAGTCCTCGGGATGATAAATTATTATCGCCGTTTCATCTCAGGAGCAGCAAACGTACAAGAAGCACCACTAAACGATTTGTTAAAAGGGAAAAAGAAAGGCAACCAACCGATCGTATGGAACGAAGAAGCACGACAAGCTTTTAACAAATGCAAGCAGCAAATAGCCAGAGCAACATTGCTGGCGCATCTACAACCCAATGCCAAGCTGGCAGTAACAACAGACGCATCAGACACTGCAATCGGAGATGTAATTCAACATTGGCATGAGGAACCATAGAAGCCACTAGCCTTCATGTCACGCAAACCAAACTGCCACCAGCAGAACAGAAGTACGCAGCATACGACAGAGAACTCTTGGCAATATACGCGACAATCAAACAGTATCAGCACCTGCTGGAAGGACGATCTTTCACCATTTTCACCGACCATAAGCCAATAATATACGCATTCGCTCAGAGGCTAGACAAATGTTCACCGAGACAATTTCGATATCTCGATTACATCGGACAATTCTCTACGGATATACATCATATAAAAGGAAAAGAAAATGTAGACGCTGACACGCTCAGCAGGATCGAGCAACTTACAGCCGGAATAAACTTCACAGCATTAGGAGCAGATCAGGAAACAGACGCGGAACTCAAACACATCCTAAACGAGAGAAGCACCAGTCTCCAGCTGAAGAAAATCCATTTTCAGAGTACAATACAGACATATATTGTGACATCTCGACCAACGTAGTTCGACCATTTATTACAAAACAATTTAGAAAACAAGCTTTCAACAGCATACATTAATTGTCTCACCCCGGAGGAAAAGCCACAACCAAACTCGTTACAGAGAAATTCGTGTGGCCCAGAATACGAGCAGATTGCAAAACATGGAGTAGTCAATGCCTTACTTGTGCACGTGCCAAGATTTCACGGCACAACACACCAGAAGCAGGAACATTTCGGCTACCATCCGCAAAATTTGACCACGTACACATCGACATCGTAGGACCGCTGAAGGAAGCAAACGAAAAAAAATACATCCTAACTTGCATCGACCGGTTCACCAGATGGCCAGAAGCCATACCAATGGCAAACATCGAACCTAGCACGGTAGCAGAGTTGTTCGTCACACACTGGATAGCCAGATACGGAACACCGCTGAGAGTCACAACAGACCAAGGACGGCAATTCGAATCAAAGCTATTCAAGAGGCTGGAAGAAATCATAGGTTTCTCCAGACTGAGAACGACAGCATACCATCTTCAAGCAAATGGATTAGTGGAAAGATTTCACAGACATCTGAAATCCGCACTAATGTGCCACAGCAGTGAGCCATGGACCAACGCACTACCTATCGATCTACTAGGAATCCGAACGGCTTGGAAGGAGGACATCAAAGCCACAGCAGCAGAGATGATGTGCGGAGAAACACTGCGACTCCCCGTAGAAATGCTTACAAATCCTAGCATACCGAGCATAGAACCCGACAGTTACGTAGAACGACTCAAGAAGACTATGAAGAGAATTAAACCCACGCAGACGACAGACCACAGCAAGTCGAAACCATTCGTCTTAAAAAATCTGTAAAACGTCACGCACGTATTCGTCAGGATAGACGTAGTGCAAAAATCATTGCAACCACCCTACTAAGGCCCATACGAAGTCATCAAGCGGAGCAAGAACACGGTAGTGATAAAAAAAAAACGACTTTCCAGTAACAATTTCTGCAGAAAAGATCAAACCTGCATTTACCGAACAGACACTCGAAAATGCAAACATCCCCGTAACAGAGAGACAAATCGAAGCGGAAACAGCAACTAAAACACGGTCCGGGAGGACAGTCAAAAAGACAATACGTTTCCAACAGTGACTCCATCACTAGAAAGGGGGTATATGGAGACACGTCAGTTCAGGCCAAGGCGCGCGAAAAGCGCTCGCCGGTAGGGTCTCACCACCCTGCGGCGAGCGAACGCACGCGTACCCACCTACGTCACGCGGTACAAGCGGGGATGAAAGAGCCGGACCGCAAGGCTTAAATAAGGTGCACACCCCCACAAACAGCATCAGTTCCTTCTACTCTAGCTAGCTAAGTAGAGGAACAGGCTAAGCGAGCTCACCGTAGCACACTAGGCCAAAACAGAATCCACACGGTAATGCCGGATTCTGCCCCAACCATAACAACCTCCGAACCGGGTACCCACGCCCGCTTCCGCAAGAGGCCCCGGAACGCGATCAGAAGGTTGACCAAGTATCTGGTAGCACCGCGGCCGCTGTCTCCGTTGCCACCATCACCTCTGAAGGCGCACAGGAGGCGAAGGAGCTCCCCATACCTGGTGGTGCCACGTCCGCTCTCTCCGATACCTCCGTCACGCCATCGGCCCGTCGACAGGAACAGCCCGAGGACACCGGCCTACCCGACACTACGGCGATTGCACGCGCCGCCTCCGCCATATACCGGGATCGACCCGCTAGGAGTTTCCCTACAGGACCCCCGCAGATTCAGCGTCCGAAAGAGGAGCAGGAGGGCCGCTGAAGCGCAGCACCTGTATCCATATAAATGTGTAAATAAATCCATTGTAAATACGCACCGCTGTAAATAAAAACATTAACCAACGAACTATTCCCTTGAATATAATACAACAACCCCAAACCATTATATATTCCGTTGTCCTTTTTATGCTAAAAATGTTGAAATGTTGCAATGGACAGCAATCCATTTTTAAATTTCAGGCGTATAGTTATCTGTAGGGTGTGGTGGTATATTAACAAATTTTATTTCGGTTATTCTCCACTAGGTAGGTCTGTTAATTTTTGTTCAGTGAACTACAACTTGTGTGTGCGTTATTTCTTTGTGAGCGAGCGGCGATTATTCGATTAGTCACTGTTCTCCACGATTTCCGATGAAACTGCTTTATTTTCAAATTTCTGGAAGACGGCCCTAAGGCTAGGCGCAACGCACTATGTGTTCAAAATCTCAAATTTTCTTATATTTGGATGAAAATGAGTATACATATACAGCGTGTAATCGAACTAATGTACATCCTCTTAAGGGCGTATACACAAAATATTTTGACACCAATTGCAGCAAAAATAAAATCGGAAAAAAAATATTGGATTTTTCATAATTTTTCATGCATTTTTTACTTTTTGAGAACTTCTGGTTACCTGTGTTCATGATATTTTTCGTGGATGCGTAAGCTGTTGTATTTTTTATTTACTTTTACTACTGCGAGGCGCATAAATCACTTCGCACGCACTATCGAGACCTATAAATCACTTAGCACGCACTACACACACACACACTGTCTAGAATTACTAGATGAAACTGGGTCACGTATAAAAAAAATCACAATAATAACATAGACATAATTCTTCACAATCTGACCCACTTTTCTCTGGATGGTGTAATTCGATATCCAAATCGTTTAAAAACTACCAGTCTATGTGGAATCTCTCTTAAAATACGCAATGTGCGCGTATACCAGATACCACAAACATGTGGCCTATTATTATTAAATATTTTTAATAATTATTTGTGAGCTATCTACTAAAGGTATGGTAATTTCAAATGCAGGTATTGTTTATTTAAACGCTGCCCCTTATGTGGTAGAGAGCCTGTACAGTAGTTCGTTTACACGCTGTATATATAAATATATATTTCGTGTATGCTGATTTTGAATATGGCGATAAAATGTTAAGAAACATAATAGAGCATATAATATGACCATTCATTCTTACGATGATAACATTTTTTAAAAGGTGTACAACAGTTATAATATATGTAAATCAAAATTATTATTTGTTTATTTATTTGGAAGAAGTAATTTCCATTTTCGCTTAATAACATGTTTTTAAAATTATTTATTCTTTTACTTATTTATCGTACATTTTTGATGGTAATTCATTTTGAACTATTGTATTTCCAATGAATTAAAATGCAAATAATCAAATTAAGTAAAGTACGAGCCCTAACATATTCATTTTCGGACACCAACTATTGTTGTGAAAAAAGTACATTATTTTCACTATATCTAAATTTGAAACGTTTATTCGAAGTTCGAAGTTTTCACATTTTCATTAATCAACTAAATATTGACGGGTCATCAGTTTCTATAATTTTTATCAATTTAATGTTTAATGTTTATTTACGGAAATTCCATTTAAAAGTACATAATGCTTAATACTAATAATACCCCAAAAGTAATAAATAAGTCAAAATGTAAAATAACAAACAGAATACAAATAAAATAAATTAAAAGTAAAAAATAAGTTAAAATATAAAATCACAAATAATATACAAATAGAACAAACAAAATTTACGTAAATGTTGGTGATTTTCGTCATTGGTTTTCAATGTTTAGAGATTTATACATTTTAAAGATTTTCTTCGATATTGTCAAATTGTTCATAATTTTTTGTCAATTTTCGCCCGCTCCCTTTGGCTACATATCAAAAATGTCATCTAATGTAAAAAAAGATAAATTTGATAAATTAATTTGATAAATTCCGAATTGATTTTTGAAAATCAATCTAAATCTGAATACAGATTTATTGTAAATCTTACATAAAAACATATTACATAATTTGACGAAAATATCGAAATATTGAAAATCTTATGAAAATGTTATCAAAAAATCTTGAAATATTGAAAATTTCATAAAAAAAATCTCCGTGTTCAAAATTTCATGAACATTTTATAAATTGATGAAAACATCGAAATATTGAAAATCTGACAAACATTTTATAAATCAACAAAATTCACAAAATGAATGAAAATCTCATAAAATGTTCATAAAATCATATATTTTGACAATCATGAAATATCGAACATTTCATCAAAATTTTATAAATCGACAAAAATTTCGAAATATCGAAAATCTGATAAAAATCTCGAAATATTGAAAATCTCATGAGACTTCTATAAATCGACAAAAATCTCGATATGTTGAAAATCTCATCAACATTTTATAAATCGACAAAACGAGTGTCGTCCATTCGTAGACTAAGCATGAAGTAAAATTTCGAGTTTAGAAAAGCCCCAAGACCCGAGACAAAGTTTCTGGGCTTTTCTAAACTCGAAATTTTACTTCATGCGCCACCCGCATAAAACAATAACCTCACATTTGACATTTGATATTGACATTTAATATTTCACATTTGACAGTTGACATTTGGTGTTTGTCATTTTCCGTATTTAGACTGGCTTTTTTTACATTTTATTGAAAATATCTTTAAACGTCATAATTAAATAAAAATTGACATATTTCGAAGTATTAAAAATCTCTTGAAATTTGTGTAAATCGACAAAACGAGTGTCGTCCACTCCCAGACTAAGCATGATGTAAAATTTCGAGTTTAGAAAAGCCCCAAGAGAAAAATGTTTGGGCTTTTCTAAACTCGAAATTTTACTTTATGCGCCACCCGCATAAAACAATAATTTTACATTTGACATTTGATACTGACATTTTATATTTCTCATTTGACATTGATATTTTCAATAAAATGTAGAAAAAAGTCTATTTGTTGAAACATGGTTCGACAGATAGACTTTTTTCTACATTTTATTGAAAATATCTTTAAACGTCATTTTTAGGTGTATGTTATTAAATGAAAACTAACAAAATATTATATACATTTTCAATCAAAATCCTGAACGTGAAACTTGAATGTTGATAGTCAAAATTTATAAAAGGCCGTTTTCCTGGTATTTAAGGTTTTCTATTTTTATCTTGATTTTCGTTCATTTAATGGTCAAAAATTTATATACACTGGCGAAAGAAATTAACGCATCACATGCATTTATTTAATTTAAAAATAAAGTTTTGATGTTTAAAAACAAAAAAAAAATAACAACAAAACCAACTGAACTATAATAATGATTTTCAACACATTTTCTTTCATTAATGACTAAAATAATGTCATAAATAAAAAGAGGAAAAAAGTTAACATGTGATTATAAGACTTAATATCTAGTGTTTCCTCCTCTTGCTCGAATAACTCCCTGACAGCGACGGCTCATACTGTTAATTAATGATCCAATTTCATCCTGGTTAATATCTTCCCATATTTCCTGCAATCTTTGTCCAAGCTCTTGTTGATTGCTTGGACGCCGAGGAAGTGCTCTAAGGCGTCTGCCCATCGCGTCCCATAGGTGTTCGATCGGCTTAAGATCGGGACTCCTGGCTGGCCATTGCATTGTGATGATACCCACTAAGTCAAGATACTGTTGTACAATTCGGGCACTGTGTGGTTTTGCATTGTCATGCATAAACAGGAAATCGTTTCCTCCAAAGGGAGCAAAAGGCATTACGGATGGTTCTAAAATGTTTGGAATATAAGACGCTGCCGTGATGCTTCCTCTTGGTATGACCACCAACTCCGTACGAGCCTCTAAAGTGATACCACCCCACACCATAACAGAGCCTTCACCAAACATAACAGTCGGAACAATGTTACACTGCGCATAACGTTCACCTGGCCGTCTGTACACATGCATTCGTCTGTCACTGCCGTAAAGACAAAATCTGGACTCGTCGCTAAACATAACATTAGCCCAATCGGCCTGTACCCAGTTTACATGTTCTTGCGCAAATGTTAACCTGGCTCTGCGATGGTCTGCGGTTAATTGTGGTCCTTTTGCCGCTGTTTTCGGAGTTAAATTAAAACCACGTAACCTTTTTCTGATGGTAACGGAACTTACATGAATATTGTGGATCTCTGCGAGCATATTTTGTAGCCTAGGAGCCGTAATAAACCGTTCGCGTAACGTCTGCATCATTAAAAAACGGTCTTGAACAGCAGTTGTGGCCCTTTTTCTCCCTTGTCCTGGCCTTCTTGAGTATGCCTGAGTTTCCCGATGTCTCTTCAAGACACGGGATACGGTCGATTGATTAACACCAAGACGCTGACTGATGTAACGCTGACTCCTACCTTCTTCTGCAAGTGTAACCACAATCACAGCTTCTTCACTGCTTAAATTAAGATTCGGACGTCTATCCATATTCATTCTTCACTATTTAGTACTTAATTTTAACAATTACTTGAAAACAAACTCAAAAAGAAATTTTATATGAACCTTTCTTAGAGTCAGAATAATGAAAAGTGGTTCATTTAATTTATTGACAGAAAACCATGAGAACAAAAGACAAAACACAACATGTAAAACAGCATGCTTGATAAGATTTCTTATTGTAAAAATATGTTTGTGTTCAAAGAAAACTCGATTCCAAGATATCAAAAAAATCACAAATGATGCGTTAATTTCTTTCGCCAGTGTATATTATATATTTTAAAATGTATTTTTACGTGATGTCATTCTATTGATTTTTTTTTTGACGAAAAACAAAAATTTTCTCTGGAGTAACTTTCATACTATTTAAAAATATGAAAATTCACAATTAAAATTGATATTATTAAAATTTAAATCTGAAATCACCAATTGATAAAAATCATAAAAAAACTGACAGAAAAGTTGAAATGAAAATTGATGAAAATTTCAAAAATTCGAAAAAAGCGAGCAAATATTATGAAAATTGACATAATATTTGCTCGCTTTTTTCGAATTATTGAAATTTTCATCAATTTTCATATCAACTTTTCTGTCAGTTTTTTATGATTTTTATCAATTGGTGATTTCAGATTTAAATTTTAATAATGTCAATATTAATTGTGAATTTTCATATTTTTAAATAGTATGAAAGTTACTCCAGAGAAAATGTTTGTTTTTCGTCAAAAAAAATCAATAGAATGACATCACGAAAAAATACATTTTAAAATATATAAGTGATTTAATACAGTAAATACGTTGTTCACTGCACTCTTGATGAAACGAAATTATAATATAAGTAATTTCAAATTAAAACACTTGTTTAGTTTCATGTTGTTGTATTCAGTTTCCTGACACGTGTTTCGGTCAATGACGACCATTCTCAAAGAGGGCCTCTCCAAAATATCTAAACCAGCAACTTTTGAAGAGAGACACCCTCTACAAGCGCAGGAGTATAATGGATCAAAATACACCACAATTTATGGTGTGTTGATGTTACAATTTATGACTTTATCTGTTTGAATAGCAGGTAGTTTCCCTTTTTGCCCTTTTTAAAGCGTTTTAAACGGTCGTTCATGTTTATTTGATGACTCCAACAATTTAACTCATTAATCAATATGTTATGCAATGGTATTATTTGGTTACGTTTTAATCAAATCGATTAAATAGAGCACGCTAATCTAGCAATAAAAAAAATGCAAAATAAGGTTATAATCTGGGTTTAAAACGTGTTCAAAACATGTTTAAAACACGTTTAAAACGTGTTTAAAACAGAATACACAGGGCGTTTTTCTTTTGAGTTTACATACCCCGATAATTACAGCGTTTTAAAAGTTGTGGGAAATCGTTGTTTTAATGCGGTTAATTTGAGGCTTTAAACGAGTGTTTTCCAATCCCAGACTAAGCATGAAGTAAAATTTCGAGTTTAGAAAAGCCTAAAAATTTGGATTGGCCGCGTAGCGAAGCGGAGCGGCCAATCCAAATTAGGCTTTTCTAAACTCGAAATTTTACTTCATGCGCCACGCTTAAAAACACTGATTTACAGTGTGGTTCAAAAAACACACACTTACAACAACGGTTATAGGCAACCTAATATACGTTAGAGTTTATGGGTTGCCTATAATCACTGCTTTAATCAATTTTTTCAGCGCAGAATTTGACTCACGTTTTATCCACATTTACATATTAGATTGCTAAAGCCGTATATTTTAAACAATACGATATTTCAGTGTTTTATACGCGTGGCGCATGAAGTAAAATTTCGAGTTTAGAAAAGCCTAATTTGGATTGGCCGCTCCGCTTCGCTACGCGGCCAATCCAAATTTTCAGGCTTTTCTAAACTCGAAATTTTACTTCATGCTTAGTCTGGGAGTGGAAAGCCTTCGTTTAAAGATTCAAATTGACATCTTGAACAAAAAACAACGAACGTTGTAAAATTTACAGTGTATGCTTATGTATACCTGAAAGAAAAAATCCCTGTATTTAAAAACCACATCTATGCACACACAGTTTAATTGTAATAAAATGTTATGTTTGATAATGTAATTTGAAATATCTTCAACAATTTAGCTAGAATTTAAAAACAAACAAAAAACTTTAATAAAGTAATTTAAAATATAATTTAGCAAATATTTATTTTTAGCAGATAAGATAATAAAAAAAACGGTTTTAAACAAATCCAATGTTTAAAACATGTTTTAAACAAATTTAAGATTTAAAACATGTTTAAAACAAAACGGTTTAAAACACTACGGCTGTTTTTAAACATGTTTAAAACACTATTTTAAAACAAAGTGTTTTAAACATAACAACCCTGGTTATGATTGATCATCTAACGAGTGTTTCCAATCCTAGATTAAGCATGAAGTAAAATTTTGAGTTTAGAAAAGCCTGAACATTTGGCTCGGGTATAGCGCAGCAGAGCGACTGAGACAAATTAGGTTTTTTTAAACTCCATGCGCGACTCGTATAAAACGCTGATTTAATGTGAAATGGTCTATAACGAACCAATTAGCAAGTGAAGTAAGTTCAGTACGACAATCATCAATTCTTTAAATGACGGAAAAAGTGCTATAATGAATATATATATTATTTTTGTATTAACGACGTGAACACTATCTACTGTCAATAGCCCTGCTCAAAAATTGACAGCAGATGGCGTTCACATCGTCAATTTATATGTAAATTACACATGACTACTAAAATAGTTATAGATGTTTAGTTTTCTTCTGGATTTTAAACAGCATAATCAATTGACATTTATAATAGTCATTTTGTGAGTACAATAGACAAGACTATTGGCAGTAGATGGCGTTCACGTCTTCAACCTAAATGTAAATTACATATGACTATTAAAATTGCCAATTTATAGTGCAATTTGAAATCCAGAAGAAAACTAACCATCTTTATTCATTTTAATAGTCTCATATGTAATTTACATTTAAAATAACGACGTGAACGCCATCTACTGTAAATAGCTGTAATGATACTACTCAAAAATTAGCAGCAGATGGCGTTCACATTGTCAGTTTATATGAAAATTGCATATGACTACTAAAATGGTTATAGAAGTTCAGTTTCCTTCTGGATTTCAAAATGCACAATCGATTGACATTTATAATAGTAATTCTGTGAGTACCATCGACAATGCTATTGGGAGTAGATGGCGTTCACGTTTTCTGGATTTTCTTTTGGATTTTCATATTTTTTTAAGAATATTTTTATCTGAATTCAATGATGTATCACACTTATAGTTTATTAAACAGGGTGAGCGAAACTCGATGTCTTAGCTCTCAGTTATTATATCAAAAGGAAAAACGATAGAAAAATCTGAAATCTAAAATCAAAAGACAACAAAACAATATTTGTTAACCATTAGTTTAATTATTAACAGATGCGGCTTTGTTATTTGCTTCCAAAGGCTACTTGTTTAAGTCGTGACAATTTGGAATTTTAGATAATACTTATTTTTAAGTGTGCTTTTAATTTTTTAACGAAAGAAGATAGCAATTTTTTTTTCTGTACAATGTTCAGAAAAATTAGCTCTTTTGAAATATCCAAAAATATAGGTATGTTTCTGGGGAAAAAATATTCGATGACGTCATTACTTTACTTTGAAAATTTAGAAAAATATGCAATTTTGGATTAAAATGAACCTTACTCAATCCCAATTATGAACCTCTTTTCAGATTTTTTCTATCGGTTTTCCTTCCCTTTTAATAGAGCTAAGACATCGAGTTTCTCACCTTGTACAGTTTATATGTAAAATGTTAATCTTTTGTTTTCGTAAAGATTGCCTTGGAAACAGTTGAGTAACTCACTCATTTGACAACTCCTAAGACCCATAATTTGCTTACATATCACCCCTGAAGACGGGCATCCAACGATACATATTTTACCAATTGTGATGTATTGTAAACTAACGAGTGTTTTCCACTCCCAGACTAAGCATGAAGTAAAATTTCGAGTTTAGAAAAGCCCCGCGTAAAAAATTTGTCGAGGGTCGCGCAGCGACCTGAGACAAATTTTCACGGGGCTTTTCTAAACTCGAAATTTTACTTATGCGCGACGCGTATAAAACACTGATTTAAAGTGAAGTTAAAAATGCACTGAAAACCAACCAAACTTCGATATTTTTTTCAAAATTAGATGTGTTCTTTCCTATCTATGCAGTAAACCTTCAGATTTTCGTACTTTCTTGTAAAAAAACTTCGATTCCCTGTAGTCCTTCGGTCTCCGAAGACCATGATTGGTCCTTCGAGCTGTAACCTTTGTAAAATTGTAATAAACTTAGTAAACTTAGTAGAGTGATTCTTTCATTTGAAACTTCTAAGAACGCATGTTGTCCACTCCCAGACTAAGCATGAAGTAAAATTTCGAGTTTAGAAAAGCCCCGTGTAGAAAATTTGTCTCGGGTCGCGCAGCGACCCGAGATAAATTTTCACGGGGCTTTTCTAAACTCGAAATTTTACTTCATGCGCCACGCGTATAAAGCACTGATTTACAGAAAAGTTAAAATATATAACGTTCAGATGTGATGATCAATATTTACCGAGATGTAAACGTCAGATACGTTTCAAAAAATTCTATTGACCTAAAATTGTACACGTAGACATAATTTCGACTTTATTTTACAAATGTGGTATTAATTATAATTACATTTTAAATAATTTCATAAATATCAAATAAATATTTCTATCAAAACCACCCTAAGTCGGACAAAAGATAACGCTACGCGCTGGCTGAAAACAAATAGACTTCTTACTACCTGCTAATATCGGGTTGACATTGACATCAAAAAATGCGGTTGGTGTTCATAATGGATGACCCCCTGAGTGTTCGGTCTCTTTCCCCTTACCCTCCAACATTTTAGGAAAGAGATAGAAATCTGAAAATTTTTAGATATTTTCGTGTCGTCGCTCTCAAAGGAGTTATTTTTGTAATTCCTTTGAGAATGGTCGTCATTGACCGAAACACGTGTCAGGAAACTGAATACAACAACATGAAACTAAACAAGTGTTTTAATTTAAAATTACCTAATAAGTGATTTATTACTTATGGGTTTAATAATTATATTTTTATGCTCCGCCATTTTGCTATGTCTATGGATGCCGTAAGAAACTGGAACCAAAAATACCGGTCCGCCACATAAAATAGTTTAGGAAGCGCAGCTCTAGACGATTCGGTCCATTGTTACTAAACGTTTTACAACTACTTTACTACTTAATGCTGAGAAACTTTTGTAAGACATTGCACTTACCAAACACTAATAAGCTCTCAAAAAAATTAAGCTTTAAGGGGGTATTACCGCTAGGATAGTGTTTTTTTACGGTTTTTCTGAATTTTTTTTTTTTTGGGTAAATTTAATACATGCGATCTTGCTGTTTCTTGCAACTTGTTTATAGATTCATGAACTATAAAAAAATGAATTTTAATTCTTTTCAATCGTCCTGCTTGACCTCTAAATCTGGCCTCAAATAAGTCCGTGTCCGCCGTGTTTTTCCTCATGGCCGGAAAGATTTTTTCGATTCTGTGATTTGAAACGTAAAATGAAGTAGTAGTCATTAATCTGTATTAAATTATCTGGAGTTTGAACCACCGACAATAAAAAATCTCGATAAATAACAAAATGGAGGCTATTCGAAAAAAGTGGTCGCTTTTTGCCCTCCTTTTTCTGACTTTAAGGCTCTATGAAAAATATCAAATATTAATATATTTGAATGACTGTGGTTCAAACTCCAGAGGATAATGTGGAGAACTAAAAACTAAAAGCTCAAGTCGATCCGTTTCATAGTTTGAAAAGAAAGTTTCCGGCCAGCGAAAAAAAAAAAATGGTTTCGAGAAAAACGCGTTTAAAGTTTTGAAACAATTTTTAACTATTTTTGGAGATTTTTGGCTTTAGTCAGCTATGCCAGCTCCGTACAGTAGGCCCTCCTCTTCCTCTAAAACTGGGTTTAAATGATTTGCTCCTGCTAGCGTTGTTGGATGGCCTTCTAAACTGCTGGAGTCAGGCAAAATTCGTCCCACGTCTCGCGCTCCGCACCGGAATGCCTTGGCTTGCAGGCCGATATGGATTCCCAATGTCTCCATCGTCTTAAAAACTGCCGAGTATCCGTCGTTGAAGATGCTGGTAGCTATGAAAGATGCGATAGCGACGGTTTTTGCACCACAGTTGAGGTGCTTCGAAGTCAGCTTCCAGACACAAGCATTTAAACTTTCGTTTGAGTTCTGCGTATTTCCACCCAGCCACCTACTCAGCATTGTTTACTTCAACAAGCAAAAAACTAACGAATTCGCGTATTGTAAAACGGTTTTTTGGCATGAAACTAGATACTATCAAGTATCATAATATGCAAAAAAAATAAAATCAATTTTTATAAACTTTCGAATGGTAATACCCCCTTAAGGATTTATTTATTGAGATTAAAAATACTAATAATTTCTCAAAAAATATAATGGGTCAAAATTAATTTTAAAACATACATAAACCCTGCATGCATAAGCAAAATTGAACATAGGGAGTTTTTATTTTAAGTATACATATTCTAATTATAGTGTATATGCTGTATATGTTAGTTTTTTTTTCAGTTCAAATTGAAGCTTTATACAAGTGCTTTCCACTCTGAGATTAAGCACGAAGTAAAGCTTCGAGTTGGCCAAATCTTACAGACCGATCAGCTTGTCATCATTCATTTTAAAACTACTAGAAAAACTCGTAGACAGGCACATACGGGAAGGAGTCCTAAAGGACTCACCACTACACCGTCAACAATATGCCTACCAAGCGGGAAAGTCATGCGAACTGGCAATCCACCAGCTAGTGAGCAGATGCGAAAGGACCATACAATGCAAAGACATTGCGTTGTGGGCCTTTCTGGACATTGAAGGGGCGTTTGGCAACACAACCTTCAACTCCATAGCAACAGCAATGGAGAAAAGAGGGATTTACCTGCAGGTCCGACACTGGGTGAACAAGATGCTCAGGAGCCGGACTGTAACAACCACTCTATACGGAAAGACAGCAGAAGCGGTGGTCACTGGCGGGTGCCCCCAGGGAGGGGTTCTCTCGCCGCTCCTGTGGTGCCTCGTCATGGACGACCTTCTGCTGCTACTTGAAAACCAGGGCATTCATGCCCTGGGGTACGCAGATGATCTGACCATTCTAGTTAGCGGGAAGTTTGGGACCACTGTATCAAGCCTGATGCAGAGGGCACTAACTACCGTGGAAAGATGGTGCAAGAACGAAGGGTTAGCTGTAAACCCGGCCAAAACGGCGATAGTCCCCTTTACCAGGAGACGAAAAACCGATGACATAACATCGCTACGCATGTATGAAATGGAAGTCCCAATCAAAAATGAAGTAAAATATCTAGGGGTCACACTTGATACCAGATTGAACTTCAACTTCCACCTGGAGAACATCAGCAAAAGGGCCATGAGAGGACTTTTTGCGACCAGGAAAATGGTAGGACGCACATGGGGACTGAGACCCAGTATGACCAAATGGCTATACACCGTGGTCATAAGACCCATAGTGACATACGCGGCGCTCGCTTGGGGAGAAAAAACCTAAACCAAGAGCGCAGCCGTAAAACTCGAAAGAGTGCAACGACAGGCGTGTCTGCTGATTACTGGGGCAATGAGAACAACGCCCACAGCAGCCATGGAACACATATTATCGCTTCCACCACTACATCTATATGTTATGATGGAAGCCAGACAGGCAGCCTACAGACTGCACATAAATGGACACACTTTAAATGTAGGGTCATCTAGACCGGAAACATTTAAAGTGCTACAAGAAGAAGAAATCCTAAAAATGAGGTCCGATTTCACTAAAATCGTACACCCATCCCGCAGATTCAAAATAATCATACCACAGCGGAGTGAATGGACAAATGGAACATACCCGGGAACGAGTAAAGGAACCATCTGGTACACAGACTTGTCCAAAAACACTAAAGGAACCGGGGCTGGTATCTATGGAGGCTGTAACCGGAGCAAACAATTCACGGTTGCTCTGGGGAAACATGCCTCCGTCTTCCAGGCTGAAGTGGCCGCCATTGACTGGTGTGCCCACCACATAATGGAGTCGGGACTCAACAAAGGACCAATTACCATTATGTCGGACAGCCAGGCAGCCCTAAAAGCGCTAGCCTCGCCGATAGTTCAGTCCAGACTGGTTATATACTGCATAAACAGGCTGGACGCACTGGCGACAACAACAAAAACACAGCTAGTATGGATACCCAAGGACCAAGGAATTATTGGACACTTGGGGGCCGACTTGCTGGCCAAACAAGGGGCAACAGGTGAATTTATAGGACCTGAACCCGCTTTCGGAATACCACATGAAACCGGAAAGGAAATAATCCGACGCAAGTTATCAGAGGAGCATACAAAGGCATGGCACAACCAAATGGGAATGAGGCACACGAGACTCTTCCTAGATGGCCCGGTACCTGATAGCGCATTAGCGCTGTCAGGACTGAGCAGAATGAAACTAAGGAAAATCACAGGACTAGTTACTGGGCACTGTGACCTGAATAAGCACAAACATAGGATGGGTCTTGAGAAAAGCCCCCTATGCCGTGGGTGCTTGGAAGAAGAGGAAACTCCCCAACACCTACTGTGCACATGCGAAGCCTATAAACGGCAACGCACGGAGCAACTCGGGAAGCCCGTGCTTCCTGAAGAACAGCTCAAGAACATCCCCTGGCCCAAACTCCTGAACTTCTTAGAAGACACAGGAATATACAGGGAGTAAAATAACCAGAGGAGCACAAAAGGACCACGGAGACCGTAGTGCAGGGACGCTAAGCGATACCACCTCATGTGGAAAAAAAAAAAAAGCTTCGAGTTTAGAAAAGCCTGATAATTTAGTTTGGTCATTCTGCTTCGCTACACGACCAAACCAAATTATCAAGCTTTTCTAAACTCGAAATATTACTTCATGCTTAACCTGGGAGTGGAAAACACTCGTTTATATAATATATTCCATTTGTTTCTGGATCTCGCCTAGCCATGCTTTCGTGTTGTTATGTTGCAGTATCAACATTTACATTTTTTATTAGTTGCCACTCCTGATTCCTTATTTTAACAGTGTTGCAATAATTTATGATATCATAAGTAATCCTCTTTTTAATTTTCAAGAGGTTTATTGTTAATCTTGCAACAATTATTTCGCCACGCGGTCGCTTCTTCGAGCATTTTCTTATTAAATCAAATTAATCTAGTGTTGCAATGCTGTGTCAATGTCAAAGTGAAAAATAATTTCAGGCACATATTAAATATTAACATGCCAAAGATTATCTCTGAATCAAAAAGGTTACAAATTCTGAAATCCTACAAACATTTTAGGCAAAGTAATCCAAATCTACAGCATCACAATATTATTACGATTTTAATAGATATTTTTGGGGTATGTCTAGTATTTTAATTATCATATATATTTAATTAAAGATAATTACGTTTCAGGTAGGGAGATCTTCATTACAATTAATTTTACGACAAAGACCTGACGAATTGAAATCTACTACTTCTGGCAAACGATCTAAAAACAGCCATTTTTGGAATCACCTAGCTAGAAAAGATCTGCAACAACTAATTTGGCAATATAACTCTAGAAATCAGTATTTTACTTTGAGAGATCTATTGAATGATATGAAAGAAAATTATGAGTTCCATGGGAGTAGAACAACACTTTATAGGGTTGTTAAAAGTATGGGGTATAAATTCAAATTAATTAATGGGCGCAAAATTCTCTGTGAACAAAAACATGTTGTTGGTTCGACGCTGGGTACATGAAACGGATATAAAAAGTAATCCAACTAAATTCAAAAATGAAGGCAAACGCTTCACCATTCTACATGCTGGGTATAGGGGTAGGTTTTTGGATGGGTGCGATTTTTTATTACATTCGAAAAACAATGACCGAGATTACCATGCCACAATGGATGGTAATACTTTTCAAAATTGGGTGGTTAATCAACTTATTCCTGCTTTGGCTAAGCTTTCAGGGAAATGTGTAGTTATTATGGATAATGCTGCATACCATTCTGTGCAATTAGACAAAACTCCTTCATTTTCTTGTAAGAAATGCGAAATGCAGGAGTGGTTGGTTAAACACAATGTAAAATTCAATCCAAAATTAACCAAAAAGGAACTATGGGCTTTATTTATACCTTTTCGATCAAATGACAAAATTTACGTAGTTGATGACATTTTGAGAAAGAACGGGCACGAAGTTCTTAGATTACCGCCATACCATTGTCAACACAATCCAATTGAAATGGCATGGGGGTTTTGTAAGACTTACTACAATAAGCACATAAATTCTAAGCAACCATCTAAGGATCGTGTTCAGAATTTATGGCTTGAGTCTCTCTCAAAATGTACATCCGATATGTGGCAACATTTCTGTGATCATTGTGAAAAACTTATTTCGGATGACTGGACAAAACACATGGGGAACCTTTCTTTTGAAACCATTCCTCCTTTTATTATTTCGCTTGGGGAATCTGGCTCAGAACAAACATCGGAAGATTCAGATGCAGGTTCTCTTGACTAAATAATAAAAGTGGAATGAGGGCTTAAAAATTGTTTGACATGAAAATTATCAGTATCACAAGAGGGTGGGAATAAATTTGCAATTCTACAAAAAAATACTGAGGGCCAACAGAAGAGAGAATGACCAAAATTAAGGTGAATGGATGGAGTTGATCAAAATGTGTTAACGGGAAGACCCAAGCGAGAAATACAAATGGATGACGAAACAAATTTGCAGAGCCGAATTCATTATATTTGTTATATACAATATTATTGCTGTGTTTGTATGTACAAAAACCAAGTAGTAAATTTTGTTAATCTTAAAACTGCATATTATTATCCTTTTATATCTGAAAATTTGTAAAACAGGCAACAGTGTAAGATCACAATAGTCAGAAATTATAACCTAAAAATCGAACATCTGACAGTGACATTTAAAAACCCTGATTTAAAGCACAACCAGCCCCATTTACAATACTTAAACTGTCACTTTTCCATAGCTAGGCGAGATCCAGAAACAAATGGAATTGTGTATAGCTTCAAATTGTCCTCTTAAAAAGAAACCAACAACATCTGAACATTTACAACACATAATTGGGATATGTATACTTAAAAGAAAAACCCCCTTTATAAGTTTTTAAAATTATTTTAAGTCATTATATTAGTATTTTAACCTCAATACTTAAAACCTTAAAACTTTTATTTTTGGAGAAAACGGAACTTAGGATTTTCAGTGTTAATTTCCCCTATTTTATTTTTCCCTAATTATTTTAGAGTAAAATAATAAAATTAAAATGATTATTTTCACGAAAAATAAAGGTTGCAATGAAATTAAAAATTGTATGGGGCTTTTGGCAAATCGATTTATTACAAGTTTTCTCTTAAAGCTTCAAAATTCTAGGGATACGCCATTGATGCATACACGCAACATTATCATTTTTTGTTAATTAAATTACTATAAGTTAATTTGATATATTATATTTTTTCTACTCCTATACTTAAATTGATTTATTAGACAGTTACTACTTGTATCGAAATGAGGGTCATTTCGATACAGATTTTCATTTCGATACAGATTTTCATATTTTCATTCACATCGTAGCAAGCTCATGCTGGGTATGATGGAATGACAATTTAAAATTGTCAATTTGTCAACGTACGTAATTGTATAAACATCGACAAAAATGAGCGATAGTGATAGTGAAATTGAAAATCTAAGTCCTCCGAAGATTGTAGAACAAGCCTCAAAAACCTCAAATAATTTACTACCAGTAAAATCGGCAAAAATTCATGAAAAATGTTACTCTCAGTTTAGAAATGGAGGAATAAAAATAAGGTTAGCAGCTTTTCTGAAAATGTATTATTAGTTTATTTCGATGAATTGTGCAAGAAATTAAAATCCACAACTTTATGGACTCATTATTCCATTATAATAATAATAATAATAAACACATTTATTTTTAATGATATTAAATACATCACATTTACATCAGGATATATTAATTTCACAAAAACAAGTCAAAAGAAAAACAAAAAACAAACAGGCATATTGCGTATACGTATTTAATTATTGCCTACGTTAGCATAATACTCATCCATAGTATATGGTTCTATATTTATTAACTTATCTATCAATTTTCTTTTCATGACAGAATAAGATTTTGCTGTTTTTATTTCCTTAGGAAGTCTATCATACAATTTTATGCAGGTATAATATGGACTTCTCTCAAAAAAACTTAATTTATGAGCTGGAAGACTGTATTCAACGCCATGCCTCGTGTTATAGATATTTGATAGCATATTATTTTCAAAAATATATCGATGCTTCCATAGAAACTTTATGCACTCAAGAATATAAATTCCTATGCAAGTTAGCATCTTTCTGTTTCGGAAAGCCCCTCTATTAAATCAACTTTATCCATTAAACACAAAGTGGACATATCCAAATATTTCAAATTGCTTGCCTTGTTAAAAAGAAAATCTGAATTATATGTACCCAAAAAATCTAAAACCTTTACCACTGATGAAATAAAGCAATTTATTGGTGAAGCCCCAGACGTAAAATATTTATTGACCAAGGTAAGTTAATTTTAGTTTAAAATTTATATTTTAAACTGTTGTTTTCATAGGTAGTATGTATCTTTGGTGTTATGGGAGCTTGTAGAAGGCATGAGCTGCATACGTTGGAATTAAAAGACGTAAATGATTTTGGAACAACTATTTTAGTCACAATTAATGATACTAAAACAAAAACAACGCGAAAATTTTCAGTTACCGGAAAATATTACGGTATATGCAAGAACTACATGAATCTTCGTCAACAACATTGTATAACCCCATCTTTTTTTACAAATTATACAAATGGAAAATGTATAGTACAAAACGTAGGAATAAACAAGTTTGGAAATATGGACAAAGAAATTGCTAGGCACTTAAATCTTCCAGATCCCAACTTATACACCGGACACTGCTTTCGTCGCAGTTCTGCCACAATATTGGTTGATGCTGGTGGTGACATCACCTCGCTAAAACGCCACGGTGGGTGGAAATCCACCGCAGTGGCTGAAAACTATATTGACGAGTCAATCCAAAATAAAGTCAACGTAGCCAATCAACTTTTGAATTCGATAGAACACAGCCAAACAAACAATTTTATAAACATTACTCCATCAGCATCAATAACAACATCCACCAACATTGTTTCAGAACTACCGAAAGTGCCACAGATTCATTTTAATAACTGTACAATTCAAAATATTAGTATAAATCAAAAAGAATGATTAAAAACCTGTCATTTTTGTTTGCAAAGTTCTCATATATTGTAATTTAATTTTGTTCATATAATGTAGTGTATAAAAATAATTTATAAGTTGAATATAAATTTAATAAATTTTGAAAATAAAACTTATTATTTTTCTATTGCAAGTAGTCGTAGAAAAAATAGTGTATGCAACTCTCATTTAATGGCTATTAAGACACTCGTATTCATTACGACACTCGCTCCTTCGTCGCTCGTGTCGTAATTCTCATACTCGTGTCTTAATAGCTGCCATTAAATGATCGTTGCTTAATATACTAATTTGACCTGACTTGAAAGTGTATAAGGAAAACTGTAAATATTTAGTTATTTAAATATTTTGATTATTCCTCATAAAAGAAATGGTACTGTATTTCAAACTTCACAATATTTCCGCGTTTTATACGCGTGGCGCATAAAGTAAAATTTCGAGTTTAGAAAAGCCCCGTGCAAATTTGTCTCGGGTCGCTGGCGCGACCCTCGACAAATTTTCTACGCGGGGCTTTTCTAAACTCGAAATTTTACTTCATGCTTAGTCTGGGAGTGGAAACACTTGTTTTAAACTTCATATTGCACGTTTTTATATAAAATCGACGAATGTCTAAAAGTGTACATTTATTTATTTATTTATTGATGTATTAACATGATAGTTTTACATAAGTCATATACAATTTAAAAAGAAAACAGAAAACATTAACATAGGATCTACATGCATAATAAGTAAATAAATAATGACATGTTTAAAACACATACAATTCAAAGTTAAAATCTAAGTATTCCTCCAAGCTGTAAAATGCATGCTTCTGTAGGAACTCTTTCATGGTTAATGAGAATTTACGTATACATCGTATACATTATGTATATTTAAAAGAAAAATTCACAGTGTGTCAAACAATAAGTCATTCATAGAAATCATAAAAATAAGTGCAGAATTTTTACCTAAAACCAACTATTAGAGTTAACTCTATAATTGCTCGGCCGTTAATGGGTTAAACACAGGCGACAACTTTGGTATTCTTTTTGATTAGTTGTTAGTAATTCTGACCCACAATGGGGGCCAAAAAGCGGCGTAGCTATGTGGTCTAAAGTTGGTAACAGTAATTCCGTCTAAAGGTTGTGCTTTATTTCACTTACCCCAAAATTGTACCTGAAAAATTCGCAAAGGTAAATAGAATCAACCTAAACACGTTAATTTGAGATATTAACCATCATATGTTCCTATTTCCTATGGATGTTTCAAGTGAAAGATGTCACAATTGAATATCGGAAGTTTGTATTATAATCTATTCTCTTGATTAATATTGCCTCATCATGACGGGTGACAGGGAGTTGTCGCCACTGTGTTTAATTAAGTCACTGTAGAATTAATCAACACCACACCATTGTTGTTTAAATTTCATGGCACTGCACATTTTCGTATAAATGATCATTTTTATTTTACTATCATTTCGGGTTTTTATGAATGTAAATAAATTTTATCATGAATCTACGCGAAATATTACACTCTATAAAAATTGCATTTGCATATTTGCTCTAAAATAATCAGGGAAGAAACCAGACCATCAGTGAGCGGCTGAACGCTCAAGGAATTACGCATCGTTACTGTCGCCGCATCATCGCCAAGGACGATTATGCCACGCGTATGATAAGAGTAATCACCCCCTCACTAGAATCATTTACAAAACTTCTGCATAACCACTTCAGATTTATGTGTAAGATCTATACAGTCATTGAAAGTAAACCACCGACGCCACTACCTGTCCCATGCAGCAGATGCAACAAGTACGACCACATCACCAGCAACTGCACCGAAAATATAACATGTGCCAAATGTGCAGGACAACACCCCACATCTACGTGCAGCACTGAATTGCCGATCATATGCAAGACTTGCGGAGAAACAGACCACGGGGCATGGTCAACGAAATGCGCCAAGAGACCGGGCCAACCGATTGAGGGAATCCCCAATATTAAAATTATGAATCAAAACAAAAAATCTTCCCAAATTGACAAGGACTTGACAAAAAACGCACGAATTCACACCCCCATCACAGTTCATGATTACATTATCGACATCTATACGACAAAGATTAACGAACCAATGGTGACTGATAGAGACGCACTTATCAAAAAACTGAAAGCTCGTTTCATCGATTCATTTAATGTAGACACCCATGTTAATTTTTCAGGCAACAAGATGTTCGTCGTCATGTTTGACCTTGAATCCCCAAATGTCATCCCTCCTGTAGCCCTCCTATCCGGCATCCAGACCAGACATTCACACCTAAGTAGCAACAATGGCGGTGTATAATTTTATATACGGCAATATCAACTCCCTATCCTTAAAATCCCATCTAGTTTTCAATTACCTTACCAACAATCCCATCGATGTCATTATGATGGTTGAAACAAAAACAAAAAACTCTTTTTCATTTAATAATTTGTCCTACATCCAAATTTCTTCCTCGACTCCCCAACAAAACCAACGAGGTGGCTCATTGGTGGCAGCCAGACCAGAAATAAAATTATTGAAATCAAATCCACCTAAAATAAACAATATTATGAACGAATGTCTGCACTACACCATTGAGCTGCCTCAATTCTCACTCCACATTTTTCTTATATACATCCACAACTCCTCTTCCATTGAAGATACAATCCTCACAAAGGCTTCCCTTTATGATCATGTTGTCGTAATCGGTGATTTTAACATTAATAAAACAAAATCAAAGCAACTCGCCTCCTTTATAGCAAACTCCAACTTTGTGCGTATCCATACCAGTCCCACATTCATCATGTCAAACAACCAATCCACCACTCCCGATATCCTTCTCTGTACAAGCAACATCGAACACCTTATAGATAATGTCACCCTAGTCCCTGATTTATGTTCAGACCACTAATCTATCCAATTTTCCCTTAATGTTTGCTCCCCTCCTCCATCCGTTCCCAAGACAATTTTAAACTTCAAATACTGTGACACTACAAACGTAACCGACGAAATGACAAAATTCATCTCCGAAAATGAATCTATTAACCCTAACACGATTTCCCTTTTCCTAGAAACCCTATCTCAATCTATCAAACATAACACATCAACTATAACCAAAAAACCCTACAAATATCCTCTTCCCAAATATATCCTCCACTTAATGAAATACAAACGACAGTTATATAGAGACTTTAGACAAACGGACGACATAACACTTAAATAAAAATTCAACAGACTAAATAAGGACATACATACGATGATTACACAGTACAAAAGTGATCTTTGGATAATATCGTGCGAACAAATAAACGACCTACATGGTAAACACTACTGGCAGGAGATTAATAAACTCAGCAAGTACCGGAAAACCGATTTTATCCAAAAAATCACAGACCCAATGACAAAAAATACGGTGACGGACGATATCGACATTACTAACATCTTTGCGACTTATTTCAAACACACGTACACAATGACAGACCACACAGACTATGACAATGAATTCCTCGACAGTGTAAACTCCTGGTATGCGTCTTTTAAAATCACCCAAACACCTCTTTCCCCAAATGATGCTATAAAGGGGGAAGAATATTTTGAAAACCTCGAAAAGGGCAAAAACACAACACCCGGTTATGACAACATTCCTAGAATTATCCTCAAATCTCTTCCAACAAACATCCACACCTATATCCTAAAAATATTTAATCATATATACTCTACCCAAGTGTTACCCTCAGAGTGGAAGCGGGGTATAATTACCTGTATACCCAAACCCGGAAATGACCCACTACATCCTAGCAATTATCGCCCCATCACCCTTCTCCCAGTCCTCGGAAAATTATTCGAATCCATAATCAAAAACAAACTTATGTCCTGCATAGCGGACCTTATCCCTCCCTACCAGTTCGGATTCCTCGAACACCGCTCCACAACTCTACCTTTATCCATTCTCACGTCCAACTGTCAAACAGCAAGCCTTGAAGGTCGTAAATCTGCCATATTATTCCTAGACATTCAAAAAGCGTTTTATTCAGTTTGGCACCAGGGCTTGCTGTTTAAGTGCAGCTCCCTTAATATACCTCCACACCTAATCAACCTCTTAGACAGTTTCCTGCACAACAGATCCCTTCAAGTTAAAATACGCCACACCTTTTCCAGCGCCTTTACTCCTGATCAAGGCCTCCAACAAGGATCCCCGCTATCACCATTTCTTTACAATCTTCTCGTCCATGATATGTACAGCCCCGATCCTAACTATTTTGATAAATCTGCCTACCCTCTCCTATACGCCGATAATACTGCGTTAATCGCACATGCTCCCACACTCCCAAAAGCCCTCAGCACTCTACAGGGCCTTATCGACACCATTCAAACATGGTTTGCGAAATGGCGAATTTCCATAAACCCCAATAAAACCCAGCTTCTAATCCCTTTTCACCGAGCAAACCAATCCCCATTCTCAATTTCTTTAAACAATCAAGTTATCCGCCCTTCAACCACTTGCAAATATTTAGGTATCCTCTTTGACCCCAACCTTACTTTTAAAGCTCACTCCACAATCCTCAAAGCAAAAATCAAGAATAGGGCGGCTCATTTTAAAGGTCTGACCTTCAAACAACAAGGAATTACCACAAAAAAAGCCGTTCATATTTATAAAATGATATGCCGCCCCTTACTTGACTATGCTGCTATCCTCTTCCACAATCCCCATCCTACTACACTCAAACATTTACAAGTCGCCGAAAGATCGGCCCTGAGAGTGCTTACCAAAATCCGTCACCCCCAAAACCCACTGCACAACCCCTCCAACCTCCCGCTGTACAAACTAACAAAAGTTACCCCCATCGAAACCCGCCTATCCTATTTAGCTGATAAATTCGCCTCAAACCCCACCCTTTATAATCTCCTACACCCTTTATGCATTTCTCGAAACCCTAATATCACTCCCAAACGTAAACGTTTTACCTCTACAATTCATGATTTCATTTCATCATTTCATAACCCTAGTGATCACGACAATTAAATTCATTTGACTAGACAATGGACGACATTAGCAATCAAGACATTTCCTACACAATAACTGACAAGGACAGAACTCTATAATTCCAGGCAGAAAGACCAACGGTCGATAGCCAATTGGCAAATTATTTAATTTTTACTTTATTTAATTGTATGATATTTTTGTACTATTACTATTACCAAAATTTGCCAATAAAGATTTATATATATATATATATATATATATATATATATATATATAATCAGGGAAGATAATATTCTAATATAAAAAATTATCGTTAAAAATTCTATGTTCCGTTTTCTCCATCTACACCCTGTAAAATAACATGCGTAAAAAATAATGATATAATAATAAAACAATAGGGTTTCAGTTAATTATGAATAGTTTATTATTGTTTATTTAGTTCATTCATTTTGTTTATTATTACTTATTAATAATATACCCCTTCGTCACTGGCTCGACTCGGTTTTTGGTTTTTTCTTTTTTTTTCATCAATTTTTTGTAAAATACATATATAATAAAATATGGGCATCTATATAATTAACAATCACCTAAATACTAATTATTCATCATGTATACAATATGTCCATCGTGTTCCTTTTTTTACATTATACTGCTAGTGTCGATGATGAGGGTAATGCCTAAATATCTAAAAAAACTATTGACAAGATGAAAATGCATTTCTATTAATGAGCGAAAAAAAAAAATTACTAAGAAAATTCGATTAAATATTTCATTGTCAAAAATGTTCAACAATACTAAGAACATTGTGAAATAAATATGTTAAAAAGTCTCTACGCAAGAAAGTCAAATACAATATTTCTTCCTGTTTGAAGGAAATTAATAGCACTAATTATACCTTCAAATCGACCATTCTTTTCTGTATGACTTTAAGCCTGTTATTAATTAATCTAAACTACTACAAAATTTTAGTAAAATCACAGTATAATTTAAAATGTATGTGAAGTATTTAAACTACTAGTATCCATTAATAAGTGAGTTATTTTTATTATTTATTAAAAAACGACTTTTCTTAGACTTCAGTCTTCAGAAAGTAAAATTGGATTTCATTTTTAGCACTCTAAACTAAAAATTCCGTGTAACTTTGAGTATGCTATCTAAAAATGAACGGAGGCACTTAGGAGCAAAGTGGTTTAAGTGTCAATTTCAAAAAGAAGGAGTACTTGCAAGGGCAACCGTTTTTTTACTAGCAAAGAGATATAAAGCTTTCATTGATGGGTAGTGCTATCCAAGGCCATTGCCAGGGGGAGATATGGAGGTTCAAACACCCTCCAAAATTTTCAAAATGTTAATTTTTTGTATAAGCTGCCCTGTAAAAGCAAAAACAATATTTTTACTATTAAAACTTCGCCTTGGTGTTGTCCAGTATATTTTCTGTAAATTGACATAACGACATTGCTACTTTGTTTGTTGGTTTTAATATAAATTGAATTTTAAAACTGATTTTTTTAATTTTTTATTAGTCACTTAGACCCCTTTTCTTCTAGGTGATTCAATTATGTTTTATCAAAAAAAAAATATATATTAACAAAAATATATATTTACCTTTATACACTATTCTGGTTTGTTATCCGTTCGTTATTGTATTAATAGTACATATTTGGATAATTCTTATTTTTGACAATGAAATAAGGAAGATTAACGGAATACGATTAATGAAAGTATGATTGGATAGGTTCCTTTTTCATTTGGTGATACTTATATAATAATAAAACACAGTTTCTTGTCTTTTTTACATGCTATTAGTGCCGTTCCTCTTCTCGTCACGTATCACAATTTCATTTGGGCCCAGTTCTTTGGATATGGAGTTTCTCAACGAGTTTCTGTCTTCATAATCCAAAGATTCCTTTACAACAAAGAAATAAATAATCACTAATCTATAATAACAACTTTATTAAGCAAATAATGTGTACACTTTACATTACAGCGAATTTTTCTTTTAAGTCGGTATATATATATATATATATATATATATATATATATATATATATATATATATATATATATATATATATAAATATCCCGTTACGCTGTAAATTTTCAAACATTCTTTGATTTTATAAAAGTGTTCAATTTTCCACTCTTTGATTAAACATGATGTTAATTTTCAGGCTTCTCTAAACACGGAATGTTACTTCATGCCTAACCAAGGAGTGCAAACATTCAAATTGAATGCTTTTATAAAAAAACAAGTTCCTGAAAGCTGACCAAACAATGTAATCATCGGTATATGTATACTTAGAAGAAAAAGTCCCTGTACAGGAACATTGCCAAAACAAATAGCAAAGAGAAATAAAAATCCATCATTCGATTTTGCTATTACTAAAATTTGAACAAATATTAATTGCTCAACAATCTGAACTAATTTTAACAAAATTTGACTTTTCTTTGAATCTATACGAGTTTACAAAATCAACAAAGGTTAACTTTTAATTTTGCAGATTGGCAAAGTAGGTTCCCAGCAAACCAAATCATATAATATACAGGGTAACTCACTTTGAGTAGGACAGTATGGGTAACTTTCTTAATATTAGTTATAGAGATTTGGCTAAGAGAGAAAAGAGGTATAGTTTTATGTGCCAATTGAGATTCCATTGAGAAAAAATACAAATTTTGAAACACATTGAAGCTCTTCTTCTTCTTCTGCGTAATTTATGGCCTTGGCTACTAGGCCTTGTTGACTAGTCACAGTAATTTTGTATAATTTAATAAATAGTTTAATAAATAGAGTTTCGCTATCCCCAATGAAAGGAACTCGGTTTAAAAGGATTGTCAGGATATAGGTGATTGTAAAGGATGAAATAGAGAGGATGAAAAAGGATTTGTGAAACAACCACGTGTGGGTCAAACGTGAGCAGGGATGGATCGCACAACTCACGATCGACGTCCGCTCTGTTCGGGGTCCAGAACGGACACATTGAAGTTATTAAGAAAAAACTGAAACATGCGATTTTCGAAAGTCGCTCATATCTTCCTTATTCGTAAGTATTTTGGAAATCTGTACATTTCTAAAGTACATGTTTTGGCGCACTAGATGGTGATCAATTTTAATTTATCTGTAGATTTGTCTTTGTGCTATTAATATCAACTTTTCTTTTATAAATAGATGCATATGGAGATATACAGGGTGTCAATTTGAAAACAAGCCAGCCACAATATCGTTGGAACCGTAACAGTTACAGAAAATTTTCCAAAACCGTTCCTAGTATATGGAGGGGGAACCATTTTAATCCACATAACAATCTTCTGCAACCAACCCCTTAGGCTGTAGTCACCCTTTCCCATTTTTTTTAAATGGCATGACCCCACTTGTGATATATCATTACAAAGTTCTTTCAAAATGTTAATCAATGGTACCAACTAACATTTTTATTGTTACATAAAAAATGTAAAAAATATATAATTATTAAACTATAGTATGCTCAAAATGATTTCCATTATTTTCGAGACAATAATAAAGTCTATTCTCAAATTCCTGTCGTACATTTTGGAAGGTCTGTCTTGGAATAGCTCGTCACTCTTGTATTATTCGTTGTCGCAGATCTGCCATAGACTCGGGCTGAGTTTTATAGACCACAGATTTTAAGTGGCCCCATAAGAAGAAGTCTAATCTGGAGATCTAGCTGGCCATTTAATTGGTCCTCTTCTACAAATCCATTGATTCCCAAAAGTGTGGCTTAGCTAGTTTCTAACAGGTACTACATAATGTGAAGGTGATCCGTCTTGTTGAAAATGTAATAAATTGTCATTCAAGATTAGTTCATCATTTTCATCTCTTTGATTTTCTAATTCATGAACTATAAGGGGCTGTATTAATTGATCTAATATTTCATAATACAGTTGACCATTTAAATTTTGATCAATAAATAATGGGCCAATAATGGAATCTCCAAGAATACCTGCCCAGACATTAATTTTTCCGGGATACTGCGTGTGGACTTTTCTAATAAGATGATTATCACCACTCCAATATCGACAATTTTGTTTGTTGACATTGCCATTAAGATAAAAAGTACATTCGTCGCTAAAACAAATGTTTTTCACTAAGTCAGGCTCAGCTATAATTTTATGAGTCATCATTTCGCAAAACTCAATTCGTTTGTCTGGATCATCTCCAAGTTCTTGTGTAATATGCATTTTATAGGGATGAAATTTGTGCTTTTTCAAGACTTTGCGAATAGATTCATGACTCAATCCTATTACTCTAGACATACAACGAAGTGATGAAGTAGGGTCCCTAGCAATTTGGCCCAGGATTTCAATTTGAGCCGTTTCATTTAGGAGCCGAGGTTGATCTCTTTTCTTGTTGATGACCGATCCTGTTTGTTCAAATTTTAAAACTAGATCTAGGACATACTGATGACGTACATTTTTTTCAGGATGTAATTCATTGAATGAAATTGTAGTTTGTCTAGTACAACGGTTTTTAGAACCATAAATAAAAATAATTTTAACACGTTCGGCGATTGTGTAAACCATTTTATAAAAATTAATAACAAAAGAGCACAGATTTTTTAAATGTAGTCACAAAAATACTAATGGCAGTGTCACATATTGTGTTTATTTGAAATAAGTTAATGAAAGATTTATTTTTATTTCATTGGTGTTTTTTGTCAACGTTTTTTTTTATATTGCGGACAGGTGCAATTTTTTTCAGTTAATAAATGTATTCCATTGAACCAAGGTTTGTTATTATTTTAATATTTTTTTTAGAGTTGTCCATATTTTAATAAAACAATAGATAAATAACTCTGATAAATATTGGGTATTATTGTGTTTATCTGTGCTTTTTCATTTGTAATTTGTAAAAATAAATTGTTATAATACCTAATTTGACATCAATTTTAAAATCAAATAAATTGATTAATTTTTTGTTTGCATTTTTTATGTAACAATTAAAATTTTAGTTGGTACCACTGATTAGCATTTTGAAAGACCTTTCTAATGATGTATCACAAGTAGGGTCGTGCCATTTAAAAAAATGGGCAAGGGTGGCTACAGCCTAAGGGGTTGGTTGCAGAAGATTGTCATGTGGGCAAAATGGTTCCCTCTCCATATCCTAGAAACGGTTTTGAAAAATGTTCTTTGTTACGGTTCCAAAGATATTCTGGCTGGTTTGTATTCAAATTGACACCCTGTACATATCATTGAACTGCCTTTTTCATGTTGATTACAACGCTGTAGAAAATTATCCAGGGATAGGTACAAGGCACATTGCAATCCAATTAGAAATTGCACAAACAATGGTTTGGAAAACATTAGCACGGCAAGGTCTGGATCTGGATCATAAAGGGGGTGTGTACCCAGACACAGCAATTAGGCCCCAATGGGCCCTTTTTGCATCCCCCACTAGGGTTGTGTCACTCCTCAGCTCAGCCATGCCACTCTGTCGAGAAAGGCCAGCAGGGCAGCGGTTGACTCTTCCCTAATGTCGGCCATCTGGACCCCAGAATTTCCTCCCTTTGCGAGGCGAGTGCTGGGAAATCACAGAGGATGTGCTCGGCAGTCCCGTCCTCCTCATGACAGCCTCTACAATCTGGCGAGTCAACGACTCCCATTTTGTAGAGATGCCCATTTAGTCCACAATGGCCCGTGAGAACGGCCGTTATGCGTCTCAGATTATTTCTGCTTATTTGAAGGTATTGTAGTGCCGTCTTTTTGTTCGGATACCCTAAGGTTTCCCTAGACATCCTACAGTCCTTAATGTCATCCCAGCGTTCCCTGAATTTCTTCAGGATTTCGTTGTGGATCAATTCGTTTAGGGTCGAGATGGTGGGTTTTACTAGCGGCTGTGGCGAGGAAATAGTTTCCCCAGGCGCTGCTCTAGCCAGTTTATCCGCCCTTCGATTGCCTACATTAATGTCATGGGCCTCATCCATGATATCTCGATTCTGTTTTCTGCAGCAGCAAGCCTGAGTTTGCTGTGGCAGTCCAGAACTGTCTCAGATGTCGTTACTCTGTTTTTCAGAGCCATCAGAGCTTGCCTGCTATCTGTTAGGATGAGTAGCTTTTTGTTCCTCACGTTGCGGTTCTGTATGGTTTCAGCCGCAAGTGCTATTCCCATCACTTCTAGTTGTGCGATGGTCGTGTTCTCTCCCATTGGAGTCTTTAGGTTGATGCCCAGGTTCCTGGAGTATATCCCCAGTCCCGAGCGTCCTTCTTTACATGATGCGTCGGTGTAAATGCGATTAGCCGATTCTCTCATGTCCATCGAGGGATGGACGCATACCTCGTATCCTTCCGGTACGGTATTTGTGGGCAAGCACAGGTCGTTTCTAGCCTCTAACAGAGGTATATCTTTGCAGACATTCCTCCAGAGGCTGCCTCTAGCCATCCCACATGTGTTACGTGTCCATAACCCTTCAGCTTGGAGACGGAGTATGATATTTATGGCCTCCTTCTTCACATACAGATCCAGCGGTGGAAGACATAGCATGACTTCCATTGCCAGAGTCGGGGTAGTGCGCATTGCACCCGTCGCGCCGAGACAAGCTATTCTTTGTACCTGGGATAGGCGCCTCATTGTGGTCTGTAGTTTCGTTCTTGACAACCACACAGAGGCGCCATAAGCAAGCATTGGCCTTATTATCGCTGTGTAGACCCATAGTGTCGCTTTTGGTTTCAGACCCCATGTCCTCCCCACTACACGTCTACACTGCCAGAATGCCCTTATGGCCTTGTTTGTTTTGATATCGATATGCGATTTCCAGCTCAGTTTATTGTCGATGGTTATACCCAGGTATTTGACTTCCTTGCTGTACTGCAATATCGTATCCATTTGCGAGGGTGCCCTTTGAGGTACCCTCCTTTTCCTGGTGAACATGACCATCTCCATCTTTGCTGGGTTAACAGAGGGAGTGATCTTGACACCATTTGGTGAGCGTGTCAAGTGCCGTCTGCATCCTGCTGCATATGGCATCTTCAAATTTTCCACTTACTAGGATGGCTAGGTCATCAGCATAGGCTGTGACCGTAAAACCTTGCGTGCGCACCTCCTTTAGTAGGCTATCAAGCACCATGTTCCACAGCAGGGGGGATAATACACCTCCCTGCGGGCATCCACGGCTTATGTTGCAGGAGATACGTTGTCCCCCTGCCTCCGCGCTGACTGTCCTGTTAGCAAGCGCATTGCTAATCCAGTCAGCTATTGATACTGGGACTCCGCGCCTATCCAGGGCGTTCCGTATCTTTGGTAAGGTTGTTTTGTCAAAAGCGCCTTCAATGTCAACAAATACACCCAGGGTGGATTCGCGTGAATCCAACGATTTCTTTATCACGCCTACAACACTGTGTAGTGCCGAGTTAGTTGATCTACCCCTTGTGAATGCACGTTGCGCCTTCTCCAGTGGTAATTCCTGAAGCGTTTTGCCTCTTATATATCTCTCACACAGTCTCTCCATTGTTTTTAGGAGGAAAGACGAGAGCGATATCGGCCTGTAAGCTTTTGGTTCCGTGTAATCAGCTTTGCTAGGCTTGGGAATGAAAACTACCCTGACTTGTCTCCAGGCCTTTGGGATGTATCCCACGGCAAGGTTTAAACATCATCTGCAGAAAGTACAAAATCTCCAAGAATGCGATTATCCATTGAGACTACAATTTTGTCAATAGATTCGTGAAAATAGAAAATTACTCAAATGCATTTTTTTTTTCTGATGACGCTCAATTTACTTGAGATGGAATTATCAATTGCCATAATAATTATCGATAGTCGGACGAAAACCCCCATGCCACGCAAGAACACAATTTCTAACATCGGTTTAGTATTAATGTAGAATGCCGCACCATACGCTACGCGACCAATAATTTGATTTGTTCGCTCTGTTTCGCTTCGTGATCAAACCAAATTATCAGGCTTTTCTAAACTCGAAATTTTACTTCATGCTTAATATCGGAGTGCAAACACTCATTTAAAGCATCAAATTGAACTATTTAAATATAATAATAACGAATGTAAGGACATTTACAGCATAAACTGTTTTATAAAAGTCAATTAGAGATGGGTAACTCCTGAGCGAATCGACTCAAAGAGTCAGTTCAGTGAAGTGAGCTAGTGAGCCAAGTGGCTCAGTTCAAAATGTTCAGCTCTTTTTGAGCCATGACTCATTTTGATTCGCCCGCTCTTCTAGAGTTACACGACTCACCTTGAATGTTGATTCGCACTGTATTAACGGTTCTTGATTTTCACGCGGCTCGTCAATCGGCAGGCTGTCTGGGTTCGGTCTTGCTGAGCATGCACTTTTTACTTTCGGCATTTCTTAGTCTGCGGCATTTTAGTGAATCATCTTTATTTTTTTTAATTGTGTGTTATTATGTTTCGTTATGTAAGTAATTCAATCATTTCTTTAATTAAAATAAAAAATATGAGACATATTAGAGAAAATAAAAATAATGTTTATAGTTGACTAAATAACTTAGTATAATTAGAAATATAATTAAAATTAATTTGTAAGCAATTTCAATTTGGCTTGGGACACGACCACACTACTTAATTGATTTCTCAAAACAACATTTTTCACGGCATTTCCTAAACCTATGTTATTTGTTTAATTTAATTAAAATTCGCCTCTGTTAATTCACATATACTAAAATTTAAAATATCATAAGCAAACACCCATGTTTACTGTATAGTAATCATTAGAAGTCTAATTTTTCTTTCGTCACCTATTTGTAACCAAAATTGTAAATTGAATAAGTGTTTGTTATCGTATCGTTATATTCCTATCTTATTTTATTGCAGCATCATCGATTCAAATGTCGATGCGTAAACCCATTGAGCGATTCGACTCTACAAGAGTCATGCCGGTTCTTGAATCCGATTGAGCGGCTGAACCGATTGAGCTAGCGGCGATTCGACTCTAAAATAGTCATGACGATTCTTGAATCCGATTGAGTGGCTGAACCGATTGAGCTAGCTCGCTCATTGCGACCCAGTTCCACGTTGCATCGCGATGAGTCATATATCGTCGCGATCCCGGTCGGAGATTTGGAGTTGGATCGCTGTTTTCGTACTGAATGTATGTGTGTTTTTATAGGCGCGAACACCTATTCAATATATTTAAACACACTTGAAGCGTAATCGCACGAAATTAATACGCGATTGTTATAATTTTGATTACATATTTATACTCTTACGTATTTATATAAATTATGATTAAATTATTGCAATCATTCATGAAATTCATGAAAAGAGCCATTTCGCCCATCTCTAAAGTCAATCGCTTGGAATTAGTCTAAAAGCATACACAGTGATACATATTGTGAATAAGAAAAACTCTACAACATAGTTGAGTGACAAATAAAATGATTAGTTTATGCAATATGAACTTCAAGAAAAAATATTTGTTTTGTTGATAACTCACTTTAAATTTCTTACTAAATTTAATCATTTAAGAATTTTTTTGGAAAACTATCTATTTTTATATCAAAGTTAATCCAAAATGAACCATGAAACATTGTTCATGAATTTTTTATTGCTAGATTGGTTAATTCGTATACTGTGCGTCAGTAACGTGTGGCCTCAAACGACAAAAACCGTCAAAGAGGCCATTTATGAGATTAATTGGGAGGTTTTTCAGCAACCACGTACTCTAGAAACCTTGCACTATCCGATAATCACCTTTACGATCTCTACCAAACCATATCCGCAGTGTAACCTTCGGTAATGATATTGTCCTCAAAGACTGTCTATCATCTTCTTCGAGGTTAGGATTGGCGATTTTTGGGGAAATGGTTTTAAAAACTGGTCGAGAATTGAGAAGAAATCGTAAACAATGACGTAGAATATAATAGAATAGAATAGAATATTTGATTGATTTGTTGTAGTTTTTCATGAAAGTGGCCAAAACATAAAAACGCTACGAAATGATTGTATCACCCAATAATAACATAACTTTTAAATAGTATTGTTGACGTTGTCGAAATTTGTCGATGTTATCGAAGTGCTGTCACGTCGACTATTAAAGTCGACGCGCCGACTCTAATCCCGGATAAGTAGACCTTAGCATGTCTAGTTATTTTTGTATAGACAACAATAAACAATCTTTATTAACAACAAGCAATTACATAACATGTATATTGCTAATCGGCTAACTTTCTGCCAAAATTGTTAATTGTCATGGTAATTTCATTCGGTACGTCAGTTAGTGTCGTGATGAAATGATGAGATTAATTGATATATAATGTGGTGTTTAGGTTTTTAAATTTAGGATAGATGTTAGGATTGCATGTGTGGCATAGGTGGGATAAGGTGTCTAGGTTAAGGAGGTTGGTTGCAAACTTTTCGGATATATGTTCAAGTTTTTGGTACCCTCTTATACGAAAAAACAATAATAATCCCTATTATTGTTTTTTCGTATAAGAGGGTATTTGAAGGGTTGTCTAAGGGATTATTGGGGTGTCTTATTTTAGTAAGTGTGCGAAGGGCTAAACGTTGGCTAAACGTTCAGCAACTTGGAATTGTTGTAGAACTGCGGGACGAGGATTGTGGAAAAGGATAGCTGCATAGTCAAGCAGAGGGCGACAGATCATCTTGTAAATGAGGACTACGATGTTGGCCGAAATTCCTTGATTTTTATAAGTAAGTGATCTAAAATGCCCCGATCTCTTCTTGACCTTGTCTTTAAGGTTTAGGGCATGGGATGTAAATGTAAAATTAGGGTCGAATATCACATCGAGATATTTGCAGGTTGAGGATGGTGGAATTTGATTGCTGTAGATACTGATTGAAAATGGAAAATTGTTAAAGCGGTAAAAAGGGATCAGAAGTTTGGATTTATTGGGGTTAATTGAGATTCTTCATTTTGCGAACCACGTTTGAATCGTGTCGATAAGTTCTTGAAAGGTATTTAGAGCTTTTTCAAACGTTGGCGCGTATGTCAGTAGGGCAGTGTTATAGCAGGGGATAAGCACAATGGTTAAAGAATTTAGTGTCGGGATTATAAATATCTAGGACAAATAGGCTGTGAAGAGGTGATCCTTGGGGAACCCCCTATTTGGGGGAGAAGGCTCGTGAAATGGTGTTCCGGATTATTAATGGATCTGTGTGAGAGAAAGCTGTCGATAATATTCAGGAGGTAGGGTGGGATATTTAATAAATTACATTTAAACAGCACACCTCAGTGCCATACTGAATCAGACGCTTTCTTAGTATCTAAAAAGAGGACGGCGGATTTTTTTTCCTTCGAGGTGTGCTGTCTGGCAGTTTGAAGTAAGGATGGAAACGGGAAGTGAGGTAGCTCGGTGTTTTACAAAACCAAATTAGTATAGGGGAATAAGGTTTGAAATATATTCAAGGGTTTTATCTTTAATTATGTCCTCATGTCCTTGCCCAGGACTGGAAGCAGGGTAATAGGACGATAGCTAGAAGGTGAAAAAGGATCATTATCGGGTTTAGGGATACAGAAAATAGTGCCCCGCTTCCATTCCTTCGGCAATTCTTGTGTCTAAAAGACATAATTAAAGATTTTTAGAATGTAATTATGTATATTTTCTGGGGAGGATTTTAGGACTACACGGGAAATGTTATCATAACCGGAGCCCGTATTTTTAACTTTATGTAGCGTATTATAGTATTGTTCCTCTTTTATCTTGTATAGATTTAGCTGATTTTTACATTTATATTTTCGACTGTAATTATTAGATTTTGTCTTAAAAAATGTTTGTGTTTTTCTTGTATGGATTGTTAGGTCTTAGCCTAGAACAACTTTGAGTTATACTTGTATTGCAGATTTATCTGACTTTTATATTTTTTCTCACCTGTAATATGGCATCAGCAGCCATCAACTCCTTCTTAGAAAGGAATTCGACAACAGCCGCAGCGTAACAGTCTCCTAACATATTATTGGTAGTCCGAAAGCGGTCGCTGTGAACAAACGGAAACCCTTTTTAAATTTCATCATTCTCAACGTGTCCGCCCCCTGATCGATCCTGAATAACAAATGAACACTTACACTATCCAGTCGACGGCGAAGAGCAGAGACACGTCCTGGACCGGAGTGTCAATAGCCGAGAGTACCATGAGAAGTAGCACGAGGGCAGCGCTGGGGACGCTTGCCGACGAAAACGACGCCGCCGTCGACGTGAAACTGCAAATAACAAATCACCCCGTTTTTGTATATGTTATTAATTCAGGCGCGTCTGACCTTTTGCGAGGCGCACATATGTTTTTGGCAAACGTCCATGCAACCTTGACATTCAGACTTTCAGTGTTAAACTACTTCAAGTAATGGAAAAATTGTATTAGATGTTAGGGTAATCTGGCCCTTTTATTCTCTAACTCATATTTTATTGAAAAAAAATTGCGCGTAGTTACATACAGGGCATTTATTTTTATTACATATTCCGATGCATACGCATTTCAGGCATTTATTGATTTTATTAAAGCGTTCAATTTAAAGCCTTAAACGAGTGTTTCCACTCCTTGGTTAGGCATGAAAAAACATTTCAAGTTGAGAAGAGCCTGAAAATGTATTTTATACTTAATCAAGGAGTGAAAACACTCGTAAGAAGCTTAAATTGGCCGGTTTTATAAAAACAACGAATTCCTGCGCATTTACCAAACGCTGTAATTTTTGGGAAATGTATACTTAAAAGAAAAACTCTATATATTTAGCGTTATGGTAAAATCTGCGGGTTTTTTGTTTCTCCGAAGAAGGTTTTTTTAATACTTTTATAACATTTAGTGCAAATCAAACAATTTAAGGTACGATTCACGAGAGATGCCTCATGGTTTCCTTGATTTGTAGTGTTTTCTGCACCAATACATGTAATACGAAAATGGTTTGATGTCATCAGATTACGTGTATAAAAAAGACAGAAAACTTCATAATATGTCTGCTATGGTTTTTAGATGGAACATGCGAAAACGTACAGAGAGTTTTTTGTAACACCGAACATTTTTATAACGAGAATTTTTCTTTTAAAGATCCATATGCATACGTTGCACATTTTCCGATGCTCAGTTCATAAAAAGAATTAAATTTGAAGCTTTAAGCGAGTGTTTTCCACTCCCAGGCTAAGCATGAAGTAAAATTTCGAGTTTAGAAAAGCCTGAAAATTTGGTTTGGTCGCGTAGCGCGAAGCGCGGAGCGGCCAAACCAAATTTTCAGGCTTTTCTAAACTCGAAATTTTACTTCATGCGCCACCGGTACAAAACACTGATTCAATGTAAAGTTTAGCGGTGTGTTTTAAACTTTGTAATATGTCAGTGTTTTGTACCGGTGGCGCATGAAGTAAAATTTCGAGTTTAGAAAAGCCTGAAAATTTGGTTTGGCCGCTCCGCGCTTCGCGCTACGCGACCAAACCAAATTTTCAGGCTTTTCTAAACTCGAAATTTTACTTCATGCTTAGCCTGGGAGTGGAAAGCACTCGCTTAAAGCTTCAAATTAAATTCTTTTAATTAACCGAGCATCGAATAATATGGAACGTATGCATATGGATACTTAAACGAAAACATCTCGTTATGAAAATGTTTGGTGTTACATAAAACTCTCTGTATGTTCCTGTATGCAGCTTTAAAATTTTAAGGTTAAACGTCACATTTTGACAATGTCTTCGTAAAATTAAATCTGCAAAAACCCAGCCACAAATCATTTTAATTAATGTGCACAATCGTTTTGAATGTGAGTATAAGTGGTATAATTCTAATTTCCACATCTACTAAATAGTTCAGGTATTTACAGAAATAAATAATGCATATTTGTTAATTTTGTGTAAGCTCAAAGGAAAATGTTAGTGGAATCGAATGCGCAAATAGGCAAATAGTCATCGGATCAATCTGTTAATACAGGGGGTTTTTCTTTTAAATTCAAATTCAAATTCAAATTCATTTATTGTGCTAACAGCATCAACCTTACACGTGTCAATACATATAATATATAAACCTTAATTTAAAAACTTATACAAAAAAAAAACTAAATAAACCAAAGTACACAGAGAGGTTACACTTACATATATTATAAACACTATAAATAAATAATTAAATAGATAATAAAAAAATAAATAGTTCAATAAATAGTTTAAAACAGTCTCTACTAAATAACAAATAAATAGGTGAAGTGTATATAAAACAAACATTTAAGTCCTAAAATTAAAATTCATATATTCGTTCCAGCTGTAAAATGCATTCTCAGTCAATACAGTTTTAATATAGGATTTGAAGATTTTTAAAGGCAAATTCCTTACATGAGAGGGCAGTACATTAAAGAATTTAACGCCATAGTTACGTACTCCAGTTTGGGATTTGGTCAACCTAATCGAGCTTTGATATATAGCATTTTCATTCTGTCTAGTGCAGTAGTGATTTACACTTGGACAAAGTTCGTAGCTGCTTTGATGTTTTTTGTATACTTAACGCATTCATATATATATATATATATATATATATATATATAAGCATGGAAGAGTTAAAATCTTCAATTCCACAAAGGTCTGTCTGCATTCTTCACGATAACCGAGGTTATTTATTATGCGCACTGCTCTACGTTGTAGTCCAAAATTCCGGTGTCTTATGGCGGAATGACCCCATACAATCAGTCCATATAGGATTTGGGATTGAAATAGCGAAAAGTATACAATGCTTAATACATCCTTCGACACTTGCTGAGACAGATTTTGCATAGCAAAAATGCCAGAGCAAAGCTTCGATGCAAGTGTATCACCGTGATTCTGCCACGTTAAATTCGACATAATGTTCATGCCCAGAAATTTGACAGTCTCGACTGGTGCATTCTTCTTGAGTGAAAACATTAGAGTGACCGATTTGTCACTGTTAAGTTTAAGTTTATTGCTATTAAACCACTCCATTGTATTCGACCGTGCCTCCATATTAGCTATACTACAGGATTCTGTACATTCTGTATTATTTATCAGTGTTGTGTCATGTGCATACAAAACAGTGTGTGTTGCTTCGTTTATACTGGGTAAGTCATTGATATATATCAGGAACAATAATGGCCCAAGTATTGATCCCTGTGGCACACCGAGATGTATAGGCAGGGCGCTAGATATAGTACCATTTAGGATGACAATGCTGAACTCTATTAGATAGGTATGATACGATTAGTCTACAACTTTCTGGATGTACGTTGTAAAAATATGGTTTTCTTAGCAGTATAGTATGGTTGACACAGTCAAATGCCTTGGAAAGGTCGAGAAATGATGCTTTACAAGCCCTCTTGTTTTCAAATACATCATTTATCATCTCCACAAGGTTGCTAATCGCGTTTGATGTTGAACGATTTTTCCGAAACCCAAACTGTTCGTTACAAAATAAGGTATTCAATTCAAAGAAGTCGGATAGTTGTGATTCTAAATTTTTTTATAAAACTTTGGAGAATATTGGCAGTAACGAGATTGGTCTATAGTTGTTCGGATCAGAATTATTTCCTTTTTTATGAATCGGTATAATTGTTGCTGATTTTAATGTATCTGGAAAGACATTGTTTTTAATACATTTATTGATTACTTTAGTCAGTGGTACTAAAATGGTTGTTGAGACGGCCTTTATAACATCCACTCGGAGGCCATAAAAGTCTCTGCTGTGGCTGGGTTTGAGACTCCGTATTACTGCACTGACTGTTGTAGTTGAGACTTCACTGAACTGAAAAGTCATTTCACAAGCTGGAACGTTTTTGCACATGAAACGAATCGGGTCATATTGTGGTACAGGTAGTGAATTTACGATTTTAATTGCGGCATTTGAAAAGAACTGATTAAAGTCTTCCACTGGTATGTCAACATGTTTATTTCTATAAGTGTTTCTACTAGAATTAATAATCTTCCATATTGCTTTAGGATCGTAATTCATTTGTTCTAAGTAGTTATTGTTTTCTTGTGATTTACTCAACTGTATTTGCCTTTTATAAATTGACCGATATCTGTTGCGTATTAGTTTTAGTTCAGGATCACCCGTTTTATTATAAGAATCTGAGACTAGAGTATTTCTCATTATATTCAAGTTAGAGTTAAACCACCTAACTGGTTTCTTTTTGATTGAACATGAATGCGTTTTTCTGGAAACGCGGTGTTAAAATGAGACATAAATACCCATAGGAATTGGTTAAAACATTGAGTCGCATCGTTAATATCGTCAATAAAATTCCATGATTCTTCGTTTAACAGATTGAATAGATTATATTTACCAGCCATACTAATGGGTCTTATAATTCTGTGACAAGGTGTGTTGGAAGGTAGTGATTCACTAGTAATTTTGAACAATATACCAATGTGATCAGAAAGTCCAGTTTCTAGTGGGTGAGTTGGATGCTTGTTAATATCGTTTGTGCATACATTATCGATACAGTTGTTCAATCGTGTAGGAAAATAAATCTACAATAAATTTTAGACCATAACTATTAGCAAAGTCAGTCAGTTCTGAATCATGGTAGTTATTGCTGACATTAAAATCAGCTGCAATGTATATAGTTTTACTAGCAAAGTTAATATTATTAAGAGCACGTGAAAGAATGTCTAAAAATTGATTAAAATCCCCATCTGGTGAACGATAGGCAGTTAATATAATGATATCTTTTATTGTGATACCAATAATTTCGCAGTTCTTCTCAGAGTTAATAGACGATAAGTTAATAGTAGAATATTTGACATTATTTCTAACAATTATGGATTCAACTAACATTTTCGTTTTAAGTGTACATACAGCAAATTTTCTATTAGGTATGCATATGCATACGCTTTATTTCAAAGAGTTCAACTTGAAGCTTAAAACGAGTGTTTTCCACTCGCAGACTAAGCATGAAGTAAATATTCGTTGTTTTCTTAAAAGAGGTCAATTTAAATTTTAAGCGAGTGTTTTCCACTCCCAGGTTAAGCATGAAGTTAAATTTAGAGTTTAGAGAACCCTGAAAATTTGGTTTGGCCGTGTAACGCGGAGCGACCTAACCAAATGTTCAGGCTTTTCTAAACTCGAAATTTTACTTTATGCGGCACGCGTATAAGACACTGATTTCAGGGGAAGTTTACTCGTTCACAATATTTCAGTGCTTTCAGTGTTACATACGCGTGGCGCATGAAGTAAAATTTCGAGTTTAGAAAAGCCTGAAAATTTGGTTTGGCCGCTGCGCGCTTCGCGCTACGCGACCAAACCAAATTTTCAGGCTTTTCTAAACTCGAAATTTTACTTCATGCTTAGTCTGGGAGTGGAAAACACTCGTTTTGAGCTTCAAATCGAACTCTTAAAAAAAGGGTATGCATATGTATACCTGATAGAAGATTCCCTGTATGTATACTTAAAACAACAACAATTCCCTGTATTAACAGATTAATCCGATGACTATTTGCCAAATCTACTGAATGCGCATTCGATTCAACTAACATTTTCGTTTGAGCTTACACAAAATCAACATAAATGCATTATTTACTTCTGTAAATACTTAAACTATTTAGTAGATGTGGAAATTGGAATTATACCACTTATACTCACATTTAAAACGGTAGTGCACACTAATTAAAATGATTTGTGGCTGGGTTTTTGCAGACCTTAAAATTTTAAAGCTGCATACCGGAACATACGTTTTCGCATGCTCCATCTAAAAACCATAGCAGACATATTATGAAGTTTTCTGTCTCTTTTCACACACGTAATCTGATGACAACAAACTATTTTCGTATTACATGTATTGGTGCAGATAGCACTACAAATGAAGGATACCTTGGGACACCTCTCGTGAATCGTACCTTATGTTAAAAATTATGCCAAAGCGGCACGATAATCGAAGTACGTACAAATTCTATAAAACTTGTTGTTTTTTGTGGTCATCAATTTCTAAGGTTTCTATAAATATATATATTTCACGATGTTATTAAATGTTATAAAAAACTTAGTCGTGATTTCGTCAATTTTTGTACAATTTTGTTGATCTGTTCTAATTGTTGATTTTATAGCAATTTTAAGAATTTTGTTGATTTTATCCTATTTTGTCACACTCTCAAAATTCAGTCTAACGCTTCAACTTTAAGTAATTTACGGTTTGATAATGATACGTGTAGTATCGAAACTATAGTCACCAAATAAACCAATTGTTATACAAACAAAGTGATAAACAGTGTTTTATTTATGTTCAACAATGTATAACGAAGTAGAAGCCTCTATAGTCAGTGAATTAATTTATTTGTATTATAACATTGGGGTTTTACACAAGTCAAAATACATAATATACAATCAAACGTTCCTCAAGTAATTTTTTTGTAATTTTCGACTTTATAAAAGCTCAATCGTTTCAAGTCTACATCAAACTTCCTCTTAGATTCAAACTTTTGACAATATTACCTATTCATTTTATTCTAGTTCGAAAAATTAAATGCAATAAATTGCCAAGATGGGAGGAAAGGAGAATCATACAGGGATTTTTCGTTTAATGCCCGGTATTATAAACGATTAATAAACCATTAGATAACTATTTGTGGAGCAAATTTATTTACCTAGTAAACTAATGGGCAATTAAAATTGTGTATTATAAAGCAAACCTACCAAATAAATAGCAGTTCTAGAAATAAATAATTTAATTAGTAGATTACAGACCGACATTATACATTTTCATTGTGGCCATAGCTGGAACTACCAATTTTTTAAATTAAATTGTCAATATTTCAAATTAAATTGTCAATCAAATTGGAAATTTAGTATAATTCCTTATAATTATGGAGATAAACCGTGGAATAGGACAGAATTATACAGAACAAGAAAAAGAAAGCTTATTAGAAATGATAAGACTTAAACGAGTGTTTTCCACTCCCAGGCTAACCATGAAGTAAAATTTCGAGTTTAGAAAAGCCTGAAAATTTGGTTTGGTCGCGTAGCGCGAAGCGCGGAGCGGCCAAACCAAATTTTCAGGCTTTTCTAAACTCGAAATTTTACTTCATGCGCCACGCGTACAAGACACTGGTTTCAAGTGAAGTTCACTTGTTCACAATATTTCAGTGTTTTCAGTGTTTAATACGCGTGGCGCATGAAGTAAAATTTCGAGTTTAGAAAAGCCTACAAATTTGGTTTGGTCGCTCCGCGCTTCGCGCTACGCGACCAAACCAAATTTTTAGGCTTTTCTAAACTCGAAATTTTACTTCATGCTTAGTCTGGGAGTGAAAAACACTCGTTTAAAACTTTAAATGAAAATAATTTAAAAAAAGCGTATGCATAAGTATAAAAATCCCTGAAAAACTCTAGGTCTTCGACTCATTAGAATGTCTTGTGGTTCCAATTAATCACTGTCAGGGAAGATACTATTAGCGAACTTAAATCTGGCACGGATGATATGGTAGACATGATAACCGTAATTAAATTAATAAATACAAGTAGTAGAATCTAAAGTAATTATAATAATATAAAACACTTTTGACTTTTAACTGTCAAATTATTTAGAGAATAAAATTTACTTGGTAGAAAAACAAACACATAATTTACTGAGAAGATTTTTTAGCCAAATAGAGTTATTTTTTAGTTATAATATCGAAAGCTTTGGAATAAATCAATTTATTTCTAAAGTAAATTTTATATAGGGAATAAAACGTTTTATAATACCGGGCATAAGTGTACTTATCCTAATATATATGTTGTAAATTTTCAGGCATTCTTTATTATACAAGTTCAATTTGAAGCTTCTAGCGAGTGCTTTTCCTCCTTGGTTAAGCATAAAGTAAATGAACTGATTTAAAGTGAAGTTTAAAATATGCTTCTAAATCAACATGCTATGCAGTATATTTTGAATGTCAGAGTATTTCAATGTTTTATACGCCTGGCGCATGAAGTAAAATATCTTGTTTAGGAAAGCCTGAAAGTTTGTATTGGTCGTTTTTCTTCGCTACACGAAAAATCAAAATTTTCTGGCTTTCCTAAACTCCATATTTTACTTCATGTTTCATCAAGGTGTGGAAACACTCGTTAGAAACTTCAAATTGAACTTGTTTAAAAACAAAGAATCCGTGAAAATGTACAGCATTTTCATCGGGATATGTATGTACAGGGTTCAGCATTTTCGATGGCATTTTCAAGTAAAGTGACATTTTTATAAATGAAATAACTTCGTTTTTTGAAAAGATATTGACATGCTGTAAAAACTTTTGTATGCACTTTTTTAAGTAAAGTACGCTGGCGTTTTTGGAGAGCTTAGAAAACATGTAATCGGCTAAAGTCAAGGAAAACTATGATTTGTATATAAAATAACACAACTTAATGTCATATTTCATGAAGGAAACTCAAGACAAAAACTGATATGATCAGCATATTCTACTAAAAAAGTGCCATAAAAACGTTCTTACCGCATGTCAGTATCTTTTTCAATAAAGAAGTTATGTCAATATTTCAAAATGGCCAAATTTTGAGTTTTCACGTATAAATCGAAAACAATTGAAGATAGATACATTTTGATTAGGCACATGAAACCTGCTATAAAAAAGAGTTTTGGAAGTATATATTAACATAAATAAGACACTTACACTTTGTTTGTATAACTGAGATTTTTTATTGTGACTATAGTTTCGACAACTTTAACTTGTCATTATTAGACTACAAGTAATTTAAAAATAACAATTTAGCAGGTATATATACAGAAATTAAGATGGACCTCCTGGAGTCTCTGGAAATACACAGAGCGCGCGCTAGTCCGGAAATTCCCGTAATAAACGACCAGCTTGACCTGATATACACCCCCATTTTTAAAGCCATTTTGTAACCGTAATTTCTGTATATATACCTGCTAAATTGTTATTTTTAAATTACTTGTAGTCTGATAATGACAAGTTAAAGTTGTCGAAACTATAGTCACAATAAAAAACCTCAGTTATCGAAACAAAGTTTAAGTGTCTAATTTATGTTAATAATGATGTATAACGAAGTAGAAGCCTCAACAGTTAACAAAGTATATATTAGTTTTTGTCTGCCATTCACATTTATGGTACTTTACTTGAAGAAACTATTGAAAATGATGCATCCTGTACATTTGAAAGAAAAATTCCCTGTATGTATGTTTTTGAATTTCGACGTAAGAAAAAACTGAAAATTTTAATTTGCCGGTGTGGAGCGAAATGTAAAGCATTTAGATAAATCACACTTACCAAACAGTGATGAGTTCTCCGAATCCAAGAGTGATCCCATTCATTTGAGCTATAAAAACAGATGCAATCGCCACGAACATCGCAGTCCCATCCATATTAATATTACATCCAATGGGCAACACGAAGCGCGTTATCCTCGTATCCACCTTCAGCTCGTCATTCATCAATCTAAAAGTGATTGGAAGCGCCGCCGCCGTGGAAGCCGTCGCGAACGCTGTACACGTACCTTGGATCAACCCCAAATAAAACTTGTATGGATTCTTCTTCAGGAAAAACAAATAAATCAGCTGCATGATCACCAGCTGATAAATAAACACCCCTAGGACGACGGTCGCTATAAAACAAGCCAAATTCGATATCACCAAAGCCAGATCGTTCACTGCTAAGATTTTCCCCGCGATCACACTGCTTATTCCGAACGGAGTGAGCCACATCACGCCCGTCACAAATTTCATCACGACTTCGAATGTGACGGTGAAGAATTCGATCACGACCTTGCTCTTTTCGCCCAGCGTGCCCAGAATTGTGCCGAAGATCAAACAGAAGAAGACGATTCCCAGGGTGTTGGTTCCGGCCCTGAAATTAGTTTTCGGTTTAATTTTTCACTTTTTTTTAGGAATCACGAAAATTAACCTGTAATTAATCTGGCGAACTAATTCGGTGTGCTCCGTGAAGGATCCGTTGTCCGATGTGAAGACGTTTACGGAGGTGTTGATGTAAGCTGTGTGAGCCTGTAATTCCACAATTTATGAGAAATCTGATATTTGGATCATTAACAAAAATAAACAATTAGTTCGAAAGAAGCATTTTGAAAATATTCTTTAAAATCCCTCAATTAAGCAGCAAATCGATGCAATTAACATCTAGGTATTGTATGCCGGAAACCGGATTACCGATTTAGCGGTAATCAGCAAATGCTTTCCAAAATATACGGATATTTTGTCGATTTTTACCGGATTTAGGTAAATTGTATTAATTGTATGTTCAAAATAAATGTTTTTGAAAATTTGGAAAAAAAAATAAGAATTAAGTACCAGTTTAAAAAAAATCCAATACTAATTATTTATTATCAAAACTGTAAATAGTTGATAACATTGAATATGTAATGTTTGATTTGTGAACTTCGCTATAGTTCAGTGTTTCATACACCTGGCGCATGAAGTAAAATTTAGAGTTTAGAAAAGCCTGAACATTTGGATTTGCTGGTAAATCCAAATTTTCAGGCTCTTCTAAACTCGAAATTTTACTTAATGCTTAATCAAGGGATAGAAACCCAATCTGGGAATTTTTCAAATTTAATTATGCGAATATTCATTCAAAAATATATTCAAATATTCGAATTATTCGAATATTATAATTATTCAAATATTTGGGAATTCAAATAGTCGAATATTCGAATATTTAAATAGTCGAATACTCAAATATTTGTATATTCAAATAGTCGAATATTAAAATAGTCGAATATTCGAATGTTCAAATATTGAAATATTTCAATATTCGAATATTTAAATGTTCAAATAAATATTCAAAAATCCAAACGTTCGAATTTTTGCAAATAAACGTAGAAATTACGTTTTCGTAAATTAAATCAGAAATGTTAAAAACTATAATCCAAATTATGAACTTTATTTTAATTAGGTGTTTTCTACGCGTGGCGCATGAAGTAAAATTTCGAGTTAAGAAAAAGCCTGAAAATTTGGATTTTGCAGGGGCGCGACTCGCTTCGCTTGCGCGCCCCAGCAAATCTAAATTTTCAGATTTTTACTTCATGCTTAATCTAGGAGTGTAAACCTATGTAAAAATAAAATAAATCACTAATAATTACTCAAGCGGGCTAAATAACAAATGCTTCCTATTATTGTAATACTGAAATAATTTTTACTGTCGAAAATATCAAAAATATGATAATTGCAGAAAAAACTGTACGAAAACGTCATAACTGTCAAAATAGATGTATATCACTACCGTTATAAAAAACATAATCTCAAGAAAATTATGATAGTAAAACTATGTCCAAAAATATCACAATGGCCCGAAACTAATCATCAGTAATACAATACTGCCAAAATGCTAATCCATTTATCGAAAATGACATTCTGTTACAGTCAGAGAATCACGTTATTAATATAAGTTGTTATAATTATGACAATATATGAGAAAATGATCTTTCTCTGTGTCCAAAATGTAGAATTTTTACCAATGTCAGTTATAAAATGGTGATGTGTCTATCATAGCACTTTCCCCGTCATTTAAACAATTGAAATACTAAACTTATTTCACTTGTCAACTGGTTGAAGATTATTTCACATTAAATCAGTGTTTAATACGCGTGGCGCATGAAGTAAAATTTCGAGTTTATAAAGCTTAATTTGGTTTGGTCGCTCCGCAACGCTACGCGACCAAGCCAAATTTTCAGGCTCTTCTAAACTAGAAATTTTATTTTATGATTAATCTGGGAGTGAAAGACAGCATTAAAACAATTTGTAATTGACATAATATATTGATTCTTATATTATTGACAGAGACAGTTTTATAACAGAATGTCAGTTTTGATACAAGTTAAAAAGGAAACAGTCGATTTTTATGTCTGACGTCAAACGATATTTCACAGTCGATCAAGGGACGTTAAAATGCCATAATAGTGAAAATACAACCGACTAAGAAACTTACAGTAAAAATGTTACAATAGTCAATGATTGATGAAATACTATCACAATAAAAAGACTAAACGATTGTATTGGTCAAAAAAGAATTGATCCAGTGATTTAATGTCCTAATATCAAAATCAGAAAGCTCAATAAATTATGTCAAAAGTCAGGTTAGGTTATTTCCTTCGTTTAACTTGGCGGGTTTGAAATTCATTGTAACTACATTCACAACTTGTCACCTAACTTAAACTTAAAATTTTAAGAGAAAAAATTGTGCTGAAATGTTATAGTTGGCCAAAATTGCTTTCCACGTCGAATATTTCAAATTATGCCAAAGAAAAAAAAACATTTCATTCACATAAACTGTTTTTAGCATAATTCGATATTTTGGGAATTTGCCAATAATAAAAAGTTACATTAAAAATATCAATTTTTGTAAAAAATCAATTTTTGTTATAAATGGCAAATTATCTCACTATAATAAAGAGAGAGTTAGATGCCCCGAATGTAAATTTTTTATATAAATGTCAAATGACTTTATTACGTTTTAATAAATATGACTTTAATGCGATAGAATGTGATCTTCCATGTTAAAAATGTCAATACATTAAAGTCATAAAACTTATTTTATATATGTAAAAAAATTAAATTAATAATGTACTTTTGGCAAATGTTTACACTTTGATGAAAATACAGAAAATACTTTAACAAGTACAATATTCTTTATTTACAAATATTTACAAACATTCATTACAATAATACTATATTTATAATAAATGGTATTGTAAAAATTGAATCTTTTTTTCCTTCCCTACTTCTTCGCCGCGGGATCGTTGGGTGATTGTTCCCATCTCGGGCTACTGGTATCGAGGGATATATGTTTTGTACATTTTCTGCTCCTTTCATTTGACTATAATGACAGTACTAACTACAAGCAAACTTGCATTTTATTGTGTCCATTATATTGACTATTTTAGCAGTACTACTTTGAAATTACTGATTATATTGACAGATCTTATTGATCTATAAATAGGATTGCATATCATTGTATCGATTATATTGACTATTTTGACAGTACTGACTAAATTGATTCTACTGACTATGTTGGCTATATTATTCAACAAAATTGACAATATCGACTGTTCTTTGACTACAATAATACTCGCCAACTTTGACCATTTAGATATTTTACAATAGTTTTATGAGCGCAGGGAATATTCAAGTATTTAAATATTCAAATAAACAAATGTTTAAATATTCAAATATTCGAATATTTGAATATTCAAATATTTATATATCTGATTATTCAAATATTCGAATTTTTGAATATTCGGATACTCAATTTAATGGACAATTCAGTGATTGAAATATTCATATTTGAATATTCGGATATTTGAATTATTCGTATTTGGCCTTAGTAAAAACTTTCTTTTATGCTGTCATGAAATGCTTTTAATTGTCTGATATACCAGTAAACTACACATTTGTAAAACAATATTAATAAAATAACTAAAAGAGGTACGACATAAAGTGAATATGCATTAAATATACATTTTTCGATTATCTACAACTTCTCTTAAAAACATTTTTTTTATATGATCAATATTAAAAAAAATTAAAGAAAATGCTAAGAGTAATCTACCTTCAGCATTTTCAGAAAAAGTTGATCGGATTGTAATAAAAAGCTTAAGTTTATAGTGTCATCTTAACAGCACAATCGGTCTAATAGTACAATCGTGTCGACAACATTACAGAAGGGCAGACATTTTTTCAAAAATGGTCTTAATCAACTAGGAGGACCTCAAAATGGATATATCCACTAAAATGTTTGATTTGAAGATGTTCGCGAAAACAATACTTTTTCTTTGTTTTGCATATGGGGGGAAAGTAAAAACGGATGGATCTCTTTTTTAGAGATAATTTCTTTGGTCAAAACAAATATTAGCTATCGTCTTTAGTTTTCGAGCTATAGCCAAAAACTCATTATTTTTCATTTTCAATTTTTATCAATATCTTCGTTGTTTATTACTTTATTGAAATAGAAGTTGCAATTCTCTTTTTGAAGGAGAATTGAATGACATTTACAGAATATCAGCAATAATAAACAAAATACAACACAAAGTTGTATTTTTTGAACTAGAAGTTATAGTGAGCGTTAGCCTTTATATACAGGGTGTCCCGTTATTGTAGGGAAACCATTGATTTCTAGGATCAAAATATGATGGTTTAATATAACTTATCTATATTCAAAAGTTTACGGTTAAGCCGGAATCAGTCTTTAAACTTCAATTTTTTTTAATTAATTTTATTTATAATAATTGAACGCTTTATTCGATCCGACTAAAATTATTATGGTTGATTAGCATAATATAACACATCATTTCAGTTATTATGGTTATCATTGATTGACAAGAAGAAAAAAACATGGTACTATTGTTTTTAAAAACTAAAATATGTTTTTATTGGGACACCTTATAAAAATTTAAAAAATACATCTTGTTTGATATCTTGTACGGTTTCGCCACAAAAAAATAAAATGCAATTAAATCATTTTTTGCGGGTGATTAAAAATTCATGTTTTTTTTGTCGCCGCCATTGTTTAACAAACGTCAATTGTGTATAATATTTATTAACGAGTGTTTTTTGAGAATTAATTGTTATCTTCATTATGGTTTATAATTATTAATATCCCTCAGGAGCAAACAGATAAAGAGAGTTTTTTTTTTAAGTATACGTATTCCAAATTCAGAATATTTTCTGTAAATGTTTAGATATTCCTTGTTTTTTTTAAGTTAAAATTGAAGCTTTAAACAAGTGTTTGCCAATCCCAGACTAAGCTTGAAGTAAAATTTCGAGTTAAGAAAAGCCCCGTGAACATTTGTCGAGGGTCGCGCAGCGACCCGAGACAAATTTTTTGGGTTTTCTAAACTCGAAATTTTACTTCATGCGCCACGCATATAAAACACTAAAATATTGTGAAATTTATGTATATTCGAACTTCACTTGCAATCTGTGTTTTATACGCGTGGTGCATGAAGTAAAAATTCGAGTTTAGAAAAACCCAGAAAATTTGTCTCGGCTTGCTCTGCGACCCTCGACAAATTTTCATGGGCGTCTCTAAACTCGAAATTTTACTTCATGCTTAGTCTGTGGGAGTGGAAAACATTCGTTTAAGGTTTCAAATTGAACTCTTTTAAAGCGACGACACCGAAATCTCTAAAATCTTCCGATTTCTATCTCTTTCCTAAAATGTTGGAGAGTAAGGGGAAAAAGACCGATTATTGCTAGATTAGCGTGCTTTATTTATTTGACTTGATTAAAACGTAACCAAATAATACCATTGCATAACATATTGATTAATGTGATAAATCACATCGAATAAACGTGAATGACCGTTTAAAACGCGTTAAAAAGGGGAAAAAAGAGAAACTACCTGCTATTCTAACATATAAGGTCATAAATTGTAACATCAACACCCCATAAATTGTGGTTTCTTTTCTCCCATTATACTTCTCCGCTTGTAGAGGGTGTCTCTCTTTAAAATTTGCTGGTTTAGATGCGACTAGACCAAAAACTCTAAAATCTTCCGATTTCTATCTCTTTCCTAAAATGTTGGAGGGTAAGGGGAAAGAGACCGAGCACTCAAGGCTTAATTCATTATGAACACCAACCGCATTTTTTGGGTATCAATGACAACCCGATATTAGCAGGTAGTAAGAAGTCCATGTTTTCAGCCGGCGCGTGGCGTTATCTTTTGTCCGGTTTGAGGTGGTTTTGATAGGAAGATTTATTTGATATTTATGAAATTATTTAAAATGTAATTATAATTAATACGACATTTGTAAAATAAAGTCGAAAATTATGTCTACGTGTAAAATTTTAGGTCAATAAATTTTTTTAAAACGTATCTGACGTTTACATCTTGGAAAATATTGATCATCATCACATCTAAGCGTTATATATTTTTAACTTTACTGTAAATTAGTGGTTTATACGCGTGGCGCATGAAGTAAAATTTCGAGTTTAGAAAAGCCCCGTGAAAATTTGTCTCGGGTCGCTGCGCGACCCTCGACAAATTTTCTACGCGGGCTTTTCTAAACTCGAAATTTTACTTCATGCTTAGTCTGGGAGTGGACAACACTCGTTCTTAGAAGTTTCAAATTGAAGGATCACTCTAGATAACTAAGTTTATTACCATTTTACAAAGGCTACAGCTCGAAGGACCAATCATGGTCTTTGGAGACCGAAGGACTACATGGAATCGACGTTTTTTTACAAGAAAATAACGAATATCTGAAGGTTTACAGCATGGATAGAAAAGAACACATCCAATTTTGAAAAATATCAAAGTTAGGTTCGTTTTCAGTGCGTTTTTAACTTCACTTTAAATCAGTGTTTTATACGCGTGACGCATGAAGTAAAATTTCGAGTTTAGAAAAGCTCCGTGAAATTTTTCTACGCGGGGCTTTCCTAAACACGAAATTTTACTTCATGCTTAGTCTGGGAGTGGAAGACACTCGTTAGTTTAAAATACATCACAATTGGTAAAATATATATCGTTGGATGCCCGTCTTTAGGGGTGATATGTGAGCAAATTATGGGTCTTAGAAGTTGTCAAATACGTGAGTTACTCGACTGTTTCTAAGGCACTCTTTACAAAAAACAAAAGATTAATATTTTACATATAGTTAAATTTCACGATTTGAAATTTTAATTTTTAAAAAGTTTTTATTTCACTTAATTAATTGAGTTACAAAGGTATTTCATTTGTCGCAACGGTTATAACGATAAAGGACACGGAGATGCTTTCCGAACGAAAGTACGATTGTAATTAATTCATGCATGAGATAATTGTCCATGATGAAGAATGGGACGCTCTGGAACGTGCCTGCGATAAGGCGCATCATTCCTGGGAACTGTCTTCTCAGCATTTTGGTATGTGGATACCATTACATAACTCCTCCCTCCTTAGGTTTGAACGACCTCGTTCAATTCGGCAATGCGGGGGTGTCTTCTTGATTTGGATCGACCATCTTGATGCGAATGATTTTTCTTGGTTTGCAGAAAAGGTCGATAATGCGTGTCCTGAATTTGATAATGATGGCCGTGGCAAGTATTATTAACAATAATACAAGGCCGGTAAATCCATAATGAATTATGTGAACCAGTGGTTCCAAATGTAGTGGTTGATTCTTGAGTTCTTCAGCCTCTTGTTGAAGAATGGTTGGATCTTTGAGATGTCGCAGTTGAAGTTTTGCTTCTTGATAAAACTTCAATGTTTCATTTGAAATGTGGTACAATGTTAACTCGTACGTAGGTGTAGTGTTGACATATGTGGATTTTTCCAATATTATTCGGCATTGTGAACTGATTAAATTTGGTCCTTGTATAAATGTTCTATCTAGTTGTCCTTGACAATCTTCAATTATTTCAAGTTTTCTCTTTGATAGTACTAGTAATTGTCTATTACGCAGTACAGATGTAATTTGGTAATCGTTAGCAATTTTTTATTGTTTTGCATTTGTTGGCATTCAATAAATTACAATCCTCTTGGGTCGGTTGTTGCAGACACAAGGTGATGATGTGGAAACTCTGGCAATCTTCGTTAGTCCAGTATTTTAAGTTGTTCATCTCGATTAGAAATGGTTTTGGTGGGACAATAACGATATCTTGATAATTCGGAATCGGGTAGATTTGAGAATAATTTGCGGAAATTGGTTTTAAAATGGGTATTTTGAGAAGGAATGTAATTGTTTCTTTTGTTCCTATTACCATAAGTTTTGATAACTCTAAAATGTTTAATAATTGAGTCGTTTCAATTGGCAACAATTGCTTTGGATTATAGATTTTCGTCAAGTAATTTTGAACAGTTATAAGTTCATCTACCGTTAAAAGTTCTAAATCTGGAATTCCTTTCCATGACAAGCTGATTGCGCGTTCAAGCAATTCTAACGTTTTTATTAAATGTTCTGAATGATAAACTTCGTTTTGTAATAATGTTCTTGTATCTTCGATAAACGTTAAACCTTCAATAAAATGTTTTGTTTTGTTTAAATTTGACATTAAGATTTCTAAATCACATGAATATCTTTTTGATAAATGATTTGCGAAAGTTGTTAGTTTATTTATTTGTTTCATTTCGGAATTTTGATTATTATGTAATTTCTGTAAATTTTCATTAATATTTTGCAAGTCGTCGTCGTCGAGATTTCCTGTAATGAATTTGATGGTTTTTCCTAGAATATTAGCCAATGCTCGTTTTGATTTATAACTTAATTTTCTCAGTAATAGTTCAATATTTCTGCAATTTAAAGCAAGTTGTTTTTCTTAGTTTCTTAACCTTTTTAATGTTAGCTGTGGTATTTCTTGATTTTTGAGTTTTTCCAAAAATTTTATTCGATTCTTGTTTTTCAACAATTACCTTGTCGTATATAGGATTAGCTTTACTGGGTTTTTTCCTATTTACATAAATTGGTTCATCGGTTTTCGTTCGTATTTCGTGTTTAACAGCGTTACTGAATGTTAAGTTGCAATTTTCGTTATAAAATATGTCAGGAAATTTTTTACAAATTTTAAGAATTTCGTGTTTTTCTTCAGAATTTAAATGTGTTGTTCGAATTAATTCTGAGATGTTAAATTGTTTATGTAGTGTTTTTGGTGGGTTCCTAATTTCTTGATTCAAAATGGGCATCACGTCTATACGTTCTGAACAATTTAAATCTACATCTAAATTCTCGTCAAATGGTAACATGCAATAACCATTTTTCGAAATTGCAATGCATTCGGGTATGCAATAATCTTCTGATATTTTTATTTGCGGTATGATGACTTCACCATTATCTATTGTCACTGGAATTTTTACATGATTGCTTTTATTAATTTTGTGAGGAGAAATTGATTTTTTATTCAGTTCTAAATAAAAAGGAATTTTTATGTCGCACAATTCTAAAGTGTTTGTTTTGTAATTAATTGTCGCGTTTAATTTTTCTAAGTCGGACGTACCTATTAATGCGTCAAATTTTGGGTGCCAGTCAACGACATGTAAATGAATATCGGCTGGTATACCTAATTCTTTAAGAATTGGAAATTTTAAATTATCTTGGCAATGAATTTGATTTCCTAAACCGGAAACTGTAAACGGTTTTTGATACAAATATTGAGAGAATTTCTCGTATGCAAGTTTTGAATTTATAACGGAATTTGTTGCTCCGCTATCTACTAGAATTGTTAAATCTAAATTGGGCAAATAAATGAATGGTAATTTTGATTTTATTTTGATTGAATTTAGATCTATGTTCCTGATTTCGGTGAGGCTGTTATAGGAAAATTTTCAAAATTTTGTTCGTCATTATCATTTTCGTTAATCTCATACTCGTACATTTCTGTTTGATCTGCAAAATTATCAGTATCTGAAAATTGTTGGACTGATTCATAATCTTGAGAGAGTTGGGACCCTGGAGAAACTGGGTAAACTGGGGAAACAGAGTCAGTTTCTACATTATAAAGAGCTGAATAGTTTATATTTTGTCTTTGATTTGAATAATTTGGTACTTGATTAGTTCTTACTCTAGATTGAACAGACATTGGTGTTGGTTTATTCAGTCTAGACATTCCTGAGGAAGCTTGAGTTCCAAAAACTTGTTTATTTGTAGGATAAATATTTGGTTGTGCCGCTCGTGGCGCAAATACGTTTGGTTTTACGTACGATTGATTTGGAAAATTTTGTTGTTGAACGGGTCTCGGTTGAGAAAATTGATGTTGAAAATTTCGGTAATGTGGGTTTTGAGAAAATCGTGGTTGTGAAAAATTATTGTATTGATTTTGGTTAAATCTGGTCAATTGTGATTGATTTTGAGAATTGGTGAATTTAGGATTTTTTCTGTTGTCATTGGACTTTCGGATGAATTCGCAATATTCCCATTCTTGTTTTTGATTATCGAAGAATGTACATTTATTTAAACACTGTTCGATGGTATTTAATTGAAAATTACTTAAATAGCTTCTGTATGGCTCTAACAAACCTATTTGAAAAGTTTTTAATGTTAATTTATCGTAATCAGTTTTCTTGTAATTTAAATAACTTGGATCTGTTATGTGTAAAGAAATATGTTGCATTAAGTCATTATAAGCTTTTAATAATCTACTGTAATAATCTAAGTAGGTTTCATTTTTTTGTTGAATACACTGTCTCAATGAAGATTCTAGAATTTCTTCGCTTCTTTGATCACCGTATTTTCTTAATAAAGCACTACGAATGGCGTTCCATTCAAATGCGTTTTGATAAGCGATAAAATCTCTAGCATCTCCTTTTATTTTTGATCTGAGAGAAAAACTAACTGCATAAGCTAAATCGGGTGATAATCTGCATTCTAAATGTTTGTGCAAATTATCAACTTCGGTTATAAAAATTGATAAATTTTGGCCTGGGTAATATTCTGGAATCGCGTTCATTAATAATGAAATTTCGTTTTTGTCAGTAATTAGATTACTTGAATTTACACTTGAATTTGTATTAGTCATTTTTGGATTTTGCGGAATCGGACTAAATCTAACGTTGCCTAAAATACTTGGTTTTATCTTATATCTAGGTGTTGAATTTTCTAACGTATCTAAATCGTCAGCAATTATTTCAATGTCGGTATCGGACATTAAATAAAATTGAATTGATTATTATTATTATTTTTTTTTTTTTTGAAACAATTACACTTTTGGGATGGAAGAAAACAAAGGACTTACAGCACTAGGATCTGCATCGTGTGGTGTGTATTTCCCTAGATGTATCTTCTTTCCTCTTCGTTGGATTCTCGCACAAAGACTTGAAAGCCACCTGTTACTGTCTTTCACCAGGGATAGAAATCACTTTTCGTGGGTCAATCCCGTCGATTGATTAACAGTTCAGTCGCGAATATCCTGTTCGCAGCGCCAGTTAAATTTCACGATTTGAAATTTTAATTTTTAAAAAGTTTTTATTTCACTTAATTAATTGAGTTACAAAGGTATTTCATTTGTCGCAACGGTTATAACGATAAAGGACACGGAGATGCTTTCCGAACGAAAGTACGATTGTAATTAATTCATGCATGAGATAATTGTCCATGATGAAGAATGGGACGCTCTGGAACGTGCCTGCGATAAGGCGCATCATTCCTGGGAACTGTCTTCTCAGCATTTTGGTATGTGGATACCATTACATAACTATATAAAATGTACAGGGTGAGCGAAACTTGATGTCTCTGCTCTATTATTAAAAAAGGAAAAACGGTAGAAAAAATCTGAAAAAAGGTTTATAAATGGGATTGAGTAAGGTCCATTTTAATCCAAAATTGCATATTTTTCTAAATTTTGAAACTGAAGTAATGATGTCATCGAATTTTTTTCCCCAGATACATACCTATATTTTTAGATATTTCAAAAACGCAAATTTTTCTGAATAAACTTTGTAGAGAAAAAAACTTGCTATCTTTTTTCGTTAAAAAATTAAAAGCAAACTTAAAAGAAAGTATTATGAAAAATTCACAATTGTCACGACTTAAACAATTAGCCTTTGGAAGCAAATAACAAAGCCGCATTTGTCAATAATTAAACTAATGGTTGACAAATATTGTTTTGTTGTCATTTGATTTTAGATTTCAGATTTTTTCTATCGTTTATCCTTTTCATAAATAGTTCACGTATTTATTTTAAATGTACATTACATATGAGACTGTTAAAATGAATAAAGATGGTTAGTTTTCTTCTGGATTTCAAATTGCACTATAAATTGACAATTTTAATTGTCATATGTAATTTACATTTAGGTTGACGACGTGAACGCCATCTACTGCCAATAGTCTTGTCTATTGTACTCAAAATGACTATTATAAATGTCAATTGATTGTGCATTTTAAAATCCAGAAGAAAACTGAACATCTGTAACCATTTTAGTAGTTATGTGTAATTTACATATAAATTGACGATGTGAACACCATCTGCTGCCAATTTTTGAGTAGTGCTATTGACAATAGATGGTGTTCACGTCGTTAATACAAAAACAATGTATATGTTCATTATAGCACTTTTTCCGTCATTTAAAGAATTGATGATTGTCGTACAAAACGTATTTCACTTGCTAATTGGTTGGTTATAGACCATTTAACATTAAATCAGCGTTTTATACGGGTCGCGCATGAAGCAAAATTTCGAGTTTAGAAAAGTCTAATTTGTCTCAGTCGCTCTGCTGCGCTACGCTCGAGCCAAATGTTCAGGCTATTCTAAACTCAAAATTTTACTTCATGTTTAATCTGGGATTGGAAACACTCGTTAGATGATAAATCATAACCAGGGTTGTTATGTTTAAAACACTCTGTTTTAAAACAGTGCTTTAAACATGTTTAAAAACAGCCGTTGTGTTTTAAACGGTTTCGTTTTAGAAATGTTTTAAATCTTAAATTTGTTTAAAAGATGTTTTAAACGTTGTATTTGCTTAAAACCGTTTTTTTATTATCTTAGCTGCTAAAAATAAATATTTGCTAAATTAAATTTTATATTAATTCATTAACATTTTTTGTTTGAATTTAAGTTTTAGCTAAATTGTTTAAGATATTTCAAATTACATTATCAAACATAACATTTTATTACAATAAAACTGTGTGTGCATAAATGTGTAAATTTATACACTGTAAATTTTTCGATGTTCGTTGTGTTTTGTTTAAGATTTCAATTTGAATCTTTAAACGAGGGTTTTCCACTCCCAGACTAAGCATGAAGTAGAATTTCGAGTTTAGAAAAGCCTGAAAATTTGGATTGGCCGCGTAGCGAAGCGGAGCGGCCAATCCAAATTAGGCTTTTCTAAACTCGAAATTTTACTTCATGCGCCACGCGTATAAAACGCATTCTGCGCTGACAAAATTGTTTAAAGCAGTTCTATAATCACTGCTTTAAACAATTTTGTCAGTGCAGAATTTTACTCACGTTTTATCCACATTTACAATTTAGATTGCTAAAGCCGTATATTTTAAACTTTACGATATTTCAGTGTTTTATACGCGTGGCGCATGAAGTAAAATTTCGAGTTTAGAAAAGCCTAATTTGGATTGGCCGCTCCGCTTCGCTACGCGGCCAATCCAAATTCTTAGGCTTTTCTAAACTCGAAATTTTACTTCATGCTTAGTCTGGGAGTGGAAAACACTCGTTTAAAGCCTTAAATTAACCGCATTAAAACAACGATTTCCCATAACTTTAGAAAACGCTGTAATTATCGGGATATGTACACAAAAGAAAAATGCCCTGTATATTCTGTTTTAAACACGTTTTAAACGTGTTTTAAACATGTTTTAAACACGTTTTAAACCCAGATCATAACCTTATTTTGCATTTTTTTTATTGCTAGATTAGCGTGCTCAATTTAATCGATTTGATTAAAACGTAACCAAATAGTACCATTGCATAGCATATTGATTAATGAGTTAAATTGTTGGAGTCATCAAATGAACATGAACGACCGTTTAAAATACTTTAAAAAGGGAAAAAATGGAAACTACCTTCTATTCTAACAGATAAAGTCATAAATTGTAACATCAACACACCATAAATTGTGGTTTCTTTTCTTCCATTATACTCCCGCGCTTATAAAGGGTGTCTCTCTTCAAAATTTGCTGGTTTAAATATTTTGGAGAGGCCCTGTTTAGATATTTTGGAGAGGCCATCTTTTAAAAAAACAACGAATGTCGAAAAATTTACAGCTTATGAATATGTTTATCGAAAAGAAAAATTCACTGTATGGTGCTTGTATTAGGATTTTCCCAAGGAAATTGAGGATACCATATTCATATTTTATATTTTGGTGGCAAAGCCGTACAAAATATCAAACATTACTAACAAACAAAATAGGTTTCAAATGAAGTAATATTTTTAAAATTTTTATTAGGTGCGCCAGTAAAAACATATTTTAGTTTTTATGCTGTGGTACTACTGTTTTTTATACTTCTTGTCAATCAATGATGACCATAATAACTTAAATAATGTGTTATATTATGATAATCAACCATAATAAATTTCAGTCAAATCGAATACAGTGCTCAATCGGTACAAATAAAATTAATAATAATTTTTTGAACTTTAAAGACTTCGGCTTAGCCGTAAATTTTTGAATATAGATAAGTTGTGTTAAATCATCATATTTTTATCCCAGGAATTTATGGTTAAGCCATTTCCCCACATTAACAGGACACCCTGTATATCTTATTTTGTTTTCTTTTCAATGATGTATAATATGTTACTGTTGTAATTGAATTTTTATTGAAATCTAATAAAATTCACTAAAACTTGCTAAATGTGGTCTCTAAATAGTCGATATAAACTTATTTTGTTTAACGTCAAATCGCTTGTTAAATAAACACATAGTCACCACTATTGCACGACTTGACTGGGTTAGATTTCTTCTTCTTCTTGTTTAATGGCCTTGACTTACTATATTACATACTGGGATATTTTTCTTTTAAATATATACATAAGCGTATCAGGCATTTGTCGAATTTATTAAAAAGTTTAATTTGAAGTTTCAAACAAGTATATCCATTACTAGATTAAGCATGAAGTAAAATTTCGAGTTTAGAAAAGCCTAAAAATTTGGTTTAGTCGCATAGCGCTATGCAACTAAATCAAATTTTCAGGCTTTTCTAAATTCGAAATTTTACTTCATGCGCCACCCGTATAAAACACTAAAATATTGTGAGGTTAGCAATACACTGAAAAATATTTTTCATTTGTTTTAACTTAAGACCCTTTTATTTTTCTTGTTATTACTCCTTTCACTTTTATTTGTATTTGATAGTTGATTTGAAGAGAATGAAACCTAAATGTTACACATACTATCATATAGCGTTGTAGCAAATCAAATAAGATTTTAAATATTTCATTGTCTAATTTAATACCCGGAGCTGTACTTGCGGGAAGTAGTTGTTTCAGTTGATATTTATTGTCTTAGTAGTTTTATTTATTAAGAGCAGTTTATACGAACATTATCGCAGTTTTTATGTTTAAAGTTTTGCAAACTAAAGGAAGCGTACGGTTATTCTCTCAAATTCAAATAGTTTTAAATTTAAAATATTTAGATTTCTTATTTGGGCACATAAAGGACAAATTGTATAAAATGAGAAATGATGACATTTTCAAATGTTTGTATGTATATTGCTTGCAAATGTGTTATAAACTAATGCAACATAAGCATTTTGAATAATAGGTGGCAATTTGAACATTTGTTGTAATTTAAATATTATGGCTATGCTTTTCAACGATTTATTGATGTTTTTTCTTTTAATCTACGAAAAATCGATTTATTGGGCTGTCTTTGTTATGAATGGCAATTTAAAAATGTTTTCAAGGTAATATGATAATTGCTATTCATTTATTAAACCATTCTATCATATCATAAGATAGCATTCATATGGTTTTATATAATTTTCAGATGGTGAAAGTGTTTGTATGACAATCAATTATTTAACTTTAAACAAAACAAGCATAATACGTCCAATAAGAGGACATATTTAAATAAATTATAATAAAATTGCAATAATAACATTCGCTTGTTATAAATCATTGAAATGAGAAAAAAAATAAAGTCAACTATGACTTCTATTTAAAAAAACACTACTTTGTTAGTATCTTGTTTATTAATGAAGATATCAATATGCTGACACATAAAATTTATTGAAAAAGGCTAAAATTATTAGAAAGTATGCAAATAGCATAATTTGAGCGAAATGTAGAAAAATATCGGAATTTTAGTTGTGTATTGAACATGGTCGCATTATAAAAATGAAATTCAAGGGGGTATGCTGTAGCAGCTATCATTACTGGACATGATTCGAATTATTCAGGATTCAAATCAGGGATTTGAAATGTTTTAGAGGATTCAAACGAGGTATTCGGACACTTTAGTGAAAATGGATTTGTTATTCAGATTCCATACATTTTTTTAAGAGCATTCGTATTCAAAGTGATTCGAATTCTTATAAAAGGTTTCGAATACTTACTCAAGGTTTTGAATTCATACAAAACGATTCGAATTCCCAAACGGGATTTGAATCATAAAAAAGAATTCGAATCCATTGTGATGCTACACAAAATTTATTAACGTGAGATCACACAAAAGGAGTATATTTTGAACATCAGTTTAAATAAGTTTTATTCTTTAGTGAAAATATATTTGTGGTTCAGATTCCTTACATTTTTTTAAGAGGATTCGTATTCAAAGTAAATGTAGGTGACTCGAATCTTTACAAAACGTTTCGAATACTTACTCAAGGTTTTGAATAAATACAAAACGATTCGAATCCCCAAAAGGGATTTGAATCAACAAAAATATGCATTGTGATGTTAAACGAAATTTATTAAACAAAAGGAGTATATTTTGAACATCATTTTAAATTAGAGTTTTATAAGCCTTGCGCATGAAGTAGTGTTGTGAGTTGGAGAAAACTCTCGAGCACGTTCTCTATGACCGAAATGGCGAAATTTAGAGAACGTTCTGTTGAAGAATGACCTTGATAATTTACATGCTTTCGCTTGCTATTTTCTCGCGGGCTGAATGCGCCGTCATCATTTATCCTCGTCACACTCTTCAAATCTAATATAAAAACTCCAAAACAAACAGCGTGTGTCTCACTGAGTCACATTAATTAAAAAATAAATATTTATTTAATATTATTTTTTTTTTGTATTTGGCTTTTGCCTGGCCTTGGGAACTTGCCCATTAGCCAACATCATTTATTTATATATATTTTGTATTAATTAATTGTTTTAACATTACAATTTGTAGTATGCTATTATACGGACAAACACTCACATTCATACCACACCCAGGGTCACGACGAGAAATTATTTTTAAATAAAGTCTCCCCGTGCACGGGAATCGAACCCGAGTTTGTGGCTCGCCGAGCGATACAGCCCGACGACGTTACCGCTCGGCCACCAACTGCCCCATCAATAATATTAATTATACTCCTTTAAAAACGATATTCTTAGTTAGTTAAAAAAAAGAACAACAGTGTGTGAGAGGAGGATAATTGATGACGGCGCATCTAGTCCGCGAGAAAACAGCGAGCAGAGGCATGAACATTATTTCGGTCATTTCCCAACAGCACGTTTTGTATGTTTCGCCATTTCGGTGACAGAGAACGTGCTCGAGAATTTTCTCGAACTCACAACACTAGCATGAAGTAATAAGCCTTGCGCATGAAGCCTTGCGCTTTGCGGTCAAATCCAAATTTTTAGGATTTTTTAAACTCGAAATTTTTCTTCAAGCATAATCTAGGATTGTAAATACTCATTAGAAGCTTCATATTGAACGCATGTATGAAAACAAAAAGCCCTGAAAATTTACTCTAAACAGTCTGAATTTCGTAATTGGAAACTTTAGAAATGTTGCTTCATGCGTTAGGCGTATTAAACACTGAATTATGGTGAAGTTCAAAAACACGCCGAAACGAGTCGGAATAAATTAAATAGTTAGTGAAACAAACCAAATGATTTTTAATTTAAGATCGGTTTCGGGATTCAAACAAGGTGGGGCGAAAGTAGTGTCATAATGTAAATGTGTGTGGCTGTAATTTTGTTATAAATGTAAAAACTGGGTTCTGCTTTAAGGGAAAGTTAATTTGAAGGTGTAAAATTGATGACATTAAGTTTAAAAAACGATATCGGTCAAATGATCATCTCCTGAGTTGATGCACATTTGTGCTCGTTTTATAGCATTTTGAATTGTTGCTGGTAAAACATCTGGCTCCAAATTGGTGATTTCTTCTTCAATGTTGGCTTTTAAAACTTGCAGGGTTTGTGGTTTGTTGTGGTAAACAAGAGATTTCAAAAAGCCCGACAGCAAGGAATCTAACGCCATTAGATCTGGCGAACTGGCCGGCCAGTTTAAATCTCCAAAACGGGAGATCACGCGGCCCGGAAATTAGTGTTTCAAAATCTCCATCGTTGCCCGAGTTGTTTGCTCCGTTGCTCCGTCCTGCTGGAACCAAAAATATTTGAGACCCAATTCAACAACCTGTGGTAAAAAAACTCGTTCAGCATCTGTCTGTGGCGTTCACCACTTACGTTTACGGTGATGTCGCACAGTATACGATTTGACCGAACTAGCGGGACAAAATTCAAATTATTAGATTACGAAAATTAAAAATTAATCGCAATTAATTATTCATATACATCAGAAAATAATTCCTGATACAGAATTATATTAGTTTACAATCAATTCTTTGCGATATCTACTAGCAACATTGTAATAAACAACTGTTTGCATTTTCTGTTGGTTAATTTTGTTGTCAATTAATTCAAAAAATTGTTCATATCAACTTATTATTTACTCTTTGGTTTTATTTTCTGCATAAGTGTAGCGACAATATCGTATATAATTTGCGTAAATATAATATTTTATAACAAAAATGTATAGGCATAAATGTCAAAGTACAATGACATTTGACGCCATTTGTAAAAATTATGGCACATTTACATTATGACATTACTTTTGCCCCACCTTGTATATTGGACATTTTTATTGTGAAAAATTGAACGTTTTTAAAATAAGAAAACATTTAAAAATGTACCTATGAAATATAATCACATTATCAGTAATAACTACATTGTGATTTTTTTAAAATAGTCGAAATAAAACTATTTTATCACGTCGTAGAGTACCTATATTCGAATAGTTTCTACTAAAAAATATGGCGGAGAGAGAACAATTCTGGTGTTAATTTATCAGAAAAAAATATGAACGTAAAAAAATAAAATTCGCTTAAACCAAAATATTTTAAGCTGGACAATTAATTATATATGATTTCAATATGCTTCTTTCTATTTTTGATGAAGCCTTTAAAATGAATAAATCAATTTACACAAAATAAACTTCATCTTAAAGATACAGGACATCAACTGAAAACATCTCGTTATTAAAAAAATTGGACAGCAATATTTGATTAATTTGTTTTTTTTTAATTTCTGTTGTGATTGATGATGAAATTGGGTAAACACGCAAGAAGCGTACCTACCTGCTGGAAAGTTGCTTGAAATATATTATCTGCAACGATGTTTCTAAAAATGAATAAATCAACGAATGTAACGAGAAAACTAAACAATAATCATGTTAGCGTATGTGTGTATTTTGTTTTTTATTCTTTATTTTTGCTTAATGTGTGAAAGAGAGTGTAGGTGTTTGTAAACTTGTTAACACTTGCCGTTTCATTTGAATACAAGCCAAAAAATACAATTACAGAAATACATCCGAATAAATTTGTGGATTTTCGTGAAATTCTTGTTTGAAATTGAAATTGTTGTTGAAAGTCAATGTACTTTAATATTTACAAAACCTGAAATAAAACAAGGAACTTTTTTTGGCCAGAAGTTATGTGTAATAAAGAAAGTATAATGGGAGGAACTTTTGCGCTGTGAGATATTTAATTTTTTGTGTGGGTTTTGCCAAAATGGTAGTAAGCATGAAGTGAATATTTCTTTTAAAATTAGAAATATTTACTTTATGTGCTAGGCGTATAAAATGCTGATTTATTCTGAAGTTTAAAAACACATAAGTACGTACTTTTACTTAGTTTAATTTAATTAAACAATTCTGGCGTGAATGATTTGACTCGAATTGTTACATTTACAGCACGTTACTGTATGTAACAGCAACAATTGTATAATTCAATATCCGTCGAGGTATTACCTTAGGAAGTAGCTGTTTCAATGCGTGTCTGCATTAATTTTTGCAAGACAAATTAGTTGTAGAGAGGGGCGTAACTAGAATTTTGAATATGTGTATTTTCAACTGCTATAAAGAAAATTGACATGATTTTCAAAAATGCTGATTCAAAGTTAAATTTGTAAAAAATACGAATTATTAAGGTTTTTTGTTTAAAAAATTGTAAAAAACAAGAGATTGTTCAATTAACATAAAATTCAAATAAATTACACAAAATAAAAGATCGTTTAAACTTTAAAATGTTGGTGCAGTTAATACTTATTAATAATACGAACAGTTTTAAGAATTTACTAAAACTAAACTAAAAAAATGTCTACTAAGAGTTTGAAAGTTTGCAAATATTTTTAAGACACTGCAAAGACCTAAACAGACTTTTAAGATTTTGGTTAGACATACGTGTATAAATGTCTTATTGGAGTCTCAAACCTTACCTTATAAACAGAGATAAGGTTTGAGACTCCAAAAAGACATTTATACACGTATGTCCTTAACTAAAATCTTAAAAGTCTGTTTAAAATCTTCACACTGTAGACTAAGTCTAAGCACAACATTAACATTTAGTAGACAGTTATTAAACTTGTAATTGTTGTTTTAAGATTATTCTAAGATTTACCTACCTACTAAGCGTTTTATGATTCTTTTAGCACTTAAGCACTTAAAACTATTAATATGTAGATAGTATTTCGCAAGAATTAAAAGATGCAAAATGGTTAAGTATGAATTAGATGCGGTTATTACATAGCAGTGTTATGTTTCATGGGGATATATTGACTTGTAAACCACCATATTTATATGCAAAAAAGTTTCGTACAGGTGTCCACAATCTGAACTTTTGATTTAGACATTTATTATCACTTCCAATATACAGAGAGTTTTATGTAACACCGAATATGTTCATAACGAGAATTTTTCTTTGAAGTATCCATATGCATACGTTGCACATTTTCTGATGCTCGGTTTATTAAAAGAATCCAATTTGAAGCTTTAAGAGAGTGTTTTCCACTCCCAGGCTAAACATGAAGTAAAATTTCGAGTTTAGAAAAACCTGAAAATTTGGTTTGGTCGCGTAGCGCGAAGCGCGGAGCGGCCAAACCAAATTTTCAGGCTTTTCTAAACTCGAAATTTTACTTCATGCGCCATCGGTACAAAACACTGATTCAATGTAAAGTTTAGCGGTGTGTTTTAAACTTCGTAATATGTCAGTGTTTTGTACGGGTGGCGCATGAAGTAAAATTTCGAGTTTAGAAAAGCCTGAAAATTTGGTTTGGCCGCTCCGCGCTTCGCGCTACGCGACCAAACCAAATTTTCAGGCTTTTCTAAACTCGAAATTTTACTTCATGCTTAGCCTGGGAGTGGAAAACACTCGCTTAAAGCTTCAAATTAAATTCTTTTAATAAACCAAGCATCGAAATGATACTTCAAAGAAAAATTCTCGTTATGTAAATGTTCGGTGTTACATAAAACTCTCTGTATAATACAATGTTTTTTAAAAGAAGTTGTACTTATAGCACATACAAAATATATAATTCTATACGAACAAATATTACATCGTTAAATGTGGGCTCTTTCAAGAACTGTTTAAAATAAATGTTGTTATCAAACTTTGATAGTGCATAACTATCTCTTATTTGAAAAGCATATTTTTGTAATACGATAGTTTAATTTAACCATAATTTGTGGATCACCTATTCTAAATTGTATTTTTTTGTATGTTCTTTATAATTATTTTGATTTTTTTTCTATGCACATGTTGATAAGCTCTCTGCTTTTACTTGAAGGGCTAAGACTTAGATCAACTTTATAGTTGTTCGTAGTCATATTTCCACTAATATTATTTTTAATTTCTATAAATAAGTATTAACATTTAGTTTTATGATGTATTCATATTATATTAGTAAATGTATGATACAGAGCTGGGATAAATCATCGTTAAAAGGATTCGAATCACGAATCCGAATCACCTAATATGATTCGAATCACGAATACTCGAATAAAGGATTCGTTAGAGATAAATCTGATTCGAATCAAAGATTCGAATCCTGCTTTTTCAAATCACGAATACAAATCGTTTAAGAAAAAATTTGATTTTATTATTTGTTTACAACAATTAACATAAAAATATCGTTATCAGTAGTTTTAACAATAATATTCATAACCTAATTATTTATTAATAACACTGAACATCGTTGATAACAGACTAAATTTCTCTGTTACTCTGATTAAAGATGTATTTGTCTGTTTTTGAACTACACTTCAAATCAATGGTTTATATGCGTGGCGCATGAAGTAAAATTTCGAGTTTAGAAAAGCCCCGTGAAAATTTGTCTCGGGTCGCTGCGCGACCCGAGACAAATTTTCTACGCGGGGATTTTCTAAACTCCAAATTTTACTTCATGCTTAGTCTGGGAGTGGAAGACACTCGTTACTTTAAAATATGTCACAACTGTTAAAGTATGTATCGTCGGATGCCCGTCTTCAGGGGTGATATGTACACAAATTATGGGTCCTAGGAGTTGCCAAATAAGTGAGTTACTCAACTATTTCCAAGGCACTCTTTGAAAAACCAAAAGATTAAAATTTTACATATAAAATGTACAATAAACTATAAGTGTGATACATCATTCAATTCAGTAAAAAATATTCTTCTAAAAAATACCAAAATCTAAAATGGCGCCCATAAGAAAAACAAAAGTTAGCTATGGTCCCTAGGTAAATGTTATAGTAATTTTAAAATAAAATATGTTACTAGATTTATCGTTAAAAAGTGCTGTAAATGTCTGGATTCAATAGTTTTTGAGTAAAAAAATAAAAACGAATTTTCAAAAAATACATTTTTTGACAATATTTCATTAAGGAAATAAGATATTTCAAACTTGTTTTTGGGTTATTATTGGGCCCTATTATTATACAACTTTGTGCCAATTTAACCGACTTTCTCACTCTTTAAATAACCAAGATCCCGATACATTTCTGTTGAAATACGGACACCCAGTATAATAATAATAATATAAAATTTATTGTATTTGTATTTTAATTAAATAAATATATTTACATTAAAAGTGCGATTCTTTTCGCAATCTACAACAAGTTAGTCTTACAAAGACTATATCAAACACTCATTGAAACAACTACTTCCCGGGCTAATTCCCCGACGGACATTGAATTATACAACAAGTGTTTGCTGTTACATATAGTAACCTACTGCAAATGTAGCGAAAAGAATCGCACTTTTAATGTTTGAAGTATTCTGCAACCAAGAATTGGTAATTTCATTTGTACAAATATATTTACACTGTTCACCGTATATTTACGAATATATTAAAAATAAATATTTATTTCAGTAATTCAATATTAATTATACCATCAAATGTCTAAAAGTCGTGTGCTAAAAATCACTAGAAATCATTAGATGTTATTTTATTAAACGAATTTCACTATGGCTTTCGACGTATAAGTCAAAAAATGTTTGAAACAAAAGTTGTAGCCAACAAAAAAATAAACCTCTTTTACCTAAGCACTTTTTACGTCAGCTCTTTTCTTTTTGAATTAGAAACTAAAAAATCGAGTGGAGATTTCTTGATTTCCACTAGATTTTTTAGTCGCCGATTATGGCTTTCGACGTCTGAATCAAAAAATGTTCCAAACAAAAGTTGTAGCCAACGAAAAAATAAACCACTTTTACCTAAACACTTTTCACCTCAGCTCTTTTGTTTTTGTTCAATAAACCGAGAAAGATTTTTTCGAAAATAAATATACAACTTTATGACAACTTTATGGTAATTCGAAAATTTAAGAACGAGTGTCTCCACTCCCAGACTAAGCATGAAGTAAAATTTCGAATTTAGAAAAGCCCCGCGTAGAAAATTTGTTGAGGGTCGCGCAGCGACCCGAGACAAATTTTCTACGCGGGGCTTTTCTAAACTCGAAATTTTACTTCATGCGCTACACGTATATAACACTGATTTCAAGTAGAGTTAAAAATATAAAAATATATTAAAACTGTTTTCAGTTTTAAAAGTTATCAAATATGTCAAAATTATTTAAAATTGCCAAAAACATCAAAATGACCAAAATGTCATCTCGTAAATATAAAAAATATCAAAAACGTCAAAAATTCGGCGTGTTGATAAAATCGATTTACGTCAAAATTATCATTTTATGTCAGTACGTGACAGTTTGACAAAAACGTTCTTACAAGAACGAAAATTTCTGTTATAATCAGTATTAATGTCAAAAAAGTTATCTAATAATATAAAAATTGTTATCTAATGTAAAACATGTAAATATGTAATATCAAAAATATCAAATGTCAAAATTGTCGTCTAATGTCAAAAAGGTAAAAAAATATAAAATGTCAGAACTGCCATCTAATGTCAAATACGTCATTTAATGTCAACATCAGAAATAGTAAAAAAGTAAAAAATTTCATTGTTTATCAAAAGTAACATCTAATGTGAAACATGTCATCTAATGTCAAAAAACGTAGTCTAATATCAAGAATATAATCTATTATCAAAAATGACATCTCAAAAGGTAAAAAATATCAAAAATGTCATCCAATGTCAAAAATGATTAAATTAGTCTTGTAGAAAAAAAAAATCTCAAATTTGTGTGTTCAAATAATGATTCAATAATTTTTGAAAATCGTTACAGATCTGAATAAAAATATTGAAAATCTTACATATAAACATTTTATATATTTGACGAGAAAATCTCGAAATATCGAAAATTTCATCAAAATTTTATAAATCGATAAAAATGACAAAATATCAAAAATCAAGATATGTTGAAAATCTGATAAACATTTTCATAAATTAATTAAAAATCTCGAAATATAGAAAATTTCATCAACATTCGATAAATTAAGAAAAATTAAAGAAATATTGCAAAATCTGATAAAAATTTGATTAATCGAAGAAAATCTCGAAATGATGATAATTTTATGGAAATATCGATTTGTTGAAAATTTTATAAAAATGTTATAAATCAATATGGCAAAAATCATCAAAATTTATCAAAATGTCAAATTTGACACAAATCATTAATTTAATTGATTTTATTACTTACAAACGAGTGTCGTCCACTCCCAGACTAAGCATGAAGTAAAATTTCGAGTTTAGAAAAGCCCCGTGAAAATTTGTCTCGGGTCGCGCAGCGACCCGAGACAAATTTTCACGGGGCTTTTCTAAACTCGAAATTTTACTTCATACGCCAAGCGTATAAAACACTGATTTAACGAGAAATTTAAAAACATACAAAACAAATTTTTCATGTTAATCCTTACCAATAGTTCGAATTATTTTTGACGATTCGAATCCTTTTGTAACTATTCGAATCCTTTTATAAATATTCGAATCCTTTAATGAGGATTCGAATCTTTTTAAGAGGATTCGAATCCTTTTATGAGGATTCGAATCCTTTTATAAGGATTCCAATCACCAGCATTTGAATTCGAATACGAATCCTTTTAAAAAAGTGTAACGAATCCGGATCACGAATCCAGTTTAACTAAAGTATTCGAATACCTCTTTTGAATCCTCTAAAAAGATTCGAATCCAGGATTCGAATCCTGAATGATTCGAATCCTGCCCAGCTCTGGTATGATACTTGTGTTGATTGCAAATAAATTTATTATTATTACGTATAACTATCTATTAAGAGAGTGCTAAGACTCAGAACTCTTTATTAAGACTACACAAGGTATGAAGGCTCTACAAAGAAAATAAATTAGTTTTAACACTTGAAACTAAATAAGCAACATTCAATAGAATGCTTAGACAATTCTGAGAAACTTGTAATAATTTTATATTGATTAGACAATCCGTTGATGTTTTTATTATTTTGTATAGAAACTTCATTTATTTTTGTGTGTATTTAATAAATGTAGTGGTTACTGACACCAAATATTTTCCTTAATTCGTTATTTTATTACAACATTTTAAATTATGTGTAAATTTGTTAAAATTTGTGTGGGACAAATTGTCTCGTTGTTATCCTAACGAGTGTCTGCACTCCTTATTTAAGCATGAAGTAAATATTTCGAGTTTAGAGAAGCCTGAAAATTTGGATTAGGCGCGAAGCGACAAATCCAAATTTTCAGACTTTCCGAAACTCGAAATATTTACTTCATGCGCCAGGCGTAATAAACACTGACTTATTGTAAAGTTCAAGACAGACATCATTCATAAAAAAGTCAGATTAAAGAAGTTAAAAGATAATTTTGTCTATGTTGAGAATAAAAATTACAACATTAAACACAACTAACAAGATTCATCAACAATCCAGAAAGTTAATTAGAATATTTAAAAGTGTATAATCAATCCTAAGAATGTCTTTGTAACATAATAATTAGGGCATGCTTTATTTTTCATGATATTTATCAATTTGCTACGGGTTATGTTTGTTAAAATTTGTATGAGACAAATTGTCTCAATGTTATCCTAACGAGTCTCTGCACCCCTTGTTTAAGCATGAATTTAGAAAAACCTGAAAATTTAAATTGATCCCGAAGCGACAAATCCAAATTTTCAGACTTTTCTAAACTCGAAATATTTACTTCATGGGAGAGGCGTATTAAACACTGACTTATTGTAAAGTTCAAAAACAGACTTCATTTATAATAATAATAATAATATAACATTATCACATTAAAAAAGTTAAAACATAATTATGTCAATGTTTTTTGAGAATAAAAATTACAACATTAAATACAACTAACAAGAATCACCAACAATCTAGACAGTTAATTAGAATCATTAATAATATATTACGTCACGAGAGTGGTATGCAGCATATTACATATGAGCGGGTATGTTGCGGACGAGCCGCGCAGTGGCGAGTGCGAAATTCCGCGAGTATGTAATTGTCATACCACTCGAGAAACGTACGTTACTTTACCTACGCCCTAACAAAATAAACAATGAGCATAAAATTCAATAATTTTTTATAGTAACATGACATTGATGAAAACTAAATTACTACTTGATCAATATACATCAAAGAAATGTCACTTGGTTGTGCGGTAATCAATCAGCTGTTCAGCCGTCAGCATGTAATATACTTGTCAAAGCTATTACGTGCATGTGCAGGTAATGTCAATCATACGCGTCAAGATGATAGTGTGGTATGATGCGGTTACTAGATAGGGCGTAGGTAATAGTATATTACGTAACGAGAGTGCTATGCAGCATATTACATATGAGCGGACATGTTGCGGACATGATGCGAGCGAATATGTAATTGCCATACCACTCAAGAAACGTACGATACTTTACCTACACCCTAACAAAATAAGCAATGAGCATTAAAGAACAACTTATTTATTGTAATAATTTTTAATAGTACTATGACAATGATGAAAACTAAATGACTACTTGATCAATATACAGGGAATAAGGCTGTACATTTTCCGACATTCGTTGTTTTTTAAAAGAGTTTAATTTAAAGCTTTAAACGAGTGTTTTCCACTCCCAGACTAAGCATGAAGTAAAATTTCGAGTTTAGAAAAGCCCCGTAAAAATTTGTCGAGGGTCGCGCAGCGGCCCGAGACAAATTTTCTGGGCTTTTCTAAACTAGAAATTTTACTTCATGCGCCACGAGTATAAAACACTGATTTCAAGTGAGGTTCAAATATACATAGAATTCACAATATTTTAGTGTTTTATACGCGTGGCGCATGAAGTAAAATTTCGAGTTTAGAAAAGCCCAGAAAATTTGTCTCGGGTCGCTGCGCGACCCTCGGGGCTTTTCTAAACTCGAAATTTGACTTCATTCTTAGTCTGGGAGTGGAAAACACTCGTTTAGACCTTCAAATTGAACTCTTAAAAAACACAACGAATAACTAAAGATTTAAAGAAAACAAGCTGAATTTGGAATACGTATACTTTAAAGAAAAACTCCCTGTACATCAAAGAAATGTCATTTGGTTGTACTGTAAGCAATCAGCTGTTCAGCTGTCAGCACGTAATGCACTTGTCAAAGCTATTACGTGCATGTGTACGTAATGTCAATCATACGCGTCAAGATGACAGTGTGGTATGATGCGGTTAGTAGATAGGGCGTAGGTAAAATTGTATAATCAATTCTAAGAATGTCTTAGTAACATAATAATTGTTGCATGCTTTATTTTTCATGATATTTATCAATTTGTTACAGTTTATGTGAAAAATGCAGAGTGAAGCAGCATTCCAGTATCTTTGTATTTTCAGTAAAAACTACAAAAGTATTTGATCACAAATGTACTTGATTCCAAATTAACTCAACATTTTGAGTAAATTTGTGATCAAGTACAAATGTACTTAAAATAAATTTATACAAATGTACTTCAGTATTAATGTAATTTGAATACAAATTATGAATACAGATTTTGAGTACGGAATATGTATAATACCTGTACCTTCTGTTTAGATAGGATTAAACTTGTTAAATTAAAATTTATATGTTCTTTTACATCGGTGAGAGGGGGGTGGTTCAATTTACAATCCCTATATAATGTACCAACTATTTTAATTACCGGTAATTCTATATCATTCGTTCAAGTTAGATGACAGTCATTTATTTATTTATTTATTTAATTAACGAAAATATCTTTACAAACATAAAATTAATATTAATACAATACAACAAAGAATTGAAAAATAACGTACTGAAGTAACACCAATTACATTTCCCCATAACAAAATGAAGGACTTAAACTAAATGAAACTTAAATCCAGATTAACGACCACTACCGCCCTACGAAAGCATGAATAATTAGCGGCAAATAAGTCAAAATTTACTGAAGGCAGTAAACAATTGGCGGTGCGGGTTAATCTGGACAACGGGTTGTTCCTAACGTACGTAGCACGATGCAATTTCTCTCTAAATAAGATTTGCTGTCTTGTTGAAGGTCCCGATCTTTGGTGCCAAAAATCAAGACCTGCCAACAGCGCGGGACAGCAAATATACCCGTTTATTAATTTATACAAAAAACACATATTAAAATAATTTCTGCGGGAAAGTAACGTCGATAAATCTAAATTAACTCTAAGCAAACTATAGTTAAGCTGTGGATTCAATATATTCATCCTATACGCAACACGACGTAGGAATTTTTTCTGGACCATCTCCAATGTATTAACCAAATAGGTTTGATGAGGATGCCATATTGTTGCAGCGTATTCTAAATGAAGCCGAACCGAGGTGCAATACAAAAGTCTCAAGGTGTCAGTATTAAACTCAGAACCAATTCGAGAAATGAAACCCAACATCTTGTGAGCTTTATTGGTTATGGATAATATATGCGTCTTAAATGACAAGGATTTCTCAAATATCACACCCAAGTCGTTTATGACCGAAACCCGTTTATATTATCGATACTGTAATTATTGTGAATTGTATTATTGGTCCTACTAAATGTAATACATATACATTTGGCTATATTTAAAGATAGCTTATTATTTGAACACCACTCATTTAAATAATTTAAGTCCTCTTGAATATTATTGGAATCGTAAATAGATCGTACGGAATGAAATAACTTTAGGTCGTCTGCATATAACAAGTATTTGCAAAACTTTAAGCCGTTGGGGAGGTCATTAACAAACAAGTTAAATAAGATTGTACCAACATGGGAGCCTTGGGGTACACCAGAGGTAGCTTTGATTTTAGTTGAAATACAATTACCTAGTTTGACCATTTGATATCTGTCAGAAAGAAAGCTTTTTATCCATTTAAAAACCTTATCGGAAAATCCGATATAGCATAACTTTTGAATCAGGATATCATGACTCACTCGATCGAAGGCCTTGGAGAAATCAGTATAGATAGAATCTACCTGATACCGAAACTCCAAAGCCTTCAAAAGGGAATCCTGATAGATCAATAAATTCGTGGTTGTAGACTTACCCGAAGATAACCCATGTTGTTCGTCAACAATTACATTCTTCAATGACCATCCTAACTGCTTACTCACAATACGATCTAAAATTTTTGGAATCGCAGATTGTATGCAAACTCCACGGTAGTTGCTAATATTAGTGCGGTCACCACATTTGAAAATCGGAATGATATAACTCCTCTTCCAAACAGATGGTACACAGTGTTGCTCTAAAGAGAGGTTATAGAGGATAGTAAGAGGATGGCAAATTGTATATGCACATTCTCTGAGAAATAGATTTGGAACGTCGTCCGGGCCACAAGACAAAGTTTGTTTTAAATTAATTAACTCATTGAAAACGCTCATAAAATCAATGCTAAAAGTAAATGAAGGGTCAACACACTGCTCTAGATTAAGACTATTACTGCTGGTTGTTAGGTTTTCACAATAAACGCTCGACCTAACCTAACATTAGTGACTGTACTCAACCCTAATCATAGGATGTCTAACCTAATTGACATAAAAAATAAAACACATACACACTGTCAAAATTGTAAAAACGACAATCTCTACAAGAAAATTTACATACAGTTTAACCCTTTCGGCCCCGACGGTGGCATTTGCCACCCCTAAAATTTGGTAAACATACTGAGAATTTTTCTTTTAAATATATATATGTATGCATGAGCTGTAACTTTTCCGATAATCGTTTGTTTTTTTAAATAGTTTAATTCGAAGTCTTGAACGAATGTTTTCCACTCCCAGATTAAGCATAAAGTAAAATTTCGAGTTTAGATAAGCCTGTAAATTTGGTTTAGTCGCGTAGCGCTACGCGACTAAATCAAATTTTAAGGCTTTTCTAAACTCGAAATTTTACTTCATGCAATACGCATTTAAAACAATGATTTTATATAGTGTTCAAAATATTCTACTAAAGCAGTATGCTATAAAAGTGTATTCTGAACATCAAAACACATCTGTATTTTGCACGTGTGGCGCATGAAGTAAAATTTTGAGTTTAGAAAAGCCTGAAAATTTGGTTTGGTCGTTCTGCTTCGCTACGCGATCAATCCAAATTGTCAGGCTTTTCTAAACTCGAAATTTTACTTCATGCTTAATCTGGGAGTGGAAAACACTCGTTTGAAAGTTCAATTTGAAATATTTGTAAAAACAACGGATATTTGAAGATTTACAGCGTATAGAGTATATTGAGATATGTATACTTTAAAGAAAAACTCTCTGTGGATCTAAAATAGTAATAAATAGTATGCAGTGTACAAAACATTTTTTTGGGGACCAGAAAAATTCCATGGCTGAAAAGGTTAAATGAATATTGTCGTTCTACGTCGAAAATTGCAATTCAGGTTTATTACAAATAAACAAAAAGAAGAAAATGAATCAAGTAAATATTGACACCTTATGTCACAAGTGACATTTTACGTCAAAAATTGCAATTCACGTTTATTACAAATAAACGAAAAGTCAATTTTGATACTTCATGTCTAAAGTGACATTTTACGTAAAAAAATTGCAGTTCAAGTTTGATAAAAACAAAAAAGAAATGAATTTAACTGAATATTGGCACTTTGTGTGAAGTGTCAATATTGACTTGATTCATATTTTGCTTCTTGTTCATTTGTAATAAACTTGAATTGCAATTTTTGATGTCAAATGTCACTTTTGACATAAGGTATCAATATTAGCTTCATTCATACTTTTCTTTTCATTTAACTCGAGTTATAATTTTTGACCTTAAATGTTACTTTTGAAATAAAATTTCAATATTAATGTAAAATTACCTTTGAAAAATTGTCTTATTCTTAATTTCGCCCCCTTAAACGACTATTTATATTTATTTCATCTACCCAACAAACTGAATTCTATGTAAACAAGTTTACCCTGTATAATACATATTCCGTACTTCAAATATGTATTCATAATTATTCTTTTGCCTCTTCTTGGTGAAAATCCTGGCTACGCCCATGGCCATAAATATTAAGAAAGTTTTCGAAAATAAGTATTTTTTTATTATTATTATATTAAATCTTAATTGTTAGTAAATGCACGTTAGATGCATACTTTAATCACGTGAAGCCCCCCGACACCCGCCTCACTTGTATTGCACGCCCTAGTTACGCCCCACTTTCAATATATTTGAAATATTTAATACCTTACTTAGTCATGTAAAATTACCCGTAATTTAAAGTTGGGTAATATTCTTGGAAATATCACTAAAAACATGGTAACAATTGGTAATTTAAAGTTAGATATAAAATTTATTGTATATACTGCAAGTACAATTTATAGACAGTTCATTGTTTTTCTAAATGTATAAAAGTAAAAAAGGGAATCTATACATATTAAAAAAATGCGTGATACTGTAGTGTTGTTCTATGTTTTGTATACTTATTTGGTAAGAAATAAAGATTATTATTATTATACCGATTTTTGCATTGTCGTTTTATTTTTTTTATAATTTTTAATCTGTAAAAAGCATGGATATTGTTTTTGTATTATAAATAACAAAATGTTTTATTTCTTGCAGAACATTTGTTTCTTTACCAAATTTTTGATATTCAAAATTATTAACAAATTGTTTAATGATCGCGTTTTGAACTTCACGTTAAATCAACGTTAGCGCGACTGGCGTATAAAGTAAATATTTCGAGTTTAGAAGAGCCTGAAATATTTACTTCATGCTTAATCAAGGAATGGAAAACACTCGTTAACAAATCAAAACAATAATCTAACGTAACCAGATTGTTTTCTAAGCTTTCTAAGAAAAAGTAATGTGATCTTATATTTGCATAGAATTTAATCTATAACATATCATTGTTATTAATTTATTGTTGTTAAAAGGTACAATTTTTGAAATAAATAAATATATAAAATAATCAAATCGAAATGAATCCAGAGAAAAATTGTAGTTAACAAACTTTAAAATCAATCAATAACATTAAAACCAAATACTTTAAAAATGTACAATCACATTAATACATTTTCAATTTTAATATTTTATATAATAATAAATATTAGTATTTTAATGCCCGGTATAATAAAACGTTTTATTCCCTAAATAAAATTTGCTTTATTAATCAATTTATTCCAAAGATTTCGGTATAATAAACACAAAATTACTTTATTTGGCTAATAAATCTCCCCAGTAATTTATTTGTTGGTTTTTCTACCAAGTAAATTTTATTCTCTAAATAATTTGACAGTTAAAAGTCAAATGTGTATTATATTATTATAATTACTCTAGATTCTACTACTTGTATTTATTAATTTCATTACGGTTATCATGTCTACCATACCATCCGCGTTAGATTTAAGTTCGCTCATAGTATCTTCCCTGACAGTGATTAACTCAACCCACAAGACATTCTAAGGAGTCGAAGACCTAGAGTTTTTCAAATCAGACATAACCAGGGATTTTTATACTTATGCATACGCTTTTTTAAAATTAGTTCCATTTAAAGTTTTAAACAAGTGTTTTCCACTCCCAGACTAAGCATGAAGTAAAATTTTGAGTTTAGAAAAGCCTGAAAATTTGATTTGGTCGCGTAGCGCGAAGCGCGGAGCGACCAAACCAAATTTTCAGGCTTTTCTAAACTCGAAATTTTACTTCATGCGCCACGCGTATTTAACACTGAAAGCACTGAAATATTGTGAACAAGTGAACTTCACTTAAAATCAGTGTCTTGTACGCGTGGCGCATGAAGTAAAATTTCGAGTTTAGAAAAGCCTGAAAATTTGGTTTGGCCTCTCCGCGCTTCGCGCTACGCGACCAAACCAAATTTTCAGGCTTTTCTAAACTCGAAATTTTACTTCATGCTTAGCCTGGAAGTGGAAAACACTCGTTTAAGTCTTTTCTAATTTCTAATAAGCTTTCTTTTTCTTGTTCTGTGTAATTCTGCCCTATTCCACGGTTATTCTCCATAATTATAAGGAATTATACATTTCCAATTTGATTGACAATTTAATTTGAAATATTTAACAAATTGGTGGTTTCAGCTATGGCCACAATGAAAATGTATAATTTCGGTCTGTAATCTACTAATTAAATTATTTATTTCTAGAATTGCTATTTATTTGGTAGGATTGCTTTATAATGCGCAATTTTATTTGCCCATTAGTTTACTAGGTAAATAAATTTACTCCACAAATAGTTATCTAATGATTTATTAATCGTTTATAATACCAGGCATTAATAAAATTATTAAAACCAGCACACATAAAAAGATTAAAAATCTTGAAAATTGTGGTCCAAATTAACACAAATTGACAAAAACGCAAAAATATGATAACCAAGCTTGACTAAAAAAATGTATTACACAATTAGTAATTATTAAAAAAATCCACATAAATTGACAAATATATACTCAATGACATTAGAAGCGTAACACCAAGAAGGAATGATTTTTTTGAATTCATATTTTAGCAACAGAGTGACTATATTTAAAGCATACATTGATAACAATTTCAACCTTGTGCCTTTTATATTTATTGTGAAAAAAAAATATTTCACTTTTTCTTTTTTGATAAAACTATTTATATGAACTGTTTAGTACAGATGTTTTTAGTTTTCGTGTTTCCGTTGATTGTGTTAAGCTTAAATAAAATGCCTCGAGTCCGAAGACGTCCACAATATCACCATTTGAGCGATTTTGACCGGGGTCGAGTTGTTGCTTATCGAGATGTCGGTATGTCCAATCGCGAAATTGCCCGCCGTATTGATTCCACTGCAGCAACTGTAATACGTGTGTATCAGGTATGGACAGAAGAAGGTAGAGGAGCAAGAAGAAGACCAATTGGTCAACCAAGGCGTACCACAGAACGTCAAGATCGGCGCTTAAGACAAATAGCCCTGCGAGACCGTTTCGCTACTACGCGTCAAATCGGTGATCAATGGATTGGAGAAGAAGGTAGGCCCGTTAGTATGCGAACCTTATATCGCCGCATTCAATCCTTTGGGCTTCTTTCGTACCGTCCAAGATTAGTGCTTCCTTTAACAGCGAGACACTGTCGCCAAAGGTTGGACTGGTGCAGAGAACGGCAGCATTGGGAGGCAGAATGGTACGATGTCGTATTCAGCGATGAATCACGATTTTGTCTAGGCACGCATGATGCCCGTAGAAGGGTACGACGCTACCGTGGAGAACGACCTGATCTTAGGTTTGCTATTGAGAGGCATGTACACAGGACTGCTGGAGTAATGGTTTGGCGGGCTATTGCTTATGGTAGTCGATCACCTCTTGTATTCATTCGAGGCAGTATGACAGCTGCGCGTTATGTTGAAGACGTCATACGACCGACTTTGTTGCCTTATTTAGATGGCCGCCCAGACGTACCTTTTCAACAAGATAACGCACGTCCCCATATTGCTCGTCGAACTATGAACTTTTTTAATGAAGCTGGTGTTAATGTTTTGGCGTGGCCGCCCCGTTCGCCGGATTTAAATCCCATTGAACATGTGTGGGATATCATGGGAAGAAGAATATTCTCTTTGCACCATCCTCCACAGACTCTGGCACAGTTGATCGATGAAATTCAAGTTGCTTGGAACGAGATGCCTCAAGAAGACATCGACCATCTCATTTTGTCGATGCCCAGACGTCTACAGGAGTGTTTACAGCAAAGGGGTCGCCAAACACATTAATTTTTTTTAGATTGTTTTTTTAATAAAATTTCTTGAAAATGTAATCATTTTATTCTTGATGTAAGACTACCATACTGGCAAAAAATCAAGTTAAAATAATAACTCCTTCTGGGTGTTACGCTTCTAATGTCATTGAGTATACGTTAGATGCACTCACACAGAAATCGTCAAAATTGATTTAAAAACAAAAGTAAAATTCACACATGTAACTTTCAAAAATAGTCAAAATTTCTAATTTCAACAAAATTAGTTAAAATTGATTGATAAACTCAATAGAAAATAATAAAATTCCTCACAATTTAAAATTACGTAGAAAATTAATAGAATTTAATTTAATAATGACTTGCCTTTAAAGAGTGTCTTCCACTCCTTCATTAAGTATGAAGTGAAATTTTGAGTTTAGAAAAGCCTGAACGTTTGGATTTGGACGCGAAGCTTCCAAATCCAAATTCAGGCTTTTCTAAACTCGAAATTTTACTTCATGCGCCATGCGTGCAAAACACCGATTAATTGTGAAGTTCAAAATAGATCACTTCAATAATTATTATCATTATATAACAGTTAACCAGTGACAGCTCGTGATCTAAGAAAGTGGGTCGGCCAAATGAAGGCAAGCTGCAGGTAGTCAACTTAATTTTTTGGTAGTTGTAGATATTATTTATATACTGTCGATGCACTGTGTGGAAATACGGTCCTGGCAAATTTACCGTACTCGAATAAACCATTTGAACGTACGTCCACGCTGCAGGGAAAATGTAACGATCAGTGCTGCCAATCCTAAAATACCGGTTTACCCCAAACCCTAACAGAAAATACCCATTTAGCAATACTTTACCCCCAAAAATTTAGAATTTGATTTATATAAATAAAATTTAATTTAATTTAAAACAATATATTTCAAAACTGTTTTTCTTACTTTCCCCCATATGTAAAGTAACACAAAGGGAAAGTATTGCTTTCTCGAAAAATTTTAAATCAAAAATGTTAGTGGATTTTGAGTTCCTCCAAGTTAATTAAGACCATTATTTACAGCCTAAACCAATGAAGATGTTAAGATAACACTATAAACTTAAGCTTTTTATTACAATCCTAGGATATGAAAAGCTTATGGTGAAAATGCGGAAACCGGAACTGGTAGTTTACTCTTAGCATTTTTTTCATTATTCTTTAAAATATTTTTAATATATATATATAAACAACCTATATTTGGCATAAAAAATTAACTTACAATGCAGTGTACAAAATTAACAAAAATAGATAAAATACCAACCAATAAACACAAATTAACAAAAAGAGAGAAAAAAATAACACAAAAAAAACAAATGATTTTTCTTTCAAAACTAAACTAAATTTACCTGCTTTTAAATTCCCCACGTCCCCTCTTTACTTAATAATATTTTTAATAAAAGTTGTAGATAATATAAAAATTGGCGGTTTAAAAAATATTTTGTTTTGTTTCAACCATCAAATACGTATTATTGTTAAGAAATTAAGAGAGGAAAATAGAAAATTTCCTTTCATTTTATTTTTAATGAAAGAAAAAACGCAGTGTATTCAATTTATTTTTAAGTAATTTTTAATGGAAGAAAATGCGCAATGTTTTTAATTTCTTTCTAAATAATTTTTAATATAAAGATAAACGTCGTTTTTATTTTAGGCTGTAAAAAGATAATTCTGGTCTAAATTTAGATATTGAATTTTTATGCAAATAAAGCCCAAACGTAAATATTCAACACTGTTGGTTTTTCTGTTACACAAGTAGTAAAAAAAGTATAATTGTTTTAGGGCGTAAAACAAAAATTCTAACCCAAATATAAAAAAGGGTAGTGATCGGTCTTTGTCCGTGATTTAAACAGTTGATTCTAAGAATTTACACAGAAATGAATAAACTTTGATTGGTTATAATTGAAAAATATCTTTACTAGATATACCAAAATATCAAATCAAAGTTATAATTTGATTAAATTCCATTAATTTTGAATAATTCCTGATCATTTTGAACGTTTGCAATTTTGTTTCTGATTGATCATCTAACGAGGATTTCCACTCCCAGGTTAAGCATGAAGTAAAATTTCGAGTTTAGAAAAGCCTGAAAATTTGGTTTGGACGCGTAGCGCGAAGCGCGGAGCGGCCAAACCAAATTTTCAGGCTTTCCTAAACTCGAAATTTTACTTCATGCGCCACGCGTACTAGAGACTGACCTAAAGTGGAATATTAATCAAATATTGTGACAATTAGGTTTGTTAAAATTTGCTTTCTTAGACTTATTTGTACATGCATATTGATCAATATTCTTTAATGCTGCTTACTTTCGTCAGTTTTAGTTAACTTTCTAAATTTAAATTTTTCTTTATTCTTTATTTAATCTGAATCACAGAAAACATGGACAAAATAAATCTTTATGTTATCTTGTAATGTATTATTATAGATGAAGTATGTTTTTAAACTTTATTTGAAATCAGTGTTTTATATGCGTGGCGCATGAAGTAAAATTTCGAGTTTAGAAAAGCCTGAAAATTTTGTTTGGCCGCTCCGCGCTTCGCGCGACGCGTATAAACCAAGTTTTCAGGCTTTTCTAAACTCGAAATTTTATTTCATGCTTAACCTGGGAGTAGAAACCCTCGTTAGATGATCAATCAGACACAAAATTGCGAAAGTTAAAAATGATCAGGAATTATTCAAAATTAATGGAATTTAATCAAATAGATATTTTGGAATATCTAGTAAAGATATTTTTCAATTATAACCAATCAAAGTTTATTCATTTCTGTGTAAATTTTTAGAATTTTAAGTTAATTTGATAATCTGTTAATTTTTTACAATTGTTTCAAAGAAAACACTCTTCAAAAATCGTTGATTTTATTGCCTAATTGCAACTTTCGTTAAATATTTTAAGAAAATGTGGTTCTATAATTTAATTTTCTTTCTACAAGATCAAAGTGCAATCAGTTTTAAGTAAATTCTGTGAATTTTATGTTGATGGTATAAAATTTTAAATTTTTAGCAATTGTTTTAAAAAAAAGTCTCCCAAAATTGGAAATTTTATTGCATAATTTCAACTTTGGCTAAATATTTCAGGATGCTAAGATGATTTAATTTTCTTTCTATAAGCGAAATATATTCCAAGTAAAGTCTGTAAATTTCATGTTAATTGCATAAAACTTTAATTTTTCATTATAAAGTTTTTTGTTTTTACGAAATTTAAACTTTGATTTCATATTTTAAGAAATCCAGTAGAGATATTTAAATTTCTATTATAACCAATCAAAGTTTATTCATTTCTGAGTAGATTCTTTGAATTTTAGGTTAATTTGATAGTCCGTATTTTTTTTACAATTCTCTCAAAATAAACATTCTTTTAAAGTGAACGACTTTTTGAATTTTAGCAATTAAAAAAGTCTCCCTAAAATTGGAAATTTTATTGAATAATTTCAACTTTGGTTTAATATTTTGAAAAAATACGTTGATATAATTTTATTTTCAGTAAAGCAAATGGAAGTGTAATCAATTCTAAGTAAATTCTGTGAATTGTATAAAACATGACTTTTTAGTGCACACAAATTTGTGTTTGTTCTAAATTTAAACAAATTTATTTTGTGTGTTAAATTTTACAATAAAGGAAATTGTAAAATAAGTTTCTGATTAATCGTCTAACGAGGGTTTCCACTCCCAGGTAAAGCATGAAGTAAAATTTCGAGTTTAGAAAAGCCTAAAAATTTGGTTTGGTCGCGTAGCGCGTAGCGCTACGCGACCAAACCAAATTTTTAGGCTTTTCTAAACTCGAAATTTTACTTCATGCGCCACGCATATAAAACACTGATTTCAAATAAAGTTTAAAAACATACTTTATCTATAGTAATACATTACAAGATAACATAAAGATTTATTTTGTCTATGTTTTCTGTGATTCAGATTAAATAAAGAATAAAGAAAAATTCAAATTTAGAAAGTTAACTAAAACTGACGAAAGTAAGCAGCATTAAAGAATATTGATCAATATGCATGTACAAATAAGTCTAAGAAAGCAAATTTTAACAAACCTAATTGTCACAATATTTGATTTTGATTTCAAGAAGCAATTGAGGTTTTAGTATAATCCTCGTCTCATTTCATAATAATAAAATTACAACATAGATGACGTATCTCTAAATTTAACAAAGAACTATAGCGATAAAATAATAAACTGATGAATTTTGGAGGTAAAATACCCCATTTCACCCATAAATATATAAATCCTCCCCAAAAAACCTACACATCTTTGAATACCCCAATTTGGGGCATCACCGGCAGCACCGGAAACGACAGAAACTGCAGCGACACTCGTGACGACGTAGCGCTTGCATTAATCCTCATATTCTGAAAATTTACGGTTGGCCGTACGAAGTTGCGTAGTAAACATTTATTAAATGAAAATAAATTTCCGCATTTATCGGTCTTATACTGAGTGCTTATTAATATTATTATCTATTAGCCTGTTATATATTAATTAAAACAAAGTGCAATATTTATTTCTGAGAAAATCAAAATTTATAATATATGTTCAATCAAATTTAACGGTACGGCCCGGCCGACCCTGCCGTCCCTGACGAGTCGTCACTGCAGTTAACAAAAAAAAAATGTTCTGTGGGATAGTATTTTCTGATCTTTTATGATCTCTTTCGCATGTGCACAAAAGCAAACCAATGTTACTGTTTGCGCCTAACAATTGCTCGAATAAATAATCGTATTAATTTCGGGAAAGCGAACCTTTTGGTAAAATTTGAAATAACCTTTTAGAATTAGAAATTATATTGATAATGAAGGTTTAAATTAAATTACACTTGGTTTGTTTCACAATTTTTTTACATTACTATTTACTCGAAAGAAATAGAAATTATATTTTAGCCCGTATTTTATTGCTTGCTTTCACCCAGGGTATGCACTTTATTGCCAGTACGAGCTGAATCCCGCGCAAACAGACCATAAACTCTTTCTTCAAAATTTCTAGCCGGACAATGGTGTTCCGCGGGTACGTGACCGATGACGGGCACTAGGAGATAATCCAGAGTTTGAGTTTATGGGTATGAGTCGTAAAGTGCGTCCCTGGGGAAAGCGAAATTTGTGTTCTTCGAATTCTATCTATTTTTCTTCTATCCCTTTCTTACATTTGGCGTGTTTTTTTTGTCCTTGTTACTTTTCATCCCTACTTTCACCCCTACCTTAATCCCTACTTTTCTATTTTTCGTGTTAACTTTTTCCCTCAATGAGAAGAACTCAAGCATTCTCTCACCATCTTCTAATCGAGTAAGTTGTTCCTTCTTTACGTGAAACTTGTATTTTTGTGTCATATTTGTACTTATATTTTTTGTCTGTGTTCCTTCAAATTAAACTTTGCTTTATTCATTTCCTAACTTCATGTGTAATTTCACTTGTGTATTTCATTTCATTTTAATCTTTCGTGCATATTTTCTTATCTAATTTAATTTAATTTCTTTACTTAATTTTGTTCAATTTGTCTAATTTTATTTGTAAATATTTGTTACTATTTGTTTTATTATTAACGATGCACATATTTATGTGAATAACGAAATTTGTTCCTAAGTATCGTGTTTAAGTAATTTTATAATCAAATCGCGCAAACCGCGTAAACAGTTACCAAAACAGCTAGGTAATATACCGTAAATTACCAGCGCTAATTACCACTAACATTACTTTCCTTACTACTACTATTTTAGTTAAAAAAAATCAATGTTAACTTCAAGATCGCAAAGTGTGTGTATTTGTTCCAACCCTAAATACCTAATTTTCAAATTCCTTGCATATTAATTCAGAAACGGCAAATGTTTTTTTAACACATTTTTACCTTCAATATATCATAAAAGTCAACTCAAAGAAAGACAAATTAACGCAAGTGTAATTTACGAACCTTCCAAGATCCAAAAGACTGTCCAACATACTGGTAGCGCCCCTGTTCTCGTTACCATCCCCTAAGGTTTCCTTCAAACCAGGATGTCCTGGATGAACTATGGTGACCAGGGCCACCCCCAAGATGGCGTTGATGATGGAGGTGAGCAGAAAGTAGATGAGGGTCCGGACGGCTATTCGCCCGTTTAATTTCGCGTTCAGGCTCGCGCTTCCCGCCACCAAACTGGAGATGATCAAGGGAAGGATGATCAGTTTCAGCAGTCGCATGAAGAGCTCGCCGGGGTAGGAGATTAGCAGGATAGAGCTTTTGGATAAGTTACACGGCCTAAGACCAAAACCTAAACAAAAATATTCTCAATAATAAAAAAACAGTATTTTATACTACGAAGCAGTAGAATCCTAAAAAAAAAGAATTCGGATAACGAATCTGAATTCTCTAATTTAATATGATATGAATCACTAATCAACAGGTTTGTTAAAAAAAACGTTTTTATTTTTCATTGAAACAACGTTTAAAACATTAACAATTAAAAACATGTAAAAGACGTGTTTAAAACACATTTAAAACGTCTTTAAGACAAAACATATTTAAAACACGTTTTAAATCACATTTATGCACACACAATTGTGATATCTTATTGTAATAAAATTTTGTGTTTAATAATGTAATTTGAAATATCTTGTAATAATTTAACTAAAATTTAAAACTGTAAACAAAAAGTCTCTATAAAGTAGAAGAAAATAGGGATTTTCCAATCTTAAAACAGTATCGATATTGTGTATCGATTAATACGTATATTAAAGTATCGATATGGTAAAACATGGCAATGAATAGTAACGATATTTAAAATATCGATTCTTTTCAATACCAGATATTTTTTATTTAGCATTTATAATTATTTAATACTGCAAATTAATTTTTAAAAGACTTTTTACCTAAGATAAATAATATTGCCAGAAATAGTTTAATGACGGTTACAAAATTATCTAAATTCAATTTTTAAAAAGAAAAAAAAAAATACATACCGTGTGTTGACTTGATAGACGCAACATAGGAAATCGCATGTTAATTTTTAAGCGTTCAAATATTGGCTTTCCTATTAATTTTAGAGACAAAATGTATTTCACTTTTTTGTAGAGGGAAAAGTTCTAAATTTATTAATGTTCACACTTCAAACTTTACGTTTCTCTAAGTTAAAATAATTAAGAAAAAGTAATTTGATTTTATAAAAATAATTAATTAGCATGAAGTAAAACCCGAGACAAATTTTCTGCGCGTTTCTAAGCTCGAAATTTTACTTCATGCGCCACGCGTATAAAACTCTATAATATTTTCAAATTTATGTATATTCGAACTTCACTTAAAATCTGTATTTTATGCGCGTGGCGCATGAAGTACAATTTCGAGTTTAGAAAAGCCCAGAAAATTTGTCTCGGGTCGCTGCGCGACCCTCGACAAATTTTCACGGGGATTTTAGTCTGGGAGTGAAAAACACTTGTTTAAAGCTTTACATTGAACTTAAAAAAAACAGGGAATATCCGCAATTGTATCAATTCCATGGTATGTCATTATTTTTATAAAATCAAATTACTTTTTCTTAATTATTTTAACTTAGAGAAACGTAAAGTTTGAAGTGTGGACAATAATAAATTTAGAACTATTCCCTCTACAAAAAAGTGAAATACATTTTGTCTCGACTAATTTTCACGGGGCTTATCTAAACTCGAAATTTTACCTCATACTTAGTCTGGGAGTGGAAAACACTCGTTTATAGCTTCAAATTGAACTCTTTTAAAAATCAACGAATGTCAGAAAATTAACAGCTAAAATAATTAAGAAAATGTAATGTGATTTTATAAAAATAATGACATTTTTCTTGTATAGTGTAAATCATTTCGAAAACGTTTACTTTAATCAAGTGACTACGATATCTTTTGTCATTTTGACATCCGCAGTTGTTTCAATTTCATGGCATATCATTATTTTTATAAAATCACATTATTTTTTCTTAAATATTTTAACTTAGAGAAACGTAAAGTGATAAACGTTAACACAAATGATTTCAGAATTTTTCCCTCTACAAAAAAGGTAAATCGCATGTTAATTCTAAAGTGTTCAAATATTGGCTTCCCTATTTATTTTAGAGACAAAATGTATTTCACTTTTTTGTAGAGGGAAATATTCTAAATTTATTAATGTTCACACTTCAAACATTACGTTTTCCTAAGTTAAAATAATTAAGAAAAAGTAATATGATTTGCGGATATTCCCTGTTTTATTTTTAAAGTTCAATTTAAAGCTTTAAACAAGTGTTTTCTACTCCCAGACTAAGCATGAAGTAAAATTTCGAGCTTAGAAAAGCCCAGTGAAAATTTGTCGAGGGTCGCGCAGCGACCCGAGACAAATTTTCCGGGCTTTTCTAATCTCGAAATTTTACTTCATGCGCCACGCGGATAAAACACTATAATATTGTCAAATTTATGCATATTCGAACTTCACTTAAAATCTGTGTTTCATGCGCGTGGCGCATGAAGTAAAATTTCGAGTTTAGAAAAGCCCAGAAAATTTGTCTCGGGTCGCTGCGCGACCCTCGACAAATTTTCACTGGGCTTTTCTAAAGTCGAAATTTTACTTCATGCTTAGTCTGGGAGTGGAAAACACTCGTTTATAGCTTCAAATTAAACTCAAATAAAATAATTAAGAAAATGTAATGTGATTTTATAAAAATAATGACATTTTTCTTGTATAGTGTAAATCATTTCGAAAACGTTTACTTTAATCAAGTGACTACGATATCTTTTGTCATTTTGACATCCGCAGTTGTTTCAATTTCATGGCATATCATTATTTTTATAAAATCACATTATTTTTTCTTAATTATTTTAACTTAGAGAAACGTAAAGTGATAAACGTTAACACAAATGAATTCAGAATTTTTCACTCTACAAAAAAGGTAAATCGCATGTTAATTCTAAAGTGTTCAAATATTGGCTTCCCTATTTATTTTACAGACAAAATGTATTTCACTTTTTCGTAGAGGGAAATATTCTAAATTTATTAATGTTCACACTTCAAACTTTACGTTTCCCTAAGTTAAAATTATTAAGAAAAAGTAATGTGATTTGCGGATATTCCCTGTTTTTTTTTAAAGTTCAATTTAAAGCTTTAAACAAGTGTTTTCTACTCCCAGACTAAGGATGAAGTAAAATTTCGAGTTTAGAAAAGCCCGGAAAATTTGTCGAGGGTCGCGCAGCGACCCTCGACAAATTTTCCGCGCTTTTCCAAACTCGAAATTTTACTTCATGCGCCATGCGTATAAAACACTATAATATTGTCAAATTTATGCATATTCGAACTTCACTTAAAATCTGTGTTTTATGCGCGTGGCGCATAAAGTAAAATTTCGAGTTTAGAAAAGCCCGGAAAATTAGTCTCGGGTCGCTGCGCGACCCTCGAAAAATTTTCACGGGGCTTTTCTAAACTCGAAATTTTACTTCATGCTTAGTCTGGGAGTGGAAAACACTCGTTTATAGCTTCAAATTAAACTCTTTTAAAAATCAACGAATGTCAGAAAATTAACAGCTAAACTAATTAAGAAAAAGTGATATGATTTTATAAAAATAATGACATTTTTCTTGTATAGTGTAAATCATTTCGAAATCGTTTACTTTTTTGCCATTTTGACATCCGCAGTTGTTTCAATTTCATGGCATGTCATTATTTTTATAAAATTACATTAGTTTTTCTTAATTATTTTAACTTAGAGAAACTTAAAGTGATAAACGTTAACACAAATGAATTTAGAATTTTTCACTCTACAAAAAAGGTAAATCGCATGTTAATTCTAAAGTGTTCAAATATTAGCTTCCCTATTTATTTTAGAGACAAAATGTATTTCACTTTTTCGTAGAGGGAAATATTCTAAATTTATTAATGTTCACACTTCAAACTTTACGTTTCCCTAAGTTAAAATAATTAAGAAAAAGTAATGTGACTTGCGGATATTCCCTGTTTTTTTTTAAAGTTCAATTTAAAGCTTTAAACAAGTGTTTTCTACTCCCAGACTAAGCATGAAGTAAAATTCCGAGTTTAGAAAAGCCCCGTGAAAATTTGTCGAGGGTCGCGCAGCGACCCGAGACAAATTTTCCGGGCTTTTCTAAACTCGAAATTTTACTTCATGCGCCACGCGTATAAAACACTATAATATTGTCAAATTTATGCATATTCGAACTTCACTTAAAATCTGTGTTTTATGTGCGTGGCGCATAAAGTAAAATTTCGAGTTTAGAAAATCCCGGAAAATTTGTCTCGGGTCGCTGAGCGACCCTCGACAAATTTTCACGGGGCTTTTCTAAACTCGAAATTTTACTTCATGCTTAGTCTGGGAGTGGAAAACACTCGTTTATAGCTTCAAATTAAACTCTTTTAAAAATCAACGAATGCCAGAAAATTAACAGCTAAAATAATTAAGAAAAAGTGATATGATTTTATAAAAATAATGACATTTTTCTTGTATAGTATAAATCATTTCGAAAACGTTTACTTTTTTGCCATTTTGACATCCGCAGTTGTTTCAATTTCATGGCATGTCATTATTTTTATAAAATCACATTATTTTTTCTTAATTATTTTAACTTAGAGAAACGTAAAGTGATAAACGTTAACACAAATGAATTCAGAATTTTTCCCTCTACAAAAAAGGTAAATACATTTTGTTTCTAAAATAAATATGGTAGCCAAAATTTTAACATTTCAAAATTTACATGGGATTTCCTATGTTGCGTCCGCCAAGTCAACACCCGGTATAACAAGTCAATGTTTTGTACGCGTGGCGCATGAAGTCAAATTTCGAGTTTAGAAAAGCCTGAAAATTTGCAGGCTTTTCTAAACTCGAAATTTTCCTTCATGCTTAATCTGGAAGTGGAAAACACTCGTTAGAAGCCTGAAATTGGTCGCGCTGTGTGATGTGATGGATACGATTTCTTGAGAAATAGGAAAAACAGACATTTCGGTAATCACAAACAATAATGACTAGTTTAACTTGGTTATTTCTGACCCGATTTAAACATTTTGAAAATCATTTGTTATAGTATTTTCAGCGAGATTTTATACACCATATCTAAATATACAGGGTGTCCAAGATATAGGGTTTTCCATTAAGAGGTTAATTATCTAAAAACAATATTATTTTAATGAAATGGTGCCAACATATTTATTTCAAAACAAAGTACAAACTCCACGATTAGTTGTGGAAAACTATATCTGGTAAATGGCCACATCGGCTTCTTCTGCAAATGGCTATTCTTTTAACCAAGTTTTTTAACTTTGGTTCTTATTTGAGCAATAACCACTCGAATATTTTCTTTGAGCGCTTCAATTTCGGCAATGTTGCTGACCTAGTGATACGAGTACGAACTTGCAATTTTACATCAGTAATTTGTTAATTTTGCTCAAATTTAGTGATAAGTTTTACAATGGCGAAATTTTTACCATATTGATAATGAATTTTCACTATTTCTATACGTTATTAGAGCGTATATCATTCCATTTTCTCAAATCGTACACTTTTCACTTGAAAAATATGAAACAATCGACGCCCTCTATTTAACAGTTTAAAAATGCCAGGAAATTTCAAATGGAAAACCATTTAAATTAACTATTGGGTAGTATTTGATTTTTTTTTAATGGAACACCGTGTATTTCAATTTACAGTAGGTTAGAGATTTTTATTTGGAGTACAAAGATACCGGGCTTGATGAGGTGATGTTAAACGACTAAGGAGATATAGCCGATTTTTGATACCTACGGTTTTTTTTAAATGGAACACCCTGTATTTCACTGGAATATCATTACCCAAGACTTTTTCTTTAAAAAAGCCTAAAATGTTTTCAACTAATATTCATTCCCTGTAATTTTTTCAAAATGTTAATTTTCTGTTTGTTTATTTAGTTTGGATTTGTTTATGGTGAATCACCCTGTACCTGCATTTGAATGTTTTCTCTTAAAAATGGTGATGTGTCCATCATTGTACTTTCCCCCGTAAATTGCGTATTAAATCACTTAAATATTTGTAGCATTATTATTTTCAAAATGTCTTCAACTTTTTGATAACTACAACTTTTATTTGAAACATTTTTCAATTGGATCAACACATACTGACACAAACCAATGACTAGATAAAAAACACTATTTATTAGATATATCAAAAACTAAGAGTGCTATGACAAAAAGTGAATCTACAAAAAATCTTTAGTTTTTCATTTCCTACAACTTTTATTTGGAACATTTTTCAATTGTATCGACACACACCAATAACTAGATAAAACACACAACTTTTGTAATATCTCAAAAACTAAGAGTGCTATGACAAAAAGTAAGTGAACAATACATCTTCATTTTATTATTATCTACAACTTTTATTTGAAAGAATTTTTTGTTTGATGAACATTTATTGAAAAAATCTGAAAAAACTGAAAAACGCTAAGAGTAAAGTACCACTTCTGGTTTTCCGATTTTCACCAAAAGCTTTTTAGTTCTTCCGATTGTAACAAAAAGCTTAAGTTTGAAGTTTCATCTAGATATCTTTAGCGGTTTTTGCGGTACAGTGCACACAGACACACACACAGACAGACAGACAGACACACAGACATTTTTCAAAAATGGTCTTATTCGACTCAGGGGACCTCAAAACGGATATTTCCGCTAAAATTTTTGATTCGGGAAAGTAAAAATGATATATGTAATTTTGATGCCAGATTTCTATATTAATAACAATGCCAGTTAAGCTATACATTACAATTAATGTTAATAATAAATTTGGCGTATTTAAAAACTTAAACAGAGTTTTTAAAAGGTTTAGTTCGTTCTTAAACTTCAAGAGTCTGTAATTTCATTTCTATTCTATCGATTATTTTGTTAGCCTGAAAACAAATCTAGTTCATTTCATATCGCTACTAAGTTCATTCAGTTATTTTTCTCTTTTGCTGTAAAAGTCTAGTATAAAATATTAATTCAACATTTTAGCCAACTTGCAACTTCTGCAAAGCAATACTCTTTAGTCTCTAAGTGTTCATATTTGCCACGTTGAAACAATGTTTATTGATTTCTCAATAATTTGTGCAAATTTCGTCAACATTTGAAGTTTTCGTGATATTTCAAAGTTCATTTATTATCATTCTTATTATTTTTCGTTATGTAGTAATATTTGACACCATCGGTTTGGACACTGTACATTATTATTGTATATTTTTTTAGCTTAAATAAAGAACTGAATTGAATTAATTTTATTTTTAAAAAAGACTTACATTTTTTCACTTTTAAAGAAAAATTGGTCGCCTGCTAATTTTATTCTCCCTTCCGTAAATTTTCTTTTTCAATATCGTTAAAACAATGTTTATTTATTTCAAAGTAATATCTGGAAATTTAATAAAAAATGAATTATCAATGATTTTAAATGGTCATTTTTAAGAAGAGATTTAATTTAACTTTCGTGTAAATTTTAATCATTCAATCTATCAAAATTATTTTACTACAAAATTCACAAACAAAAATATTTAGAATTTATCACACTAAAGTCTCAATTATTATGAAAAAACCTTGCACTCTATTTATTTTTACTCTAAATTTTAAAATAAAGAAAGCTACAAAATGAGATTCTGATTATTTTCTAGAAACTGCTTCAATTCCCAGATTACGCATGAAGTAAAATTTCACGTAGAGAAGCGGGGCGATCAAACCAAATTTTCAGGCTTTTCTAAACTCGAAGTTTTACTTCATGCGCCAACCATATAAAATACTGATTTCAAGTAAAATTCAAAATAAACAGCTTTAGTATACTGCTTAAGCAGTATATTTCAAATGTTTTAAATCAATGTTTTATTTGTTTCAGGCTAAAACAAACACGACATTTAATTTTATGTGCCACCCGTGTAAAACATTTAAATATTGTATAGTTTAAAATATACCACTTATGTTTTATCTCAAGTTAATCAATTTTCCAAATTCCTGAATCTTCGAGGTGTTTAATTCGTGGTACATTTTCAATTTGATATAAAGAAAACACTTAACTTTTGTACACCACTATTATTTTACTTTTGTGACTAGTTTCAATTACACGGTAATCATTGTCAAACTAAGTGTAATTGAAACTAGTCACAAAAGTAAAATAAAAGTGGTATAAAAAAGTTAAGTGATTTCTTTATATCATTTTCCAAATGTTTATTTCTATTTAATCAAACGCGCACTTAAAATACGTAAATATACTTGAAATTAAAAACCCCTGTATGTTTTATTTTTTAAATGGAACCTCAAATTTGATTGATTAAGTAGTATATATTTTTATTCAACACGAAGTTAGAATAAGTTATATTTTGCGAATAAAGTATTTTTAGTTTCATCATTCAAACACCTGCTCTTTTCCTCTTTACTCAAATAAATACGTGTAATTATTTTGAAGATCATTCTAAAGCACTCATGTATAAAAAAATATATAATAATATAAATATATAAAAAGTACAATTTAAGCTTAATTTAAATTCCTGAATTTTGAAAAAAAAACGTAAAGAATATAGAAACGTCTTGTAAACTTCCAAAAAAAACTTTATTTTGCAAAAAAAATATACAGAGAGTTTTATGTAACACCGAACATTTTCATAACGGGATTTTGTCTTTTAAGTATACATAAGCCTACGTTGTACACATGCCGACGCTCGGTTTACTAAAAGAATTTAATTTTAAGCTTTAAACGATTGTTTTCCACTCCCAGACTAAGCATGAAGTAAAATTTCGAGTTTAGAAAAGCCTGAAAATTTGGTTTGGTCGCGTAGCGCGAAGCGCGGAGCGGCCAAACCAAATTTTCAGGCTTTTCTAAACTCGAAATTTTACTTCATGCGCCACCGGTACAAAACACTGACATATTACGAAGTTTAAAACACACCGCTAAACTTTACATTGAATCAGTGTTTTGTATCGGTGGCGCATGAAGTAAAATTTCGAGTTTAGAAAAGCCTGAAAATTTGGTTGGCTTCGCGCTACGCGGCCAAACCAAATTTTCAGGCTTTTCTAAACTCGAAATTTTACTTCATGCTTAGTCTGGGAGTGGAACACTCATCAAGTTTCAAATTGAACTCTTATAAAAACAACACACATATATATATATATATATATATATATATATATATATATATATATATATATAGATATATATAGATATATATATATACACATTTATATATATATATATATACGCTGTAATTGGGACATGTATACTTGAAAGAAAAACTCCCTGTATGTAAAAGTTGAGGCATTAATTGCGATTGATTGGCTACAATTTGTAATGGTCATATAGGCAACCCAATTTACACATAACTTGAAAATTAAAGATGTCAATCTGTATTGGATGAATACATAAAACTCTCTGTATATTACTGAGGTGCGGCCCTTTAAACATTTTAGGTGTTCATTTTGGCCCTCTAAGCCTATTTGCTTGGCTACTCCTGATTGAAACATTTAAGTAAAACATGTCTGTAAAATTCAAGAGCTACCTCGGGCCACATAAACATTTCATTTCTATATATATATAGCATTTTTTTGTTAGTTTTTTTAATCTTAATTAGTTAAATCTTTCTTGATGTCTTAAGAGATTGAGCTTTTTAACATTTTGAAAAATCTTTTGGTATCAGTTATAAAAATTTCAACTTTCTGTATGAAGTTGATATAAAAAACAATATTAACCAATTTGCAATAACAATAGAAAAGCTCAAAGTTGATTCACATTAGTTCAATATATCAACAGTGAGCCCCTGTAAATTTTTCTAATTAAATAGTTTTGTTTTAATTTATTTAATAATAATTTATTTCTTGAAATATACAGATAAGTACAATATAAAAAATTAACAATATGGAAAGAAAAACGTTAAACTAGAGAAAAAAAAAGGAATAAAGTGTTTGCTACGGCTCCAAGTTATTTAATAAAACACTTACCTCCCTTTTCAAGTTTTTTGAGCTTTTTACATCTACAATTTTATAACTATAATTTAAAATTTAAGACGAATATTTAAAAAATATTTAACGATATTTTAAATGCAAATCATCTAGGTTTTTTATTTATATTTTTAGCCAATTTTGAGTTCCTGTAATGTATTTCATAGTTAAGAAATGTTGTGATTGTTACACAAAAATAAAGTCCATCCCTATATTTCATTATTTCGGAAATATCTATAAAAATCTAACGTTATTTAAAGATTTATTAATACAAACAAACAAAAATTATTATTCGAAGCCTCACAATAAATTACAATTATTTTTGACGATTGAAATTCATTTTTAAGATTCGAATTCTTTTGTAAGTATTTGAATACTTTTATAAGGATTCGAATCACCTACATATGGATTTGAACAAGAATCCTCTTAAAACATGTAATAAATTCGGATTAAGAATACTTTTTTTACTGGAGTATTCAAACACTTCTTTTGTATCTTCTAAAAGGATCCGAATCCTACCCAGCTCTGATTTTTGTGAATTTCCTTGGTATAATTCTAGATCCCCACCGTAAAAACTTAAGCTTTAATATTAAGTAAATAAATAATAATAAATAATAATAATAAACAGTATATTTTGAACTTCGTGTATTCTGAACATGTGTGTATATGCTCCTGCTCTTTCGATATATTTAAGTGCGTCGCAGGTACTGAAAATTTGTGGAAACTAACATAGTGAATACAGTTTTAATCAGACACATTGTGAGTAAACCTTGATAAGAATCAACAGTATTTAATTGATAACTTGTTGATTTTAATTAGCAAACATCCCACAGCATTCGCCTAACATTAAGAAGGTCGCGTATTGGGACTTATCTTTGCTCACGGTCAATCACACTTAAAGATTTTATATCTATTTTTGTATTCATTGATTCTATTTTATTTTATTCATCGTTTATGATTTATTCCTAGTGTTTACTCCCATCCTTTTTTATATGCCATGCGCTAGTTTGTAAAGCACCTTTCCAGTGTTGCCGGATGTAAACATATTACAGGTGAACAAAGTATATTAAAATTTAATACAATCACGTTCATTTTACCTTTGTCTTCTTATGTCGTTCCCTTACCGTTGCTCAACTCACCCTCTGTGTGCTAAATTATAGTTAGTCATCACAAATAGCACTTTGGTGTGAATAGTGTGTCCCTGTTTTATCCTTTTTGATTTACATTATTTTTATTAATCGAGACAATAGTATGCCTGATAAGCAAGTTAGTGATCAGTCACCCATGTGTACGGGGGCTTGTGGAAGGCCAGTAACAAAATTATCTACATGTAGGACCTGTGGTAGATTCTGTCACCCGGGATGCATCACTCTTGTGATAAGTCAGGCATGAATTCAACTTTAGAAGATTTACTTAATGTAACTAAGAGCTTACAATTGTCGGTTAATAGTTTAACTAGCGAATGTGAACGGTTACGTATCGAACATAATGAAATGAAGGAATTGATCAAAGAATTTCAAGAGTTGCGCAAGGAAAATGACTCTTTAAAAAAATCAATGAGTATTTTATTTGATAAATGCAAATCATTAGAGGATGTAAAGAGTGTGAATTCTTCGGATTCCACCGAAATGATGTTGGAGGAAATTTATCAAAGGCAAAGAAGGGCTAATTCAGTAATTGTTTTTTATTCAACAGAGTCTTCCGATGTCAAAAATGATGTTGAAATTATTAGTGAGATATTGGATAATATTGTAGATACAAACATCACTCCCAACAATGCATTTAGAATAGGAATAAAAAAATCTGGAAATCGAGCTAGACCTATTAAAGTATGCTTTAACAACTCATTGGATGTTAAGAAGGTTTTGAAGAACTCTTCCAAACTTCGCAATATTGCATCAATGAAGCATATAATAATAAGAAGTGATAGAACATTACGACAGATTGAGTATGAGAAGACAGTACGCAGTGAATTGAAGAGGAGACTGGATAGCGAAGAAGTTAATCTTAAAACAAAGTTCATTAACGATGTTCCTAGAATTGTACAGGAAAACTAAACACTTCCCAACAGCCAGTATCATTCACTTTATTTTACCAAAATGTGCGCGGGTTGTGTTCAACGACAAATGAACTATATATTAATATCGAGTGTAGCAATTTTGACTTATTTTTTCTTACTGAGACCTGGTTACATGACGGTATATATAACACAGAACTATTCCCTGATTCATATAATGTGTTTAGAAACGATAGACAATGTCGCAAAGGTGGCGGTGTTCTCATGGCCATTAGTAATGTTTATGAATCTACGCTCGTATTTGCTTCATCTAATATGGCATTTTAACTGTTAATTGTAAAATTAGCAATGCCTCTGAAGGTAATATATTTAATTTGTGTTTATATGATTTAATAAAGAAAACACTTGGTTAAATTTCACTAATATTTTGGTTTTTTATTCCAACTAGTTTCGACTTTGAGTCATTCTCAAGGAGTTTATATAGTTTATATTCCACCATCATGCACGGTGTGTGATTATGAAAATCTTTTTGAACAGATAGAGTGCAACATTGATACATCACATCATGTATTAATTTGTGGTGATTTCAATCTACCGTGTTTGAATACTTATATGACATCGGGGGTAGGTCTAAATCCATACATCACAAAGTATATAAATTTTGTTCAGTTTAATAATTTTAGTCAAAAAAATAATATTGTTAATAAAAATATAAAAATTTTGGATCTAATAATTGTATCTTCCGAGTTATCATGTTTTGTCAACAGGGACACTCCTCTTGTTAAGGAGGATTCTCATCATCCTGCATTGAGCTGTAATGTAGAAATAGATATCGAGCATGTAAAGCATTATTCAAGTATTTCAAATGGTCCTGCGTTTAATTTCAAGAAAGATAATCTGAATGATCTTTACTCTAGTTTAGCATTAATAGATTGGAATGGTTTATTAACATGTAATAATCCGAATGATGCATGCACTGAGCTATATAATAATATTAACAATGTTTTCAATGAGGTTGTACCTGTGAGAAGGCCATCTAGTCGAAAGAATTATCCTGAATGGTTTAGTAGCGCCGTTATTAAGGCTATCCGAATTAAGGAACATACATTAAAACTGTATAAAAAGCATCGATTTGATTACTTGCATGTAAGATTGAAGAGTCAAAAAGCTAACATACATCGTATGATTAAGATTGATTACAAAACATATCTGTATAATATTGGTCAGAATATAATAAAGGAACCTAAAAAAATATGGTCGTATGTAAATAAAAAGAAATCGAGTACCAGTATTCCTGGTAATATATCATATGTAAATGAAACCTTAAATAATCCTGTCGATATTATTAATAGATTTGCGAAATATTTTCAAAGTATATATACAATTCCGGCAACAGCTAGAACTAATGATTGCCTTATAGGTAATGGAATGTATCCTTTATTTAATATTGGTCTCATGACACAGGATGATATAATTATCGCGTCAAAAAAATTGAAAGGAAACACCACCTCGGGTAAGGATAAAATACCATCATTTATCGTTATAGATTGTATACATAGTTTTCTGCTACCTTTAGAATATTTGTTTAATTTAATCGTACAATCTAAGTGTTTCCCTGATGCATGGAAAGTGGGCAGGATAACACCGGTACATAAAAGTGGCGATAAATGTAGCATCCTGAATTATAGACCAATAACAATTGTAAATAATTTTTTAAAGTTATTTGAGCCCATTTGTTTTTGTTTTTTGTTTTTTTATTTATTTATTTTTATTTATTTCCCAACAGATATTACATCCAATTACAGGGAATAATACAGAAATATACACAGGATTATAAAAAAAAAACAAAAAACAAAAACAAATGGGCTCAAATAACTTTGAAAAATTATTTACAATTGTTATTGGTCTATAATTCAGGATGCTACATTTATTTATAGCATCCTGAATTATAGACCAATAACAATTGTAAATAATTTTTCAAAGTTATTTGAGCCCATTTGTTTTTGTTTTTTGTTTTTTTTTTATAATCCTGTGTATATTTCTGTATTATTCCCTGTAATTGGATGTAATATCTGTTGGGAAATAAATAAAAATTAATAAATAAATAAAACAAAAATACTTTCTTGTATTCAACTATATGAGACGCCACAAATACATTCACACACGTTCATGAACCCAGGTGGAATCATTTTAAAGTACAAAAGATTCCACCTGGGTTCATGGATGTGTGTGAATGTGACTCGAACCCGCGACTTCTGGGTTAGGAGGCAGACAAAATTCAAGAATGTTACATATTTATACTCAACGAATTGCCAAAGAGCTTTAGCTTGAGGACTATTATCTTTAACAATCCATTATTATAATCAGATTTTTTTTAAGCGTCAACTTTTCAATCGATAAATTAAATCTGTACCTTAGATTTCAACCGTATTCAATTAACGTCCTTAAATTAACAAAAACCTGTTTTTTAACGTGTTTATTATCTCTCTTTTTGTCGCAAATATCGAACACTTCAAACGACCTTCATCCGACAGGCAACTGGTAATTTGTAGCCCTTCAAGTGCTCGAAGTCGAGCGGGACGGAAAACGAGGGATAGAAAATTGTATATCTACCCGGGGCTTTATTAAATACTCGAGTGACTGTGAGAGGCTAAAAAGAGGCAATTTCGTTATGGTCGAATGCCCTGATTATTATGAAATCTTTGTTTTCGTTTCATAAGCTTGAAAAGCTCGAGTAATATTTTTAGGAAATAAAAGTTTGTAAGCAGTTAGTGTCTTTATAAGGAATTGTGTATTCCTGAAATTATTAATTGACGTTTGCTGTATTTGTGATTTAATCGATATTTTAGTTTTACAAAGGCTTGACAATCTCCTGTAATATTTTTAGTAAGAAAAATTAAAATATTTACAAGGAGTTAGTGTATTATAAGGAATTAAGTTGTTCAGTGAAAAGGTGGTCTAAGTGCGATTTTCTTAAAACTTGCTAATCTTTAAATGAGATTTATAATTTAGTGATAAAATCAATAGCACAATTGAATATGTGTTTCTTTTAATATAATATAGAATGTTATGGATTAGACATCCACGGAATTCTTTATGAAAGTTAAACTTTATCTCCAATTTTACTCAAATTAAGTTTCATGTCATTTGGGCCAATTTCGAAATAATTTTTTTATGCAACATTATATTTTATTGAAATATATTTAGTGAATTCCTGAATTTATAGCAAAATCATTTTCTATGAAAATATATTTATGTATTCCTGAAATTTCCTTTATTAACGTTTGGAATTGATTTATGGTGAATCCGCCGGGTTGTGTATTTAAACTCGCTTCGGAAAATTACTAATTGGACTGTTTAAACTTCTGCGTGTTAAATTTCTATTTTAAATAAGCAGTTAAAATAATTGTTTGCACTAGGGGTTGTAAGATTACCACCTATTCAATTAGTGATAATTCGGTAAATTTGTGAACCAAATTTTGGTTTACCAAAAATGTACACCAGAATATGGTTGGTTTAGTCATTAAATACTGGGAGAATTAATAGCATTTAATGACTTACCTTTAACAGGGTTTCCACTCCTTGGTTAAGCACGAAAGTAAAATTTCGAGTTTAGAAAAGTCTGAAAATTGGATATAAATGTTCAGACTTTTCTAAACTCAAAACTTTACTTCATGCGCTGGCATATAAAATACTGGTTTAAAGTGATGTTCAAAAACAAGTACATTATTCTTAATTAAAACAAACATTTAGGTCCATTTGCACCCCGACCGATTAGCTTTTATCATCCACTAATAATTGATTAAACCTCGGACTAAGTCGAATTTCTAGAACATAAGAATGTTAGAAATTTGTAAGATATCCTAAACATGTCTCTTTTATAAATATACAATTGTGTTAACAATTTGTAAATACAGCTGTTGTGTTTTTAAAAAGTACTAACAACTGATTAAGTTAATCGACTTGGGTGCAAACAGGCATTAGTCTGTTGTCAACGATTTTCAGTGAAATAATTAAAAAAATGGTCTAGAGCTTTTTTAAAACTGGTAGCTGCAGGTTTCATTTTTTAATTCTAAATGGGGCTTCATTACTTTATTTATTATTATTTCTTATTTAATTCCCGAATAGCATTTAAATGAGATCTTAAAATGATTACATAATTTATTTTCAAATCGTAGTTAATAAAATGTTATATGAATTTTATGATTGACTGACCTAAGATGGCGCCAAACGCCACCCCCATCAAAGTGCCCAGAAGAAGAAGGTTTTCAGAAATCCACTTTTTGAATCCTGTCATCTCCGTCTTGTCCGATCTCTCCGTACACTCGATCTTGATGGTGTTCTCCTCGGGCATTTTGGCGAACAGATACTCTGAAAATAAACAGTTGAACACAATGAAGCTTGTATAACACGATTCAACAACATTTTATAGTGGAATTCGGGAGAGATGTCCTATGACTTATTGATGTGGAATGTGTGGTTCAATTTTTTTTAGAGAGTATGTCGACAGTTTTATTTGCAACGATTTTTCCTAGTTGTGCCAAATTTTGACGTTACATGACAATGTCATACTGTTCAGGTCGCGAGTATATTAGTGTTCTTTCTTCTGGAAAGCTTTAAATCTTAATTTCTTCTGATTTTTTCTTTTGAGTATTCATATCCCATTTACGTGTTGTAGATTTTTAAATATTCGTTGTTTTCTTAAAAAAAGTTAATTTGAAGTTTAAACGAGTGTTTTCCACTCCCAGGTTAAGCATGAAGTAAAATTTCGAGTTTAGAAAAGCCTGAAAATTTGGTTTGGTTGCGTAGCGCGAAGCGCGGAGCGACCAAACCAAATTTTCAGGTTTTTCTAAACTCGAAATTTTACTTCATGCTTAGTCTGGGAGTGGAAAGCACTCGTTTCAAGCTTCAAATTGAGTCCTTAAAAAAAACGTATCTATATGTATACCTAATAGAAAATTCCCTGTATGTATACTTAACAGAAACATTCCGTGTATTAACAGATTAATCCGATGACTATTTGCCAAATCCACTGAATGCGCATTCGATTCAACTAACATTTTCGTTTGAGCTTACGTAAAATCAACATAAATGCATTATTTATTTCTGTAAATACCTAAAATATTTAGTAGATGTGGAAACTGGAATTATACCACTTAAACTCTCATTTAAAATGATTGTGCACATTAATTAAAATGATTTGTAGCTGGGTTTTTGCAGATTTAGTTTTACCAACACATTTAACCTTAAAATTTTAAAGCTGCATACCGGAACATACGTTTTCGCATGTTCCATCTAAGAACCATAGCAGATATATTATGAAGTTTTCTGTCTCTTTTCACACACGTAATCTGATGACATCAAACTATTTTCGTATTACATGAATTGGTGCAGAAAGCACTACAAATCAAGGAAACATGGTACACCTCTCGTGAATCGTACCCTATTAATATTTTGAACCAGCGATAAGGACAATCAAATAATATCAGTGATTTATTCTCGGGGTTCAAACAATCAAATAGCCCCGATGCATTTTGCCATCGATGACCAAACTGACAACATTTTGGGACGCATAGAGCAAAACGACGTTATTTTAATGAAACAAGTCATTGCGTTTCTACACTTTAGGAAGATATTTATTTTAGCGGACAATCGAATTATTCTATTTTATTCCAATTATGAACAAAGTTTATTCATATTTCAACAATGTCTGGGAATTTATGAATATCTGAAGCTTCCGCACATTGAACCTTATGTTTTTAATATACATATTTGTTAACTGCAAAATTTACAAAACGGCAATGTATTAGTGTCATAAGTTAATATGTTTAAACGACGTACAATTTATTTATATAAATATTGAAATATTTAAGTATACATATCGCTGCTTTACTTTGATAGTCGTACAACTAAAAAAGTTATTTTTATGTTTTGCATTCATTTTATTCAAAAGTCAATGAACTTTTATTGTAGAGAACGGCACATTTCCATTTCCTCTGGATAGCCACTAGAGTGCAGTTGTGCTGGTATCAACTTGAAAGCAATATTTCACAAACAATGACATATAATTCATCAACTGATCCATGGTGTTTCAAGGCATAGTTTGTTTCTTTTTCTTAAAGAGTGACATATTTAGCGTTGTGAAAAGTTTGTGGTCGAGTTTTTCCATTGACATTGGCATATCTGGCAGACACAAGGCTTTTTTGGTTATGATATTATTTGCATGAATAACGACCTATTTCGAGTTGTGTCTGCTACAAAGACAAAAATATTAATATTACTAAGAGTTTCTAGACTTTTGCCGCTTCAAATGCTAGATCTTCTTGGTTTAATTAAAAGCAATCACATTACAAATTTTAATTATTCATTCTATAATAGTCTGTAAATTTATATACTTTTTTTTATTGAAAATATAATTTAAAAGTTCGTAGAGATTTCTTTTGAACCGGCATATCTTGTTTAGAAAGGGGATTGACTTCTGTTTTAATACAGTTATTTAATGAATACAGCTGCAAGAGACACGAATACGTGCAAACAATAAAATAAATCGAATGAAGATAGACTTCAATATTTGAATAAAAGTGTCTTGTAAACTTTTGCAGGCTCCTCCTGTAAAATGAACAAATTTGACTTGTGCTATTATCAAAGTAAGGCAACGATATCGCTGTAATAATAATAATACTTTATTTCCCAACGGAAGAACCAATACAGGGAAAGATTAAACATTCGGATACAAATATGTAAATAAAAATTATTAGATTACATAATATTAAACATGACTTTAACAACTATATCAACACTGTTGAAGAGGACATTAAACAAAATCCCACAAAAATGGGGTCGTTTAATAATGCTCGTAAAGGTTGGTCAAGAATTCCCGGATATATTTTTATTTTTCTTTTTTTTATTATTTGCAGAACACTTAGTTGTATTTTACTATAATTACAATCTGATCACAAATGGATCAGTGAGTAATATTTAGCTAACTTAATTTACTAAAGGTTTCCCGGATATATATAAAAAGACGATGTCGAACTCGATCAACCACAGGACATAACAAATGGATTTGCAGACTATTTTACCTCTGTATATCGTACAATCAGTAATTCTAAAAACATGAACAATACAAATAACATTTTCTCACAAACGCTCTTAATAAATATTAAAAGTTTTAGTCTAGATGAGTTTGTTTCAACTGCTAAGTCACTAAAACAAAATCTAACAATGGGTCCCGATAATATACCAGCCATGGTCGTCACAGATTGCAGATATGCATTAGCAACACCCTTACTTCACATATACAATATGATGCTCAAATATATTTCCAACTATTTGGAAAACATCAAAGGTTATACCAGTTCACAAAAACAAAGGTGTTGATGATATCCACAATTACAGGCCTATTTCGCTAATTAGCAATTTTGCTAAAATATTTGAGATTATGTTGTACAAAGTATTATATGCTCATGTTGCTCAACATTTATCACCAAACCAGCATGGATTTATGAGTGGAAAATCAACTACCACAAATCTCTGTACTTTTACCAATATTGTGTCTGAGACCTTGGATAGACGCTGCCAAATGGACGTCATCTATACCGATCTATCGAAGGCCTTCGATACAGTACAACATAATTTGCTAATAAAGAAACTGCACATGTTTGGACTAAGTGATTCTTTAATAAAACTGATAACATGCTATTTGTCAGATCGAACAAATTATGTGGAGTACAAAGGCCGTCGATCTTTACATATGTATCAAATAGTGGTGTCCCGCAAGGATCAAACCTGGGCACATTGTTGTTTTTATTATTTTTCAATGACGTGGCAAATAGTATTGGATCTCGATGTCTAATGTATGCTGACGATTTAAAAATGTTTAGAGTCATTGATGTACCTAATGACTGCTCGGCACTGCAAAATGACTTAAATAACTTTCTTGATTGGTGCCACAACAATGGATTACAACTGAACATAGCTAAATGCAAAGTAATTATCTTCAACAGAAAACAATCCATCAGAGAATTTCCTTACACAGTTAATAACACGCTGGTAGATCGCGTTTACTCTTTTAAGGATTTAGGCGTCTTGTTTGACAGCAAGCTTACATTTAACGATCACATAAAAATGATTACCAGAAAATCCTACAAGCTATTGGGTTTCATAATTATAAATACAAAAATTTTGAATAGTCTGGAACCTATTATTAATTTCTTTTACGCGTATATACGCAGTAGGCTAGAGTATTGTTCAATAGTTTGGAGCCCTATGTACAAAGTATACGCATTGGAAATCGATAAGGTTCAGAGAAAATTCCTGAAATATTTGTACTTCAGAAAACACCATGTCTATCCTGTGTAGGGTTATCCCTTGAATGTACTCGAAAGTGAGTTTGGAATCGCTTCACTTCAATATAGAAGAATCTTGTCGCAAATTATATTTGTGTACAAGTTAATCTATCACAAAATAAACGATTAGTATTTGCTCTCTCAATTAAACTTTTACATTCCCCGTTTAAATGGCAGACAAAAATTAACCTTCTATGTTCCCTCAGCGAATAGCCATCGTCATTTAAACTTGCCAATATTATCAATGTGTAATACTGTTAACACATATTGTACTAATCAGGACCTGGACATGTTTAATGTCAGCGAAGCTGTACTGAGATCACAGTTACAATAGTTTTCTTTTTTCATATATAAGTAATTATATGTATAATAAATTAATATCATGCATAGGTGCGCAAAAATATATCCGCGTGGGTATGTGTTTGTATGTATATATATAAATGTTTACGATTTTCTCTATTTATTTCTGTGTAGCAATAATTTCAATTTAATAAAGATATATCGCGGCAATAACAATATTTTCTCTCTCATCATAATGTATTTTCGATATGTATTGTAGTTTTCTTTGCGTATTGTACTTAAATATTTAGTTTGTCAAATATAGCAATTGTCTTGATGTGTATATCACACACTGATTTATGTTAAAGCTATTATATTAATTATCTGATGTCACTTTACTTACATGTTATGAATTAATTTTTAAGTTATCCTGTAATTGACCTTCTTGGCTGTTGGGTTAAATAAATAAATAAATAAAATAATAATAATGCTATGCATACGTTGTAAATATTCAGGCATCCGTTGTTTTTAAAAAAGGGTTCAATTTTAAACTTCTAACGAGTGTTTCCACTTCCTGATTAAGCATGAAGTAAAATGCCGAGTTTAGAAAATCCTGACAATTTGGTTTGGTAGAGTAGCGAAGCCATGCGTATGAAACACTAAAATGCTGTGCAGTTTAAAATATACTGTATATTATAAATCACCATATTTTGAACTTCAAATCAGTGTTTTATGCGCCTTCCGTATGAAGTAAAATTTCGAGTTTAGAAAAGCCTGAATTTGGTTTGGTCGCTCCGCTTCGCCTCTAAACTCGAAATTTTACTTTATGCTTACTCGAGAAGAAGAAAAACTCGAATGACAACGTCTGCATCACGATATGTATACAGAGAGTTTTATGTAACACCGAACATTTTCATAACGAGAATTTTTCTTTGAAGTATCCATATGCATACGTTGTACATTTTCCGATGCTCGGTTTATTAAAAGAATTCAATTTGAAGCTATAAACGAGTGTTTTCCACTCCCAGGCTAAGCATGAAGTAAAATTTCGAGTTTAGAAAAGCCTGAAAATTTGGTTTGGTCGCGTAGCGCGAAACGCGGAGCGGCCAAACCAAATTTTCAGGCTTTTCTAAACTCGAAATTTTACTTCATGTGCCACCGGTACAAAACACTGATTTAATGTAGAGTCTAGCGGTGTGTTTTAAACTTCGTAATATGTCAGTGTTTTGTACCGGTGGCGCATGAAGTAAAATTTCGAGTTTAGAAAATCCTGAAAATTTGGTTTGGCCGCTCCGCGTTTCGCGCTACGCGACCAAACCAAATTTTCAGGCTTTTCTAAACTCGGAATTTTACTTCACGCGCCACCGGTACAAAACACTAACATATAACGAAGTTTAAAACACACTGCTAAACTTTACATTGCATCAGTGTTTAGTACTGGTGGCGTATGAAGTAAAATTTCGAGATTAGAGAAGCCTGAAAATTTGGATTTGCCGGGCTCGTTTGCTCTGCCTGGCAAATCCAAATTTTCAGGCTTATCTAAACTCGAAATTTTACTTCATGCTTAGCCTGGGAGTGGAAAACACTCGTTTAAAGCTTTAAATTCTTTTAATAAACCAAGCGTCGGCAAATATACAACGTATGCTTATGTATACTTAAAAGAAAAATTCTCGTTATGAAATTGTTCGGTGTACCAGGTAAGGTAACATGTATGGTGCATGTGTGAATTGTACAGAAATTATTCAATTGTGCAAACATTTTGGGAGGAAAGAAATTTCGAAATAACTCAAAAACTACTTGCTCTAGATATAGGGAGACATAATACTTTTATGTTGCAAATTGTCTTGCCAATCACCATATGAGATAAAATATTGGTCATTCCATTTGAAAACATTGCATTATGATGTTTTTAAGTAGGCACTGAAATATTGACATTTTTGAAATACCTATTGTCAAAATTGACAGATGTCAATTTTTTAATTCTAGAGGGATCTATAAGTAACAATTCAAGATGCCGCTCATCTGTCTATCTTGTCCCTACTAGAAGTTATAGGCATTTTTCAAAACGTCTATTTGAGGTCAATATTTGACAAATACATTTTTAACTTAAAAACTGTAAGAGTTAAGTGGATATAAATTCATATGAGAGGGTAGACAATTGAACGGGGAATCTAAAAAAAAATTAATATATAGGATGTTCTATTTAAAATAACAAAGTTGGTAGCCATTTACGGTACAACCGGAAGTGATAGAAAGTCGAAATATTTTCCATGAGGTGATCGCATTCAACCATGCAATGAAGAATTTTTTCAAATGTTTCCTCTGTCAGGAATCCCGAAAACTTTTAATGGGCGTTATTCGTGGCCCACCCTGTATATGTTAATCCCGTGAACTATACGTTTTCGGAAATCAACATTTTTCGTATTTCTGCATTGATGCGAGCATTTATCTCGATTTGCTTCTACAGTTGATGTCGGTTTAAATTCTAAACCCTCTAAGAACTTTACAACGACGAGAAACCCGAATCAATGGTGATGTAATATTTCTAACGCCAAATATATTATAAATATGAGTAACGACCTTTAAATGATTATACCAAGTAAGCTAACGGCGCATAGGTCAGGATGAAAATGAGTGAAATGATTAAATTAATGAAAATGAAAAATCAAGTGTGCGTGCAAGGAGGACAGAAGATGGCGACGATCGTTTCGCTCTTATTTTGAGCTCCTCAGGCAATCACATCCATCAACCCAACACACACACATACAAGTCCAAAATATAAAGTGTGTGTGTTGGGTTGATGAATGTGGTGGCCTGACGAGTTCAAAATAAGAGCGAAACGATCGTCGTCATCTTCTGTCCTCCTTGCACGCACACTTGATTTTTCAGTTTTATTCATTTAATCATTTCACTCATTTTCATCCTGACCTATGCGCCGTTACCTTATTTTGTCTAAAAATGTAAAGGTTGTTACTCATATATTTATTGTTCGGTGTTACAGAAAACTCTCTGTATGTATACTTTAAAGAATTCTGTATGTATTAGTCAGAGCTGGGATGAATCCTCAAAAACAGGATTCGAATCACGAATCCGAATCACCTAATATGATTCGAACCACGAATACTCGAATAAAGGATTCGTAAGTGAAAAATATGATTCGAATCAAAAATTCGAATCCTCATTTTTGAATCACGGATACAAATCCATTAAAGATAAATTTGAATCTAGCATTTGCAACCAGTAACCTTTTATTCCATCAGTATCTATTAACAAAAATGTTCATTTACCGACTAAATATCTGATTAAATAATGATTTTAATTAATGATGATATATGTGTTATTAAACTTTATTCTAAATCAGTGTTTTATACGCGTGGCGCATGAAGTAAAATTTCGAGTTTAGAAAAGCCCCGTGAAAATTTGTCTCGTGTCGCTGCGCGACCCTCGACAAATTTTCTACGCGGGGCTTTTCTAAACTCGAAATTTTACTTCATGCTTAGTCTAGGAGTGGACAACACTCGTTCTTAAAAGTTTAAAATTGAGTGATCACTCTAGATTACTAAGTTTATTACCATTTTACAAAGGATACAGCTCGAAGAACCAATCATGGTCTTCGGAGACCGAAGGACTACAGGGAATCGAAGTTTCTTTACAAGAAAACAACGAATATCTGAAGGTGTATAGCATGGATAGGAAAGAAAACATCCAATTTTGAAAAAATATCGAAGTTGGGTTGGCTTTCAGTGCGTTTTTAACTTCACTTTAAGTCAGTGTTTTATACGCGTGGCGCATGAAGTAAAATTTCGGGTTTATAAAAGCCCCGTGAAAATTTGTCGAGGGTCGCGCAGCGACCCTCGACAAATTTTCTACACGGGGCTTTTCTAAACTCGAAATTTCACTTCATGCTTAGTCTGGGAGTAGACCGTCAAGATTTTCTACATGTCGAGATTTTCGATATTTCTAGGTTTTTGACGATTTATTCACAGTTTGTTATTATATTAAATGCAACTTTAATATTAAATAAATACGGTTTTTCTTAGGAATAGAATATTCACCTATTAAGAGCCGAGCAAATTATAAAGTTAACTCTAAAAGTTCATTTTAGGTAAAATTTTGCATCTTTTTCTATGATTTCAATGAATGCTTTATTATATTACATACGTCGATTTTATAAAACAGTTAAATCTAAAGTTCAAACGAGTGTTGTCCACTCCCAGACTAAGCATGAAGTAAAATTTCGAGTTTAGAAAAGTCTCGCGTAGAAAATTTGTCTCGGGTCGCGCAGCGACCCGAGACAAATTTTTGCGGGGCTTTTCTAAACTCGAAATTTTACTTCATGCGCCACGCGTATAAAACACTAATTTAAAGTGAAGTTAAAAATGCACTGAAAACCAACCTAACTTCGATATTTTTTCAAAATTGGATGTTTTCTTTCCTATCCATGCTGTAAACCTTCAGATATTCGTTGTTTTCTTGTAAAAAACTTCGATTCCCTGTAGTCCTTCGGTCTCCGAAGACCATGATTGGTTCTTCAAGCTGTAGCCTTTGTAAAATGGTAATAAACTTAGTAATCTAGAGTGATCACTTAATTTGAAACTTCTAAGAACGAGTGTTGTCCACTCCCAGACTAAGCATGAAGTAAAATTTCGAGTTTAGAAAAGCCCCGCGTAGAAAATTTGTCGAGGGTCGCGCAGCGACCCGAGACAAATTTTCACGGGGCTTTTCTAAACTCGAAATTTTACTTCATGCGCCACGCGTATAAAACACTGATTTCAAGTGAAGTTAAAAATATACTATTAAGGTTGGAAATTTTATATGGTTAAGTAACCAAATATGCATTCACAAATATTTGAATTAATCGAAAATGTAAATATTTATATTCAAATATGAATAATTTAGTGATTAAAATATTCATATTAGAATATTTAACTATTTGAGTTAATCGAATTCGAATCCCAGCCATAATAGCGATGATTCGAATTATTTGGGAGGATTTGAATCCGTGTATGAGGATTCGAATGTTTTTATAAGGATTCGAATCCTATTATGAGGATTCGAATCATCTACGTCTGGATTTGAATACGAATCCTTTTAAAATAATGTAACGAATCCGGATCACGAATCCGTTTTCACTAAAGTATTCGAATACCTCTTTTGAATCCTATAAAAGGATTCGAATCCGGGAATCGAATCCTGAATGATTCGAATCCTGCCCAGCTCTGGTATTAGTTAATAAAGTTATAGCAAAAAAATAAAAAAAAAAAGATAAATCTAATTAAATATGATCAAGTTTTTAAAAAATTGAAAATGTGTCTAAATCAGTCAAATTATGCACTTGTTTACTTGAAAATTAACAAAGCGCTAAAGAAATTAATTGAAAGTTAACAAGAAATCTTATAAATTGATAATATATTAGTGTACGATTTACTTGTTATTATTGGTGTTCACTAAATTTACTGCAAATACTTGAATATTGTTAAATATAATGGCAATTTCGTTATACTTTTTCTGTTAAAATAATAGTATTAGTAGTATGTAAAATAATTGTTTTCTTGTAAAAACTTTTATTTCAGATGATTCTGATTAGAGACGCGCAAAACGGTTCACTTAAGTGAGTGGTTCCGAACCGGTTCATTCCTTTTAGTGAACCGGTTCAACGATTCTTTTAGTGCATATTTATGTTTTCATTTACTTTATGTTACGTGTTATGTTTTCGTATATATTATACAGGGTGAGGTTTTTTATGATCTCTATGGGAATCTCGGAAACTATAAGCGAGAGACATCCTGTCTATCTGTTGCTTTTTATTGTCGTATATAGTATCACAGTATTTTAAAATCATTGCACATGTTTGCCTTGTGGTTATTTCACATTATTAGAAACCTTTTGTTGTGTTTTTTATGTAGCTGTTTCAAAAAAGGGAGTTTTTAAATTTTGTTCGACATGACAATGCAAGTTTTCTCATTCTTAACTTGTTTTTAAATCTATATTTCTCAATTATTAAAATAGACAGAAAAACAGTAAACATTTCACACTAAATAATGTCTAATAAAAATAGCACTTGTCTTAGACATAGGTCCAGTAAAAATCCAAAACCTTATGGGATTTCTCGAAAACCCAGAAAACAAGCAGTTTGGCTAAAAAAATCTTTTTGGGGAATAGTTGCAGCAGTGGATATGGACAGCCAGAAGTAGAGAACGAAGATAACAGCAATCAATATGAGGATTACTCGTTATTTCAATTTTTCTGTGCAAAAAATAGTTTATTTCCAAGAATTTTATTTTCAGTTAATAATGATTATTTTTTGTTAGTGTGTTTCATAAAATAAACGAGTTGATTGTAACATTGTGCGTGTTTCTGTTAAAAACAACATATATCCAACTGTTTTTCCTTATTTTTTTAATGCAAGTAAACTGACTGAATGATTAGTCACTTAATACTATCAGTTATCTATGATAAGTAATAAAAATAATTGTAAAATAGAAGTTGTAGCGGTTAGAAAGGTAAAGAGTTTTTTTTATTTTCTCAAGACGTAATTTTTGGACAAATGCTGTTTATGAAATCAACGTCTCAATTGTATCAGATTTTTACTTTCCCCCATACGCAAAACAAAGGGAGAGTATTGTATTTGGAAAAATGTTCAAATCAAAAATGTTAATGGATATATCTATTTTGAGGTCCCCGAGTTGATTAAGACCATTTTATGAAAAATGTCTGTCTGTCCATAACACTATAAACTTAAGCTACAATAGTAGTATTCGATCAACTTTTGGTGAAAATTCGTAAACCGGAAGTGGTGATTTAAAGTGGTAGTTTACTCTTGGCATTTTTTTGAATTTTTCTTTTTTTTAACTGGTTTTCGAATACTTATTTTAAAGTCGTAATCCAAGTTTATATAAAATTTCAAAATACTGGCTTTACATTTTCCACGTTTATTCGGACAATAATGTTAAAATAAAAAGATTTCGCGACACATTTGGAACATTTTACTATAGTGATGAAAAAACTAAAAAAATAGAAAATTGATGAAACATTTAAATAAAATAAAATTTGTGAAAATCATCGAAAATTTATAAAATTAACGAAAAAATTCAGAACTTTACTATATTGACGGAATCCAATTATTACAAATCATGAAATATGACGATAATAATCAAAACATATTGAAAATTTTACAAATGCGGAAAAAATTATCATGATTTCCAAGAATTAGTAAAGATTGATGGCACAAAAATTACGATATAATTTTGAAATATTAACGATTGACGAAAATCACCGAAATTAGCAAATATATAAGAAGAATATTCATATAATCAAATTTGTGAAAAATGTTAAGAAAATTGTACGAATTATTGAAATCTCGAACGTTGATAGACCTCGATATTTTCTTTATAAGTTTTCTCTAGTATTCTTTAAACTTTGATAATAAAACAACAATAATCAGTTATCAATTGTTTTAATGTGAAATAAGTGTTTTTCCACTCCCAGACTAAGCATGAAGTAAAATTTCGAGTTTAGAAAAGCCTGAAAATTTAGCTCGGGTGCGTAGCGAAGCGGAGCGACCGAGCCAAATTAGGCTTTTCTAAACTCGAAATTTTACTTCATGCGCCACGCGTACACAACACTGATTTAATGTGAAATGGTCTTTAATCAATTAACAAGAAAAATAAGTTTAGTATGTCATATATCATCAAATAAATTTTATTAAATTAATTGTGTCCATCCTTGAACTTGACCAAGAATGACATATTTAGAAATAGAACAATTTGTGTCGGCAACGTCTATAAATTAACTTTATTACAGTGTATGGGTAAAACGAATTCGACCATGAACTTGCTTTTTGACGTCTTAACCCGATAGATTTATGTCCAATTCATTCAAAGCTGCTGAATTGTGTATAGCAATAAATAATCTCAAAGAACCATCATTATATAGAGAAGATATATTCTGCAAAAATCGTCTTTCTTTAAGAAAGTATAAACTTTTATCTGAATAAACTGTTTCCTACATTGATAACGGTCAATGTAGGAAAGAGTTTATTCAGATAATAAAATATCTTAAACATTAATAAACTAGCTTAATCAAGTCTTAAATTTGAGTATTCTCTGGTATATTTATAAGACATATTGAAAAATTAATTTGGACAAATAGTAAAAGACTCCACTGGGAAGATTTGCATTTTTATTTGAATTTATTTATATTCTACAATAAGTATAATAGTTTTATTTAATCTTTCTCCCTCTTAAAAAAGTGAATTATCCATAATTCCCCATGAATAAAGACGTTGCGTTATACACATGGTTCAATTTATATTCCTTCTTTAATAAAATTCGATTTTCCGTCTTGAATAAAACTGGATTTTCCTTCTTTCTAATAATACCTCTATTTTCCATTCATTCTAATTTTTCTTTCGCGTTTAAACTTTGTACCTGACGAAGGACGCACGACCTTTTTAAGTCACGCAAATTTCTCCTTAATTTCAATTCCCGTATACCCAATTTATTCTCCCTTGCATTTACGGTGCTTTCTTTTTAACCTCTCGAAAGCTATTTATGAAATTATTCCTAGTGTCCCCAAGCAAACACAAGATTATTAGAAATCGGAAATTTCTTATTCAAATAAAATCACACGAATATGCAATTATAAAATAAGAAGAACATGTCTATGAATTAAAGGTCAACATCGTTACGTATTCAATAGAAAACTGATTATAATCAGAAGATGTATATTGTACGCGTGGCGTATAAGGTAAATTTAGTGTTTAGAAAAACCTGAAAATTTTGATTGGTCGCTACACGATCAACCTGAAAATTGGGTTTAGTCACGAAGCGGAGCTATCAAGCGAAATGTTCAGGCTTTTTTAAACTCGAAATTTTATCTTATACTTAATCAAGGAGTGGAAATACTCGTTGGAAGCTTCAAATTAACCGGTTTTATAAAAACAACGAATTCTTGTAGATTTACAAAACGCTGAAATTATCGAGATATGTATACTTAAAAAAAATCATTGCGAATTTCTAGACATTCATTGTTTCTAAGCAAGTGTTAAGAAAAGGATGACTTTAGAGACATTTCTAAACTCGAAGTTTTACTTCATGCGCCACGCGTATAAAACACTGAAATATTGTGAAGTTTAAAATATACTGATAAAGCAGTATGCTAAGACAATATTATTTGAACATGACGTTAAATCAGTGTTTTATCGACTGGCGCATGAAGTAATATTTCGAGTTTAGGAAAGCCTGAAAATTTGGTTTGGTCGCTCCGCTTCGCGACTAAACTAAATTTTCAGGCTTATCTATACTCGAAATTTTACTTTATACCTAATGAGGGAGTGGAAACACTTGTTTCAAATTAAACACTTTTATAAAAAACAACGAATGCCTGAACATTCACAGAGTATGCATCAAGATATGTATACTTAAATGAAAAATTTCTTGTATAAAGCATCATTACCACTGTTCTCTTCTCAAAGTTACAACTTATTGTAAACAAGCATTTAAACTGAAAAATTACATTCTCCCTTAATTTTGTTTATTTGCCTTCAAGATGAGCTTAATCCTGTTTTGCAAGCCGTGAGGAAAATCATAAATCTCAATTCGTGTTCTTACACTCTCATCACCCTCGGCACTAGAATTAATTAAAATGCGCAATTAACCCCCTAAGTAGGCTAAGTCCTAATTACGTCGCTTGGCGTTACTGAGTTTCCTCGCCCTGGGGGTATTTTTCTCGCGTCAAGTTTTTACACCCCCGCGATTTCATCGATTGAGGGCTAAAAATTCGAACTACTTGAAAGTTTTCTGCAAAAATAGAAATTACGGTACCGGTCTGTACCAATGACGTCATTAACCTTAACCCTTGAACTTCTGGGCATTAGAATGGATGAAATACTGTCTTAATAGGAAATATATAGGATATTGTTATGCAAATTCGAATGAAAATTATTGATTGTTGCGATTATTGGAACATTTCAAATTATAACTCGTAGAGTCCATTAGATTTATAATTCGAGAGAGATTGATTATTTTCATATTGGAAATAATTGATTAGTTTAGTTCGAAATTAAATAAGAACAAATGTTTCTTACATATTTTCTTTTCAAAAGGCATCTGTAAGATTTGTTTCTTTATAAAACAGCATTTAAAACGTACTTCCAATTAAAGACAAATTAAATTGCATTAGCAGAATATTATTGTAACGTGAGATCAAGCGTAAAATCAAGATAAATTGGCTGTGAAACATAAGCATACAGGGAATTTTTCTGTGAAGTATACTGTCGTTTATTTTTTAAGAATTCAAATTGAAATTTAAACGAGTGTATTTTACTCCCAGTTTAAACATGAAGTAAAATTTCGGTTTTAATAAAGCCTCAAAAATTTTATTTGGTCGCTCCGCGAAGCGACGAACCAAATTTTCAGGCTAGAAAATGAAAATGTTTAGGCTTTTCTAAACTCGAATTTCTACTTCATGCGTCACGCGTATAAAACACTGAATTATCCCAAAGTTCAAAATATACGTCTTAATCATAATGCTTAGTAGTATATTTTAGTATTATTTTTTCATTTGAAATCAGTGATTTATACGCGTGGCGGATGAAGTAAAATTTCGAATTTAGAAAAGCCTAAACATTTTCAGGCTTTTCTAAACTCGAAATTTTACTTTATGCTTAATCTGAGAGCGGAAAACACTAGTTACAAATTTCAAATTGAACTCTTTCTTAAAGTCAACGGATGCTTAAATTACAAAATTACACGGTGTAATCGGGATATGCATAAGTACTTAAAAGAAAAATTCATTGATTGTCATGTCTAGATTTCAAAAATTGAGAAATGTTAAAAATGTCGAGAAAATATAAAAAAGTTTTCATTTAAAAAAATCTGTTATACTTTTTTTGTGTTGAATAATTAAACTAAACGATATCTTGCCGTTGTCTATAATCTGTTTAATAACTAGGAGGAGCGTTTTAAATTTCACGCGCCAAAACCTACAACTCTGATTGGACGAGAGCGCGCCCATTTTACACTATGCTAATTACGTCATTATTAGATGCAACAGTTGAGATAACCTTAATTCGAAGCGTTACCGAGTTGCAACTTTGTCTGTTTCGTAATAACCTTTTGTGCCATGTTTCTTTAGCATAGTTAAAAGTTAGTTTTGTTTATATTGTTGTGATGGATTATGGACCCAGTACAAGCTCGGTGATAATATCACCTTCACCTCCAAAAAAGCGTAAGAAGTTGGATTTGGGTCATTTATATCTGTCTGAAAAACAGTGCATAATAAATATGTATTAGCAGATGATAACTGATGATCCACATATGAAAATTACTGCTGTTGTATCAGACATTGTTGGTGCAGTAGGTGAGATATCAAATAGCATAAGAATATGCATCAAATAATAAAATGTTTAGTTTTTAAGAAATGTAAACTCCACTGTCTATCGTACCATTAGCAAATATAAGAAATCCGGAGAGATTTGTAGCCCTAAACAGCTTAGAGGACATAATTACAAGTTTTGATGGCGTAGTGAAGAGATCCGTGCATAGTTTCTTCTATAGAAATGATCATGCAGGCATGCCGAAGATGAGTCGTTCTACCTTGTATAGTTTTATGAAAAAAATCAATTTTAAGTAAGTTAGAGACTAGAGCTGGACAGGATTCGAATCCTTTTAGAGGATTCAAAAGAGGCATTCGAATACTTAAGTTCAACTGGATTCGTGATCCTGATTCGTTACATTTTTTTAAGAGGATTCGTGTTCGAGTCTAAATGTGGGCGATTCGAATTCTTATAAAAGGATTCGAATCCTTGTGAAAGGATTCGAATTCTTACAAAAGGATTTGAATCATCAAAAATAATTCGAATTAATTGTGAGGAATAACATGAAAAATGTTCTGTTGTGTGTTTTTAAATCTCACGTTAAATCACTGTTTTAAGCGCGTGGCGCATGAAGTAAAATTTCGAGTTTAGAAAAGCCCAGAAAATTTGTCTCGGGTCGCTGCGCGACCCTCGACAAATTTTCAAGGGGCTTTTCTAAACTCGAAATTTTACTTCATGCTTAGTCTGGGAGTGGAAACGCTCGTTCGAAACTTCAAAGTAAATGCTTTGATAAGAACATTAAATGATTGGAAATGTGTTTAAAGATAATAATCTAGTTTTCAAAATTTTGTTTAATATTGTTCGAAGTAAAACTGACATGGTAGCCACAATCTGAAATGTTATATTTTTCCGACATTTCCCTGACTAAAGATTTTTTCCCTGGCCTTTTAATATCTTTCTTCTGTGAGAAATTTCCATTCTGTTTAATAGGTTTTATTGTTTTTGCCAATATTTAAGTTAATTTTATAAATTTTTACGTGTTTTGTAATTTGCCTGCTGATTTTGACAAATTTAATAATATCATATGGCTTTTTTGCTAATGTTTTGGTCAATTTTAATATAATTCCATGACTTTTCTCGGACTCCCGGTTTTAATGATATTCAGTGAATTTTTATTTACGTAAATTTAAGGCATTAGTCGATTTTATAATAGAGTTCAATTTGAAGTTTTGAACGAGTTGTTCCACTCCCAGGCTAAGCATGAAGTAAAATTTCGAGTTTAGAAATGTCCCGTGAAAATTTGTCGAGGGTCGCGCAGCGACCCGAGACAAATTTTCGGGCTTTTCTAAACTCGAAATTTTACTTCATGCGCCACGCGTACAAAACACTGATTTGAAGTGAAGTTCAGAATCACACAAACACTACTTTAATCAGAGTAACAGGGAATCAGATATTTACTCTGTTATCAACGATGTTCAGTGGTAATAATAAATAATTAGTTTTAAATATTTTTGTTAAAACAACTGGTATCGATATTCATAGATTAATGGTTGCAAAAAAATAATAAATTCAAATTTATTCTTAAAGGATTTGTATTCGTGATTCGAAAAAACAAGATTCGAATCTTTGATTCGAATCATATTTATCTCTTACGAATCCTTTATTCGAGTATTCGTGATTCGAATCATATTAGGTGATTCGGATTCGTGATTCGAATCCTTTTTACGAGGATTCGTTCGAGCTCTGATAAAGACACATTATTATATAAATTGCATATTATATTATGAACATAATGTAAATATGTTTTATTTCACAGATATATGGCGAGATGCCGTATAAGCATTTTAATTAAACTGACATTATCGTTTGATGGAAAAGAAAATACTTAACCATAATTAAGAAATACAAAATGAATATTTGATTTCATTTAAAGAGTAATTATGAAATTATTTAAAATTGCCGCCAAATTTATCTAGTGATATTTCTGGTAACTTTTTATAGTGTAAATTGGGCTTTGGCACTTACTCCTTCTAGTTTTTAAACAGACTATAAATGTTTTTGATTTTCATCACTTGACTAGACTTTCCACCATTTTTTAATATTTATGTCAATTATAAACACATTTTGATGATTTTTGACGATCCCACTTTCTCCAACATATTTAGAAAAATCATTACAATGTATAATTTATAATTTTATTCATTTAGATAATTATTTGATTTGCAATAAATGTTTGTTACGTTTCGTTGTTGTTTCGTCGTTTTTAAAGATTTTCTCAATTTTAAAGTTTCACGATTTTCATAATTTTTTTTGAACATTGTAAATTTACGTTAATTAATATATTGTTAAACAAACAAAAAATGTTTGTATACCTTGGAAAGTGTTAAGAATATAGAAAATTTGTTTAATAAAGAGTTGTAAGAAATACTTGAAATTGGTAAGTTTTCTGGTTATTTTCTTTTTTTAGTTAACGAATAGATACAAAATTTGTGATGGCAGATAAAAATGTGACATGATGCCAGAATTGTCAAAAGTTTTCGCGCTCATTGCGGCGTAAAAATCCCGAATAATAAAGTTGGAAAAAAAATCTGAAACTTGAATTTGAAACATTATTTTTTGTTCTATTTGTGAAAATTTGAAACTGTTAATATTTAGAATTATTGTAGATGTGATCAATTTTAAGTTTGGTGTTTATTTATGTTTTTTTAAGATTTTCTTTTTTAGACATTTACAAACCTTGGTTTTTGAAAATTTTATTTAAAATAAAAAATATTATTACATTTTAATGTATTTGCCAATGTTTGTTAATTTCGACGATTTCATTGAAAGTTTATTATTTTTGCCAGGTTTTAGAATAACTATAATATTATTGATTGTAATTTGTTTAACTATTTTATTATTCTTGATATATATTTTTTTTTCCTGTGGGGGCCGTCTTCCTTTCGGATCCGGATGCACTGCAGCCTAGGTGGCTTATTGTACTGCCCCAATATTATTATACTCACGCAACTATTCCGAACTCGATGCCCTGCACTAGCTTGTGCAGGTCCTTCAGAGGTTGCGCGTGGAAATCATTTGGTTCCATTTGTCTGTTCCCAAATATGAGCCGTCTTTTGCTTTCCAGCGCATTGCACCTGCACAGAACGTGCATTGCTGTTTCCGGTGCCGTATTACAGAGGCGACAGTTGGTGTCGCCGTTGTATAGCCCGGATTTCCTTAGATGCTCTTTAACAGTCATGTGGCCTGTAAGCAGTCCTATGGTTGTTTTCAGCTGTGCCCTACTCAATGTTAGTAGTCCTGCAGCTTGGCTTGAGTTAGGCCCATTTATAAGGGCCTTACTATGGTTAAGGCCTGGTCTGTTTTCCCAGTATTCCTTGTGTTTGTTGCGAGTCCACTTCCTGACTTCAATGCGACTCGACTTTTTTGTTATGCCCAAGGCAGGTTCGGGTCCCATAAATGAAATGGTGGCTCCCTGCCTTGCTAGCTCGTCAGCTTATTCATTACCCGCAATACCAGAGTGACCCGGCGTCCAGACAAGCGTAACCTTGTTCTGTCTCGCTAGGTCATTCAGGGTATTGAAGCATTCCAATACCAGTTTGGATGAAGTCTTTTGACTCTGGAGAGCCTTCAGTGCCGCCTGGCTATCGGACATGATATAGATTTGCCTGTTTCGACAGTCCTTCTCTATGTTGGTTCTCGCACATTCTATGATTGCGAATATTTCTGCTTGAAAGACTGATGTCAGGCTACCCAATGGTTGAGCATAGCCTGTCCTCATGTTTTCATTATAGATTCCTGATCCAGTACCTGTGGTTGATTTAGAACCGTCCGTGTACCAGATCACACTTTGTTTGTGTATATTTTCCCTAAAGCCGTTCCATTCGTTGCGGCCTGGAATAGTGACTTTAAAGAGTGAATTTTCAAGATATCTGACTACCATATGATCCGACCTCATTTGCAGGAGAGGTCCCCCTATGTCTGTCAAGAGTCCTCTGTGTGGGGTATCAACTCTTACGTTGACCGATGATAATTGCAGCCTATAGAGTGCCAGTCTTGCCTCCCCCACTATCAGAATATGAAGTGGTGTGAGGTCTAGAACCGTCTCCATGGCTGCAGTGGGCGTAGTTCTCATAGCCCCCGTTATGCTAATACGTTTTTAGGGCTTTAGGCCACCATACCAAAGCAGCATACATGATTGCGAGTCTGACCACTCTCGTGTACAGCCAGTATACCATTCCTGGTCTGAGCACCCATTGTCGGTCGTACATTCGTCTAATTACCGCAAGGGTAATTTCCGATTTGCGTCTGATTTTTGAGATTTGAGGGGTCCAGGTCAGTTTGGAGTCAAAGATTACTCCTAGGTACTTCACCTCACCCGACATTTTCAGGTTGCCACCATTTAGAAAGAGCGGTCCAAGGCCCGCCAGTTTCCTCCTGCGTGTAAATGGTACCAGGGTGGTCTTCGAGGGTGAGACTTTGAGTCCTTCTCTAGCACACTATTTGCTCACCACGTTCAGTGCACGTTGCATACGCTCTCTGATCGTGTTGTTAAAGTTTTCCTCAACGAGTATGACTAGGTCATCCGCGTATCCTAGGGAAGAGTATCCCTCGTTGCTGAGATCCACTAGCAGGCTATCCGTGACCAGGTTCCACAGCAGGGGTGAGAGAACTCCTCCCTGCGGACAACCACCGGCCACCCTGGATGCTAGTGTCTGGTCAGCGAACATTGTGTAGACCATCCTTTGTCTTAGCATGCAGGCTATCCACCTGCAGCTAATTTCCTCCAACCCCCGCTTTCTCAGGGCAGCAGTTATAGAGTTAAAGGTTGTATTGTCAAATGCTCCTTCTATATCCAAGAAGGCAGCAAGTAAAATGTCTTTGTGTTCCAGGGCAGCTTCGGCACTCCTTGTTAGTCGGCTGAGAGCTGTCTCTGTTGATCTACCTGGAAGGTAGGCATATTGATCTTGGGATAGTGGGTAGGTCACCAGTACCCCCTCTCTAATATGCCTGTCCATAATTTTGTCCATTGTCTTCAGTACAAATGACATGAGACTGATGGGCCTGTACGATTTTGCACGAGAATAGTCTGTTCTTCTTGATATTTTCTTAGACATTGTTCAAATCAAAAATAATTACATTTAAAGTTGCAGATAAAAAAAAATTACATTTGTCTATTATACACTTTTTGTCGTAGAATTCTTGATTAAAAAGTGCATTTTTGCTGAGTTTCGTTTTTATTTGTTAGAATAAAAATTACATAACTAATTAAATCTGACGGAACTAGTCAACATTAAAGAATAATTTTTATAAAATTACATATAACTTAATAAACTTTGATTGGTTGCAATTGAAATTTTAATATATTTGAACTGGATTTTCCAAAATGTCAAATCAAAGTTTGAATTTCGCAAAAAAGTGATTATGGGATTTATTTTGTTAGAAATTAAAAAAAAAATTATAAAATCAACATTTTATAGAACTTACTTAGAATTGATTGCATTGACATCTGCTTTAAAGAAAATAAATTATCACAACGCATTTTCTTGGAATATTAAAAAAAGTGCAATAAACTGTCAAATCAACATGAAATTCAGTGAATTTATGCAGAAATGACTAAAATTTGATTGGGTATAATTTAAATTTAAATATTTTATTGGATTTTCTAAAATATCAGTTTTAAATTGAAATATAGGGGCCTCGGCGGCCGAGTGGGTAGAGACCCTGCCCACAGACCAAGAGGTCGCGGGTTCGAATCCCGTCCGGTGGAATAATTTATGAATAATAAATTATTCCATCCGGGTCCATGGTTATTTATCGAAAATTAGAATTGGTTAAAATACATTAAAAATGTTAAATATATAAATAGATTGATGGCTAATGGTCTAGATACCAGGGCCAAACAAAAAAAAAAAAAAATTGAAATATCGCAAAAAAGTGATTTGCCGTATTTTGTTTAATGAACATATTTATTATATGAGTGTATTTTTTTATTAAATTAAATTCTATCTATTTTAAATATTTTTCTGATCACTTTGAAGTTTGCACTTTTGTTTAAAATTGTTCGATTTATTTTTTGAATGTTACAATAAAACTTGTTAAATGAATAACGTATACATATATATATATATATATACTAATGTTATGTAATTGAATATGTATTTTGTTTTGTATTTGTTGTTACAATAAAGCGATTATTATTATTATTATTATTAATAAATTATTAATTTGTGCGATTTTATTATTATAATTGGTTCTTTGGTGGTTTATTTATTAACCTTTATTTTACATTATTTTGGTACAAAGCTTAAGCTTTTGCAATTTGTTCTAACACGCAAATAATGCACACGAATTTGTTTTTGTTCTTAATTTGAACTAAAAAATAACACCAACTCTATTTATTTTATGTCATTAATTTGACAATGAAGGAAACTGCAAAATAAGTTTCTCATTAATCGTCTAAAAAAGGTTTCCACTCCCAGATTAAGCATGAAGTAAAATTTCGAGTTTAGAAAAGCCCCGCGTAGAAAATTTGTTGAGGGTCGCGAAGCGACCCGAGACAAATTTTCACGAGGCGCGTATAAACCACGCGTATAAACCACTGATTAACAGTAAATTTAAAAATATATAACGCTTAGATGTGTTAGACGCAATATTTAGTGAGATGTAGCAAAAAAAATGCAAGAATTACTTGTTTGTTGTTTAATCATTGTAAGCACTCAAAATCAATTAATAACTGTCAATCTTTTATAATAAAAATAAGTGTCGATTATCACATAAAAGTTGTACAAACTAAATTTATTCTACTTTTATTATTATTTCAAAACTATTCACAAAACAAGTAATTCTTGCATTTTTTTCGCTACATCTCACTAAATATTGATCACCATCACATCTAAGCGTTATATATTTTTAACTTTACTGTTAATCAGTGGTTTATACGCGTGGCGCATGAAGTAAAATTTCGAGTTTAGAAAAGCCCCGTAAAAATTTTCTACGCGGGGCTTTTCTAAACTCGAAATTTTACTTCATGCTTAGTCTGGGAGTGGACAACACTCGTTCTTAGGAGTTTCAAATTGAAATATCACTCTAGATTACTAAGTTTATTACCAAGTTACACTCGTCTTTACCAGTACTAGTGAACAATACTAACATTCAAATCCAGACTAATAATAGCATACATTTCAAATTTACAAATATTTCAGAAGTCTATGTAAGGGGCGCTATTAGGAATCTGAAAACAGTTCCGCCACCGATATACATGGCCTCAATATAGGTATAATCAAGTGTATAAAAGATGTTCTGGTAGAACCGATAACCAAACTAATCAATGCATCAATAGATTGCTCAGTATTCCCAGGTATCCTAAAACTCGCTAAAGTTATACCTATATTTAAAAATGGTAATCGAAACGACATAAACAACTATATACCCATTTCTGTACTGCCGATCGTGTCTAAAATCATTGAGTCTGTACTGAAAACACAAATTGTGCAGTACTTCGAGGAACACAAATTATTTTACGAGAAGCAGTTTGGTTTTAGAGCAAAGCAAAGTACTGTGAATGCCCTCGTAGATTTGTGTGAATTAATAATAGATTGTTTTGAAAACAGAACGCACTGCATTTGCTCATTTTTAGATATGAGCAAAACCTTTGATTGTATATCACATAACCTACTTATCAGCAAGTTGGGAAAGTACAATTTTGAACAAAATAGTCTCGATTTGATATTGTCCTACTTATCCAACAGGCAACAAGCAGTAGATATAAATTATAATAAATCATCATTGCTCCCAATAAATCATGGTGTCCCACAGGGATTAATATTAGGCCCTGAATTATTTCTAATTTACATTAATGATATGCCTAAAGCTCTGGATGATTTATGTGTTTTACTATTTGCAGACGATATGAGCATAGTAAGCGTGGGGAGTACGAAGGATGAAGCCCTTCAAACGAACAACGAACGCCTTGAAGTCGTTTGTTCCTGGTGCTCTAATAATAAACTGGTGCTAAATAAGAGCAAGACAAGAACACTGTCATTTTCTGTCAGTGGCACAGTAGACAATGATACGCCGGTTACATTTTTAGGACTACATCTTGACTCTGCTCTCACTTGGAACAATCACGGCAATGAACTTGCTAAGAAACTATCTAGAAACATATTTTGTTTAAGAAACCTATCTAGAAGGGCCTTACTGGATGTACTGCGTACAGCTTATTTTGGCCTCATCGAAACACATATTCGATATGGTGCTCTGGTTTGGGGTCACTCATCATGTCGACATCGAATATATCGCTTCAAAGGCGCGCACTGCGGATAGTTGCAGGGATTGGTTATACAGCCGATTGCAGAAATTCTTTCATTAAGCATGATATATTGACATTTCCATGTCTCTATATACTAGAATGTCTCTGCTATGTCAAAACAAACCTGGCTGAATTTCCAGTACTTAACCATCACAGTTATGCAACACGACACAAAGAAAACTTACTCCCAGAAAGATTGAGGCCCTCAAGATCGCAAATGGGTACAAATCACTATGGGGTGAAATTCTTTAATAAACTTTCGACACAAACCAGAGAACTACCACGGAAATGCTTTAAATCAACGGTTAAACAATATCTGCTGCATAAAGCTTTTCATAGTTTTGATGAATTTCTGCAATGTAGCGTCATTTCGATCTGATTTGCAGAAATGTCAATGTTTTAATATGTTAGTAATGTGTATTTATATTTATTTTATTTTATTTCCTTTATGTTATCTCATTTACCCAGACACACTTTTTAAGATGCACCGATATGATGCCTGATAATATCTAGATTACATCTAATTTAATTGTCTTTCTAATTATTATTAGTCTTAAATTATATACTGTGACGAATGTAAAATTTATATTATGACATGAATAAATTTGAATAAAAGGCTACAGCTCGAAGGACCATTCATGGTCTTCGGAGACCGAAGGACTATAGGGAATTGAAGTTTTTTTACAAGAAAACAACGAATATTAGAAGGTTTACAGCATGAATAGGAAAGAAAACATCCAATTTCGAAAAAATATCGACGTTGGGTTGGTTTTCAGTGCATTTTTAACTTTACTTTAAATCAGTGTTTCATACGCGTGGCGCATGAAGTAAAATTTCGAGTTTAGAAAAGCCCCGTGAAAATTTGTCTCGGGTCGCTGCGCGACCCTCGTCAAATTTTCTACGCGGGGCTTTTCTAAACTCGAAATTTTACTTCATACTTAGTCTGGGAGTGGAAGACACTCGTTACTTTAAAATACATCACAACCGTTAAAATATGTATCGTCGGATGCCCGTCTTCAGGGGTGATATGTAAGCAAATTATGGGTCCTAGAAGTTGTCAAATGAGTGAGTTTACTCAACTGTTTCCAAGGTACTCTTTGCAAAATATAAAATATTAAAATTTACATATAAAATGTACAATAAACAATAAGTGTGGTACATCATTGAATTCAGAAAAAAAAAAAAAATTCTTTCAAAAATATGAAAATCCAAAATGGCGCCTATAAGAAAAACAAAAGTTGGCTATGATCCCTGGGTAAATGTTATAGTTATCTTAAAATTAAATATGTTACTAGATGTCGATCGTTATAAAGTGCCTGTAGAATGTCAAAGTTGTAAATGTCTGGATTCAATAGGTTTTGAATATAAAAATCAAAACGAAATTTCAAAAAATCCTTTCTTGGACAATAGTTCAAAAACGAAAAAAGGTATTTTAAATTTGTTTTGGGATTATTATTGGGCCTTAATTTACACAACTTTGCCCTAATTTAACAGACTCTCTATCACTTCAAATAACCGAAATTCCCATACATTCTGTTGCAATACGGACACTCTGAATACAGTATAAAGAATCTAGATACATCATATAAACAATTTACACCAAAGCCAGAAATTATTCGAAGTCAGAATTCTCTGATAAAGATGCTTGTTCAGGTTCTACTAATAACTTTAACACCTCTGTGTTCAATTTTGGAATGGTAAGCGGTCGAGAAACCTCTGGATTTACCATTAGAACATCCAGGTTGGGGCCCATTTGGTAAACCTTCAGTAGAGAACAGATCCATTCCGTTTAGCCACTTAGAATATTTATTTTCAAAATTTAAAATTGTTCTATGAGAGGTTCGCCATTTGATTGTCAATTCTAAAAATTATTTATTTTATGTATTAATAAACCTAAATTTTCAGTGTGCGATACAATTTCAACTGCTTTATTTTTTTGTTCTAGAGTTTTTTGAGCGCGCCAAACATCGAATAATGTTCTCCGAGAAATTGTTACGCTACCTAAAAAAAAAATCAGTGCTTGTAAACGGGCAAGAAAGGGCAGCTACATATTATTTATATATTAAACTAATTCGTTATTATGTAAAAAAAACAAAATATCATTTCTAAGAACGGCTATACACTTTACTTTTACTTTACTTTAACCTTTTTCAAGTTTAACTTTGTAAAATTTTACTATAGGATTCTTTACTTAATTTAAATTAGTATATATATATATATATATATATATATATATATATATATATATATATATATATATATATATATATTGAATAAAGTTATATGAAAAATATTTAAAACTATGTTTTATATGAATATATATATATATATATATATATATTCATCTTTAAATTATATTTTTCACGAAACACAAATGTTAAAAAAGAAATTAAACTTGGGCGTTTGGAGCGCGAAAAATCCACAACTGAACGACATAAAAGATGCGTGCACTTTGAGTACTGATAACTACTGGACCAAATGGTCGGGGGGGTTTATGACTTTATCTGCGCACCCTCTGGTTAATCCATATTCCAAGAAAAAAATCTGTTTTCTAAACAGTTCATTTTCGGCGAAATGTTCAGTTAGAATGAGCATTTCGATCAGTGTGCGTCGGCACCGTTGATGTCTGTATCCGAGCAAAATTTTTAGAGATAATATTTTCAATCCTACATCGACTTGACGATGAGGCAAAATATTCGAAATCATATAGTAATTCATAATTCGTAGAAATCGAATAGAAAACTTATAAAGTGAACAAGTTGTTTTTTACAACTAAAATTAAATATAAAAAATGTGCCGCCCGGTGCGACATACAGGGAATATTTTTATTAAGTATAAATGAAATTGCCAATTCTTGGTTGCAGAATACTTCAAACATTAAAAGTGCGATTCTTTCCGCAATCTACAACAAGTTAGTCTTACAAAGACTATATCAAACACTCATTGAAACAACTACTTCCCGGGCTAATACCCCGACGGACATTGAATTATACAACAAGTGTTTGCTGTTACATACAGTAACTTACTGCAAATGTAACAATTTGGGTCAAATTATTCAGGCCATCTATAGACGCGTTTCGAGACTTATCTCTAATCAGTATAGCTTTGCCATTCCCTCTAAACAATTTGACACCTTAGTCTTTGTAAGACTAACTTGTTGTAGATTGCGAAAAGAATCGCACTTTTAATGTTTGAAGTATTCTGCAACCAAGAATTGGCAATTTCATTTATACTTATGTTTGAACGGTAACGTGACCGCCAGTCTAAGGTGTCAAACTGTTTAGAGGGAATGGCAAAGCTATACTGATGAGAGATAAATCTCGAAACGCGTCTATAGATGGCCTAAATAATTTGACCCAAATTGTTACATTTGCAGTAGGTTACTGTATGTAACAGCAAACACTTGTTGTATAATTCAATGTCCGTCGGGGTATTAGCCCGGGAAGTAGTTGTTTCAATGAGTGTTTGATATAGTCTTTGTAAGACTAACTTGTTGTAGATTGCGAAAAGAATCGCACTTTTAATGTTTATTTTTATTAAGTATACATACCTTGATTAATACATCGTAAATTTTTAAACATTCGTTTTTTTTAAAGACTTCAATTGAAAGCTTCTAACGAGTGCTTTCACTCCTTGATTAAGCATGAAGTAAATTATCGAGTTTCGAAGAGCCTGATAATTCGGTTTTCAGGCTTTGCTAGACTTGAAATATCGTGGAGTTTAAAATGTACTGCTTAAGAAGTATATTTTGAACTTCTCTTCAAATCAGTTTTTACACGCGATCAAACTTCGCAATCTACTCAATCAAACCTAATGTTAAGGCTTTTCTAAACTGAAATATTACTTCATGCTTAATCGAGGAGTAGGAACACTCGTTAGAAGCTTCAAATTGAACGCCTTTCAAAAACAACGAATGTCTGAAAAGTTACAAATCAGGGATATGGATACTTGTAAGAGAAATTCCCTGTATTTAGAAAAAATATACTCCTATAATTTACATGGTTAAATTATTCAAAATTATTATAATTTATTTGAAATAGAGTAAAAACTATTAATGATTTCGATAGCTAACGCCATCTAATGCTTCATAGTGGCATCGTCCTGGTGCCGGAATGCTGAACACAAATTCAATTTTGAAATAGAGTAGTTTAAAATTTGAAATGATAAAATATAATCTTTAATAAAGCACTGACATTCAAGGGTACAGTGTTCTTGGCAGGTAGTTCATATTTAGGTTCTACACACTAACAGAAAAAGTACTGTTTGTACATGATAAATGGATACATCACAATATGTTTATTTCATTCTTTAATTAGTTTTATTTAACATTATGATTAGTCGATGTTATTTATTCAAAAAAATATAAATGATTTTAACAAGACTTGTATTCTTGATTTGAAAATTAGGATTCGAATCCTTTGTTTTGAATCATATTTGATCATTTTTTGATTCGGGCATTCGTAATATGAATCATATTAAATGAGAGGGTTAAGAGTCTTGATTTAAATCTTATTTTTAACATACTACCCAGCTCTGGAGTTATATAAAATAAAATTTAAACTTAATTAAGTTTGTGTATTCACAGTTAAACAAATAACGCAATAACTTTAATTTAATGCAATTGTTTTGATCATACTGTCATCAATTTTATTCAATTACTAGATGTTCGCAATTTAGTAGTTATAAATAAATTTAACATAGATATATCGGGTTGAGGCGTCAAAAAGCAAGTTCACGGTCGAAAGTGTTTACCCATATACTCTAATAAAGCTAATTTATAGACGTCGCAAACGCAAATTGATCTATTTCCAAGGATATCATTTTTGGTCAAGTACAAGGTTCGACAAAAATAAATTTATCAAGTTTGTATTATTCTGAATTAACCCTTACAACTCAATACCGTGACTTATTTCATAATATTTAGACTATTATTGGCTTCTGAAATATATGTATAAAATAAAACTTAAATTAGTGTTGCACTGTTCAACAATAAAAGTCAATAAAAAGTGTGTTGTTTTTATTTCAAATATTATTATGGAGTTTTATTATGTATCTGCCTCGGAAATTAAATATTTAAAATTTAAGGGTTAAATCATAAAAAGTAATTTATGGTTAAACACCGGAATTGATTAGTGAAATTTTATTTTGAGCAATATACCGAGTGTCTATAAACTGTCGGCATCTCTGTTGCTTTGAAAAATAAATTACATATCTTAGATTACATCATACGATTCGGTGAGTTAAATCAATTTAATTACATGTCTAATTACGACAATGTTTCTGAAGACAGAACCTGCTGGGATGTCGACAGTTTATAGACGTTATAATAATGTGGTACATGTCTGTGATTTTGAGAAAAATATTGCTATCGTGAACATTTTCAAATCAAATATGTTATTGGAGATCCGCTGAGTCGATTAGGAACGTTATTGAAAAATGCTATGCGTCTGCCTATCGCCACGCTACAGCAAAATCAGCTAAAGATATTGAGATGAAACTTTATACTTTAAGCTTTTTATTGAAATCATAGGAACTAAAAAGTTTTTAGTGAAAATGCGGAAATATTATAACATTTGTATCCTAATAGTAGTATTGCTAAATAATAGACATTTGTGTCATTAGGACAAAAATGGTGGTTTTTTAATCGAGTAAACTGGCAATCTTACGAAGTCCAGTTGACCTCTAAAGTTACCGGTGGGGGCGCTTCGATCGCCGAAATTAGCTGTAGAAGAAAAGTATATGTCGAATTTTGCAGTATTTATTTTGAAAATGCGTCTTTGTTAACATCTTGATATAAGTTTCATTATTCTATAACACGTGGCATTATTAGATAAGTTTATTTAAAATAATTATAAATAAATAATACATTTTTACAAGAGTGTTACACTTTTATACTGGTAGTAACGTTTCGTCCATTAGTAACACATATGCAGAAGCTGCTCTTCTATCCATGATGTCAACCACTCCGTGCCTGTTTGTTGTGTTTACATTAGAGCACAGCATGAGCTGGGCTTTGACCCGGCCCGGGTCAAAAATCAAAAATCCAAGACCGGGCCGGGCAAGGCCTGACTGTTTTTTAAAGTTATTTTTATTTTTAATTGCAAACTATATCTATAAACAAGTAAATATATATTTACAAGTGTGATAAACCTTTAGTAGCTAGTGTTTTGAAACTCCGAGAAAATTATGAATTATTTAGACAAAACTATTGGCCGGACCGGGCCGGATCGAGCCTGTTCTATTATTTACACGGGCCGGGCTCAACTCAATTATTTTATGACCGGGCCGGGCCAGGCTTGCAAAATTTACTAGCGGGCCGGGCCAGGTCGAAAAAAAATCGGACCGTGCAGAGCTCTAGTTTACGTAACCTGCATTCATTTAATGATAATTATAGAAATTGATGTTTTCATCGCTCTATTTTTAGTGTTAAATCTAAATACACAACTATTTGTATTACACTTAACAATTGTATCACAATACAAACTTGATAATGTAGAAAACTTAATAATACTAACGGCGGGTAATATACGTCTATGTAAAATGTGAGCAAGTATAATTTTCTTCTCGGTACCGGCGTTCGCCACCAGAGTGCGTTTTGTTTCTTTTTTGCACGAATTAAAACATAATATTTTTTCTTCAACTTAACGTTCAACAAATCCTTAACTAATTTAATATTGGGCCCGTTCAGCAGAGACTACAGTTGGGAGTTTACTGCCAACTGTTGGGGAATACTGTGATGACCGGATTGTTAATCGTGAACGTGTTTGGGATTTTCGCAATCGTAAAAAATAGACCGACTTGAGTACTGTTCATTAGATACCAACATTTATCACAAACAAATCTAAACATGTTGAATGTTGAATATTTTAATAAACGGGCCCATTGATCACATGATAAAATATCAAGTGATTATTTTTTGTATTTTTATAAGTTTTAACAAACTCTGAAAGAAAACTGTTCCAATTCAAACAACATGTAATAATGGCTTTAATTAAAACACTTTTAACCTTTCTTCACAATTTTTATTATATACCAATATACCATTATATTATTGGTATATAATAAAAATTGTGAAGAAAGGTTAAAAATGTTTTGATTAAAGTTATTATAATCTTCACGTAACTCACCTAAATTCAATGTAATAATGGATTCACTTATACGTGATATTTTCATTTTAAATATGGAATAACTTTTGAGATTTTTTTTGTACTAACGCAATGACATGAATAGCGAATAACAATTTCCATATATATGTCTCTTGATTTCGAAGGTTATAATTCTAAAGGGTCCTTATTAGCTGATACCTTTACATCAGGTGGTTTGCAGACTATCGATTCATTAGAATCACTATTATTTCCATCAGTGACTTACTTTACTTGAATGTTTAATATGAATTTGACGTTTGATATGTCGCCAAACGTAAATTATATTTGTGGCCTAGGACTTTCTAAATATTTAATTGTGCGCTTTGTGCAAAAATGGCTTTTTTTCACAAACAAATATTAAAATATGGTATCATATTCGGTGCGTTGGAGAAAAGTTTATTATTGTTGATAAACTAATTTATTAGTCTATTAAATATTAGTGTCATTATTTTATCTAAAAATATTTCTATTACATTTTTTTATTATAAAAGGGTTCATATTAATGTACTTTTTTTAAATTTCAGTGTAATAGAAGAGTGCATCGATTTTCCCTTCGGCCGTTCATTCGGTTAATTTCATGTGAAAACCGTGTATGCGGGAAAACCGAATTATAAATAACTTTCCCTTCGACCCAAAATTTACATAACAACTCAAAGACTAATCATTCTAATATTTTGCATGCGTCTATTTAATCCTTGAATAAAACACTGATTTAGTTTTTTTGTATACTCGAATTAAGTGGTATTTATTTGTTATTGTTCAAGGCATTTTGTATTTAGACTCTACTTCATAATATCTCAAAAATATCAACTTTTGGGTGAAATGCAAAAACCAGAAATGGATGTTTACTCTTAGCGTTTTATTCGTATCTATTAAATTACTAACATAATTGAAAAACCATTCAAATAAAAGTTTTAGAGAAACAAGAAATGTGCATAAACTGTTTGGTATAGCTCTGTTAGTCCTAAAGTTAGTTTGAAAAATGTGTTTTTTATATTTCTTTGTTCTATCTCTGTAATAAGTGAAGGAATAATGAAATACATACACGGTGTTTCAGCGAGGACGGAAAGTTTTATAACTCAGTTAATATTAAAAATGCAAAAAAAGTTTCACATTAAGGTTGTATGGTGTCTCATAAATACTGAATTCCATACAACTTTGTTACTATTAACTTTTTGGATTCCTTGTTAAAAATGAATGCCAGTCAACTTTGGATTTGGATAAACCACTTTGGAGTTATTTAAAAAAAATGACGTTTATAGTATTTTTGTAAACCTCAAATATCTCAGAAACTAAATGAGATAAAGAGTTGCAGTTTTCTAAAGTTACTGCGCTGGAAATAGGTGGCTATGATTAAAAAAAAAAAACAGTTGAGTTTATAAAATTTCAATCATATGTACACTTCTGTGCAATAAAATTAGGCACGATTCTTATAACTATTTTTCACAATATTCTAGTTGTATAATTCGGGTCTGTGTTAATTGCCTAGCAGCAGTTTCAATAATTGATAAAACACCATAACTTGAAAATAAAACCGTTATTAAAAAACCAAAACTAAGACCTTTTGAAAAAAAAACGTTTGTAATAAATACAATAAGGCTGAAATAGAAAAACAATCTTATATTTTAGTTAGAATTCGAATTTTAAAATTGTTGTCTAAATGGCGCAGCATTTTGATATTAAGGAAATTGACATATTTTCGTAACTAAGAAACTCATCATGTCCGTTTTAAACTATAACATATTTTGTGTGCTTCATTTTATTGCACAGAAGTGTACCTTGGTTTCTTTAAATGGAACTTAATCATGTTTTGACTTCATTCAATTCAAAAATAAATCCTCTTTCGATTAAGCTGATAATTTTTAATATTAAGTGAGTCATAGGACTTTCCGTCCTCGTTTAAACACCCTGTATATAACATTTTAACTTGCGGTCGGTACCTGTGTTAGCCACAGCAATTTTTTTATTTTACAAAAATTGTAATTTTTATTAATAGACACTAGTAGACATTTTGAGCAGTAAATAATACGATTGGTAAACTTACAATCGTCTATTTTACAACCAATAATCTGTAATTTCAATAATATATAGAATTTTTTTCACATATCTCAAAACAAATTGCTCCCGCTTGAATTTTGAAAAATTTAGTTAGATGAAGTAAAAATTTGAATGATTTATTAAGTCAAACACAAGCAGTATATTTTGTACTTCAAAATATTAGATTATTATATACATGAGGTGCATCAAGTAGAATTTCGAGTTTATAATAGCCTGCAAATTCTAAGAAATTGGAAACAATGGAACAATTTTAATATCCGGTACATTACATATTACGCATATAAAGAACATTTAGTGCACCTTACTAAGTATTAAAGTCTGAAACCTATATATCTACTAACGTTTATTTTTTTTCATTTTCGTCTTCATATATCTTCATAAATTAGTTTTATCGTTTTATTAATTACTACTAACCTATATTTTATGTCAACTCAAACGTTTTGTAAATCAAATAGGTGCGTGCGTGTGGTGGTCGTTTGTAATAATTGTTGTGTAAGTGGTTGAACAATTTTGCAAATTGATAATGTTGCAGAATGCTCGATTCGGTGGACACGTAAACCGTAAATCACGTACCCTTTATACGAGGTACGAGCATAAATAAGTCCGTATCTAAAGTGGCGTAGGGAGTTTTAATATTTCGCTCGCGTGACTGGAAATTTGGCACAGTCATGAAATTTTCCAACAATTTATTCATTCGTAATACATATTTTTAAATCACTATAATATGCAAATGAGAGTTGTATAATATGATATGTTCAATATCGCTATGCCGATTTTATTTTGCTATTAATGGACAAATAGAAAATTATGTTTGGCGCATAAAGTAAAATTTCGAGTTTAGATAAGCCTGAATATTTTACTTTATGTTTAATCAATGAGTGGAAACACTCGTTAGACAAATTAAGACAATTAAGATAACAAATGTACCTATTACCGTCTAGCATTATTTCTATCTACTACCAATTTAGTAAAGTCTCTCTGTGAATCAGGTAAATGTATTTTTGTATAATAGTTAAAAATTAAATAACAGGTACTTGCGTGCTTACCATAAAGAAATTAATTTATAAGAGGGATCCTATATTAATTTATGGAAACGCCCACTAGCGCTCCCGGTAGCCAGCTGGATGTAATAATAGCACGGAACACAACCGGATAAAACTTTAAAGTAAGGTTTAAATCCACGTTAATGGTGGGAGTTTGAAATTCTTATCGTCATTATTATTATTACTAATTAAGTCATATAAACTATAAAGAAATTATAAATAAAATCATATTATAAAAATTATACACATTACATTGTAAATAAGATTGACGACATTGGAAGATATTATTGGGACTGCATTTATTTTCTTTTGTGTAGAATTTTTGAACGATGTACTTGTGAAGATATTCGCACACACTCTTACGAATATTTTAATTTTAATATTTGCGTTGAAGGCGCTCTTAATTGCTGTTAACCAATGCAATCTTTGCATAAGGCATTGGGAAAGTCGAAAGAAATGTTTGTTGAAGACTTCAATCTAATTTCAACTTGAAGTTAGACCGGATGACGATTATTACACATTAGCACATTACACTTGGATTTATATGGATTTACAAATAACTTACATAGATTAATACACTCTTGGAAATTGATTTGTATTATTCATAACTGAAACCATTTCAAAACGTTTACTGACTGACATTTATTTGCGGAATGATTTGAAGTTTTCAACATGGCACTGATGTTATATATTTTGACAACAATGCATTACTAAGAAAATCTAAATGATAAATCAATGTTATATTGATATATTTATTGCTAGGTATTTGCGAAGTTAAACTTTAAAAAAGTGTGCTTCTAAATATTAAAATAGTCTTTTTATTATATAGTTTTATAAAATTTAATTTTACCAGCTGTTCACCTAGCGGCGCTACTATCGCGTTTCTTATTTTCCTATTCAATCCGACCCCCGCCTTCCACCCACGACTTCACAATAGCTATCTGTCGTCTTCATTATCCTCCTCATTTATATGTTAAGTTTTGAAAAAGTTCTAAATATGTGTTGTTTAGTTGAAAGTTATAGCGTTTTCTCTTTTAAAACTTTCTGCATCGTGACAATTTATTTGGCAAATTATAATTTATTTGTCATATTGACAATCATTTACTAAGTTTACCAATATCTCAAAATTTGATGTTTAAGATACCCTAGTGTTAAAGCAGGACTGCAACTGTTCGCAATAAATACACTCTAAGTTTGGGCATATGAAAAAAAAAATAGAATATCTTCAATTTGGTTCTCATTAATCACTTGATTAATGCTTACAATATTGATAATTAAATGAAAGTCACTTGGGTTGTTTTACTACTATTTTTTATTCTCTCACATATAAATATAAAAGTAACATTTAATGTCAAAAACGTAATTTAATCAAGATAAATTCAAATTCAAAACTATTTGAATTTGAGAAAATAAGCTTACGCTTCTTATAGTTTGCACACTTTAAACATAATACGTAATTTTATATATTACGTAATTTAATGTCTAGACTGTCATTGATAATCAAAAGTAACGTTTTAACTGTCATTTAATGTCAGAAGCGTAGTCTAATATCAAATATTTTATTAAATGTTAAAAATATTAGAAATGTTAAAAATATCATCTTATTTCAATAATGTTAATGTACGTCAAAAATGTTGAAAATGTAAAATTATCAAAAATGTCCAAAGTATCGAGAATGTAATCTGATGTTAGAATTATCAGCTTAAGTCGAAAGTTTCAATAATTAAAACTATATATGTAGAAGGCGAGGTGTTTCGCCTTTTTATATTTTTTTATTCATTTTTTATTGAAGTTTTTATTAAATTTTTCATCAGATTTTTTTTATCAATTGTTTCGAGATTCGTCATAATTTACATGAATTGTCACTTGACATAATTTGATATTTTAAACACACAAAAAAATATGTCTTGATAAAAAAAAAATGCAAAAAAAATTTGTGTTCAAATAATTTTCTAATATATTGATGAATTTAATAAAAAAGAAAATTAAGAATTAATTTTTGAAAATTGTTCTAAATCTGAATAAAAATATTGAAAATCTGATGAAACATTTATAAATTGACGAGATATTAAACATTTTACAAATTAATGAAATTCTCGATATGTTGAAAATTTAACGAATTTAACGAGTGTCGTCCACTCCCAGACTGAGCATGAAGTAAAATTTCGAGTTTAGAAAAGCCCCGCGTATAAAATTTGTAGAGGGTCGCGCAGCGACCCGAGACAAATTTTCACGGGGCTTTTCTAAACTCGAAATTTTACTTCATGCGCCACGAGTATAAACCACTGATTTGAAGTAAAGTTAAAAATATATACTGCTAAGATGTGATAAATATCTATCTATCTAAGATTTAGCGACAAAATGTAAAAACATATTTATTTTCTAAAGGCGATAATAATAATAAAAGTAGAACAAATTTAGTTTGAAACACTTTTCCAATAGTGCTATGATAAACACATCAAGATGTTTTTTTTATAAAATAAAAACATTTGAAAAATTAAAACAATCACTGAGCTGAACCGAAAACCGTAAACAATGTTATTTTTTTCCGGAACGAAAAAAATACGGTTCGAATCCCTGATTAACCCCCCCTCCGTTACTGTCAGATTTCCCTTTACATAACCTACAAATGCAAATGTTGATTTACAACACAACATGTTATTAATCTTGTTCTAACCTAAAACACAAAGCCTGCATCATACCAATAAATTCTTGAAATTCTAATTTTGATTGGTCATATTGAAAAAAAAAACCAGATTATACGTTCGTAAATCGGGACTATTTTATTAGTGCGGCTAAGTGCTAGTCCGTGCAACTTCGAAACGTGAACTAATAAACAATTTTAATAATCATTTTCGTCAATATTCTTCTTTTAGTTTAGCAGATCAAAATTAATATGTATTAGTTGTTTTTATCTCGGATACTTTTTTGGTGTTGTCCAGTGTAATTAATCGAGTAGCTTGCATTGCTGTTATGTCAAAATTGATAACAGAAAAACGGTAATTAGGCTTTTAAATTTGACGAATAAAGCACTAATAACCTTTCTTCACACTTTTATTTGAATTACCAAATGTACATTTCGGACACAAAGTGACCATTATCAATGGATTAACACAGTGTTAATCCATTGATAATGGTCACTTTGTGTCCGAAATGTATATTTGGTAATTCAAATAAAAGTGTGAAGAAAGGTTATTAGTGCTTTATTCGTCAAATTAATTTGATCTTCACGTAACTCACAATATATTTATTTAGGCTTTTAAAGTTATAAAAACATGATGGTCATGACATTATGACACTGTCAGTAAGCTTCTGAATAGAAAATTTTGAATAATTAGACAACAAATCTCATTGTCTCATTAAATTACTAGGTAACAAGGTACTAAATATATTTATTGATAATTAACCTCGATCTTAGTATATTACTTCCGATAATTGCAACACAAAAAAAAATTAAATTAAATAAATAATATTTACTTAATTCAGTATATCATACCAAATTTGGTATGACATTTAATGTAATTATCTTTTAAAAACAGTTTTAAACTTTAGTTTAAATTCCATTTTGGAATTTTACATTTTTGTAAACATTGAAATGAACTAAATTTAATTTATATTGATTGAATTTTGTATTTCGTTTTTATGCCACTAGTATGTTTATAAAGGTTGAAGCATTTGAATTTAAAAAAGAAAGCAAAATTAAACCATTTTGATTTTTTTAAATCTGAAGTGTGGGTCCGTGAGCAGTCGCGCCGGCCTTCGACCCACCCTGCTGCCCAGTCTGCTATTTAGAAATTTCGTGTACTTTTCAAGTCTTGTTTTAAACAGTCTTCAACAATTACAATTCCCTCTCCTTTTCAAGTTTTTACTTCCGAGGAAGAAGTCATGCAGTTATCGTATTTTTCAATAATGGGCACTTTCTTCAGAGACAACAGCTGGGAGTTTACTGCCAACTATTGGGGAATTCTCTGATGACCGGATTGTTAATTGTAACGTGTTTGGGATTTTTGCAATCGTACGAAATAGACCGACCGGAGTACCGTTCATTAGATACCAACATACATCACAAACAAATCTAAACATGTTGAATGTTGAACATTTTGATGAATGGGCCCAGTAACAAACAGAACTGTCAAACTCCCCACTACTAAAAAATGTATGCAGGGTGTCCGTATTATGGAGGATCTCAGTTATTGGGAGAGATAGAGAGTCGGTTAAATTGGGGGCAAACTTGCGTATTTTAGGGCCTAACAATAATCTGAAAACTATTTTGAAATATCTTTTTCTGTTTTGAAGATATCAACAAAAAACTGTTTTTTTAAATCGTTTTTATTTTTTAATTTAAAAACTACTGAATGTGGATATTTAAAACTTTGACAACATGCAGGCACTTTTTATTGAGAAATCTAGTAGTACATTTTTTTTAAAGATAACTATAACATTTACCTGGGGACCATAGCCTACTTTTGTTTTTCTTATAGGCGCTATTTTGGATTTTCATATTTTTGAAGGAATATTATTTTCTGAACTCAGTGATGTATCACACTTATAATTTATTTTAGATTAGATATTTAAAATTATAATATTTTGTTTTTTACAAAGAGTGCCTTGGAAACAATAACGTCATATCTATTAAACAATAAAATATTGACAGCAGTCAATAATTGTTAGCAGTCAAACTTAATTAATAACTGTCAAACTTTTGTAATAATAATAATAATAATAAGTATCCATTATCACACAAAACAGTAAGTAAAAAATGGTGATGTGTCCATCATAGCACTTTCCCCGTCTAAGATATGATGGAAAACTTGCACAAACTAAATTTATTCCACTCTTATTATTTTAACTCCAAATCTATTCACAAAAAAGTAATTCTTGCAATTTTCGCTACATCTCAATAAATATTGATTACCATCACATCTAAGCGTTATATATTTGTAACTTTATTGTAAATCAGTGGTTTATACGGGTGGCGCATGAAATAAAATTTCGAGTTTAGAAAAGCCCCGTGAAAATTTGTCTCGGGTCGCTACGCGACCCTCGACAAATTTTCTACGCGGGGCTTTTCTAAACTCGAAATTTTACTTCATGCTTAGTCTGGGAGTGGAAGACACTCATTAGTTTAAAATACATCACAACTGTTAAAATATGTATCGTATTAGTATTTTGTCATTAAATCACTATATTGACTGTATTTGATACAGTGATTTAAGTGACTTACAATCATAACATCACAATAGCCGAAATACAGTCCATTGAAAGATATAATCAGACAAAACAGACAGTCAATCAAGCCACTTACAGTTGCAATAGTCAAAATACGGCCAATAAAGATATAATATGACAAAATTCTATGATAGTCCAAAGACAGTCAAGCAATTTATTAAAACTCAAAATGTCATACCAGTATTTCGTTTATAAACAAATACATTTTCTAATTAATCAGCTAAATGCCCGTCTTTAGGGGTGGTATGTAAGCAAATTATGGGTCCTAGGAGTTTTAAACGAGTGAGTTACAAAAACCAAAAAAAATTACTAATAAAATGTACAATAAACTATAACTGATACATCATTAAATTCAGAAAAACATATTCTTCCAAAAAATATAAAAATCCAAAATGGCGCCCATAAGAAAAACAAAAGTTGACTATAGGCACTGGGTAAATGTTATAGTTATCTTAAAAATGTTACTAAATTTCTCGTTAAAAAGTGTCAAAGTTGTAAATGTATATTTCAATAGTTTTTGAATAAAAAACTAAAAAGGAAATTTAAAAAAATCCGTTATTTGACAGTATCTTGAAAACGAAAAAAGATATCTCAAATTTGTTTTTAGATTATTATTGGGCCTAAAATACCGACTCTCAATCTCTTCAAATAACCGAGATCCCCATACATTCTGTTGAAATACGGGCACACTGTATATATATGTAGTTCTAAGATTTCTAATTTCATTGTGAACTTTTATTTACCTGAAGAAGCAATAAATTTGCGAAACAATTGTTGCGAAAATAAACACACTTTTTTGAAAACCATAAAGTTATTCAGAATATAAATTACACAAAATAATAAACTTCATTTAACACAGTACAAAATTATATCTAAAATACCGTGGTCTACATACAAAACAGATTACAATTCAAATTTACCTAGTTCTAGTAATTCAGGTGAGGATATGTAATATTACTTACTTTAGTCTGTATATTTTTAAACATGCACATTTCGTAATATGCACATTTATGGCTTCAACTTCGATTTTTTTCCATGCGAATCTTTTATATCTCGTTAAAAAATAAGGATATGCATAGAAAAATGGTAATTACCAGAAAAACGTGAAGTATCTTCCATAGCACGTGATAATCGAAAGAAAACCAGAGTTTTGTGATGGCCCCCGTTTTAGGGTAGTTTCCGATCGGCGGCCGTACGAAACCCGTTTTAGTACCCAGCACTGGAACCACCCTCAATCACAGTACACTCAATCCAAACTAATAGATTTTATTCGAATTAAAAAATAGTACTATTTTTGTTGTCGTCGTGTTTTATTTTATGTTCTCTCTCTGGAAATGTGTTACTCGCTGGTGAGAGAGGACGGCTGCTTGTTGCGAACTGGCTCTGCTTGGCCCATCCGCGATATTATCGACCACCGGCTGCGCCGCCGCCGCCACACCACCAGAATGCCGTCTTCGCCGACGACGGGGATGCACCCCATCCATCCAGCCAGCGCTCCGTATCGGCCAGACCGTCCCCCCTCGTTCCTCTAATCGATCCGAATTCAATTCGCGGCCCGAAGCCCCTTATTATGTAATCAGAGGGGGTCTTATTGTGCCCATCGCATTGCGTCGAGTTGAAGGGTGGCCGGTCTGCGTGGATTTTCGCGAGGGATGAAAGTGTTTTTCCGGGAAAATTGATGGACGCCGCGTGCACGACCTCAACCTTCAAAACTGTAACACTGACCTATCCAATGAGATTTAGGTTTGTGTATAATGGCATAATTTTTGCTAAGGTTGCAACGAAAAAAAAATGCTGGTATTGTTTTCTCAGTAAAAATTAAGGGTTGTAGGGATAAAAGCACAACGGGTCCGAATTAGGGATGTTCTGATCCAAAAAAAGTATCGATATTGAGTATCGATTATATCGTATAGTTAGGTATCGATATGGCAAAATATCATAATAAAAAATACCGATACTTTTCGATACCAGATATTTTAGATTTATTAATTATTTCATTGATTTTTACTTGCCCCCATATGAAAAACAAAGAGAAAGTATTGTTTTCGCGAAAATGTTCAAATCAAAAATGTTAGTGGATGTATCAATTTTGAGTTCCCCCGAGTTGATTAAGACCATGTTTAAAAAATGTCCTGTAATTCTGCCATTCTGTAATTCTGTCGCCACGATAAAGTGTAAGCCGATTGAGCTGTTAAGATGATACTATAAACTTAAGCTTTTTATTACAATAGTAGTATTCGATCAACTTTTAGTAAAAATGCGAAAACCGGAAGTGGTAGTTTACTCTTAACGTTTTTTTTTTGATTTGTCTCTAATATTGATCATATAAAAAAATCTTGTTATGAAAAGTTGTAGATAATCGAAAAATTATCATTTAATGTATATACAGGGAGTTTTTCATTAAAATTCAAATTCAAATTCAGCTTTTTTCTTTAAGTCTTTAAGTCTTAAATAGATATTCGTCGTGTTTTCAATTTAAAGCTTTAAACGAGTGCTTTCCACTCCCAGACTAAGCATGAAGTGAAATTTCAAGTTTAGAAAAGCCCAGAATATTTGTCTCGGGTCTAAACTTGTAATTTTACTTCATGTGCTACGCGTATAAAACACTAAAATATTGTGAAATGTATGTATATTTGAGCCTCATTTGAAATCAGTGTTTTATATGCATGGCGCATGATGTAAAATTTCGAGTTTAGAAAAGCCCAGAATGTTCACGGGGCTTTTCTAAACTCGAAATTTTACTTTATGCTTATTCTGGGAGTAAAAAACACTCGTTTAAAGCTTCAAATAAAATTTTCAAACAAAAACAACGAATATCTTAAGATTTAAAGAAAATAAGCTGAATTTGGTAAACGTATACTTTAAAGAAAAACTCTCTGTACACTTTTGTAGTAGCTTTTTTAGTTATTTTTTTAATATATTTGTAAATATCTGATTTTTTAATTATTTGAATAAATTGGTATAAATCAGTTAACATTAATAATTGTGTCGGTAGTTTGACATTGACACGATTAATATTTTGCGGAAAAGAGAACTGTTACCGGCGTTTTATCGAAAACGTCGTAACTTGATTACTTTATTCACATTCGCGAAAACATCGGACTCCATTTGTTTTGCTCATTTCATTTCATAATCATTTTAATTCCAAATGACTCAAGTTCGTAACCATTCATTCGATGTTCTTTTGTATATATTTTGTTCTTGTAAATATGTAAATTAGTCCAACATTGAATTCCCCCGAACGTGACCAACAATGTCGACTTGCAAACCACCCCATCATTAACCGCGCGACCAGCACCGGCCGATGTTTACAACCCCGAGAAAGGTCATAAAATTCCGCACCTCCGAGGACCAGCGCCATAAAACCCACGGCGCGCTGTAGATGTTTACGACCATGAAAACAAAGCCTTTGGGAATTTCTCAAAATTTCGGGAAAACAGCGAGAACAAAGGTTTATGGTCGTAACATCTGCAGCACAAACTTCGACACGCCGGAGCAGTCGGAAACCAGAGGCCCAAAACTTTTTGGCCTCAGCTAAATATGAAAACTCCACCCTCTGCTTCTTCCACCACGTTCTCGACCAATCACCGTCACCCCCAAGATACATGGCGGGGGTGAAGACAGCGGTGGTTGGGAAGATAAGAGACCGCGGAAGATAGAGGAAAGGCAGTACAGTTCGGAGTTATCATCATCAGAGTTATCATCAACAAAGTTTCACCAAGTTTCTATGAAATCATTAAGTGTCGCGAATTAGTCAGTTCGTAAGTCGTTGCGTTCGTTCATTTTAGTTATTCTATTTTCTTTTGTTTGTGTCATTTATTTCATTCATTATCATTCTTGTGTTATTTTGCTTTGTGTGCCGTGAATAAATATTTTATCCTTGTTTTTGGAAGTCAGAGGTTAATTTACCAATCATTTTGAATTAAACATAATAAAAGTGAGCGTCTTTAGAACTAGGATTTCGGTAAGTTTCTTTTGTTATTATTGTGTGTGTGTTAAAGTACTGAGCTAATCGGAGTTGTTACGGAGGGACGTTTTTTTTTTTTTTATGGAAAACTCATGCTCTCTCAAATTATCTATTAAATTTAGCATAAACAGCAAGCGACGTCCCGCACTCCGATAACAGAACCCATAAGCGAGGCCTACAAACAATGTTTCAAATAATATCTGGTAGGTGAACTTCTGCTAGGTATTGGTTTCAAGTATCTAACCAAATTTCATTAAACAATGTTGATTGTGATTGGACATTTAATGTGTGCCATCTGCCATCTGCCACTGTGGAATCTATAGTTAAACTTTAACTGTGCTCGCTATTCCAAGATACAAATATATGCAGGTGGGTATTAAAGAAAATCAAACAGATGTTAGTCAAGAATATACAATTTATTTTTTGTTGATGACATAAACAATATCTATTTTAATCGGCAATTAAATTTAATATTTCAATAAGATTTTACTGAAGTTGGTGAACCGGGACATTAATTTATAAATTTGAGAGATAATTACTAAAATAATGAAAAATCATGAGATTAAATAAACATTTTACAATTTGAAGAAAATCAATAAAATTTACGAAAGCTTGTTAAATCATCGATGTTAGTTAAAATACAAACATTCAAATCATAAAATAAAGATGAAAACCCTAGAAATAAATCGAAATTTAAAGAAACTTGCTCAAACGATCAAATCACTGACGTTCAGTCGAGTGCTTATGGAAAGATTCGTTCTACTCTCATTTTCTAAATTCGTATGATTTGTGTATCTCTTTTCAAGATTTTCTACCACTGTTTAATAATTTTATCAATGATCTCATTTATTTCCACATTTTGATGTGTTTTGCATGTCTGATAAAATCATTAAAATATTCAATAGTTATCAACTTTGAAAAGTAAGGTTACAAAATGTACCCGTTTCATTGCAGCCTTTGTACCCTTAATTTTTGATCGTATCATTTCAATTAGTTTCCTAAATATTGCTTACTTTTATAACTTAATGGTTGTCATATGATTTTCAACTGTATTGACGAATTCCAATGTTTTCATTGATTTGTCTCTAATTACTGGATTTTCAATTAATTTTTATTTATTTCGTTATTTTCGATGATTTTCAAACATATAAATTTTATAACATTGGGCAATAAGATTGAAACAATCAACAACATTCACGAAAACTTGTAAAACTCGTCAGTATTATATATCACATTTCATTTAACTAGGCAAGAAATACGGACAACTTTTTATCTCGAAAGTTCTCTGTGACTAATTAGGTAATAGTCGATGTTGTCGTCAAATGGTAGTCAAAATATTTCAGACAGTCAATATAATCAACATGTAATCTATAGAATTAAATGACAGTTAATTTGACTATCACGACATTTTTATCATCATATAATCACTGTGTCGTTAACTTGTGTTAAACTTAAAATCGTTTAGTCGGCTGTAAATTGATAGTTATATAACTATAAGCCATTAATTGAAATGTTTTTTTAAGCATGCTAGTATTGAGTAATTATCCCATTATTGATTATTGCAACATTGACTATGTCTCTAAGTATGATAGGATTTTGTCATTAAATTACTTGATCGACTGTGACATTTGTGACTTTGAATGTTAATAAATTGCTTGAGTGTCACAGGATTCTGTCCTATTGTATCTTTATTGACCATGTTTTGACTATTGTGACTAAGTCACTTGATTGACTGTCTTTTGACTATGCTAGGATTTTGTCTGATTATGTGTCCATGGACTGTATTTCAACTATTCTGGTATTATGACTGTAAGTCACTTAAATCACTATATCAAATACAGTCAATATAGTGATTTGATGACAAAACCCTAATGAATTAAAAGACAGCCAACTAAGTGACATAGTCATATTACTAGAATAGTCGAAATACAGTCCATAGAGACATAATCAGACAAAATCTTACCATAGTCAAAAGACAGTCAACCAAGAGACTTACAGTCATAATGTCACAATGGTAAAAATGTGAATTTATGACTGTAAATCACTAGATTGACTGACATAAGTCTACCGTTTCAGCTTAACAAAAGTCGGCGCTAGCCGGCATTCAGTCCATTGTATCTGCTTGACATAAGTAGCCAACATTTAGACTATAATGACAATGTCGACTATAATGACAGTTGACATAAGTCGACATTTGTGCTATAATAACAGTTGACATAAGTCGGCGGCAGCCGACATTTGAACTATGACAGTTGACATAAGTCTGCGCCAGCCGACGTTTAGTCCATCGTGTCAACTTGACATAAGTCGGCGTCAGCCGATATTTGGACTATAATGACACTTGACATAAGTCGGTGCTAGCCGACATTTGGACAATAATAACAGTTGACATAAGTCGGCGGCAGCCGACATTTGAACTATAATGACAGTTGATATAAGTCGGCGCTAGCCGACATTTGGTCCATCGTATCAACTTGACATTTGGACTATAATGACAGTTGACATAAGTCGGCGTTAGTCGACATTTGGACTATAATAACAGTTGACATAAGCCTTTAAACTATAATGACAGTTGACATAAGTTGGCTGTGTACAGTTTCATCATTTAAAAAATATGCACAGCCTACTATTTTTTCAAAACTTTATTAATGAAATATGTTCACAAGGACTTGCCATTAAATAATCGAAATCTATGTTTTAAAAATGACATCCTCTAAATGATGCCTATTTCAGCGCACGCACTCTTTGACCCTTTTCTGAAAGTTTGACATCACCTGCTAAAACATTTTTCGAGGGATAGGCTGCCACCTCTCGTTGAATCGCCTTGGCAGTTCTGGTACAATCCTCGGCTTGTTGATGTAGCTTTTGCTTTGACGTATCCCTAGAGAAAATAATCCCATAGGGACATCAGGGGACCGAGGGCCAGGCAACATCTCCTGTCAAAAAAATGACATGTACGGAAAAAAGGTAATTGATAGTTATTGATGTGTGGGCAGTCGCCCCATCTTGTTGGAACCATATTCCTTGCCTATTAATGTGTTTTTTCGTAGCTCAGGCATAAGAAATTTCCACGTAACGGCAGAGTTAACGGTGCTTGTCATGCTCGTCTTCAAGAAAGTAAGGCCCAATTACACCAATACTTTCAATAGCACATCATACAGTTGCTCGTTCCCAATGCTAGGGTCGTTCATGGATATGGTGTGGGTTTCGTGATGCCCAGTACCTACAGTTTTGTCCATTAACAAAACCGGATAGGTGGAAGTAGGCTTTGTCACTGCTTAGGATAACGATATCATCTGTCAAGATTTGAGCAAATTTGATTCTGATAACGTAATCACGGGGCAACAGCTGTTATGTGATTGCGAGTTTTTAAGGGTAGAGATCTAACTGCTTCAGAATCCTCAGAACGGATGAATAGGACATCCTTAGCTGCTTGCCTTCGTAGTGAACGCCTTGGACTAGCCTCCACTGTCTGACGTAGACATTGCAGTTTCTGGTGTACGCGCAGAACGTTGCGCTCCTTGGGCCTTTTCATTTGTAACCTGCTTTTCCTGAAAATACTGACCCATGTCAATATGGTAGGCCTCGAAGAAACACGACCGTTACGAGCGACATTGAAGTGCGTACGAAATCGTTTGAGCCACCGTCGCAGAATCACCATTTTTTTTAAACATGTCCATTGCAAAAGCACGTTGCTCACCACTCCACCGATCTATGGCAACTGAATCAGGGGTGCGTCACCGCAATGGGAAATCGTGTTTTTGGCAGTAGTTCAGCAGCCTAATCTAGAGGACTCCAGCATCGCGGATTTTACAGGATTTTTTGAATTTCACGCGTTTTCTCCCGGTTTTTCGCTCTCTCCTCGGCCGCCTTAACGTACAACCCGTATTCCATGCAGCTCACTCGGCCATTTTTGTTAGTGTTTGTTCAGAGGAGCGCATTCTACGGCACTTTCTTTCAGTTGTCCATAATTTGTGGATAATAGATTTCCCGAAGGTATTTTTAATTTCTATAGTTAGATTTACTGTTATTTGATAGGTTATTATACGTATTATGTTAGTTTTATTTTGATTAATTTAGTTGAATTTCGAGAATCCCTTGAATTATCATGCCCATAATCCCTTGTAAGGGTGTAAATCCAAAAATAAGCTATACTGATAAGACATATCATTTTCTTCCAACTATGATTTATTTCCCTCTTTTATATTCATTGTTATATTATTATATATTTTTGTTTATTATATATTTTATATTGTTATTAGCAATTATTGTATTCTCGTGATGTTGTGTCTATTTTTTGTTAATTTTTTTTTTATTAATACATTTTTTTATATATCTACTTTTTTTCTCTTAATTTTATATCTACCTGTTTGTACCTATATTCAGAAATTAATTGCAAAATTATAAAAATAAGATAAGTGTTAATTTCTATAAATTAATCGAGTCATTAATAATAATAATTCATTTATTGAGAATAAGGAATATACTAATTTATATACACACACACGCGGTGTCTGGGTGAGTATATTTCACATTACAGATTTCTGCTTTTCACTAATCCATACACACATCTTGACGCACACTAACAAGGATATATGCGTTTGTGTTAGTGATAGTTCAGGCGACTATACTAGATGGTGCTCAGAACCGTTTTGGTGCGGGACATGGGGTGTCGCTTCCTGAGTGTTCCGTGAAGTGAATGAACGGGGCAGAGGAACACAATGAGACCATCCCCGCACTTCTACTACTCTCCCCCCTAAAATAGCGCCCTCTTCAAACTGTAAATTGAACCCTAAAACACCCTGTATAATGAGACTGCCATGTTATTTTGTTTTCTTTGTGACAGTTATGATACACATTTTAACACTTGTGTCATATTTTGAAGTAACGAGTGTCTTCCACTCCTAGACAAGGCATGAAGTAAAATTTCGAGTTTAGAAAAGCCCCGCTTAGGAAATTCCAAATTTTACTTCATGCGCCACGCGGATAAAACTCTGATTTGCAGTAAAGTTAAAAATACATAGCGCTTAGATATGATGGTGATCAATATTTACCTAGATGTAAAGAAAAATGCAAGAATTACTATATATGTGAATAGTTTTGAAAAAATAACACAAAAAGTAGAATAAATTTAGTTGGAGCAACTTTTTCATATGTTGATATTTAAATCACCATATCTTTAACGGGGAAAGTGCTATGATGGACACATCACCGTTTTTTAAAATTATAATCACCGAAACTTTAAATCTTGATGCAATTTGCAGATATAATTGAGAAATTAATAATTACCATTCAAAAAAATGGTAATAGTTATCATAATCGTATAGCGATTCGCAAATCATCACTGATGCATTCGCATCGCATTTTTCCGCTGTATATGGTTACAACGATCTGCCGAATTACGAGAGTTCCATCTTGCCTGATACGCTATCAATTAAATCATTTGACCCAAAGGATTACCAGTGTGCAATAAAAAAAATAAAACCTAATTTTACCATGGGTCCGGACAATATTCCAGCAATGAAAATTCGCGACTGTAGCGGCATCTTGATCGAACCTTTATTATATATATATAATCGTATATTAACCACCAACACATTCCCTAAAGTTTGGAAACTATCGAAAAATATACCGGTACATAAATCGAAAGCGATAGATAATATCGAGAACTACAGACCAATATCTTTGATATCCAACTTTGCTAAAATCTTTGAAGTAATGTTATACAATTCTATATTTCATCATTGCAGTAAATACATAACCCCAAAACAGCATGGTTTTGTGAAATGCAAGTCAACATCGACAAACCTTTGCCATTTTACTGATTTTGTGTCAAGTGCTTTAGACGAACGCTTTCAAGTAGACGTAATTTTCACAGATTTTTCTAAAGCATTTGATAAAGTGAATCATAAGTTATTACTGAAAAAACTTGAACATTTTGGCCTTGATAATAATCTTGTATCATTATTGCAAAGTTATCTGCATGGGAGGTTGGGTTATGTTGAATATAGATCTGTCAAGTCACATACATTCGCTTGTAGCAGTGGGGTACCGCAAGGTTCTAACCTTGGGCCACTGTTATTCGTTATTTTTATTAATGATATTGTCACACGTTTTAACTCTAGCTGCCTACTTTATGCCGACGACTTAAAGATATTTGGCAAAGTTGGTAGCTTAGCTGATTGTGTAAATCTGCAAAATGACTTGCAACGACTTCATGAATGGAGCATCGAAAATGGCTTGCACTTAAATGCATCCAAATGTAAGTCAATGGTATTTACCAGGAAGCAAAACACTTTAATTTTTCAATATAGCATTAACGGGACTACACTAGAAAGCGTCTCTAGTTTTCGCGACCTCGGTGTGTTTTTTGACAAAAAATGGAACTTTTCTCACCACATTGCTAACCTGACCAAGTCGTCATATTGCATGCTCGGATTTCTTTTAGGAAACACAAAACAATTTAAAACCTTAGAGCCCCTAATCAACTTCTATTATGCATTTATTAGAAGTAAATTGGAATACTGTAGCGTAGTATGGAATCCTTGCTACCAAACTTACATCAAGGACCTTGAAAATATCCAAAGGAAATTCTTGAAATGCCTTTATTTTAGAACACATGGACAATATCCTGTTCAAGGTTACAGCTCAGTTGAACTTGAAAAAGAGTTTGGCATAATATCTTTGCAAAATAGAAGACGTATGTCTCAAATTATTTTTATTCACAAATTAATTAACTACCAGTTGCATGATTCATACTTCATATCTAGACTAAACTTTGCTGTTCCTAGGTCAGGTAGTAGACATAAGAACATATTTTATAATAATCGAGCAAACACAACACACTATTTCAACTCACCCATCATATCTATGTGTAACTCGGTAAACATGCTACCTCATGATATTGATATATTTCATATTAATTTATCAATGCTCACTGCTCATTTAACATCATATTACATGTTGAGTAACACCTAATTTTTTTAGGTTAAGTTAGATCTGGTTATCGGAACTCTCTACATACACTACGCTACGTCATGCTTTCATATATTTCTTTTTCTTTCTTTTAATGTTTGTTATATATTTTAGTTTTTAAGTTAATATAATTGTATTGCAAAATATATGCATTGCTATATATACATGTATTGCGCCTATATCTATATAATTGTATTTTTTTTAAATTATCCTGTTATTAGATCTTGTGAATCTGTTGGATAATAAATAAATAAAATAAAATAAATAAATAAAATAACCATAAAAAACTAGATTTTTTAATAAAGAGTAAAAAAAACTTAAGAAATTTCTTTTTCTCGACATAAAGTGTATACGTTACATTCGCAACGTATATCAAGAAATTAGACACAAAGTCATAAATGGTTTACAATTATTCACGAAATTTTGTCAGTATTAGGTAGCGCTATGACCTAATTCTGACACATAGATACACTTAAAATGAAATTCGCCCTTTCCTGTATGAGGAATAATACACTTTTATGGTTGCTCTTGCTTTTAACACGACACTTCTTTTACTTTATGTTATGTGTAATAATCGCTACTTTTATTATTATTACAAAAGAGTGGCAGTTATTAATTAATGTTGACTGCTAAAATTGGATGACTACTGTCAAGATTTTGTTGATTAATAGATATGACGTCATTGTTTCCAAGGCACTCTTAACAAAAAAGGAAATATTGTAATTTTAAATATCAAATATAAAATAAATTATGAGTGATACATCATTGAGTTCGAAAAAAAAATCATTCAAAAAATATGAAAATCCAAAATGGCGCCAATAAGAAAAACAAAAGTTGGCTATTGTCCGCGGGTAAAAGTTATAGTTATCTTCAAGGCCGTAGCCAGAGGCTGGGGATCTAAGGGTTCAAATCCCCCCCGAAATTTGCAAAACGTTAAATTTTTGTATGCAATAGCGGCCCTGAGTAGTTATTGAATAAAAAATAAAACCGATTTTTAGAAAAATCGGATTTTTGGTGATATCTCGAAAACAAAAGAAGATATTTCAAACGTGTTTTCATATTATTAGTGGACCCTAAAGTACGCAACTTTGCCCCAATTTAACCGACTATCTATCTCTTCAAATAACTGAGATCCCCATACATTCTGTAGAAATAGGGACACCCTGTATAATATTAATCATATCGAATAATCTTTTAACACGTTCGCCGCCTTCGCCGACATTCTGCGATACGTTAGGTATAACATCAAAGTTTAGCTCAAAGTTTGTGGCAGCGAACGTGTTAAACAAAAGTTCTAGCTGATGAATTTTCGCTACATTTTGACGAGTACTGAGAATATTTATCAAAATATAACAAAAATGCTTTAGCTAGAACTAGAAGATTTTTCTATATGATTAATATTTATGAAAATAATAGGAAAACGCTAAGGGTAAATAAATCGGGTTTACGCATTTTCACCAAAATCGTTTCAGTTCCCATGATCGCAATAAAAAAGATGTTTGCTGTAACTTGGCGACAGACACATTTTTCAAAAATCTGCTGTGGCCAACAAAGGTACCGACCACAAATTAAAATAATATATGATTATTAAATTCATTATTCCAATTACTAATGCCCGGTATTATAAAACGTTTTATTCCCTAAATAAAATTTACTTTAGGAATAAATTAATTTATTTCAAAGATTTCGGTATTATAAACACAAAATAACCTTATTTGGCTAATAAATCTCCCCAGTAAATTATTTATTTGTTCTTCTACCAAGTAAATTTTATTCTCTAAATAATTTGACAGATAAAAATCAAAATTCTATTACTTGTTATTATTAATTTCATTACGGTTATCATGTCTACCATATCACCCGTGTCAGATTTAAGTTCGCTCATAGTATCTTCCCTGACAGTGAATAATTCGAACCACAAGACATTCTAAGCAGTCGAAGACCTAAAGTTTTCCAAATTAGACATAACCAAGGATTTTTATACTTATGCATACGCTTTTTTAAAATTAGTTTCATTTAAAGTTTTAAACGAGTGTTTTCCACTCCCAGACTAAGCATGAAGTAAAATTTCGAGTTTATAAAAGCCTGAAAATTTGGTTTGGTCGCGTAGCGCGATGCGCGGAGCGACCAAACCAAATTTTCAGGCTTTTCTAAACTCGAAATTTTACTTCATGCTTAGCCTGGGAGTGGAAAACACTCGCTTAAGTCATTTATAATTTCTAATAAGCTTTCTTTTTCTTGTTCTGTGTAATTCTGTCCTATTCCACGGTTATTCTCCATAATTTTAAGGAATTATACTAAGTTTCCGATTTGACTGACAATTTAATTTGAAATATATTCAATTCAATTTAACAAATTGGGGGTTCCAGCTATGGCCACAATGAAAATGTATAATTTCGGTCTGTAATCTACTAATTAAATTATTTATTTCTAAAATTGTTATTTATTTGATAGGATTGCTTTATAATACGCAATTTTATTTGCCTATTAGTTTACTAGGTAAATAAATTTACTCCACAAATGTACTCAATGACATTAGAAGCGTAACACCCAGAAGGAGTTATTATTTTAACTTGATTTTTTGCTAGTATGGTAGTCTTACATCAAGAATAAACTGATTACATTTTCAAGAAATTTTATTAAAAAACAATCTAAAAAAAATTAATAATGTGTTTGGCGACCCCTTTGCCGTATACACTCCTGTAGACGTCTGGGCATCGACAAAATGAGATGGTCGATGTCTTCTTGAGGCATCTCGTTCCAAGCAACTTGAATTTCATCGATCAACTGTGCTAGAGTCTGTGGAGGATGGTGCAAAGAGAATATTCTTCTTCCCATGATATCCCACATATGTTCAATGGGATTTAAATCCGGCGAACGAGGCGGCCACGCCAAAACATTAACACCAGCTTCATTAAGAAAGTTCATAGTTCGACGAGCAATATGGGGACGTGCGTTATCTTGTTGAAAAAGTACGTCTGGGCGGCCATCTAAATAAGGCAACAAAGTCGGTCGTATGACGTCTTCAACATAACGCACAGCTGTCATACTGCCTCGAATGAATACAAGAGGTGATCGACTACCATAAGCAATAGCCCCCCAAACCATTACTCCAGCAGTCCTGTGTACATGCCTCTCAATAGTAAACCTTAGATCAGGTCGTTCTCCACGGTAGCGTCGTACCCTTCTACGGCCATCATGCGTGCCTAGACAAAATCGTGATTCATCGCTGAATACGACATCGTGCCATTCTGCCTCCCAATGCTGCCGTTCTCTGCACCAGTCCAACCTTTGGCGACAGTGTCTCGCTGTTAAAGGAAGCACTAATCTTGGACGGTACGAAAGAAGCCCAAAGGATTGAATGCGGCAATATAAGGTTTGCATACTAACGGGCCTATCTTCTTCTCCAATCCATTGATCACCGATTTGACGCGTAGTAGCGAAACGGTCTCGCAGGGCTATTTGTCTTAAGCGCCGATCTTGACGTTCTGTGGTACGCCTTGGTTGACCAATTGGTCTTCTTCTTGCTCCTCTACCTTCTTCCGTCCATACCTGATACACACGTATTACAGTTGCTGCAGTGGAATCAATACGGCGGGCAATTTCGCGATAGAACATACCGACATCTCGATAAGCAACAACTCGACCCCGGTCAAAATCGCTCAAATGGTGATATTGTGGACGTCTTTGGACTCGAGGCATTTTATTTAAGCTTAACACACTCAACGGAAACACGAAAACTAAAAACATTTGTACTAAACAGCTCATATAAATAGTTTTATCAAAAAAGAAAAAGTGAAATATTTTTTTTTCACAATAAATATAAAAAGCACAAGGTTGAAATTGTTATCAATGTATGCTTTAAATATAGTCACTCTGTTGCTAAAATATGAATTCAAAAAAATCATTCCTCCTTGGTGTTACGCTTCTAATGTCATTGAGTATAGTTATCTAATGATATATTAATCGTTTATAATACCAGGCATTATTAAAGTAAATTTGTACAATAAAATGTCCGCTACTAATAAAATGTGTTTTTTTCAACTGTATTAAATAATAAAAGAAAAAATAGCACACACGTGGGAGAAAAAAATAATGAATGTTTTGGTAGCATGAAAAAAAAATGTTTTTGTATTATGTGCGCAAAATCAGTGTTTTTTTTTTGACCCATCGATGCATTTTGAATTCGAATGCGTCAAAAAACATACTGATTTTTCGCACAAAATACAAACAACATTTTACTACAAACGCAAAAGTATAAATTCTACCATAAATAATTTGAAAGATAATTATACTTAGTCATCTATGTTAATGTAACCATGGACACGAGCTCAATAACAAAAACATTAATCAGTGAATGAATTTCTCAGTATTTCTACTGTTTCTGTTCATACAAATAATGATGAAATGTGACGATTCTTGTGGTACCACCTAGATCAAGGATACAGTAGAGGCGGGAATTTCTGATTTAATGCAGAAGAAATCAAAAACGCAATTCAAAAAACATATTGACAATTTCGTGATTGACGTGCGAAGAAAAAGGTAGTAAACATTTCTGAGAGCGTACTTTAGGCCTATTTCGAAGATAAATTACATTTGCATTATGAGCATCTATAGACAATTAATTATTAGGTATTAAATAATAATTGTTAATTTATAATTTGTATAATTGCCGCCATTTTGGAGTTTAGCGGTAAAAAAAGACATGTTTTCACACTAAACATTTACATTTTTCACGGAGAATGAATAGCCTACTTTGCAAATGCAGAAAAAATATTTTTTTTACCAAAAACCGAAAGGGATAGTAGGCCATAAATCAAAATTTAACATAGAAACCTGCATAAGTCTATCTCTCTCTCCCACTCACGTATTTTCCACCCTTGAAAATCGTAAATTTCTGAAAATAGGAAAAACTAAAAACTATTTATATCTCCCGTCAAAATTGAGCTAGCTTAATAAAATGTTTGTTGTTATTTAGCTAAAATTATAAAAGGAGTGGGGATTTTTTTTTGTATTAAATATTTGGAACTACCTTTTCGTCTTAAAAAAAACTAATATTTACCATTTTTAAGAAAAAAGAGCTACGACAAAACACAGGTACTCATTAAATGTTTATTTTTTGATCCTCTACAACTCTTTTTTCAAAGATTTTTCGATTATGTTGATAATTTACGAGATACGAAGAAAACGCTAAGAGTAAACATCCACTTCCGGTTTCCGGTCTTCACCCATTTGTAACCGGGCGCGAGATATTATGAAATAGAACCCAAATACAAAATTTAATGACAATCCCAAGAGCCATTTTCGCTGCCACAGACCGACATCATTAAGATAACACTTGATTCGGATTCCTGAGACCCAAAAAACAGATATTACCGTTAAAAAATGGGAGGGTCAGTTTTTCGCCAATCACAATACCTCCTTACACAGTAGTGCAGTCGGATAAATGGTCTTGGTAGACTCAAAACGGATATTTTCACAAAAATTTTTCATTTGAAAAATTTCTTATTTGTATTACATATTGCGGAATCAAAAATATATGCTTTTATTAACAGAGAATTTCACTATAATAACCAAGAAATTATAAGTTCTGAATAAAAATTTGCCGAAAAGTTTACTTACTGTTTGTATTTTTTACGCGAAATGAACTTTACAATAAAGGTTTGCATGATGCTTTATATAATAGTGACGCAAATTAAAATGTATGTGTATGGCTGCAGATAACACTTTTTACTATGGATTAACTCTAAGCTTATTTAAATGCATTTTTTTATGACATAATCCAAAACTATTCATGTTTAATTAAATTTAATTATATTTTATAAGCATTCAAGAATCTATCTTGATAATTTTCATTAAATTTTAAACTTTCTTTCAGAAATGTTAAAATTTTAAAACGAAATCGGGTTTTATAAAATATCCGCTTCCTCAATTCAATATACAGGGTGTTTCTTAATTGATGCGAAAGATTTAAAGGGTTTCAACAAAAATTAAGGAAGGTCTCTCATATAATTTTTTAAACATTAAAAGTGCGATCCTTTTCGCAATCTACAACAAGTTAGTCTTACAAAGACTATATCAAACACTCATTGAAACAACTACTTCCCGGGCTAATACCCCGACGGACATTGAATTATACAACAAGTGTTTGCTGTTACATACAGTAAAGGATCGCACTTTTAATGTTTGAAGTATTCTGCAACCAAGAATTGGCTATTTCATTTATATTTATGTTTGAACGGTAACGTGACCGCCAGTCTAAGGTGTCAAATTGTTTAGAGGGAATGGCAAAGCTATACTGATGAGAGATAAATCTCGAAACGCGTCTATAGATGGCCTGAATAATTTGACCCAAATTGTTACATTTGCAGTAGGTTACTGTATGTAACAGCAAACACTTGTTGTATAATTCAATGTCCGTTGGGGTATTAGCCCGGGAAGTAGTTGTTTCAATGAGTGTTTGATATAGTCTTTGTAAGACTAACTTGTTGTAGATTGCGAAAAGGATCGCACTTATAATGTTTGAAGTATTCTGCAACCAAGAATTGGCAATTTCATTTATATTTATATAATTTTTTGTTCGAAACCTCTTCCTCTTCAAGTTACAGCCCTCTAAAGTTAAGGGAAAAAAAATGTTTTTATTTTATATATCCACTTATTTAGAAGAATGAAATTTGGCAAATAACTGTTTTTACAACCCTAAAATGTAATTACAAAGCGATGAAAAAATCAACCGCTATAATAGTTTGCATTAGAACTTTTTAATGCGTTTAGATTTTTCTATTTCAAAACCTGATTGACAATCTGCAACTTTTTTGTCTCCTGAAATTTTTCCTAAAATTGGTAGTTTGATCACAAAAAATAAAATAATACTCAGGTTCATTTGACATAATTCAGAGATTGGTTATTATTTGTTAAGAAAAATCAAGTAGGCTGATGTCAAATGAAATCATACTATTGTTTTAAATTTCTAAAGAGTTTTATACGCTTGGATTGAAAACATGTTGTAGAACTAAATAAGACTTTATTGAAAGAATGGCATTTTATGTAACTTGAAGAAGGGGTTTTGAACAAAAAATGATATGAAAATCCTCCCTGAATTTTTGCTAAAAAATCACCCATTATAATCTTTCGCATTATTTTAAAAACACCCTGTATAACATCAGGTTCCGGGGATTAATATCCCTATCAGAACACAAAACTGCTATCTTTGTTAGATGATTTACATTTAACATCTACAAATTACAAATTATACAAGAAAATTAAAACGACGAATTTATTCAGTTTTTAAAAAATGTGCGTGCAGGTTTGTCACATGGAGAGCTTTGAGGTTGATAAACTTATTAAACTGGTAGATCTTTACATATTTTTTTTATGTATAATGAATAACTATTTCGCATTACATTTTGTGATTATTAATTTTTCACTTGGTAGGTTAAGTGAAAGAGTAGTAGCAGGTATAGTCAACACATTACCTCTCTACCCTGACGTCATGAACTTTTTAATTTGTTTACCAAATGAAGGTTCGTTGAAACAGAAAAATGCAATTGTTTGGCATGTCAATATTTGAATTAAAGCTTGCATGATTATTTTGACAAGTGTCATGTAAGTACCTACACTTGTCAAAATAATTAAAAATGGCAAAATATAACGAACAAGCTCAAACACTTAAGGTACGATTCACGAGAGGTGTCCCACGGTTTCCTTGATTTGTAGTGCTTTCTGCACCAATACATGTAATACGAAAATAGTTTGATGTCATCAGATTAGGTGTGTGAAAAGAGACCGAAAACTTCATAATATGTCTGCTATGGTTTATAGATGGACTATGCGAAAACGTATGTTCCTGTATGCAGCTTTAAAATTTTAAGGTTAAACGTCACATTTTGATAATGTCTTCGTAAAACTAAATCTGCAAATACCCAGCCACAAATCATTTTAATTAATATGCACAATCGTTTTAAATGTGAGTTTAAGTGGTATAATTTCAATTTCCACATCTACTAAATAGTTCAGGTATTTACAGAAATAAATAATGCATTTATCAGAGCTGGGACGAATCCTCGTTAAAAGGATTCGAATCACGAATCCGAATCACCTAATATGATTCGAATCAGGAATACTCGAATAAAGGATTCATAAGAGATAAATATGATTCGAATTAAAGATTCGAATCCTGTGTTTTCGAATCACGAATACAAATCCTTTAAGAATAAATTTGGTTTTATTATTTTTTTTACAACCATTAACATATAAATATCGTTATCAGTTGTTTTAACAAAAATATTCACAACCTAATTATTTATTATTAACACTGAACATCGTTGATAACAGACTATATTTCTGTGTTACTCTGATTTAAAATGTATTTGTGTGTTTTTGAACCACACTTCAAATCAATGAGCCTACGCGTGGCGCATGAAGTAAAATTTCGAGTTTAGAAAAGCCCCGTGAAATTTTGTCGAGGGTCGCTGCGCGACCCTCGACAAATTTTCTACGCAGGGCTTTTCTAAACTCGAAATTTTACTTCATGCTTAGTCTGGGAGTGGAAGACACTCGTTACTTTAAAATATGTCACAACTGTTAAAATATGTATAGTCGGATTCCCGTCTTCAGGGGTGATATGTAAGCAAATTATGGGTCCTAGGAGGTGCCAAATAAGTGAGTTACTCAACTGTTTCCAAGGCACTCTTTAAAAAACCAAAAGATTAAAAGTTTACATATAAAATGTACAATAAACTATAAGTGTGATACATTATTGAATTCAGTGAAAACTATTCTTCCAAAAAATATCAAAATCCAAAATGACGCCCATAAGAAAAACAAAAGTTAGCTATGGTCCCTAGGTAAATGTTATAGTTATCTTAAAATAAAATATGTTACTAGATTTATCGTTAAAAAGTGCCTATAATGTCAAAGTTGTAAATGTCTGGATTCAATAGTTTTTGAATAAAAAAATAAAAACGAATTTTCAAAAATACGTTTTTTGACAATATCTCATTAAGGAAATTAGATATTTCAAGCTTGTTTTCGGGTTATTATTGGGCCCTAATTTATGAAACTTTGCCCCAATTTAACCGACTCTCTATCTCTTTAAATAACCGATATCCCCATATATTCTGTTGAAAAACGGACACCCAGTATAATAATAATAATAATAAAAAATTTATTGTAGTGTTATTTTCTAAATATTTTAATTAAATAAATATTTTACATTGTTTACCGTATATTTACGAATATATTAAAAATAAATACTTATTTCAGTAATTCAATATTAATTATACCATCAAATGTCTAAAACTCTTGCGTTAAAAATCACCAGAAATTATTAGATGTTTTTTTATTAAACGAATTTCACTATGGCTTTCGACGTCTAAGTCAAAAAATGTTTGAGACAAAAGTTGTAGCCAACGAAAAAATATACCTCTTTTACCTAAACACTTTTCACCTCAGCTCTTTTGTTTTTGAATTAGAAACTAAAAAATCTAATGGACATCAACAACTCACCGATTAGGCTTTCGACGTCTAAATCAAAAAATGTTTCAAACAAAAGTTGTAGCCAACGGAAAAATAAACCACTTTTACCTAAACAATTTTCACCTCAGCTCTTTTGTTTTTATTCAATAAACCGAGAAAGATTTTTTTGAAAATAAATACACAACTTTATGATAATTCGAAAATTTACGACCGAGTGTCTCCACTCCCAGACTAAGAATGAAGTAAAATTTCGAGTTTAAAAAAGCCCCGCGTAGAAAATTTGTCGAGGGTCGCACAGCGAACCGAGACAAATTTTCACGGGGCTTTTCTAAACTCGAAATTTTACTTTATGCGCCACGCGTATTAGACACTAATTTCAAGTAAAGTTAAAAATATAAAAACATATTAAAACTGTTTTCAATTTTAAAAGTTATCAAAATATGTCAATTATTTAAAATTGCCAAAAACATCAAAATGGCCAAAATGTCATCTCGTAAATATAAAAAATATCAAAAACGTCAAAAATTCGGCGTGTTGATAATAATAATAATAATAATAATAAGTGACAGTTTGACAAAAACGTTCTTACAAAAACGAAAATTTCTGTTAAAATCAGTAATAATGTCAAAAAAGTTATTTAATAATATAAAAATTGTTATCTAATGTAAAACAAGTAAATATGTAATATCAAATGTCAAAATTGTCGTCTAATGTCAAAAAAGTAAAAAAATATAAAATGTCAGAGCTGCCATCTAATGTCAAATACGTCATTTAATTTCAACATCAGAAATAGTAAAAAAGTAAAAAATGTCATTGTTTATCAAAAGTAACATCTAATGTGAAACATGTCATCTAATGTCAAAAAACGTAGTCTAATATCAAGAATATAATCTATTGTCAAAAATGTCATCTCAAAAGGTAAAAAATATCAAAAATGTCATTCAATGTCAAAAATTATTAAATGTCTTGTAGAAAAAAAAATCTCAAATGTGTGTCTTCAATAATGTTTGAAAATCGTTACAAATCTGAATAAAAATATTGAAAATCTTACATATAAACATTTTATATATTTGACGAGAAAATTTCGAAATATCGAAAATTTTATCAAAATTTTATAAATCGATAAAAATGACAAAATATCAAAAATCAAGATATGTTGAAAATCTGATAAAAATTTTCATAAATTAATTAAAAATCTCAAAATATTGAAAATTTCATCAACATTCGATACATTAATGAAATATTGCAAAATCTGATAAAAATTTGATTAATCGACGAAAATCTCGAAATAATGAGAATTTTATGATAATATCGACTTGTTGAAAATCCTATAAAAATGTTATAAATCGACATGTTAAGTGTAAACATTTGATTGGGAATGTCAATTCATATTCATCAGACTAAGCATGAAGTAAAATTTCGAGTTTAGAAAAGCCCCGCGTAGAAAATTTGTCGAGGGTCGCGCAGCGACCCGAGACAAATTTTCACGGGGCTTTTCTAAACTCGAAATTTTACTTCATGCGAAACGCGAATAAAACAGTGATTTAACGAGAAATTTAAAAACACACAAAACAAATTTTTCATGTTAATTGTAAGGATTATTTTTGATGATTCGAATCCTTTTGTAACTATTCGAATCCTTTTATAAATATTCAAATCCTTTTATAAGGATTCGAATCCTTTTATGAAGATTCGAATACTTTTACGAGGATTCGAATCCTTTTATGAGGATTCGAATCCTTTTATGAGGATTCGAATCCTTTTATGAGGATTCGAATAACCAGCATTTGGATTCGAATACGAATCCTTTTAAAAAAGTGCAACGAATCCGGATCACGAATCCAGTTTAACTAAAGTATTCGAATACCTCTTTTGAATCCTCTAAAAGGATTCGAATCCAGGATTCGAATCCTGAATGATTCGAATCCTGCCCAGCTCTGGCATTTATGTTGATTATGTGTAAGCGAAAATGTTAGTTGAATCGAATGCGCATTCAGTAGATTTAGCAAATAGTCATCGGATTAATCTGTTAATGCAGGAAATATTTCGTTTAAGTATACATACAGGGAATTTTATATTAGGTATATATATATGCATACGTTTTTTTTAAAGAGTTCAATTTCAAGTTAAAACGACTGTTTTCCACTCCCAGACTAAGCATGAAGTAAAATTTCGAGTTTAGAAAAGCCTGGAAATTTGGTTTGGTCGCGTAGCGCGAAGCGCGGAGCGGCCAAACCAAATTTTCAGGCTTTTCTAAACTCGAAATTTTACTTCATGCGCCACGCGTATTAAACACTGAAAGCACTAAAATATTGTCAACGAGTAAACTTGGCTTGAAATTAGTGTCTGATACGCGTGGCACATGAAGTAAAATTTCGAGTATAGAAAAGCCTGAAAATTTGGTTTGGTCGCTCCGTGCTTTGCGCTACGCGACCAAACCAAATACTCAGGCTTTTCTAAACTCGAAATTTTACTTCATGCTTAACCTGGGAGTGGAAAACCTTCGTTTAAACTTCAATTTGACCTCTTTAAAGAAAACAACGAATATTTAAAAATTTACAAGACGTAATCCCAATTATATGTATACTCAAAAGAAAAAATTCATAAGACATTATGATTTAAAGCTTTTCTTAAAGAAAGAACACTAATATACTCGCGACCTAAACAGTAAGACATTGTCATGTAACGTCAAAATTTGACACAACTAGGAAAAATCGTTGCAGATACAACTGTCGACATATAAAAATTTGAACCACAGATTCCACATCAATGAGTCATAGGACATCTCTCCCGAAACCCACTATATTTTCAATGTTCCAAAGTTCTTTGAAAAAGAAAAAATCGAGTTTCTTAAGGGCAAGAGTGTGTTGGTTCGTAAAATGTAATATTCATCATATGTGCTATACATTTTTAGATATTTGTTGTTTTTATAAAAGAGTTCAACTCGAAGCATTAAACAACTGTTTTCCACTCCCAGGTTAAGCATGAAGTAAAATTTCGAGTTTAGAAAAGCCTAAAAATTTGGTTTGGTCGCGTAGAAAAGCGAAGCGACGAAACCAAATGTTCAGGCTTTTCTAAACACGAAATTTTACTTTATGCGCCACGCGTATAAAACACCGAAATATTGCGAAGTTCACAATATGCTACTAAAACAGTATGCTAAAGACGTACATTTGGAACTTCACTTAAAACCAGTGTTTTATACGCGTAGAGCATGAAGTAAAATTTTGAGTTAAGAGAAGCCTGAACATTTGGTTTGGTCGCTTCGCTTCGCTTCGCTTCGCTTAATCTGAAGAGGGGGGGGGGGGGGACATTCGTTTAAAGCTTCAAATTGAACTCTTTTATAAAACAAAGAATGTCGATAACTTTCTATTTTTCTAATTATATATTACTGTTTATAAAACATTATAAAAATTTGACTAGTCACTGACAGATTTAAAAAAAAATGGGCACAGACATACGCTTTTGTCGCTTTATTTTGTTTTTTGTGACGTCACAGTAAACGGGTAATGTGTTGACTATACTGCCTAACTGAAGTTCGCCTTGGTGAATAAAAGCACTAATAACCTTTCTTCATACATTTATTTGAATTACCAAATGTACATAGATTTCGGACACTTACATTTGGTAATTCAAATAAACGTATAAAGAAAGGTTATTAGTGCTTTTATTCGTCAAATTAATTTGATCTTCACCTAACTCAATCAATCAACTGAAGTTCGCCTGGTCTAATCAATTATATATATATATATATATATATATATATATAATTTCGGATTAATTAAATAATCTCTATTTAATAATATATGTTTTCATTCGGCTTAATGTTTCATTGTTCTACCTAACAGTTACAGGAATGTTGACATAGATTTTAATTGTGTGGAGGATTTTCTGAGCGACACACTCTGATATATATATTTCGTAATGTGTACTAAGTTTACTTTAAAATCTTAGTTTTATTTGAACTATTCTTATCTCTGTAATTTCTAAATTTATTAATTAATTGAAACTGTATTATTATTGCATTTATTTATATGACTTATGTAAGTTCCAGTTACCAACAATAATAAAGTTTAATTATTACATAACTATTAAAATTCAATATTTTCAACGAAAAAAGTAAACAAGACTCAATTTTTAAATTTATATTTAAAATAAAATATTTTAAACGAATATATTTTGTTAAAAAGCCTCAATTTATTAATTTATCTAAAAAATATCGATCTTTTGTTTTTATGAGTTTGTATAATTTTAATGTAGGATACGAACGAGAATTATGTTTAAACTTATACCGACGATCATTTCATATACGATTAGAAGAACATAAGAAATCAATTTTAAATGATAAACATAATACAGGAATTTTCAAACACTGTATTAACAACAATCATTTTATAGATACCAATAATTTTAGGATTTTATGCTCAGGTAATAAGGGACAAATTTTAAATCTCAGAGAGAGCTTAGAAATTAATAAAGCCATAAAATGCGGAAAACACCTCGTCAACGACAACGAGGAGATTTGGAATTCCCCAATTGCAAAATCCGTTATTTCCTGATTATACGAGGTGTGGAAATTAAGTGATGAGATTGGCAGCATAGCGTTCGATACGGCAACACTGGAAGCACGTGGCTTGGAGGGGTAACAGATGGACATGCGATAGGCGTTCAGTACAAGTTTGAACTTGATCGAGTCATTACGCTGTGTGTAGTCATTGTTCTCGTGAAACCGTATTTTGAAGTGCGTTCTAAAAATGAGTGATATTAATTTCGAGCAGCGGTGTGTTATCAGGTTTTGCTTAAGACTTGGGTACAGTGCAACAGAAACTTTTGCAAAACTTTAGCAGGCCTACGGAGACAGTGTTTTGTCAAGAGCCCAGGTTTTTCGATGGTTTAAGGCATTTTCAGAAGGAAGAGAGTCGATGGAAGATGAATCACGCAGCGAAAGGCCTGCAGCAGCAAGAACTGATGAAAATGTCGACAGAATCCGAGAACTTGTGCGTTCAGATCGTCGGTTAACGATCAGAATGATGGGGGAACAGTTGAATTTGAGTCACACCACCGTTCATCACGTTTTGACCAATGAATTGGGGATGAGAAAGATCTGCTCGAAAATGGTTCCAAAAAACCTTTCGCAGGAACAAAAGGACATTAAAAGGGAAAGGTGCCTAGACTTTTTGGAATCGATTGAAAATGATCCACATTTTTTGGAACATGTCATCACTGGTGACGAGAGTTGGGTTTTTGAATACGACCCGGAAACAAAACGCCAGAGCATGCAATGGTGCATGCCAGGCTCTCCAAGGCCCAAAAAAGCAAGAATTAGCAAATCAAAAATTAAATGCATGCTGATTTGTTTCTTTGATAGCCAGGGAATCGTCCACAAAGAGTTTCTGCCTCAAGGCCAAACAGTAAATCAACACTTTTACCGCGAGGTTCTTGAAAGACTCCGAAAAAGGATCATTCGTGTGAGATCACACATCAAGAACAATTGGATCCTGCATCATGACAATGCGCCGTGTCACACAGCAATATCAATAAACCAGTTTTTGACCAATAAAAATATTCCTGTGGCTCCTCAGCCTCCTTACTCACCTGACTTGAGTCCTGCTGACTTTTTCCTCTTCCCTAAATTGAAAATTCATCTGAAGGGACGTCATTTTGGGACACTCGAAAACATTAAAACGGCTGTAACCGACCAGCTGAAGGCTATCCCAGTATCCGAGATCCAGCACTGCTATGAGGAGTGGAAGAAACGTCTCCAACGCTGTGTGGCTTCCCAAGGGAATTACTTTGAAGGAGACAACATTCAATTGTAATTTTATTCGAATAAAACTAATTTAAAAAATCAGTCTCATCACTTAACTTCCACACCTCGTATACAAGGTATGTATAAATTGGCGGATAATCTACACGTGGTGATGTTTTTCGTAAAATTTTAAGCAGGATATCTCAGTTCTAAAATGTTGTACCATGCTTCTTAAACCTTCACGAGGTCCTCAAAGTTTCAACATTCAATCGTTTCATATGTGTTATTATTCGATAATAATTTACAGAAAACCCTGCAATTACGGCAGAATGACTAGTTTGAAAATTATTTGCCAGTGTGTGCAATCTTTCTATCTCTAATGTGTGTTTTTAACACTTCTTAATTAGCTTATTTTCATATAAAGTACAGCCGGCAACGTCCCGCTTACCTCACAAACAAATTTTGACACTTACTGTCACGAATTGTTTAAAACTTGCTAGTTAGAAATTTGTGCCAATTCTGTTTTTCTCGTTATTATCAGTTTGTATTAGTTCCCGCCTTTTAGTGTTTTTGTGTTTCTGTGTTATTTTCGTGTTATTGTTTTGTTCATTTATAATGGATTTTGCGATTAATGAGTACGCCGACATGTACATGGCTTACGGTTTCTGTAATGGAAATGAAAATATGGCAAAAATAGAATATCGAGCACGTTTTCCAAATCGGAATCATCCTTCTACAAATGTATTTCGAAGGCTGGATCAACGACTACGTGAAACGGGTATGTTTGTCCCTAAACATGCGAACAGTGGTCGGCCACGGCAGAGGCGCACAGTACAACTTGAAAAGCAAGTTCTAGGTGCAATAGAAGAAGATCCCAACGTCAGTACCAATTAGCTGCCACATTAGATATCCCCAGTAACAAGACCGTTCATTTGGTTCTACAATAAAACCTTCTAAACTCATATCATCTCACGAAAGTGCAGCCCCTCTATGAAAATGATAACATATACCGAACACATTTTTGCAACACCATTTTAAATAGAATTCGTGGCGACGGTGGATTCACGAGACGTATTCTTTGGAGCGATGAGAGTATGATTATTAGAGATGGGGTTTTTAACAATCATAACAGTCACTATTGGGCTAAGGAAAACCCGCGAAAAGTTCGAGAACATGGTCACCAAAGAAAGTTTTCCGTTAATGTTTGGCTAGGTATTATAAACCACACTGTTGTAGGGCTAATTTACTTACCATATCGTCTTCATGCTAATGATTACATTAATGTTCTAGAACAAATTATTGATGAGTTGCCGTTGAATTTACTCATTTTGCCCGTATTGTAAGAGACTGACTGGACGAGCAATTCCCAAACAGTTAGATTGATCGCGCTGGTCCTATCGTTTGGCCTCCGAAATCAACCGATCTCAATCCATTAGATTTTTTTGTTTGGGGCTTTATTCCAGAAAAAGTTTACTCTGTGCCTCCACAAAATTCTGACGAAGTTAGAAACAGAATTGACTGGTACTGGTACTGATACTGGAAATCTCCCAGAAATACTGGAGCGAATGATGAATACGGTACAAAAGAGATTGCAACTATGCTTAGAAGCAGATGGGTTTCATTTCTAATTGCTATATGCTGTGTCATTAGAAAAAGAAAAAATACTGCAGTACTGCAGTTAACATAAATTACTCGACTACCGCAATCCAGACGCTTCGCTAATACCTCGCAGACGACGCGTTATTCTAGACAACTTCCAAAAGAGACTCTTTTCGACAATTTACTCATACTCTGTTTTACATTGCATATACGTCTGTAAATAAACCCTGCTCTACTATTAATACTCTTTTCAGACAACCCACATAACTAATCACGAGATTAATAAAAAACATGGCAGCCCGTGAATGCGCTGTTGCCTAATGTCCATTTCTTTTAAATGCTTCCTGATGGTATATGAAGCATGATACAACATTTTTGCGTATACATTTTCTATTCAGAATTTTATGTAGAATATCGTCACGTGTAGCTTATCCGCTAATTTATACACACCCGATATAAGCCGGTCGGTTTCTTATGTAATCCACTCTTGATAATGCCGTAAAAAGCGAAACTAGTCGAGTAAATAGAAACAAATAGTGAAACAAACCAAGTGTTATTAATTTACCCTTTAATATTATTTCAAAATGTTTCACCATTTCGATAAATGAGAAAGTTATTCAAGAAATATTATACCGGGTGCTGACCTGGCGGACGCAACATAGGAAATCGAATGTAAATTTTGAAATGTTCAAATTTTGGCTCCCCTATTTATTTTGGAAACAAAATGTGTTTACCTTTTTTGTAGAGGCAAAAATTCTGTATTCATTCGTGTTAATATTTATCACTTTACGTTTCTCTAAGTTAAAATAGTTAAGAAAAAGTAATGTGATTTTATAAAAATAATGACTTGCCATGGAATTGAAAGAACAATTGCGGATGTCGAAATGGCAAAAGATATCGCAGTCACTTGATTAAAGTAAATGTTTTCGAAATGATTTACACTATACAAGAAAAAATCCTCCTAATAAAGTAGTATTATGCAGACCACAGTTATCACGATGTTTGCGTTATGTTTTTTGTCGTTAATTAAGTAACAGCAATATCTTGTGCTATTTTGACATCTGCAATTGTTGTATCAATTCCATGGTATATCATTATTTTTATAAAATCACATTACTGTTTCTTAATTATTTTAGCTGTAAATTTTCTGACATTCGTTAATTTTTAAAAGAGTTCAATTTGAAGCTTTAAACGAGTGTTTTGCACTCCCAGACTAAGCATGAAGTAAAATTTCAAGTTTAGAAAAGCCCCGTGAACATTTCTGGAGGGTCGCGCAGCGACCCGAGAAAATTTTCTGGGCTTTTCTAAACTCGAAATTTTACTTCATGTGCCACGCATATAAAACACAGATTTTAAGTGAAGTTAGAATATACATAAATTTGACAATATTATAATGTTTTATACGCGTGGCGCATAAAGTAAAATTTCGAGTTTACAAAAGCCCAGAAAGTTTGTCTCGGGTAGCTGCGCGACCCTCGACAAATTTTCACGGGGCTTTTCTAAACTCGAAATTTTACTTCATGCCTAGTCTGGGAGTGGAAAACATTTGTTTAAAGCTTTAAATTGAACTTAAAAAAAAACAGGGAATATCCACAACTGTTGTATCAATTCCATGGTATGTCATTATTTTTATAAAATCACATTACTTTTTCTTAATTATTTAAGCTGTAAATTTTCTGACATTCGTAGATTTTTAAATGAGTTCAATTTGAAGCTTTAAACGAGTGTTTTCCACTCCCAGACTGAGCATGAAGTAAAATTTCCAGTTTAGAAAAGCCCTGTGAAAATTTGTCGAAGGTCGCGCAGCGACCCGAGACAAATTTTTTGGGCTTTTCTAAACTCGAAATTTTACTTCATGCGCCACGCGTATAAAACACAGATTTTAAGTGAAGTTAGAATATACATAAATTTGACAATATTATAGTGTTTTATACGCGTGGCGCATGAAGTAAAATTTCGAGTTTAGAAAAGCCCAGAAAATTTGTCTCGGCTCGCTGCGCGACCCTCGACAAATTTTCACGGGGCTTTTCTAAACTCGAAATTTTACTTCATGCTTAGTCTGGGAGGGGAAAACACTTGTTTAAAGCTTTAAATTGAATTTAAAAAAAACAGGGAATATCCGCAATTGTTGTATCAATTCCATGGTATGTCATTATTATTATAAAATCACATTAATTTTTCTTAATTATTTTAACTTAGAGAAACGTAAAGATTTAAGTGTGAACATTCATAAATTTAGAATTTTTCCCTCTACATATAAAAAAGTGAAATAAATTTTGTCTCTAAAATAAATAGGGAAGCCAATATTTGAACACTTTAAAATTTACATGCGATTTCCTATGTTGCGTCCGCCAAGTCAACACCCGGTATAATAGTATGTATCATTTTTTTATTGTGCCAATAAAGATTAATTTCTTCTATAAAATAAATTAGTTGAAAAAAAAAGAGCAAGAATGGTTTGGTTAAAGTTTGTTCAACATTACAATAGCATAAAACGTAAATGTAAAGTTAATTATCACTTACATTACTTACATGTGTCTGATTCAGTGGAAAGTTTATAATGCAATTATTGAAAACATGTTATTGTTTTAAATAGTTTCAGAATAAATTCTAGAATCAAAAGATGAATAATATTTGCGTAGATACTTTTCCTTCAGGAATAGAATGTTGTTGTGTGTATTCTGCGAAAATTAACTGCCTTGGCCAAGTACTTGAGCACACGTGGAATCTATTGCCAGAAAATTAATTTCGAACAAAATTTATCAGGGGAATTCGACACGCGACGTTTTCTTTTTAATAACTCTTTAAATATCTCTAATAAATCACCAGCCAAAATAACTAAAGAGACACAGAATATATTTAACGCAGGAATATTGAAATTTTACTTCATGCTAGAAAAGTTCATTATTTGTTAAAAAAATTGAACCATTTAAATAATTGTAAAATAAAACATATTTATTATAAAAATGTTAATTATTTTATAAAATGTCAATTGTAATGTACACAAATATCACTTTGAACATTATAATGTTGTTGAATGTCAATATTTTAATAATTTTACAAAATTATGACTTCATGTCGATTATATCATCCCATGTTGAAATTTATAAGTAAGATCTCCTCCGCAAAATATGTTGATAAGGTCAATAAAAAGTCAATGTTCATACATTATGTAAAAAATGTTAAATATAACGTGTTTGCATTTATACGCTTTGTTTATCTTCGAAACTCCATATTTTATTGTAATTTCTAAAAAAATATTGAGAATTGTTGATAGTAACTTTGATTAAAACACTTGGTTTGTTTCACCGATTTATTTTTATGTTTACTACAACTAGTTTCGACCTTAGGTCATTATCAAGTAGATATCTCCTTGATAATGACCTAAGCTCGAAACTAGTTGGAGTAAACATTCAAATAAATCAGTGAAACAAACCAAATGTTTTAATCAAAGTTTTACTATTAATTAAATATATTTCACCACGGGTTAAGTAAGAAATTAATTCAACATATGAGAGATGTTGATGTTCATAGTTAATTAATAATTTAAAAAATGTAAACAATATGTCTTTTGTAAAATAATTCTTAAAAAATCAACTAAACTTCAGATTTATATGAAATACACAAAAATTAATCAAAAATTATTAAAATCATTTGTAACATTGTCAAAACGAAAATCGACTAACCTAAAGTAAAATTGTAGCGGTTAAATTTGATTGGCGTTCGTAAAAAAAAAACGCTTCATGCAGAGTTATGGCGTTAAGCGTTTTTTTTTTACGAACGCCAATCAAATTATTATTTATTGACTGCTAAAAACCAAAGCCAATGGTCGTTTAAATACTATAATATATCAGTAATTATATGTTTTTGCAAAATTAACTTTATTGTCAAATAATAGTCTTGTTTGCATGTTTAAATGTCTGCATAAACGCCGTAGAAACAAATAGGGATTATTTTGGTAGCAATAAAAAAATATGTTTTAACCAAAAAATCTAATCAAAATTTATTATTATTTAATAAACAAGAAAATATATGAATTTACATATGAATAATGGATCTTTTTTTTTTGTTAAACAAAAATTAACTAAATTAACTGAATCTACACACGTAGTGATTGCATTTCAATATTCTTCAAAGAAAAGTTAAACATTTCAATAAGCTTTTAGATTACTTTAAGTAAAACACTTTGTTTATAACTTTCAAAAATTGTTTATTTTGTATTCACAACAAATGTTTCGCCACACTGTGGCTTCTTCAGGTGAAGAGCAAACTTGCGTATTTTAGGGCCTAACAATAATCTGAAAACAATTTTGAAATATTTGAAATAAACTGATTTTTTTAAAAATCGTTTTTATTTTTTTATTCAAAAACTACAGAATCTGGATATTTTGAACTTTGACAATATACAGGCACTTTTTAATGAGGAATCTAGTAACATATTTTTTTCTAAGATAACTATAACATTTACCCGGGGACCATAGCCAACTTTGTTTTTTCTTATAAGCGCCATCTTGGATTTTCATATTTTTTGAAAGAATATTTTGTTCTGTACTCAGTGATGTACCACACTCATAATTTATTTTAGATTTGATATTTATAATTATGATATTTTCATATCTCTTAATCAATAACATCTTGACACCAGTCAATCATTGTTAGCACTTAAAATTAATTAATAACTGTCAATCTTTTGTAATAATAATAATATGTATCGATTATTACATAAAAATTGCACAAACTAAATGTATTCTACTTTGATTATTATTATTAAAAACCTTTTCACAAAAAAAGTAATTCTTGCATTTTTTCGCTACATCTCGGTAAATATTGATCACCATTATATCTAAGCGTTATATACTTTTAACTTTACTGTAAATCAGTGGTCCACACGCGTGGCGCATGGAGTAAAATTTCGAGTTTAGAAAAGCCCCGTGAAAATTTGTCTCGGGTCGCTACGCGACCCTCGACAAATTTTCTACGCAGGGCTTTTCTAAACTCGAAATTTTACTTCATGCTTAGTCTGGGAGTGGAAGACACTCGTTAGTTTAAAATACATCACAACTGTTAAATGTGTATCGCCGGATGCCCGTCTTCAGGTGTGATATGTAAGTAAATTATGGGTCCTAGGAGTTGTCAAATAAGTCAGTTACTCAACTGTTTCCAGGGCACTCTTTACAAAAAACAAAAGATTAACATTTTACATATAAAATGTACAATAAACTATAAGTGTGGTACATCATTAAATTCAGAAAAAAATATTCTTCCAAAAAATATGAAAATCTAAAATAGCGCCCATAAGAAAAACAAAAGTTGGCTATGGTCCCTCTGTAAATGTTATAGTTATCTTAAAATAAAACATGTTAATAGATTTATCGTTAAAAAAGTGCCTCTATAATGTCAAAGTTGTAAATGTCTGGATTCAATAGTTTTCAAATTAATAAATAAAAACGAAATTTCAAAAAATCCGTTTTTGACAATATCTGAAAAACGAAGAAAGATATTTTAAATGTGTTTTTAGTTTGTTTATTCGGCCCTAAATTACTCAACTTTGCCCCAATTGACCGACTCTCTATCTCTTTAAATAACCAAGATCCCCATACATTGTGTTGAAATACGGACACCCTGTATATTACGTCATCTTTAATTATAATAACACGAGATCAGATGTTTACTCTGTTATCAACGATTTTTAGTGTTAATAATAAATAATTAGGTTTTGAACAGTTTTGTTTGCGATTGGTAAATTGGTAAACCGGTATTACAATCTATTGTTATAGCAGGTGTGTCAAAAACACTATATAAGATTAAAGGGATAGAATTTAGATTATCAACGAAACATAATAAAGAAAACATTTTTTTTTTATTTTGACTCTTCGTTTATCGACAGGAAGCTATTGAATATACAGAGAGTTTTATGTAACACCGAACATGCTGGAATGTACTCAATGTTAATTTTCCTATGTTCGATGTGTACTGTATATTTTAGTATGTTCGGTGTTACATAAAACTCTCTGTATAAGAAGAGACCCCATATAACTAAAGAAAAATGACAGAAACTAATATTGTTAAATTTTTTGCATAATTTTAAGGTACATCTTCTGATGTCAAAGTTTTCAATTTAATAAGAGATTGAAATTTGAAATCTGGCTACATGTGATTTTTCCTACATATTTTGGCGTCGCTATGGTAACATCCTATTTAATGGCATTTTTATTAAGTAAACTTAGGACAGAGTTTCTTCTTTGGTTTTTAATAATTTAAAACCATCTGTAATTTTTAAAAAAATTATTCAACAATTTAATTGAAAAATAAATGCCGTCACAGTTAAGACAAATATTCCATTGCCGACGTATATCCTGTGCCGGGTGTTTGATTAAGCGTGGCCATCGGCTGTATTTCAGAAACTATACATCGTAGCATGTTGCGGTAAAAAAAATCATAGTAAAAGTGGCTAAGAGAAATCGCTGGAAATTATTTTTAAGTTCATATCTATGCCGCAAGAGGGCGCTATCTCTATAGTAGAAGATTAAAACAATGTTAATCAAATACATGCTAAATTAAGCGATGTGAAAAATATGAAAATATTAATCTACGGTAAATTTTACCTAATTTTAACTATCTTTTTGTTTTTTTATGTCACATAAGATGCACGGGAGACCGAAAATATCTAATTATTTAAATGCCCCTAACTTTTGTCAGGTTCCACTGAATTTAATTAACTTCAGCTCATTTGATAGATAATTGAATGCACTTTAAAACAAAATTCACTCTGATTTATTTTAGTTTCGATATTAGGTGCCAGAGGGTGCGATTGAGACAATCAACGTATCTTCTCCATTTTCTTTAAATTTTCAAATTGGACGGTATACGTAAGTTACGATAGTTGATTAAAATATACTCAATGACATTAGAAGCGTAACACCAAGAAGGAATGATTTTTTTTTTAATTCATATTTTAGCAACAGAGTGACTATATTTAAAGCATACATTGATAACAATTTCAACCTTGTGCCTTTTATATTTATTGTGAAAAAAAAATATTTCACTTTTTTTTTTTGATAAAACTATTTATATGAGCTGTTTGGTACAGATGTTTTTAGTTTTCGTGTTTCCGTTGAGTGTGTTAAACTTAAATAAGATGCCTCGAGTCCGAAGAGGTCCACAATATCACCATTTGAGCGATTTTGACCGGGGTCGAGTTGTTGCTTATCGAGATGTCGGTATGTCCTATCGCGAAATTGCCCGCCGTATTGATTCCACTGCAGCAACTGTAATACGTGTGTATCAGGTATGGACAGAAGAAGGTAGAGGAGCAAGAAGAAGACCAATTGGTCAACCAAGGCGTACCACAGAACGTCAAGATCGGCGCTTAAGACAAATAGCCCTGCGAGACCGTTTCGCTACTACGCGTCAAATCGGTGATCAATGGATTGGAGAAGAAGGTAGGCCCGTTAGTATGCGAACCTTATATCGCCGCATTCAATCCTTTGGTCTTCTTTCGTACCGTCCAAGATTAGTGCTTCCTTTAACAGCGAGACACTGTCGCCAAAGGTTGGACTGGTGCAGAGAACGGCAGCATTGGGAGGCAGAATGGCACGGTTTGGGGGGTTATTGCTTATGGTAGTCGATCACCTCTTGTATTCATTCGAGGCAGTATGACAGCTGCGCGTTATGTTGAAGACGTCATACGACCGACTTTGTTGCCTTATTTAGATGGCCGCCCAGACGTACTTTTTCAACAAGATAACGCACGTCCCCATATTGCTCGTCGAACTATGAACTTTCTTAATGAAGCTGGTGTTAATGTTTTGGCGTGGCCGCCCTGTTCGCCGGATTTAAATCCCATTGAACATGTGTGGGATATCATGGGAAGAAGAATATTCTCTTTGCACCATCCTCCACCGACTCTAGCACAGTTGATCGATGAAATTCAAGTTGCTTGGAACGAGATGCCTCAAGAAGACATCGACCATCTCATTTTGTCGATGCCCAGACGTCTACAGGAGTGTATACAGCAAAGGGGTCGCCAAACACATTATTAATTTTTTTTAGATTGTTTTTTAATAACATTTCTTGAAAATGTAATCATTTTATTCTTGATGTAAGACTACCATACTGGCAAAAAATCAAGTTAAAATAATAACTCCTTCTGGGTGTTACGCTTCTAATGTCATTGAGTATAAAAAATAGTGTGAAAACAGGCGAAAACCGCATCCCGATATCTTTATATATAGAAAATTGTGCAGAATGGGCTATATTGTACTAATAGCGCCCTCTAACCCTTACTAAATTAAATCAGAATACATAGTGTTTAAAAGTGCATTCAATTATTTTTCAATTAAAATCGGTTAAACTTATCTAAAGATACAACCATTTTAGTAATTAGACTTTTTCATTTTCATCTGCATTTTATATTAAAGCAAAAGAAATGAGAAGGTATTTGAAATTGAGCAAAATTTAGAGTAGATTTGGCATTTTGAATAACATCTTGTTTTGTATCCTTTGCGGTAGAGATTGCGCCCTTTACCAGCAAAGCTAGATTTAATTATTGTTCAAACAAGATAAATTCAAATTCAAAACTATTTGAATTCGAGAAAATAAGCTTACGTTTCTTATAGTTTGCACACTTTAAACATAATATATAAAATTACGAAAAAACTATTCGTGAAAATGCAAACAGTGTCGTTATTAATTAAGACACTGTTTGCATTTTCACGAATAGTTTTTTCGTAATTTTATATATTAATTATTGTATTCATTTTCTTTTCTTTTGTTTTGTTTGTCATCGTCCCAATAAAGTATTGTAATAAGTGTTTTAAATTGAAGTAAATATACGCTGTTTTAAACATTCTACTAATCTCATAGCCTACTACGTTTTGACATTTTAAATAATCATGGATTTACTTACATATTCGCTTTCCACAACATATAAATGGGGTAAAGTGATCTCCGTTATTCTTTAAATATTGTTTGTGATTTCTTGAACATGAAACTAAAAAAGCCTAAAGGCCTACTAGATTTTAAAAATAAATTTTTATATGGTACGCGGTTGAAAATTTGCAAATCTACCAGACTTTTTACTATATCTTTGGTTAGGAAAAAGTTATCAGAATAAAGTTTTCACCACTTTTCTCAGTATTCCTTCCTGTAAGAAACTAGCGTAGGAGAACTACAGGTTATAATTTAAATTTTTTAAGAAAATCTAGAAAATATGTCGGATTTTCAAAAACGCCCTCTGGCGCCCTATAAGATCTAAAGTAAACGAGAGTAAACAGTGATTTAAAGTGCTTTCAATTACCTATCAAATAAGACTATTTTGATTAATTTCGGTTAATGCTAACAAAAGTTACACGCAGTTTAATGATCATACTTTTCCGCCTTGCTTCATATGTGCGAGATAACGAAACAAGTTAGTAGTTGAAGTTTAGTTAAATTCAACGTAAATTACGATTTATGTTTTTTTAACCTAGGTCAATTTTCTCTTAGTTCTTTTTTGTTTGTTTTCCCGTTTATTAACTTTGTTTCTATTTATTTAATCTTATATTTTCTAACTTTGTTTCTATTCATTTAATTTTATATTTTCTAAATTGTATTTTGCTAACACATTTTCATTTATATGTATTACCTTGTAAGTACTTATTTCTTGAACATAACTTACTGTTATTATTATAATTTAGCAGTTTTTTGATAAAAATCTGTTTTTGTATTTAGCAATAGAAGTTACGCCCTCTAGCGGCGGAGGTAGGGACTTAAAACTAATTTCCAGTGATTTCTTTTAGCCACTTTCATTATGGATTTTTTTACCCCAACATGCTACGCTACATAGTTTCTGAGATACAGCCGGTGGCCACGATTAATCAAACACCCGGTATATTCAATTTTTGTGGTTACTGAATAAAAAAGTCTTCTACAGGTAACTGTACTTTTATCTCAGACTTAAAAAGCTAATTTTTGAAAGCCCATTTCATCGATCAAACAATGGAAATCGCAAAGCGATAGATCCGGACAATAAGGTGGATGCTACAAAACCTTAATTTTCTTTCGTGGTAGATTTTCTTTTACAACATTAGCAACATGAAGTCTAGAATTATCGTGTAAAACATGACCTCACGCGTAAGTTTTCTCGGACGTTTCCGTTTTATTCTTTGATGCACCTTGTTTAAACTACATTGTATGGATTTGCAATGACATTTACTCTAGGTTCTTTAAACTCTATCAACAAGAGTTCATAGTCGACAACAAAATTAACACTCTCAGCGCATAAAAATTAGGACCGTGCTGGTCAATTTCTCAACAAAAAAAGAAAATTCAAAATCGAATATTTTAGAAGTCAGAATCAAACGCGAGAGAATGATGAATGTGTTCCTTACAAACACTGCTAACATTTACTAACGTCATTTGAATTATTCTCTTTGTTTTGAAGGAATTGTTATTCAAAGATGGGTTTGAATTGAACACGCCTAGTATCATAGCCTATTTTCATTAAATTATACATAAGTTAGGCAAAATTAAAAGTAAGTAAAAGCACAGACAAGGTAAAAGACAAAAGCACTTTAATAAAAGCCAGAGCTGGGATGAATCCTCAAAAACATGATACGAATCACGAATCCGAATCACCTAATATGATTCGAATCACGAATACTCGAATAAAGGATTCGTAAGTGAAAAATATGATTCGAATCAAAGATTCGAATCCTCATTTTTGAATCACGGATACAAATCCTTTAAAAATAAATTTAAATCTATTATTTGCAACCAGTAATATTTTATTCCATCAGATTCTATTAACAAACATGTTCATTTACCGACTAAATATCTGATTATATAATGATTTTAATTTATGATGATATATGTGTTATTGAACTTCATTTTGAATCTGTGTTTTATACGCCTGGCGCATGAAGTAAAATTTCGAGTTTAGAAAAGCCCCGTGAAAATTTTCTACGCGGGACTTTTCTAAACTCGAAATTTTACTTCATGCTTAGTCTGGGAGTGGACAACACTCGTTCTTAGAAGTTTCAAATTAAAGGATTACTCTAGATTACTAAGTTTATTACCAATTTACAAAGGCTACAGCTCGAAGGACCAATCATGGTCTTCGGAGACCGAAGGACTACAGGGAATCGAAGTTTATTTACAAGAAAACAACGAATATCTGAAAGTTTACAGCATGGATAGGAAAGAAAACATCCAATTTTGAAAAAATATCGAAGTTGGGTTGGTTTTCAGTGCGTTTTTAACTTCACTTTAAATCAGTGTTTTATACGCGCGGCGCATGAAGTAAAATTTCGAGTTTAGAAAAGCCCCGTGAAAATTTTTCTCGGGTCGCGCAGCAACCCGAGACAAATTTTCTACGCGGGGCTTTTCTAAACTCGAAATTTTACTTCATGCTTAGTCTGGGAGTGGACCGTCAAGATTTTCTACATGTTCTAGATTTATGTCGATTTAATCACAGTTTGTTATTGTATTAAATGCAACTTTAATATTAAATAAAAACGGTTTTCTTAGGAATAGAATATTCACCCATTAAGAGCCGAAATAATTATAAAGTTAACTGTAAAAGTTAATTTTAGGTAAAATTTTGCATCTTTTTCTATGATTTCAATGAATGATTTATTATATTACATACGTCGATTTTTTAAAAGAGTTAAATTTAAAATTCAAACGAGTGTTGTCCACTCCCAGACTAAGCATGAAGTAAAATTTCGAGTTTAGAAAAGCCCCGCGTAGAAAATTTGTCGAGGGTCGCGCAGCGACCCGAGACAAATTTTCACGGGGCTTTTCTAAACTCGAAATTTTACTTCATGCGCCACGCGTATAAAACACTGATTTCAAGTGAAGTTAAAAATATATATATTAACGTTGGATATTTTTCATGGTTAAGTAACCAAATATGCATTCACAAATATTTGAATTATTCGAAAATTTTAATATTTATATTCAAATATGAATAATTTAGTGATTTAAATATTCATATTAGAATATTTAACTATTTGAATTAATCGAATTCGAATCCCAGCCTTAATAGCGATGATTCGAATTATTTAGGAGGATTTGAATCCATGTATCAGGATTAGAATTTTATAAGAATTCGATTCCTTTTATAAGGATTCGAATCCTTTTATAAGGATTCGAATCATCTACGTTTGGATTCGAATACGAATCCTTTTAAAAAAATGTAACGAATCCGGATCACGAATCCGTTTTCACTAAAGTATTCGAATACCTCTTTTGAATCCTTTAAAAGGATTCGAATCCGGGAATCGAATCCTGAATGATTCGAATCCTGCCCAGCTCTGATAAAAGCCAGTCTAACAGAGTTGTTTTTACTAATTTAAAATATAATGATACTTACTTAAATTCTTCATGGCAACTTAATTACAGTTGTTTAACTAACGTTGTTTTTTGTGAAACAGATTTATTTAGGGCAAAAATTTAATTAGAATTGCCAATTCAGTAAAGTTTCATCATTTAAATTATAAATTTAAATTAACAGGTTAATTTAAACACAACTTCTATCTCGGCATATAAAATATTAAGAATTAAAGTATTTTTAATGTTACATCTACGGATCACAGCACTTGACTACCGTCCAAACTTCACCAAGTCGAACGAAAAACGCCAGAATAAAAAAAAAACAATTTGAAAATCTTCCAGCGCTGCCAACCAAGCAAGTAACTCGGCAAGAGTTATTTATGGAATTAATTAGCCTGATTGGACAATGCCGCCGTCATCCGATTCCGAATCCAATTCCGTCAATCGGCCGCCATTAAAGTTTCATCGCTCTCGAGTTAATAAGCGAGACGCGATCCAAGTAAGTACACTCAATCGAATCTTCCTGGGCTCTTCAATTATTCAACATTTTTATCCATATCAACATATGTGCACATGTCACTTGGAATGATTAGAAACGATAGGGGATGCCAAGGACGAATTCCTCTAATTACATTTGATTGAAATTCGGATTGCTTTCGTTCTAGAAAATATTATAGTTAAAAGTGGCAATCCGTGTTTGATTAATATTTCGAGAATCATCAAAAGTGTATACGGAAAAATTGATAGTAGGTTGGAAACTCATTAAGAAAAGACATTAAATGTTTTTTATTAAATGCAAATGATTAAATTTTCTTAGAAGCAAATGTTGTGCGCAAAATTCTGATTATCGGGCTTTAATCAATATTCATGAGTAGATTATTTTTACAAAATAATTTCTAAATTTCTACAAATTACATAATTACAAAAAACATATTTTCAAGTAATTAATAATTTCAAAGAAATAAAAACTGTTTTATAATTGTTTTTTTAATTTTTTAATTATAAACAACTTTTTTTTGTTTATCAACACTTATTTTTTATTTCAACACAATTATATTCTAATAAACTTAAAAAGGATTTTAAAACAATCACCGACATTTAAGTATTGTTTCATTAATATCACATTAACGTTTCGTGTACCGGCTTTTTCAATCGTATCCATTTAAAACCATTGGGAAAATACGATAAGTGAAGAGCAAAAAAAAACAGTTCACACCTTTCGAATTTTCAGTTATCAATAACGGTTTAAATACAGAGAATTTTTCTTTTAAATATACATATGATTACGCTGTAAATTTTCCGACATTCGTTGGTTATTTTAAAAAAGTTCAATTTGAAGCTTTAAACGAGTGTTTTCCACTCCCAGATTAAGTAAAATTTCGAGTTTAGAAATGCCTGAAAATTAGGTTTGGTCGCGTAGCGAAGCGAAGCAAAGCGAAGCGAAGCAAAGCGAAGCGAAGCGACCAAATCAAATTTTCAGGCTTTTCTAAACTCTAAATTTTACTTCATACGCCACGTGTATGAAACACTGGTCTTAAATAAAGTTCAAAATATAAGGCTGTAAAATACTGCTTTAGTTGCATATTGCGAATTTCAAAATATGTGAGTGTTTTATACACGTGGCGCATGAAGTAAAATTTCGAGTTTAGAAAAGCCTGAAAATTTGGTTTGGCCGCTCCGCGCTTCGCGCTACGCGACCAAACCAAATTTTCAGGCTTAAAACTCGAAATTTTACTTCATGCGTCAGGCTTATTAAACACTGAAAGCACTGAAATATTGTGTACGAGTAAACTTCGCTTGAAATCAGTGTCTTATACGCGTGGCGCATGAAGTAAAATTTCGAGTTTAGAAAAGCCTGAAAATTTGGTTTGGTCGACCAAACGACCAAACAATTTTTTCTAAACTCGAAATTTTACTTCATGCTTAATTTGGGAGTAGAAAACACTCGTTTAATGTTTCAAATTAAAAAAAAAAACGAATATGTAATGATGTGCACAATAATTGGGATATGTATAGTTATACGAAAAACTTTCTGCATATTACATGTGTAACTTAAAAAGGGAGTTTTTCTTTTAAGTATACATGTCTTGATATACGAAAACGTTCAAATTGAAGCTTTTGCGGAGCAAGCAAACCAAAATGTAAGGCTTTTCTAAACTCGAAATTTTACTTCATGCTTAATCAAGGAGTGGAAATACTCGTTAGAGGCTTCACATTAAACTCTTAAAAAAACGAATGCCTGAAAAATTACAGCGTATACATTGAAATATGTATACTTAAAAGATATACATATTCTGATGCATACCCTGTACATTTTTTAGTATTCGTGTTTTTTTTTTAAAGTTCAATTTGAAGTTTCTAAGGAGTATTTCCACTCTTTGATTAAGCATGAAGTAAAATTTCAAGATCAGAAAAGCGTAGCAAAGCGAAGCGACCTAATTTTCTGGATTTTCTAAACTCGAAATTTTAATTAATGCGTCAGGCTAATAAAACACTGATTTACAGTGAAGTTCAAAATATATTGCTTTAGCATACTGATTTGGAAGTATATTATTAACTTTACTATATTAGTGTTTTATACGCGTGACGCATAAGGTAAAATTTAGAGTATATAAAAGCCTACAAATTTGGTATGGTCGCTCCGCTTCGCTACGCGACTAAACCAAATTTTTAGGCTTTTCTAAACTAGAAATTTTACTTCATGCTTAATCGAAAGTGGCAACACTCGTTAAAGTTTCAAATTGAACGATTTTTAAAAACATCGAATGTCTGAACAAATACAGCGTATATATCGGAATATGTATACTTAAAAGAAAAATACCATGTATGTGAATAATTTAGTAATTAAAATATTTATATTTAAATATTCTATTAAATTCGAATAAATCGTATTCAATTCGCAGCTTTAGTGAAAGTCAATACATACATAGAAAATCAATGACTTGCCGTCAGAGTACTTTATTTCAAGTACTTGCACTTGTAATATAGACTGTTTAAAAACTGTTTAAAAACTAGACGGAGTAAGTGCCAAAGCCCAATTTACACTATAAAAAGTTATCAGAAATATCACTAGATAAATTTGGCGACAATTTTAAATAATTTCATAATTACTCTTTAAATAAAATCAAATATCTATTAGGTTTGTTCGTTACATGAACTGGTGCAGCACTTTTTACACTTTTTGCACCGAAACCGTTCGTTACATGCACTAACTTGAACTGAACTGTGTTCGTTTGCGTCAGTTCACTTGCACCGAACCTGCACTTTTTGCCCCTGGTCCAGAGTAGGTGTAACTAGTGCAGGTTAGAAAAAGAAGAGGTTGGCAGATATACAATTTTCAAAGATGGACAGGACATATCCATGGTTATGCAATGTGTGAATTATCGAGCAAACATTCTGAAATCGTCATTCAACAACCCTACATTTTATTTATTAAATTATGAAACACGGATTTCATTCAGTTTGCTTAATATTATTTGTTTATAAAATACAGTAGCAACATTTTATTATTAGTGTTTCCTTAAATTGTGTTGTAGTGTATTGCAGAAATTATAATCTTTTATATATTTTACACCAAAAGTGTTCGTTTGTTTTTAGTTCAGTTCATGTACACTGATATGAACTGACCTGAACTGGTGACGTCACAAACTTGAACTCAGTTCAACTTAGTGCAGTACAAACGAACAAACCTATTGTGTACTTCTTAGTTGTGGTTAAGTATTTTCTTTTCCATCGTGCGATATCGTCAGTTCAATTAAAATGCTTATACAGCATCACGCCATATATCTATAAAATAAAACATATTTTCATTATGTTCATAATATAATAATGTGTCTCTATCAGAGCTGGGACGAATCCTCGTAAAAAGGATTCAAATCACGAATCCGAATCATCTAATATGATTCGAATCACGAATATTCGAATAAGGGATTCGTAAGAGATAAATATGATTCGAATCAAAGATTCGAATCCTGTTTTTTCGAATCACGAATACAAATCCTTTAAGAATAAATTTTATTTTATTATTTTTTTGCAACCACTAAGATATAAGTATCGTTCGTTACCAGTTGTTTTAGCAAAAATATTCAAAACCTAATTATGTATTATTACCACTGAACATCGTTGATAACAGAGTAAATATCTGACTCCCTGTTACTCTGGTTAAAGATGTATTTGTGTGTTTCTGAACTCCACTTCAAATCAGTGTTTTGTACGCGTGGCGCATGAAGTAAAATTTCGAGTTTAGAAAAGCCCGAAAATTTGTCTCGGGTCGCTGCGCGACCCTCAACAAATTTTCACGGGGCTTTTCTAAACTTGAAATTTTACTTCATGCTTAACCTGGGAGTGGAAACATTCGTTTAAAACTTCAAACTGAACTCTATTATATATGCCTGAAAATTTACGTAAATAAAAAATTCACTGAATATCATTAAAACCGGGAAAGTCAGAGAAGTCATGGAATTATATTCAAATTGACCAAAACACTAACAAAAAAGGGTGAGGGTTTCCCACAGAAGAAAGTTATATCAAAAGGCCAGAAAAAAAATCTTTAGTTAGGGAAATGTCGGAAAAATTTAACATTTCAGATTGTGGCTACCATGTCAATTTAATTTAAAAACACAGAAAAAAACATTTTTCATGTTATTCCTCACAATTAATTCGAATTATTTTTGACGATTCAAATCCTTTTGTAAGTATTCGAATCGTTTTACAAGGATTGGAATCACCCACATTTAGACTCGAATACGAATCCTATTAAAAAAAATTAACGAATCCGGATCACGAATCCAGTTGAACTAAAGTATTTGAATGCCTCTTTTGAATCCTCTAAAAGGATTCGAATCCAGGATTCGAATCCTGAATGATTCGAATCCTGACAAGCTCTGGTCTTTATCTTACTTAAAATTTATTTGTTTCATGAAACTATAAAAGGTAGAACGACTCATCTTCGGCATGCCTGCATGATCGTTTACTTCTTAATTAAACATTTTATTATTTGTACCATATTCTTATGCTATTTGATATCTCCTCCTACTGCATCATTAATGTCTTATACAATAGCAGTCATTTTCGTATGTGGATCATTTATTATCATCTGCTTATACATATTTATTATGCACTGTTTTTCAAACAGATATAAATGACCCAAATTCAACTTCATACTTCTTTTTTTGGAGGTAAAGATGATATTATCACCGAGCTTGTACTGGGTCTATAATCCATCACAACAATAGAAACAAAACTAACTTTTAACTATGCTAAAGATACACCGCACAAAAGGTTATTATGAAACAGACAAAGTTGCAACTCGGTAACGCTTCGAATTAAGGTTATGTCAGCTGTTGCGTCTAATAATGACGTAATTAGCATAGTGTAAAATGGACGCGTGCTCGGCCAATCAGAGTTGGTGGTTTTGGCGCGTGAAATATAAAACGCTCCTCCTAGTTATTAAACAGATTATAGACGCATTTTTAGACAGCAAAATTATCTTACGCAATTAATTGCATCCAAACTGTTAAAACAAAGGACGCTGTGGCGATTAAAGCATTTATTTTGGCAGCTCTCTAATTTTGACATTAGTGTGACATTTGGCTAAAGTCCGTTAATGCAAATGAAAACTATATAGACACACATAAAATGTCAAGCATATGTCAAAAACTATGAAACGTCAATGGTTAGATTAGGTTAGATGTCGCTTTATTAAGTTAAATTAGGTAAGATGTCGCTATGTGGACTAAAGTTACGCCAACTGTTAACAGATAATTTGTACTATAGTGATAGTTGACCTAAGTCAGATAACTTAGGTCAACTATCAATATAGTACAAATTATCTGACAAAAACTGACGGAATAGATAGTAAGTACAGTTTGGAAAGAACATGTTATTTTTCTAAATATCAGATATACAGGGTGTCCCGTTAATGTGGGGAAATGGCTTAGCCATAGATTCCTGGAATCAAAATATGATGATTTAACATAACTTATCTATATCCAAATATTTACAGCTAAGCTGGAATTAGTCTTCAAAGTCCAAAAAAATATTACTAATTTGATTTATAACAATTATCATAATACAACACAAAATTTTAGTTATTATGGTTATCATTGATTGACAAGAAGTATTAAAAACAATAGTACAACTACATAAAAACTAAAATATGTTTTTATTGGCGCACCTTATAAAAATTTAATAAATACAATAAGGGAATACAAGATTAGTTCATTAAAAGACTTTTTGTCTTTTAATAATGTTTGTTATCTTGTACGGTTATGCCACAAAAAAATAAAATGCCAATTAATTATTTTTTGTTATTTAGTATAAACGAAATCTAGTATTCCGGGTGATTGAAAATATATGTACATAAGTCGCAATTAAATTTTAGTAGGCAAGCAGTATGCTTTTGTTTTGTCGCGATTGTATTGCGAAATGTCAAATAATAAAAAGAATTAGTACAAAGTTTTACAGAAATCAACAAAATGAATAATTACACAAATCAACAAATTATCAATTTATTCATTATACATGGCAACTGCTAATTGAACAAAATTTGATTCCAATTTTCTAAATCTTGTTTTATTCATCGGCGGCAAATGTGGATAAGTTTCATTAAACACTCTACATGTTCGAGTAACAATTCTATCGCCGTTGCCATGTATAAGGAATAAATTGATAATTTATTGATTTGTGTAATTATTTATTTTGTTGATTTCTGTATAACTGTTTACTAATTGTTTTTATTATTTGACATTTTGCATTACAATCGCGACAAAATAAAAGCATACTACTTGCTTACTCAAATTCAATTGCGACTTATGCGCGCATTATTTCCTGCATAAATGCGACGAAAAACGAATCTTCGAAATAATTCGAAAACTACTTGCTTTAGGAGCATAGTTGTAATACTTTTTTGTAGGAAATTTTTCTTCCAATCGTACAATGTGATAAAAAATGGGTCATTCTATTTAAAAAAATTGAATTACGAGATATTGAAGAGGGCACTTCGATATTGACATTTTAAGAACACTTATTGTCAAAATTGACAATTTCTAATTACTTTACTGATAGAGGCATCCTCTAGGTACAAGTAGAGATATAAATTATATTTTTATCTTATTCTTGAGAGAAGTTACAGGCATATTTTAAGATGCCTTTTAGAGATCAAAATTTTAGAAATATAATTTTTTCTTGAAAACTATAAGAGATAAGTGTGCATATATTCAAATAAAATACGTTGCAATTTAAACGAGGAATCCAAAAAATACTAATATATAGGGTGTTTTATTTAAAATAACAAATTTGGTGCTACTTCCGGTGAAATCGGAAGTGATATAAAGTTGAAAGTTAACATGAGGAAAACTGATTCAACCGTATGACAAGAATTTTTTAAATTTTTGATTGAACGGTAACCCCATAAACTTTACGGTTTAGCGTAGACACCCTGTATATTATTAACTTCTTGAAGAATAATCTATGAAGTTTAACTCAGGAATGGGGTATCTTCCAAAATCCAGTTTAAATTACACTCTAAGAGCATTTACTTAGCGTAAAATGATAAAAGTGCAAAATATATAAATATAATCGTAAACAATTTAAAAATGTCTTGAATATTTTGGACGGCAGTTACTTACGTTACGTGCAATAGCTGTTAATTAGGTTTGGTTAGATGACAAATAGGTTAGTCTGTCAAAAAGAAAGTGATGTAAAATGTTAAATGTGTCAAGTATGTAAAAGAAAAAATGTTAAAGTAACATAAAAATTTGAATGTGTGTTATATGTATGTCAAAATATCCTACTTCTATTAGATACAATAACTGTTACTTAGGTTAGGTTAGATGACAAATAGGTTAGATGCACTCCGACTTAACTTTATAATTTTTGGGTGACAAAATATAGTTCAATTTCGCAATTTGTTTTCTATCCTAACCTGAACTAAATTGTGAATTGTGGTTAGATAGATACTTAAGTTACGAGGGGGATTCGTAAAATAGGGTTCCTTATGCTGCTGAGAAATAATGCGACGAGCTGGGAGAAATGTAAAAAAAATGTCTTACACTGTCAAATCTCCCTCTCTCTATTCCCACCTCTCCCGCCACGCTACATCGCTCAATGCCGGCCTAGCAGCCTTCGAAGATGGAGCTCCCTATCGCTGTTACCGCCAGATACGTTTTTTAAGTGCAAAACGGATTTCACCTATTGACATTCATCGTCAGTTATTTGAAGTTTATGGGGAAAATTGCATATCTGTTCGACATGTTCGCAAATGGTGCAGAGAATCCAGTGAAGGCCGCACGGAAATTCACGATCAAGACAGGAGCGGAAGCCTTCAGTTTCAGATGGAATTGTCGAAAAAGTTGAGAGGATATTGCTTGAAGATCGGAGGATCACCATTAACAAACTTGCTTTCCGTATTTCTGAGACTTCCAACACTACAATTCATAAGATTTTAATCGAAAAATTAGGCTATCACAAAGTGTGTGCACGGTGGGTACCGCGGATGCTCACAGAAAACCACAAACAGCAACGTGTCGAATGTTAGCGGCAGATTCTGCTACAATGTGAAGACAACAAGGAAGAATTCTTGGATTTCATTGTTACAGGCGACGAAACATGGGCGTATCACTTTACCCCCGAAACCAAGCAGCAATCACGTGAATGGCGTCACTCAACTTCGCCGAAGCCGAAGAAGTTTAAACAAACACAGTCTGCTGGGAAAGTCATGGCAATCGTCTTTTGGGACAGGAAGGGCTTGCTTTTGATCGACTTTTTGCCACATGGAACAACAGTAAACTCCGACAGATATTGCGACACATTAAGAAAACTAAAACGTGCGATCCAGAACCGCCGGAGAGGAAGATTGTCCAGTGGTGTTAGGCTTTTCCATGACAACGCTCGACCTCATGTCTCACATCAAACTTAAGAGCTGCTGCGAGATTTTGGTTGGACTGTTGTGCCCCCCCCCCCTCTACAGTCCCGACCTAGCCCCAAGTGATTATCACTTATTCCCAAAATTGAAGGAACACTCGGGTGGTTTACGCTTTAATACTGATGATGAAGTCAAGGAAGAGGTTACTCGATTCTTCAAAGGATTGGCGGCAGAATTCTATAACATGGGAATAGAAAAATCGTCTGCAAAAGTGTTTGAACAGAAACGGCGATTATGTAGAAAAATTTCATAAGTTATAAGCTTTAAAATGATGTACAACAAAAATATAGCTGTCTATTATTTAAAATCATAGGAACCTTATTTTACGAATCCCCCTCGTAGATTAGATGCACTTCGTCTAATCTATCTAACTTTTGGGTTACAAAACTTAGTACAATTTCGCAATTTGTCTTCTAATCTAACCTGAACTAACCTACACTAAATTGTGACGTGGGGTAACCTAACCTACTGCCACAATTACTCCTTCAACTTAAATCCACAACTTTTTGTTTAACTAACATAAACCAACTACACTTGATTGTGAAGTGGGTTAGGTTGGATGATAACTTAACCTAAATCCACAATTACTTCTCAAACCTAATTTTACAATTTAGTATACCTAATTGGGTTACGTTAGTTAAATGCCAAGTTAACTAACGTAACCCAATTAAGTATACTAAATTTTGTAATTAGGTTACGTTAGATAATAACCTAACTTTATAACTTGTCATCTAACTTAAACCAACTACACTAAACTGTGAAGTTCGGTAGGTTGGATGATAACCTAATTTCACAACCTAACCTAACTCCACAACTTTTTGATTACATAAATCAACTACACATGATTGTGAAGTTGGGTTAGGTTGGATGATAACTTAACCTAAATCCAGAATTACTTCTAATAATTTCACAATTTATCCTCTATCCTTACTTGATGATTTGTCATCTAACGTAACCTAGGTTCACAACTTGGCACCTAACCTAGGCCCCCGATATTGATATCAACAACGTTATCTTTCATACAGTAGTTTTTTTTCTGACAGTAGTTTTAGTCTTTCATTTATTATAATTATATTCCTTAGTTACACAATGTACAAAGTGGTGCATTTTGGAGGTGCCACATATGGAAAACTTATTTATTTGTAATTTTTCAAGCATTCGCAAAATAGGGTAATTTTTTTCGTGGTTTAATTAATGGCGAAAAGAAAATTAATCTATCTCTATCCGTTTCAGCTCTATAACCGAAAGTAATCAACTTTCGTTTTTGTCGTTTTTATGAAGTTACTTTAACTCACTTGATTTTAAAGTTATAACCAAAACTGTAAAAACATTCTTATAACAACTTTTTACGCAGTTAGAGATATAGTAAAAACATAACACATTAATGTGACGTCACAAAAAACAAAACACAGAGGGACAGAAACTTCGATAAAACGATATTTAAATGTCGTTTTTAGTGGGTTATTTAAACTATAGTGCGGAATAAAATGATTTTCATAAAGTTACATTTGGAATTTTTTCACATGTAATTTTTCCTGTGCCGCTATACTCATTTTAAATTAGCTACTATCTTTTCAAAAAGCGAGGCATGTCACTTTGAAGTTAAATATTTTAAATTTGGTAGAGTCGATTTTTTAAAATCTAAACCAAATAAAGATAGATCATTTCTACATATGTTAATTTTTTCTAGAATTATATTTACAAAAATAATACATGTTTCACGTGTGTTTACAGAAAGAGTAGTATTTTTACATGCACTTTTCAAAACGGTGGAGTTTGACTGCGTGTGTCTTCGTTATTAAATATTTTAGAATAATGAAAAAAATAAGATGATTGTTAGAATCTAGTTTAAGTGGGATGCATTAAACAAAAAAATGTTGTGTAAAATTTCAAGAACTACAATCTCGGTTATTCAAAAACCAAGGTATGTGTAAACTGTATGTAATGAAGATTCGCTCCAAATTTTTTTTTTAAACTTTAGGTATATTATTAAAATCGAGCCATTTTTGTAGCAAAAACAGTTTTCATGCCGCAGAGAAAACGTTTTTAATTTAGAAGAAATTGAATATTTTATCTGTTCACAATTTAATGTTTATATTCTGTATTGTAATATAATACAAATGAGTCCCATTTTTGAAATTTTACTCGGCAACAAAATTAAATGTCAGAACTGTATTTTTCATAGGTTATTTATTTTTTTCCTCGTGTATAACTGGCCAACCATTTGTTTGTTTCCCGTTACGTTTGCCTACGTGAAAAACGATTTTCTGAACTTTTTTAACTGATTTGGTTTTCCCCTTGAACCCTTCAATTGTGTAATGAATAATTATTGAATTTTTTGTATAATTTAATCGTTAAATAACCGAGAACGTAATGCTTCACTTTTTCAAAATAGGGGGTTGCCGGGTTAAAATATTTACATTTTCTTTATTTGGTGATTTTTTTTTCGATTTTTAAACATATGAGCCGTTTATTTTGAAAGTGGCCTAACTCCATTTCTCTATTTTTTTGTTTTCAACTGAAATAATCTTCATAATTTGAGGTTTTCAGTCATAAACAACAATTTCTGGTTATGTATATTTAAAATATATAGTATATATTTCAAATATACTTAACCACAACTTGATTTTCATGACTGAAAAACTCAAATTATAAAGGTTATTACAGTCAAAAATAAAAACACGAGAAATGGAGTTAGGCCACTTTTAAAATAAACGGCTCATATACTCCATTCATTTTAGGATTAATGTAACTAGATGCCAGGTTTATACGGCTAAAATGGTGGAATCTGGTGACATTTTTTAGGAGCGAAACTTAAAATTTGAGGAAACCGCAGGTTGACCTGAAATCGGTTAGACCAAATTTCATTTTAAAAGGATAAGTATTTAAATAAAGTTGTTATGCAACAATATTTAAAGTTAATGGTTTCTTTGAATATCATATGACTCCTTTTTACAATATTTTAAAGTATTACTATAGAACTTTATTATTTTTAAATTTACATAACTTACAGGGTTTTCTTTTGCATTTTACTATTGATTAAATGAGATTCATTGTATAAAAATATCTTTCACCTTGTCAGATATATGCCAAAAGATTTCCTGATTTACGAAATGAGTTTCACTATATACGAAATACTTTTCCCTTTAATATTTTTGTTCAACATTTTTGCAGTAACAATAACTTTCTTCTAGAAATATTTTATTTGTATTTATACATACAGGGATTTGTTCTTTTAAGTATACGTATTTCAAATTCAGCCTATTTTTCTGTAAATCATTAGATATTCCTTGTTTTTTTTTTAAGTTCAATTTGAAGCTTTAAACGAGTGTTTTCCACTCCCAGAGTAAGCATGAAGTAAAATTTCGAGTTTAGAAAAGCCCCGTGAAAATTTGTCGAGGGTCGCGCAGCGACCCGAGACAAATTTTCTGGGCTTTTCTAAACTTGAAATTTTACTTCATGCGCCACGCGCATAAAACACTAAAATATTGTGACATTTATGTATTTTCGAACTTCACTTGAAATGTTTTATACATGGGGCGCATGAAGTAAAATTTCGAGTTTGGAAAAGCCCAGAAAATTTGTCTCGGGTTGCTGCGCGACCCACGACAAATTTTCACGGGGCTTTTCTACACTCGAAATTTTACTTCATGCTTAGTCTGGGAGTGGAAAACACTCGTTTAAAGCTTCAAATTGAGCAAATTGAGCAACAAATGTCGAAAAATTTACAGCTTATGCATATGTTTACCTAAAAGAAAAAATCACTGTATGTAACACTACCCACGCCAGCATCCATTATCCGGATAAGGAGTCCTCTTAGTTCATTGCTAAGATGAATTTTTTGACGAACTGCAAGCCATTTTGCTAAGAAGTAAAATGTAATAGACAAACTGTGATAAGGTTTTGACATATAGGAAAATGTAATGGTATTGTGGTGTCGCCTGAACAGAATAATCCGGACGGCGGGGAGAGATAGGAAGGTTGCCGTGGACACAAAAAAATAATAAAAAAATAATTTTAGAGAATAACGCGTGCTAACGTTCGTTTTTGTACGTGACATAGTTAAGTATAAATAAAACTCCCCAAGTACCTGCATTTCTTGTGTTTTCCTGTGGTAAGATTCATAGTATAACGACGGAATCAAATGCACTTATAACTGCAACCAAATACACCTATGATACCGTTATAAATTGGTGACCCCTAAGTGATCTTTCCACAACGATCTTCGCCACGGGAATCATCAAGATTCAGGATCTACAAGGCGAGCTGACTACAGGAATACCCGCCAGCATCAGACGTCGACGCCAAGGACCCTTTTTCGGACGAATTCCTGACTGCATCGAGCATCAACGACGAAGCCCTGTTTCAAGTGCAGAAAACCGGACCTTGTCAACAGCTCTGACAAATGTGTTTTCGGTGAAACAAAATTAGACTTTTTAGGTCACAGCATTAGTGATTCGGGAATCAAACCTCTACAGTCCAAGGTCGATGCGATTTTGTCCTTCCCACAACCCACTGACCAAAAAGCATTGCAACGCTTTCTCGGCATGGTGAATTTTTACCATCGGTTCATAAAATCATGCTCGAGTATCCTAGCACCGCTCAACCAGCTTGCTGCAACAACTCCATGCAACAAACCACTGGTCTGGTCCCAACCCGCTCTTCAAGCATTTACGGCAGTTAAGGCTGCACTCGCCGACTGTGCTATGCTTGGTTTACCAGATCCTGTTGCGGAGTTAAGCATTATGGTAGACGCATCTGACTCCGCTGCTGGCGCGGTCTTGCAGCAGAAGGATAATTCTGGCGTTCTTCGACCGCTCGCTTTCTTTTCCAAATTTTTTTCAACAACAGAACGCAAATACAGTACTTTTGGCCGTGAATTACTTGCTGTTTATTTGGCTATTAAAAAGTTCAAATATTATCTTGAAGGTCGCGAATTTATCATCTTTACAGATCATAAACCTTTGATCTCTGCTATAAATTCGAACTCGGATCGTTTTTTAGGACGAGAGCACAGACACATCACCTTCATCGCGCAATTCACCACTGACATCAGGTTCGTTCCAGGTACCGAAAACAGCGTTGCTGATACATTATCGCGAGTCGAAATTAACTCTTTAGATATACCTAACCTTGCAAAATTACAATCCGAAAACGGCGAACTAAAATTCCTTTTGAATAACGGCACCACTTCACTTAAGCTCGAGCAATGGAGTGTATTGCCTGGCACTAGCACACCTATATACACAGACATAACTCTTACTCAAAGACGATCCTATATCCCTTCAGTCCTAAGAACTAACATTTTACAGCCTCTTTACGGACTTACACACCCTGGCGTCCGTGCAATGAAACGTCTAGTTACATCTCGCTATGTGTGGCCACGGATGAATCAAGACATTGCACAATTTGTCAAATCATGCTTGAAGTGCTAACAAATTAAAATTCACCGACACACTGTATCACCAATCGCTACTTTTCCGGACCCTGACGACCGTTTCACCGATATACACATCGACATCATCGGCCCTTTGCCTATTTGTAACACTTACAGATACCTTTTAGTTTGCATCGACCGTATTACGCGTTGGCCTGAAGTCCAACCACTAGTCGAAATTACTGCAGATTCCGTTTCCAAAGCATTTTTAAATTGTTGGATTGCACGTTTTGGAATTCCATCGACGATTATTACTGATCGTGGTCGGCAATTCCAATCCAACATTTGGAAGGAATTTTGCAACATTTTCGGTATCACGCATAAGTCCACCACCGCCTACCATCCGCAATGTAACGGTTTGGTAGAGCGGCTCAATCGCCAAATTAAAGACTCGATCAGAATGAGTAACGATCCGAGTAACTGGGTATCCCAACTTCCCTTAATTTGATTAGGTTTGCGTACAATTTTTAAAACCTTGCTTTCGGCCACCGCAGCGGAATACGTCTATGGTAAAACATTATGTTTACCAGGCGATTTTTTATTTCCGAAATCTGTTTCTAAATTCATTCCTTCAGGCTCAAATTTTATCGACGGCCTGAGAGAAAGGATGAAGACGCTTAGCCCCGCAATTACTCGCTTAACCCACCGCAAATCTTTTATACACCCCGATCTAAAAAAATGCACTCATGTTTTTATAAGGAAGGATCACGCAAAACGGCCGTTACAAAATTCTTACGATGGCCCTTTCGAAATTATCAGTCGAAATTCTAAATTTTTTACGGTAAATGTTAACGGCAGAAACGATTGCGTTTCCATCGATCGACTTAAACCTAGCTATACACCACAAGTTTCAGTTACTTCCTTTACAAAACAATTACACTCTAATTCTTCTATTCCATACACCACATCTCTTAAATCAATCCTTAAACACTCTGGACCAAATCATTCTTCTAAATCTTTTAAACGTGTAACTTTCTCTTCCTCTGTTTCCTTTTCCTCCTCAATCTAGGTGGGGGTAATGTGGTGTCGCCTGAACAAGAATAATCCGGATGGCGGGGAGAGATAGGAAGGTTGCCGTGGACACAAAAAAATAATAAAAAAATTATTTTAGAGAATAACGCGTGCTAATGTTCGTTTTTGTACGTGACATAGTTAAGTATAAATAAAACTCCCCAAGTACCTGCATTTCTTGTGTTTTCCTGTGGTAAGATTCATAGTATAACGACGGAATCAAATGCACTTATAACTGCAACCAAATACACCTATGACCGCCGTTATAGTGTAAAGGGAAATTTGTTTGATAAATGGGAAATATATTTGAGATAAAAGGATACTTATTCGATATAAAGTGAAATGCAATAGAAAAATTCTGTGTTATAGAATTATTCTTTAATCATTTTTCTTCACATTCAGTCATCTTTGAATAAGTATCACGACGCACTTTCTTCTTCGGCTATGTTTTAACTTCTCATGTTGATTCCATTTCAGCAATAATTTTAAACACAGATGAAATTGATATTCTCTCACCAGCACCCGCAAGATTTATAGCTTCACTATTCAGTTTTCCCACATACTTGTACTTTTAATAAATCCTGAGGGCCATTTGCCTACCCATCTTGGGTTATTTCCCCTTACTGATTTTTAGAAGAAGAAACAGTAATTAGTTTTTCGTTATTGGACATAATAATCAAACATTTTAAAACACAGTGACAATTGTGACAATTCATTTTCCACTATAAGTGAGAGTGAGTGGGGAATAGAACGAATTATCTATTTATCGGCTTTGTGAGTTTTCCTCGAATTTCGGCCAATCAGCGATCAAGGTCCAACAAGCACTATGTTTCCCTAATATTAAACTTAACGCGAATGAAGTCTAGTCATAAAATTTCTACGAAACGTCGAAATTGACCTTTGTAGAAAAAAAACTGGAAAATGTGGGTAGGTTTTTCTATATTTTCATAATAACGCGATAAATAATTGTGATAAAAATTGGATTTTTTTCTAAATAAAGAACATTCCAAGGAATGTACACCTGTATTAATTTTCTTTCTGCGATTTTTTGTTTTTAAAATACAGCATTCGAAAGTGACATGCTTCGCTTTTTGAAAAGGATAGTGGTTCTGTCAATAAATGCCATCAATTCATCAAGTTTAAAATTATTTGAACTTATGTATGTTTTGAGGTTAGACAGTACTATTGCTGTAGAGCGGTACTTCTTATTTTAACATAGGTAATGTAAAGACGACTAGATGACAGAGCTGGGATGAATCCTCAAAAACATGATTCGAATCACGAATCCGAATCACCTAATATGATTCGAATCACGAATACTCGAATAAAGGATTCGTAAGTGAAAAATATGATTCGAATCAAAGATTCGAATCCTCATTTTTGAATCACGGATACAAATCCTTTAAAAATAAATTTGAATCTATTATTTGCAACCAGTAATATTTTATTCCATCAGTTTCTATTAACAAACATGTTCATTTACCGACTAAATATCTGATTATATAATGATTTTAATTAATGATGATATATGTGTTATTGAACTTCATTTTGAATCTGTGTTTTATACGCCTGGCGCATGAAGTAAAATTTCGAGTTTAGAAAAGCCCCGTGAAAATTTGTCTCGGGTCGCTGCGCGACCCTCGACAAATTTTCTACGCGGGGCTTTTCTAAACTCGAAATGTTACTTCATGCGAGTGGACAACACTCGTTCTTAGAAGTTTCAAATTAAAGGATTACTCTAGATTACTAAGTTTATTACCAATTTACAAAGGCTACAGCTCGAAGGACCAATCATGGTCTTCGGAGACCGAAGGAGTACAGGGAATCGAAGTTTATTTACAAGAAAACAACGAATATCTGAAGGTTTACAGCATGGATAGGAAAGAAAACATCCAATTTTGAAAAAATATCGAAGTTGGGTTGGTTTTCAGTGCGTTTTTAACTTCACTTTAAATCAGTGTTTTATACGCGTGGCGCATGAAGTAAAATTTCGAGTTTAGAAAAGCCCCGTGAAAATTTGTCTCGGGTCGCTGCGCGACCCTCGACAAATTTTCTACGGGGGGCTTTTCTAAACTCGAAATTTTACTTCATGCTTAGTCTGGGAGTGAACCGTCAAGATTTTCCACATGTCGGGATTTTTTATATTTCTAGATTTATGTCGATTTATTCACAGTTTGTTATTGTATTAAATGCAACTTTAATATTAAATAAAAACGGTTTTTTTAGGAATAGAATTATAAAGTTAACTCTAAAACTTAATTTTAGGTAAAATTGTGCATCTTTTTCTATGATTTCAATGAATGATTTATTATATTACATACGTCGATTTTTTAAAAGAGTTAAATTTAAAATTCAAACGAGTGTTGTCCACTCCCAGACTAAGCATGAAGTAAAATTTCGAGTTTAGAAAAGCCCCGCGTAGAAAATTTGTCGAGGGTCGCGCAGCGACCCGAGACAAATTTTCACGGGGCTTTTCTAAACTCGAAATTTGACTTCATGCGCCACGCGTATAAAACACTGATTTCAAGTGAAGTTAAAAATGCACTGAAAACCAACCCAACTTCGATATTTTTCAAAATTAGATGTTTTCTTTCCTATCCATGCTGTAAACCTTCAGATATTCGTTGTTTTCTTGTAAAAAAACTTCGATTCCCTGTAGTCCATCGTTCTGCGAAGACCATGGTTGGTCCTTTGAGCTGTAGCCTTTGTAAAACGGTAATAAACTTAGTAATCTAGAGTAATCCTCCAATTTGAAACTTCTAAGAACGAGTGTTGTCCACTCCCAGACTAAGCATGAAGTAAAATTTCGAGTTTAGAAAAGCCCCGCGTAGAAAATTTGTCGAGGGTCGCGCAGCGACCCGAGACAAATTTTCACGGGGCTTTTCTAAACTCGAAATTTTACTTCATACGCCACGCGTATAAAACACTGATTTCAAGTGAAGTTAAAAATATATATATTAACGTTGGATATTTTTCATGGTTAAGTAACCAAATATGCATTCACAAATATTTGAATTATTCGAAAATTTTAATATTTATATTCAAATATGAATAATTTAGTGATTTAAATATTCATATTAGAATATTTAACTATTTGAATTAATCGAATTCGAATCCCAGCCTTAATAGCGATGATTCGAATTATTTAGGAGGATTTGAATCCATGTATCAGGATTCGAATTATATATGGATTCGATTCCTTTTATAAGGATTCGAATTCTTTTATAAGAATTCGAATCCTTTTAGAAGGATTTGAATCCATTTATAAGAATTCAAATACTTTTATAAGGATTCGAATCATCTACGTTTGGATTCGAATACGAATCCTTTTAAAAAAATGTAACGAATCCGGATCACGAATCCGTTTTCACTAAAGTATTCGAATACCTCTTTTGAATCCTTTAAAACGATTCGAATCCGGGAATCGAATCCTGAATGATTCGAATCCTGCCCAGCTCTGCTAGATGAAAATTATTTTGTTCCACCTCGTAGTAACTGATCTAAAATTATCACGACGAATTTTCTCTTTGTGTGTGCATTATTATTAGTTTTTACTAATGAGTCTATAAATTTACTGATTACGCAACTACACGAGTGTTAACGTGCACATTCTATTTCAGTGCACCTGTTTCGTGGCCAAAATTCATTTTCACATTTGGAAATTCTCGAGTGTTAATATTTTAGAGAAAGCCTCATCGATTTTTCTGGTCGCCAAATTTTTTCTCGTCTAATTTTAATGGGACACCTTCGCACAAGCGGAAAATTATAACACGTGCTTGTATTTTTCTAAGATCGGATGAAATATTTTGATTTGCAAAAATGTATTTTAATTTATAGGGTCATTTAAGTTCAAATATGTACTGACTATTAATTTTAAAAATATACAGTATACATATCACGATGCAATCTGTGCTCTGTACATTTTTAGACAATAAATGTCTAAAAATTAAATTAAAAATTAAGAAGCGTTCAGTTCTAAACTTTTAACAAGTATTTCTAGTCCCTGATTAAGCATGGAATAACATTTCGATTTTAGAAATTTGGTTTAGTCTGCGAAGCGACCAAACCAAATTTTCAGGCTTGTCTGAACTCGAAATTTTACTTCATGCGCTCCGCGTATAAAACACTGATTTCAAGTGAAGTTCAAAATATACTGCTTTAGCAGTATATTTTGAAGTTCACGATATGTCAGTGTTTTATACGCCTGGCACATGAAGTAAAATTTCGAGTTTAGAAAAGTCTGAAAATTTGGTTTGGTCGCTTTGCTTCGCCACGCGACCAAACCAAATTTTCACACTATTTTAATCTAGAATTGTTACTTCATCTTAATCAAGGAGTGGAATCACTCGCTAAGTTTTAAACTGAACACTGACTTTTCATGCCTATGAGTATTAAACAGCATATAACAGTGAAATCGCCATCTTTCGGTCATTGGCTCATTCAGGTTCAGATGAACATTTTTTTCAAACAAGAAAAGTCAGTAATCCTGGTGTTGAAAACAAAGTGCAATATACTCTAGCAAGTTTAGACTTTGGACGCAATTCCGAAAAAGTGCGGAAATCGAGAGTGGGCCCGATTTTAATGCAACTCGTAAATGTTGGCGGGTGGCATTTGCCAAAATGTGCGAAGCGCTCGTAAAGATGTCCCAACCTGGAAACACGCACCGACGGCGAATAAACACATGAATAGCGCACACAGTCAACAAAAACAATGTATGTGTCAAAGATGTATTTTCAGAAATGTATGAATGAATTTTCTACAAAATATGCGAAAACTTGCGTGATGTTGCACAAGTTAATAATAACTTATATACAGGGTGAGTTTTTTTCGATATTCTCTATGGGGATCTCGGAAACTATAAGAGATAGAAAAACGGTTAAATGGGGAAAGAAGTGTTTTATAGGACGAATAAAATAACACTTTCAAAATATTTGAAAAAGTCAAGGGTAACTAGATATTTTGAATAAAGTAAAATGTGTCAATTTTTTGAAATCAATATATCTCTATTATTATCATAGATAGAAAAAAACTGTAAAGGACAAAGTTGTAGAAAATTTTACACAGATTAATAACAAAAAATCAAAAAAAAAATTCGCCCATATTTTGGGAAATATGACACAAACTTATCTTTTTTTAAATGGAAACAATAGTTGGCTATGGCCTCATTGGAAAGGTTATTTTGTTCCCTTTAATCCGATAGAACATATGCCATAGTTATTTTTAAAATAAAATAAGTTATAGTCGTTTTAATTTTTCCACACACCAAAAAATAGTTAGCTATGAAAAAGACAAAAGTAAAACAATTGCGGTTGTTTATAGCAACGAAATCAATATTTAATTTATTATCTTTCTTTAGATTTGTCAAAAGCAACATAAAGTAAAATAATTCCAAAATTATCAAAATAATAATAGAAGAAAATTTTAAATATTACATAAGATGCTCAAAAAGTCCACCATTATTATTATGGCATAAAGTAAATCTTTTTAAAATTGAATTTGTGGCTTTTTTGACTTTACTTCTGTCAATAGAATTAAATGTTTCAAGTACAGCTAGTCTAAGATCCTCCACGGATTGATATGATTGTTGATACACTTTGTTCTTCTTTGTAGCATCCCCAATGGCTAAATACACAAAGTGTACATATAGGTCATTGTTTCGTCCACGTAATGAGCAGTGGTCTATTTGTGATAATAGAAAACAAATATCAAACTTTTAATCTTAGATCTTAAATTATATTTTAATTAATTTTAAGTTTTTATTTAAAATACTTATACTTTCACAGTTATTGTTTATTTAAGTAAGCGTGTTCTTAATATAGCATACAGAGTGTCCCTGAAGTAATCTGCTAAACTTCAGGGGGATGTTACTTAGGTCATTTTAAGCAAAAAAGTTATATCAACATAGGTCCGATTCGAAAAGGTAAGTGAATTATGGTTTGCTACATAAAACTGTTCAAAATTGTATGAAGTAGGCTTTAGGACGCATTGCTGTGCAATTATTTGTTTTGCTGTCACCTATAAGTTAACCTAATTGGTAAATGTGATTATTTTAAACATGTCATTAACGTTTAGAAATGAAGAATATGCAGATATTCATTTTATTTACGGCTTTATTAATAGTGTTGAGACGCTACTTTTACTACTATTAACTTACCGCTCGGCCAGACTAACCCAGAGGAGTAGGGGGGGTTAAAAAAATTAAATAAAATGGGCGCCACGTGATTACGGACGGTAAAGTAGTACACCAATAAGGAAAATCACGAACCACGATCGTACTAATACATATACACAACCAAATGGGAATGAGGCACACGAGACTCTTCCTAGATGGCCCGGTACCTGATAGCGCATTAGCGCTGTCAGGACTGAGCAGAATGAAACTAAGGAAAATCACAGGACTAATTACTGGGCACTGTGACCTGAATAAGCACAAACATAGGATGGGTCTTGAGAAAAGCCCCCTATGCCGTGGGTGCTTGGAAGAAGAGGAAACTCCCCAACACCTACTGTGCACATGCGAAGCCCATAAACGGCAACGCACGGAGCAACTCGGGAAGCCCGTGCTTCCTGAAGAACAGCTCAAGAACATCCCCTGGCCCAAACTCCTGGACTTCTTAGAAGACACAGGAATATACAGGGAGTAAAATAACCAGAGGAGCACAAAAGGACCACGGAGACCGTAGTGCAGGGACGCAAAGCGATACCACCTCATGTGGAAAAAAAAATACATATATTAAATTAATAAAAAAAAAGAAGAAAAACAAAACACTAAAACTAAGAGATACTTCCTTCTTACTAATTTCTTATGTATTTTAATATAACGCAAAGATGTTAAGTTTAAATTAATTAAATTAAATGTATAAAAAAAATCGTTTTACCTTAAAAAAATTAATGATAATAAAATTAATAAATCTGATCTCACATAGAACGATAAATATATATATAGCTATAAGTATGTATCTTTTCAACAGTTATACAATAGGTAATTGTTTATTATTTATTTGTAAGAAATTCCCTTTGACAAGCCATAATTTACTAACCTTTCCGAATCGGACCTATGTTGATTTAACTTGTTTTGCCTAAAATAACCAAAGGAATACACCCCTGAAGTTTAGCAGATTTCTCCCGGGACACCCTGTATACATTGTATTTAACTTCAAGATACAATAACTTGTGTAAAGATTGTTATTATCTAAAACACAAATAAAGAACATAACATAACGTCGTTGTTTTGATGAAACTTCCTATATGACTTTTTTTACAAAATAGGGTTTTGGTATCAAGGGACTCTACAACGTTATCAGTCCGATGAGTTTATTTAACATCCAATATAGTAATGTTAACTCTTAAATCACATTTGCTTCAAATACAGAGAATTGTTCTTTTAGGTATACAACCCATGATTTTTCAGCCATTCGTTGTTTATTGAAAAAGTTTAATAAGAATCTTTAAACGAATGTTTTCCACTCCCAGACTAAGCATGAAGTAAAATTTCGAGTTTAGAAAAGCCTGAAAATTTGGTTTGGTCGCGTAGCGCGGAGCGACTAAACCAAATTTTCAGGCTTTTATAAACTCGAAATTTTACTTCATGCGCCACGCGTACAAACCACTGAAGTATTGTAGAGATAAAAATATTCTCATTTAGCAGTGTGTTGATAATCTTGCTTCAGTAGTATTGTTTTAATAGTGATTTAGCAGTATATTTTTAATTTCGCAAGATTTTAGCTTCGCGCTACGCGACCAAACCAAATTTTCAGGCTTTTCTAAACTCAAAATATTACTTCATGCTTAGTCTAGGAGTGGAAAACACTCGTTTAAAGCTTCAAATTAAACTCTTAAAACAGAACAAAAGTCGAACATTTACAGCGTATGTATGTATACTTAAAAGAAAAAATTCTCTGTTTTCCTTTATGTTGAGACCTTATTTTGCTATTTTTTAAAAAACAATTTTTTTTGTTTCCTGAAAATGTTTGTTCAACTTACATAGAAGGTTTTATTAAATCAACGACGATATGCAAAAGCAAATTGGATTTGTTGGCGCGCTACCTTTCTCTTCGCGCTGGCATATCCGAATTTTTATGCTTTTATAAACTCGAAATTTTAGTTCATGTTTAACCAAGGATTGGAAACAAATTTACAAATTAAATGCTTCTATAATAACGAATAGCGAATGTCTGAAAATTTACTAATCAAAGGTTTATTTTCAAGATCGTTATTAACTACTAGTAAAATTATCTACCCGACTTTTATGACGCTTAGACATTTCGTAAGAAATTGATCTGAAATTTATTTTTGGTCAAAAAGACTAGTTATTTTTATAAAAACTCAATAATAATCATTTTCGAATATCCAATAAAGAAAACCAAAATAATCTATTCAGAATAGAAATTGTGAGCATTTAATACATTTCATAAATAAATTAGAACTGCGAAAACTCACCCAATAATTTCTCACAATTTTTGGAAATTGTCAACAATTTCACATTTTTTAAAATTTGATTAAATTTTTTACTTTTCCTACGTGATGTCATTTTTGACAGTTGATATCAGGGTTATGTTTAAAACATTTTGTTTTAAAATAGTGTTTAAACATGTTTAAAAACAGCCATCTTGTTTTAAATGCTTTTGTCTTAAACATGTTTTAAATGTTAAATTTGTTTAAAACATGTTTTAAACGTTAATTTTGTTTAAAAAGTTTATTTTTATTGTCTTAAATTAGTGAAACTATATTTTATACTACTTTAATAAACATTTTTTGTTTGCGTTTTCAAATTTTAGTTAAATTGTTGAAGATATTATTTCAAATTACATTATAAAAAATGAAATTTTATCTTAATAAAATATCACAATTATGTGTTTTGTGCAGACATAATTGTGATATTTTATTAAGATAAAATTTCATTTTTAATAATGTAATTTGAAATAATATCTTCAACAATTTAACTAAAATTTGAAAACGCAAACAAAAAATGTGTGATTTAAAACGAGTTTTAAACATGTTCAGTCTTATTAATAGAATTGTCGTTAATATCATTATAGTTTAATGCTAATTAATCTCTACTAGACGCATACAAACACGATACTAACATTTCGAATTAATACATCTACATGTTATTCGTAAATTTTGAAATAATGATAGAATGAACGTAGCAACATTACATTTTCATGTGTTGTAACTTCACTGTAATCAAATAATTTAGAAGGTATGTAACACTGTTTGTTTTTTATGTTTGTGAAAATGTATTTCTTCTGATATATTATTAGATTGAAATTTACTTCTAATGAGTGTCTCCACTCCCAGAGTAAACCATGAAGTAAAATTTTAAGTTTAGAAAAGTCTGAAAATTTGGTTTGGTCGCGTAGCTCAGGCTTATCTAAACTCGAAATTTCACTTCATGCGCCACGCGTATAAAACACTGATTTCAAGTGAAGTTCAAAACATACTGATAAGGTTTATACATTTATGATTTATTGCGTTATTAAATAAATTCTAAATAACCCTATTTTGTTATGACAGTTGAGGTTATGGATAAGACTTAAGCTAGGGCTATTAAATTATTTGTTGTAAACTAACAATAGTAATCTTTTAGTAGATTACTATTGTAAGTTTACAACTAATAATTTAATAGCCCTAGTTTGTCTTATACAAAACCTCAACTGTCATAACAAACGTTTCATTAATCCGAAAATATCAATATCATCCTTAGAACCGCGTTAAAGCTGTATGCTAAGGTCTATTAAAAAGGCTGGTTGTGTTTAAAACAATTTTTAAACAAGTTTTAAATATGTTTTTAATTGTTAATGTTTTGAACACGGTTTCATTGACAAACATTTTGCAAAAAAAACTGTTTGTTTTAATTAAAATTTTAAAAAAAACCGTTTTTTTAACAACCCTAGTTGATATCACTTTTATCTTTTTAGGTTAGTAAGGTTGTTAAATCAGATAAAAGTAATAAGATTTGTGAAAATAATAACATTATTAATAATTAACATGAACAAAAAAACATTGATCAATAAATTACTAATATCTAAATAAAATAACCGCTATACATTTTCGGACAATTGCTGTTATTATAAAAGCGTTCCATTTGTAGCTTCTGAGGAGTGTTTTCACTCCTTGATTGAGCATGAAGTAAAATTTTGAGTTTGGAAAAGCCCGAAAATTTGGATTTGCCGGCGCAAATTACCAAATTTTTCTCTTTCAAAATTCGAGCGCTTGGGGCAATTTGATATTTTTTCCTTTTAGTAGTGCTTTAACAATTGTTTTATACACGCGAATAATACATATAATATAGTATCGTATGTTCAATAAAAGAAAACATCTAGAGTGCCATGACTTTATCTTAAAATTTAAGTTGGCTACACGCTTTAGGAATTGACATATAAAACGTCAAACATAATAATTATAATGTATAATTTCATAGTTGCCAACCTACAATATTTTCCATGGCACTCTAAAGATTTTATTTTATTGAACATACTATAATAATAATAATAATAGGAGGTGGGCAGCTTGGTGGTGTAGTGGTTAGAGTGTTGTACTGCCACGCCACGGGCAGGGGGTTCAAATACCGGCCTGACAAGTTGTCTGCATTTATATAGGTTAGGATAAAAATGCCAAACACTCCGTTTTCTCGGATATGACGTTAAATGCATGTAGGACCCGTGTATTGCCTGGATGTTGCATGCACGTTAAAGATCCCTACCGGTGTGTTGGAACTCCCACCGGGTTCGGCAAAATTCCCGGATAGCTGTAGACCTAATCTCCGGCGTCATGATTGGCCATAGCAGCGGAAATAGATGACGTAAAACCCAAAATAAAAAAAATAAAAAAAAATAATAGGAGGTAACTGGTGGATCAATGTGGCACCCTTTCCACATGAGATCAGAGGCTACATTAAAATAATAGGTATCGAGGGCAATGAGCTGGCCGATGAAGCTGCTCGTCAAACAGCCGAAGCCGACGTCATAGATGATGTACCCGTTAGGCTAGACGACGTGAAAGGGTACATCAAGAAGAAAATTACAGAGGATTGGCAGCAGAGTTGGAACGGCTCCGAGAGCAAGTTAAGGTAAAGCTCTCCGTGACTCCCTGGCGATCGCCGGTGACACTTACGAGGAGGGAGGAGGTTGCCCTCTGTCGTCTTCGCATAGGGCATTAACCTCCTCGTATCTCCTTGCGAGATTGCGATGAAGCGCCAGAGTGTCCATCCTGTCACGACCGGTTAACGGTGGAGCATATTTTAGTTGAATGCCTAGCCTACGCATTACAGCGAAATAGGCTGAGGCTTGGTGGTGATGTGGCGTTCATATTGGCAAATAGTAAGGGGTCCGTAGAAACATGTTTAACGTTTCTACGAGATACAAGTCTTTTAAGGGGGAGTATTTTTATAATTTTTTCAAAAAATCGATTTTTTCTATTACATAAATCTAATGCCACATGTCTGAAGAATATTTGGTTAAAATTATATGGCGGTCCGTGAATTAGTTCCGTCGCTATACGGCTTTCAATGAACCATTGTCCTGAGCGCGGACCGGCCGCTCAGGTAGCAATTCCGTCGCAGTTGTCAAACTTCAAACGCGTTTATCTCGAAACAAGATTTTTCAAATCTGCGGGAATTCTAGCTTGCGAACCGTTCAACCAATCGACTTCTAGTTTTGACTGCCTAAAAGGAAATTGAATTTATGGGCCTCTGAACCTTTAAAATCGCAACATTTGGATGACTAACGATTTTGAACGGCATGCCAAAGTTGAAAAAATCATGCGAAAATTCGTACCTTTTTTTTCAAACGGCCGTCATTTTGTTTCTATAAGGAATTTTTGCATGTTTCTTAGGTTCAGATGCCTCCTTGGAGTTTAAACTTTACTTATTTTTTGGTTTCATGCTTCTAGGTGACGTATTGCGGCTTCTATCCATCCCGCAGATAACAAATATTTTAAAAACATGACTTCTCGGAGCCGCCATTATGGACGCCATTTTAAATTATTATACTTCGAAAAAATTCCATTTTGTAGACAAGAGATGAATAAACATTGTGCCAAAAACCGCAAGTGTCTAAGTCTTTTCAGTTTCCCCAAAAAAATTGCCAAACATCAGGTAGTTTTGGCACAATTATAAAAATACTCCCCCTTAAAGCGACTATAGCGATTCGTGAGTATTATTTAAGTGTTAATTTATTATTAATTTATTTATTGTTTTGTCTCATTCTTGTACAGTGGCAACGAAGCTCCTGTACAACTTCGGTGTTAGTTTGTGTCTGTCCGCTCCAGAGTCCTTTTCAACTCTGGAGCACATATTGTATATAGTTTGGAGGGTCTGGTATCGGGGTCCATTTACAACTCCGATATCGTCTGTCTGTGATATTAGGTCTAGGTTGTGTCGACCGTTACTTGTAGGGTCCGCCATCAGGTTCTTTTACAATCCCGATATCGTCCGCTTTGTAATATTAGGTTTAAGATGTGTGTGTAAATTTTGTGTTTGATCGGTGACAGGGTCTTTTACAACCCTGCCACCACAATTTCTGTGATATTAGGTTTAGGTTTATTTATACTACTTTATCTTTTGTTTATTTAAGCAAATTGATTGTTTTGTTTTACAAAACTCTCAAAATACATGAGTAAACCGGCTAATGACCTTGCAGTCGAAGCCGGTAAGTGGAAGGGGTTTTTAGTCGGTAGACCTCCAGTTTGGAGGGAGTCCGACACTCCGTCCGTAAATGGATTTTCCCCTCCCACACCACAAAAAAATAATAATAAATAGCTAAATGTTAAAGTCAAAGTATAAAAACACTGCTCCAAATAAATAAATAAAATTTGAGAAGAAATATGAGATCACCTCAAAATAAATAAATAAATTATCATTTATATATTTTATTTCCCAAAATATATAAATGATAATTTATTTATTATACCTTTAAAAACATTTTTTTGGCTAATTTTACATTGGACCTACATTGTAGTATTGGTGGGCCGCAATAATATTTTAGAATATTTAGGAAGCCGCACTTACTAAAAGGTTAAGAGCCACTAATTTAGATGACTTTAGTAGGCAAAATTAGTAAAATTTCTTATAAAAGTCATAATGTTATCATTCAGATTTGACTGATCTATCTTTAAATTCACTTCACATTGACTTCGCATGACTAAAATCTTACAAAAAGCACCGGAATTTAGTCATGTCCGAATCTCAACAGATTTGGTGACAAATCCACTGATTTGACGGCCATGGGCGCCAGGTCGAACAATAAGGGGCGCTTCCACTAGATTTGCAGGCGGGCGCCATTGACCATAGCACCGCGCCGGGCCTGCCCAGTGCTGAGAAATACTGAACATTTACGCCTACATCAAGCCTACTTGTAAATACAATTAGCAGAAGCAAAACGCCTTGAAGTAAAGAACTGTAATTTAATTTTAAAAGTCTAAAATGTTTAATATTCCTCACCACCCGTTGATATTTAAAAATATAAAGAAACGTACTTACAAGAGAAATTATCCGATTCAAGAAATTATGCTGATAATTTGATCACTTATGTTTTTCTAATCTAGACGTATCTGTGGCATAAAACACACTGGAAAATAAAAATAGCAAATCTGATTGCTCCACCAGGTAAATACAAACCGCATATTAACATAAAAAAAGAATACGTTGGGTATTTCACGGAATACGTGCTCAAATGAATACCGTTTAAAAAACAATGTATTACACATACAAATAATTAATTCAGTCGGCAAATTGTTAACTTCACTATAACATATTTGTTTACGTCATAAGTTTCCAACCTTTTTAATTCTACTCCCCCTTTTTCGAAAATAAATTACTCATCGCCCCCATAAATGTTGATTAAATAATTTGTTTATGATCAACTATTTATTACAAAAATAGAAGGATTTAAATTTTATATTTTTAATCATTTAGTTTCAAAGAAAACTTGAAGCCCGGAACAACTAATATTTTCAAGGCCATTGAACTTTTTATTTTACATCTAGAACTCCACTTTTATCAACTTTACAATAAATCAGTGTTTTATAGGCGTGGCATGAAGTAAAATTTTGCGTTTAGAAAAGCCCGAAAATCTATTATTTGCAACCAGTAATATTTTATTCCATCAGTTTCTATTAACAAACATGTTCATTTACCGACTAAATATCTGATTATATAATGATTTTAATTAATGATGATATATGTGTTATTGAACTTCATTTTGAATCTGTGTTTTATACGCCTGGCGCATGAAGTAAAATTTCGAGTTTAGAAAAGCCCCGTGAAAATTTGTCTCGAGTCGCTGTGCGACCCTCGACAAATTTTCTGCGCGGGGCTTTTCTAAACTCGAAATTTTACTTCATGCTTAGTCTGGGAGTGGACAACACTCGTTCTTAGAAGTTTCAAATTAAAGGATTACTCTAGATTACTAAGTTTATTACCAATTTACGAAGGCTACAGCTCGAAGGACCAATCATGGTCTTCGGAGACCGAAGGACTACAGGGAATCGAAGTTTATTTACAAGAAAACAACGAATATCTGAAGGTTTATAGCATGGATAGGAAAGAAAACATCCAATTTTCAAAAAATATCGAAGTTGGGTTAGTTTTCAGTGCGTTTTTAACTTCACTTTAAATCAGTGTTTTATACGCGTGGCGCATGAAGTAAAATTTCGAGTTTAGAAAAGCCCCGTGAAAATTTGTCTCGGGTCGCTGCGCGACCCTCGACAAATTTTCTATGCGGGGCTTTTCTAAACTCGAAATTTTACTTCATGCGCGACGCGTATAAAACACTGATTTCAAGTGAAGTTAAAAATATATATATTAACGTTGGATATTTTTCATGGTTAAGTAACCAAATATGCATTCACAAATATTTGAATTATTCGAAAATTTTAATATTTATATTCAAATATGAATAATTTAGTGATTTAAATATTCATATTAGAATATTTAACTATTTGAATTAATCGAATTCGAATCCTAGCCTTAATAGCGATGATTCGAATTATTTAGGAGGATTTGAATCCATGTATCAGGATTCGAATTTTATAAGGATTCGATTCCTTTTATAAGGATTCGAATCCTTTTATAAGAATTCGACCCCTCTTATAAGGATTCGAATCCATTTATAAGAATTCGAATCCTTTTATAAGAATTCGAATCCTTTTATAAGGATTCGAATCATCTACGTTTCGATTCGAATACGAATCCTTTTAAAAAAATGTAACGAATCCGGATCGCGAATCCGTTTTCACTAAAGTATTCAAATACCTCTTTTGAATCCTTTATAAGGATTCGAATCCGGGAATCGAATCCTGAATGATTCGAATCCTGCCCAGCTCTGGAACTGGCAAACATAAATATGAGGATAAATTTACAAAAGACAAAATCAATGGTAATATCAAAGGAGCGTAAAACACATAATATTACGATAGGAGGAACAACAATAGAACAAATAGAAAGCTATAAATACCTGGGGACAATAATCGAAAGCAATGGCAAACTAGAAAAAGAAATAGAAGACAAAGTAGGAAAAACTGGAAAACTGTACAACATGAGGAAGCATACGTTCTTTGGCAAAAAGGAAATACCTAAGGAAATAAAAACAGAAATAGTAAAAAAAGTGATAAGACCTACACTAACATATAGCAGAGGGTAGCTTGGTGGTGTAGTGGTTAGAGTGTTGTACTGCCACGCCACGGACCGGGGTTCAAATACCGGCCTAACAAGTTGTCTGCATTTATATAGGTTAGGATAAAAATGCCAAACACTCAGTCTTCTCGGATATGACGTTAAATGCATGTAGGACCCGTGTACTGCCTGGATGTTGCGTGCACGTTAAAGATCCCTACCGGTGGGTTGGAACTCCCACCGGGTTCGGCAAAATTCCCGGATAGCTGTAGACCTAATCTCCGGCGTCATGATTGGCCTTAGCAGCGGAAATAGATGACGTAAAACCCAAAAATAAAAAAAATTTAAAAAAAACATATAGCAGCGAAACCTGGACAATGACAGAGCAACAAAAAGGGAGAATAAACGCAACAGAGATGAGATTTCTTAGGAAGATAGAAAACAAGACAAAACTAGACAAGGTAAAAAATGAGGAAATTAGACAGAACTTATACATCGAGCCAATTAATGAAAGAATAGCAGAGGGACAGATGAGATGGTTTGGACATAGAAACCGAATAAAAATGAAAGAAACACGAAAATGAAACAAGAGTACAAGGGAGGAACCAGAGAGGATGACCGAGAAAAACTTGGAATGATAGAATCAGGGATACAATAGAGAAAAGGGGAATGAATTGGGAGGAAGCAAAACAACTAACACAAGACAGAAAGAGATGGAAAGAAGCATACAGATTAAACAGATGATAACATAATTATGTATTAATATGTAAACCGCCTTACACCGCAAGGTAAAAAGGATTAAGATTAAATAATAATAATTTGAAGCTTTAAACGAGTGTTTTTACTCCCAGATTAAGCAGGAAGTAATAGTATATCCTGTAAATCTTCAGATATTCGTTTTTTTCAAGAGTTCAATTTAAAAATAACTGTGTTTTTGAGTTTACGTGAAGTGATTATTACACATAAAAAGACTGTTAATCCTTACTTCACTTTTTAATTTAAAGCAATTTGGCGCTTTAAACGAGTGTCATCCACTCCTAGACTAAGCATGGAGTAAAATTTCGAGTTTAGAAAAGCCTGACCGTCCAAATCCAAGCTCAGGCTTTTCAAAATTCACAATTTTATTTCATGCGCCACGAGTATAAATCACTGAAATATTGTGAATTTAAAAATATACTGTTAAATCAGTATTAAAAAAAAATACTGCTGAAGTAAAAAAAATATACTACTAAACAAGAATATTTAAAGCACTTGAAATCAGTGTTTTATACGCGTGGCGCATGAAGTAAAATTTCGAGTTGCGCTGCGCGACCCTCGACAAATTTTCTACGCGGGGCTTTTCTAAACTCGAAATTTTACTTCATGCTTAGTCTGGGAGTGGACGACATTCCTTTATAGCCTCAAACTGAACTCTTAAAAATAAAACGAATATTTGAAGATTTACAGCATGTACGCAGTAATTGACATATGTATATTTAAAAGAACTCTCTATATGAAATAAATACATAGGAAGTTAGCAAATATTATTTGAGTTATTTAAAATAGTATCGGATAAGTTGATATGAACAAACGTACATATTTTAAACTTTGAAAAAAAAACTGCATAAGTTTGCAGTTGCTAGAACTATATTATACATTTTATAAATTTTTATGAAACCTGCCATTTTTATTTGAAGATTTTCTTTTTAATTAACAGTATTTTAAGGTATACTGACAATAAACAAAACGTGTTCACTTAATTTTTACACAAAACAAAAATGTTAAATATCTTAGTAATCGCAAAAAGTCGCACAATTTAACAAGATTTATAGTAAATAAGATATCTTAAGGATCATTAGAAAATAGGTAGTAGTTTATGACGATGAATGACACAAAACATATGCATATTTTAATAAGATGTTCATATTTGTTCTTTTTTATTAATTGAATAATCTATTATGTTTCTGTTATATTATATTGTATTTAGACAAATAATACATAATATTGTAGCTACACTTTTGCAGGACAAGAAGCCAAAGAGAAAATATTCTTCAGCTTTGATTAAACGATACAATTTCAAAATAATTGATAATAAAATGAATCAACAACAAATAAAATTAGTTCTTTACTTCAATTTTGCTACTTGATATCGCAGAGAATTGAAAGTAAACTGAAATATTTCTGTATCAGGAATCTTTTTCTGATATATATGAATAATTTGCATGCATTTGTAATTTTCACATTTTAATAATTTGAATTTTGTCCCGCTAGAACGGTTAAATCGTATACTGTCGGTTCGAAATTTTACTTCATTGGAAAACACTCGTTAGAATAATGTTTAAGACTTAGATCAGTGGGTCCCAAGATGAGGCATATGCCCCACAGTGGGGCAATTTGAGTTCTGAGGGGGTCAATTGAAAATTAATAGATATCTTGCGGTGGAGGCGGTTACTTGGTGAAACATTGTAAATATTTAAATAATTAACACTGATTACTTTTTTGTATTCACTTTTTATTTTAAACTATGACTAGTTTCGGTTCAACAGCGAGCCATTATCAAACTAAGTTAGTTTGATAATGGCTCGCTGTTGAGCCGAAACTAGTCACAGTTTAAAATAAAAAGTGAATACAAAAAAGTTATCAGTGTTAATTATTTGAACATTAATAGAATCGCCATACTCATTAAAATAAATAAAAAGTATGAAAATCGACCAAATATCATAAAAAACAACTAATTTCTCATCACTCTAGTTGAGAATTTTAATTTAAAGAATTTGCAAACAGTCATTGAATTTTATCAAAATTAAGGATTATTATATTTATCACTTTGAGAATATAACTCATGCGTCACATGGCTACATTTTCTCCAATCAGAATCGTTTATTTCCATAGATACATGTTTCGCTTCAGGCTTTTCAAATTTTATTTGGGAGTGGAAAACACTCGTTTGAAAGTTCAATTTGAAATATTTGTAAAAACAACGAACATCTGAAGATTTACAGCGTATACAGTATATTGAGATATGTATACTTAAAAGAAAAACTCTCAGTATATCTGAGATAGTAATAAATAATATGCAGTTTATTTATTTGGGCACCAAAAAACTTCCAGGGCCGAAAGGGTTACACAATTTTTAAAAATAATTATCTTCATAAATTGGCTTTTTTAACTTTGGCTAAACATTAAAGTAAGAAAAAAAAACAATAACAATAATATTGCATTATTACTGATTATTATAGTAATATATAATGTTGAATGTTTATACATTTTCTAATTTAATATCTAATTAACACGAGCAAATTTTTATCGAAAATATTAAATTTTGGCTTGTAAGATTAGCAGTTACTTATTACTAAGCTGCACTCAATTTTAATTAAAATCCGTTTGTTTGAAAAAGATTCAAACGGGATAGGAATGTTTAAAATTTGTTGTAACAAATAATTTCTAATTATCGAGCAATTAATTTTCCGAACAAAATTCAACAAATAATTTAATGTAACTAAATCATAATGTTTTCCACAAAATATGAGGATTTCGAAGTTATTATGTTATTGAATAACTTCAAAATCCTCAGATTTTGTGGAAAACATTATTAATTTAGTGTTGAAAGTGCGAAAAATGTTTAAACCAATATCTTCATCAATCTGGTGATTTGTTCACCAATATTTCAAATTTGGTACAAAACAACAAACAAAATATTTCTATTTCCATCACAAATAAAGTAATTGAATTTTTGCAATTATAAAACATATCTGTTGCAATTATGCCGTTTCAATTAAATATTAATTTTAAGATAAAAGAGATGTTTACATTTTTATTGCCCATTATTAATTTGTATGTATTTTTAAGATAAGATTGTGACTTAAAATAAATTAAAATCGCATCAAATGTCTGCTTAAACCTTTCATTTTTGATTTGAATGCTATTTTTGAGTAAGTTAATTTATTTGTAGTTTGTATAATTATTTTTTATTATTCTTGATATTTTATAATAATAATAATAATAAATGCCTTTATTTTGTTCAGATATGTTACAATACATGTTATATTGAAGATATGTAGGCGAAGTTCAGTCTTTAGTCTCGTTGACTACAGAACTGCTCTTCCACTTAACCTACCTTAATTTAAGCATAATTATACAGTATAATGTACTATGTACGCATTACAATCATATAAAACAAATATAAAATAAAGTATATCCCTATAAAATATGAAATTCTAAATATGAAATTTTAAAGTGCTAATTTACCCTCATTCAAATTATGACACATTTCTCATTTAAAATTAATCAATGTGAGATTTTTTATTTTTGTTGGTATTTTGTTATATATTTTATATATATTGTAGGAAAATGACCGTTGAAAGAGAGCTGTTTTATGCAACGGGGGTAAAATAGTACCTCTTGACCTCACATTGATATTATGAACATCCGATTGAAAAACTATCCTGTTATAAAGATATTCAGGTTTGTAAGAGTGCATAATTTTATAATAAAACGTACAGCAATGTAGTATTCGACGGTTGTTCATATTTAGCCAATTTATTTCTTTTATCTTGTGCGAAATGTGATCATACTTCTTAATACCCAATATCAAACGAATACAAGAATTTTGAACCCTCTGAAAACGACGTTTTGTAACATCGTCCAAGCAAGCATTGTAGATTACATCACCAAAGTTAAAGTGACTTAATACCAGTGCTTCACAAAGCATGCGCTTCATTTTAATTGTTAAATAGTGTCTGCTGGAATAAATCAACTTTAAATTTAAAAAAGATTTTGCGATGCACTTATTGATGAGTTTTTTAAAACGTAAATCATTGTCAATTATAAGACCCAAATTTCGAGCCGAATCTACAAAAGGAAGTGTGATATCATTAAGTTTAATTTTTAGTTGTTGTAGCTGTAGACTTATTAGGATTTATATGCAAAGAATGTTTAAGGGATTGTTCAACTATATTGGAGAGATCAAGATTAATGTAGTTGCCTGCATCTACCACGTCTTCAAGTTTAAATGAATATAACAGCTGAGTGTCATCAGCATACATGTTAGCAGAGCAGTGATTCAAGATATTTGTTAGTGTAGAGGTATAAATAGAAAATAATAAAGGACCCAATATTGAACCCTGTGGGACCCCCGACTCAACTTTAATAAAGTTAGAAGATTGACCATCCAACACTACCCGTTGTTACCTATTAGTTAAATATGATTTTATGAAGTTTGTTGCTGTAGTACTGAACCCGATATAATGTAGTTTCGAAATTAATAAATCGTGATTAATAGTGTCAAAAGCTTTACTGTAATCGAGTAGATTTTTAGGACCATAATTGTAATACATGTGTGAATCTTGTAGTACTACAAATTAAGTTACAAAAATCGGACGATTGATTAACAAAAGATTAAGTTAGGCTCAAAATTATAGAAAAATCAGCCTATGATTGAAACATTTTTGCTGATTATTAAAGTGCTCTAAAAATGTTCACCATCAGAATTTTAACGTAGAATATTAGATCATTACAACGTTTGTGCATTTTAATACAGAACTGTGTTAAAATGCACAAATAGTTTAATGATCTAATATTCTACGTTAAAATTTTGAAATTAAAACTCAACTTTGAGTTTCAATTTTAAGGTATTGAAGTACAACAAAAATATTTGTCAGAAAATTTTAAATAATAAAAATTATTAAAACTGTTGCAGTATTAAGAATGGGATAAAAGAATTTGGGAAAAAAATGAAATAAATCATGAATATTCAATATATTCAATAAAACAGAAGCAATATTATTTTATTGAAGTCCTTAATATCATTTTAAAAAGTGTTTTCCACTACTTGATTAAGCATGTAGTAAAATTTCGAGTTCAGAAATGCCTGATAATCTGGATTTGCTGGCGCGAAGCGCGCAGCAAATCCAAATATTCAGGCTTTTCTAAACTCGAAATTTGACTTCATATGCCAGGCGAACAAATTACTAATTTATTCTAAAGTTAAAAAACACCCATTTCATGAAGTTGAGAAAAGTTAAGTTATTGATGTAAAATAAAAGTGGAGGATGTTGATTTGAGAAGACCTATTTATTTTTTTTAAATATCAGTGTTTGTACAACCGAAAATGTTAGTTGCACCGGTTACATTTTCATTTGACAATTAACAAATAAAGTTAATCAAACTTTTCAGTGTGTTCTGCGAGTATTGCACATGGGGGTGGCAGTTGGTCCTTAACACCCCCCAAATTTGCCATTTACCAAAAAAGCCTCCTTAGATCTCTTCAACGCCCACCGGTGGTGTTTGAGTGTTTGCTGCAAAATAAGGATGTATTTAAATGGGGGCGATTTAAATACATCCTTATTTTGCAGCAAACACTCAAGATTATCTAAAATTATTTTTCTAAAATGTACAGGGTGGTACATTTTGGGGGTACCACATATGGAAAACTTTTTTATTTAAAGAGATATTGAAAAACCGTTTTAGCGAGCCAGGGTCAGTGTTTTGTGTTTTAATCAATAGCGAAAAGAAAATTGACCTATCCGTAACCGTTATCGCTCTATAACCGGAAATTAATAAAATGTCGTTTTTATAAAGTTACTACAACTCATTTGTTTTATTTTTTCATTCATTTCTTTTAAAAGTTATAACCAAACTGTAAACATTTTCCTGTGGCAACTTTTTACGTTCATTAAAATGACATACCTGATTTATTTCCAGGACGTTTAGTTTTTGTTTTCTTATGTCAAAATCACACTTTTCTTATGGGCGCATATAGAGATATGCATATCATTAAACAGCATTTGTTTTATTTTATTAAAAAATGTGTTTTGTAGCATTAATTTATAATTTTCATAAAAGTATATATTACGATATTTTTAAAGATTTACAGTCGTATAGTAGTAAAGGGTAAGTAAAGGACCCAACTAAGCTTAAATAGTACTTAGAAGACTCATAAAGCAAGATTTATGCTTAGTAAAGCAATTTAAAATGTTCTATCGATGAATAAAACTAATTAGTAAAATAAAAGCTATGATGAGAAATGTTGAAAAACGTAGGAATACTATTAATACACATAAAAAACAATTGAATTGATTCTCGTTTAATCAACCCGTCTGTCTGCCAGAAACGATTCGGGGCCATGGTCGCAATTTGAATTGGATCCGAGAGGGAAAACTTCCTGCAGCAATTGACATCCGCTGCACAATCACACTACGCGATCCTCTTTCTGTCTCCAGAAAATAAAAACAAATCTAACAACTCAATGAATCTAAATTAATATAAGACAATGATGATACATCATAAAATTTAAAGCTTCTTACGAGTCCTTTCACTCCTTGATTCAGCATGAAGTAAAATTTCGAGTTTAGAAAAGCCTGAAAATTTGGATTGGGCCAATTAAAATGTTGAGGCTTTTCTAAACTCGAAATTTTACTTTATGCGCCCGACGTATAAAACACTGATTTAAAGCTTAAAATATAGTGCTTAAATTTTATCTCACGTTAATAATTATGCAAAGGTTTATTCCTTTATATTTTCAAAAAACCAAGCGCCTGGAGGAATATGCTTTCGGATTTTATTTTTTAAATTTGTATTTACCTGGTTACACGTATTTTTTTACTTTTTATAAATAGTTCGAATATTTTTATATGCTACAATATTATATTTTGATTTTGAGATCTTATAACTTTGATATTTTGTTCTATGTATTATAAATTTAAACAAAAATAGTTAATTTTAAAATAATGCTGATAATTTTAAATAATGTCACACGTAGATAATTCTTTAATTTATTTTTGTTCTTTTACAAGTTTGAAAAAGCCTGAGTACATTTATGAGTACAAAGTATTGAGTACAATAAATGAAAATACACAAAAACTATAATTCAAACAGTTTTTTATATATTTTGAACTTTACTTGAAATCAGTGTTTTATACGCGTGGCGCATGAAGTAAAATTTCGAGTTTAGAAAAGCCTGAGTTTGGATTTGGACGCTACGCGTCCAAATCCAAACGCTCAGGCTTTTCTAAACTCGAAATTTTACTTCATGCTTAACCAGGGAATGGAAATACTCGTTTAACCATTATTATTTGATTTTTTTGATTATCTAATACAGAAGACTAAAATATTTGGACAATAATAAACACACATACACAAAATTCAATATTAATATTTTTTTTTAGACTTGTATTCAAAGATTCATCAAAAATTTGACAATAGCGTATATTATTTATAATTACGAATATTGCGTTTATAAATAACCATAATTTTTTATTCAATTCAGAAAAATGAGAAAATTCTGGTATATGTCAAAGTTATAAGATCCCAAAATCAAAGCGTAATATTGTAGAAAGAAACTTTATTTTTTCCTAATAAGAACAAAAAATAATTAAAGAATTATCTACGTGTGACATTATTTTAAATCATCAGCATTATTTTAAAATTAACTATTTTTTTTAATATATATTTATAATACAGAAAACAAAATATAAAAGTTATAATATCTGACAAAATATAATATTGTATGATATAAAAATATTCGATTTTCTTACAAGACTTTAATTTAAAAATTAAATAAAAACGAAATTATTTAAATTTTATTTGATAATTTCGAAAATTTTAAATAAATTGGAAGATTTGATAAGAAAAGATTATGTAGGAGTTTCTACGAAAACATAATACTATTTCAAATTTTGATATAAATTGACTATATCTGTTAAAATGTTGATATATATATATATATATATATATATATATATATATATATATATATATATTTAATTAAATACGTACCTATACACTTAAGTTTACACAAGTCATATAAACATATAAAACTGTAAAAAGCGATATTACCTAAATGGACAAAAATAACGAAATGATATCTAAAAACATAAAACATAACAAGTCATAAGCAGTAAGTTTAGAACATATTCATCTCATAAAAGGATTGTCATTTTGTCAATTTGACTATATCCATTCAAATTTCGATGTTGTTTGACTAATTTCTATTCATAATTTGACTATATTCATTCAAATTTTGATATAAATTTACTATTTCTATTAAAATATTGATATAATTTGACAATTTATACTCAAATTTTGATATAAATTAACTACATCTGACTATTTTTACTTAACTTTTGATACAATTTGACTACATTCAAATTTTGGTATAACTTGACTGTTTTTATTACCATTTTCATATAAATTGACAATTTCCATTTAAATATTGACATAATTCAACTATTTCTATTGATATAATTTAACTATTTCTATTTAAATTTTGATAAAATTTAAATATTTTCATTCAAGTTTTGATATAAATTGACTATTTTCATTTAATTTGAATACTTCCATTCAAATTTTGATATAATTTGACTAAATTTATTCAAATTTTTGTATAAATTGACTATGTCCATTTAAATTTTGACATAATTTGACTATTTAAAGTCGGGTTTTGATATAAATTGACCATTTCCAATGAAATGTTGATATAATTTGAAAATTTAATGTATATTAAATATAATTTATTCATGTTAACAACTCTTACAAGTCTTACATATGTCAATAAAGTGTAGTTTTGCTGAAAATACTGAGCATGTAATAGATAAAATAACATTTGTAGAACCGAAATAGGGCACAGAAACAAAAATTAAGACAAAAATAGGGGGGTAAACAGTCCCAGGTAGTACAATTAAAAAAAAAAACATTATAAAGTTGTGACCTGATATAATATAATAAATTAATAATAAATAAGTAAATACAAATTAAAAGCAGTATAGATGTAAAATAATTAAAAATACATAAATAAAATAAAAATAAATAAGTAAAACTTGTCTGACAGGATTAAAAAAAGAGTGGACTAGAAAAATTATCAGATACTTAAAGCCTTCGGTATATATTGCTACCCAACAGCAAATTATGGAATATTGAGTGTTTCCATTCAAATTTTGATATAATTTGACTACATCTATTTAAATGTTGATATAATTGGACTATTTCTATTCAAATATTATTATAAATTGACTATATTAAAAATTCATAATATATAATTTGACTATATCTATTTAAATGTTGATTTAATTTGACTATTTCTATTCAAATATTATTATAAATTAACTATATGTATTAAAAATTTTGATATAATTTGACTATTTCTGTTAAAATGTTATTAATTGACTATCTATTCAAAATTTGATATAATTTGATTATTTCTATTTAAATTTTGATATATGACTATTTACATTTAAATATGACTATCTCTATTTAAATTTTGATATAATTGGACTACTTTCATTTAAGTTTTGATATTAGTTGACTATTTCTAATAACATTTTCATATAATATGACTATATTTATATTTACCTTTTGACGTTAAACGTACAAATTGGTCGGAAAATAAACTTAAATAGGTACATCGAAATGTACTCAAGTGTATTTTATAAACTAAAAACGCGTCGAGTACAAGTAAAAGTACTGTAAAAATACAGCACCCGTAGACTGAGTACCGGGTACACGAAAAGTATTCAGAGTCCAAATTTTGAGTACTTGTACTCGAGTACCGCCCAGCTCTGATCCATATGAATTTTATCACGTCAAATATTTAAGTTGCGTCTCTGATACGAAAATAGAAAACGCCACAGATGTACAATAAATCATACATTTTAAAAATTATTATTGATAATTAAAGAATTCTTCATTCAAGAGCTTGAATAGGAACTTAATTATCTACTCACCTCGAATTTCTTGTAAAAATAATCCAATTTTTTTCTTCTAAGCAAAAATTGTCACTATGTGCTGTCTGGAACGCGAAGAAAGTCGCACCACCCTCTCATTTTATCAATTTTGGAGGTGGTGTCGTTGCCGGCGGAGACGGTGGCGGATTGCGACCGGCGGAAGTGATTTAGCATGAAACCGTCTTTACTTTGGCACCGGCGCTCTTTTTATTTGGACGAAACGTGTGATGTGCTAGTTGCGATTATTGGCAATGTACTAAACTCTGTTACGGTTACCCAGCCACCTATTGCATACACGTACACACACGCACGTAAATACACAACGCACATGTAGAAAGGTTGCGACGACGATGTTGAAATTAAAAGGTATATTCATTAATATCATTGTTTGAATGAAGATGTTTTAGAAATTTGTATCCTAATAAATAAAATATAACCTTGTTTAATCATTGAGGGAGGCATTTGTTGCAGCAAAGTGTTGGACTCTGTACGGGGTAAGCGCCAACATTTTCTGGCCTGACAATGAAAGAATCGATGTATCGATCAATAAAAATTCAAGAAAAAATTTCAAGAAAAAAATCCAATCAAATTAATATTATCTTTCTATAAATTAATTTTTAATTTTAAACAAGCTGGGGGAAATATTATTTTCATAAATAAAACCACTAGAGGTTTATTTTTTTTAGGCAAAAATTGAATAAATATTTCACAAAAACTTTGTTGTTTATTAACTCATTAATGGCCGGGCAATTATAGAGTTAACTCTAAAAGTTGATTTTAGGTAAAATTCTGCAAATTTTGTTATGATTTTCTATGAATGACGACTTATTGTATACCATACTGGGAATTTTTCTTCTTAAATATACGTAATGTATACCCCGTACGTTTTACGGCATTCATTTAATAAAAGCGTTCAATATGAAGTTTTGAACGAGTGTTTCCACTCCCAGACTAAGCATGAAGTAAAATTTCGAGTTTAGAAAAGCCTGAAAATTTGGTTTGGTCGTCCGCGAAGCGGAGCGGCCCAACCAAATTTTCAGGCTTTTCTAAACTAAAAATTTTACTTCATGCGCCACGCGTATAAAACACTGCAATATTATGAAGTTGGTAATATACTATAAACTTATTTTTTTAATAAGTAACAATCGAAATATTTAAATAATAAATTTTATACATTTTTCTTCATTTTTAAGTCACGTCAAATAATACAGTGTATCGAAATGACTTATTCAGCAATTTAATAAAAAAAATAATAATAATGTTGCGTTTGCGCATTAATGCCGTTTAATGGGTTAATTTAATGAGACCAAAGTCACGTCTTAAATCGCGAAACCGTAGGTCGAGCGATTTTGTGACTTTGCTCGACTTAAATTTGCTGAAAACAACAAAGTTAAAGTAAAATATTCAAATTTTACCTGTATTAAAAATGAAACTCGAGTGGTTTTCGTCAATATTATTTTACGAAAACGCATTCCTGGCGCATTTGCTAAGTTACTACCTAAGTTAAAATACTACCTTATTCTTTAATAGTTTAAGTGTCATAAGCTCGTATTAATAGGTATTGCAGAAAACTGTAAACTGCTTTACTTTATTAACTTTATTTTTATTAAATTTATTAATTGGTAAGAAGTAGGCATGGCATGTTCGATATACACTGGCGAAAGAAATTAACGCATCATTTGTGATTTTTTGATATCTTGGAATCGAGTTTTCTTTGAACACAAACATATTTTTACAATAAGAAATCTTATCAAGCATGCTGTTTTACATGTTGTGTTTTGTCTTTTGTTCTCATGGATTTCTGTCAATAAATAAAATGAAGCACTTTTCATTATTCTGACTGTAAGAAAGGTTCATTTAAATTTCGTTTTGAGTTTGTTTTCAAGTAATTGTTAAAATTAAGTGCTAAATAGTGAAGAATGAATATGGATAGACGTCCGAATCTTAATTTAAGCAGTGAAGAAGCTGTGATTGTGGTTACACTTGCAGAAGAAGGTAGGAGTCAGCGTTACATCAGTCAGCGTCTTGGTGTTAATCAATCGACCGTATCCCGTGTCTTGAAGAGACATCGGGAAACTCAGGCATACTCAAGAAGGCCAGGACAAGGGAGAAAAAGGGCCACAACTGCTGTTCAAGACCGTTTTTTAATGATGCAGACATTACGCGAACGGTTTATTACGGCTCCTAGGCTACAAAATATGATCGCAGAGATCCACAATGTTCATGTAAGTTCCGTTACCATCAGAAAAAGGTTACGTGGTTTTAATTTAACTCCGAAAACAGCGGCAAAAGGACCACAATTAACCGCAGACCATCGCAGAGCCAGGTTAACATTTGCGCAAGAACATGTAAACTGGTTACAGGCCGATTGGGCTAATGTTATGTTTAGCGACGAGTCCAGATTTTGTCTTTACGGCAGTGACAGACGAATGCATGTGTACAGACGGCCAGGTGAACGTTATGCGCAGTGTAACATTGTTCCGACTGTTATGTTTGGTGGAGGCTCTGTTATGGTGTGGGGTGGTATCACTTTAGAGGCTCGTACGGAGTTGGTGGTCATACCAAGAGGAAGCATCACGGCAGCGTCTTATATTGCAAACATTTTAGAACCATCCGTAATGCCTTTTGCTCCCTTTGGAGGAAACGATTTCCTGTTTATGCATGACAATGCAAAACCACACAGTGCCCGAATTGTACAACAGTATCTTGACCTAGTGGGTATCAACACAATGCAATGGCCAGCCAGGAGTCCCGATCTTAATCCGATCGAACACCTATGGGACGCGATGGGCAGACGCCTAAGAGCACTTCCTCGGCGTCCAAGCAATCAACAAGAGCTTGGACAAAGATTGCAGGAAATTTGGGAAGATATTAACCAGGATGAAATTGGATCATTAATTAACAGTATGAGCCGTCGCTGTCAGGCAGTTATTCGAGCAAGAGGAGGAAACACTAGATATTAAGTCTCATAATCACATGTTAACTTTTTTCCTCTTTTTATTTATGACATTATTTTAGTCATTAATGAAAGAAAATGTGTTGAAAATCATTATTATAGTTCAGTTGGTTTTGTTGTTATTTTTTTTGTTTTTAAACATCAAAACTTTATTTTTAAATTAAAAAAATTAATGTGATGCGTTAATTTCTTTCGCCAGTGTATATCAATAACTTAAAATATCGATACTATATGGTCGATATCTTTATACCATACTAATTATTCATTAGACGCCATCTATTGTATTGCCGATAAAAAAAGTAAACAAAATGCAGGAGTTTTTACACATCTTAAATCAAATTAATTGACACCATCAGATTTTTTAGGAATATCGCTAATATCGATACTGTATTGTTCCGCGATACCCCTGTAGGGGTTCCGCAAGAATTTAGAAAAAAATTCAAAACACCTCTCTCTGGTTGACCGTTCTGACGCCGCGTATCACGATTCACGAGGCGCAGCCGAACTTAGTCGCCTCGTACAACTATACTATGCCGCCACCGCCGATAACTACTTGTAAGCGCGTAGTCGCTTTGATAAAAGCCGCCTCTGAGATTAGACGCTATGTGAACAAGCGACTTTCGGCTCTAACTTCAAAACGTAAAGTAGCGATTGTTTACACCGCATTTCTTGTACTTTTATTTTTATTTCGGCTTTTTATTTATCAAAGGCGCCGACTCGAGTATTTTTGAGAATGTTCGAGATCGAGGCTAGCACTATAAAAGCGACGATCGCACCTCGACACTTAGTCGACGATTAGCGTTCGCAGCGATAAGTACCTACCTGCTAGAAACAAAGTGTTTATTGTTCTAGTGCTGTATTCTGATTGTATCAGTTTTTTTACATTTATTCTTTGGTCTAAACACTTCTACGCAGTAACGATCGTGCATTATTTTGACCCCACCATCCTGACATGTAGCATTATTAATAAAGAAGAATGGAACGTTGGCTTAAAGGCGTTAAACGTGTTGCAACAACATCTTCTAACGAAGCCGAATGTTCAAAAACAGTACGCGCGGAGTATTCAGCAATTACCGATCCAGACGATGATGCAACGACGTCAAGTTCCACGGTTTGAAAGGCGAAAGAAAGGAAGTATGATCACCTCTCTGCATGCTATGTAGTAAACTGCTTCCTAATAGTTCTATGGAACCTGCCAAGTTGCGCCGACATTTAGAAACTGTACACCCCGAGTCTAAAGACAAGAATAAATAATTTTTTGTACGTAAAAAAGAACAGTTATTGGAAAGTCAAAAAACTATGATGCATGTAACCCAAACTATCAATCAAAAGGCCACGTAGGTATCATATTTAGTTAGCTATCGCATTGCACAAGCAGGTGAAGCGCACACTATCGCTGAGAATTTAATAAAACCATGTGTGTTAGACATAACAAAATGTATGCTCGATGAAAAATCTGCAAAGCATCTTTCTATTGTGCCGCTATCAAACGATACTGTTTCACGGCGAATTTATGATCTGGCAAGCTACGTCAAACAAGAACTAGTAACACGTCTACAAAAAACACGATTCGTCTTGCAAATAGATGAGTCGACTGACGGCGCTGGTCTGCCTATCTTGCTGGTTATCGTGAGATATCCATATGAAAGTTCTTTTGAAGAAGACATGCTTACGTGTTCACCGCTGTCCACAAACACTACCGAAGAAGACATTTTTAATAAAATAAATATATTTTTTGAGGAAAATAATCTGTTGGAACGATTACATTGACAATTGTACAGATGGGGCCAAGGCGATGACGGGTATGATAGCAGAAGTAGTGTCACGAATAAAAAATAAAGCGCCTAATTGTAGTTCCAGTCATTGTATCCTGCATAGACAAGCACTGGCGATGAAGCAAATGCCGTCAATTCTAAAATTAGTTATAGATGAAGCGGTAGAAATAATTAATTTTATCAAATCACGACCACTACAATCCCGATTGTTCTCATTATTGTGTGAAGATTATGGCAGCAAACATAAAACACTGCTGCTCCATACAGAAGTGCGATGGCTGTCTTGGGGTAAAACTTTAACAAGGCTATTTGAACTTAGAGCCGAGTTACAAATGTTTCTTTCAGATACTTCTTTTAATTTGAAAGACTGTTTGTATGATAAAACTTGGTTGTTCCGACTGTCTTTTATGGCGGATATCTTTCAAAAACTGAACGAATTAAATTTATCATTGCAAGGTAAACAAACAGTGTTCCAGGCCACAAAATAACGGGAATGGGACGTTTCATCGCCGGGCCAGTTCATCGCCTGGCCAGTTCATCGCCGGGCCAGTTCATCGCCGGCTGTTTCATCGCCAAGCCAGTTTATCGCCAGGCCAGTTCATCGCCAGGCCAATTGCGATAGGATATGTCAGGATAGGTTAGGATAGGTAAGGATAGGTTGGACGAGAGTACGCTGGTGGGACGTATGCTCGATAGCGAGGAGGCGTGGGACGCGGTTTGCGAATTCGCAAATAGAGTCATGTCCAGGAAGTATGGAGAGGAGGGAGCGATACCATCATAATCGCCTCAAGACTACCCCTGAAGAAATGCCTAGATGGCGATACCAGGGAAGAGAGGGGGAAGGGTTTTAGTCGGTATCAGAACCCGACACTATAGGCCGTAATAGACCAAAAGGCCCTTGTCTGTCTGCAGATTTCCCAATCCCCTCTATAAACAAAAAAAAAAAAAAGGTAAGGATAGGTTAGGATAGGTTAGGATAGGTTAGGATAGGTAAGGATAGGTTAGGATAGGTTAGGATAGGTTAGGATAGGTTAGGATAGGTTAGGATAGGCTAGGATAGGTTAGGATAGGTTAGGATAGGTTAGGATAGGTTAGGATAGGTTAGGATGGGTTAGGATAGGTTAGGATAGGTTAGGATAGGTTAGGATAGGTTAGGATAGGTTAGGATAGGTTAGGATAGGATAGGATAGGTTAGGATAGGTAAGGATAGGTTAGGATAGGTTAGGATAGGTTAGGATAGGTTAGGATAGGTTAGGATAGGTTAGGATAGGTTAGGATAGGTTAGGATAGGTTAGGATAGGTTAGGATAGGTTAGGATAGGTTAGGATAGGTTGGGATAGGTTAGGATAGGTTATAATAGGTTAGGATAGGGTTCGATAGGCTACCATAGGTTACGATAGGTTAGGATATGGTAGGGTATGTTAGGATGGGTTAGGATGTCGCTTTATAGCAGTAACAGTGGCAGCTACTTCCACGTTTATTGCTGAAGATTCATGCGAATGTTCATTTAATTCATGTATAACATTTCTATTTTTTGTGTGTATCCTGGCGTTACAACTTCCTACGTGGTCACACCGCCAAAATTTAGCACATTGGTCAGACTTACTGTTTTTGTCAAAAATATACATATGTCCTCCGTGGATAAACTTTTCTTTCCCTCTTTTGGTCAAAATTTGTGTTTCTATACTTGATAATAGTAAACCTTAATCTGAATTGCACTCAATGACATATATCAAAAAAAGACATCATTCTCATTCGATTTTTATTAAGTTTGAGTAACGATTACTTTGTTATAAAACCTAATATTAAATTAGTGGACAATTTCCAGAATTGGGTAATATTTGAAATTTTATCATTAGATATGATTTTTCTTTCAAAATTTATTTTATAAAAATATTGGCGATGAACAGGCCTGGTGATGAAACGGCCGGCGATGAACTGGCCCGGCGATGAAACGGCGGCGATGAATCGGTGGCGATGAATCAGCGGCGATGAAACGTCCTAGACCGTAAAATAACTGCCTTGAAAAGAAAATTAGATTTTTGAATTATTTGCGTTGGAAAGAGAGAAATAGAAAGCTTTACGTCACTCAGTGAGTTTATTAGCGATAACGACTCAGAAATGTTTCAAGATGATGTATTTGAAGAATTGGTCCAATAGCTCACTTCGATGCGCGCATCTTTTGAGAAGTATTTTCCCGAAGAACAGAATACAAAAATGAAACTGAATTCATTGATTCATAATCCTTTTTTACCCAACTTACAAAAGCCCGAAAGAATGTCAAACGAGATATATGAATTTCTTTTAGAAATGTCATCAGACACAAGTATGGAGTCACTGTTCAAAACGACGCCTCTCAACGATTTTTGGTGCAGAATCCGTGATGAATATCCAATGCTTGCCAAAATGGCTCTGAATATTCTTCTCCCGTTCCCAACAACATATTTGTGCGAAACAGGATTCTCAACCTATGCAGCCACGAAAACAAAATACCGTAATAGACTGGACGCCGAAGCTGATATGAGACTTCAACTGTCCTGTATCAAACCTGATACAACTAATCGATGAAAAATAAAAAACAGTTTCATACCTCCCATTAGTTAGATTTGTTTTCTTTTTTAATATCTTATATTATTATACTTGTTATGTAAGCAAGTAACAAGTAACTGTTACATGGTACTTTTATTATGCTTATTAATAAAGAATACACTTTTAAAAACTATTGTTTTATTGTAGGGTTCTGTCAAGTATTTCGCTTTCCAAAAGGGTTCCGTCATCAAAAAATATTTAAAACCGCTGACCTAGACTAAGCATGAAGTAAAATTTCGAGTTTAGAAAAGCCCCGTGAAAATTTGTCGAGGGTCGCGCAGCCCTACGCTTATAAAACACTAAATTATTGTCAAATTTATGTATATTGAACTTCACTTGAAATCTGTGTTTTATACGCGTGGCGCATGAAGTAAAATTTCGAGTTTAGAAAAGCCCAGAAAATTTGTCTCGGGTCGCTGCGCGACCCTCGACAAATTTTCATGGGGCTTTTCTAAACTCGAAATTTTACTTCATGCTTAGTCTGGGAGTGGAAAATACTCGTTTAAAATCGAACTCTTTCAAAAATCAACGAATGCCTGAAAATGTACAGCTTATGCATATGTTTACCTAAAAGAAAAAATCACTGCATGTTGCTTGTATTAGGATTCTGCCAAGGAAATCGAGAATACCATATTTATATTTTATATTTTTGTGGGAAAATCGTACAAGATATCAAACATTATAAAGAAACAGAAAAGCTTTCAAATGAACCAATCTTTAAAGTAATAATTTTTTAATTTTTATAAGGTGCGTCAGTAAAAACATATTTTAGTTTTTATGTTGTAGTACCACTGTTTTTCATACTTCTTGTCAACCAATGATGACTATAATAACTTAAATAATGTGTTATATTACGATAATCAACTCAATCGTTACAAATAAAATTAATATTTTTTTTTAACTTTGAAGACTAATTCCGGCTTAATCATAAAGTTTTATATACTGGGTGTCGACTTGGCGGACGCAACATAGGAAATCGCATGTTAATTTTAAAGTGTTCAAATATTGGCTTCCCTATTTATTTTAAAGACAAAATGTATTTCACTTGTTTGTAGAGAGAACAATTCTAAATTTATTTATGTTTACACTTAACACTTTACGTTTCTCTAAGTTAAAATAATCAAGAAAAAGTAATGTGATTTTATAAAATTAATGACATACCATGGAATTGATACAATTGCGGATATTCCCGGTTTTTTTCTAAAGTTCAATTTAAAGCTGTAAACAAGTGTTATCCACTCCCAGAATAAGCATGAAGTAAAATTTCGAGTTTAGAAAAGCCCCGTAAAAATTTGAAAATTTGTCTCGGGTCGCTGCGCGACCCGAGACAAATTTTCTGGGCTTTTCTAAACTCGAAATTTTACTTCATGCGCCACGCGTATAAAACACTATAATATTGTCAAATTTATGTATATTCGAACTTCACTTAAAATCTGTGTTTTATACACGTGGCGCATGAAGTAAAATTTCGAGTTTAGAAAAGCCCAGACAAATTTTCACGGGGCTTTTCTAAATTCGTAATTTTATTTCATGTTTAGTCTGGTAGTGAAAAACACTCGTTTAAAGCTTCAAATTAAACTCTTTTAAAAAAGTGTCTTAAGAAAGTTTTTACCGCATGTCAATATCTTTTTAAATGAGAAAGTTATTTCAATAAATCAAAATAGCCAAATTTTGAGTTTTGACGTATAACTGGAAAACAATTAATGATAACCAAATTTTAATTAGCCTCATGAAATATGCTCTAAAAAAGAGCTCTGGAAGTAGATATTATTTTTTGCCTACCATTAATATTTCTGATACTTTACTTGAAGAAACCATCGAAAATGCTGCACCCTGTACATAAGAAATTTAAGTAGATTATATTCTTTCCTTTCAGTATTTTCTATAAAATCGTTACGATATGATTTTCTACTTCTTAATTGAACATGAAGTAAATCTTTTGAGTTTAAAAATAGCTCAAAATGTTACCGTGCCGGAACGGAGCGAAGCGAAGCGTTCGGAAAGTCCATATTTTCAGGCTATTTAATTCGAAATATTTCCTTAATACGAAAACACTGATGTAACGTAAAATTCAAAATTACACACTAGCACTTTAATTAGTACAAGACAAGTCTAGATAAATAAGTATTCAAGATTTGTTTACGTTTTACTTCTAAAAATCAAGTTACTCATCATCAACTTATGTACTCTATTTTATTTACTGGCGCGAACCGCACAGATGACGCTCTAGTGTTAACATCATATTACCACCAGATGGCGTAACCATCAATCCCCCCACCTCCAATAAATTTTCCCTCGCTTGTGACAATACATATTCAAAGTGCAGCGTTGCCGGCGCGTGCGTGCGTGCTAGTGTGTGTTTGTGTGTTGCATAAATGTCAAGCTGATGGACGTAAAGGAGACTCCGGCGGCGAGCGACGACACTCCAGCAGTGAGTCCTTCGGCCGCCGCCGCCGACGAGGAAGATGTTGAGAACCCAATCGAGGACAGGACATCGGTTGTTTCGATCGTCTGCAGAATATGCTTCGATGACAACAAGGATGAGTCCATCATTACACCCTGCCAATGCAAGGTATACGCAATATTATTGATTACAACGCGGGGCGCGCTCGGAAAATATTAAATTCTGCACGTATTTTTGCTTGCTTTCTGTTACACAATACGCTAAAAAATGCTTTATGTATAAATAAGCGCGGGTTATATTTAGCGCGAAGGCGCCTGCCAGATATTTTGTCGAGTGTTGTTATACAAGAGAGAGGATTTTTAGAAACACCTGTTTTGTGTTTATGTTTTGTATGAGTTAAATTGACACGGATTAATTACAAGATTTTAAGAATATTACTACACACGTCACTTGTGATTTAACAAATTAACTACAACGTTTTTCTTAATATTTATATAAATATTACATCATCAAATAGATGTTCATTAGCATGCTGGTGTTAGCATGCAAAATTTTTATATCATTTCGGTAAACATTACATGTACATACAAGAAATGTTTCTATTAAGTATACACGTCCCGATGCATCATACACTGTACATTTTTGAGTATTCGGTGTTAAATGCGTTCAATTTTAGGCTGCTAATAAGTGTTTCTACTCCTTGATTAAGCATGAAGTAAAATTTCGAGTTTACAAATGCCTAAAAATTTAGATTTGACGACTCGCTACGCTTTTTTCAGGCTTCTCTAAACTTAAAATTTTATAATATTTCAGCGTTTTTATGCATGGTATATTTAAAAGAAAAACAAAATTGAATTATGTAATTTCCAACTGTTTTTGTAGTTTCGTTACATTCTAACTTCTTCATGTGTATACAGTTAATAAAATTAATAAATCTTGAATTTACAACATTAACAACATTTAATCGTGTTGGTGTGTTCATCTGAAACTTTCTCTCATCTTCAATAACACAAAAAGAAGAGTAACTAACTTTTTTAAAGGATTTGTCAATGTCAAAAGTTATTATTTATTCAGGAATAAAAAACCGGCAGTTCACCAAAAAGTTCTCGGTATAATTAAGTAACGGCCATTTACACCAAATAACTATTCTTTAAACTGAATTCAAAGTGACATTACAGCAATGGAAACTGTCATTTTAAACTCGAGTTAAGAGTTGATAACAGTTCTAAGATTTTGGTGCAACTAACCTTAAAAGTAAAGATATCAGAGAAATTTGATTATTGCATTTGGCACGTATCACTATGATTAGAGTTAGCATTTTTTTGAAACATTGAATGACTTTGATACTTCTGTTGAACGATCCTGGCGCATTCACCAAAATACACTATTAATTCATTACAACATTGATGTAAATACGGCTTTCATAGTTTTCCAGTTAATTTTAGCTGTAGCTTGATTTTCATGGAAAAAATATTCAAAGAATCGTAACCGAAAAATCTTTTTATGGAATTTTTGTGAAATTCACAATACAGGGTGTAAATGGATAAAACCACAGTTCATATATATCCAGTTAGCCAGTCCCCATATAAATTTTGGGTACACGCGAATGGGAGCAAAGCGCTGGATGCCAAATTGGTGTATATGGCTGCCTATATACACCAGTCTGGCTTCCTGCGGTCGGTCGGTTACGACTATTTTACTCCAGATGTCCCGAAATCAAGTCTCAGAGAGAGAGTGAGAGAGAGACAATTTCTTTCTCCCTCTATTCCGCGCTTCTCGTTGTATCATATTTCAGATGTTGATTTTTCAATCTTGAAAACACGTTTTTTTTTCTTTTAACGAGGATGCGTGTTACATGCGTTTCCTTCTACAATTTTATTTTCTGCGTTATTAGAGAATAGATTTTATGAAATTATATGTGAACGTTGTAAAATTCATTAAGTATTATTTATTTTGTACAAGAAACTTAAAATACAAAACTATTTAACTTTTGATAAAAATTAAACAAATACATCAACTTATCATTTTATTAACTAATCAGATCAAATCTACTGATCGATAAGGGTTTCTTTTTTAATTAAAGGGGTCAGTGCAAAATGCAGTTGTCATTTTTTTTTTTTAGTTTTTGAATTATTACCGTTTGAAGTTTTTAACCCATTAAGCGCCGTTGATGCATACACGCAACATTATTATGTTTTGATAATTAAGTTACTAAATAAGTTTATTTGATATATCATATTATTTGACCTGAATTGAAAATGTACCAAGAAAAATTTAAATATTTTGTTATTTAAAGTGTATTATAAATACTTCACAATATTACAATGTTTTATACGCGTGGCGCATGAAGTAAAATTTCGAGTTTAGAAAAGCCTAATTTGGCTCGGTCGCTCCGCTTCGCTACGCGCCCGAGCCAAATTTTCAGGCTTTTCTAAACTCGAAATTTTACTTCATGCTTAGTCTGGGAGTGGATACACTCGTTCTTAACTTCATATTGCACGTTTTTATATAAAATCGACGAATGCCTGAACATTGACAGCGTATACATTACATTGTTGAGGCACTAATTTTTTGAAAATCCATTATCACTTTAATATAATAATAATAATAAACTATTTATGATTTTTAACTTTTTATTAAATTCAAGTATACATTATGTGTATTTAAAGAAAAAATTCACAGTATGTAATGCAATAAGTCATTCATAGAAATCATAAAAAGAAGTGTAGAATTTTAATTAAAAATAACTTTTAGAGTTAAAATTGCTTGGCCGTTAATGGGTTAAAATAGTTTTAAATATACTATGTGTCCCGTTTCAAGGCGCATTGTATGTTTCGTGTAAAGATTTCCAATGTAATTGGAATTTGAGTTTGTATTATTATCTTATTATCTTCCCTAATTATTTCAGGGAAATTATGATATTCATTTGGTTAAAGTAAAAATATACACACCGAGCTTTGCTATTTATTGCATTTTTAAAAACCTGAGTGTCATGAAATTAAACAAGCAAATGATGAGGTGTTAATTTGTTGGCTTTTTATTTAAAATATATCGTGTTGATTTTGTGTTACACTTCGATCTATTCTGTATAATTATTACTGAATAAAAAAAACGAAAAAACTGCTTCTAAAATATCGTTAATAAATAAGAAAACAGTTATATGTATATTTAATATAGTTTTTTAATGTTTGTTAGTTTTTTCTATATATGAATGTTTATATGAATCTATATTTCTATGTTTTTAGTTTTGTGTATTCGTAAATAATTTATCTATTTTATTGAAATAATTTCTGTTTTTTTTTATTATCAATTCCATGAAAAAATCAATTTGAAAAATGTTTGATGGGCATTTTAAGCCCATCAAACATTTTTCAAATTGATTTTTTCACTGGAAAAAGATATTTGTATTTATCTAACTTTTAAATAAAAACTGTTTAATAACATAAATATATTAAAACTCTATTAAATTTTAAACACGTTTTTATTAAAAATATATATAATAACTAAAAATGTTGGAAATATATTTTAGATTTTTTCATTGTAAAATGACTTTGTTTATTTATACAAATTATGAATATTTGAAACAATAATCTATTAATCTAATAATTTTAACAATTTTTTTATTAAAAATATATAAAATAACTAAAAACGTTGAAAATATATTTTAGAATTGTTAATTTCATTGTAAATTTGTTTTTATAAAATATAACTAATTCCCGAATTTCATAATTTGGAACACGCTTGAAATCTCAAAATAAAAGAAATATTTTCGAATAGACTTTTTGTGGTGATAATAAATGTTATTATTCGTCTACCAAAGTTCACATACAGGAAGTTTTCCGTTAAAGTATACATATTTCAAATTCACCTTATTTTCTTTAAATCTGTAGATATTCGTTGTGTTTTTAAAAGAGTTCAATTTGATGCTTTAAACGAGTGTTTTCCTCTCCCAGACTAAGCATGAAGTAAAATTTCGAGTTTAGAAAAGCCCCGTGAAAATTTGTCGAGGGTCGCGCAGCGACCCGAGACAAATTTTCGGGGCTTTTCTAAACTCGAAATTTTACTTCATGCGCCACGCGTAAAAAACACTAAAATATTGTGAAATTTAAGTATATTTGAACCTCACGTAAAATCAGTGTTTTGTGCGCGGGGCGCATGAAGTAAAATTTCGAGTTTAGAAAAGCCCAGAAAAATGTACAGTGTATTCTGTATATTGAGTTATTTATACTTAAAAAACTCTCTGTATAACTAATCAATAATATAAATTATTTGCCAAATTTAGTACATACCAAAGTTTCAATTGAATTTATGAAGAAAAAAAAACAATCAAGATAAAAATAATATCAAATGAATTCTATAATATAAACTCATTGACTTTTATTTTTTGATTTTTAGTTAAATTTTAGGTTTATTTAGGAGCTTTTTAAATATATCTGATTCCCAAAGTCCATAAGTTCGAACACGCTGGAAATCTGAAAATAAAAGAATTATTTCGGAACAGTTTATTTTTTCTGAAGGTCATCAAATTTATCATCGTACAAGTGGTGTAGACGGGATCAAATTACACGACGAAATAAGAGCGAGCGCGTTTGTGTGTGTGTGTGTGTGTAGACGCAACCGGAGCAGTTTTCTCTAGAATACTTCTACGTTTACTCTATTCATAAGTAGATGGACCCACTTCCCGACCACAGTCTCTCCTTTTCTATCCTCGAAAACTCGGAATCCAGTTCTCCTATAAGCATTGTCTACCCTTGATAAAACGCAGTTTCAATGTACATTTTGTTATATTGGAATATTATCCTCTATAACTATTTTGCAGTAAACATTTAAATTAACATTTTATAGAGTAAAAACGTCTACATGGAGTAATGCTATCATTTTTTTTTAAGATATATAAAAGTTTAGATATATCCATTTTTAATTTACTTGTCATTTCCACATGAAGTCAGAATTTTGTTTGAGCCTGATTCTTATAAAAAATCATAAAAAAACATGTTATAGACATGTTTTAAAAAAATCATAACTAAATATATTCAGTAAATAATTGATTACATTAATTGGATAGGTTGGATTAGGAGAAATTAAGTTAAATAAAATTGTCAGGTTAGGTTAGAGTAAACTAGAATAGTTTAGATTGTTAGGTTAAATTTTTAGCTTAGTTGAAGACAACTTACCATCATTTAATTTTTCTAGGGTACTGTAGCATTCGTCCACAAAACCTGCTTGGAAAAATGGCTCTCGGAATCAAACACCACCGCCTGCGAGCTGTGCCATTACATCTATGAAACGGAACGTGTCCCCAAGTACACGGCGAAAGAATCCATATGCAGGTGGCTGCGGCACCAACCCACAAACCTTGGAATTCGCGTCCGGCAGATTCGCTGCGACCTGATTGCCTGCGCCATACTCACCCCCCTAGCCATAGTCATCACCTACATTTGCCTCTTTTCGGCCGACTACTACAACCAGCAGCGCTTCGCCAACATCCCCACCGCCAGATGGACCTCCGTCTCTCTGTTGATAATGATTGCTATCATGCTGTTCGGGTACTACATCTGGGTTTACGTGGTGGTCGGTTATCACGGGAGAATGTGGTACTATTGGTGGCAGCGGGAATGCATAGTCAGATACATTCCGCCCCCGCCCGGTATTATCAGCCAAAGAGAAGAGCAAAGAGATAACGATAGCATCGATAACGGAACGCAAATGCAGACAGCCGTCGAATCGACTAGTGTCGTTATCGTGAAAAACCCAATAACGCACGAGACTAACGTTTAAAACAACCAAAAAACAGTATTATTCCTTGTTAATCTTCCTATAAGGATTAAATGTGATCGTTTTTAAAATATAGTCTATTTAACTTAAATGAGGTAAAGTTGTGAACGTGATATATCAAAATTTAAATTCGCAAGTATAAAAAAAGAGGTTAAATATTTTTTTATAAAAAAAGGGGATTCGGGTTATGATTGTTTTTAGAGTTGTTTATTTAACATATCTGTATTTATGTATATAAAATTAAATAATTAAAAACAAATATGGAATAATGTAGTTAAGACGCTCGTCTTTTTATTGACACTTTTCCTCGGGCTAGGTTCGTTATGTAGATGCGCACCTTGGAGTTGTCGCTCTTCTTCACGCATATCTAAATAGGAGAAGGCGAATGGTTTTAAAAAGTTATTAAATGGTTAATATAAGATTATTTATTTCATTTAACCTTCCAGGCCGGGCACGAAGTCTGTGAGACCCGGCGCGCGAATAAACATTCGTCAATCTTCGTTAACATACTTTTTCGGGTTGCGCAGCGTAGTACCTTATCAATTTCTGCTACAGTACACGCCTAGGAAGCAGAGAGTGTGTACGCCTGGTATTTACCAATTTATTACGGAAAAAGTCTGTGAGACCCGGCGCCCGGCCTGGCGCCCTGTTATTTTGTTAAGTCAGCCGAATAAAAGTTTCTGGTAAGTTATCAACTATTTTGTTTACTTTATCATTTTGTAGCTTTATATTACAAATGAATTGTTATTATATTTGCGTGATACTAGTTTATGATTTTGTATCGTAGAAATGAATTATGAAAAGGAGCAGGAAATGCTAGCTCGTTTGTGGGAAGAAGTTTCTTCTGACGAGGAACCTGACGACTGTGAGGAGGAACTGGCTTCGGAAAATAATGTTATTGAACCGATGGATACGGATAGTGAATCGGAACAAGACTGTGGCGATTTAGAGGAATCAGAAAAAGTTGCTCATACAAAAAAACTTGGTAGGGTACCTACTTTTATAGGAAAAGATAACAACACTAGATGGAGAAAGCACTGCCAGAACAAATCGGTGAGAACAAGAGAAGAAAATATAATAGTTCGCTTGCCAGGAGTTGAAACGTATGCTAGAACTGCTAAATCGGCCTTAGAATGTTGGTCTTTATTTTTCACGGACGACATGTTGCAGCAAATAGTATATAACACAAATCTGTATATTTCCGATGTATCCGAATGTTATACAAGAGAAAGAAGAGCCAAACCAACTGATCTATGCGAAATCAAGGCTTTGTTTGGATTATTGTACTTAGCAAGAACTTTGAAAAGCAGCCGTTTGAATACCAAAGAATTATGGGAGAAAAATGGATGTGGAGTGGAGCGCTTTTGGTTAACTATGTCTCGCGATCGCTTTCATTTGTTGCTCAAATGTTTACGTTTTGATAATCTGGATACACGAGACGAGAGAACAAAGTTGGATAAGTTGGCGCCAATCCGAGATTTATTCGATTACTTTGTCCACACGTGTAAAACAGCATATACTATTGGAGCAAATGCTACCATTGACGAAAAGCTAGAAGCTTTTAGAGGAAGGTGCTCCTTTAACCAATATATCCCCAGTAAACCCAACAAATACGGAATTAAAATTTTTGCACTGGTTGACTCTGTAACATTCTATGCTTCAAATCTTGAAGTATATGTTGGGCAGCAGCCTCCTGGTCCACATAAATTTGCGATAACGACCCCTGCAGTATTGTGCTAAGACTAATAGAACCCATTTCGGGAACCAACAGAAATTTAAATTGCGACAATTGGTTCACAAGCTTCAAATTGATCAATACGCTTTTTGATAATCACAAATTAACGTATGTAGGAACTGTAAACAAGAATAAAAGAAAGTCGCCACTAGAATTTGTGAATACAAGAGCTCGACCTGTCTATTCATATAGACATATATATTTGGATATCAAGAAAATGTGACAATTATGTCTTACATTCCGAAAAATATAGAAATGTAATTCTATCATCGAGCTTACATCACGATGATGTCATTGATGCATCCACAAAAGAGAAGTGTAAGCCCGAAATTTATATCTTTTTATAATCAAACCAAGGGAGGCGTCGACACTCTCGACAAACTGAGTGCTACGTATAAAGTGGCCAAAAATACCAGAAGATGGCCAATGGTAATTTTTTATGCCATGATGAATATGGCAGGTGTTAATGCGCAAATTATATATGCCTCCAATAATAAGGTATCTAATATTACAAGAAGACTATTTCTAAGAGATCTAGCATTATCTTTGACAAAAGAATATGTGGAACGCCGTAGCATGGAAACTAATCTACCACGAAATGTAAGGGAGCGAAGACAAACAGTAGCAGGCACTTCAGCAATAGAAGAGGATGAAGAAATACAACCAGGTTCTCGAAAACGATGTTTTTTCTGTGTCAAAAATTCAAAAACAAGATTTTTTTGCAAAAAATGCAAAAAATTTGTTTGCTTGGGCCACCTGCAAGCTTGGTGTTGTCCTTGCTCCGAGGTCGCTGAAAATATTTAAGAATTCTCATGTTATGTATCTTTTAGTTATTAACAATGAAATAGTTCAATTTTGTTAATATTTGTACCACTACAATAGATTTTTATTTTTTAATACCTGAAATTTATATTTTTAATTTAGGTTATGTTTGAAATTTTAATTTTATTTTTTTTATTAATTTTCTAATAAACAAAGGCGTTTCTTACAATCCCACGGCATTTTCTTTTGTTTAAAATTACAACAACTATTTTTATTTGCTAAAGTCTCTGAGACCCAGTGCCCGGCCTCATGTCAAGATATAGGGCGCCCAGCCTGGAAGGTTAATAATCATGGAAAATAAACAAGATTAAGGATTAAGTTGCTCAATTATTGAAATCAAATTCAATATTGAAATAATTTACCAGTCAAATTAAATTCGCTTTAAGTTTTTTCTAGCATTAACTGTAAGGCCGAGCGCAAGATGAGACGCAAGTGAGTCAAATCACGCAGGAAAAAGCAACGCAGTTTTCTATGCAGCATGCATTTATATGGAAAACTGCGTCCCGTGACTCACGGCTCAATTTGTGCTGCCGTATTTACATAAATGCATTATAGAATACTGTGTTGCTTTTCCTGCGTGACGTGACTCACTTGCGAATAATTTTGAGCTCAGCCTAAGTATTAACAAAATCTAGTTGACAAAATAAAAAGTATTTAACTTTATTTAAAACTAAAATATTCACAACCTACACTTTGAGAACAATTGATGTAAAGAAAAACCATATCATTGTTGTCAAGGCAAGAATGAAATCAATAAATGTGATTGTGTTTTCTTGTTTTTAATCAAAACTGCTGTACTCACCGCATCATTGGCAATTGCTGATATACTGGCGGGAAATTTCGGCATGTCACGCCCTTCCACGTAAACAGATTGCCCCCGATGGAACCACCTTCTCTCGTACCACAATTTTCCATCCTCGACTCGCGTTTCCACAGTCGGTGCATCACTTACACTCGAAGACAATTGCATTGATTGATTTTGCAAAACTCCGGAATTCGAATTTTGGTTATCACCTTTTAAATCTCATTTAAAAAAATCAACATAAACACTCAACAGACTGTTTTTAATTAATCTTAACACTCGACTGCCAAGCATTTTTCTCTTAAATTAAATTGTGTGAATACTGAGAAACGTACACGGCAGTCAAAGTGTTAAGCTACACTTACCAGGTTTTCTATAAGGAGCTAATATCTTCTTCAAATCTGTCTCGACATCCTTTTCATCCAGCACGTAAACAACTTGTGCTGTGGGCGGCTTCCTCCTCTTCTCTGGTACAGGTACCGGATCGTTTGGCCTCCTCCTCAACTTCCTCGTCATCACCGGTTTCACCTCCATTGAATCTCCCGTCAGCTCCATCGTGTACCTCTCTGCCTCGATCGTCTTCTTCTTATCCTCGAAATCCGATAATAAATTCTCCTTCAAATCGATCTTTTTCTCCTCAAACTCTTTGATAGCTGCTTTTTTCTCTATGATATAATCCTTCTCTACGCACTCGATCATGTACTCCCTGTATATCGTGTTCAGCCGCAACCTGTCGTTGTACATATTTTCTAACTTACGCACTTTCTTGTTGTAATCGTGATGGCAACCGTCTCGCAGCTGCTGGAGTTTCTTTTTCAGACCATCCAGTTTCGCGTGGTACATCTGTTCTTTGATCTCCATGTGCTGTTCATGATGGCCGGTGTCAGTTTCACTGGCATCCGCTGTGTCTAAGATCATACACATACAAACCGTCTTTTAGTTAAACTTCAACAAGCAAATAATACATAGAGCACTGTACGGAGCAGGGTAAGAAGGTATTTTTCCCAGGTTGGTCCCATACCGTATATCCGGGCCTGCGTACATATTATAACATTATTTTACTTAAACTTTTACAGACAGTTTGTGCATATATAAAATATTTTTTACTCAGAGCGCTTCTCACTTAAACCCTTAACAATAAATTGTTGTTATTTTAGTTTTATTATAAAGCCTACCTTCATCACTTTCATTATCTGGCTCGTCGTTTTCTCTTTCGTCGTCTTCGTCAAATCTGTCGTCGTCCAAATCGTAATCGTCTTGATTGAAGGTGTTTGAATACGGTGAACCGACGTAAGACATCTTTTTCAGTCAGTTGGGGGCCCGCATTCGTGAGTAAAGTTGAATTGACAAGAAGTAAACAAAATCGAACGGCAAGCTGTTTGACGTTTCTATTAGCGACGTTGCCGGATTTATTTTATTTATGAAAACCATAGGCGTAGGTGATTAAATTGAAATTTGTTCTACTAAAAAATATAGCAATATAGTAATTTAAAAATCATGTTTTTATCGCACTACGTGCACATTATGTACGTTTAGCAAAATAAAATGGTGATACAATAATAGTTTAATTTTTTTAATTTTGACACATTCAAAATCTTCACGTAAATTTGAATCAAAGATTTATAAAATAGAAAACGCTGTGTTATTTTTTGATAATATTCTTTTTCTTTGTGTAAATATATATAGTTTTATATAAACTGGATATTTTTATATACTTTGTATATTCGCTTATCTACGTCCATGATATATTTGGTGATAATTGTCAACATTGATTTGTTGATTGTTATGCAACCCAATATACAAACCATCAACTTTATTTACCAAACGTCAAACTGTATTGTGTAGGCATGTTTTGCCCAATAAATAAATAATCCTTGTCCGTGAGCCATGGCCGGTCTAATGCCCACGAAACGGGGCACATCTGGCAGAAAACAGTGGACTCTACATGGTAAATAATGCATTACATCTTTAAATAAGTTCATTGTGTAATTGCCAGTGCTTAAAAATACAATGGAATGTCGAAGTCGATCTGTTGCTTGGATGCACATGTACAAAAACAATTGCATTGATTTAATTTTAGACGGGCCGAGGAGTTCGCTAAAACGCCTACGGAATCAACTGGCGAATGATGGGTGCAGCGAGTCCCAAGTAGTGCTTGCCAAACAGCTGCTCGAAGACACGGATACAGGTAATTGTGAGTGACGATGAATAATTAATTGTGTTTGTATGTTTTCTGTGGTAACTATGTAAACAAAATAGTTATGTTTATTATTCTCAAATTATATAATTGTAGATGGATGATAATATCCGAGTTGAATGTGTAAATCTAGTCAGAAAAATAAAATTAGCAAGATTATTATAATGTTTTATTTTTTGTTATGTTTAGATTTAGACGACAAGCGTGAAAACGAACGTGTGGGTGTCTATTGGTTGATCAAGGCATCTGAACAGGGTAACACGGAAGCCACGGATCTCCTGAAAAAATGCCTGGAAACAGGAAGGGGCATCACCGAGCACAACTATCTGGATGTACGCTCATGCATCACGATGACCCAGAACGAGAAACTTGCCCGAAAAGCAGCCCGCGAGATGTTTGCCAGCCTCAGCAATGGCAGCGACTACATCACCTCCGAGCAGCTCCAGCGGAAAATGCTAGCAATAGACGGCGGCGAAATCAAAGAACTGCAAAATGCAAACTCAAACCAAAACGGGGAGCTGTGTAATAATTACGAAGGTCCGGTGGAGAGCGAGAGCGAAGAGGAGACTGATTGGTGCTCTAGGAGTGATAGTAACGAAAAGCTGACGGAAGATAATTTAGTGGATGCGGCAGTTAATTACTCGCACGGGGTTATTCCGGAGGTGAACAGAATGCTGTGCTTAAGCGATCCGAATTTACAAGCTCTTGATCACATTCCGGTGATTCACAGGTCCGTTTTACACCCTTTATTAACGCCGAGGATAATTTATTATAAATTAATCAGATTCTTGGGTAGCCATTCTAATTATTTTAGATTCTTCAAATCAGATTTTCAAATTATTTTTCTGCTGCTTATATACGCTGTTGTTAGCTCTGAAAATATTTTATATTTAATCCCGATGATTGTTTATTACCTAACAATATTTGTGATGGTTTTAACAACGTTTCAAATGCTGCAAACGAAAAGGGAATTTTACGATTTTCGGATCTGGTCAGGGTTGTTTATTTCTTATGCAGGGGGGAGTTTGAATGCAGAGGAGGCTGAATTTCAATTCGTTAAGAATAACCTTAAACCCTACGGGCACTTTTTTCTAGCTCTCTTAATCAACTTACTAATTTACCCTGTGATTGCCGAGCAGTACATTCCGCAATCGGAGTTAGCCGTGTTTTCCTTTCTTCTCACTTTTATGACGTTGTTTGGTTTTATGTATAAAAAACGAGCAAAAACTATCGTAGATTTTGCCATACTCTTCAGTTTTGCTGTCAATGTTCTAGCCAAATACCCCTACGAGACTGATTCTGTTGTTACACAAGGTTGGAGATTTTTAGATTTGAACATCCCTACGTTTGCAAGCTATGTGATTAGTAATGGGATTGAGTTTTGCATACATTTTCGTACCTTATTATACTCATCCTTACCATTCATATTTTTGAATATTGCAAAACGCGATAATTGGAGGGGGATTTATAAATATTTCATCCCACATTGTGTCACTCTGAGTTGGTTGCAGGTTGTAATTATTAGTTCGCAGGGTGCTACTATGTTCGGCCTAATCCGTGGCACGCTAGCTTTAGTTGGTTTTGTTTTATTTTTACCCTTAGTCGGATTAACAACGATAATCCTCCCAGCAGCAGCAGTTGCTAAATGGTTGCTATTCAATGATTACATCTACATGATAATTGTATTCATCCTTCTAACAGCAATCGGTATTTCAGTATGTTTCCTTTTAGCGAAAAGCCGCTTTAAAACCTTCACGAGTTTTTTACAGATGGTTTTCGCTTTAATTGCAGTTTATTTTCTCCTAGGCTCAGTTGTTAAAGAAAATGAGCTGACTTTAAAAACTGAGTACACGCCGCAACCTATTAAAACAATCAGTTATGATCAATACCAGAAATTGTGTGACTCACATACTTGGGAGAATACAAATGTGGCCATTACGCAAATGCGCTGCGCGCAATTACAAAATATTCCGGTTAATTGGGAGGGGTATATCCACAGCGTTCAAATTAAATCAATTAAAAACAGATACAAATACATTTTCGATAAACTCCCGGAGAGTATATCAAATTATCTTTATTGTTACTACGGTGAGAAAATCTCTCCAGATTGCAAAGATGAAAACTTTATAAACGAATGCTTATTATTCTACGACGTGATCCGCTCAAATAACCCTTGCACCCTAACCAAGTTTAATATTTACGAATTCGAAATCATAATTCGGATGCAGATGGGTTTGTGGGGAAAATCGGCTGAAATCTTGCTTTTAGCTTCGGATGAATTTAAAAACTTCACCACTTCTTTAAAACCAGATGATCATGTTTGGTTTAAAGGTGTGCTTCAGGAAAGTGGGCTTTTCAAAAATGGCGTGTCCAGTCGTTTGAGGCCTATGATCAGGTTGAGTGAAATTGGTTGTTTGGGCTGTCATGACACATCCTTGACTAATATCAAGGAAGCTATGAAAGGTGGATTCAGCTCAAAGAAGTTTTTGAAGGATCTGGAAGCAGGGTTGAGGACTGTGTTAAATTTTATATTTTATCCTGTAGTTGTGTTCACTTGAGGAAATAAGTATTAATGTTTTGTATGGATGTGTTTTTTTAAATTATTTATTAAAAATTATTAATTGTTTATTATTATTTTTGTGTATTTTATTATTATTCATTGAACATACATGATTATTACAAAATCTAACTACATAGGTCTATGATTTTCATATTCCGGACTCCAGAAATATAGACATCTTATTTTTAGAATTATGTTTGTAGGCAGTTGGTTTCCAATTAAATCGAAACAATTTAAAATATTTTAAATGTGAAAACAGATTATTAGTAAGCACTAAAATATTCAATTTTGCTTCCATTAAACCCATTCAAATAAGCGAGATCACTATAGTTTAGCTTGATGGGCACCCTGTATTTTTAGTTGTTTTAAATGGGATTTTTATTTAATAAATCTGGTCTGAGTCGTACCATTTTGGGGTTATTCAACATTTTTGAAACAAAAAATTTAGGTTTGCATTGGTTTCGTAAACGTAAAATATACGTGAAACCAGGCGTGCACCCAACAATGTCTTTTGGGGGGCTCACGCATCTTGAAGATGGCACTTCCCGGTCTAGTCTAAATGTGAAATGTCTACTGCCCACAAACATAGTCCGAATTAAAACATAATTTTGGTTTTTGTCCAGACAAATTGGCTTTTGTCCGCATGAGTTTAGACAAGTTCTAACATGCTGAGTGTCATAAATATGTCAAATTTGTTAAGTTGTAAAACATTTTTTTATAAAAGATTATTACTTTTCGACATACTTCAAAATATATGTTATTTTTTTATAGTTTACATACATTATTAAAATCTCCAGGTGGTCGGATTACCGTAGAGATAGTGATAGAGTATAGATTATATTAGTTGGACCTGTGTAACACAGTTTTTTTGTTATGAACACCAATATAAAAAAATAATATCAAATTTCGATATTGCTTGACATTTCATAAGTTTATTATTTCATCGTTTTCAACAATTTTCGATTTTTTCAAAATTTTGGCAAGTTTTAACATTTTTACCCTGACATTTTATCCCTTTTCTATGGTTTGCGCACCACTGACAGAGCATAAAACTTCTAGATAAAAACAATAAACGTAAAGATAATAATCTTCCACTGATTATAGAGGCTTCTACTTCGTTATACATTGTTGAACATAAATAAAACACTGTTTATCACTTTGTTTGTATAACAATTGGTTTATTTGGTGACTATAGTTTCAATACTACACGTATCATTATCAAACCGTTAGTAACAAAAAACTACAAAGGAACATTATTTATATTTGCAAATTTTCTAATAACAGCGTTAAAGAGGGGGGTGTATTTAAGGTCAAGCTGGTCGTTAATTACGGGAATTTCCCGATTAGCGCGGGCTCTGTGAATCTCCAAAGACTCCAGGAGGTCCATCTTTCTACCCTTCTCGGCAAAGTGAATAACTGAAAGTACATCCTCGCCAAAAGAATGGTTATTTTCAATCAAATGTTTGGCGAAAGATGACTTATCAATTAATCTATGCCGAAAAGAGCAAAGATGCTCACTGAGTCTGGTCTTAAAATTACGACCAGATTGACCTATATACACTCCCTTACAATCATTACAGGTTAATTTATATATTCCTGATTTGTAAATACTTGGTATCTGAGTCTTATGGTTAAAAATATGATTTTTAATTTTTGTAAATGGTTTCATCGCTATATTTAATTTGTGTTTTGCTAAAATATTTTTAATTTTGTTAGTTATATTTCCAAAGTAAGTAAGGGAACGATATGTTGCTTGTGTTTTAGGTTCGATTCCGGCATATATGTATTTTCTAATAAGTTTAATTTTGTATTGATTAACTATTTTATCTACTATTGACGTAGTATAGCCATTTGAAACAGCTATACTTTTAATAATATCTATTTCTTTTTTAAATGAGGTTTCTGACAAAGGAACAATAAAAGCTCGGTTTACCATGGAGTTAAAGGCAGCTAGTTTATGTTTATAGGGATGGTTGGAACAGTTAGGAATTACACGGTCTGTGAAAGTAGGTTTTCTATAAATATCAAAAGTTAGTGATTCATTAGTACGTGTTATTGAGAGGTCTAAAAATTTTATGTTATTGTTAGTTTCTGTTTCTACTGTAAATACTATATTTGGATGTAATGAGTTAATATAATCTAAAAATTGTGTTAATTGTCTATTAGTACCTACGAAAGAAGCTATGATGTCATCGACGTATCTATACCACACTTTAATATGTTTCTTGCCTAGCTGTGAATTTAAAATTGAATTGGTAAGGTTGCAAGAAACATATTAAAGTGTGGTATAGATACGTCGATGACATCATAGCTTCTTTCGTAGGTACTAATAGACAATTAACACAATTTTTAGATTATATTAACTCATTACATCCAAATATAGTATTTACAGTAGAAACAGAAACTAACAATAACATAAAATTTTTAGACCTCTCAATAACACATACTAATGAATCACTAACTTTTGATATTTATAGAAAACCTACTTTCACAGACCGTGTAATTCCTAACTGTTCCAACCATCCCTATAAACATAAACTAGCTGCCTTTAACTCCATGGTAAACCGAGCTTTTATTGTTCCTTTGTCAGAAACCTCATTTAAAAAAGAAATAGATATTATTAAAAGTATAGCTGTTTCAAATGGCTATACTACGTCAATAGTAGATAAAATAGTTAATCAATACAAAATTAAACTTATTAGAAAATACATATATGCCGGAATCGAACCTAAAACACAAGCAACATATCGTTCCCTTACTTACTTTGGAAATATAACTAACAAAATTAAAAATATTTTAGCAAAACACAAATTAAATATAGCGATGAAACCATTTACAAAAATTAAAAATCATATTTTTAACCATAAGACTCAGATACCAAGTATTTACAAATCAGGAATATATAAATTAACCTGTAATGATTGTAAGGGAGTGTATATAGGTCAATCTGGTCGTAATTTTAAGACCAGACTCAGTGAGCATCTTTGCTCTTTTCGGCATAGATTAATTGATAAGTCATCTTTCGCCAAACATTTGATTGAAAATAACCATTCTTTTGGCGAGGATGTACTTTCAGTTATTCACTTTGCCGAGAAGGGTAGAAAGATGGACCTCCTGGAGTCTTTGGAGATTCACAGAGCCCGCGCTAATCGGGAAATTCCCGTAATTAACGACCAGCTTGACCTTAAATACACCCCCCTCTTTAACGCTGTTATTAGAAAATTTGCAAATATAAATAATGTTCCTTTGTAGTTTTTTGTTACTAACGGTTTGATAATGATACGTGTAGTATCGAAACTATAGTCACCAAATAAACCAATTGTTATACAAACAAAGTGATAAACAGTGTTTTATTTATAATAATCTTTATTATCATTATTATATTTTGTACCACCCCCCCCCCCCCTCCCCCTGGCGGGCGCCCATGATTGTTCCCCGTCAAAAATTGTTATTTGGATCCACTCCTGTTGATAATAGTGATCTATGATTTTGTCACATGTATAACTCTATGATTTTCTTAAATGAATAACTCTGATGATGCTCATTAGTATAGGTCTAAAAATTGTCTTTGCGGAAAACTCACGAACAAATCAATTAGCGACATAATTGCAAGAATCGAAAGGCAACACAGATTATCTTATTCTCGCTTAATCACATTTTTCTTATATAACGAGACGACGAATGTGCATTTGACCGCAGCCAATTCATTTTTCCTGCACTTGCCGAGCTGAAGGTCGAGGCATCCATTCTCTGTAGACATAAAGCAGTAACTGCAAACGGCATAAAAAATATTTATATAACCATCCGAGAGAGCGAAATTAATTAAACCGATTAATTACTATTATAGAAAAATATGCTAAAGCCGGGAGAAACGAAAATGCAACCGACCGACAAACAGCGGTCTAATAAATCCGACACACTTATGTATTAAGACCAAGAGTATTTTATTTACTCTTCACATTTCTATTGCACAAATATAAAAATTAAACGAACTGTTGATTATCTGTAAATTATTTTGTTTATGAATGGAAATTATTAAATATTCGCAACGCGTTATACGAAGAATTATCCAATCGAAGTTCAATATCAAGTGCAAAGCGATTTGCACTGAGTAACCGGTGGCGATTTAAATCCACACGTTCGCGATCTTTTGGTGCGCTGAGGCCGACGAGAGTTGCGCAAAAGTTGCCTTTTCTGCACAGTCTAATTCATCAGAGTCAGTCAAGTAAGTCTATTCGTGACGATCGGGTGTGACAGTTCTTCGATTATTTGCAGAGAAGAGGATTTTAAAATTGAAAAAGTAAGTTAAAATTCAACTTAATTTATTGTTTCGGCTAGGTTTCCAATGATTTGAAAAAAATTTCACACTTGGTTAAATTTCACTAATAAATCTTAATGAAATTTAAGCAAGTGTTTTCTTTTTCAAATTATAGTTAAATATGTTTCACCACGTGACAGATGAGAAACTTGTTCAAGATATAGGTTTTCAATTAAATGCATAATTGATTTATAATTGTTTGAAACTAACTTTATTGTTAGTGGTGGCTCGTGAATTTTTTTTTATTGCTGGGGTTGCAGACCTAACCGGGAATGTTTCTTTTAAATATAAATATCCCAATGTATACTGTGTCATTTTTCAGGAATTTGTTGGTTTTATAAACGCGATGAATTTAAAGCTTCTAACAAGTGTTTTCACTCCTGGATTAAGCATGAAGTAAAATTTCAAGATTAGAATAGCCCAGCAAACTGTAGAAAACAAATATATAATTCATTGTTTACTTCAAAAAATACGTATCTGAACAATATATGGGGTGCCACAACGAAGAAAAATTTGAATAAACTACAAATACAACAAAATAAAATACTAAAAATAATTTATAAATTGGACAGAAGAACTAACACGGAACAACTATATAAACAAACACAAGAATTAAATATATCCAACATGATAAAATCAAGTCATTTATTGTTACTTTATAAAATCAAAAACAATCAAATAAAAACAAACATGGATATAAAACTAAACAAACAAATTCACCAATACCAAACGAAAAGAAAATCTGACATAAGAACACAAAAATTCACATCTAATAATACATCAATAACACTGATGTCAGAAACTATAAAATAATTTAATAAACTTGACAAAAACATAAAAGAACTAAATTATACAACATATAAATTAAAAATTAAAAACCTAATACTAAACAACAAAATAAATTAAGTAAATATATCGGAGCAGAAAATGTACAAAACATATATCCCTCGATACCAGTAGCCCGAGATGGGAACAATCACCCAACGATCCCGCGGCGAAGAAGTAGGGAAGGAAAAAAGAAAAATTTCAATTTTTACAATACCATTTATTATAAATATAGTATTATTGTAATGAATGTTTGTAAATATTTGTAAATAAAGAATATTGCACTTAAAAAAAAAATGGTTTGGTCGCGTAACAAAGCGGAGCGACCAAACCAAATGTTCAGGCTTTTCTTCACTCGAAATTTTACTTCATGCGCCACGCGTATAAACACTGATTTGAAGTAAAATTCGAAATATACTGCTTAAGTTTAATCTTTTGTTAATAAATTTTACAAATATTTATTTTGTTTAACCAAATTTTCCGCTTTCAAAATTTGAGCAATTTACTTTGGGATAGGTAAGTATATTAAAAGAAAGAAAAAAAACCGAAAGCAAATTTCTACACGAAAATAACAAGATTAAAATTTATTGGGCCAATTTAAATTTAATGGCAAATTAATGGGAATGCTGAAAAATTCATAATAAATTTTAAAAATTATTGAAATATATGATAATTAATCAGTGCCGTAGCCACGGGGGGGAATATGGGGGTTCACCCCCCCCCCCCCCGCTCTGTAATATTTTTATGATTAACGGAAATCTATGAAATTCACAAAAACCTCGATTTAAAAAAAATAACGAAAATTTTGAAACAATTATGATAGGCGTCTAGATTTTGCCAATTATCGAAATCTTGGATTTCACGAAAATCGTCGGCGTTTTAAAACTTAACGTAAAACTTGGAAATTTAAGAAAAGAGTTCAAATTTTTAAAATTGACTAAAACAATAAAAATTCACGGAAAAATCGTGGAAATTTATGAAAATTATCGAAAGTTTAAGGAATTCAAATTGCTGATGTTTTAAAGTCTGACGAAAATCTAGTAAATTCGTGAGAATTCGTCAGAATTTTGAAAATTGACCAAAATCTTGGAATTTCATGAAACGCGTCAAAACTTTAAAAACTAACAAAAATCTTGTAAACATAAAAACTGGAAAGTTGACAGAAAGTCACGAAAAATCGCCAATGATTTAAAAATAATATACCGGGTGAGTATTTTCAATCCGGAAAATATAACATAATTATTGGTGAACATCTTCAATCCAGAACGTAACAATTCACAAAGAAAAAAAAAACAAATTGAACATCTGTTAAAAATAATAGTAAAAATTGAAATAGCCCTCCATTTTGCGCCAAACAGTACCCTAGCCCAGGTGTTCAAACTACGGCCCGCGGGCCAAATGCCCTCATGATTCCGTGACCAGAGATACATTTTGCTCAAATGAAATATTTGATAACAATTTAGTGTCAATTTTTTTTTAAATTAATAAACAATTAGTGAAGTAAAATTACCGGTAATTTAAAATTGGGTAATATTATTGGAAACAGTAACAATTGATAATTTAAAGTTAGACATAAAACACACACAAATTCTATTAAATAATTCTAAGTTATTCTATGATTTTTTAAAAATTATGTTTTTAAAAATCTTTCAACAAACTGACATTGTTTTCTAACAGAGCTGGGCAGGATTCGAATTATTCATGATTCGATTCCCGGATTCGAATCCTTTTAGAGGATTCAAAAGAGGTATTCGAATACTTTAGTGAAAACGGATTCGTGATCCGGATTCGTTACATTTTTTTAAAAGGATTCGTATTCGAATCCAGACGTAGATGATTTGAATCCTTATAAAAGGATTCGAATTCTTATAAATGGATTCGAATCCTTATAAAAGGATTCGAATCCTCATACACGGATTAAAATCCTCCAAAATAATTCGAATCATCGCTATTAAGGCAGCGATTCGAATTCGATTAATTCAAATAGTTAAATATTCTAATATGAATATTTAAATCACTAAATTATTCATATTTGAATATAAATATTTAAATTTTCGAATAATTCAAATATTTGTGAATTCATATTTGGTTACTTAACCATTAAACATTTCCAACCTTAATAGTATATTTTTAACTTCACTTGAAATCACTGTTTTATACGCGTGGCGCATGAAGTAAAATTTCGAGTTTAGAAAAGCCCCGTGAAAATTTGTCTCGGGTCGCTGCGCGACCCTCGACAAATTTTCTACGCGGGGCTTTTCTAAACTCGAAATTTTACTTCATGCTTAGTCTGGGAGTGGACAACACTCGTTTGAACTTTAAATTTAACTCTTTTATAAAATCGACGTATGTAATATAATAAATCATTCGTTGAAATCATAGAAAAAGATGCAAAATTTTACCTAAAATTAACTTTTAAAGTTACCTTTATAATTTGCTATAATTTGGGTGAATATTCTATTCCTAAGAAAAACCGTATTTATTTAATATTAAAGTTGTATTTAATACAATAACAAACTGTGAATAAATCGAAAAAAAATCTAGAAATATCGAAAATCTCGACATGTAGAAAATCTTGACGGTCCATTCCCAGACTAAGCAACAAGTAAAATTTCGAGTTTAGAAAAGCCCCGCGTAGAAAATTTGTCTCGGGTCGCGCAGCGACCCGAGACAAATTTTCACGGGGCTTTTCTAAACTCGAAATTTTACTTTATGCGCCACGCGTATAAAACACTGATTTAAAGTGAAGTTAAGAACGCACTGAAAACCAACCCAACTTTGTTATTTTTATCAAAATTCGATGTTTTCTTTCCTATCCATGCTGTAAACCTTCAGATATTCGTTGTTTTCTTGTAAATAAACTTCGATTCCCTGTAGTCCTTCGGTCTCCGAAGACCATGATTGGTCCTTCAAGCTGTAGCCTTTGTAAATTGGTAATAAACTTAGTAATCTAGAGTAATCCTTTAATTTGAAACTTCTAAGAACGAGTGTTGTCCACTCCCAGGCTAAGCATGAAGTAAAATTTCGAGTTTAGAAAAGCCCCGTGAAAATTTGTCTCGGGTCGCGCAGCGACCCGAGACAAATTTTCACGGGGCTTTTCTAAACTCGAAATTTTACTTCATGCGCCACGCGTATAAAACACTGATTTAAAATGAAGTTCAATAACACATATATCATCATTAATTAAAATCATTATTTAATCAGATATTTAGTCGGTAAAGGAACATTTTTGTTAAGAGAAACTGATGGAATAAAATGTTACTGGTTGCAAATAATAGATTCAAATTTATTTTTAAAGGATTTGTATCCGTGATTCAAAAATGAGGATTCGAATCTTTGATTCGAATCATATTTTTCACTTACGAATCCTTTATTCGAGTATTCGTGACTCGAATCATATTAGGTGATTCGGATTCGTGATTCGAATCCTGTTTTTGAGGATTCATCCCAGCTCTGTTCTCTAAGAATGAAGATAGTTACGAAAAAGCTTGAGGATAGAAAAATTGTCTAAAACTTTTAATATCTAAAACTTTTGTTTGAACTATTTTTCTGTATTTCCATTAGTTATTTAGTTATTTGTAACTTTTGCAAAGTACAAAAAAAGCGAGCGCACTTGCGTAAATTCTCGACGTATTTCAATTTTGACAAAAAACATAACTCAAAAACTATTCGAGCTACAGAAAAGTATAATAGATGCATTTCGGCGTTTGCGACGATCTCGACGACGACGATTCACGATAGGCGTATTTATTTTTATACAAGGCGATCCATAAACTATCTAAAAGAAAATGTCAATTGTTTTTTTTTTTCTAAATCAAGAAGGCGAGTGTTTATCAGTTATCAATATTATATATAAGAGTCTTTTCCACTCCCAGACTAAACATGAAGGAACATTTCGAGTTTAGAAAAGTCTTAAAATTTGTCGCCTAGCGCTACGCGACCAAACCAAATTTTCAGGCTTTACTCAACTCGAAATGTTACTTCATGCGCCACGCTTGTAAAACGCTGATTTATCCTGAAGTTCAAAAACCTGCACAAATTCCAATAAATAGTTCTAAAAAGTTATTCCACAATTTTGTGAAAATTATAAGTTTTTGCGAATCTTTTAACAAACTGTCGATTTTCTTCAAGAAAAAAGATAGCTATAAAAAAAACTTGAGTATAAAAAAATTATCCAAAATAGTGTTATCTAAAACTTTCATTGTAATTGTTCTGTATTCCTATTAGTTACCGAGTTATTCGCAACTTTTGCGAAGTACAAAAAAGCGAGCGCACTCGCGTAAATTCTCGAGTTTTTTTTAATTTTGACAAGAAACGTTGTAACTCAAAAACAATTCGAGCTACAGAAAAGTATAATACATGCATATGAGGATTCTCTGAAATGTGTTTACTTTAATTGAAGTATCTAGGTAAGTGTTATTAAATTGAAAATTGATAACAATTATATGAAAGATTGAGCTTTAACAAAACTGAAATTATCATGAAAATTGATAAAAATAATAATATATTTAAAAAACTTTGAAAACTAATGGAAATCGTAGTAATGAATAAAAAATATAATAAGAGAAATTACGGAATACCAAAAGTTAAAGCATTGTACCGTAAGGTAAAGCATAGCCTCTTTGATTTATTATATAACTTAGAACCATACTCGTTGTCTGAATTCTTAGGTACAAGTTATTGTTTATTGTTTTGTTATGTAGTTTTTGTACTTTGCTTTTTGTTAGGAAATTCTTCATTCTTCTATTTGACGTTTTACATTACAATTATTTATTCTGTATAAATTTAACAATGTGAATAAAGATGACTATTATTATTATTATACAGGGTGTTTTTTAAATATGGAATATAAGCGCTCTGACCGAGGAAGCTCGAATTATAAAAAAAAATCCTCCTACAGGTCATTTTTTGTTTTCCATTGCGCACTTTTTGACGTACTTAAAAAAATATGACGTAAGAAATTTTTGATTTATGACGCCATTGTCATTTTTTAAATTGGAATTCAATTTTTTTGTTTTACAACTTTTGTAGAGCTATTAATTCTCTTAGCAGCCGTATATTTGTTTTTGCAAAAATATTTATTATTTTCTTATAATTTGGAAGATTTGAAACTTGTTTACGCTATGAATTACTGTATACCTACCGTTAACAGGCTATATGCAGTGGCGTAACTAGAATTTTAAAATATTGGTGAGACCGTCCTTATACAGGTTGTTTTTTAAATATGGTATATAAGCGCCGAGGTAGCTCGAAATATAAAAAAATTCCTTGGACAGGTCGATTTTTGTTCTCTATCACGTACTTTCTGACATTCTTAATAAAATTATAACATCAGTTATTTTTGATTTATGACGTCATTGTATTTTTTTAATAAAATTTGGTTTTTATTTTACAACTTTTGAGAGAGCTACCAGCTCTAATTAATTCTTTTTGCAGTCATATATTTTTTTGTGCATTTCACGTGAAGCGGACAGTCAAAAATTACTTTGTTTGTTAAACTCATTTGTTTTCGAGTATCTTTCACCTCTGTACGATTTAAGTGTAAACACGAAATTGTTTTCTCGTGTAGAGCCCTGTTACCGAGTAACAAAGGTTTAAAATCGTGGCGAAAAGTGGAGTATGGTAGATTTCGGAATCGGTTACTTACATTCGTCTTGTAGTAAAATAAGTTTAATGCTGGTTTAATGGAAAATTGTATACTATTTCTTGTCATGCATTTGAATTTTAAATTAGAACTTTGATTCATTATTAAAAAATGTAAATAAACATTTGAAAACCATTTTTTTAAATTTTGATTTTTTTTTAAATGTAGGTCCAAAAATAGCTTAAGCTGTGTAGATTACACATGACAAATTTTATTAGTGTACTGCTTAAAAAAATATTATTAAAAAATTAGTTGGCATGGCAACGCATGCGTCAAGGGCAGTCGACTTTGATTGTAATACCTACGTGCACCGCGGTACAGTCAAAGTCTTTTATGTCTAAATTTTACATAAATTAGTTCAAAATTCCTATTTGAATTTTTTAGTTTAAGCAAAATTCTAATTCTTAAATTACTGCGGGGCCTATTAAAAAAAAAATGGTATGCATAATTTAAGGTATTTTGAGACTACATTTAAAGACAGTAAAAATTGTAGAAATTTGTGAAAAATTAGTTTCAAATTTTTATTTGCATATTTTAATTTAAGCACCCCGGTACAATCAAAGTTTTATAGCTCTTTAACTACTGCGAGGCCCATTATAAAATTTGGCATGCATAATTTACACACGTTAGGCTAGTTTTAGGACTGCATTTTAAGAAAATAAAAATGTTCTTAATTTGACATAAATTAGTTCAAAATTTGTATTTGAATTTTTTAATTTAAGCAAAATTCAAATTCTAAACTTGATTATAAGAAGAGAAAGAGCATTCAATTTTCTATAAAAATACGTTTTAACTTGTTTTATTAACCGGCCTCTAAAGTGATTACCCGATTACGCAATGTACCATACCTCACTTTTTGCCGCCAGTTTAGTCCCCTGGCGACCAGACCAAAAAGTCTAAAATCTTCCGATTTCTATCTCTTTCCTAAAATGTTGGAGGGTAAGGGAAATGAAACTCAATCCATTATGAACACCAAACACATTTTTTGGGTGTCAATGTCAACCCGATATTAGCAGGTAGTAAGATGTCCATCTGTTTTCAGCCGGCGCGTCGCGGTATCTTTTGTCCGGTTTGGGGTGGTTTTGATAGGAAGATTTATTTGATATTTATGAAAATATTTAAAATGTAATTATAATTAATACGACATTTGTAAAATAAAGTCGAGAATTATGTCTACGTGTACAATTTTACGTCAATAGAATTTTTTAAAACGTATCTGACGTTTACATCTTGGTAAATATTGATCATCATCACATCTCAGCGTTATATATTTTTAACTTTACTGTAAATCAGTGGTTTCTACGCGTGGCGCATGAAGTAAAATTTCGAGTTTAGAAAAGCCCCGTGAAAATTTGTCTCGGGTCGCTGCGCGACCCTCGACAAATTTTCTACGCGGGGCTTTTCTAAACTCGAAATTTTACTTCATGCTTAGTCTGGGAGTGGACAACACTCGTTCTTAGGAGTTTCAAATTGAAGGATCACTCTAGATTACTAAGTTTATTACCATTTTACAAAGGCTACAGCTCGAAGGACCAATCATGGTCTTCGGAGACCGAAGGAATACATGGAATCGAAGTTTTTTTACCAGAAAATAACGAATATCAGAAGGTTTACAGCATGCATAGAAAAGAACACATCCAATTTTGAAAAATATCGAAGTTGGGTTGATTTTCAGTGCGTTTTTAACTTCACTTTAAATCAGTGTTTTATACGCGTGGCGCATGAAGTAAAATTTCGAGTTTAGAAAAGCCCCGTGAAAATTTGTCTCGGGTCGCTGCGCGACCCGAGACAAATTTTCTATGCGGGGCTTTTCTAAACTCGAAAATTTACTTCATGCTTAGTCTGGGAGTGGAAGACACTCGTTAGTTTAAAATACATCACAATTGGTAAAATATATATCGTTAGATGCTCGTCTACGCGCTACGCGACTAAACCAAATTTTCAAGCTTTTCTAAACTCGAAATTTTACTTCATGCTTAATCTGGAAGTGGAAAACGCTCGTTCAAAGCTTTAAATTGAATTAATTTAAAAAGCGTATCCATATGTATACTTAAAGGAAAAATTCCCTGTATTTAATTTTAATACGTTATCTGAATCTGTCTACGTTTGTAATGTATAGTGTTCAATTAGAGATTCCATAATATATAAATAAATACAAATACAAAAAATGTCTAAAAGAAAATATATTGTACATTTTCATTTATGCAAGTCAACTTTAGGGTCTCATAACTTTAAGACGTGAAAGAATTATACAGGGTGTTTCAAAGTCAACCCTCACCATGGAGATATTGCTTATTATAGGAGATAGAGGGTAGGTTTAAATTTGGCACTTTTGCAGAGTTTAATGCCTTTTAATAATCAACTGAAAAAGTTACCTAAATTCTTTTGTTTTTGAGCAAAATCCAAAAAAACTGAAAAGAACTGTATTTCTTTTTTTTTATATTTTAGTTATTTGAGACAATATTTAAAAACGGTTCAGACCTTCTTATGGCACTTTTGTATTATCTAACAGTTGGCGTACTTTATTTTTTTTTATAGCACGTTTAATTTCTTTTGAACCATCATCAACTTTCTTATTTCTTATGGACGTCATATTTATTTTTTATCAAATTATATTGCTTTATTTTTGGTGAAGACAACGATATGTATGGTGTACATTTATTTTCATAAAATAACATACAATCGGTAAAAATAATTTTATTAAAAATCTTCCTTGCCATGTAATTGAAAACAATAACAAAATCTGAATAAGTCATTGTTATTATTATCGTATATTAATAAATAAGTCATTTTCTAATTCAGAAAATGAATATATTTTTTAAGTAATTTTGATTCGCATAAGTCAGAGATGGGATTATTAATGATTTGAATACGATTTCCAGAAGTGTTTATAGGAAGATAAATAATGTGAAAAATCGCGCTTACTGATCCAATTAAGTGCGGTTTTTAATGTAAATGAGTTTTTGTTTGAACACAAATTATAATTTATAATTTTCAAAATTTCATTATTGTTTATAATATTGATTTTTATATCATTGCATTTGTTAAATTCTCTGAAACCAATATTCATATGCACAATAATTTTTTGATTGGTTGCCTTCGTTATGAATATATTTGGAAACATTTTGGACTAGCGAATGATTTCTGTTTAATGAATAAAAATACTCAACATTTCTCGCTTTTCCAAATCACCGGACGACATTCGATAAACAATAATAATGTTTGATCAAATATGAGTTATTCAGATGTTTTAATGTTTATAATTCCATGGCAAGGATGATTTTTAGTTAGCTCTATAATAGACTGCTAGCAAAAGTATTTTTAACGATTGTATATTAATTTATGCAATTAAATGTAGATTGTGCTATATCAATGTTATCACAAGAGATAAATCATTTAGATGTGATAAAAATTAAATATGGCGTTCTTAATTGTATATTTTAACTTAAGACTGTATATTAAATGGACTTCCGTATAAATAAATAAATAAATAAATAACAAATAAGAAAATTATTGATGGTACAAAAGAAACGAAACATATTATAAAGAAACCAATTACGCCAACTGTTAGATAATAAAAAAGTGCTCTGAGAAGGTCATTACCGTTTTTAAATATCGCCTTAAATAGCAAAAATACTAATAAAAAAGGAAATACAGTTTTTTCAGTTTTTTGGACTTTACTCAACAACAAAAGAACTTAAGTATTTTTTTTCAACGGATTATTAAAATACATTAAATTCTGCAAAAGTGCCGAATTTAAACCTACCCTTACATGGTGAGGCTCGAATTTAAAACACCCTGTATATTTTTTTTGTGTCGAATATTCAAATATGTTTATTTCTTAGTGGATCTTGAGAATTTTAAATAAATTCGACTATCGAAACGTTTTTGGTCAGCCTTTGAATTAAAGTGTTTAATTTGGGGGTTTCACAACTTAAATTTATGATACAATTATATCATTTTTTAAACTGAATAATTAAAAATGATAATTTTTGAAAAATTAAAGATTTTCAGTTACAGTATAAAAAAGTAAACTACCTAATTCTGAATAAAATCAACTGAACTTCAGATTTACTTCTATAAAATTAATAAAAATTACCATTCTTTCAACATTAAATTAAAAATTAGTCAAACTGGAAAGAAAATCCTATCCGCCAAAAGTTGACTAAAACATCAACTCAATTTATTTTAGTCATTAATTTTACGATAAAAAAACTGCAGAATAAGTTTATGATTGGTCGTGGAACGAGTGTTTCCAATCCCAGATTAAGCATGAAGTAAAATTTCAAGTTTAGAAAAGCCTAAAAATTTGGCTGGGTCGCGTAGCGAAGCGACCGAGCCAAATTAAGGTTTTCTAAACTTTATTTCATGCTTAATCTTCGAAATACTTTTAGTATCTCAATCATCCATTGTTTAAATAACAAAGTGCTACAATGGAAACATCATTTTTTGCACTTGTTTTTGTATGACTTTAGAAAAATACATTTATAAAACAAAATACTAACTCAAATCCCTCTCATCACAAAAAACTATTTACGCCACTGTAAAGAGCTGTAACATACTCAAAAATAAATTATTTTAAAAAAGAAAATTGTTTTTGACTGTCCGCTTCACTTGAAATGCCCCATATGTTATTTTGCTAAGAAGGGAGGAAAAGCGAGAGAGGGACTTCTTTTTAATCGTGGATTTAGAAAATGGGACGCATATGCATACAATTATCGTATGTTGGGATGTGGAAAATAAGGACATCGTTCTGCATTCAAGTCTGAACGACACAAACATTTATAACACTAAAAGATATTAACATTTTTTCTTAACTAAAATTCTAACGATTGCTTACATTTTTACACTACACTACTTCTAAACTCTAAATTTTACTTCATGCGCCACGCGTATAAAGCGCTAAAATATTGTGACATTTATGTATATTTGAACTTCACTTGAAATCTGTGTTTTATACGCGTGGCGCGTGAAGGAAAATTTCGAGTTTAGAAAAGCCCAGAAAATTTGTCTCGGGTCCCTGCGCGACCCTCGACAAATTTTCACGGGGCTTTTCTAAACTCGAAATTTTACTTCATGCTTAGTCTGGGAGTGGAAAACACTCATTCAAAGCTTAAAATTGAACTCTTTTGAAAAACAACGAATGTCGGAAAATGTACAGTTTATGCATGTTTACCTAATAGAAAAATTCACTGTATGTAACAACTTTGAGCTCTTTCTAAACTTGTAATTTTACATTCGTTGTTTTTTAAAAGAGTTCAATTTAAGCTTTAAAAGAGTGTTTTCCACTCTCAGACTAAGCATGAAGTAAAATTTCGAGTTTAGAAAAGCTCCGTGAAAATTTGTCTCGAGTCGCGCAGCGACCCGAGACAAATTTTCTGGGCTTTTCTAAACTCGAAATTTTACTTCATGCGCCACGCGCATAAAAGACTAAAATATTGTGACATTTATGTATATTCGAAATTCACTTGAAATCTGTGTTTTATACGCGTGGCGCATGAAGTAAAATTTCGAGTTTAGCAAAGCCCAGAAAATTTGTCTCGGGTCGCTGCGCGACACTCGACAAATTTTCACAGGGCTTTTCTAAACTCGAAATTTTACTTCATGCTTAGTCTGGGAGTGGAAAACACTCTTTTAAAGCTTAAAATTGAATTATTTTAGACAACAACGAATTTCGGAAAATGTACAGTTTATGCATATGCTTACCTAATAATAATAATAATAATAATTTATTTATTTCCATTATGAATATACAGACATTCGTGGGTGGGTCAGTTACAGTAAATAAATAGTAAATGTGGTGTAAATAAGAACACTACAAACATATTAAAATTGATACAATCAAACATATTAAAACTTATATCTAGTTAATAATCAGTTACAGTAAATAAATAATAAATGAGGTGTAAATAAGGACACTACAAACATATTAAAATTGATACAATCAAACATATTAAAACTTATATATAGTTAAAATCAGTTACAGTAAATAAATAATAAATGGGGTGTAAATAAGGACACTACAAACATAGTAAAATTCATACAATCAAACATATTAAAACTTATATCTAGTTAAAAAATTAGGAAATAGATTAAATAAATATAATACAAGGTCTGATATAAGATTAAAATATAAGTTTAAAATATAAAATTACATTTACAATATAAATTTGAAGTACAGTCATATAATGCCGCACACGTTAATAAATTCATCTACTGTATAGCAGCAGTGAGTTAATAATATTTTCTTAACCCTTTTTTTGAATTGTTTCTTTGGTAATTGTTTTATTCTATCAGGCACAACGTTATACAATTTTAAGGACTGCACAATACATGAATTGCGGTAAAATGCATGACTGTGATTTGGAACTCTTATAGTTTTTGTTCTGGTATTGTGTTTGTGATGTACTTGGTTATTCCTTGATAGATATTCATTGTTCTTGACGAATTTAAGAGACTCGTAGATGTAGAGGCTGGCCAAAGGCATTATTTTGAGTCGTTTAAATAAGCTTCGACAGCTGCTATATGGTTTTGTATTTGCAATAGCCCTTACTAATCTTTTTTGAGCAACAAGTACCTTGTGCAAATTCATTTTTGTTGTACAGCCCCAAAAGATGATTTCATATGTGAGTTGCGATTGACAGTAAGCCATGTAGGTTATTCTAGCCGCCTCTTCGTGCACATCTTTGCGTGCTGCAAATATAAGGTATGCATATTTTGATATTTGCATTGACACTTGTTCAACATGTGTATCCCACTTTAGATCATTTTGTATAGTAATACCAAGAAATTTTACTTCATCCCTTTCATGTAGTGTTTCGCCATTAAATTGTATATTTGTGTGTCCTGTTGGTGCTTTATAGTGCATAATATGAGTTTTTGAAACATTAGCCTTTAAATTGTTATTGGTTAGCCAAGAATGTAGTTCAACAAGCACATCATTTGTTGCATTATTAAGTTCATCTAGACGGTAGCTTTCCATGTTAATGGTGGTATCGTCTGCGAACATTGTAATGTGTCCATTAATATTGAGTGGCATGTCATTTACAAATATTAGGAAAAGAAGTGGCCCTAATACGCTTCCCTGTGGAACACCAGTCTTCGGAGTGGCTGCGGATGATGTGTAATGAATGTTGTTGAACTGCATTTTTGTTATCTGTATTCTTTCAGAAAGATAAGTTTTGATCAGATTCAGGCAGTTTCCTCTTATTCCGTAGTCTTTTCCCGCTTTAAGAGCTTTCGGAAATATACCATTGCATAGCGACTGGTTAATAGCAAATGTTAGTGGTTTAATAATTTCTTGTTTTGTAAATTTTAAGACATTGATAGATATATCAACTAAATCTTTGGAGATGGTATTCTTTAAGGTACTTATTATAATACTTACTTCGATTTCGGTTACAGGATAGAGAAAGATTGAACCTGAGCTACTGATACTTATTTGTCTTGAATTGTTTGTTACATGTGTAGTAGGGTCAGTGCAAATCGAACTAAAATGTTTATTCGTCGTATTGACGATTTGTTGCGGATCAGTAATTTTCATATTTGACTCTAAAATATATTTTATATCCTTATTAGGGTTCGCATCTTGATTTTTATTATCCTTCAGAATTTTCCACATTTCTTTTGATAAGCTTGTTGCTTTTTTTATTCGGTTTGTATTGTAACTTCTTTTTTCTGTTTGAATGGAAGATTTGTATTGTTTTTTTAGTGATTTATATGTATTGTAAATTATTTCACTCTTATTTGTTTTATACATATCATACAATAGATTTAGATTATTTTTTAATCCTTTTAATTTGTTGTTGAACCACGGTATTTTTGGTTTGAAATTATTTACCGTCTTTATTGCAATGGGACAGCAAGTATTGAATGCTTTTAGATAATTTGTATAAAACTGTTAAATGATTCTTCCCCGCCGAACGGTTGGATTTCTTCCCAATGTTTTAAGTGTAACATTTCGTTGAGCTTATTAAGGTTACTTTCAGTTATTTCTCTTCTTGTCATGGTTTTTGTATCTTTGTTCTTACTGCACACGAACTCGAGTAATTGGCCTCTGTGGTCGGATATATTCGTATCCAGAGCATTAGCATATGTATACTTTATATTTGTAATTAAGTTGTCTATACAGGTGCTACTTGTCTTTGTAACGCGAGTTGGCGATGTAATGGTTGCATTTAGATTATAGCTACTTATTAAATTTAAAAATATAGATACTTTGTAGTCACTTTGTTTGTGTAAATCAAGATTGAAATCACCCCCGATTATTATTTCTAATTGTTCTACTATTACGAGTATGTGAATTACTTTCTCAAGAATATATAAAAAGTCAGAGAATAATCCGTCTGGTTGACGATAGACGCTTGGAAAAATAATCTTTCGATTTGTTTGAAAAACGCATTCTGCATATGCTAGTTCTAATATTTTTTCTGGGAAAGATTGTTTATGTCCGGCCTGCAGTATACTTATATTTATCTGCAGCTAAAATTGCGGCTCCACCGTGGCCGTACGTCCTGCGAGAAAATATTGAAACAAGATTATAATTTTTTAATTTGGGAAAACTATCGGAGTGTTTAACCCAATGTTCAGTAATTAGAAATACATCAACAGTGTGTTGGTAAAGCATTATTTCGATTTCATTGACTTTATTCCCAATCGACTGTACATTCTGATGCATAACTACAATATTTTTAGTGTTTATGTAATTCTTCTTCTGAAAATTCTGTTTTTAAGTATGCACTCGAAATTTCACTGTATGTAACAACATTGAGCTCTTTCTAAACTTGAAATTTAACATTCGTTGTTTTTTTAAAGAGTTCAATTTAAGCTTTAAAAGAGTGTTTTCCACTCCCACACTAAGCATGAAGTAAAATTTCGAGTTTAGAAAAGCCTTGTGAAAATTTGTCTCGGGTCGCGCAGCGACCCGAGACAAATTTTCTGGGCTTTTCTAAACTCGAAATTTTACTTCATGCGCCACGCGTATAAAAGAATAAAATATTGTGACATTTATGTATATTCGAAATTCACTTGAAATCTGTGTTTTATACGCGTGGCGCATGAAGTAAAATTTCGAGTTTAGAAAAGCCCAGAAAATTTGTCTCGGGTCGCTGCGCGACCCTCGACAAATTTTAACGGGGCTTTTCTAAACTCGAAATTTTACTTCATGCTTAGTCTGGGAGTGGAAAACACTCTTTTAAAGCTTAAAATTGAACTCTTTTAGACAACAACGAATGTCGGAAAGTTTATAGTTTATGCATATGTTTACCAAATAGAAAAATTAACTGTATGTATCAACTTCGAGCTCTTTCTAAACTTGAAATTTTACATTCGTTGTTTTTTAAAAGAGTTCAATTCAAGCTTTCAAAAAGTGTTTTCCACTCCCAGACTAAGCATGAAATAAAATTTAGAGTTTAGAAAAGCCCCGTGAAAATTTGTCGAGGGTCGGGCTTTTCTAAACTCGAAATTTTACTTCATGCGCCACGCGTATAAAACACTAAAATATTGTGACATTTATGTATATTCCAACTTCACTTGAATACTGCATTTTATACGCGTGGCGCATGAAGTAAAATTTCGAGTTTAGAAAAGCCCAGAAAATTTGTCTCGGGTCGCTGCGCGACCCGAGACAAATTTTCACGGGGCTTTTCTAAACTCGAAATTTAACTTCATGCTTAGTCTGGGAGTGGAAAACACTCTTTGAAAGCTTGAATTGAACTCTTTTAAAAAACAACGAATGCTGGAAAAGGTACAGTTTTTGAATAAATTGAAATTTTTCATTAACAACAAAGTTAATATAGTGACAAAACTTTATTTTGACCATAATTAATTTTGATAGTATATTGCACAGTTTCCTATTTTAAAAATATTGTATTGAAAAATAAAAAAGTCATTAAGAGTAATTTAGCGATTTCTTCCTTCCTATTCTTAATCTTGTGTCAATTTAGTACTAGTTCCAAATGTATGGGTTTGTATTATTGCACTCCTAACATTATAATAATGTATGTTCAATAAAAAAAAAACCTCTAGAGTGCCATGATTGATTCTTTTTTTTTTAAATGTAAGTTTGCTACACACTTTAGGAACTCACATATCACACGTCAGTCATATTAATTATAATATATAATTTCAGAGTGGCTACCTTCAATATTTTCCATGGCACTCTGAAGGTTTTTTTTTTATTGAACATACGATAGTAGTTTTCATATGATACCAACATAACAATATTTTATTGTTAAGTAAAAGAGTAGACCATCTTTTAAAATATAAATGAAATAGAGATGGACAAACTGATGCTTCCACTACGCGTTGCCCCGCAAGTTAGGGAGCAAGACAGACGTTGTGCTCCTCGTTGGGGGCAGATTTTTACGCCATATAAAACGAAGAAAGCAATCTGGTTAGACAATACTGTCATAAATATAAAAAAAGTAACGGGCGAAAAGTGCTAATTTTTCTGTATAATTAAGATAATCACAAATTAAATTTAAAGGTATTCCGAAATGGTTTAAATACAAAACAAATACATATTTCCAACAATGACTCAATAAAATAATAAAAACAAGAATATTGTGAATATCTAAAAGGATAAACATAAATAATTGCACAATCCGATAAATAGGTCGTCGTTTATATCGACTGTCGATTGTTGTAGAGAATCAAGATATAAACATTTATTGTGTATAGGTACACTTTGTTCAGAAAACAAAATCTAAAATAGTTTAACAGTTTTTATAATTATATATCGCATTTTTATAAAAAGTAGAATATTCCTTATCTTCGCTCAATTTATATTGGATTTAAAAAAAAATAAATCTAAAATATTTTTTTTTTCAAATAATAATCCGTATAAATTGATTTAATGAGTTATGTGAAGATCAAATTTAATTGATAAATAAAGCACTAACCTTTCTTCACACTTTTATTTTACTACCACTAATATGTAAAATAAAAGTGTGCAGAAAGGTTATTAGTGCTTTATTTATCAATTAATATACCGTATTTTTATTAAAAAGCAGAATATTCCTTATCTTCACTCAATTTATTTTGGATGTTAAATGAACAATTCTAACACAAAAATTCAATTGGATCAGCTCGAGTTACCTAGATCACATAATCAAACGTTGAAAATTTATCGGATTAAAAAGATTGCATTTAAAAATTAAATCCAATACCGTTACAAAAGTGATTACTATCTAACCTTAACCTTGTGTGTACTTTTTCAATTAAACACTAACAATTATTTTATTTTATTGTAATGACAGTTTCACTCAACATTTTAAACGGCTGATTATTTAAGGGACTAAAATCAAAGTTTAGTAATTTACCTATATTTCTAAACATATAGGGAATTTTTCTTTCAAGTATACATATTCCGATGCGTATGCATTTTGAGGCATTTGTTGTTTTTTAATTTGTAGTTGCTAACGAGTGTTTCCAATCCTTAATTAAGCATGAACTCGATATTTTGGCAGTCCTTGGAGCGCACTTATCGCAAATACACCGCGAGCGGCTTGTAAAGATAAGCCTTCGCATTATCTGCTGCAATCAATTATTTCTTGAATTTCGTGTATATTTATATTATTTTGATATTAATTGTGTACTCATTTTTAACTACTTCCCATTTCCGCGTTCTTCCCTAGTTTTGTTTATTAAAGCCCTCACAATCGGCCGTGTGAGGTGAAGCGAGTATCCCTGTCTTTATATGTTTTTTTCTTTTTCTCTTCTATGTTTCTCTGTTATTTTACTATTACTTGGTAAAATTGTTTAAATGTCTTGCATAAAATGTTCAGCAGTTGTTAATCTAACAAATGATAAAACTTACATTAAATTTGATGGCTGTAACCGGATAATTCATGTGACTTGTTCGGAATTAACGCAAGCGGAACTGAAATGTTTAGAATTACGATCTAATTCTAAACGCCGCATAAAATATATTTGCCTTCAATGCGAACAGGGTGTACATCAGATACCTAAATTAATAACAATGATTAACGAATTGAAAGATGAGGTTTTTAAATTAAAAGCAAATATTGCCTCTTCAATACTACCGTCAGTATCAAGTATATCTTCGCTCCGGGAGACTGACAAAATAATACAGGAGATATCTGACAGAGACAGAAGAAAGCATAATCTTATTCTATACGGTGTGCCTGAATCGTCATCTTGTAAATCGAAAACTGATCAATGCAATGACGATGTTCGTACATTACAAGAAATCCTCCCTGTTCTAGGCATTGATCAGGTCAACTTACAACCTATTAGATTAGGCAAATTCGATCCGACCCGTACCCAGAGTACGCGGCCTATCAAAGTGCGACTTACTATGGAATCGGATATATACAAAGCCTTAAAAAGCATAGGAAAGATTAAGCAAATTGACAAATTTAAACGAGTTAATATCAAACGCCAATGCAGAGTGAATTTTTTCGAGCAGTTAAAAATGAATTACTACAAAGAACAGCAGCTGGTGAATCTGATATTAAAATCAAACACATTCATGGAATTCCAACAATTATTAAAATCAATCAATCGGAAAACTAAATCACAACGGAAAAACCAGTCTCACATTTTATTATCAAAATACTAGAGGGCTTAGATCAAAAACTCATTTATTTTATACTAACAGCCTGAATTGTGCATTTGATATTATTTCTCTAACAAAGACTTGGCTAAACGATTCTGTTAAATGCTCGGAACTTTTTCATGGCTCCTACAATGTTGTTCGTCAGGATCGCGACCATCAACGAGTTCAACGTTCTACTGGAGGTGGTGCGCTGATCGCATTTTCGGCTAATATTACATTCTATCATATTGATACTACTCATATTAAGAATTTAGTACCATTAATTGATCTTGGTGTTTGTGCATGTAATTTTAAAGAAGTTTTTTAATTTTATTGTATTGTCTTATATATACCAGCGGATGTGTCTAGTGATCTATTCGATGTATTTCTTGAAGCATTGGAAGTTGTTATATTAGATAAGCCAGTTTTATTATGTGGCGACTTTAATGCGCCTAATTTTACCATGGATTCCAATGCTGTTACCTGTTCTAAAGTAAACTCTATAAATAACTTCATTAGCATTCTTAAATTATCACAACTTAATACTGTTGTAAACACCAGTGGTAGACTACTTGACTTGGTTTTGTGTAATTTCAATTTACTTCAGTTTGAATTGTGTCATGAAAACTGTCCCCTAGTTCCCGAAGATGGATACCATCCATCTCTATCCAGTACATTAGATATAGCAGTTAGCGTAAAACCTCCGCAGTTCCAGATTAACAATAATAAGTGCTATAACTTCCGCAAGGCTAATTATTTTAATTTATATAATGATTTGATTAATACAGATTGGACATTTATTGAAGCTTTTACGGATGTTAATAACGCAGTTGAACAATTTTATAATACACTCTATAATAACCTAAATAAATCTGTTCCCGTTTATAACCAACATCAACGTTCTAATCCATTTCCATCATGGTTCTCACAAGAATTAAGGCGAAATATTAAATTGAAACTATTATATCACCGTAAGTGGAAATCCACCAAATCTACATATTACCGGTCTCAGTTTGAAAGAATGCGGTCCTTAACGAAAACACAAATTAAAGTAGCATATGACCTATACATCTCAAATATTCAATCTAATATTAAAAGTAATCCAAACGAGCTATGGAACTTCATTCGCAAAAAAAATGGCACAACTAGAATACCTGGTGTAATGCAATGCGATGATCATGTATTCGATAATCCGCAAGCTATTGTTAATGCCTTTGCAGATTCGTTTTCGAAAACATATCTGCCAAAAAGGAATGCTATATATACTGAACAGTTTACTCTCAGGGAGTCCCTTCAGTTATTCACAATTACTGTATCTCAGGTTCTGGATAGTATCTGTAAATTGAACAATACATGTACATGTGGTGATGATCGTATTTCTAGCTTCCTGATAAAAGATTGTAAATCAGTATTTGTCAAACCGTTAACTACAATTTTCAACTTGGCACTTTCTACTAGCGTGTTTCCTGAGAAATAGAAACACGCTATTATTAGCCCAATATTTAAAAAAGGGGATGCTGGTAATATAGACAATTACAGGCCCATAGCTATTTTATTAAATTTTTAGAAAATATTTGAGCAAATACTATTTACAATTATATATAATCATGTAAAGAAATACATATCAAATAATCAACATGGTTTTTTATCGGGTCGCTCAACAGTTACAAATTTAGCAATAATCACACAAACGTTATCCGAGTCCCTAGATTATCGTGGCCAAACTGATCTAATTTATACAGACTTTTCGCGTGCATTTGACACTTTAGACCACAATATCTTGATTGAAAAATTAAGTATCTTTGGTTTTGCCACTAATCTACTTGAGTTTATATATTCATACTTAAATTATAGGTCTAATTGTGTATTTTTCAATGGATTTAAATCATCGCAATTTATTTCAACATCAGGTGTCCCCCAAGGATCCAATCTAGGGCCCCTATTATTCGTTTTATATATTGACGACTTAATTAGTTCCATGTATTGCCCAGTTTTAGCATTTGCGGATGATCTTAAAATTTACACTAATGTTAATTGCTCAAATGATTGTCAATTACTTCAGCAAAATATTAATTCAATTTTTAACTGGTGTAATGCAAACAACCTAAAACTAAATACCGACAAATGTTATGTTGTTTCTTTTCACCGCAAACAGAATCCGTATCTTCAGAACTACACAATAAATGGAACGATTCTCGAAAGGAAGTCTGAAGTTAGGGATCTGGGTGTGCTGTTTGATGAACAACTTAGCTTCACTAATCACGTGTACAGCATATCCTCGTCGACAATGAAGATGTTAGGCTTCATTATGCGCACTTCTAATAATTTTACAGATATTAACGTCCTGAAATCACTATATAATGCATTTGTTCGCACTAAACTGGAATATGCATCGGTTATATGGTATCCGCTATACATGAATCTGTCTCTTGTAGTCGAACGAGTCCAAAGGCGGTTTTTGAAAGTTTTATCATATAAACTCACCGGTATCTATCCACCTCGTAATATTGACTACAATACCCTGCTCATGGAAAACAATGTTATGTCACTTACGGACCGCAGAAATTCTTGTAGTGCTATCTGTTTAAAGAAACTAATCAACAATACCCTGGATTGTGATTGGCTCCTGGCTAAGGTTAATTTTAATATTCCGCGTATATCATCTCGCCATAGCAATACGTTTTTAACTCCTAGGTGTAGAACTAATATCCTTACCAAAGCCTCGCTAACACACATGTGTCGTAATGCCAATCCATTTTGATGACATTTTCAGTTCGTAGCAGATCATTTCATTTTTGTTTCTCTGATGTTTGGGATAGTATTATTTAAAAATATATTAAAAATATTCTATTTTCCTTCTTTTTCTATGATATTAAATAATAATTTACTTTACATGTTATTTCAACATTTTAAGTTAAGGTTAACAGATTTTATTTTTCTAATTAGTTTTTGTTTTTCATGCGTATATGTGCGTATATGTGTGTGTTTGTATGCACATATATATAAATTAATTTTCTTTCCTTTTGTAATTTTACTGTTCATTGCAACTTATGCTGTTTTTTTTTTAGAATTTATCTACTTAGTATTTATTAAAATTTAAGGTTAACAGATTTTGCTTTAATTGGATCATTTTTGTTTTACATATATATACTTAATAATTAATTTTCTATACTTTTTGTATTTATAATGATCACTATAATTTATCCTGTTTTTATTTTTCTAAATTTCTCTATTTAGTTTATATTTTATTTACATATATATTTTATATTTGATTTTTCTTTACATTTTGTATTTATAAAGATCAATGTAATTTGTCCTGTTTTGGTTTTTCCGTTGGACAATAAAGACTATATTATTATTATTATTATTATGACGTGAAATTTCAAGTTTAGAAAAGTCTGCAAATCCGCGAAGCGGAACGACCAAACCAAATTTTTACTCTTTTCTAAACTCGAAATTTTACGTCATGCGCCAGGCGTCTAAAATACTGATATATTGTGAAATTCTATTCTTGTTTAGCAGTATATTTTTAATCGTGCTTTAGAAGTAAATATTTAATACTGATTTAGCAGTATATTTTTGAACTTCACTCTATATCAGTGATTTATATACGTAGCGCATGAAGTAAAATGTCGAGCTTAGAAAGACTGAAAATGTTGTTTGGTCGCTAAACCAAATTTGTGTTTTATATTCAATACTTCGTTATGACACTATTACATAAATTTACAACTCTAAAATTCCTTAAAAAAATTAACATATGCAAATACTTGGGCAAAAGTATTTGAATAATTACTTGCGATAATCTTTGGCAGATATTGGATAATGCGATCAGCATTAGGTAATACCGCCGAGGCGGAATTCCCTAATGTCGGTCGCGCTGGTACTATATTCAGGTAATTGACTAAGCTGAGTTATTATAATTTAAAATCATAGGTGGTCGGCAACCTACGGCTTCTGAGAATGTTAAGACTGTTAATTTTGACCTATATGGTCTGTTCGGTAAGTAATACAAATGATGCAAGCATTTTTTCATATTTGAAAATACGTGGGTCGATCAAATATAAACGACCCTTTGTCTTCTGAGCATTTGTAATTGGGCTGTTGAGGTCATTAAGTTAGGATGTCTAGAGTTAGGGAACCATACCACCGATTTGTTCTGTCCTTTTAGTTCTCGTAACAATAATTGTGTGAGCTTGTCACTTTTGCGCAACATGTGTTTCTAAAATTCCTTACCCGTAAAAACTTAAAACCAGTTGAAATTTACTACAGACTGCATTACCAGTTTTCCATGCAAGGGTATCATGGAAAATGTATCAGAAGAAAGTTTGGTGAGAGGGGATCCACCAATGAATTTCTTACACAGACGACGCACTAACAACGCAATTCGCTACTGCGTCACATCCGCGAAGTTATTGCTCCTCCATGACAATCCTAGGACCTACAGACGAGCTGTAAGTCAGCAGAAAATGTTGGAAATTACGTGGCAAACACTTAAACATCAACCTTGCACACCTGTCTCCATACAACCACTTGTTTGGAACCCTAAAAGAAGGACCTGGAGGCAAGCGATTTGACAGCAACAAGGTTTTGGAAACGTTTGGGCGCATTTGGTTATATACCTGCCCAGCTATATTCTACAATAACGGAGTTATAAAACTTCCAAAACTTTGGAAAATATGTATTTTAAATAGAGGATACTATGTAGAAAGACAAGTTACAGAAAATTTGTTTTTACCGACCGCAGTACTGTGTTACGTACTGTGTTACGGGAGGTATTGTGATCGGCCAAAAATTGATTTTTTTCTACGGAAATATCCGTTTTGGGGTCCCAGGAATCCGAATCAAGCGTTATCTCAACGATGTCGGTTCGTCAGTCTGTCGGTCTATCGGTCGGTCGGTCCATGGCGCAATTTCAGAGAAAATGGCTCATGGGATTGTCAGCGTGAAGTTGATGTTTACTCCTAACGTTTTCTTCGTATTTCGTAAATTATTAACGAGGTCGAAAAATCTTTGAAATAAAAATTGTAGAGAATCAAAAAATGAACATTTAATGAGTAAATACTTTTTGTCGCAACTATTTTAGTTTTCTTAAAAATGGTAAATATGATTAAATATCGTTTAACCCTTTTTTGAGCCAAAAAGGTGGTCATGGTACCAAATAAAAATTTCCCACTCCTCTCCTAACTATAGCGAAACAACAACAAAAATGTGACCTAGCTCAGTTTTGACGAGAGATATAAATATTTTTTAGTTTTTTCTATTTTCAGAAGTTTCAAGGGTGGGAAATACGTAAGTGGGAGAAAGATAGACTTATGCAGGTTTCAATGTTGAATTTTGATTTAAAATACAAAATGGGTGGGCCTTTCGATTTTTGGCTAAGACATTTTTTTATTTAATGCTACCAAAAAATTCCCTATTTTTTTCTACGGAGTGTATGCTATTTTTTACCTTTGCAGGCCGATGAGACGTATTTTTTTAAGCGACAAAATTTAAAACAAACATTTTTTTCAGTAGTGAACATTTTATTGTACAAATTAACTTCAATAAGTAATTGGAATAATGAATTTAATAATCCTATATTATTTTAATATGCGGTCGGTACCTGTGTTGGCCACAACAGATTTTGTTCTAATATGTACGTTTTGTGAAAGCATACAATTAAATTCAGTTAGTATCCTTTGGGCATCAATATACCGTTTTTCGGTCAGAGAGCTCGTCACGACTTCTTGTAGGAGTTAGAAACAAATAGAAGCCAAACAGAAGCAGATCTGGTCTACATTAAAATTTAGGCAGCAATTGTTTTTTTTGCCGAAATTCTTCACCAATACCAACGAAACATATTCTGCAGTGTCGAGATTTAGCACAGACTCTCCGAACTTTTGCAGTTTTGTTCGGATAGTTTCATACACAATGGATTTTGAATGCCTAATTTATCTACTAGCAATCTGAAATGTATGTCTTTGATGACCTCTCTGCACGATGTTCATTCTAGATGGGTTCTATCTTTTTTCAGAGTAGCTTGTGTTAACTAAACAATTGTACTTTTCCTCAAACATCCTCAAAGTGTGCTTTATAATTGATAGCAATAGTTTCGGTTACTAATTTTCTGCGTAACATATTTTATTCCGTATCTATTTTAAACCGTGACGCGATTCCCAAACGGCAGTCCACATTGTAGTCGATTTACCACTCTGTAAAAGCTCAGATATTAGAAAACTGGGTCGAACCAGTTGGCTAATACTAGCCATCACCGAGTGCACTCGAAGAATCTACTCTCAAACTGCTAGCGACCTGGAATACGCGTACCTGACAAAACGTCAGAAATGCGAAATTTTATACGCTCGGCTTGCGTTACAGAGACCAAATGGGGTCCCTAAAATGAGTCAATTCCGACGTAAGTCAGTGGCCCCCGACACGTAAAGACTACTCGTGAATCTCAAAAGTATTGAATAAAAAAGTTAAGTATACATCTAAATTGAAACTTTCCGCTTTTGAGTCAAGTGCCATTTTGCGGTTCAGTGTGTAAACTGAGCAATAGTGGGATCAGGCTACACATTACAAAAAACCGGAAGGGATTCCGTGCAGAATTGTGCGTTTAAAAGTTTAAATGGTAAAAAGTAGTACTAATTTAATAATAAATAAAATCGTTTTTTTAACATACCCGATGTTGACTTGGCGGACGCAACATAGTAGATCCAATGTAATTTTTAAAATATTTAAATATTGGCTCCCCTATTTATTTTAGAAAGAAAGTGTATTTACCTTTTTTGTAGAGGAAAAAATTCTAAATTCATTCGTGTTAACGTTTGCCACTTTAAGTTATTCTAAGTTAAAATAATTAAGAAATAGTAATGCAATTTTATAAAAATAATGACATGCCATGGAATTGAAACAACAATTGTCGATGTCAAAATGGCACTAGATATCGCTGTGACTTTATTAAAGTAAATGTTTTCGAAATAATTTACACTACACAAGAAATAATCCTCCTAATTAAGTAGTATTATGCAGACCACAGTTATTAGGATGTTTGCGATATGTTTTCTGTCCAGTTTCCAGACAGACTGATACCTAATAAATCTACTGTTCAACGATTAGTAAGCAAGTTTGAAGCTAGGGGAACAGTTTTGAATAACTGCAAGTGTGAAAATAAGGACATACAAGAACGAGATCCAGTAAGACAAAATCAAAAGGAGTTAGATATTTTGCTAACCGTCAAAGAAAAATATAAACCATACTACTGCTTTTAAGGTTTCGAAGAAACACAAATTTATTTCTTTTAAGTACGAGTACCATCAAAAATTAAGAGAGGGCAATAGAGGGCTGCATTTTGTTTCGAGATAATGGAAAGAGCTAACGGTGATAGAGAGTTCTTAGAGAATATTTGTTTTAGTAACGAGTGTACTTTTACTCTAAACAATGAACCAAATGTGCAGAATTGCAGAGCAGGGAAAATTAACATCGCTTCATTACAACCAGTACGCAGTATCCACAAAAAGTCCACGTGTGGATTGGAATTCCAGCTCATCATATTATTGGACCCTTTTTTCTTTATGTAATTTGACTGGGTGAAGATTTTTGGAATTACTGTTGGAAAAAGTTGGACCTGCGTTGGAAAATGTTGCACGTGAAGACCAGATCTGGTTCCAGTTAGATGGTTGCCTAGCGCATAACACACGTGTGGTTAAGGAATATCTAGTGGAGACGTTTCAAAGAAAGATTTTTGGCCCAGGTCACATCATTGCATGGCCAGCTATGTCGCCTGATTTGTCACCTAATGATTTTTTTCTTTAGAGCAATTTAAAATACAAAATTTACACAAACTCACGTTTTGAGAACAAACAAGAATTAAAAACCGCAATTTTGACAGAATGTGAGAATATCTTAAACTATCAATTGGCTAATGTCCGGAATTAATTCTACAATCGCTTAGGATTTTGTTTGGGTGTTAATGGGGGTTTATTTAAACACTCGATTTGAATTACATAATTATTGTTACAATTTTTCGATAGCTAGCAAATATTAAACTTCTATTTTGTCTTGCTTAATCGTTTTCTTGATAATCGTCGTACAGTGGATTCATAAGGTATCAGTCTGTCTTGAAATTAGATAGAAAACATATCGCAAACATTCTGATAACTGTGGTCTACATAATACCACCTAATTAGAAGGATTTTTTCTTGTGTAGTGCAAATAATTTCTAAAACATTTACTTTAATAAAGTGACAGCGATATCTTGTACCATTTTGACATCGGCAATTGTTGTTTCAATTCCATAGCATGTCATTATTTTTATAAAACAAATTACTTTTTCAAATTATTTTAACTTAGAGAAACGTAAGGTGTTAAGTGTGAACATTAATAAATTTAGAATTTTTCCCTCTACAAAAAAGTTAAATACATTTTGTCTCTAAATAAATAGAGGAGCCAATATTTGGACACGTCAAAATAAACATGCAATTTCCTATGTTGCGTCCGCCAACTCAACACCCGGTATGTGTGGTATATGTGGAATGACAATTTTCCACTGGTATGAATTGCAAGTTTCATACTTATGGGAAATCGTATCATTCTATGATTATTGTATAATATACTATTTCGATTTCATTTTATTGTTAGTTTATTTTAAAGATTTTACGAGAATAGCATATTTTGTAACAAGGTTAGAATGAACAAAATTGATACGAGTGGAAGATTCCGAACGCGAGCGTGAGGAACCACGAGTATCAAATATTTATTCTAACCGAGTAACAGACTATAACTTCTCCACCACTAGAAAATAAAAACTATATTTTATTACAATTGCTGTTTAAACTATAATTTGTATTACCTTTTTAGCTAAATATATCTCATCCAGAGTATTTTCTAAGAATCCCTTAACATTTTCTGCTGTAAAAACCTTCGATTTCTTAGAAACATACTTTTTAGAAGAGCGTTTTAACAAAGTTTTTAATTTTTAGTATCTTGAAATATCGATATCGTGTTTCACATTTATCGTTGCTTTCAGGATTGAATATATTTTCCATAGAGTCGAGGATCTCGATGTTTTAATAAATCCCCGAAAATGCAATTAAAACATTTTCCGAAAAATTGTCCATTTCATTTTCTTGTTTCCAATGCTTCAACAGTGTATATGCTTTTTCATATTCATGTATCGACTTTAGCGGCAGCAGGTTCTCGTTTTCATTATTTGCATATTTTGTAATTTTGGGAGTATAATCAAATTCTATATCTAATTCACTCGATTTTTCACTTATTATTTTACTTGAATTAAAATTTGTTTGAAAATAACTGTTACGACGTGGCCACTTACATTTGACACTGACAGTTTCGAAATTCAAGGCAATCCGTAATTTGATTACAAAATATTAATTCGGTATCTTGTTATAGAATGAAAATACATGCAAAACAAATAAGAAGCAAATGAAACAAAAAATGAAAAAAAAAATGAACATTATTGATCTTATTCCAAATTTCTAAAAACATTCTTAGCGCAACTTTTTTCGACTCGACTTATGACGTAAGTTACAAAACTGCAATGCGATTCGTTTTTGTTTTTCCAAACACACCTTTTGTTTTTATAATTAGCGCATATGCATGTCAAAGATCAGCATTTTATACTGTTCACTGTGGAGGCTTCTACTTCGTTTTACATCATTATTTACACAAATAAGGCAATTAACTTTGTTTGTATAACTGAGGATTTTATTGTGACTATAGTTTCAACAACTTTAACTTGTCATTATCAAACATAAAGTGATTTATGTTTGATAATGACAAGTTAAAGTTGTCGAAACTATAGTCACAATAAAATCCTGTTATACAAACAAAGTTAATTGTCTTATTTGAGCATTTTATACGCTGATTTCAGTGATGTGCCACAAGTTGACTTTTAAAAAATATATTGTTAAATTGGTATGTTGCCATGTAAACAATTGCGCAAAGTCTACAAAAACTAATTATTTGCGTAACATTTAAACTATTGCATAGCAACTTGGTAATGTTTGGTTGTCATGACAATTTGAACAATCATAATAATTAAACAAAAGCCTATAAGTGGCATATCGTTGAAATCAGAATTAAAAATGCATTTCCATGATCTGCATAAATTTTTATGTTTCCATAAAAAAAACAAAAGTTGAGTCCATAAAACAAAAACGAATCGATGTGAATATTTTTAACGTTTGCTATTTGATCAGTCATAAAAAGTTGACCTAAGAAAGTTTTTATAGAATTAAAAAAAAAACGGAGATATGTACGATTTAAAAAAATCCAAAATATTAGTTTTTTTCGAAGTAAATCGAAACAGTTAAAGATATATCTTTGCCCCATTTAACCCATTCTCTATCTCTTCAAATAAAAATCTGAAAAAATAAATAATAATGACAATTCAATGTTTTTGTCGCCACCTGTTGAAAGGTAGCCGACATTTGACTATTTTAATTTATTTTGATAAGGAAGGTTAAAAAAGGTAAAGTACTTTTTTATAAGTTAATAAATAATTCATAAATTCAACAGAATTTTCATATTAATCCAATAAAGGTAAATACACTCATTAAATATGTTTATTTGTAATTTATTTAAATCTCACGCCGGCACCAATTTGCCAGACTGCCAGATGAATTCTTGCTGAAGTGTCCATTAAGTGGTTCATAAAACACAATACGCCTTACTAATAAACGTTGGTAGACAGTTTTTAGACTTCCTAGCGTTAAAAACAATTGCAATTAAGAAAATATTTATTATCTCTTAGACAAAAAGAAGACCAAGAATTAATAGTACTCCTAACATACAGGGAACTTTTCGTTTGAATATACAAATATAAATATACCAGTTATTTAAAAGAGTTCAATTTGAAGTATTAAAAGAGTGTTTTCCACTCCCAGACTAAGCATGAAGTAAAATTTCGAGTTTAGAAAAGCCCCGTGAAAATTTGTCGAGGGTCGCGCAGCGACCCGAGACATATTTTCTGGGCTTTTCTAAACTCGAAATTTTACTTCATGCGCCACGCGTATAAAACACTGACGTGATGTGATGTTCAGAATACACGTTTTTAGCGTACTGCTTTAGTAGAATATTTTGAACTTCACCTAAAATCAGTGTTTTGTACGCGTGTCGTAAAATTTCGAGTTTTGAAAAGCCTGAGAATTTGGATTTGCTGGGGCGCGCGAGCGAAGCGAGTCGCGCCTCAGCAAATCCAAATTTTCAAGCGTTTCTAAACTCGAAATTTTACTTCATGCTTAATCTGCGAGTGAAAAACACACGTTTAATAAACCTTTCTCACTCATTAAAAAAACAACAAATATCTGAAGATTTGCAGCATTTAGACTAAAATTGGGATACGTATACTAAAAATAAAACTCCCTGTATTAATGCTAGTTCGTTGAAATCAACAACAATCAATGAAAATATATCACTGTTTACAAAAAATCATATATTTTGTAAATACTAACTCACTCTATTGTGATAACTTGTAAATGTCAGGTTTTGTTGTGGTTTTGTTCACGCCGTTATTTGCGAAAAATGCACGTGTTAATTCCCATTTGTACGTAAGCAGCCAATTATCTGGCCATTTTGCAGTTTATTTTGTTGACACTGTGATAATAAGTCGTAAATATGCTATAAAACAAAACACTCACACTGAATTACAGACACACAAAAACGGGCACCCTGTATAGTTAAATTTGAATTTTTGAGATTTAAAAAAAAATTGCATAAGAGAATTTAAATTTGAAAGTAAGATAAAAAAACTTGATATTTTTGTTTTTCAACAAATCTCAAAAAATGATGAGCATTCTTAGACATGTTAGAAAGAACTTGGAATAATTATTTTTTAAATTAAACATGGATTGCCACCAATTTATTCAAGATTACAAACAAAGGAAAATCATTAACTTGTTCCTCATTGATCACTTTGTAAAACATTTCTACTAATATATAGGTTTTTGATTTAAATTCACTTGGTTTGTTTTACTAATAAATTTATTTTTCGACTAGTTTCGGCTTCGTGCCATCAAGGCATGGCATCAAGCCGAAACTAATCGATAAATTTATTTATTAGTACAACAAACCAAGTGAACTTAAATTAAAAACCTATATATTATTACAAAATCAATCAATCGACCATGTTTATGCGTTTATAATAAGCTGAATATTTAAGTTATAGCTCAAATTAAGGTCTATTTTTATTCCGAATTGATATTTTTTCGAAAAATCGCAATTAAGTATGAGTTTTAGGAAACAGCGCTTTAAATGAAGAAACTAAGAAAATCATCAAACTCACTGTTTCTATCAAAAATCCCTATAAATTATAAAAAATTTAAGACAATTAAAAATTACTCGAAAATAGTCCAATTAGAAGAAAATTAGTTTTAATTTAAGCCGTTGCCCATTTTTGTAACCTAATAATTATGTTCAGTAGAAACCTTAGAAATTGAAATTCCATGTAAAATCTATGTTTTCAGAAAAAAATCAATTCGATTTAGAGAAAAGTACTTAGCCTAAATTATTCTTTATATAATAATAATAATAATAATAAGTATTTATTGCCCAACAGGAAATTTCCCAATTACAAGACAATGATAATACAATAAACAATGTATGTATGTACATAAATAAATTCTAAACAATATGAAGACGCTCGTGAGTGTGACAGCTATTTGACAGATTGTTCATCAACGATTTAACAGAGTCGTGCAGAATATCACAACAGGGTGGTAATTTATTACACATGCATGACATGATAACAATAGGAGATTTTAATCTCACGTTAGTCCTATTATATTATAACAAACATCTGCGAATTATCTGGGATTTTAAGAACAAATAAAAATGTATCCAACATACATTTTTTTTTTAAGAAAAATGTTAATTTCAAAATATATATACAGAGAGTTTAATGTAACACCGAACATTTTCATCCAATACAATTTGACACCTTTAATTTTAAAATAATGTGTATATTGGGTTGCCCATATGACCATTACAAATTGTAACCAATCAATCGCAATTAATGTACATACAGGGAGTTTTTCTTTCAAGTATACATGTCCCAATTACAGCGTATATGCCGTAAATCTTTAGATACTCGTTTTTTTTAAAAGAGTTCAATTTTAAACTTAAAATGAGTGTGTTCCACTCCGCGATTAAGCATGAAGTAAAATTTCGAGTTTAGAGAAGCCTGAAAATTTGGTTTGGTCGCGTAGCGCGAAGCGCTACGCGGCCAAACCAAATTTTCAGGCTTTTCTAAACTCGAAATTTTACTTCATGCGCCACCGGTACAAAACACTGACATTACGAAAGTTTAAAATAAACCGCAAAACTTTACATTGCATCAGTGTTTTTTACCGGTGGCGCATGAAGTAAAATTTCGAGTTTAGAAAAGCCTGGATATTACAAAATATTGGAAATTAATCAATCTAACAAAATCTACATTAGAGAGCCTGTACTAAGCTTAGTTTTTTAAGGGACAAACATTGTTTATAACTCAAATTAAAGCGTATTTAAATAAGTATTGATTTTCGAAAAAATCTAATTAAAAATTTAAGTCAATTTTTTTAAAGGCATCGTGATTTGCCGATAAATTATTGGTACTCTAGTTATGATTCACATATTTACCGAATAACCGGTAATTTAAAATAATCAAAAAATTTAAAATTCCTATGCAACACCAGCAGTATTTAATACTAATTTCGAAATACTAGCTCGTGAATCCTTTTTTGTCACCGATGTTTGGCTTTCCGCAAATGTTATTTTTAAAAGATCAGTGAAATAAATCTTGAATCAGGGAAATGTCAAGGAAATTTAATCTTTAATATTTGTCGACACCATGGCGGAAGTATTATATTTATTATACTTATGCCCGGTATTATAAACGATTAATAAATCATTAGATAACTATTTGTGGAGTAAATTTATTTACCTAGTAAACTAATGGGCAAATAAAATTGCGTATTATGCAGCAAACCTACCAAATAATTTATTTAGTAGATTACAGACCGAAATTATACATTTTCATTGTGGCCATAGCTGGAACCACCAATTTGTTAAATTGAATTGTCAATATTTCAAATTAAGTTGTCAATCAAATTGGAAATTTAGTATAATTCCTTATAATTATGGAGAATAACCGTGGAGTAGGACAGAATTACACAGAACAAGAAAAAAGAAAGCTTATTAGAAATTAGAAAAGACTTAAACCAGTGTTTTCCACTCCCAGGATAAGCATGAAGTAAAATTTCGAGTTTAGAAAAGCCTGAAAATTTGGTTTGGTCGCGTAGCGCGAAGTGCGGAGCGGCCAAACCAAATTTTCAGGCTTTTCTAAACTCGAAATTTTACTTCATGCGCCACGCGTACAAGACACTGATTTTAAGTGAAGTTCACCTGTTCACAATATTTTAGTGCTTTCAGTGTTAAATACGCGTGGCGCATGAAGTAAAATTTCGAGTTTAGAAAAGCCTGAAAATTTGGTTTGGTCGCTCCGCGCTTCGCGCTACGCGACCAAACCAAATTTTCAGGCTTTTCTAAACTCGAAATTTTACTTCATGCTTAGTCTGGGAGTGGAAAACACTTGTTTATAACTTTAAATGGAACTAATTTTAAAAAAGCGTATGCATAAGTATAAAACTCCCTGGTTATGTCTAATTTGAAAAACTCTAGGTCTTCGACTCCTTAGAATGTCTTGTGGTTCGAATTAATCACTATCAGGGAAGATTCTATGAGCGAACTTAAATCTGACACTGATGATATTGTAGACATTATATTCGTAATGAAAAAATAAATACAAGTAGTAGAATCTAAGGTAATTATAATAATATGATACACTTTTGACTATTAACTGTCAAATTATTTAGAGAATAAATTTATTTTGTGTTTATAATACAGAAATCTTTGGAATAAATTAATTTATTCCTAAAGTACATTTTATTTAGGGAATAAAACGTTTTATAATACCGGGCATTAAAAAATGTAAATAAATACATTCTTCCAGTTCATTAATATAAAATAAAAAGCCTATGTTTCAAGTAGGTATGTAATAAATATAAGCTTTTTATCAATTTTTCTGTTATGCATATGTTACTATAAGTGTACAGGGTAACTTTAAATAAAAACACGTTTTAACTTTTCTTCACAAATTTGCGAAGAAAGGTTAAACAGTGTTTTTATTTAAAGTTATTATCATCTTCACGTAACTCACTTATATTTAAGTGTACAAGGTGATCCATTATAAAGGCCTCCTCGCCCCTTCGTCGAACTTGATTATTTTTGAACCGATTTAAAAATTTTGAAAAACATTTGAAATCGTTTTTTAGTGAGATTTTATACACCATATCCAAATATACAGGGTGTCCAAAATACGTTAACTATTAAGTACTAGTTAATTTTATTAAATGGAACACACTGTATTTCATTTTACAATCGGTTAGAGATTTTAATTAGAAATACGAAGATATCGGGTCAAACAACTAAGGAGATATAGCCGATTTTCTGATGTATATGCCTAATGAATGTAATGCACATACAATGAAAATTTAAAGTAGTCGTTAAAAACGATGACATATCATGCAATGAAAATTAAAATAACATTATTCAAAATAGAAAATAATTATTTAATAAAGAATAATAAAAAATGATAGCAATTATTTTATGCTAGAACTATCATTATCTAGAGAGGTAATTCTCTTATAAAATGTTGAACAATGAAATCTACTCATACTAATTCGAGAATGATACTAGCACGACATCTCATCGTTCTTAAAGCCTATTTTATTTTTAGTCCTTTTGTTTATAACTGCGAATGAATATCGTTGAAATCAGAAATTTTACGGTATGCAATAAAGTATAAAAACAAATTAAAATCTACTTTTTGCAAAAAATTTAGTCCATTTAAAGCTCTCCCAAATATTCATTGAAACAACTACTTCCGGGCATAATTTATATGCAATATGTAACAACAGGTCAAATTTATTTTTCATCAAACTAAATAAACAAACAGGAAATGAAAAAGTTGTAAAAACGACAGGCAATGAATATTAATTGAAAACATTTTAGGCTTTCTTAGATAAATATTCTTAGTTCTGTTCAAATAAACTAACTTCAGTCAATCCCCCCTCTGCGTCAGACACATTGTGCAGAAAATCGGCTATATCTCCTTAGTCGTTTAACATAACCTTATTAAAATCTGTATCTTTGTAATTTATAATCCCAAATTCGTTTAAAAAAAAAGAAATACTTCCCAATAGTTGATTTATTTTGGACACCCTGTATATTTGGATATAGTGCATGAAATACCAGAACACTAGAGGCTTACGGACTAAAATACATTCACTATTTGCATGCTATTAGTTATGACATCATTGCACTGATTATACGTGATTATACGACTCTATATTGAACAGTGAATTATTTGCTGACGGATATAATGTAATAAGGTGTGACAGGAGATGTTCAATAGTAGGTCGTAGTACGGGCGGAGGTGTATTATTAGCGTTTAGTAATAACTTTCTGGTTGATGTTATTGATTGTACTCATATAACGAATACGGTTCCACTGATTGATATATTAGGTTTTCATCATCCCTGATATGATTTGAAGTGACGTTTCGGCCATATGTAATATGTCATGATCTGTCATTTATTTTTCATCGTATTCAGTAGTGTTTACAATTTCATCATGGAGAGATATACGCAAGAACAACGTTTACAAATTATTCAGTTTCATTATCAAAATAATCGTTCTTCAATTGCAACTTTTCGTGCGGTTTTGCCATTTTATGGTCGTAATAATCGTCCAAGTGTGCTCGCTATTCGTCGAATTGTTCAAAATTATGAGCGTACATTTTCTTTAGATAATGTTAAAGTGCCAATAAGACAAAGAACCGCTCGAAGTAATGCAAATATTGCTGCCGTTCAGGCAAGTGTTGCTGAAGACCGCAAGTTATGTTTTTAGTCCGAGCGGGAGACTTTTTAAAAACATTTATTTCGAATTGGTAAACATTAAGAAAATACACGATGTGTGTTGTATAAACTAACATTGACAAAATCTGTTCTCGGGCGAAGCGAATGGTTTTGTTCAACAGCACGCTGACAATGCGTCTGGTGTAATACAATATTATTATTACTGATAACAATAATGTGGGAATCGTAACTCGCAATTTGTCGATTCCAAGACGTGCTCAACAATTGGGACTGTCTCAAACCACAACCTGGCGGATTTTGAAAAAGGATTTGGGTTTGCATCCGTATAAAATTGTTCTCACTCAAGAACTGAAGCCATTAGACCATCGTGAATTTGCTAATTTTGCCTTGGAACAACTTGAAAACGATAACGATTTTTTTAAGAAAATCATCTTCTCCGATGAGGCTCACTTTCATCTGAGTGGTGCGGTAAATAAACAAAACTTTCGATTCTGGTGCGAAGAAAATCCACCAATTATTCAAGAAAAACCATTACATTCATCTAAATTGACAGTTTGGTGTGGTTTTTGGTCTGGTGGAATCATCGGTCCGTACTTTTTTCGAAATGAAGATAACGGATAACACCGTTACTGTCAATGGAGAGCGGTATAGATCGATGATAACCAACTTTTTATGGCCGAAATTGGAAGAAGTTGATCTTGACAACATTTGGTTCCAACAAGACGGGGCTACGTGCCACACAGCAAATGCAACAATTGAATTATTGCGAGAAAAGTTTGGAGATTCGATTATTTCAAGAAATTGTGATATTGAATGGCCTCCAAGAAGTTGTGATTTAACACCATTAGACTATTTCTTGTGGGGTGATTTGAAGTCATTGGTCTTTCGAAATAAACCAGACTCTCTTCAAGCTTTACAAGTCAATATTGAACGTGCCATTTATGACATACGACTTGATTTAGTGGAAAAAGTGCTCGAAAATTGGGTTCATCGAATTCGTTCCTGCAGAAGAAGTCGTGGAGGCCATTTGAATGACGTTTTATTTAGAACTTAATTGTATCGATTGCACTTCACATTAAATAAAAAACATTTGAATTTCCTTAACAATAAGTGTGTTTTTTTTTAAGAAATCATATCACTCTTATTGGAAAACCCTTTACTTGTCTGGAAAGTTAAAATTCGCTTTCGATATATAATATTCGTTGTTGTCTACGTACCACCAGATATGTCATTAGACTCCCTTAGATTGTTTCTAGAAGCGCTTGAAGTAATGTTATTAGATCATGAAGTTATCATTCCTGATGATTTCAATATATCGCAATATAATTATCCAATCAATGAATGTTCTCCGTCATCTAAACTGTGTGCTTTAATTTAATTTCAGTAACTATTTGAATCTGCAACAATATAACAATATTCTAAACTCAAATAACAGGTTATTAGAATAAAAAACACTTTTATTCCTTACTTCACTTTTATTTTTATTCGTTAGATGTACATTTCGAGTGCAAAGCACTCATTATCAATTACTAATGGTCTTACAACTAGGTGCGCAACTATATATACCTGACAAAGGTTATTAGACTTAATTTTTTCTAATATTGAGACTGAATTTGAAATAGAACATGACATCTTGCCATAAGTATCTGAGGACCTACATCATCCAGCATTGTCAATTGAAGTAAATCTATCAGCACGGAAGAACAATTCTCCGTTTCCTACCAATACTAACAAACGTTATTACTTTCGAAAAGCCAATTATCCATTGTTATATGACTTAAGTTTTAACACTGATTGGTCTTTCTTAGAGGATTATGATAATGTTGACAGTGCTGTTGATGGATTCTATTACAAATTTTACTTATTATTAAACGAGGCAAACATGAAGTAAAGCATCATTTCCACATTGGTACACGCCAAATATAAAGCGATGTATTCAACTTAAACAACTGTATAGACACAAATGGAAATCTAGCAAATCGTCCTTTAACATTCTGAATTTACTCGAATGTGCAGACTTCTCAAAATAAAAATTGATGAATCCTATAACAATTATCTGCTTGGAACCCAAAATAAAATATTAGATGATCCAAGAGCTTTCTGGGATTTTATAAGTAGTAAAACTGGATCATCACGAATTCCTGGGCATCTTCATGACGGAGGAGTTGAATACAATGAACCCAGAGATATTGTGAATGCATTTGCAGAGAAATTTGATACTGTATTTTCCAACACCAATGACAGTCAAACTGCGAAGACTTGTGCACCATGCAATTGTTGCACGGTATCTATATTAGCTGTTGATGAATCAGATATCTTGGTTAGCTTGAGTAAATTGAAAAGTAAGACCACTAGCGGGGATGATCAAATACCCAGTTTTCTCATTCGAGATTGCAGATTTGTATTAGCTAAACCCTTACTGATCATTATAAATCTCGCAATTGCAACTCGCACATTTCCACATAATTGGAAGTATGCAAGGATGTCCAGTATTTAAAAAAAGGTGATAAAAATGAGTTAAGTAATTATAGACCTATCTCTATATTATCAAATTTTTCGAAAGTTTTTGAATACATCCTATATAGTAACATATATTCACAGGTTAAACCAATACTTTTCCCACAACAATATGGGTTTATGTCAGGACGATCTACGGTAACGAATTTAGCTATAAAACTCAGCACATAAGCGAGGTTCTTGACAATCGTGGTGAGTACGATGTTATATACACAGACTTTAGTCGAGCCTTCGACACTGTGGATCACAACAAACTTCTTAAAAAATTGGAATTATTTGGATTTACTAATTCATATATAGAACTTATTAAATCATATCTATACAATAGAGAAAATTACGTCTTCTACAATGGATATGAATCTAATACATTGATTTCAACATCTGGGGTGCCTTAAGGGTCGCATCTGGGACCTTTACTTTTCATTTTATTCATAAACGGCTTAATTACTTCAATACCTTCTCCAGTGTTGGCTTATGCTGATGTCTTGAAGATATTTGCAAAAATTGACAGTCTTGATGATGCAGATACACTGCAAACTAATTTAAACAAAATATACAGCTGGTGTTGTTCCAATAATCAAAATTTGAATAACCAAAAATGCTACATTGTGACATACTGTGGTCGGTCAACACATATTACCTACAACTATGTCATTAACGGACACGCTGTAACTCGCAAAAGAGAGATTTCTGATTTAGGTGTACTGTTTGATAGGCACATTACATTTGCGAATCATATGAATAACATATGTACCTCAGACTCTAAGATGTTAGGTTTTGTATTGCGTTCTTGTAGATACTTTAGTAATGTTGATGTTATTAAATTACTGTATTTCACTTTGGTACAAAGTAAGCTAGAATATGCTTCATCAATATGGTATCCAATATATACCAGTAATACATTATTGATTGAGCGTGTTCAAAGACGATGTTTAAAGTTTTTGTCATTTAAGTTGGACGGTACGTATCCAATTAGAGGATTGGATTACAACCAACTCCTTCAGCGACATGATTTAGAGTCATTATCTAGCCACAGGGATATAAATAGCGCCTTGTTTATGTACAAATTGCTAAACAACATTATTGACTGAGCTGACTTATTATCACAAGTAAATATATATGTACCCAGACTATCATCCCGTGACTCTAACACATTTTATTTACCTGTTCCGAAGACCAACATTCTATTAAAATCACCAATTTTCCATTCGAGTAGATATGCTAATCGGCTATTTGATGACATCTTTGTCTCAACCAAATCCAATCATTTAATATAACTACTTACTTTTCACTATGGTTTTATATTTGTTATGCTATTTTTTATTTTCTTATTTCTTTAAGTTTATCTATAATTCTATCTATCTGTATTATAAAATCTCGCTAAAAAAACTATTTCAAATGTTTTTTTTAAATTTTAAAACCGGTTCAGAAACAACCAAGTTGGAGGGGGGGGGGGCATTATGATAAATCACTCTGTACGTTGACACTTCTGTGTTTAATAATTGTTAAATTAACTGACATTTAGCCGCCAATCTGGGAAATCGTGCATATGAGGGTTCTTCCCCCCCCCCCCGAAATGTTCGCTAAAGAAATGTTCGCTAAAAAAGTGTTCGCTAAAGAAGTGTTCGCTAAAGAAGTATTACACCTAAATTTTAAAATTGAAGAACTAGTGTAAAAACGTAACAATTTTCTCATGAAGTAACCTATCAACCGATTTTATCTTGCAAAGAAATTTACCATTCAAAGACAATTTAAAAATTTAGGTTAAATTTCACTTTACAATTTTATTTTTGTTTATTTGATAAATATTTTTACATATTTGTCAATTTATCCAAAATTTTACACTTCTGAAGTTTTTGTAAATTTTTTTATTGTGTGTTGGTTTTAACAATTTAATTTATGCCCGGTATTATAAACGATTAATAAATCATTAGATAACTATTTGTGGAGTAATTTAAACCAATGGGCAAATAAAATTGCCATGGCAAATCTACCAAATAAATAGCAATTCTAGAAATAAATAATTTAATTGGTAGATTTCAGACCGAACTTATACATTTTCATTGTGGCCATGGCTGGAACCACCAATTTTTTAAATTGAATCGTTAATATTTCAAATTAAATTGTCAATAAAATTGGAAATTTAGTATAATTCCTTATAATTATAGAGAATAACCGTGGACTAGGACAGAATTATACAGAACAAGAAAAATAAAGCTTATTAGAAATTATAAAAGACTTCAACGAGTGTTTTCCACTCCCAGGCTAAGCATGAAGTAAAATTTCGAGTTTAGAAAAGCCTGAAAATTTGGTTTGGTTCAGTGTTTTCAGTGTTTAATACGCGTTGCGCATGAAGTAAAATTCCGAGTTGAGAAAAGCCTGAAAATTTGGTTTGGTCGATCCGCGCTTCGCGCTACGCTACCAAACCAAATTTTCAGACTTTTCTAAACTCGAAATTTTACTTCATGCTTAGTCTAGGAGTGGAAAACACTCGCTTAAAACTTTAAATGGAACTAATTTTAAAAAAACGTATGCATAAGTATAAAAACCCCTGGTTATGTCTGACTTGAAAAACTCTAGGCCTTCGACTCCTTAGAATGTCTTGTGATTCGAGTTAATCACTGCCAGGGAAGATACTATGAGCGAACTTAAATCTGACATGGATGATATGGTAGTTATGATAAACGTAATAAAATTAATAAATACAAGTAGTAGAATCTAAAGTAATTATTATAATATAATAGACTTTTGACTTTAAACTGTCAAATTATTCAAAGAATAAAATTTACTTCGTAGAAAAACAAACAAATAATTTACTGAGGAGATTTATTAGCCAGATAAAGTTATTTTGTGTTTATATTACCGAAATCTTTGGAATAAATTAATTTAAATGTTTTCTAATACCGGGCATTAAAATAGTAATATTTATTTAAAATTTGTATTTTTTGTTAAATATTGACAGTATACTTTCACATATTCCATCTAAACATTTTTAAAATTAATGAACATGTGATCAAACCTAAGTCGAAGTATATTTTGAACTTTACTTTAAATAAGTGTTTTATACGCGTGGCGCATGAAGTAAAATTTTGAGTTTAGAAAAGCCTGAAAATTTGGTTTGCTTGCGTAGTGCTACGCGACCCAACTAAATTAATTGGTAGTATACCTGGATTTTCATTTAGGTTGTGGAATGTTATTGGAGGTGAATAGCATTGGATGTAGAAGGGTGATCTGGAACAATAGGAATTTTTATTTCTTTCATATGTACAATTTCAGTTTTGTTATTGGATTTATGTAAAATTTTAGCTTTATTGTGCTCTAAGATTTGTATGATTTCATAAGGTCCTATAAATGTATTTTCCTTTTTATTTCTTTTTGGATTTGATTTATAAACTGTTTGACCTAATTTAAATTGAAATTGTTCGGGTCCTTTTACATTTCGTTTCTTTATAATTTTCTCTTTTTGTGATTCTAATTTTCGTGTAATTTGTTTATACATTTGATTAAAAAGCCTGAAAATTTGGTTTGCTTGCGTAGCGCTACGCGACCAAACCAAATTTTCAGGCTTTTCTAAACGCGAAATTTTACTTCATTCTTAATCTGGGATTTGAAACACTCATTAGAAGCTTTAAATTGAAAGTTATTATAAATACAACGAATGTCTGAAAATGTACGTTCAAAAATCCTAATATGTGTACCTAGATTAAAAAATCCTAGTATTTATTCATTTTGTTAATTGATAAACACTTTTTTTAAAACTTTCAACTTAAAGCCTCTAACGAGTTTGTCTAATCCCAGATTAAGCATGAAGTAAAATTTCGAGTTTAGAAAAGCCTGAAAATTCGGTTTGGTCGCGTAGCGCGTAGCGCTACGCGAGCAAACTAAATTAATTTTCATTATACACGTTTTATTGTAACTCTTGGATTTTGAGAAATTATTTTATTCATTTTTAATCGACATTTTAATAACGAGGGAATAGTATCATAAATATATAACCATTTTTTTAATGTTTTTGTCGTCTGACTATTTGGGGGATGAGGAAATCCCTCCCAATGGATCTTGTTTAAGGCACCGCAACTTAAATTTGCACCGGGACCCGCTTTTGTTTGGGCCAGCCCTGGGTACATGTATAATTTGAAATGTGTATTCGTAGTATTGGAAATGCTTTAATTTCTAGGACATTTGAGAAATCATTACCAATTAATGTTCAATGCAAAAATAGAATAATTATGACGCAGATGTTTATAATCCCACAATCTACTTTACTCATTGATTTTTTTCTTTGTGAATATTTAGTAGTTATTTCTAGGACAAAATAACAAATATTAATGTTATAATCAATACACTAAGACAAGTTTAAGCTATTCCTCGTTTACTATTAATTTTCTTAATTATCTTTAAACCAAAATCATGTTGGCTTATCGTTATCGAATGGTGTGTCTATGCCAACATTAATTAATGTTGCCTTATTAAAAGAAATTAGAAGACAGACTTCATTAATAGATTCTAGAAACCGAATTACGCTTAAGTGTATGATTCATCTCTTAATGGAGTTTTAAAACTGTTTATTAATGTCTGCTGATAAGTCTCATTTCAACACTTTTTTTCTCGATAAGAAATTGTTAACTATTTAAAGTGTTGTTTAATCAAATGCCTAGAATTGTGAAGCAGGCACGTAAAACGCATTAAATTTATTTTAAAATTAGCGTAGACATTTGTGAAAAGGCAAGGATTTTCAACAATTTTCTCCAAGTTCATTCCGTGTAGTTTGTAATGTTTTTGTAAACAGAAATAATTTATGTTCATTCATAATTTGTGTAATTATCAATCGATGTGTAATTATAGTTTGTGGCAGTGTTTCTCAACCTTTTTACTTACTCTCGTGGCACATTTTCATTAAAAAAAAGTTTGGCAGCACATCTGCGTGATCATCGAAGAAGAAATTTAATGATATTGTACGTATATTCGGATAATTATATTAAAATCAGAGCTGGGAGTCCCACCTGGGACGAATCCAAAATAAAAGCGGATTCGAATCATCTGCTATGTTGTTTTTTTAGTAATATGTTTCGAAACATGCATACTCGAATAACGGATTCGTGAAAGAAAAATATTATTCGGATCAAAGATTCGAATTCTGTTTTGCGAATCAAGGGTACAAATCCTTTAAAAATAAGTTCGAATTTAAAATTTTTTGGCAGCCATTAACGTTTTTAATATCGCTACCAGTTTTTATTGTCAAACCTAATTATTTTTGTTTGGTGTTGTAGGCGTTCACTTTATGGTACATCTTAAATACACTTGTAAATAAAACACTTTTTACTTTGTTTAACCACTGGATCTTACATTTAATTGTGTGGCTAGTTTCGACTATCTAGTAGTCATTCTCAAACTAAAGTAAATACAAATTACACGTTAAAAACTATTTATACGGTTCCGAAGAGAGGGGTGTACATTAGGTCAACCTGGTCATTAAGAAGGGAAATTCCGGGATTAATTCGGGCCTTGTGTATTTCTAGTGCTTCTAGTAATCCATTTTGCCGAAAAAGGTCGTAAAATGGATTTACTGGAAGCACTAGAAATACACAAGGCCCGAATTAATCCCGGAATTTCCCTTCTTAATGACCAGGTTGACCTAATGTACACCCCTCTCTTCGGAACCGTATAAATAGTTTTTAACGTGTAATTTGTATTTACTTTAGTTTGAGAATGACTACTAGATAGTCGAAACTAGTCACACAATTAAATGTAAGATCCAGTGGTTAAACAAAGTAAAAAGTGTTTTATTTACAAGTCTAATTATTTTTTATTAATTCTGAACATCGTTGATAACAGACTAAATATCTTATACCGTGTTCTTCTAATTAAAGTTGATGTATGTGCTTTTGAACTTCACGATAAATCAGTGTTAACACGCCTGGCGCATGAAGAAAAATTTCGAGTTTAGAAAAGCCTGAAAATTTGGATTTGCCGGGGCGCGACTCGCTTCGCTCGCGCTCTCTTCAAATCAAAATTTTCAGGCTTTTCTAAACTCGAAATTTTACTTCGTGCTAAATTTGGGATTGGAAACACATGTTAGAAGTAAATTTTAGTTAAATAATTGTACAGATGATAAACAACTCCACATACAAGTGTAACATAACCTCTAAATTATTTCAAACACTTAAAAATGCAATGTTGCCCCATTTATTTTATTAATACCAGAGCTGGGCAGGATTCGAATCATTCAGGATTCGATTCCCGGATTCGAATCCTTTTAAAGGATTCGTGATCCGGATTCGTTACATTTTTTTAAAAGGATTCGTATTCGAATCCAAACGTAGATGATTCGAATCCTTATAAATGGATTTGAATTCTTATAAATGGATTCGAATCCTTATAAAAGGATTCGAATTCTTATAAAAGGATTCGAATACTTATAAAAGGAATCGAATCCTTATAACATTCGAATCCTGATACATGGATTCAAATCCTCCTAAATAATTCGAATCATCGCTATTAAGGCTGGGATTCGAATTCGATTAATTCAAATAGTTAAATATTCTAATATGAATATTGAAATCACTAAATTATTCATATTTGAATATAAATATTAAAATTTTCGAATAATTCAAATATTTGTGAATGCATATTTGGTTACTTATCCATGAAAAATATCCAACGTTAATATATATATTTTTAACTTCACTTGAAATCAGTGTTTTATACGCGTGGCGCATGAAGTAAAATTTCGAGTTTAGAAAAGCCCCGTGAAAATTTGTCTCGGGTCGCTGCGCGACCCTCGACAAATTTTCTACGCGGGGCTTTTCTAAGCTCGAAATTTTACTTCATGCTTAGTCTGGGAGTGGACAACACTCGTTCTTAGAAGTTTCAAATTGAAAGATTACTCTAGATTACTAAGTTTATTACCGTTTTACAAAGGCTACAGCTCAAAGGACCAACCATGGTCTTCGCAGAACGAAGGACTACAGGGAATCGAAGTTTTTTTACAAGAAAACAACGAATATCTGAAGGTTTACAGCATGGATAGGAAAGAATACATCTAATTTTGAAAAATATCGAAGTTGGGTTGGTTTTCAGTGCATTTTTAACTTCACTTGAAATCAGTGTTCTATACGCGTGGCGCATGAAGTAAAATTTCGAGTTTAGAAAAGCCCCGTGAAAATTTGTCTCGGGTCGCTGCGCGACCCTCGACAAATTTTCTACGCGGGGCTTTTCTAAACTCGAAATTTTACTTCATGCTTAGTCTGGGAGTGGACAACACTCGTTTGAAGTTTAAATTCAACTCTTTTAAAAAATCGACGTATGTAATATAATAAATCATTCATTGAAATCATAGAAAAAGATGCAAAATTTTACCTAAAATTAACTTTTAGAGTTAACTTTATAATTTGTTCGGCTCTTAATGGGTGAATATTCTATTCCTAAAAAAACCGTTTTTATTTAATATTAAAGTTGCATTTAATACAATAACAAACTGTGAATAAATCGACATAAATCTAAAAATATCGAAAATCCCGACATGTAGAAAATCTTGACGGTTCACTCGCAGACTAAGCATGAAGTAAAATTTCGAGTTTAGAAAAGCCCCGCGTAGAAAATTTGTCTCGGGTCGCGTAGCGACCCGAGACAAATTTTCACGGGGCTTTTCTAAACTCGAAATTTTACTTCATGCGCCACGCGTATAAAACACTGATTTAAAGTGAAGTTAAAAACGCACTGAAAACCAACCCAACTTCGATATTTTTTCAAAATTGGATGTTTTCTTTCCTATCCATGCTGTAAACCTTCAGATATTCGTTGTTTTCTTGTAAATAAACTTCGATTCCCTGTAGTCCTTCGGTCTCCGAAGACCATGATTGGTCCTTCGAGCTGTAGCCTTTGTAAATTGGTAATAAACTTAGTAATCTAGAGTAATCCTTTAATTTGAAACTTCTAAGAACGAGTGTTGTCCACTCCCAGACTAAGCATGAAGTAAAATTTCGAGTTTAGAAAAGCCCCGCGTAGAAAATTAGTCGAGGGTCGCGCAGCGACCCGAGACAAATTTTCACGGGGCTTTTCTAAACTCGAAATTTTACTTCATGCCCCAGGCGTATAAAACACAGATTCAAAATGAAGTTCAATAACACATATATCATCATTAATTAAAATCATTATATAATCAGATATTTAGTCGGTAAATGAACATGTTTGTTAATAGAAACTGATGGAATAAAATATTACTGGTTGCAAATAATAGATTCAAATTTATTTTTAAAGGATTTGTATCCGTGATTCAAAAATGAGGATTCGAATCTTTGATTCGAATCATATTTTTCACTTACGAATCCTTTATTTGAGTATTCGTGATTCGAATCATATTAGGTGATTCGGATTCGTGATTCGAATCATGTTTTTTAGGATTCATCCCAGCTCCGATTAATACCCGGTATTATAAACGATTAATAAATCATTAGATAACTATTTGTGGAGTAAATTTATTTACGTAGTAAACTAATGGGCAAATAAAATTGCAAACCTACCAAATAAATAGCAATTCTAGAAATAAATAATGTAATTAGTAGATTACCGATCAAAATTATACATTTTCATTGTGGCGATAGCTGGAACCACCAATTTTTAAAATTGAATTGCCAATCATTCACATTGAATTGTCAATCAAATTGGAGATTTAGTATAATTCCTTAAAATTATGGAGAATAACTGTGAAATAGGACAGAATTACACAGAACAAGAAAAACAAAGCTTATTAGAAATTATAATAGACTTAAACGAGTGTTATCCACTCCCAGGCTAAGCATGAAGTAAAATATCTAGTTTAGAAAAGCCTGAAAATTTGGTTTGGTCGTGTAGCGCGAAACGCGGAGCGGCCAAACCAAATTTTCAGGCTTTTCTAAACTCGAAATTTTACTTCATGCGCCACGCGTACAAGACACTGATTTCAAGTAAAGTTCACTTTAACTTGGTAGAAAAAGAAATAAATAATTCACTGAAAACATTTATTAGCCAAATAAAGTTATTTTGTGTTTATAATACCGACATTTTTGGAATCAATTTATTTATTCCTAAAGTAAATTTTATTTAGGGAGTAAAACGTTTTATAATACCGGGCACTAGAGAATAAAACGTTTTATAATACCGGGCATAAAAGTAAATTTGGTTTGGTCGCTCCGCTTCGCGGATTCAAATCTCTTAGATTTAGATTCGAATCACCTATATACGAATCATTTTTTTTTTTAATGTAAAGAATCCGTATCACGATCCTTTTTTACTACCTACCTTTAATAGGATTTGAATTCTGCCTAACTTCGGTTAAAATAAAATGATTTCGTGACATACGATGACAATTTTGCGGCACACTAATGTGCGGCGGCACACAGTTTAAGACACGCAGGTTTATAGCATAAATGTGGCGACAAATTAGATTGCTAATAATGTTTTTCGTCCAATTTCAATCACAGTATCAAATTATTTTAATTGAATTTAATTAGAAAAAATGTTTATTAAAATTAAATAGAATGATTTGATTCTGCCTAGTGAGTAAAATTGCTATTACAAACAAACCAATTTGTTCCCATGTTTATACCATAAACTATTATCATGCATCGATAAATAAATATTTAAATCATGAATGAACAGAAATTGGTTCTGGTTTCAAATTAATAAGTATTTAAATTAAACAAGTGCACGCGTACTCTTATTTTTATTATAAATAGTATATCTGGTTTTTACCTTTAAACCAACGACACGTATATACAGGTACTTAAATTCACTCTTAACCAGTTACAAAAAAATATCAATGCAAATCATAAGATTCAGTGCGCAGTAGATATTTGTTAGGGTAACAACTCTTTTTGTAAACAAGTAAAATCAGTAGCACAGTTCGAGTTTGACTCCTTTTGAACCTTCATTACTTTGGCAGTAAAAAAAAGTTTAAAGTTGATTTAATTTAACCTGGGCTTATATCTTCCCTTTATTTGTTATAATTTATCAGTTCCCATCCTGCGCTTACATTTTATTTAATAAATCTATTAAAATTATTATTACTTTTTATTCATCCATTTATTTGATCTAATGCTGTATTATTAATGTTTCTTTTATTTTTTTGCATTTTTTGCTAGTGTTACATTTTTTTTTATAATTTATTTGTATACTTTAAAAAGTATTAAAAAAAGGAACTTGGTGTAGTTTACCGTCCACATACAGTTATTTATTGTTGTTGCTTATCACTTACTAATAATCCTAAAAAGATTAAAAGTGATCGAAACGTTTTCTTCCTAGAAATGTTTTTTTAACAAAAAAATATTTCGGCCACTATTTTTATTTTTGCTTGTTTTTGACTTAAAATTTTAAAAAGAATTGAAAGTTAGATTATTTGAATCCCTCATCATGTAACTGTTATTTTATTTTATGTAATAAGAATATTACCTTATCGAAAAAAGTTAAGATTTTCTTTTCTTCGAGGAACAAATTTTATTGAAGTTAAAACTCGAGTAGGAGTATTAATTATTTTTTGACTAAAAATGTAAGCTCTATTTAAGTTTGAAAACAACCAAAGTTTGCATTACATCGAATTGTTTTCGCTTAGCTTCATGAAAATAACACGTTTTTAAAAAAAGGGATACGATTATTTGTTTTACTATTACATTAATCTAATGTTATTTAATGATATAGTTGATTTTAAGTTAAAATATTATCCTTCAAATTGAATTATAACTCAATTGAGAATTAAATCACTTTTTCGACATTTTTTAAATATGGTGAAAAAATATAGAGACCTACGCCCGGTAGTCTCAACACATTTTAAAAGACAGTTATGCTTAGATGATATTTAAAAGTGAATATGCGGTACTACCGACCAGTTTAAATGTCGTTTACCGGATAAATACCCATTAGCGTTAAATGTCGAAATTTCTCTCTGTAACAATTTGAGGGCTCCGTCAACTTGGCCCCCTACTTTCATTTTTTTGGAAAAACATCATTGCGTAGAAAAGCCCTTAGCTAGCGCAAGCTTGCACAGCAAAAATTTGAGCAAGCACACAAAGGGTAAAAAAGTTATAGGGGTTTCAAATATGGGGGGGCTAAGTTGACGTTTGCCCCCCACTTTTGATTTTTCAACTTTTTTTATATGATTTGGATTCCTCCGAGCTAGCACAAGCTAGCACAACCAATTTTAGAGCTAGCACAACCCCAACAACCCCTTAAAAATACAAAATTAGTTTGTACCTCAGCCCCCCACTTTAATATTTTTTGATTATTTCTAAGGGAATCTGCAGCTTAGAGCTAGCACAGGCAGAATATGCAAAAATTATTCAGAAAAAGAAAATGGTTAAAAAGATATTTCAATTTTATTTATCAGCCGTGAGCTTTCAAATCCTGTATGCGTAATTCTATTCATGTATTTAAATTATTATGCTAAATGAGTATTTTACTACGCCACTGTCTTTTCTGTGCTAGCTTATTCAGTCACAGCATATATTACCAATGCATTAGTCATTTATATTTTGAAAGAATTTTTGAAATCTGTTAGTATTTGGTGAAGTTATTACATTTTAAATTATTCGAGGGTTAAATATTGATTACTTACTACGCCACTGTCTTAATTGTGCTAGCTTTCTCAGTCACAGCATTTATTACCAATGCATTAGTCATTTATATTTTGAAAGAATTTTTAAAATCTGTTAGTATTTGGTCGAGTTATTACATTTTGAATTATTCGAGGATTGAATATTGATTACTTATTACGCCATTGTTTTTATTGTGCTAGCTTTATTAGTCACAGCATCAATTAACAATGCGTTTGTTATTTATAATTTAAAAGAATTTTTGAAATCTGTTTGTATTTGGTGGAGTTATTACATTTTAAATTATTCGAGGGTTAGTCAATAATCACTTACTACGCCACTGTCTTTAATGTGCTTGCTTTCCTGGTCATAGCATTTGAAAGCAATGTTTTGAACTCTTAATTGAGTATATGGCAAAGTAATTGTCAACAAATCCGTTGAAATATTGTGATTTGTTAGAAAATACTCATTTAGCATAATAATTTAAATACATGAATAGAATTACGCATACAGAATTTGAAAGCTCACTGCTGATAATTAAAATTGAAATATATTTTTAACCATTTTCTTTTTCTAAATAATTTTTGCATAATCTGCCTGTGCTAGCTCTAAGCTGCAGATTCCCTTAGAAATAATCAAAAAATATTAAAGTGGGGGGCTGGGGTACAAACTAATTTTGTTTTTTTAATGGGTTTTTGGGGTTGTGCTAGCTGTAAAATTGGTTGCGCTAGCTTGTGCTAGCTCTGAGGAATTCAAATCATATAAAATAGTTGAATAACCAAAAGTGGGGAGCAAACGTCAACTTAGCCCCCCATATTTGAAACCCCTATAACTTTTTTACCCTTTGTGTGCTTGCTCTAATTTTTGCTGTGCTAACTTGTGCTAGCTAAGGGCTTTTCTGCGCAATGATGTTTTTCCAAAAAATTGAAAGTGGGGGGCTAAGTTGACGGAGCCCAATTTGAGTGGCGATTTAACTTGACGTTTCTAATTTTGAGGTTAAATTACAGTGATTTCCGTTCGGTTGTCGTTATAAATATCCGTTAGCGTTAATAATGAATTCATGATTATTCGTCAAATTTCACCACCGACTCTTCGGATGAAGAAATATTCAATTACGGATAAAAATATTCATATGAGTATGTATCTAACAGCATAACGATATGTAGATAACAGAAAACGTCCAAAAAATATAAAAAATGCGCCGAAAAATAAGTCTTAAAACGATGTCGCTTCAACATTGTATTAGATAAATAATACAAACTAATATACAGGAGTTTTTTTTTTCAAATATACGTATTCCAACTTCAGCTAATTTTCTTTAATTTGAAACTTCAAACAAGTGTTTTCCACTTCCAGACTAAGCATGAAGTAAAATTTCGAGTTTAGAAAAGCCCAAAAAAATTGTCTCAGGTCGCTGCGCGACCATCGACAAATTTTCACGGGGCTTTTCTAAACTCGAAATTTTACTTTATCCTTAGTCTGGGAGTGGAAAACACTTGTTTAAAGATTCAAATAGAACTCTTCTGAAAAAAACCACGAATATCTAAAGATTTAAAGAAAATAAGCTAAAGTTGGAATACGTATACTTGAAAGAACAACTCCCTGTATCTTAGTTTGTAAACAAAAATATTGTGAATTAATGCATATTTGAACCTTACTTGAAATCAATGTTTTACGGGGTTTTTCTAAGATCGAAATTTTACTTCATGCTTAGTCCGGGAGTGGAAAACACTCGTTTAAAATTTAAAATTAAGCTCTTTTGAAAAATAACCGATGTAGAAAAATATACAGCTTGTGCATATGTTTACCTAAAAGAAAATGTTTACGTTGTTTTTTTTTTAGAAGAGTTCAATTTGAAGCTATTAACGAGTGTTTTTCACTTTCAGACTAAGCATGAAGTAAAATTTCGAGTTTAGAAAACCCCGTGAAAATGTCAAGGGTCGCGAAGCGACCCGAGACAAATTTTCTTGGCTTTTCTAAACTCGAAATTTGCTTCATGCGCCACACGTACAAAACAAAAATATTGTGAAGTTATGTACACTTCTGTGCAATACACAAAATATTTTAAAGTTTAAACCGGACATTATGAGTTTACTAGTTACGTAAATATGTCAATTTCCTTAATGTCAAAATGTCGTATCATTTAGACAACAATTCAAAAATTGAATTCTAACTAAAATAGAAGATGGTTTTTCTATTAGTCAAATTGTTCAATTGGTGAACATCAGTAAACACACTGGAGCAGGAAGTAAGTGTTATGGTGTTTTATTATTTATTGAAACTGTTGCTAAGCAATCAAAACAGACCCGAATTATGCAACTAGAATATTGTGAAAAATAGGCATAAGGCTTGTGCTTAATTTTATTGCACAGAAGTGTATATTTGAACCTCACTTGAAATCAGTGTTTAATACGCGTGGCGCATAAAGTAAAATTTCGAGTTTAGAACAGCCCAAACATTTTGTCTTGGGTCGCTGCGCGACCCTCGAGAAATTTTCACGGGATTTTTCTAAACTCGAAATGTTACTTCACTTGTTTAAAGTTTCAAATTACGCTCTTTTCAAAAACAACGGATGTCGGAAAATTACAGCTTATGCATATGTTTTCCTAAAAGAAAAATTCCCTGTATAACCAAACAAGTGTTTTTAAAACGACACACAAACGAACTGACTGCAAAAATTAGAGGTTATAATTCAGTGTTGCCTACCTGCAAATATGAAATTTACCAAAATGCCATATACAATCTATTGCCAACAGATCTTAAAATGACATTTAGTTAAAAATCCTTTACAAAAATTCATAATACACATGACAATTTTAAATGTACCTTTAACCTAAACAATATTTAACTAAATGCCTGTTTAAAAACAGTTGAAATACCGAGCGTAGTAAATTAAATAATTGTACAAAAACTATTTGAGTTTAATTTTCAATTTTTTTTATGTAAATACATAATTCATGGAAACGCCCAATGGAATATTTCGTATTTCTTATTATGAGTTAATAAAATAGTTTCTTTAAATTTTAGAAATATAATGACATTAAAAGTACAGAAACTAATCAATCAGATTAAATATACAAAAAATTGTAAAATTAAGTTTTGCTTTTTGTTTATTATATATTTATATGCATTTAATATTATCCTATCGCGTATTTTCTACTCTTTCATTGAGCACGAAGAAACATTTCGACTTTAGAAAAGCAGGGAAATGTGGATTGGTCGCGTAGCGAAGCGGAGCGACCAATCCAAATTTTCAGGCTTTTCCAAACTCGAAAATGTTCTATATGCGTCAAGCGTATAGAACACTGATTTATTCTAAAGTTCAAAATCATACACATGCACGTCGACAAAGTGTGCATAACTTAAATAAGTCATTAGAAATATGAAGAAATTGTCAAATGTTGTACAGGGATATGACAATATCATTTTAATTTGAAGAATGGCACATCGTTCCTAGCTCAAACATCCTACTCTTTTTAATGGTGTAAAACTTTGATGTCGTATCTTGAAAATGGGACGCTCTGTATAAACCCCTTACATTTTTGTTGGGTTTATCAGTTGCGTTATTGGGTACATTTCAAATTTCAGTTTATCTGTTCAAATAAACAAAGTTATTGCAAAAACATGTAAACGATTTTGACATTCGTCGTTATATTGTCGAAACAAATGAGACTAGTTAACATTTGTTAAAGTAATTTTATTCTATATTAAAAATTAAAACTGCTCCCTTATTTAACCGTCTTTTGAATAAAATCACATTTTATCGTCTTTTGATTCGGGGATTCGTTATTCGAATCTTTTCTTTTTTAGGAATCTACCCAACGGTGGCTTCACCGCAGTTTAAGATAATTAAATGATCATTAAATTTCATTAGGGTAACTGTAGTGTAAAATACCCCAATGGAATTTAATTTAAGCTTAAGTTAAGCGAGCCACTTTTGAACAACTGGCCCTAAAATTTATAAAAATAATTGTTTATCTTTTTATTTCCAGTGTCAGAAATGGATAATTATGCGGTATATGTGAAATCAGCCAGAAAGTCATATGGAAATAAAGCCGTTCTAAATGATTTATCCATGAAAGTACCAAGAGGTTGCATGTAAGTAGGCATGATATAAAATAACGTTATATTTGAATTATAATGCATTTCATATGTAAAACAATAAAACATTATCATAATTGTCATTGTTCTTCAGATACGGTTTATTGGGTGCGAGTGGTTGTGGAAAAACTACACTCCTAAGTTGCATAGTTGGAAGAAAACGTTTAGATTCTGGAGACATTTTCACTTTAGGAGGCCGACCAGGAACTGCGGGCAGTGGCGTACCTGGACCTAGGGTTGGTTACATGCCACAAGTAAGTAATAAATATTCATTATCTACCTTATGATTCATGGTCAAAGCGGTTTTTCAAAGCAAAAACAGTTAAGTAATGTTTGATCAACGCTATAAACATAATTTATGTTTAATAATTAAAGTGTGTTACTTTCATATTAAAGGCGTAATCGTGAGTTTTCAGATACTATTAAGCATAAAATGTCCAAAAACTATGTTCTAACTTATGTTATTAGAGCCACAAAGTGATTTATTTATGTCAAGAGTACCAGGCTGATGGTCGGCCATTTTATGTCAGAAATACCCCTCAGCGGACATAAGCTCCCTCCCATGTAAAAATGGTGATGTGTCCATCACAGCACTTTTCCCGTTAAAGATATGATGATTTAAATATAAAAAATATGGAAAAGTGTTTCAAACTGAATTTGTTCATCTTTACTTATTATTATTATTTATAAATTATTCACAAACAAGTATTTTTTGCAGTTTTATCTCGGTATATATTGATCCATCACATCTTAGCAGTATATATTTTTAACCTTACTTTAAATCAGTAGTGTATACGTGTGGCGCATGAAGTAAAATTTTAAGTTTAGAAAAGCCCGCAAAATTTGGTTTGGTCGCTCCACCTCGCTACGCGACCAGAATTTACTTTATGCCTAACCTGGGAGTGGAAAACACTCGTCAGTTTAAAATGTGTTACAACCAAGGCCGTAGCCAGGGGGCGGATATGGGGGTTCAATCCCCCCCCTCAAATCTTTAAAATGTTAAATTTTTGTATATAAAAGGGGCCCTGTAAAAGCAAAACCAATATTTTTACCATGAACACTGCCCCCCCCCCCCACCCCCCGATTTTTTTTTCTGGCTAGGGCCTTGGTCACAACCATTGAAATGTGTGTCTTAACTGTCATAAAGCTAAAATAATAATGACCATTATTATATGGTTCAAATAACAGTCAAATTAACACGCTGGTCTTAATGTCGCCTAGTCATTATAGTCCAAATGTCGGCTGACGCTGACTTATATCAAGTTGACACAATGGACTGAATGTCGGCTAGCGCCAACTTATGTCAAGTTGAAATGATAAACTGTCAGTAAATCTAATGCCTTACAGTCATACAGTCACAATAGTCAAAATTTAGTCGGAATAATGATAAAATCCTAATAAGTTAAAAGACAGTCAACAAGGGGACTTACAGTCATAATATCACAATAGTCGAAATAGAGTAAATAGAGACTTAATCACACAATATCCTAGCATATTCAAAACAGAGTCAACCAAGTGACTTACAGTTCTAATGTCACAATTGCCAAATACAGTCAATAAAGACATAATGTGACAAAATCCTATGATAGCCCAAAGACAATCAACCAAGTGACATACAGCCAAAATGCCACACATGTCAATATACAGTCGGCAACAATTTCATGACTAAATCCTATCATACTTGAAGACATAGTCAATATTGCAATAGCCAATGAACAGTCGACGAAGAAATGTAATTACTAAATACTTACATCCTTAAAAAACAGTCAACTGAGTGATATAGTAGAATTATAATTACTAAATCCCATTATCCTTAAGATAAGTCCTGAAAAAAACAGTCAACTAAGTGACCTATAGTAGAAGTGTAACTACTACATACCATCATCCTTAAAAAAACAGTTAACTAAGTTACCAATAGCACAGTTTGTATATATCTAGCTAGCCAGTCTCTATATACAATTTGGAAACCGCGTTTGGATGCTGCATCCAGAAGCGAGACCGGTGATTAGTGTATACAGTCGTCTTACTCTTACGCTACATCCTGACCATAGTTTCTCCTTTTCTACTCGATTTCCAGTTCTCCCATAAGTTCTCCCCTTGCTTATAGTCAATCAATCAACAGTCGTCCAAGCGATTTTAAGTCAACATTTTAATGCGGTAGAAAAACAAACGACACAGTGATTATATGATAGTAAAAATGTCGTGATATTGCCTTAGGTGTTGTGTGGACCCCGCGAGAAATGTCACGCCGTCGATCACCGTAATCAGTTTTTTTTTCATCTGAATAGCCGTTTCCAAGACGACCCAAAGCCAAATTTAACCACAGCACGCTCTGCGGGATGTCAAAATTAGTGACATTTTCGAGAAGATAGCGCGCTCCTTGCATATTCAAATTTAAATCCGCGAAATGAAAATGTGACTGTCACAAAGCAAAGTTTAAAATATACTTATATAAAAACATTGTCTATGTTGACTAAATGGACAATTATCGGCGTTTTACGTCAATTTGATTTGACTTTGACTAAACCGATATTTTACGTCAAATTCGCATTTTTTTTCTAAGACGATTTTCCACAAAACAGTTGATATTTTCAAAAATCCTGTGGAGATATTTCAATTTCGATTGAAACGATTTTAAGTATATTAAGTTATGTGTAAGTTAATCCAAATTTATTTTTAGATGTTGATTGTTTTTGCCAGATTTAGATAATTAATCTGTAATTGTAATAATTATTTAACATTTATCTCAATTTCGAAGGTAAAAATTCCAAAGTCAAAGCCATATTAGCTGATTCCTTTATATCAGGTGGTGTGCAGAGAATCAATTCATGCGAATCACTGTTTATTTCCATTACGCACTTTCTTTACTTGAATGTTTAATATGAATTTAGTTTTTAATGTCATTAAATATCAATATCAAATAACTCCTTGGCTTTGGACGAAAATAATTTACATTTTTGTACAATTGCCATGGAAACTAGTAATGTACACAAATGTCCTTTTTTTTAAACTATGCAAATATGGTGTTTTATATTATGACGATGAAGAACAAAATAATTATTGAATTCAATAATATAAAAAAAATCAATTACCTACATGTATTTTTTACTTATCAACGCAACATCGTTTACCACTTTAATTATTTATAACCTGTATAAATATATTACTAGATAATTAAATTATTATTATTATAATTACTGCATAATTAAATGCTATTACCGTAAAATAATTATTATAAGCACTTTTTTAAAATAAATAAAAAGAATTTAAACTAAATTAAAATTCTAATTCCAATGTTGATTTGACAATTTTATATGGGTTAATTACATAACTACCAAAACTACAGCTGAAGTTTTGGTGCTAGGGTATTTAAAGCTAATTTCATATGAATTTGATGCACTGAGAGCTCAAATTTCTAAGATATAACATTTTAGTAAAAAATTCGTTACACTATTTTAAATTAATTCGAATTATGACACAAGCCATCAGTAGTTTTCGTGCCGGAGTAAGTGGAGCATATTTTATGTAAATCAGATACCGTAAAATCAAATGTGGCATTCATTTTTGCCTAGGAGCTAACATTTCTAAGATATAGCATTTTATTAAAATATACGTTACTCTATTATGTTGTTCGAAAAAAGTGTCGTTAAAAATATAGTATTTTTTTTAAATTTAATGATAATATAAGTTGACTGGTATCGTCGCGGAATACAACTGATGGCAGAAAGATGGCAAAATATGTCAAAGAGTCGTTGAAGCAAATGGCGATTATATAGTTTCTTTTGAAAAAAAAATCGACATTTTTATCCGAATAATCTAATATTTTAAATGTATTCGAATTATAACACAAGCTATCAGTCGTTGTGGTGCCAAGGTATTTGGAGCTGATTTCATATGAATTTGATGCCCTGAATTCAAATATGGCATTAGTTTTTGCCTAGGAACTCAAATTTCTATGATATAACATTTTAGTGATATATACGTTACCATAGCTGGGACAAATTCTCAAAAAAAAAGGATTCGAATCACGAATCCGAATTACTTAATATGAGTCGAATCACGAATACTCGAATTAAGGATTCGTAAGCGAATCTTTGAATTGAATTATAATTCAATTCAAAGATTCGACAAATAATTTTCGTAGTAATCACCACAACAAGGTGATAGAATTCTATCACCGCTGTGATAATATGTATCTATAGAAATAAGAGATTCTGATTGGAGGGAATGTAGCCATGTGACTCATGAGTTATATTCTTACTTAAATATTTTTTAACGTTATTCATACAATTTTCAAAGCTTCATAATTCAAACACTCTTTACTGGATTAATAAGACAATTTAAGACAATAAATACTAATTGAAACAATTACTTCCCGTGCAAAAGGGATGTAGTTGTTTCAATGGGTATTTATTGTCTTAAGTTGTCTTATTAATTAAAACGTATTGTTTACATTTTATACGAATTTTCGTAATTTTATATATTATATATTTTCAACTTGTTTCTCATTGATCACTTGATGAAACATGATTAAATATTTTTCAAAAATTAAATTTAAAATAAAATCACTATAATTAGTGAAACATACCAAGTGATTTTATTTTAAATTTAATTTTTTTAAAATATTTATATATTATGTTTAAAATGTGCAAACTATAGGAAGCGTAAGCTTATTTTCTGGAATTCAATTAGTTTTGAATTTGAATTATTCTTGTATGTTTCAGATATATTAAGTAAACTATTCTCTTTCTGAATAAACTTATTTAGGTACAAATTTAAAATGATGCCATCTATAGTTTTTGTGTTATTTTCATTTGGATACAAAAAATATCAAATTTTTAACGAAATGATTACATGAAATAATTTTTAATAAATCATAACTCCAATCTTTATGGACTTGGCTCTTTCAAAATATGCGAAAATCTAAGAATCTAAAGATATTTGTTCGAAAAGTCGATTAAGTCAAACCGTACCAATTGTGATATTCATTATGTATGAAACATTCAATTTTGTACCGCTTTTTGTAGGTCAATCATACTTTTGATAAATTATAATTCAAACATTTGTTAAAGAATTTCAAAATTTTCTAAATTTTAGGTATTGATTTTATGAAAGCTAGAATCTTTTATAATTTATTTATGTAAAAATACCTCAAAACTATAGACTCTATATAGATACATATTTTGAAAGAGAAATGTTAGCTAAATATCTATTAAAAAATTTACGAAAATCTGTAAAAAACTATTTGTGATATTATCACTTCAAAATAAATTTATAATTGACGAGTATTACTATGTTTTGCACCACATAGTAGGATTCCTCAATCAATAATTAATATGGATTACCACGTAGTTATTGTCAAAACAATACTTTAAAATTCGTTGATTTTTTTAAAATTGGGTTACTTTGTGTTAATATTTTTATATTCAAGCAAAAATAACTTAAGAACTGCCGGTAGGGTATTTTTGGAGTTTTACATGTTTTGAAAGAGATATGTTTGCCGAATATTTACGATAAACCGTTAAAAATGTTTGAGTTGACAAGCTTTTTAGTGAATTAAAATCCCTAAAAATTGTAAAAAATGTATTTGCTTCATACTTCGTGTTCATTCAGTATTAAATGAATTGGTAAATAAAAAGCCTTCATTAAGTTCTTTGTATTCTTCGTTGTGTTAACATATTAATATAGACGCTCAAAGTTGGTGATATAAAGTTATAAAAATTAGCATAAAGCAAAATTTCAAGTTTAGAAAAGCCGAGCGAACCAAATTTTTAGGCTTTTTTAATCTCGAAATTTTACTTCATACGCCACGCGCACGAACCAGTGATGAAGTTCAAAATACACTGCTTACATTTGACCTCAACCAAATCGTGAACTTTCAAAAGGATATCTTATGCATTTACGAGGGTAGATTGAAAAGTTTCCGGAATGGGCAAGAGATGGCGCGCGTATCGTGAAATTGTTATGATGGTTGTCAAGGCTAACCTATTTTAGGTAAGCTGTCAAATTTTCAGACACGTGTGTCGTTCCGTTTTTGTTTACTAGGATATCTTGTGAAGCAAGTCAGGCACCTTTGGAAAAATGGATATAAACGAATTTCGTGCAGTCATCAAACATTTCTGGATGGATGGGAAAAAGGCGACGGAGATGCGAGATATTTTGCAGAAAGTTCATGGCACATCCACACCTTCATTTTCGACTATTCGTTTCTGGGTGAGCGAGTTCAAACGTGGCCGTACGAGCACTAAGGATGAACCACGCAGTGGACGTCTAAAAACGGCCACAAATGAAGAAATGGTCGACAAAGTCCATGATCTCGTGTTAGCCGATCGACGAGTGAAGTTGCGCGAAATAGTAGAGACCACGGGCATCTCATATGAACGTGTGCAAAATATCGTGCACGAACAGGAAGCTGTCGGCGCGATGGGTGCCGCGTTTGCTGACTATGGACAACAAGCGAAATCGTGTGACCACTTCGAAAAAGTGTTTGCCCTTGTTAAAGCGTAATCCAACGGATTTTTTTCGGCGAAACATGGATCCACCACTACACACCAGAAACCAAGCAGCAGTCGAAACAGTGGATTTCTCCAGGCGAATCTGCTCCGAAGAAGGCAAAGACTGTCCCATCGGCTGGAAAGGTCATGGCCACCGTTTTTTGGGATTCGCAAGGTGTGATACACATTGACTTTTTGCAGAAGGGAAGAACTATCACGGGACAATACTACAGCGATTTATTGGATCAATTCAACGGCATATTGAAGGAGAAACGACCTCATTTGCAGCGGAAAAAAAGTGCTCTTCCACCACGACAACGCGCCGGCCCATTCATCCCGAATCGCCAATGCTAAATTGGTTGAATTGGGCTACGAGGTGGTGCCGCATCCCCCGTACTCTCCAGACCTGGACCCGTGCGACTTCTTTTTGGTCACAAACATGAAGACTTGGCTCGGAGGCAAGCGCTTTACGTCAAATGAGGAGGTCATCGCCGCCACTAAAGCTTATTTTGCAGAGTTCCCGAAATCATATTTTTCTGAAGGCTTAAAAAAGTTGGAGCACCGCTGGGAAAAGTGTATCGCCCTGTAAGGGTACTATGTTGAAAAATAAAAAATAAAACCTGTTCAATTACTGCGTTTTCTTGCACATTCCGGAAACTTTTCAATCTACCCTCGTACTTATATTTTATTTCTGGTGCCAATTCAATCCTTTGGCCCATTGATTAATGAAAAGAAGTTGTGATATTGACATTAATTTTATTTCTGGTGCCAATTCAATTGTCGCATGATGATTTTAAGCAAGACAAAACCCATACAAAGATGTTTTTTTTTAAGTATATATTACAGCGTTTGGTAAACTTTCAGGAATTTGTTGTTTTTAGAAAGCAGTCAATTTAAAGGGACTGACGAGTATTTCCATTCCTTGCTTGAGCATAAAGTAAAATTGTGAGACCAATCCAAATTTTCAGGCTTTTCTAAACTCGAAATTTTACGTCATGGGCTACACGTATAAAACACTGATTTTACGTTGAGTGAAGAAAATATACTGTATATATATACCGGGTGTTGACTTGGCGGACGCAACATAGGAAATCGCATGTTAATTTTAAAGTGTTCAAATATTGGCTTCCCTATTTATTTTAGAAACAAAATGTATTTCACATTTTTGTAGAGGAAAAAATTATAAATTTATTAATGTTCGCACTTAACACGTTATGTTTCTCTAAGTTAAAATAATTAAATAAAGTAATGTGATTTTATAAAAATAATGACATACCATGGAATTGATACAACAATTGCGGATATTCCCTGCTTTTTTTAAGTTCAATTTAAAGCTGTGTTTTCCACTCCCGGAATAAGCATGAAGTAAAATTTTGAGTTTAGAAAAGCCCCGTGAAAATTTGTCGAGGGTCGCGCAGCGGCCCGAGTCAAATTTTCTGGGCTTTTCTAAACTCGAAATGTTACTTCATGCGCCACGTGTATAAAACACTATAATATTGTCAAATTTTTGTATATTCGAACTTCACTTAAGATCTGTGTTTTATACGCGTGGCGCATGAAGTAAAATTTCGAGTTTAGAAAAGCCCAAAAAATTTGTCTCGGGTCGCTGCGCGACCCTCGACAAATTTTCACGGGGCTTTTGTAAACTCGAAATTTTACTTCATTCTTAGTCTGGAAGTGGAATACACTCGTTTAAAGCCTCAAATTGAAATTAAAAAAAAACAACGAATATCTAAAGAATTAAAGAAAATAATAATTTCTTTTAGGTAAACATACGCCTAAGCTGTACATTTTCCGACATTTGTTGTTTTTTAAATGAGTTCTATTTGAATCTTTAAACGAGTGTTTTCCACTCCCAGACGAAGCATGAAGCAAAATTTCGAGTTTAGAAAAGCCCCGTGAAAATTTGTCGAGGGTCGCGCAGCGGCCCGAGACAAATTTTCTGGGCTTTTCTAAACTCGAAATTTTACTTCATGCGCCACGTGTATAAAACACTATAATATTGTCAAATTTTTGTATATTCGAACTTCACTTAAGGTCTGTGTTTTATACGCGTGGCGCATGAAGTAAAATTTCGAGTTTAGAAAAGCCCAAAAAATTTTCACAGGAAGCTTTTCTAAACTCTAAATGTTACTTCATTCTTAGTCTGGGAGTGGAAAACACTCGTTTAAAGCCTCAAATTGAAATTAAAAAAAAAACAACGAATATCTAAAGATTTAAAGAAAATAATTTCTTTTAGGTAAACATACGCCTAAGCTGTACATTTTCCGACATTTGTTGTTTTTTAAATGAGTTCTATTTGAATCTTTAAACGAGTCTTTTCCAGTCCCAGACGAAGCATGAAGTAAAATTTCGAGTTTAGAAAAGCCCCGTGAAAATTAAAAACTAAGCAAGAAGTAAAATTTCGAGTTTAGAAAAGCCCAGAAAATTTGTCTTTATATTTAAAATTTTATGTGTATTTTAACCTCACTTGAAATCAGAGTTTTATACGCGTGGCGCATGAAGTAAAATTTCGAGTTTAGAAAAGCCCAGAAAATTTGTCTCGGGTCGCTGCGCGACCCTCGACAAATTTTCACGGGGCTTTTCTAAACTCGAAATTTTACTTCTTGCTTAGTTTGGGAGTGGAAAACACTCGTTTATCGTTCAAATTGAACTCTTTTAAAAATCAACGAATGTCAGAAAATTACCAGCTAAAATAATAAAGAAATAGTAATGTGATTTTATAAAAATAATGACATTTTTCTTGTATAATGTAAATCATTTCGAAAACATTTACTTTAATCAAGTGACTACGATATCTTTTGCCATTTAGAAATCCGCAGTTGTTGTTTCAATTCCATGGCATGTCATTATTTTTATAAAATCTCATTATTTTTTCTTAATTATTTTAACTTAATTATTTATTTATTTATCTGAACTTAGAGAAACGTAAAGTGATAAACGTTAACACAAATGAATTCAGGATTTTTTTCTCTACAAAAAAGGTAAATACATGTTGTTTCTAAAAGAAATAGGGGAGCCAAAATTTGAACATTTCAAAATTTACATGGGATTTCCTATGCTGCGTCCGCCAAGTCAACACCCGGTATATATCAGTTTGATCGTATAACTAAATATTGTGCTTTCAAAATTCTATCAATTTCCTTTGAGATTTGTAAAAATAATTTTAAAAAACAATCCTAAACCAAGTTGTTAATAATATTAGAAAATTTGGTTACACGAAATAAACATCTGTATTATTTATTAACATAAGATCAAACTTAAGCAGTATATTTTGAATTTCACTTTAAAGCAGTGTTTTTTACGCGGGGCGCATGAAGCTTTAAATTGAACGATTGAATAGATACAACGAATTCCTGCAAATTTCCTCAGTAATTGTCAAGATATGTATACTTTAAAGCAGTGGTCTCCAAACAACGGCCCGCGGGCCAAATCCGGCCCGCGACTTGCATGAATCCGGCCCGCGATTGTTTGTAATTTTTTTTGTAAATGTCATATTTTGAAATATTGTAACAATTGTTCCTTAAATTTTTCATAATTTTATAAAATTAATCGGATCTTGGCCGACTTTATTATGTAGAATTGTATTTGTGGCCCGCGAAGAAGATAGTTTGGAGACCCAGGCTTTAAAGAAAAGGTCGCTGTATGTATTGCTCTTATTATCCCCTTGTCAGTTTGCTAAGTTGGGAGTGTGTTAATACGCACGTATGCATGTAGAAACTGGTTTAACTCAAAAATAATCAGAGATAAAATAAAAAAAATCCACCCATTCAAGGAGGTTCTTTGTACTGCAAACGAATCTGAAAAGGTTGATGGTTTTATAATTCCTTTTTAGTTAAATCAAGGACGAAAATGCATATAGACTCCTCGAATTGAAGATATTTATCTTACATGGAATTAAAGCGTGGAGTGGAAACCAGGAAAGTAATAAGATATATTGATAAAGGAACAATTTAACAAAACACGCTTAATGAAAGTACAGTTGCAAGGTTTTAGTTTTGAATTTTAAGTCGAAATTGAATGTTTGTGCATACATGTTCAACATGATACTAATAAGTTTTTATGTTGTTTTTAAGGTACATTTTTATTGTGTCATTGTATTGATTTTTAATGTGTTTTTAAACTTGTTGATTAGGCATGAAAAAAATATTTCGACTTTGGCAAACCTCAAAATTTTGGATTTTGCGATGAGAAACGAAGCGGTTTAAAAAAGTTCAAAAATATACTTCATCGTTAATGACAAAAATATTAAGATTGTAGAGTATTGTACGTGTATAGATATTTTGAAATGAATTAACTTATCAAATTTATAAAAATTGTATTAGAAGCGTAGTTTTTTGTTTTGGTCATGTTCCCCCAAATAAACATTCTTTAAGTTACATTTGAAATCTTATTTTAAAAGGAAACTACATTCGATACCTAGTAATTTTTGTTCGTAAACAAGTATATATATATAATTATTCAAAGTAATAATAATACTAATAATACTCCTTTTATTGTCCAACAGGAAACATTTCCCAATTACAAGACAAAAACAAAAAATGAGCCTGGTAGATATAACAATTAATTATAACAATAATTAAATTATAATAATTATGTAACAATATAATTAATTATTAAATGTTGAAGGCGTCTTCGTAAATTTAAAAAACATATGATTTAATAAAGAAAACACTTGGTTAAATTTCACTAATATTAATATTAGTGAAATTTAACCAAGTGTTTTCTTTATTAAATCATAGTTAAATATGTTTCACCACGTGAAAGATGAGAAACTTGTTCAAGATAAAAAACATAAGTAATTACCATTGCTAAAGAATCCTCAAAAAAAAGAATTCACAGAGGAATCTGGATCCCCACATTTAAAATGTTTCGAATGACTAATCTCCGAAACATGATTGCGGCTCCCATATACAGAAAATGTTTCTTTTAAGTATGCCTACATACAGACTATGCGTGTGCTCAGGCTTATACCGGTCGGTGTGTGCCTTTTGAGCGTCCGTCTAAGGACAGGTGAATCACCGCCATATCTGCGAACCACTGCCCGCCGGAGACCAACCCACGTGTGGACCGGAGGGGCGAGTAGGCACCCCTGGGCTCTTCAAGGCCCACCCCCGACTCCTCATTTAGCGGCGACAAGCACCAGGGCTGAGTCAACCCCGCCGTGTGTAGGTTAGCCCTATCCAAGATAGGGACACGGAGGTTACCTCAAGAAGGTCTACAACTCCGACTTGGACAATCGTCCCTTTCAGGCATCCGCCGTCCGAAGACTTTGGTCTGCCCCCGCCGCCTCCTTGATAGGTGCTATGACGGGACCCCCTATGCCTACATACAGAGAGTTTTATGTAACACCGAACATTTTCAATGTTCATTTTCGTATATTCTGTTTATCAAATCAAAGCATCCAATACGATTTGACACCTTTAATTTTTAGGTTAGTTGTAAATTGAGTTGCCTATATGACCATTAAAAATTGTAGCCAATCTTTCTTTCAAGTTTACTTTTCCCAATTACAGCGTATATGCCGTAAATCTTTAGATAATCGTTGTTTTGTTAAAAGAGTTCAATTTGAAACTTAAAACGAGTGTGTTCCACTCCCAGACTAAGCATGAAGTCAAATTTCGAGTTTAGAAAAGCCTGAAAATTTGGTTTGGTCGCGTAGCGCGAAGCGCGGAGCGGCCAAACCAAATTTTCAGGCTTTTCTAAACTCGAAATTTTACTTCATGCGCCACCGATACAAAACACCGACATATTACGAAGTTTTAAACACACCGCTAAGCTTTATATTGAATCAGTGTTTTGTACCGGTGGCGCATGAAGTAAAATTTCGAGTTTAGAAAAGCCTGAAAATTTGGTTTGGATGCTCCGCGCTTCGCGCTACGCGACCAAACCAAATTTTCAGGCTTTTCTAAACTCGAAATTTTACTTCATGCTTAGTCTGGGAGTGGAAAACACTCGCTTAAAGCTTCAAATTTAATTATTTTAATAAACCGAGCATCGGAAAATGTGCAACGTATGCATATGGATACTTGAAAGAAAAATTCTCGTTATGAAAATGTTCGGTGTTTTATAAAACTCTCTGTATGCATACATACGCTGTAAATTTTCCGACATTCTTTCTTTGTTTTTTATTAAGAGTTCAATTTGAAGTTTCTAACGAGTATATCTACTTCTTGATTAAGCATGAAGTAACATTTTGGGTATAGAAAAGCCTGAAAATTTCTATTGGTCCCGTCAGGCGCGCACCCAGGGGGGTGGCTCGCGGGCTTGAGAAAAAGTACTGGAAAACATAATTTTATTGACAAATAGAAAGACTGTTATTCCTTACTTCACTTTTTATTTTTATGTTAGATGTACATTTCGAGACACAAGGTGCTCATTATCAATAACAAATGTACATCTAACATAAAAATGAAAAGTGAAGTAAGGAATAACAGTCTTTCTATTTGTGATTAATCACTTCACGTAAACTCGAAACAATACAGTTATAATTTTATTGCATAAACAAAGTGACAAATTATTTATAAGGAATATATTTTAAACTTTACTTGAAATCAGTGTTTTATACGCGTGTCGCATAAAGTAAAATTTCGAGTTTAGAATAGCCTGAAAATATGGATTTGCCGGGGCGCGCGAGCGAATCGAGTCGGAAAATCAAACATTTTATACAGTTGGGTCTAAAAACGTCATTTGTCACAGAATTATTTGGTTTGTTTTGATTTTCTGATTTAAGAGCCATATTAGAGCGCTAAAATTGAAACAAAAAAATGAATAAAAGGTACTGTTTTCCCCTGACCCTTTCATTTTCATCTGTAATACATAGTTAAAATAAGTTGAAATTTTGCATGCGACTCACTCTTAAAGAGTCATTTTTGTTACTTGGTTAATAAATTTACGATTCTCATTTCGAGTGATTTAATTAATAATCAGCAAAAAATATTTGACCCATATATGTCTAATACCATCAGTTAATTAGGCACTTAATGTTATAACTAATTATACCATAATGTATTCTTTAAAGGACATTGCCTTAGTCGCAGAGTTTACAGTCAAGGATGCAGTGTACTATTTCGGCAGGATTTTGAACATGGACGACGAGTTGATCTTCGAGCGGTTTCAAAATTTGAAGAAATTGCTCGACCTTCCACCGGACGATAGGTAATTTATCACCCATATTTAAAAATAATGTAAATTAAAAATTACGAAAATATTCGTATAAACCGCAAACAATAGTTGTTTCAATGTATATTTATTGTCTTAGTAGTCTTCTTAATTAAGACTTATTGTTTGGGGTTTATTTATTGTCAACATTTTATTATTTTGTATTTAAAGTTCTGCAAACTAAAAGAGTTAGCTAATTTTTTTAATTAGTGATGAATTAAAAATATGCTTATTGGATAATTTGCATGCTTTTTTTAATCAAGGGATTTTTTTTAAGTATACATATCGTGGTTTTTCCACGAACATTTTAAGACATTTGTTGTTTTATTAAAAATGTTCATTTCGAAGCCTCTAACAAGTATTTCCAACCCCAGATTAAGCATGAAGTAAAATTTTTATTTCATGCGCCACTCGAATAAAACAGCGATTTAAAGTAGAGATCAAAATATACTGGTTTGATCACATGTTCATTAATTTTACAAATCCCACTGAGCAAATCCATGTAATTAATGTTTCATCAACATTAAAACAACGTTTAATGTTGCTACAATGTTGGTATAACGTTATTTGTTTGTTTTTTGCTCAGTGGGATGTTTATATGGAATATGTGATAGTATATTTAAAAGAAAAAATCCCTGTATGTATATATTTAAATCAGAATATAAATCTGTGTGCATGTGTAAAATGTCTTGTGTTTTTTGCCATTTTCCATATTTCAGATATTTGAAAAACTGTAGCGGTGGCCAACAGAGACGCGTCTCCTTCGCTGCCGCAATGATCCACAAGCCAGAATTGTTAATTCTAGATGAACCAACTGTTGGCCTTGACCCAGTATTAAGAGACAGGTAATAATTATAGATTATAGAAAAACAAATTAAATATTTGAATAAAACACTGACTTATATTAGATAACTACATCCCAATGTCAACAACACCTTGTTACAAATGCCAATGTCAATGCTGACAAGAATTAATTTCACACTATTATTATGACAAAGAACGTGGATCGTGCTAATAATGAGATGATTGGATGATATTTTGTTCTAATTAATTATTTTTAACATCATAATTATTGATATCCGGTTGGTAAATTATAAATGTTAATCGCATGTATGCGCATGTGAGTAATTTGATAATTACCCACATGAGGAAATGGGAAATCTATGTTATTGCAATGAGCATTTTCTTAAACCAAGTGACAGTGCATTATTATTTTTTTTGCTTTTTTGCGATCAGAGCCTGCTCGCTCCTCTTCCATTAGACGACCCCAGGCGACCGCCTAAGGGCGTTAGAACTTACAGGCATTAATACGTTACGAGAATAGTAAACAAAATGGAAAATGTGTATATTTACCAATTCGTTTGGTAAATGTAAATAGAGTATCTATTAACCCGTTCGGCCCTGACGGTGGCATATACCATAACTAAAATTTGGTAAACATACTACCAATTTTTCTTTTAAATATACATACATCTATGTATGAGCTATAACTTTTTCGATAATCGTTTGTTTTTTAAAATAGTTTAATTTGAAGTCTTGAACGAGTGTTTTCCACTCCCAGATTTAGCATGAAGTAAAATTTCGAGTTTAGAAAAACCTGAAAATTTGATTTGGTTTTCAGGTTTTTCTAAACTCGAAATTAGCGCAGTTAGATTTAAAGAAAACAATGTCCAATATAATAAAATAGAAAAGGTATATGCAGCCATTTAAAAATTTAAAGTTGACTATTATTTGGCAATGAAGTTAATTTTGAAAAAATAATAACCAGTGTCATTTTATGTTATTGAAACTGCAATTGACTTTGTTTTTTAGTTCATTCAAATCGATCAATAAATAACACAGTTATGGCGTTGTGCGTTTTTTATCGAACACCCAGTACATCGCGAACAGTACTTCTTATTATTTTAAGACAACTAAGACAATAAATTAAAAATATATTGCTCAAAAAGAATATTTAGAATTACACAATATTTCAGTGTTTTATACGGGTAGCGCATGAAGTAAAATTCCTAGTTTAGAAAAGCCTGAAATAAAACCCAAATTTGAAGACTTTTCTAAACTCAAAATTTTACTTCATGCTTAATCTGGGAGTGAAAACACTCGTGTTCTAATTGAACGCATTTAAAAAAACAAAGAATGTCTGACATTTTACAGCGCATGGAACGAAGCAGAGCTGGGATGAATCCTCAAAAACATGATTCGAATCACCTAATATGATTCGAATCACGAATACTCGAATAAAGGATTCGTAAGTGAAAAATATGATTCGAATCAAAGATTCGAATCCTCATTTTTGAATCACGGATACAAATCCTTTAAAAATAAATTTGAATCTATTATTTGCAACCAGTAATATTTTATTCCATCAGTTTCTATTAACAAACATGTTCATTTACCGACTAAATATCTGGTTATATAATGATTTTAATTAATGATGATATATGTGTTATTGAACTTCATTTTGAATCTGTGTTTTATACGCCTGGCGCATGAAGTAAAATTTCGAGTTTAGAAAAGCCCCGTGAAAATTTGTCTCGGGTCGCTGCGCGACCCTCGACAAATTTTCTACGCGGGGCTTTTCTTAACTCGAAATTTTACTTCATGCTTAGTCTGGGAGTGGACAACACTCGTTCTTAGAAGTTTCAAATTAAAGGATTACTCTAGATTACTAAGTTTATTACCAATTTACAAAGGCTACAGCTCGAAGAACCAATCATGGTCTTCGGAGACCGAAGGACTACAGGGAATCGAAGTTTATTTACAAGAAAACAACGAATATCTGAAGGTTTACAGCATGGATAGGAAAGAAAACATCCAATTTTGAAAAAATATCGAAGTTGGGTTGGTTTTCAGTGCGTTTTTAACTTCACTTTAAATCAGTGTTTTATTCGCGTAGCGCATGAAGTAAAATTTCGAGTTTAGAAAAGCCCCGTGAAAATTTGTCTCGGGTCGCTGCGCGACCCTCGACAAATTTTCTACGCGGGGCTTTTCTAAACTCGAAATTTTACTTCATGCTTAGTCTGGGAGTGGACCGTCAAGATTTTCTACATGTCGAGATTTTTGATATTTCTAGATTTATGTCGATTTATTCACAGTTTGTTATTGTATTAAATGCAACTTCAATATTAAATAAAAACGGTTTTTTTTAGGAATAGAATATTCACCCATTAAGAGCCGAACAAATTATAAAGTTAACTCTAAAAGTTAATTTTAGTTAAAATTTTGCATCTTTTTCTATGATTTCAATGAATGATTTATTATATTACATACGTCGATTTTTTAAAAGAGTTACATTTAAAATTCAAACGAGTGTTGTCCACTCCCAGTCTAAGCATGAAGTAAAATTTCGAGTTTAGAAAAGCCCCGTGTAGAAAATTTGTCGAGGGTCGCGCAGCGACCCGAGACAAATTTTCGCGGGGCTTTTCTAAACTCGAAATTTTGCTTCATGCGCCACGCGTATAAAACACTGATTTAAAGTGAAGTTAAAAATGCACTGAAAACCAACCCAACTTCGATATTTTTTCAAAATTAGATGTTTTCTTTTCTATCCGTGCTGTAAACCTTCAGATATTCGTTGTTTTCTTGTAAAAAAACTTCGATTCGTTCTGCGAAGACCATGGTTGGTCCTTTGAGCTGTAGCCTCTGTAAAACGGTAATAAACTTAGTAATCTAGAGTAATCCTTCAATTTGAAACTTCTAAGAACGAGTGTTGTCCACTCCCAGACTAAGCATGAAGTAAAATTTCGAGTTTAGAAAAGCCCCGCGTAGAAAATTTGTCGAGGGTCGCGCAGCGACCCGAGACAAATTTTCACGGGGCTTTTCTAAACTCGAAATTTTACTTCATGCGCCACGCGTATAATACACTGATTTCAAGTGAAGTTAAAAATATACTATTAACGTTGGATATTTTTCATGGTTAAGTAACCAAATATGCATTCACAAATATTTGAATTATTCGAAAATTTTAATATTTATATTGAAATATGAATAATTTAGTGATTTAAATATTCATATTAGAATATTTAACTATTTGAATTAATCGAATTCGAATCCCAGCCTTAATAGCGATGATTCGAATTATTTAGGAGGATTTGAATCCATGTATCAGGATTCGAATTTTATAAGGATTTGATTCCTTTTATAAGGATTCGAATCCTTTTATAAGAATTCGAATCCTTTTATAAGGATTCGAATCATCTACGTTTGGATTCGAATACGAATCCTTTTAAAAAAATGTAACGAATCCGGATCACGAATCCGTTTTCACTAAAGTATTAGAATACCTCTTTTGAATCCTCTAAAAGGATTCGAATCCGGGAATCGAATCCTGAATGATTCGAATCCTGCCCAGCTCTGGAACGAAGTATGTACAATTAGAAGGAAAATACACATTTATTGTGTTTTGTTTATTAAATTTAAATGTATTACATTGCAAACCTTTCTATTTCAATTGTCAATGAAAGTGTTAGGTTTAGTATATTTATTTATTTATTTCTCAACAGATACAAAGATCGTTTTACAGAGAAACTTAAAATTAACTTAAATTAAAACAACAATTATAAAGATTTAACATGTACATAACCTAGTAAAAAAAGAAAAATTATAATATTATTATAATAGTAATGATTATTATAATAATAATAACAGTGGTTTGGTGAACAGCTTAACATGAATAGAAATGAATGAAAATGAATTACACACTGAAGATAATAATAAATGCTATAACGCGGTATCGTTGAAAATATCCACAGCGTACTGTACCTCATGATAAGCCTTGATCATTTTAATTAATAGTGAATTTCCATGGTGGTTTAGTCGCGGAGTGTTATAGTGAAATGTCAATGTATTTCTTGTGGCGCAGTAAGGAACATGAATATTGATGAGGCTTGAAATGTGACTACAATGAGACTTATTGTGTATGTTATTATGTAAGGTTCTTCCAAATATTCTTCTATGCCTATCCGAAATAGAGGGCCTCTCCAAAATATCTAAACCAGCAAATTTTGAAGAGAGACACCCTCTACAAGCGCGGGAGTATAATGGAAGAAAAGAAACCACAATTTATGGTGTGTTTGAGGTTACAATTTATGACTTTATCTGTTAGAATAGCAGGTAGTTTCCTTTTTTCCCTTTTTAAAGCGTTTTAAACGGTCGTTCATGTTCATTTGATGACTCTAACAATTTAACTCATTATTCAATATGTTATGCAATGGTATTATTTGGTTACGTTTTAATCAAATCGATTAAATAGAGCACGCTAATGTAGCAATAAAAAAAAAGCAAAATAAGGTTATGATCTGGGTTTAAAACGTGTTCAAAACATGTATAAAACACGTTTAAAACGTGTTTAAAACAGAATATATAGGGTATTTTTCTTTTGAGTATACATATCCCGATAATTACAGCGTTTTTTAAAGTTGTGGGAAATCGTTGTTTTAATGCGGTTAATTTGAGGCTTTAAACGAGTGTTTTCCACTCCTAGACTAAGCATGAAGTAAAATTTCAAGTTTAGAAAAGCCTAAGAATTTGGATTGGCCGCGTAGCGAAGCAGAGCGGCCAATTCAAATTAGGCTTTTCTAAACTCGAAATTTTACTTCATGCGCCACGCTTAAAAACACTGATTTACAGTGAAGTTCAAAAACACACACTTACAAGAGCGGTTATAGGCAACCTAATAAACGTTAGAGTTATTGGGTTGCCTATAATCACTGCTTTAAACAATTTTTTCAGCGCAGAATTTGACTCACGTTTTATCTACATTTACATATTAGATTGCTAAAGCCGTATATTTTAAACTTTACGATATTTCAGGGTTTTATACGCGTGGCGCATGAAGTAAAATTTCCAGTTTAGAAAAGCCTAATTTGGATTGGCCGCTCCGCTTCGCTACTCGGCCAATCCAAATTTTCAGGCTTTTCTAAACTCGAAATTTTACTTCGTGCTTAGTCTGGGAGTGGAAAACCCTCGTTTAAAGATTCAAATTGAAATCTCGAACAAAAAACAACGAACGTCGAAAAATTTACAGTTTATGCTTATGTATACCTGAAAGAAAAAATCCCGGTATTGAAAAACCACATTTATGCACACATAGTTTTATTGTAATAAAATGTTGTGTTTGATGATGTAATTTGAAATATCTTCAACAATTTAGCTAGAATTTTAAAACAAACAAAAAACTTTAATGAAGTAATATAAAATATAATTTAGCAAATATTTATTTTTAGCAGTTAAGATAATAAAAAACGGTTTTAAACAAATCCAACGTTTAAACATGTTTTAAACAAATCCAACGTTTAAAACATGTTTTAAACAAATCTAAGATTTAAAACATGTTTAAAACAAACCCGTTTAAAACACGACGGCTGTTTTTAAACATGTTTAAAACATTGTTTTAAACAAAGTGTTTTTATTATAACAACCCTGGTTATGATTGATCATCTAACGAGTGCTTCCAATCCCAGATTAAGCATGAAGTAAAATTTTGAGTTTAGAAAAGCCTGAACATTTGGCTCCGGCATAGCGCAGCAGAGCGATTGAGACAAATTAAGCTTTTCTAAACTCGAAATTTTACTTCATGTGCGACCAACCAATTAGCAAGTGAAATACGTTTAGTACGACAATCATCAATTTTTTAAATGACGGATAAAGTGCTATAATGAACATATATATATATATATATATATATATATATATATAAATATATTAACGACGTGAACACCATCTACTGTCAATAGCACTGCTCAAAAATTGGCAGCAGATGGCGTTCACATCGTCAATTTATATGTAAATTACACATGACTACTTAAATGGTTATAGATGTTTAGTTTTCTTCTGGATTTTAAAATGCACAATCAATTGACATTTATAATAGTCATTCTGTGAGTACCATCGATAATGCTATTGGGAGTAGATGGCGTTCACGTTTTCTGGATTCTCTTTTGGATTTTCATATTTTTTGTAAGAATATTTTTTCCTGAATTCAATGATGTATCACACTTATAGTTTATTGTACAGGTTGAGCGAAACTGGATGTCTCAGCTCTATTATATGAAAATGAAAAACGATAGCAAAATCTGAAATCTGAAATCAAATGACAACAAAACAATATTTGTCAACCATTAGTTTAATCAGGTAAGCTGTCGACCCCAGTGTCTTTAATTTTTTCAGAACGTCACTCTCGTAGAATGTGATATTTCCATTATATCACTTGATATATTTGAATCGTTTGGGTCTTTATCAGAGGTATATACTGTACTAAAGTAATTAGCGAAACTATTAACTATATCCTTACTATCTGTGAGTGTTTCATTATTATACTGCATAGTACCTGGTATACGAGTAGATTTTCTTTTGTTATTTACACAAAGTTCCAAAAATCCTTAGGTTCATGTTTTATAGATGATTCAGTGTGATTTATGAAATCCTTATACGCGCTATCTATTTTTTTTTTCTTGAGTTCTTTGCGACACTTGTTAAATTCACTTCTGTTAATAACAAAAATATCTTTTGTCTGTTTCTCCCGATTTTTAGTTTTTATTAATTTTATAATTTCACTATTTAACCACACTGGATAAGAACTTTTACATTCTTTATGAGATTTTTGTTTGGGCACATACCTATCACAAACCGAATAAAACAGCGAGTAGAATTTGTTACACAAAGTATCTGTATTCCCAGTAGGTATTTCTATTCCGGGGCAGTCAATATTACATAACTCATCATTGAGCAGAGAAAGATTAGATTTGCGAAAATTGTAAGAGGAAATATCCATACATGAGTTTTGTAAAGTACTGCTCGGGCACCTCCAAAATAATATAAATTCTAGTGGGGGGTAGGTGAAAATCGATAGGTACTAATGGATCGTCTGATTTATTTATATTACAAGTTAAATATTGAGTGGAAAAGACGAGATCTAGTAAACGGTCCATCCCACTTAAAATAGAGTTTAACTGACGAAGTTCGCAGAGATGAAACAAATCGCTTAAAGTTTCAAATTTATGTATGTTATTATCTGGGCTAATAAATTCGGGAATATTAAAATAACCACAAACAATAGCTATTTGATCAATGATCAAATTTTCCAAGTATTCTATACACGTGATAAACCCGACTAAAGGGGATTGCGGTGCTATATACCGGGTGTGGCACTTAAGACGCCTCGGACCATAGCTCCTTTACCATAAAAGCTATCGAAAAAAATCTAAGAGCAAAGTGGTGCATAATTACCGTCGCTATGTTTCAAAAACATTTCTAATCATCGGTGGCGTGCCGTACTCCAGTGGCGTACCAAACTTATGTTTTTTTAAATGGAATGCCCTATTTTTTATTGCAGATTTGGAAAGTGCTTGAAGAGTACTTATTTTTTTATCTAACATGTTATACTCTTCACTTTAGCGGTTTAGTTGTTATAATCCCTTCTTTCAAAATTGCGCCCCATTGTTGAGATTGTTTTGTAGAGAAACTAATTGACGCCGGCGCCTAAATTTTGAATTGAGGTACAGGTTAAGACCTCGTATACCTACACATAATTTTCATCGGGTAATTTATGGAAAAAAAATAATTTTTGATTGAACTTCGCATGTTGTCATTTTTTTCGAAAATTTCAAATGGCACCCCCCTAAAAAAATTACGGCGTTGTACAGGTAAAACTAAAATTTTTCATTGGTACAAAAAAAAATTACATATTGCATACCAAAATTTCGGAGAAAAAAAGAATTTCATCGCAAATGTCGGGAAACGTTTTCCGTTCCCAAGAGTGCCATGAGAAAACAAAAACACAAATACGGTCAACATAATAGTATGTACCTATTTATTCAACATGATATGAAAAATGCAGATAAAGAAAATTTAACAACTTAAACTAATTGTTCGAAATGACGACCTTCCTGCTGGAGGCATAACCGCAACTTCGACTCATAGGCTCTAGACACTGCCCTAAGGACTTCTGGTGATATACCGCGGAAAGCCGCGCGGATTCTCTCCCTCATATCATCGACAGTAGTTGGTACCGTCCTGTAAACCTCGTCTTTGATATGGCCCCAAAGGAAGATGTCAAGGGGAGTGAGGTCTGGTGATCTTGGCGGCCACGTCACAGGACCCCCACGACGAATCCAGGAGTCCGGAAACGTTTCATCGAGAAATTCCCGAACGACACGGCTATTATGTGCAGGAGCTCCATCGTGCTGGAAAACTATCTGTCGTAGAGCGGCTAGAGGGACATTTTCCAAGAGATCATCCAAGTCGTCGCGAAGGAACCTCAAATAACTGTTGCCGTTCAGGTGCCCCTCGATGAAATAAGGACCCAAAAGGTGTTCTCCAAGTATGCCTCCCCAAACATTCAGCGACCATCTTTGCTGGTGGTTTATCATTCGCATGGCGTGTGGGTTTTCATCGGCGTAATAATGGTAGTTGTGGCGATTGACATGCCCATTTCTATGGAACGTCGCTTCATCAGAAAATAATACGCGCATAAGAAATGATTCCTCCTGCTCAATTTTGTTGATAGCCCACAAGCAGAAATCTTGCTTCGCATGAAAATCTTGAAGTTGCAATTCTTGGTGCAGTTGAATCTTAAATGGACGGAATTTGTACTTTTGAAGAACACGATGTACGGATCGCGTTGAAATATCGTGATTCCTACTAATATCACGGATACTGGTACGAGGATCTTCAATAACTGCCTCCAGAACCTGCAGTTCATTATTATCGGTAAAAACTGTCTTCTTTCTAACTCTCCTTGGCCGTTTCACACTTCCCGTAGTAGTAAATCTCTCCAACACTTTTTGAAACGCACGTTCATTTGGATGTGCCTTGTGCGGATATCTCGCAGCGTACACTCGTGACGCCAAGAAACACTTCTTGTTACATTCTCCAAGAATAAATATCATGTCAACCATTTCCTCTTGAGTTCGGAACATTTTTAGAACGTTTATCAAAAATGACTTATGGCTGCTACTGGCGTCTAATAATTTACTTTGACAATTACCAATCTTTTGTTTTCTCATGGCACTCTTGGGAACGGAAAACGTTTCCCGACATTTGCGATGAAATTCCTTTTTTCTCCGAAATTTTGTTATGCAATGTGTAATTTTTTTTGTACCAATGAAAAATTTTGAGTTTTGGCTATACAACGCCGTAATTTTTTTAGGGGGGTGCCGTTTGAAATTTTCGAAAAAAATGACAACATGCGAAGTTCAATCAAAAATTATTTTTTTTCCATAAATTACCCGAAAAAAAATTATGTGAAGGTATACGAGGTCTTAACCTGTACCTCAATTCAAAATTTAGGCGCCGGCGTCAATTAGTTTCTCTACAAAACAATCTCAAAAATGGGGCGCAGTTTTGAAAGAAGGGGTTATAACAGCGAAACCGCTAAAGTGAAGGGTATAACATGTTAGATACAAAAATAAGTACTCTTCGAGCACTTTCCAAATCTGCAATAAAAAATAGAGCATTCCATTTAAATAAACATAAGTTTGGTACGCCACTGGAGTACGGCGCGCCACTGATGATTAGAAATATTTTTGAAACATAGCGACGGTAATTATGCACCACTTTGCTCTTAGATTTTTTTCGATAGCTTTTATCGTAAAGGAGCTATGGTCCGAGGCGTCTTAAGTGCCACACCCGGTATACAGGGTGTCTACGCTAAACCGTTCGTTACAAGTTTATGGGGTTACCGTTGCACTAAAAATTTGAAAAAAAATCCGTGTTATATGGTTGAATCAGTTCTCCTCATGTGAAATATTTTCAACTTTAAATCACTTCCGGTTCTACCGGAAGTAGCATCAAATTTGTTATTTTAAATAGAACACCCTATATATTAGTAACTTTTTGGATTTCTCGTTTAAATTGCAACATATTTTATTGAAACATATGTACACTTATCTCTTATAGTTTTCAAGAAAAAAAATATTTCTAAAATTTTGACCTCTAAAAGGCATCTTGAAATCTGTTTGTAACTTCTCTCAAGAATAAGATAAAAATATGATTTATATCTCTACTTGTAGCTAGAGGATGCCTCTATGAGTAAATTAATTAAAAACTGTCAATTTCGACAATAAGTGTTCTTAAAATGTCAATATTGAAGTGCCCTCTTCAATACCTAGTAACTCAATTTTTTTTAAATGGAATGACCCATTTTTTATCACACGGTACGATTGGGGGGGAAATTTTCTACAAAAAAGTATTATACAACTATACTCGAAAAGCAAGTAGTTTTCGAATTATTTTCGAAAAGCCATAGTCGGTGAGTTGTTGAATTTTTCGATTCGGTCGATAATAACGCTACAGTTAGTGAGTGAGATTACTAAAGGAAGAAATCTGAGCTAGACTTTCTCGTTTCTTGATCAAAAACAAAATAGCTAAGGTAAAAATTGTTTATAAAAATGTGTGTTTTTTCGTTGTCTATAACTTTTGTTCGAGACATTTTTTGATTAAGTTAATATGCATGGCGCATGAAGTAAAATTTCGAGTTTAGAAAAGCCCCGTGAAAATTTGTCTCGGGTCGCTGCGCGACCATCGACAAATTTTCTACGCGGGGCTTTTCTAAACTCGAAATTTTACTTCATGCTTAGTCTGGGAGTGGAAGACACTCGTTCGTAAATTTTCGAATTATCATAAAGTTGTGTATTTTTTCGTTGTCTGCAAGCTTTGTTTGATTGAATCAATAATAAAGCTACAATTGATGAGTGAACAAAAACAAACGAGCTGAGGTGAAAAGTGTTAAGGTAAAAGTGGTTTATTTTTTCGTTGGCTACAACTTTTGTTTAAAACTTTTTCGATAATACTTAATTGTCGTGTAATTGGGAATGTTTGATGTTGGGCAATGACCATTATTATTATTATTAAAACAGTAAACAGTGTTGCTAACTCTAAACCATCAAATGTCTAAAAAGTCTTTTGTTAAAAATCACCATAAATCATTACATTATTCTCTTTTTTAGTAAACGAATTTTAAATATGTTAACAACGAAAAATTCTGAAATAATTAGGAACTTTCTGAGACTGAAGAATTTTCCAAAATATTTTCTTTTTCTCTTTTGACATATATTTGCTAATTTAAAACTTTTTTATAAAAAATTTCAAGCAATATCTTTTTGAAATTTTATAAATTTAATGTTTACTTATTCCTCTATGTATTGCATTACTTTATTGTTTTTCAAAAAATGTTTTGAACAAAAATTGTAGGTAATGAAAAAACACAACTTTTACCTAAACACTTTTCACCTTAACTCTTTTGTTTATGATCACTATACGAAAAAGCCTAGGGGAGATATTTATTTGATAATCACTTACAAATTGCTGCTTTATTAGTTACCTAATCAAAAAAAGTTTCACACAAAAGATAATAACAAAACCCAACACAAAATTTTATATAATCACTTTTCACCTCAGTTCTTCTGTTTATGAACTAGAAACTAAAAAAACTAGTTTAAGTCAACAATTCACCGACTATGGCTTTCGACGTCTCAATCGAAAAATGTTTCAAACAAAAGTTGTAGCCAACGAGAAAATAAACCACTTTTTACCTCAGCTCTTTTGTTTTTGTTCAATAAACGGAGAAAGAATTATTTGATATATTTTGCTAATCACTCATTAACTGTAGCTATTTTATCGATTCAATCAAACAAAAATTGCAGACTACGAAAAAATACACAACTTTGTGATAATTCGAAAATTTACGAACAAGTGTCTTCCACTCCCAGAGTAAGCATGAAGTAAAATTTCGAGTTTAGAAAAGCCCCTCGTAGAAAATTTGTCGAGGGTCGCGCAGCGACCCGAGACAAATTTTCACGGGGCTTTTCTAAACTCGAAATTTTACTTCATGCGCCACGCGTATTAAACACTGATTTCAAGTGAAGTTAAAAATATAGAAACACATTAACTTAATCAAAAAATATCTCAAATAAAAATTGTAGCCAACGAAAAAACCCACAAATTTTGTAGAAACAATTTTCACCTTAGCTATTTTTTTTATCAAGAAACGAGGAAGTCTGGCCCAGATTTATTCCTTTGGTAATCTCACTCACCAATTGTAGCTATATTATCGACCGAATCGAAAATTCAACAACAATAATTCGTTTTTTTGTCACAATTATGCATTTATGCGCGCATAAGTCGCAATTGAATTTTAGTAGGCAAGTAGTATGCTTTTGTTTTGTCGCGATTGTATTGTCAAATAATAAAAAGAATTAGTACAAAGTTTTACAGAAATCAACAGAATGAGTAATTACACAAATCAATAAATTATCTATTCTTTATACATGGCAACTGCCAATTTAACAAAATTTGATTCCAATCTTCTAAATCTTGTTTTATTCATCGGCGGCAAATGTGGATAAGTTTCATTAAATACTCTACATGTTCGAGTAACATTGCTATCGCCGTTGCCATGTATCGTATGTTCAATAAAAAAATCCTCTAGAGTGCCATGATTTTATCTTTTGTTCAATTTAAGTTGGCTACACGCTTTAGGAATTGACATATAAAACGTCAGACATAATAATTATAATGTATAATTTCAGAGTTGCCAACCTACAATATTTTCCATGGCACTCTAGAGGTTTTATTTTATTGAACATACGATATAAAGAATAAATTGATAATTTGGTTATTTGTGTAATTATTAATTTCGTTGATATCTGTATAACTTTTTTCTAATTGTTTTTATTATTTGACATTTCACATTACAATCGCGACAAAACAAAAGCATACTACTTGCCTACTAAAATTTAATTTCGACTTATGCGCGCATTATTCCCTGCATAAATGCGACGAAAAACGAATCTTCGAAATAATTCGAAAACTACTTGCTTTAGGAATATAGTTGTATAATACTTTTTTGTAAGAAATTTTCTTCCCAATCGTACCATGTGATAAAAAATAGGTCATTCAATTTAAAAAAATTGAATTACGAGATATTGAAGAGGGCACTTAGTTATTAACATTTTAAGAACACTTATTGTGAAAATTGACAGTTTCCAATTAGTTTTCTCATAGAGGCATCCTCTAGGTACAAGTAGAGATATAAATCATGTTTTTATCTTATTCTTAAGAAAAGTTACAGACAGATTTCAAGATGCCTTTTAGAGGTCAGAATTTTAGAAAAAAATTTTTTTCTTGAAAACTATACGAGATAAGTGTATATCTGTTCGAATAAAATATGTTGCAATTTAAACGAGGAACCCAAAAAATTACTAATATATAGGGAGTTCTGTTTGAAATAATAAACTTGGTGCTACTTCCGGTGGAACCGGAAGTGATATAAAGTTGAAAATATTTCACATGAGGAGAACTGATTCAACCATATGACAAGGATTTTTTTAAATTTTTAGTGCAACGGCAACCCTATAAACTTTTAACGAACGGTTTAGCGTAGACACCCTGTAGACATATCAATAGTAGATACTTATTTTTAAACAAAACTTTAACAATTGTAATATAAATGTTAGGACACTTTATTGGATTTGGGACTATAGTTATACAAATGTATAGCAAAATAGTAATAATATATTACGTCACGAGAGTCATGAGTTCATATTACATATGAACGGATACGTTGCGCACGAGCCGCGCAGCGGCGAGTGTAGTATTCCGCGAGTATGTAATTGCCATACCACTCGAGAAACGTACGATACTTTACCTACGCCCTTACAAAATAAACAATGAGTATGAAAGAAGAACTTATTTATTCAATAATTTTTGATAGTAACATGACATTGATGAAAACTAAATTACTACTTGATCAATATACATCAAAGAAATGTCATTTGATTGTGCGGTAATCAATCAACTGTTCAGCTGTCAGCATGTAATATACTTGTCAAAGCTATTACGTGCATGTGTAGGTAATGTCGCGTCAAGATGACAGTGTGGTATGATGCGGTTACTAGATAGGGCGTAGGTAAATAGATATAATCTACTACTCTAGCTTAACCTAGAATTATATGAAATCTTAATAAAAATAATATAATAAACCAAATGTATGAAAATCGACCGAATATAAAAACAAACTAAATTCACATTATTATATTGTATACAGTGTTAAACAAGGTCTTGTCTCCGTTCGGAACTTGAATATCTAATTATGTTTATTGTAATATTAAAACAAGAAATAATTGTTACAACGTCTTGGCTTCAATTTTATTCATACTTCGGTTATTAGTCCGGTTACTGGACATGCTGTAAATTGAAAACTATTGATGGGGTATTTTAGAAGTTTTATATATTCGAAATTGGCATTGTTATCTCGGCATCAAAATTTATATAAATTTTTATAAACACTCAATGTTATATATTTTTTAAAAACCATTGAATTGTACTAAATTAAACTTCATTTGCGGATTCTCTTTTGTAATCAATTTGCATTTAATTTACAATCATTTATATAACAATCATGGAAATATTCGTATATTAATAAATTAGTTGCATTATACTAATGATTAAATATCTTAGATCATTCCTAAATGGCCAAAAAAACTGATAGAATGTTGTTTACGCCTTGAACAAATTGGTATTACAAAAAATTCAAGATCTAACGCAAAAATTAAAAGATATGTAGGATTGTTTTAATTTATCTAATGCAAAACATTTGAAGGCGTGTTTCGGGATAGTGAAATGTTTTGAACCTGTGTCAAAATCTCAATAAATATTTAAAAGATAAATAATTAAAACAATCTATTTTTAAAATTCAAAACATTTTAAAAACACATACACAGTTTAACCTTCCTGTAAAAATTACTTGAAAAATATCGATGGGGTATTGTGATTGAAATTGAAAACTGATTTTTTTAAATTAAATGTAATTACAAAATATGTGCGAAAACAATACTATCCCTTTTTTTACTTTACATATGGGCGAAAGTAAAAAATAAAGACAGTTTTTGACATTCAAATGGAAATAACTTAAAAACTATTGATGAGGTAAATGTCGATTTTTACATATTTTTGAAATAGTAATGTAAAGTTTTTCTAACATCCTCATAAAACCCTATAAATATCTTAAATTAAATTTCAATGTTATGATTTTTAAAATTTGTATAACCTCTAAAATTTTATTAAACAGAGAATTTATGCTGAAAACTAGGTGAGTTATTAAAATGTTCCTGTATCATTGGGCGAATTCATCAGATATAATTGTTGGGAGTTTGATGCTAACAGTTGGGGAACTTTCTGATGAATGCACTGTTAATAGCAAATACGTTCGTCATTTTTGCAAGCGTACAAAATAGAATTAGCAGAGTAGCGTTCACTAGATACCAACGTAATGCGTAAAAAAATCCAAACATATTGAGAGTATATTTTTTTGATTTGTGCTCATTCAAACGTGTGAATGCTTGATTCAGCATGAGATAATTATTTAGAGTTTAGAAAAGCCTGATCATTTCAATAAATCCAAATTTTCAGGCTCTTGTAAACTTTAAATGGGCCCGTTCATCAGAGACAACAGTTGGGAGTTTACTGCCAACTGTTGAGAAATTCTCTAATGACCGGATTATTAATTGTGAACGTGTTTGGGATTTTTGCGATCGTACAAAATAGATCGAACGGAGTACCGTTCATTAAATACCAACACCACAAACAAATCCAAACATGTTAAATGTTGAACATTATGATGAACGGGCCCAATATTTACTTTATTCGCCAGACGTATCCAACACTGATTTCATGACAATATTTACTCGCAATTTACTTTTACAATGAATGCCTGAACAAATGGCATAATTTCCAAAATTGACTCGTGAAATATGTCAAAAAAATGTCGAAATATTTAATATTTACCACGTAGGTGAATGTGTACATCTACCGGAGATATGCACTTATCCCGGTCAACGTTCATTTACCTAAGAAATGCACATTCATAGTTTTTGGTTGTGTAAATTTAAAAATAAATGTAATATTTTTTTGTCAATATTTGTTATTTATTTGTGCACAGGAGGTGCCTAATTTTATAATTTCTAGGGACGCTTGATTTTGTTTTGCCTATGGGTACCTGATTTTGTTTTGCCTAAGGGCGCCTTGGGTACCCTTAAAACGGCCCTGTTGCGATTCAACTCTAAATTTCAGATCTATGACATAATTCGTCCACAGGTATTGACTTATTCAAAAAATCATTTCAATTAAGGTCTTCCTAATGTTTAGTTCTTTCACTAAATTCACTTTCCTAGTGTTCACTTTCATGGAATAAATTAGAGAACCGTCAAATTACCCCAGTTTTTAGATTTCGCTGACAAAAGTGAATAGCGTTTTCTAAAGGAATGTACCATATACAGGGAATTTTTCATTTAAGTATAAATACCCCGATGTATACGATGTACGCAGTAATTTTCAAGCATGCATTGATTTTGTAAAAGCGTTCAATTTCCACTCCCTGATTTAAAATGAAGTAAAATTTCTGGTCTTCGTGCACCTCGGGTATAAACACTCATTTACAGTTGAGTTTTATCTCACGTTAATAAATAATAAACTTTACAAATATTCATTTAGTCAATTCAAATCTTGCGTATTCAAAATTAGAAGAATTTCCGTTGACATATGTTAGAATAATTAAAAGAAAAATCCGAAAGCACAATTCTCGAGGTGCTTGAGTTTTGGAAGATTTGGTTACACGGAATAAACATTATTAACGTGAGATTAAAGTTAAGCAACATATTTTGAGTTCACTTTAAATCATTGTTTTAAAATTTCGAGTTTAGAAAAGCCTGCAAATTTGGATTGGTCGCCCTGTTTCGCTACGCGACTAAGAAAAATTTTCAAGCTTTTCTAAACTCGAAATTTTACTTTATGCTTATTCAAGGATTGGCGACAGTGGTTAGAAGCCTTAAAACGATTCAGCATTAGATTCGTGTGTGGCTATTTAGAAATATGACTAATCAGATGTCCACATACGCATCAAAATTGCATTCGTTTGTGAACAATTTTATCAAATTAAAAAGTTGTTATATTGAGAAGAACAATTTTTTTTTAAATTTAGTAAACCATTACATGGACAAATAATCAGTGCCACTTGGCCAAGTTCAATGCGTAATATCTAGGCCTTGACAAGAATATTGCTAAAGTTGTATGTGTAGATGGATTGATTAATACAGTTGAAGTAGATCTTGAAGGTTAAGGTAAAAGTATGATGTAAAAAGACTGTAAGAAATGAAAGGCTTCACGTGTACTGTCTGCGTAAAGAATCTATGAATATGTAATGGTTTTAATTGAAAACAGTTTTGTTAGTATAGATATTTTTTGATAAAGTAGAATGGTTAAAACTAAATTCTGTTCACATTTTATTCTCACCGCAGTAGGCTTCGTTAGCGTGACATTTTGTTGGTAGTAAAAGAAGTTACTAACAATTTAGTTATTTCATTGCATTGGTTTTGGTTATGTGTAGTGCAATGTTGCATTTTATAATATCCCTCAAAAACAAAGAGACAAAACAAGAAAAATTGCCATTATTAATAATAAACAAAAAAGAGTTTATCTGGTACGTCATCGAGTGCTTTGCAATTTAAAATAATTTGCTACTATATCAGGAATGAACAAGTGACAGATAGACAGACAGACTAATTGAATCATATGACGTACTTTTTGTTTGTCGAAAAAAGTATGTTACCTCGTTCTTTCATTCAACATAAAAGGAAACAACGGAAGCTACCGTTTATATTTAGTACAATATATTGTATTTAAACTTTAGCTGAATTGTTTAAAAATTAGTCAATATATTTAAAGTTTTTACTGAGTTTTACGTTGATTGGAAAATCTGTATATTTTATATCAATTGTTAAAGAAAGTATTATCCGTAAGTTATATTATATAATTTCAACTTTAGCTCCATAATTTAAAAAAATAAGTTAAGATATTAATCTTTTTCTGTTTGAAGTAAATGTAGTAAATATTATGTCAATTCAACCAACTCAAAGAGCCTTATTTATAGAATTGCTGTTAATATCATTATAATATAATGCTAGTTTATTTCTACTAGACCTATATAAATACAATACTAAGATATCGTATTAATAGAACAAAATGAATTAGACAAACCGAAAATTATTTGGAAGTTATAGATGAAAAAAACGAAAGACAAAAAAAGGGGGTCGCGACCCCTGGGTTAGGAGGCAGGGCCTCTATCCACTACCCCACCGGGGTCCGCAAAGATATTTTAAAAGTATCCAATGAACTTAGACACAAAGAACATATAAGATCTACATATTTTCGTTTGCCAATTTTATAATAATAATAATAACAATAAATTTATTTTCCAACGGAAGAATCCAACAAGGGAAAATATACAATAATTTACATATGTAGTAATATAGTAATAAACAAAAATAATCATTTATTATCCATATTAAATTGTCAAATTAGCAAACCACGTTCTATAAATCTAAATAAATAATTGGGTTATCATCGAAATCGAAAAAAATACCTTCGTTTTGAAACCAGTTTCCCTAACTGCTGAGGTTCTTCCTAACTAATCTTGGCCAATGAAACTTTTAACAAGTGTTTCCACACCTTCATTAAACATGAAAAAAAGATTTGACTTTATATTACATTGTAATTTTCTAAACTCGAAATGTTAGTTCATGCTACAGGTGTACGAGTCAGGGTTGTTAAAAAAAAGTGATTTTCATTTTAATTAAAACAAACAGTTTTTTTACAAAACGTGTTTTTATTATTGAAATGGCGTTTAAAACATTAATAATTAAACACATGTTTAAAACATGTTCTAAGATATAAAATTGTATGTTTAATAATGTCATTTGAAATATTGTCAACAATTTAGCTAAAATTTATTTTGCAAAATATTATTTACAAAACTACAGATACATTAATTATTATTGATACAGTTTAACAATTTAAGCATAACTAAGTAATAACAAGACAACACAAGCAGAAAATAACAAATTTAAACTTCACATTCAATCAATCTTATAGCCTGGAGCACGAAGTAAAATTTTTACTTTAGATAAGCCTAAAAATTTGGATTTTTGGAAATTTTAGTTCATGCGTAAACCAAGGACTGGGCACCCTCGTTCAATACATAATAAAATATATTAACGGTATCACTTTTATTTTAAATAATATCAAACAAAACTTGATTATTCAGTAATGAATCACTTCCAATTATGAAAAGTAGATTATGATTTAAATACATTTGCAGACATTTGTTGTTTTTATCAAATAATTTGAAACTTCTAACGAAATTTTACTTCATGGGCCACCGGCATAAAACATTGAATCATCTTACGTTAATAAATATTACAAATTATTATTTTGTGTTTTGTTTGAATTGTATATAATAATGATTCTTTATGTTACAAACTTTATTTCGGCAGTAGTTTTTTTAAATAATGAAAATCGGATCCAACGTTATAACCAAGATGTGTATTTTTTACACACGGTTGTGATAAAATTGTATGTTTAATAATGTAATTTAAAATATTTTCAACAATTTAGCTAAAATTTAAAAACTAACAAAAAAATCATAATTAAGTAGTATACAATATATTTAGATAATTCAAGATTATAAAACAAACGTTTTAAACAAATTTAACGTATAAAACAAAACCATTTAAAACACGGCGCTTCTTTTTAAACATGTTTAAAACACTGTTTTAAAACAGAGTGTTTTAATCATAACAACCCTGATACGAGTATAAAACACTGAAATGTTGTGTACGTTTACTTTTATAGAAAACTAGAGCTTTTTAATGTCATTTTCGTTCGTATATTTACAACAATTATTATTTAGATACCACTAAATGTTTACCAATTTGTATTAAAAACAATAATTATCTTTCATTGCTTTTTTATTTATTATCCGGGCACGCCAACTATGTGTTTTAAAATGTGTTAATTAAACGTTTAAAGGAATGTTATAGTTTTATTTTTTTCGTTCAACAGTATATGGCATTATTTGGTGGAAATTACAGAAAAAGAAAAAATTGCCGTTATTATCACAACACACTACATTGAAGAAACCAAACAAGCGCATAGGGTAAGTGATTTTTTTTAAATATTCTTTATTTTAAAATATATATTAAGTGTACACATCATTTTGTAAAACGTTTAATTTGTTCCTCCCTTCTTTACCGCGGGATTTGCGGGCGTTGATTTCCATCTCGGGCTAATGGTATTGAGGGATATATGTTTTAGTTCTTTAAGCTCCTATTTTTGTCAGATTTTTTTTATCTTATCGTTAAGTATTAAATTTATTATTTTTAGTTTAAATGTAACATAATTTAATTCTTTTATGCTTTTTTCGAGTCTGTTATATTGTCGTATGGTGTCTGACATTAATGTTATTGTCGTTATCTTTGTTGTGAATTTTTCTGTCTTTATGTCCGATTTTCTTCTAGTTTAATTAATTAAACTTAAAAATACTGAAAAAAATATAGTCCGCTTCGCTACGCGACCAGTTCAAATTTTCAGGCTTTTCTAAACTCGAAATTTTACTTCATGCTTAATCAAGGAGTGGACACACTCGTCACAAGTTTTAAATATTTTATCAACACCCTGAATATGATAAACTTCTGAGATATGGTTACATTCTGTTGTAAAAACATTTAGATGATTTTATATAGAGTAATATTTTCTCGTTGTTGAAAATGAAAGTTGAAAATAAAAAGTGTTCCACCTACGCTGGGACAATCTTGAAAACAATATTTGTACACTTGGTAATGGTAATTAAATTATCAAAATTGAAATTTTTGGGTATACTTTTAAGAAGTGATTCTTTTCAAGTAATTTCAGTTGTAGAATGAACTAATATGTTTAATTATTTTTAATTTGTAAAGAGAGTTTTTCCTTAAATAACCACCAGATTTTAAGTTTGTCTACAAGTCTGGTTTTCGTAATAAACAATTAAAGTCAAGTATATTTCTATCCGTCCACTTTCTATTATGCATTTTGCAAAATTGTGTGGAGTGAATAAGGGTTTAGTGTCATGGGGCCCGTTCATCAAAATGTTCAACACTCGACATGTTTGGATTTGTTTGTGATGTATATTGGCATCTAATGAACGGTACTCCCGTCGGTCTATTTTGTACGATTGCGAAAATTTCAAACACGTTCACGATTAACAATCCGGTCGTCAGAGAATTCCCCAACAGTTGGCAGTAAACTCCCAACTGTTGTCTGCAATGAACGGGCCCGTTGGTGTCAGTCTCGGCATGATTAGACAGAAATGAACTTGACTTTAGATACGGTTTATAATTATATTTTGTAATATTCTTAACTAAGTTAAGTGTCTTTACAATTAACGAACATTTTCCAAATTGTCAACGAGGTTTTCGTGTTTCTTGAATCTTTAACATTATATCATTCATGGACGTCTCATTTCTTTAAAATTATTAGAATAATGCCCGGTATTATAAACTATTAATAAATGATTAGATAACTATTTGTGGAGTAAAATTATTTACCTAGTAAACGAATGCGCAAATAAAATTGCGTATTATAAAGCAAACCTACCAAATAAATAGCAATTCTAGAAATAAAAATAAAATAGTTAGTAAATTACAGACCGAAATTAAACATTTTCATTGTTAATATTTAAATATTTCAAATTAAATTGCCAATCAAATTGGAAATATAGTATAATTCCTTATAATTATAGAGAATAACCGTGGAATAGGACAGAATTACACAAAACAAGAAAAAGAATGCTTATTAGAAATTATAAAAGACGTAAACGAGTGTTTCCCACTCCCAGGCTAAGCATGAAGTAAAATTTCGAGTTTAGAAAAGCCTGAAAATTTGGTTTGGTCGCGTAGCGCGAAGCGCGGAGCGGCCAAACCAAATTTTCAGGCTTTTCTAAACTCGAAATTTTACTTCATGCGCCACGCGTACAAGACACTGATTTTAAGTGAAGTTCACTTGTTCACAATACTTCAGTGTTTTCAGTGTCTAATACGCGTAGCGCATGAAGTAAAATTTCGAGTTTAGAAAAGCCTGAAAATTTGGTTTGGTCGCTCCGCGCTTCGCGCTGCGCGATTAAACCAAATTTTCAGGCTTTTCTAAACTCGAAATTTTACTTCATGCTTAGTCTGGGAGTGGAATACACTCGTTTAAAACTTCAAATGGAACTAATTAAAAAAAAGGGTATGCATAAGTATAAAAATCCCTGGTTATGCCTGACTTGAAAAACTCTAGGTCTTCGACTCCTTAGACAAGACATTCTAAGGAGTCGAATGGTTCGAATTAATCACTGTCACGGAAGATACTATGAGCGAACTTAAATCTGACATGGATGATATGATAGACATGATAACCGTAATAAAACTAATAAATACGAGTAGTAGAATCTAAAGTAATTATAATAACATAATAGACTTTTGACTTTTAACTGTCAAATTATTTACAGAATAAAATTTACTTAGTAGAAAAACAAACAAATAATTTACTGAGGAGATTTATTAGCCAACTAAAATTATTTTTTGTTTATAATACCGAAATCTTTGGAATAAATTAATTTATTTCTAATGTAAATTTTATATAGGGAATAAAACGTTTTATAATACCGAGCATTATACTAATAAGTTCTTTACAAATTTTTAATTTTGTATTTTTATTCTCGAATTTTGATGGCGCGCCTGTTAAGTCCAGTTCTCTGTATATATTCAATTTCTGATTTTTATTCTTGACACATTAAAATTATTTTTTTAGAGCACATTTCTCATAATTACAAGAAAATTACAGCAATTTAATCTCATTATACAGTGCTTTCGAAAAGTAATGTTTACATTCATTAAAATCTAAATTATACAAATTGAAGAAAAACCTTTGGACAGGTCGATTTTCATTTTTAATTGCCCGTTTGGTGAAATACCTAAATCATATACAGGGTGATTCATTCGAGAATTGTAACGTCATCGACCATTTTCTTAAACGGAAGTTAAACATTTTTACCTGACATATCTGAAAGAAAATTAAGTTCCACATATAATAAGCTATTTACAAGTATAGGTTGAATAATAAAATAATCGAGAAAACTAACTTTGACATTTTAAATTGTCAACTTATGCTAACAACATTTGAATGAAAACAAACTCGTTTAACTGTCAATTTTATACCATTCACGTCAGATAGACATCTTTTACTAACCAACACAATCTAAGCATTTAAATAAGTTTTTTTATTAAAATAATTTTTATCAAATTGACATTATAAAATTTCAGTAATTTTTTTAAATATTTTTTTTATTGTACCTACACTTGTAAATAGCTTATTGTATGCGGAAATTTATTCTCTTTTAAATATGTCTAGTAAATATGTTCGACTTCTATTTAAAATAATGGTCGATGGCGTCATAACTCTGATATGAATCACCCTGTATGTGATTTCGGCATTTGACGTGGAATTAAAAATAAAAATCAACCTGTCCGAGGATTTTTCTTTAAACTTCATAATTTAGATTTTAATGAATCTATGCATTACTTTTGGAAAGCACTGTATAATTAACATTAAGAAATTTTAAACGAAATTGGAAAATCTAATAGCTTATTAAAACTATGAAACATACTAGAAACCAGATTTTTATAAAATTTATTTATTTATTTATTCTCTCACGAGAAACCCCTTTTACAAAAACCCCTTTTATCAAAGATTGTTTAGAAATTAATAAAATATCATTATTGTGTGTAAAAGAAAAACTTTTTTTTAGTTTTCTATAAAAATTGTATCAAATAACCAATTAACTAAAAATAAAACCTTTAGTTTGTTTTCTTTCTGCCAAGAGATTATTTTTTTTCAAGTGTTTAATATTTGAATAAAATTATACTCTATAAAACTTTGCATTAGTTTTGTCATAATTTCGTATTATTGTTAATTGCAATTTATTTTTATAATTGGTATACATTATTGTTATTACGCAGATGATTTTTTAATATTTATATATTTTGTAAAATATGTTAATCCGTACTAAATATACATATATTCCAACCACTAATTAAAAACGAAGTAAAAGAAAAAATAACGAAAATTAGCATAGTTATTCAAATGGGTTTAAATTTCATAAAATTCGTAAACATTTTATTAAATCCTGTACAAATTAGTTTGTAAGTTCGTTTTATTTTAACAAAATATATTTTGAGCAAATACTCAGTTGATGCTATTTATAAAATGTACAACGAATTTAATTAAATATTAAAAATAATTTAAACTATTGAGGAATAAATAAAAAAAATCGTGGAAAATAAATCATATAAATTATATATTGGTGAAACAGTTAAAACAATTATGAATTTTCAATAAAATTGGGTAAAATTAATTTTTAGGTTTTTATTGAAGTTCTTAAGATTAATCTAACAAGTGTTTTCCACTCCTTGTTAAGCAGGAATCAAATTTCCAGTTTAGTAAAGCCTAAAAATTTGGATTTGCCGGGGCGCGCGAGCGAAGCGAGTCGCGCCCAGGCAAATCCAAATTTTCAGGCTTTTCTAAACTCGAAATTTTACTTTATGCACCACGCGTATAAAACATTGAAATATTATTATTTTGTAAAAGGTGAATATTGATAATTTCGTAACCGTCCTTAAACTCAATGGCGTAGCCAGGATTATTACATGGGGGGGGGGTCTAAATGAAGCGCAGAAAGAAAAAACAGTTTAGACAGAATAATATAATTTGCATAAACAGAATATTTCTATAAAAACTACATAAAAAAACAACTATAATATAATTTCGAGTGTGCAGATGCTTACTAATGCACAATTTTTCGATTAGTTTAAACACGCGGCGATAAAAAAAAAACATATTAAAATTGATAGCAGCGACTAGGGGGGAGGGGGGGTTCCCCGATCAAAACATCCACACAGGGTTTCTCTGAAAAATGCCCAAAAATGAAATTTTAAAAACTAGATAGTTCTTGTAATTAAATAGATTTGACGCTTTAGCATAGTGGGCTTTGTAAACAAAATCATCACGATTGGTTTTAAATAAATAATTTAAAGTTTGCATCACATTAAGCTCACTATTTTAATATAATAATAATATTATAAATTCTAAAAGTAAAAGGTACTTTTTCCAGCAAAATGGGCAGCAAAAACAGTGTGGATGTTTTGATAGGGTCTCGGCAATATTATCAATCTTAGGTGAAGGCCTTTAAAAAACAATTTACAGCATTAAATAATTGTAAATATTAAATCTAAAATATCTGGTATCGAGAATTATCGATGTAGATGAAGTAAAATTTCCCGAGACAAATTTTCACGGGGCTTTTCTAAACTCGAAACTTTACTTCATGCGCCACGCGTATAAAACACTGATTTATCCTGAAGTTCAATAACACATATATCATCATTAAATAAAATAATTAATTAATCAGATATTTAGTCTGTAAATAATTAGATTTTGAACATTTTTGTTAATAAAAACTAACGGTGATATTAAAAATGTTAATGGTTGCAAGTGCATATTTAAAGGATTTGTATCCGTTATTCAAAAAAGAGGATTCGAATCTTTGATTCGAATCATATTTTTCTCTTAAGAATCCTTTATTCGAGTATTTGTGATTTGAATCAATTTAGGTGGTTCGGATTCGTGATTTGAATCCTGTTTTTAAGGATTCATCCCAACTTTAATTCAAACACACCCTGTATTTCCGAGACATATTTTGCCAAGAAAGATTTGAGCTTTAAATTCTATTATAATTATTTATCAAGAAATTTAAAACAAATTAAGTGTATCGTTAAGATAACAATAACAGTTATAAGAAAATTATTTAGTTATTTCCTCTTTTCTTTTTGTTGAAAGACTTATTTTAAAGTAATATAAAATTGTTAGTATTTCTTGACTTAATTTTGCCCTTGGTACGTTGTCAAATATGTATATTGCACTATGTAAAGGTTTTAGAAACAAACAGAAAAAAAAAACAATTTTAAATATCTTTACATAGTATAATTGTTAGTTTAATCAACGTTAAAAATAAACGTAAGATAAATTATTATTTATCAAAGTAGTGTTATGAATAATTAATCATTATGATTTATTCAAACATCGTAAACATTTTTTTAAACAATTAACTATTTCAACAAACACATTTGTGGTGTTAAAAAATAACTATTGATATATTACTCAATTATACGTAAAGACATCGTAAAATCGCCAAGTATTCATATATATATATAATAATAATAATGGAGCGATTCCTTACAAACACATTTTATTACTCATTCCCGTGATTAGAGTCACATCACTTGTCCGACATTCTAATTAATTAAATGAAATATCCTTGAACAGAGAATGCAACTTGAATGCAAATCAGATAAGTGCATATTAATGTACGCATGTATACCTCTAGAACGCGAATCAAGAAAAGACATCAGACAGGATGAATGATGATGAAGAAAAGTGGATAAATTATCGGTTTTGTAATGAAGAAGAAATAAAACCGATAAGTAATTTGTTCTTCTTTATTATTTACACTGACGGAGAAAAAAAACTTATCGGTATTGTAAAGAAAATTAATCAACATTCTTTACAAAATCGGTAAGTTACTTTTTTTCACAATAAAATGCAAAGGTATTGAGAATGGATTTTATTCGATTTTATTTTCTATCCAGAAATGTTTTTTCAATAAATGTTTTCTAATCTATGACCAAGCAAGAAGTAAATATTTCAGGCTCTCCTGAACTCGAAATATTTTCTTCGTGCGCCAGAAGTATAAAATATTGATTTAGCGTGAAGTAAAAAACATACAGGGATTTTTTCTTTTAAGTATACATATCTCGATGTATACGCTGTAAATTTTAGGCATTCGTTAAATATACACAGGCGTTCAATTTAAAGCTTTTAACGAGTGTTTCCACTCCTTGACTAAGCATAAGTCAAATTTCGAGTTTATAAAAGACTGGAAATTATAAATAATGTGTATCACTGTGCATACTTTTAGACTAATCAAAAGCGATTGACTTTTATAAAACATTTTTTGTGCAGGGAATTTTTATTTTAAGTAATATCCTCGAAATTCGTTGTTTTTTTGAAATACTTCAATTCAAAGCTTAAACGAGTTTTTCTACTCCCAGATTAAACATGAAGTAATAGTATATACCGGGTGTTGACTTGGCGGACGTCTCATGTTAATTTTGAAGTGTTCAAATATTGGCTTCCTTATTTATTTTAGAGACAAAATGTATTTCACTTTTTGTAAAGGGAAAAATTCGAAATTTATGAATGTTCACACTTAACACTTTACGTTTCTCTAAGTTAAAATAATTAAGAAAAAGTAATGTGATTTTATAAAAATAATGACACACCATGGAATTGATACAATTGCGAATATTCCCTGTTTATTTTAAATTCAATTTAAAGCTTTAAACAAGTGTTTTCCACTCCCAGACTAAGCATGAAGTAAAATTTCGAGTTTAGAAAAGCCCCGCGTAGAAAATTTGTCGAGGGTCGCGCAGCGACCCAAGACAAATTTTCTACGCGGGGCTTTTCTAAACTCGAAATTTTACTTCATGCGCCACGCGTATAAAACACTGATTTTAAGTGAACGAATATGCATAGTAGAGCCCAGAAAATTTGTCTCGGGTCGCTGCGCGACCCTCGACTAATTTTCACGGGGCTTTTCTAAACTCAAAATTTTACTTCATGCTTAGTCTGGGAGTGGAAAACACTCGTTTAAAGCTTCATACTGAACTCTTTTGAAAATCAACGAATGTCAGAAAATTTACAGCTAAAATAATTAAGAAAAAGTTAAGTGATTTTATAAAAATAATGACATGCCATGGAATTGATACAACAATTGCGGATGTCAAAATAGTACAAGATATTGCTGTTACTTAATTAACGACAAAAAACATAACGCAAACATCGTTATAACTGTGGTCTGCATAATACCACTTTATTACGATTTTTTCTTGTATAGTATAAATCATTTCGAAAACATTTACTTTAACCAAGTGACTGCGATATCTTTTGCCATTTTGACATCCTCAATTGTTGTTTCAATTCCATGGCATGTCATTATTTTTATAAAATCATATTACTTTTTCTTAATTATTCAAACTTAAAGAAACTTAAAGTGATAAACGTTAGCACGAATTAATTCAGAATTTTTCCCTTAACAAAAAAGGTAAACACATTTTGTTTCTAAAATAAATAGGAGAGCCCAAATTTGAACATTTCAAAATTTACAAGGGATTTTCTATGTTGCGTCTGCCAAGTCAACACCCGATATACGCTGTAAATCTTTATATATTGGTTTTTTAAGAGCGTAGCGTCCAAATCCAAACTCAGGCTTTTCTAAACTCGAAATTTGACTTCATGCGCCACGCGTATAAATCACTGAAATATTGTAAAATTAAAAATACACTTTTAAATCAGTATTAAAAAAATACTGCTAAAGCAGGATTAAAAATATAGTGCTAAACAAGAATATTTTAAACTTCACTTGAAATCAGTGTTTTATACGCGTGGCGCATGAAGTAAAATTTCGAGTTTAGAAAAGGCTAAGTTTGGATTTAGAGGCTACGCATCCAAATCCAAACGCTTAGGCTTTTCTAAACTCGAAATTTTACTTCATGCTTAGTCTGGGAGTGAACGACACTCGTTTAAGGCTTTAAACTGAACTCTTGAAAAAAAAAACAACGAATATCTAAAGAATTATATGCTGTAAATCTTTAAAAGAAGAACTCCTTATATACAATAAATACATAGGAAGTTAGAAAATATTATTTTTAGTTAAATAGTATTAAATAATATTATTATTAGTTAAATAGTATCGAATAAATTGATTTGAACAAACGTACACATTTCTAACTTTAAAAAAGAACGGCATAAGTTTTAGGGCGCATATTATACATTTTGTAGATTTTTATGAAACCTGCAATTTTTATTTGAAGTTTTTTTTAAATTAACAGTATTTTTAAAAATATTGACAATAAACAAGGCGTATCCACTTAATTTTTACACCTAACAAAAATTATAAATATCTTAGTAATCGCAAAAAGTTGCACAATTTAACAAGATTTATAGTAAATAAGAAATCTTGAGGATCATAAGAAAACAATTTTAATTTATGACGATGTATGACACAAAACATATTAATGTTTTTATCAGATGTTTCTATTTATATTTTTATAAATTGAATAACCTATATTTTTGTTATATTATATTTACACAAATAATATATGATATTGTAGCTCCACTTTTGCAGAAAAAGGCACCTAAGAGAAAATATTCTTCAGCTTTAATCAAACGATGCAATTTTGAAATAATTGATAATAAAATGAATCAATAACAAATGAAATTAGTTGTTTACTTCAATTTTGCTACTTAATATCGCAGAGAATTGAAAGTAAACTGAAAAATAATTCTGTAGCAGGAGTCCTTTTCTAAAATATATAAATAATTTGTAGCAATGCATTTGTAAATTTCATATTTGAATAGTTTGAATTTTGTCCCGCTAGAACGGTCAAATTGTATACTGTGCGGAGCGACCAATACAAATTTTCAGGTTTTCCAAACTTGAAATTTTACTTCATGCGCCACGCGTATTAAACGCTGATTTCAAGTGAAGTTAAAAATAAATTGATTAAGTTTGATTTTACATTAATAAATTTTAGAAACATTTATATAGTCTAATTTTTAGTCAAATTTGGTACTTTTAAAATTCGAGCAATTTTGTTTGAGATGTGTAAGTATAATTAATGAAAAAAAAGCAAATCGCTCAAGGCGCAATTAGTAAATTTGGTCACACCAAATAAACATTTGTAATATTTATTAACATGAGATCAAACTTAAATAGTATACTTTGAACTTCACTTTAAATCAGTGTTCTATACGCGTGGCGCATGAAATAAAATTTCGAGTTTAGAAAAGCCTGAAAATTTGGATTTGCCGAGGCGCGACTCGTTTCGCTCGCGCGCCCCTGCAAATCCAAATTTTCAGGCTTTTCTAAACTCGAAATTTTACTTCATGCATAATTAAGGAATGGAAACACTCATTAGAAGCTTTTAATTGACCGCATTTATAAAAACAACGAATTACTGCAACTTTACCAAACTCTATATTCTTCGGGATTCGTATACTTCAAAGAAAAATTCTCTGTTGAGTTCATCTAGAACAGTGGTCTCCAAACTACGACCCGGGGGCCAAATCCAGCCCGCGAATTGCATGAATCCGGCCCGCGATTGTTTGTAATTTTTTTTGTAAATGTCATATTTTGAAATATTGTAACAATTGTTCCTTACATTTTTCATAATTTTATAAAATTAATCGGATCTTGGCCGACTTTATTATGTAGAATTGTATTTGTGGCCCGCGAAGAAGATAGTTTGGAGACCCAGGATATAGAACAAAATGAAAAATGCTCAATATTTACAAAAATATGATTTTTAACATAAATATTTCAAGAAATTAAAAAATAATTATTGTAAATTCCATTAGATCGGTTTAATGAGAGAAGGTAGGTTACTAGCCGAAGAATCTCCAGCTAAGTTACTAGCTCTCTTCGGAACTGAGACTCTTGAAGAAGTTTTCTTAATTTTGAGCAAACGGCAAGAGGAAGGCCGATTGATGGACATCGAACAAGTAATTAGTGATGATAATAGGAACAATAGTCTCTCAATCCAAAATTCCACACTGAGCGTTGCTGATGCTTATACATCCAGAGACGTAAGTTGTTGATATTTTATAGAAGAGATGTAAGTTTTAAAAGTTCCAAATTTTAGGTTTTAGTCAAAGACACGAAGAAATTTAAAACAGGAGCTTTCAGCGTCAACAAAAACAGAATGAAATCGCTTTTGTCAAAAAATGTTAAGCAGTTTTATAGAAATACAGGGTGAGTATATAGTTTTTAATTAAGTTTGCTTTCAAAAAATGTAAAGGTTAAACCACGGAACATCCAAACATTCGTCGTTTCTTGCAAGCTTAATGCTCAGTTCCACAGTTTTGTTTACTGGGTACATCTTTAGAGTTTATCTTGAACAAGTTTCTCATCTTTCACGTGGTGAAAAATATTTAACTATGATTTGAAAAAAAAAAACACTTGGTTAAATTCCACTAATATTTTGGTTTTTTATTCCAACTAGTTTCGACTTTGAGTCATTCCTTATAAATGACTCAAAGTCGAAACTAGTTGGAATAAAAAAACAAAATATTAGTGAAATTTAACCAAGTATTTTCTTTTTTAAAATCATCTCTAGAGTTTAGAAATTTTAGCGACAATAATCTTTACCTAAAGAATTTACTGTAGAGTGTAAACAATTATTCATGAAAATAGTTGAAAATCGGCGTTTTATTTAAGTGAGCTAATAAATTACCATTTTAAACATGTTGTTATTTCAGTACCAAATAATATAGACCTTGAAAACTTGACCTTTTTAATTAATTAAAGATTTAATAAGCCGGCTTTTCAATTTGCATTTTTTTTGTGTAAGGAAGAAGTAGTAGTTCTTGTTATTATACTTTTTTATATTTAGTTTTCCATCAAATAGACTGACCTCGCATCTCAAAATCCTATTTAATATGGACGTTATTACTTTTTATGCACAGTCTCATTGAGATTCAAATTTATTCGATTTTCGTTTTTTTACATTGATCTTATCTCATTAGGTAATTTCAGGTTTATTTGATATTATAAAAAGTTTTAAATCAATACGTTTTACATGCAGAGTAAACAATTATATGGTTCAATTTAAAAAATCAAATTACATGTGGTTGAATATGTATATCTACAACTGTTTTTATTCCAAAGCCATCTAAGATGAGCCCAGTAAGTTAATAGTGTTTCAACTAAGACAGAAAGCTCGATATTTGTCCTAATATTAAAAATACGAAAATATGTTTCAGATACAAGTTGCATGAAATTATTTTTTCCACAACATTGAATTTTTTTCGCATATGCAGGGTGTCTCATAATTCATGGATGCCATACAACTTTGTTATTTTAAATGGTGCACTCCATGTATTATTAACTATGCGAAGATAATTTTATGTTGTAAAGTAAATAATTTTATGCAAATTATATCTAAAACATTTTACCGTATTTTTAATATTAAGGGAAATGTCAAGCTTTCCGTTCTCGCTAAAACAACCTGTATTTTATTAATCTAAAAAGTTACAGACTTTCTTAACATGTTCACTACCAGGCTCGAAGGAAAATTCAATACCATATTTATTAAATTAAACTATTGTTAAAAAAAAAATTAAAAATAAAATTTTGGGCAGCTTGGTGGTGTAGTGGTTAGAGTGTTGTACTGCCACGCCACGGGCCGGGGTTCAAATACCGGCCTGACAAGTTGTCTGCATTTATATAGGTTAGGATAAAAATGCCAAACACTCCGTCTTCTCGGATATGACGTTAAATGCATGTAGGACCCGTGTACTGCCTGGATGTTGCGTGCACGTTAAAGATCCCTACCGGTGGGTTGGAACTGCCACCGGGTTCGGCAAAATTCCCGGATAGCTGTAGACCTAATCTCCGGCATCATGATTGGCCATAGCAGCGGAAATAGATGACGTAAAACCCAAAATAAAAAAATAAAAAATAAATTTTTTTAGCCTACATCTGTTTATTGTTTAAATTTAACCAATCTGCTTATGAGAAGATTTTTTAAAAGAAAGTATGAATAAGTTATACAAAAATTTGTGTCAAATATTATATTTGACGCTGGCACCGCACGTGTTAATAGGCTAACTGTTTTTACAGAGAAAATATTATCTCACAAATATTCTTCGAATCTCCATTTCGTTTATTATTTACGAACATTGTGAATTACTGAAGATTCTTTTTCTGAACCGATGTTGGATATTCTCCTTTATCTTAAAACTAATTGAATTCGTAGTATTCATTTAGCGATTGAACTATCCAGAAACGAAAAAATGTAATTGCTTATTTCCATAGATACTTGTTATCACAGCAGTGAGAGAATTCTATCACCTTGTTGTGGTGGTTGCTACGATAATTATTTGTCAATTTTGACAGTGATAATTAAAAATGTCAACCGGGCGATGGGGTGAGGTTTCCAAAACGGAAATGTAGTGAAATTTGTTATATTCTCTCATCGAATATAACTCGTAGTATGATTAATAATCGATAATATTTATTCGTGAAACCGTAGCTAGGTTTCACTTATGAATATTATCGATGATAATCGTACCACTAGTTATATTATAGCTGAGAAATAATGATCTATCGAGTAGGACATTTTCATTTTAATCTGAATACAGTGTGATCAACAATGATTATAGACAAGTTAAATTTCCCGCCAAAAAAATGTTGGTACAACTGATTATATGAAAAGAAAATCCCCTAGATTGCTTTTCCATTGGCGTAGCAAACATTTCTTTCCAAAATAAATTAAATATTTAATCAACTATATACAGAGAGTTTTATGTAACACCGAACATTTTCATAACGAGAATTTTTCTTTTAAGTATACATAAGCATACGTTGAATATTTGCCGACGCTTGGTTTGTTAAAAGAATTTAATTTGAAGCTTTAAACGAGTGTTTTCCACTCCCAGGCTAAGCATGAAGTAAAATTTCGAGTTTAGAAAAGCCTGAAAATTTGGTTTGGTCGCGTAGCGCGAAGCGCGGAGCGGCCAAACCAAATTTTCAGGCTTTTCTAAACTCGAAATTTTACTTCATGCGCCACCGGTACGAAACACTGATGTAATGTAAAATTTAGCGGTGTGTTTTAAACTTCGTAATATGTCAGTGTTCTGTATCGGTGACGCATGAAGTAAAATTTCGAGTTTAGAAAAGCCTGAAAATTTGGTTTGGCCGCTCCGCGCTTCGCGCTACGCGACCAAACCAAATTTTCAGGCTTTTCTAAACTCGAAATTTTACTTCATGCTTAGTCTGGGAGTGGAACACACTCATTTTAAGTTTCAAATTGATTTCTTTTAACTACGAGTATCTAAAGATTTACGACATTTACGGTGTAATTGGGACATGTATACTTAAAAAAAATCTCTCTATGTGTACAAGTTGAGGCATTAATTGCGATTGATTGGCTACAAATTTAATTGGTCATATAGGCAACCCAATTTACACATAACTTAAAAAATAAAGGTGTCAAATTGTATTGGATGAACATGTTCGGTGTTACATAAAACTCTCTGTATTTAATTTTTACAATTAAATGTACAAAGTAAATTGAAGTAAGTTAAGGTTTTGTGTATTTTTAATAAACGTAGAGTTAGCATCCCTAATTTTATAAGAAATGTTAAAAATTATGGCCATTTACTAGGCAAATGTTAACTCTACGTATTTTAATTTGAAATACACATTGAAGCTCCTCCGGATTTATGTTCCTTATCTCTTCTTCAATTGCTGCTTTAAGCTCGTTTAGAGTATGCATTCGATTTTTAAAAACCTAATTTTTTACATGCCCGAATAAATAAAAATCGCACGGAGGAGGCGGTCTGGCGAACGTGGTGGCCATAATCCGTCGCTTACCAAGCGATCATCGTAAAATTCCCTCAAGTAATTTATTGTCGTCAACGCAGTATGAGGAGTAGCTCCGTCTTGTTGAAAATAACCCATTATCTGTTCGTCATCATGCACTTGATTCAAAAATTCATCTAGGATGAGTGTTCGGTACCGCTCCGCATTGATTGTAGCGTTGAAAAATATTAGGCCTATTATCCGACGTCTCGAAATTGCTACCCAAACACAATTTTTTTGTGGATGTAAATCCGTTTCAATAAAAGTATGAGGATTTTCTGTAGCCCACATACGATAGTTTTGGCTGTTCACATATCCTGACAAGTGAAACCACGCCTTGTCAGTAAAAAAAGGTCTTGTCCAACATACTATTATCAAAATTGAATTTGTGTTCAGTATTCCGGCACCAGGTACCCACAGACGCATTTCGGACTTCAAGGTCCTCTTCAGTGTGGTCCCGACCCAGTGCTGAGGAATAATGAACATTTCTGACTATTTCAAGCCAATATGTGAAAACAATTAATGATTTCGATAGCTAACGACATCTAATGCTTCATAGTGGCATCGTCAGTGACACGAATGCACAAAGTGCATATACAGGTCACTGTTTCGTCCACGAGCGAGCAGAACTCTGTTTGTGAAACCAGAAAACAAATATCAAAATTGAATTTGTGTTCAGTATACTATTATCATTAAATTCTGATTAAACCAATTGCAATAATCAATTCTTTTTTGGAAATCAAGTGGCTGAAGTTGTTGAACTACCGATACCTTATACGGGTGCAAATGCAGATTTTTTTTTGCGGCTTTTATGCAACTCCCATACGATACTCCTGTAAAAGGATTAAACATTAAAATTTGTAAGCACCTTAAAATTACCCGTTTGAGCTGAAAATTTTCCCAAAGATTTTGTTGGACTTTGTTCAAGTCGTTGTTGAATGTCGCCAACAACCTCTTCTGTTAAGATAGGCAGTCTTTCAGCTCACTTGCCCTTACAGATACAATTCGTTCCCTCAAAACGGTCAACATTATGGGTTTTATGCGCGGAAAATGTTTTGTAAGGAGTGTGGACATCGGGGAAGGCATGAATAAGTTGATTCAGAGACGATTGTAACGTGTATGTCCATGTGCCATCTTCATTCATAGTTCCCTTTTGATAATGAGCCTTCAGGATGAAAGCATCATGCTGTGGTGCAAACATCACGGTAAACAAAAGCGGATTCTCTTAAATTCTGTAAATTTAGGATTAAACTTAAATTTTATAATTTTCTAACCTTAAAAACAGCAAATCACTTACCACAAAACAAAGATTTACACAAAGTAGTCCTGATAAGAACTGATTTGTATGAAACAGAATGAAAAATAACTAAATTCGAAGAATGAATTAACACAATGGCAAAATACGACGCACGACGCTGCTAATGTCAAATCGAGTTACTGTTTATTAATTTTTTCTTGGCATGAACTTGGAGCGAACAAATTCCCCAGATTTTTCGGCGGGAAATTTAACTTGTCTACAATCATTGTTGATCACACTGTATGATAACTGTCAAAAATGACTTTTCAATTCAATTACTTTCACACGAAATCGATCGAACCATGATTTCATTTATAAAATCGAGGAAATTGCATTATCTAAAATTACAAAGATTAAAGATTTTGGCATCCTCTTTGACGCGAAGCTAACATTTTCTAGTCACATCAGTAATATATGCAATTCGGCAGCTAGAATGTTAGGTTATATTGGAAGAATTTCCCGTAATTTAAATCCCACATCTTATAAAACCATTTATGTTGCTTTTGTGCGCTCTCAGCTGGAGTATACTTCATGTGTCTGGTCACCTAGTCAGAAGTGTTATCAAGATGAAATTGAAAATGTTCAAAACAAATTTTTAAAATCTCTTTCCTATAAGATCGGTAATGGGAATACCAGAAATCTTGAAACTCTTATGACTAGTTTTGGTCTAGACACTTTAAGCAGCAGAAGAGTTTCTGCGATTATGATGTTGTTTCATAAAATTATTAATGGGGATGTTGAATGCCCTGATATTCTGTCTCAAATTGACTTCCATATTAGCGCTGATAACAAATGAACACGCTACAGACCGTTATTCCGAATACCGTTCCACAGGACTAATTATGGTATAAACAATTGTTCCAGTCAATTTATGCGCTATGCTAATATTTTTTCACGCAATTCTAACTTTGATTTATTTTCTATGTCTCAGCAGGAATTGATGCGTTATTTAAAAGTTGTTGACATGAATGCAGTGACAAATATGTAATAATTGACTTATTTATTCGTATTTTATTTAATTTAATTTAAGTTTTATTGTATTTTATTTATTCTTATATGAATTTGAAATTGTAGTATTTTGTAATAATGGAGTTTCCGTAAATAAAGATATTATTATTATTAATTTTAATACAAATGATTTCAGTTTTCGAAGTTTCTTAGCAACTTTGTTAGTTATAAAGATAAATTCATGAAAGGAACATGATTATATGCAGAATCACATCTACAATCTATAAATAATATAAAACCGTTATCTAGTACATTTATGAAAAATTAAACTTGATGTAATTTCCAGCTAAACCGGAACTAGCCCAAAATCACTAGCGATTTTCCAGCCTATGTATAAAATATGCTTGAAATATTTCAGATCACTCTTTAGAAGTAGTCGCGTTGACAAACATACACACACACGCAGATACTAATACTCAGACATCGTCATAAAAATAGTAAAATCGTAAAGAAATACCAAAATTCGATAGTCGGAAAGTAACAATAATAGGGCAAGCATTTTGTTAATTCTAAGTGAACGCAAGTTTTCTGTTAGAAATAAGTAGTTCAATCAATATAAAGATTGTTGAAACCTGATTAATTTTGTCTTTAAACTAACAAATATTTGTTAAATCTGTTTTACACTTGTAAATAAAACTCTTTTGTCTTACCTTTTAATACTTACCACGTCTGTTTCTAGGGTGGTAGGTTGTATTTACCAAGTTGCTATGAACAACAAACCGGCAAGTAGAACTTAAGTTTTATACAGTGTTCAGTAAACGCTAAATAATACTTACCATTCATAGCAACTGATAAAAACAACTATTAGAATTGAAAGGTGTTAGTAATCAAAATTTAAAAAAAATTCAGTGATTATTTCCTTCAAAAAATGTCTACCAATCATATTACGAGAATTCATTTTCATTGCCCAATCACAATTAAATTTCAGCGAAAATTGCATAGTAGGTGAAAATTCTACGAAAAATTACAGCGAAAATTGCACAGTTGTGACGTCACATGTCAGGTATCAATCAATTTCTCTCAATCTTTCAAAATTAAAGTTTTTTGATCTAACTCGTATTTTCTTTCATCACAGAATGTCATAAATTGTCTCCAAACGAACTCTTTACGGATGAATTTTTCTCAATATTTTTCGATATATCTTTCGAAGAAAAACTTCCGAAGCGATTCATGTTGACACATTAAGTGACACTGATTGATAATTAATATTTTAAATAATACGTCAACTTGATTAAAAATCGTATTTTTCAGGAAATAGTCTATTAAATACATTTCGTGCATTATAAATGCTCTGAAAATTTAGTACTCAAAGCTCGTTGCCTTTAAGAAACTACATTCGTTCGCTTGATTGTGATTTGACTGAAATGCCCGTCTCGGGCACTTTTTGTCAAATCACAATCAAAATGGACTGGTTTCTAGGCAACGGCTTTTCGTGCAAAATTTTCGATCATTTTTAATGCACTTAATATATTACTATTGACAAGTTCATAATAATTGCAAAAGAGAGAAAGAGAGAGTGAGAGAGAGAGAGAGAGAGAGAGAGAGAGAGAATGAATAAAGAAGATACATTTATTGTGTCAATCATTTATGTATATACATATTCCGATGTAAATTTTCAAACATAATTTACAAAACCACAATTTTTCTTCTTCGAAGTTGTTTTCTATTTACATATACACATCTAGATGTAAATTTTCAGATATTCGTTCAAAAGTCGTTTATTTTAATTACTAACGAGTGTTTCTCACTCCCAGACTAAGCATGAAGTAAAATTTCGAGTTTAGAAAAGCCTGAAAATTTGGATCGGGCGCGTAGCGAAGCGAAGCGACCGATCCAAATTAGGCTTTTCTAAACTCGAAATTTTACTTCATGCGCCACGCGTATAAAACAATAATTTATAGTTTTTAAATGAAATACGTAAATAATTTACAAAAATAGTAATAGCAAAATGTATGTATATATTTATGTTTTTCTTTGACGAATTTTCCATTATTATTATTAATTTATTTAACGTGTAAACTTTTACAAATTAATAAATAAAAACAAATACAATAAAAATCATTTAGACATGTATTAATTAATTGTTACAGAATTATTCTAATTTTATTATTATATTTTTTACCTACGCCCTATCTAGTAATCGCGTCATACCACACTGTCATCTTGACGTGTATGACTGACATTACCTACACATACATGTAATAGCTTTGACAAGTATATTACATGTTGACAGCTGAACAGCTGATTAATCACCGCACAACCAAATGACATGTCTTTGATGTATATTGATCAAATAGTAATTTAGTTTTCATCAATATCATGTCAAATCTCAAAAATTATTGAATAAATAAGTTGTTCTTTCGTGCTCTGTGTTGATTTTGTTAGGGCGTAGGTAAAGTATCGTACGTTTCTCGAGTGGTATGGCAATTACATACTCGCGGAATACTGCACTCGCCGCTACGCGGCTCGTGCGCAACATATCCGCTCATATGTAATATGCTGCATACCACTCTCATGACGTAATATATTAATACATGGTGGCTGATTTTTAGTGTCCAGCTTACATCTGCTTAAATATCAAAGATACAGAAAAAAGTTTAATATGAAACGTATTATATGCAACGTGATCTACAAGATGGAACACATTATTGTGTTTTATGGCCTACAAATACAATACGAATAAATATTATTAATATAACGATAAAAGTATCTTGAACAAATAAAATAAAATATTAACTTCAATTTGTATAATTACTGTTACAGTTTTTTTTTCACTGTGTTATTTTTTATACACATTTATTACGGTGATCTCACGTTGATTTTTAATCAATGATTGAAATGCGAAAAGAGCCGAAATTAATTGGCTTTTCGTCATTACGAATGCAATAAGTCGCCTGCTTGCTTACACCAAAACAAATCGAACCAGTCGAGGCGTTAATTATACAAAAGAGCATAGGAATTATATTCAAAACTTGCTTAATTTGAGTGTACGCAACACAATTCTCCTGTGGAGAGAATTATTTGATTTTTTTATTAAAATTGTCTTTTGATCCAGGTTTACAAATATAAACAGTATATTTTGAACTTTACTTAAAATCAGTGTTTTATACGCGTGGCGCATGAAGTAAAATTTCGAGTTTAGAAAAGCCCCGCGAAAATTTGTCTCGGGTCGCTGCGCGACCCTCGACAAATTTTCTACGCGGGGCTTTTCTAAACTCGAAATTTTACTTCATGCTTAGTCTGGGAGTGGACAACACTCGTTCTTAGAAGTTTCAAATTGAAAGATCACTCTAAATTACTAAGCTTATTACCATTTTACAAAGGCTACAGCTCGAAGGGCCAATCATGGTCTTCTGAGACCGAAGGACTACAGAGAATCGAAGTTTTTTTTACAAGAAAACAACAATATCTGAAGGTTTACAGCATGGATAGGAAAGAAAACAATATTGAAAAAATATCGGGTTGGTTTTCAGTGCATTTAAATATAAATATAAATATTCCAAATGGGAAGACGGTGGCAAGGCAGGTTAAAATGTTTGTAAGTACGGCCCCTAAATCTGCTGCTAGCACAACAACACTGGGGTGTTAGGTGTGCTGTTTCATTTTACAAACATTTAAATTTTTTTATTTGTTTACATAATACTCAATAAAGATAGTGTAGGTGTATTCATTACTCTATTAACTGTATAACTTACAATTAATTAAAGTATGTTTCATGACAGTATTATTATATATTATATATATTCTTTATTTACGGATACCAGTTAACTACATTTAAAATGATAAGATGAAATACAATATTGTCACATTAAAATGAAATTACAATAAATATTAATTAAAATAAAAATGTTCGCAAATTATGTTTAAAAGTTCGTTTAGATATATCGAAAAAATCTGTTAGCGTGCAATGAGTTAGTATGTGTAATCATTCTGTTTAAAGAACTATTAAATGTTACATTAGTTAGTCTCCACATAGGAGCTAACAATAGCTTATCACGAGTGTTGTACCGAGGTACATGAATATTCATAAATAAATTGGTTAATTGTATGCAATCAATTTTGTTGTTAAGAATGTTGTAGCTAAAACATGCTTCAAAAAATATACGCCTATTTGCTACAGACTGTAAGCCAAAGTAGCTTTGCAAGTAATCATAATTGTTGCTCGACTAGAAAATATTGGATTTGTAGCAAATATATTTATTGAATATTCTTTGCACCCGCTCTAGACCTTCGCACTGTATATTTTGTGCCGGCGACCAAATAATACAACAATAATGTAGAATACTCCGGACCATTGATGAATATAAACGTAGTAAACTACGAGCGTCGCTAAAGTCTCTTGTGACCCTTTTGACAAATCCAATAAGTTTTAAAGAGCGGTTTACAACAGAATCGATATGAGCATTAAACTGAAACTTTCGATCAAATATGACCCCGAGATCTTTAATTTCGGATACCTTATCCAATACTATATTACGAGGGTTGCCTTTTATATTTCGGGATTGGGCAACCCTAGTGTTGCAATCTGGCAACTGAGAGTTCTATCGTAAAGTTTGACATTTTTGAGGTTATACGTACTCAGAACGTTTTGACATATGAGCGTTATTTGTGTCGTTTACACTAACTTAAAAGATTTATCTCGGCCAAAGAATGGAATTAAATCGTGAACATTTTCGTGCGATTATTTTTTACAACTTTCGACGTGGATTAACTCAACAACAGTGCATGGATGAACTTAATTCAATTTTTGGCGATGAAGCTCCATCAAGGACCAGTGTTTATCGATGGTATGGTAAATTCAACCGAGGTCGTAGTTCACTCCAAGACGAATTCCGTGGAGGTCGTCCAAAATCAGTTGTTGTTCCGGAAACCATTGATGCTGTGCGCAAACAAATATTGCAAGATCGTCATGTGACCTATCGTGAGATTGAGACAACCTTAGGCATTAGTGGGACCAGCATACATTCAATATTGCATGAACATTTGACTGTCAAAAAAATTTGTTCGCGTTGGATCCCGCACAATTTGTCAATCGCTCAAAAAAAGGCTCGTGTCGATTGGCGCAAAGAAATGTTCAAAAAATACGATTGCGGTGCTTCGAAACACGTCTATGACATCGTGACAGGTGATGAATCATGGATTTACACGTATGAGCCCGAAAGTAAACAGCAGTCGACCGTATGGGTGTTTCAAGATGAGCCAAATCCAACAAAAGTTGTTCGCGCATGAAGCACTTCCAAGCAAATGGTCGCCTGTTTTTTCAGAAAAACTGAACATGTCGCAACCGTACCACTAGAACAACGCAGAACAGTCAATTCTGAGTGGTACACAACCATTTGTTTGCCAGTTGTCATCCAAGAAATCAGGAAAACCAACCGCCGAAAACGGATCACTCTTCACCACGACAATGCGAGCTCTCACACATCGGCTCAAACAACTGCATTTTGAGCACGCAAAACATCGATTTGATGAGTCATCCGCCATATAGTCCTCACTTGGCACCGAATGACTTCTTTTTATTCCCATCCGTAAAAAATAAAATGAGAGGTCAACGTTTTTCGACACCTGAAGAAGCGGTTGATGCGTTCAGAATGCATGTTTTGGAGATACCTCAATCAGAGTGGCAAAAGTGCTTCGACAATTGGTTCAAACGCATGCAAAAGTGTATAGATCTTAATGGGGAATATTTTGAAAAACAATAAAGCGATTTTCAATTATTAATATTTATTTTTGTTCTCTAATCCCGAAATATAAAAGGCAACCCTCGTATTTATCATGTATGTGAAATCAATACTGTTAGTTGTCTTCCAGCTAAACTTTATGCTTTTGCATTTAATAATATTTAGGCTCATAGAGTTATCTCTACACCAGCTTTCAAGGACTGTTAAGTCTCTCTGTAGAGCCACACAATCGCTAAAATCCGAGACCTTTCGAAATAATTTTAGGTCATCTGCAAATAGCAAGTAGGAGCTCTGGAAGCTATCCCCTATGTCATTAACGAAGAGAGAAAATAGAATGGGCCCCAGATGGGACCCTTGTGGGACACCTGAGGATATGTCAATAGGATAAGATAAATGTTTATCAAATTTGACAATCTGTATTCTATTTGATATTCTTGATTGTCTTGAAATGCCGATGTCTTGCTTTAAGCAAAAATCAATGTTCCATATTCCCACACATTGCACTTACCATAGACGCACAAGATTTAATAACTGACATATTTTATTTTGACGTTACATGTATCCTATTTACATTAGCCCCAATTTGCATTAGAACTACTAAAAATCGTAACCAATAAAATCGCACTCAGAAGAGTGTACATTGGGTTGACTATATTATAATTGGAAATAGTAGCCAATCACATCACACTCAATGCATTGATGCGTCCCAGAACTAATTGAACATACGAAAATGTACATTGAAAATTTTCCAGCATGTTCAATGTTACATAAAACTCTCCGTATATACGTATATTATTAAAAAATAGTGGAAGTACGATTCATTTTGCAATCTACTACTAATTCGTCTTACACAGGCTAATTAAAACAACTACTTTCCGGACTAGTACACCGTATGGATATTGGATTATACAATGAATTGTTTGCGTTATACTGCAAAATGTAACAAGTAAAGTCAAATCAGTATCTAACCAAACTAAATAAACAACAGTAGTAAACTAACAGAAAATTAATATTATGAGAAAAACAGTATTAATTTTGTTTAACCACTGTATATTACTGTATATTTTCACTGACTGACTAGACTATCTAGCAGTCACTGTTAAATATAAGTAGGTAATTCAATATTAATAATTTTCATATGTTCGAAGGCGTAAACGCAACCTAATGCCCATTAGCTTAAGGCGTTTACGCTTTCGAACATATGTAACACAGGCCATAATAAATGGTCAAAGATGTTCAGTATTCTTCAAGCACAGGTTCAGGACTATACTGATGATGACGTTGAAGCCTGAAACGTGTATATAGTTATCCGGTGAATAAACACAAATTCATATTATTAATAATTTTTTTTGAAATAAAACAGCACAGTTGGGAGAGTTTCCCTTTTATTGATGAACACTGCATCATGCTTCACCACACAGTGGCTTCATCAGGCAGATGATTACTACTTCATCTGCCTGATGAAGCCACTGTGTGGCAAAACATGTTGCAGTGTTCAACAATTAAAGTGAAACCCTCCCAACTATGTTGTTATATTTCAAATAGTATTATGGAGTTTCATGAATTAAATATTAATAATTTTAATTATAATTATTTATGTTGTGGATTTCTTTAGAGGTGTCTGCTTCACTGTATTGTTCCCGATCTTGGAAATGTTGGCGTTCTTTTTCGCCGTCGGCGGTGACATAAGAGACATTAAAATCGGAGTGGTGAACGACGAACGTATGTCCACCCATTGTTCCAATTACACGAAAAACGGCACAGCGATTCCCTATTCTTTCACGAATTGCGAATTCCACGATCTGGGTTGCCGGTTCTTGGACGAAATCAAGGATCCTATGTTTAATATGGTATGTAAGTTGTATCTTTTTCACAGCCACTGTTTTACCCGCTCAGAACTTATCGCTGCTCTACTTTGATAGTGGCAGAACTAAAAAAAAGTGATTTATATGTTTTGCATTGAATCTATTCAAGTGTCAGTGAACTTTTATAGTAGAGAACGGCACATCTTCAATTCCTCTGGATAGCCATTAGAGTGCTGTCCTGGCATCAACTTGAAAACAATATTTGAGGACCCTAGAAGCCAAGGGATACAAATAGATCTAGGAAAAAAAATAAAAGTTGAGAAATGAAAGTAAACTAAGAAAAATTTGCCATCAATGTCTTATATTAAACTAGAATTATATTTTATTTACCAATATCGGTAATATCCTGTTGCCAACAATGATTTAATGTATCTAAAATCCCATCTCCACACCTGTAACTCCAATTTTATAAAATTCGCACTTATATCCCTTGGCTTCTAGGGTCCTCATATATATACACAATATATTGGGCGTTTCATAAAAAAACGCCCAACGCCATAACTATCTTATTTATTGACCGATTTTATTGAACTAAAAACCAAAGTCAATGGCCGTTTAAATACTAAAAAATGACATGAGTATTGATTTGTTTCAATAATAACTTCATTGCCAAATAATAACCAATTTAACATTGTTAAATTGCTAACTAGCGTTTTTAAATGTTATTTATTTAGACATAATTTTTCTGAATCCAATAATGCCCGATTTCTTGATTTTTGTTAAACATTTTTGTCGAAAAAAAAAATTAAAATAAATCTTCTATTTAAAACTATATTTAAAAAAAATATAATTAGTGTGCTTTATAAAAAAGCGTCAAATGTCATTTATTGTAAGGTTATGTCAATCATGAATAATAACGACCCAACAAATAAGTATAGTATGTTCAATAAAAAAAACCTCTAGAGTGCCATGATTTTAATTATTTTTAAATTTAAGTTGGCTACACGCCTTATGAATTGACATATAAAACGTCAAACATGATAATTATAATAAAAAATTTGAGAGTTGCCAACTTACAATATTTTCCATGGCACTCTAGAGGTTTTTTTTAATGAACATACGATACCTACGCTAAAACTGAATGTAGAATAGAATAAATAAGAATAACACAACATTATTATATTATTATTTAATTACTAACTAAATAAGTTAATTTGATACATTGTATTATTTAACCTGACTCAAGAATATGTGAAGAAAAATGTTTTTTGTTTAAATATTTCAATTATTACTCATTTTTAAGGTGTATTTCTCACTTCACAATATTTCATTGCTTAATACGCGTGGCGCATGAAGTAAAATTTCGAGTTTAGAAAAGCCTGAAAATTTGGTTTTCAAGGCTTTTCTAAACTCGAAATTTTACTTCATGCTTATTCTGGGATTGGAAACACTCGTTCGAACTTTAAATTAAACTATTTTATAAAATGGAAGAATGCCTGAAAATGTACAATGTATACATTATGTATTTTTAAAACAAAAAAGAAGTATTTATTAAATAATTAAGTTGTATTTCAAATAATAACAAACTGTGAATGTATAATAAATTAGTTAAGAGAACACACGGATTAAATATAAACCAATTAACAATTTAAACAGTATTAAAACGCTATTTTATTTTTGAAGGTACAATGCATTTATTGCAAAAAAAATCATGTGAACAAGATTTATTATACAGGGAGTTTTTCTTTCAAGTATACATGTCCCAATTACAGCGTATATGCGGTTCAATTCGAAACTTAAAATGAGTGTGTTCCACTCCCAGACTAAGCGTGAAGTAAAATTTCGAGTTTAGAAAAGCCTGAAAATTTGGTTTGGTCGCGTAGCGCGAAGCGCGGAGCGGCCAAACCAAATTTTCAGGCTTTTCTAAACTCGAAATTTTACTTCATGCGCCACGCGTATTAAACACTGACATATTAAGAAGTTTAAAACACACCGCTAAACTTTACATTGAATCAGTGTTTTGTACCGGTGGCGCATGAAGTAAAATTTCGAGTTTAGGAAAGCCTGAAAATTTGGTTTGGCCGCTCTGTGCTTCGCGCTACGCGACCAAACCAAATTTTCAGGCTTTTTAAACTCGAAATTTTACTTCATGCTTAGCCTGGGAGTGGAAAACACTCGCTTATAGCTTCAAATTAAATTCTTTGAATGAACCGAGCATCGGAAAATGTACAACGTATGCATACTTAAAAGAATAATTCTCGTTATGAAAATGTTCGGTGTTACATAAAACTCTCTGTATATTTTTTTTGGCATGAATAAATTAAAATCAACATACCGGGTAAAATTGGATTTAGAAAAACAATGTCTAATATAATAAAATGAGAAAAGTATACGCATCCATTTAAAAATGTAACGTTGACTATTATTTGGCAATGAACTTCATTTTGAAAAAATATACAGGGTGTCAATTTGAAAACAAGCCAGCCACAATATCTTTGGAACCGTAACAGTTAAAGAAAACTTTCCAAAACCTTTTCTAGGATATGGAGGGGAACCATTTTAATCCAAATAACAATCTTTTGCAACTAACCCCTTAGGCTGTAGCCACCCTTACCCATTTTTTTTAAACGGCATGACCCCACTTGTAATATCATTACAAAGGTCTTTCAAAATGCTAGTCTGTGGTACCTACTAAAATTTTTATTGTTACATGAAAAATGTAAAAAAAAATAATTTCAGACTTTTAATTTTAGAGTTATGACAAAAAGTTGCATTTATTTAAATAGAATACCCTGTATATTTTTGTCATTAAAGAGCACTATAAATTAACTTTACATTTATATAATATAGTTAATAAACAAATAATGAAAATTGGCGAAACAAAAAAATATAAGTATTATAAACTAAGTTTAATTTAATTATTAATTTTAAACTAACACTAAACTAAATCAGAATTAGTTGTCTATTGACTCACAGGCTTGTAAACTAAATGGGCCAACTCTTAAATTATGTTTTGTTCTCAATTTTTGTATGACAGGCTAATTAGATCTTGTAACGTAAAACTATTTCAAAACTTAGCCAATGATTTCAATTTAAATATTAAATAAAAAGTAAATTTACCTTTGACAGATTATATATTCCAGTGTGACATTTAAAAAAAATAGTTATTATTTAGTAATTGTGTTAATTAAAATAAAATATACCGAGTGTTCGATTAAAAACGCCCAACGCCATAACTCCATTATTTATTGACTGATTTGAATGAACTAAAAAACAAAGCCAGTGGCCATTTAAATACTAAGAAATGACATCAGTATTTTTTTTTAATAATAACTTGATTACCAAATAATGACCAACTTAACATTTTTAACTTACCTCCTAGAATTTTTGAATTTTATTACATTAGACATTATTTTTCTGAATCCAAGAGCGACCAATTTTTATTCTTTGTTCAATAAATTTGTCGCAAAAAGTTAAAACAAATCTTCAATTAAAAATTGCCTTGTAAAAAAATGACAAATGTCATTTATTGTGAGTTTATGTCAAACATGAATAATTACGACCCAACAAATAAGTACCTATGTTACAACTTAATGTAGAATAGAATAAATAAGTAGTGCTAATATTAATTTAACCCATTAAGTGCCATTGATCCAATAACGCAACATTATAATAAATTACTAACTAAATAAGTTAATATATAAAATTTCAAAAAAACTATTCGTGAAAATGCAAACAGTGTCTTAATTAATAAGACAATTTAAGACGATAAATATCCATTGAAACAACTACTTCCCGTGCAAATACACCTCCGGATATTGAATTATACAATGAAATATTTAAAATCTTATTTAATTTGATTTGTTACAACGCTCTATTAAAGTATATGTAACGTTTAGGTCAAATTCTCTTCAAACCAACTAACAATACAATTTAAAATGAAAGGAGAGATAGCAACAAATTAGAAGTGAAAGGACTTGGATTAAAACTAATGTCTTAGGCCATCTATAGACGCGTTTCGAGATTTATCTCTCTTCAGTATAGCTTTGCTTATGACGTTTAAAAAATAGGAATAAAATTAAAACAAACTTACTTAGAAAAAGTGTTGTGTGTGGAATGAACAGGTACACAGAAATGGAATGAGTGAAAATGATGGTCGGTATTTATAGGTAAAAAAGGGGATTATGTCATTAGCAGGTATATACCTATAAATACCGACCATCATTTTCACTCATTCCATTTCTGTGTACCTGTTCATTCCACACACAACACTTCTTCTAAGTAAGTTTGTTTTAATTTTATTCCTATTTTTTAAACGTCATAAGCAAAGCTATACTGAAGAGAGATAAATCTCGAAACGCGTCTATAGATGGCCTAAGACATTAGTTTTAATCCAAGTCCTTTCACTTCTAATTTGTTGCTATCTCTCCTTTCATTTTAAATTGTATTGTTAGTTGGTTTGAAGAGAATTTGACCTAAACGTTACATATACTTTAATAGAGCGTTGTAACAAATCAAATTAAATAAGATTTTAAATATTTCATTGTATAATTCAATATCCGGAGGTGTATTTGCACGGGAAGTAGTTGTTTCAATGGATATTTATCGTCTTAAATTGTCTTATTAATTAAGACACTGTTTGCATTTTCACGAATAGTTTTTTCGTAATTTTATATATTATGTTTAAAGTGTGCAAACTATAAGAAGCGTAAGCTTATTTTCTCGAATTCAAATAGTTTTGAATTTGAATTTATCTTGTTTAAATAAGTTAATTTGATACATTGAATTATTAGCCTTGACTTTAGAATGTGTGAAGCGAAATGTAAATATTTTGTGATTTAAATATTTATGAATTATTACTCATTGTTAAAGTGTTTTTCTAACTTTACAATATTTCAGTGTCTTGTACGCGTGGCGCATGAAGTAACATTTTGAGTTTAGAAAAGCCTGAAAATTTGGTTTGGTTGCGTAGCGCTACGCGCTTCGCGATCAAACCAAATTTTAAAGCTTATTTAAACTTAAAATTTTACTTTAAGCTTAGTCTGGGAGTTAAAACACTCGTTAGAAGTTAAAATTCAGCAATAAGTAATTTAAACAGTATATTTTTTTCAAGGCATACTATATTTATTGCCAAAAAATCACCTGAACAAAATTTATTATAATTGTTTTCTGCCATAAATATTAAATTAAAGTCAATATTTAGGGCATATTTGGATTCAGAGAAACAATGTCTAAAATAATAAAATACAAAAAGTATATGCAGCCATTTAAAAATTTAAAGTTGACTATTATTTTTCAATGAAGTTAATTTTGAAAAATATATAATTACTGTCAATTTATAGTATTAAATCAGCCATTGACTTTGTTCTTTATTTCATTAAAATCGGTCAATAAATAACAGAGTTATAGCGGTGAGCGGTTTTTTCTCAAACACCCGGTATATTTACACCATTTCAAAATATATATTTTTGTCGAATTTTGTTGAATTGCGTTTTATATTGAAAAAAGGGTTTCTTACGCCAAAGTAAGATCAAATATATTGGATAAAACACAGTTTATCATTAGAAAAAATATAAAAATACACTTCAATTATTATTTTTAAAATAAAGTTTTTACTAGGCATTTCATTTAGTTGGCAGTTAGTTTAAAATAAATTATTGAATTCAACTTAATTTTTAATATAATTTTTGTTTCTTTATTTTCTTGAATTTAATCATTAATTTTATACTTACACCAAACAATATTCGATTATTACAAACCTAATTTAAAATGCCCCTCAATGACATAAACATTTACAGAGTGTTCCATTTAAAATCTAACTTTGTGTCATAACTCTAAAATTAGAAGTCAGAATAAAAAAATAAGTACGCCACTGAATTTTACGATGAAAACTACACAAATAACTATTTTTTTGTATATCTTACAGTTAATGAGAAAAAGACGTATTTTAAAATAACCAACAAACTAATCAAGTTAGCCATGATCTGTTAATGCCATTGTTATTTTCTCAGAAAAAGAGGTCATGACGTGTATATCAGATTTTGTCAAGGTATTCGGGTTACCGAAATATCCTATAAACACATCGAATTTCTGCCACTCTGTACACTTAAAAGAAAAATGACCTGTATATACAGGGTGCCAATTTGAAAACAAGCCACCCAGAATATCTTTGGAACCGTAAAAGTTAGAGAAAATTTTTCAAAACCGCTTCTAGGATATGGAGGGGAACTATTTTGACCCACATAACAATCTTCTGCAACCAACCCCTTAGGCTGTAGCCACCCTTGCCCATTTTTTTAAATGGCACTACCCTACTTGTGATATATCATTAGAAAGGTCTTTCAAAATGCTAATCAGTGGTACCAACTAAAATTTTTATTGTTACATAAAAAATTATTAAAAAAAAATAAATAATTCATTTGATTTTAAAATTGTTGTCAAATTAGGTATTATAACAATTTATTTTTACAAATTACAAATGAAAAAGCACAGATAAACACAGCACAGATATCTATTGTTTTATTAAAATATAGACAACTCTAAACAAAATATTAAAATAATAACAAAACTTGGTTTAATGGAACACATTTATTAACTAAATAAATTGCACCTGTCCGCAATATAAAAAAAAAACGTTGACAAAAAACGCCAATGAAATAAAAATAACTCTTTCATTAACTTAATTCAAATAAACACAATATGTGACACTTAAAGATAGTCACAACAATACTAATGTGTTGTGACTATCTTTAAGTAATCTGTGTTCTTTACCTTAAACTTGTTATTAATTTTTATAAAATGGTTTACACAATCGCCGAACGTGTTGAAATTATTTTTATTTATGGTTCTAAAAACCGTTGTGCTAGACAAACTACAATTTCATTCAATGACATACATCCTGAAAAAAATGTACGTTATCAGTATGTCCTAGATCTAGTTTTAAAATTTGAACAAACAGGATCGGTCATCAACAAGAAAAGAGATCAACCTCGGCTCCTAAATGAAACGGCTCAAATTGAAATCCTGGGCCAAATTGCTATTGACCCTACTTCATCACTTCGTTGTATGTCTAGAGCAGTGATGGGGAAACTACGACCCGCGGGCCAAGTCCGGCCCGCGGAAATGTTTAATCCGGCCCGTCGTGAGAATGTTTGAACGCGTTCTTACTTCGTAATGTGACGACCCGCATAAAAACTACCTGCGGCGATATTCAAAACACAATAGTATTCTGGACAAATCCATCCGACCTTAACAGATGACTCATCTTCGCTCGAAACTTGTTTTCTAGAAAGAACCGGAAAAATCCAATTCCCGAACAATCCTTGCAGGTAGGTATAAATACAAACGAGGCCGCCCGAAGCTCAGTTAGTTAGCGACTTAGTCAGTCATCTGCAACGACCCGCTGTGACTCGAGTAATTGTTTGTGTAATCCCCGAAACTCCCACTGCCTCAACAAACACCCGCGCAAGAGCATTAGTTAGCTTTCGTCAATTGCGTTTCTGTGTGTTGTTCTCCGTAGTAGGTAACGTCTAAAATGGATGTTAAAAAAAGAAAAGTGGATTCAGAATGTCGAGTTTTTAAAGAAGAATGGACGTGGAAATATTTCTTTACTTTATTTAAAGAAAAACCTGTGTGCTTACTTTGCAATACAACTGTTGCAGTTTTAAAAGAATATAACATTCAACGCCATTTCAAGAGCAAACATGAAAACCACTCCTACTCATCGTTAAGTGAAGAGGTGAAAAAAATTAAATCGAAAGAATTAATAAAAAATTTATCAAGTCAACAACAATTATTTCAGAGAGCTAATCATTCTCAAAGATGCGCTACGAAAGCCTGTTATGTGTTGGCTTATAATATTGCTAAATCTAATAAAGCATTTTCAGATGGTGAATTTATAAAGCAGTGCATGATAGATGTGTGCGATATTATGTGCCCTGAAAAGAAAAATGATTTTCAGTCACTGTCTCTCTCAAGAAGAACAATCACCGAGAGAATTGAAAATATTGATAAAAATCTAATTTCACAACTGACTACAAAAACTCAAAAATTTATTTTTTATTCAATTACCATGAATGAAAGTACAGATATCAGCGATACTGCGCAGTTACTCATATTTGTAAGAGGAATCAACGCCCACTTTGAAATTACAGAAGAACTTGCAGGGCTGCAGTCAATGAAAGGAACAACGACTGGTGCCGATATATTTTGTGAATTTGAAAAGTGCATCGATAAACTTCGTTTACCTATTGATAAGTTATGTAATGTAACTACAGATGGTGATCCTAATATGGTTGGAATCAATCAAGGATTTGTTGGGAAATTTAATTCTAAGTATCCGGAAAATGATGTTTTTTTGCATTGCCTTATACATCAGGTTGCTCCCTGTAAATCGGCTCTAGATATTGACCATATACTTAATATTGTTGTAAAACTAGTAAATATGATTCGTTCCAGAGGATTATTACATCGCCAGTTTCAACAGTTTTTGGAGTCCGTACATGCTGAGCATTCCGATATCCTGTATTATTCAAAAGTTCGTTGGTTAAGTGCTGGAAAAGTATTTGAAAGAATTTGGGATTTAAAAGACGATATTGTGAATTTTCTTCTTGATAAAGACATTTATAATCAATTTAACGTCTTAGAAAACGAAACGTGGCTTTCTGATTTCGCTTTTTTCACAGACCTCCTCGTACACATGAATAAACTTAACCTCAAATTGTAAGGGAAAAATCAGTTTCTTCACGATATTTGGCAATACCTGAAAAGTTTCAAATTACAGTTATTATTATTTGCTAATCAGATCTCTAAATCTGATTTTTCTCATTTTCCAAGAATACAATCTTTAAAATTCACTATATCAAACAATAAGATTAAAAAATACGAAATTAATTTGAGAAAACTATCTTTAGAATTTGAAAGGAGATTTCAGGACTTTAGAAAAATGGAACCAGAGTTTAGTATTTTTGCGACCCCATTCAATGTTAATTACGAAGAAGTTGATGCAAAATTTCAACTTGAGTTAATAGAACTGAACTGTAATACTCTCCTGAAACAAACTTTTCATACAGTACCATTACTAGAATTTTATAAAAATTTAAGTCCAGATAACTTCCCAAATCTAATTACTCATGCAATGAAGATAATGACAATGTTCGGCTCATCTTATATATGCGAACAAATCTTTTCAACAATGAAGCTTAGGAAAACTTCTTTAAGAAACAGAATTACAGATGAGCACCTTTTATCAGTTTTAAGAATTTCTGCTTCGCAAATGGAACCGGACTATGATGAAATTTTGATGAAACAGTCTCAATTTCATTTTTCTCATGCACCATCAACCAGTAATGACACCAGAAAATAAAGTGATAATACTTCACATCAAGAACTACACTAAATTCATATTATATTTTGTGCTTATAATATTCTTACCTTTCGCTTTTTTACTATTAAAATAATAAGTGTATGTAATAATATATGTATATGTTTATAGAACACATACATTTTTTAACGATTAAGCATTATTCTTTGGCCTGCTACGATTGTCTGGTTATTACAAATGGCCCGTCTTAAAAAAAGTTTCCCCACCACTGGTCTAGAGTAACAGGATTGAGTCATGAATCCATTCGTAAAGTCTTGAAAAAGCAAAAACTCCATCCCTATAAAATGCATATTACGCAAGAACTTGGAGATGATGATCCAGACAGACGAATTGAGTTTTTCGAAATAATGACTCGTAAAATTATAGCCGAGCCTGACTTAGTGAAAAACATTTGTTTTAGCGACGAATGTACTTTTTATCTTAATGGCAATGTAAACAAACAAAATTGTCGATATTGGAGTGCTGACAATCCTCATCTTATTAGAGAAGTCTACTAGCAGTATCCCGAAAAAAATTAATGTCTGGGCAGTTATTCTTGGAAATTCCATTATTGGCCCGTTATTTATTGATCAAAATTTAAATGGTCAACTGTACTATGAAATGTTAGATCAATTAATACCAAAGCTGGGCAGGATTCGAATCATTCTGGATTCGATTCCTTTTATAGGATTCGAAAGAGGTATTCGAATACTTTAGTGAAAACGGATTCGTGATCCGGATTCGTTACATTTTTTTTAAAGGATTCGTATTCGAATCCAGAAGTAGATGATTCGAATCCTTATAAAAGGATTCGAATTCTTATAAAAGGATTCGAATCCTTATAAATGGATTCGAATTCTTATAAAAGAATTCGAATCCTTATAAAAGGAATCGAATCCTTATAAAAGGATTCGAATCCTCATACACTGATTCAAATCCTCCCAAATAATTCTAATCATTGCTATTAAGGCTGGGATTCGAATTCGATTAATTCAAATAGTTAAATATTCTAATAAGAATATTTAAATCACTAAATTATTCATAGTTGAATATAAATATTTAAATTTTCGAATAATTCAAATATTTGTGAATGCATATTTGGTTACTTAACCATGAAAAATTTCCAACCTTAATAGTATATTTTTAACTTCACTTGAAATCAGTGTTTTATACGCGTGGCGCATGAAGTAAAATTTCGAGTTTAGAAAAGCCCCGTGAAAATTTGTCTCGGGTCGCTGCGCGACCCTCGACAAATTTTCTACGCGGGGCTTTTCTAAACTCGAAATTTTACTTCATGCTTAGTCTGGGAGTGGACAACACTCGTTTGAACTTTAAATTTAACTCTTTTAAAAAAATCGACGTATTCAATATAATAAATCATTTATTGAAATCATAGAAAAATTAACTTTTAGTGGTTACTTTATAATTTGCTCGGCTCTTAATGAGTGAATATTCTATTCCTAAAAAGAACCGTATTTATTTAATATTAAAGTTGCATTTAGTACAATAAGAAACTTTGAATAAATCGACAAAAATCTAGAAATATCGAAAACCTCGACATGTAGAAAATCTTGACGGTCCACTCCCAGACTAAGCATGAAGTAATATTTCGAGTTTAGAAAAGCCCCTCGTAGAAAATTTGTCGAGGGTCGCGCAGCGACCCGAGACAAATTTTCTACGCGGGGCTTTTCTAAACTCGAAATTTTACTTCATGCGCCACGCGTATAAAACACTGATTTAAAGTGAAGTTAAAAACGCACTGAAAACCAACTCAACTTCGATATTTTTTCAAAATTGGATGTTTTCTTTCCTATCCATGCTGTAAACCTTCAGATATTCGTTGTTTTCTTGTAAAAAAAACGTCGATTCCCTGTAGTCCTTCGGTCTCCGAAGACCATGATTGGTCCTTTGAGCTGTAGCCTTTGTAAAATGGTAATAAACTTAGTAATCTAGGTTGATCCTTCAATTTGAAACTTCTAAGAACAAGTGTTGTCCACTCCGTATTAAATAAATACGTTTTTTTTTAGGAATAGAATATTCACTCATTAAGAGCCGAGCAAATTATAAAGTAACCACTAAAAGTTAATTTTTCTATGATTTCAATAAATGATTTATTATATTGAATACGTCGATTTTTTTAAAAGAGTTAAATTTAAAGTTCAAACGAGTGTTGTCCACTCCCAGACTAAGCATGAAGTAAAATTTCGAGTTTAGAAAAGCCCCGCGTAGAAAATTTGTCGAGGGTCGCGCAGCGACCCGAGACAAATTTTCACGGGGCTTTTCTAAACTCGAAATTTTACTTCATGCGCCACGCGTATAAAACACAGATTCAAAATGAAGTTCAATAACACATATATCATCATTAATTAAAATCATTATTTAATCAGATATTTAGTCGGTAAATAAACATTTTTGTTAATAGAAACTGATGGAATAAAATATTACTGCTTGCAAATAATAGATTCAAATTTATTTTTAAAGGATTTGTATCCGTGATTCAAAAATGAGGATTGGAATCTTTGATTCGAATCATATTTTTCACTTACGAATCCTTCATTCGAGTATTCGTGATTCGAATCATATTAGGTGATTCGGATTCGTGATTCGAATCCTGTTTTTGAGGATTCATCCCAGCTCTGATTAATACAGCCCCTTATAGTTCATGAACTAGAAAATCAAAGAGATGAAAATGATGAACTAACCTTGAATGACAATTTACTACATTTTCAATAAGACGGAGCACCTCCGCATTATGTAGTACCTGTTAGAGACTGGCTAAGCCACACTTTTGGGAATCAATGGATTGGTAGAAGAGGACCAATTGAATGGCCACCTAGATCTCTAGATTTGACCCCATTAGACTTCTTCTTCTTCTTATGGGGCCACTTAAAATCTGTGGTCTATAAAACTCAGCCCGAGTCTATCGCAGATCTGCGACAACGAATAATACAAGAGTGTCGAGCTATTCCACGCAGACCTTCCAAAATGTACGACAGGAATTTGAGAATAGACTTTATTATTGTCTCGAAAATAATGGAAATCATTTTGAGCACACTATAATTTAATAATTTTTTTTACATTTTTTATGTAACAATAAAAAATTTAGTTGGTACCACTGATTAGCATTTTGAAGGACCTTTGTAACGATATATCAGAAGTGGGGTCATGCCAATTTAAAAAAAATGGGCAAGGGTGGCTACAGCCTAAGGCAGTGGTGGGGAAACTTTTTTTAAGACGGGCCATTTGTAATAACCAGACAATCGTAGCGGGCCAAAGAATAATGCTTAATCGTAGGTAGGTAGTTTTTATGCGGGTCGTCACATTACGAAGTAAGAACGCGTTCAAACATTCTCACGACGGCACTCTTAAACGGGCCGGATTAAACCTTTCCGCGGGCCGGACTTGTCCCGCGGGCCGTAGTTTCCCCATCACTGGCCTAAGGGGTTGGTTGCAGAAGATTGTTATGTAGATCAAAATGGTTCCCCCTCCATATCCTAGGAACGGTTTTAGAAAATTTTCTCTAACTGTTACGGTTCTAAAGATATTGTGGCTGGCTTGTTTTCAAATTAACACCCTGTATAAATAATTTAAATAAATGCCCAAATTACATACCCGTTTTAAATGTTCAACGGAACCGTTTTTTTTTTATATTTTAAATGTGTTTTTTTCGTGCAGTGTCAAAGTAGAAAATTGTATACTATCTAGATATTTTACGGAATTATTCTCTTCATTCAGTTCTACAAAAATATTTGGCTAAACCGAAATAATTAAATAACTAGAACAGGTACGTTTAAAACCCCCTGTAAACTGTATTTCAACATTTTTACCCTTAAACTATTTAATTTGATTGTTACGTGAAGAATACACACCCACAACTTAATCTAAAAAATTGTTCTACTGTGCTTATAAAATGCTAAGAAAGGCTGATAGTTTTTTTTTTATCAACTTATCTTTCTAATTTATTTAAACAACCTGGTTTGAGCAAGCCATTCGAAAAATATCCGAAAGACGCGTTTACCTCAAGAATAAAGCCGAATATTCGATTGAAATTCGGTGATTCGGAACTGATATAAAAACTAAATAATTTTCCGTTTTCTTTTGATTGTTTTTTTACAATTCAGGTGTATTATGATGAATTGGAAACAGCTTTAGATGGCATCACTCATGGAGAAATAGTCGGGGTAATGTTTATGGCGAGCAATTTCTCAGAATCTTTCAGCGTGAGATTGAATGATGCCAGAGATATTAGCAATGGGACTTTAGAGAATAGTGAGATCCAAGTATGGATGGATATGTCGAGTAAGTGTTTTATTTTCTTATATAAATTATTTGAACCTTTTTATTGAAATTAAAAAGCCAAACTTAAAGACTGCCTTACAAAAGTGTTGAAGGTTGATTTAAACCGACGCGATCGCGACCGGATAAAAATTAATCAATTATATTCGGTGTGATGTCGTATTTAATGAACTTGTTTATACAACAATAATCAACTGATCAAATTATGGGACCTTATGTGTCTGTATTTCGTAGAAATCAGGGTTGTTATGCATTATTTAATTGTGTGGGCAGCATAAACGGGGTGCATTTAACCCTCAAGTACATTAAACTCGGGATTTGCGTGTTTAATGTGTTTTTTTAACACGAATATAAATAATTGCCAAGTTCGATTTTTCGCCACTATGCAGTAACACCGCTGTGCTAGACAAATTACCTTCTTTTAACTGACATTTGACTATGGTGGTGTTGACGTCGTCGACGCCATTTTGTTAAAGTACGAAATAATCGCGTCAACATGTCCGCCGTTCTCACTAGTTTAGCCCGCGTAAAACGCGTTTGAAAATATAAATCAATTTCAAATTGGTTAAACAATTATGCTTCTATCCGTCGCGAGTGTTTTTTTCTAAGTGGAACAAATGCTAACACCGTGAAAACTCCATCCAAACGGAAGAGTTTGTTTTTTGTGCAAAGAACGTGTTTCTATGTAACTTAGGCCAAAGGGTAGACTGTGTGAGAATTATTTATTGTTGAACGATTGTTCAAATTTGTGTTAAAGTGGAATTAATCGTATTACACATTCAAATCATAATACTGCAATCTGTCATCATTTATCTGTCAAATTATTATAAAACAAAACCGACCAATAAAACTGAAGCGTATTTGATAAATATATATAATAAATGTTGTGTTATGTGTGTATAACTCCCCTATAATGGCTATTAACATACATATAACACATATAATGACTATTAATCATTATATGCTTGTTGTACAATATACTATTAAAAACAGCAGCCGTGTTTTAAATGCTTTTGTTTTAAACATGTTTCAAATGTTAAACTCGTTTAAAACATGTTTTAAACGTTAATTTTGTTTAAAATAGTATATTGTACAACGAGCATATAATGATAGCTATTAATCACGAGACCAAGGTTTGCGGAACGAGCCAAAGACGAGTGGAACAAGTCGTTCGAGTGATTAGTAGCCATTATATGCGAGTTATACACTATACTTTGTTCACGACAACAACAATATTTAATACAAAATTTATTATATATATTTATCAAATACGCGTCAGTCTTAATAGTCGGTTTTATTTTATAATAAGTTGACAGATAAATGATGACAGATTGCGGTATTATGATTTAAATGTGTTAATTCCACTTTAACACAAATATGAACAATCGTTCAACAATAAATTATACTCACACAGTCTACCCTTTCGCCTAAGTTATATAAACATACAGTAAACTAGTGAAAACGGCGGAGATGTTGACGCGTTACTTCATACATTAACAAAATGACGTCGACGACGTCATCACCACCATGGTCAAATGTAAGACAAAAGAAGCTGATTTGATTAGCACAGCGCTGTTACTGCATAGCGGCAAAAAATCTAACTAGGCAATTATTTATATTCGTGTTAAAAAACGAAATTTCATTTTCTTGAGTGTTAAATGCACGCCATTTATGCTGCCCACACAATTAAATAATGCACATATTATAAGATTGTCGCAATCACAAAATTTTTTGTTTGTTTTAAATTAGTTAAACTAGATTTTATACTACTTTATTAAACATTTTTTTTAAACATTTACGTTTTCTAATTTTAGTTAAATTGTTGAATATATTTCAAATTACATTATTCAAAATAAAATGTTATCATAATAAAGTATCGCAATTATGTGTGCATCAATGTGCTTTAAAACGTGTTTTAAACATGTTCACCCTTATTAATAGAATTGCCGTTAATATCATTATAGTTTATTAATCTTTACTAGACGCATAAAAATACGATACTAACATTTCGTATTAATAGAGGAAAATCTACATGTCATTAGTTAGTTTTGAAATAATGATAGAATGAACGTAGCAGCATTACATTTTCATGTATTCTAGCTTTATTATAATCAAGTCATTTAGAAGGTATGTTACACTATTTTTTTATGTTTGTGAAAATGTATTTCTTTTGATACATTATTAGATTAAAATTTACTTCTAATGAGCGTCTCCTCTCCCAGACTAAGCATGAAGTAAAATTTCGAGTTTAGAAAAGCCTGAAAATTTGGTTTGGTCGCGTAGCGCGTAGCGCTACGTGGCCAAACCAAATTTTTAGGCTTTTCTAAACTCGAAATTTTACTTCGTGCGCCACGCGTACAATACACTGATTTCTAGTGAAGTTCAAAATATTCTGATACGGTTTATACATTTATGATTTATTGCATTATTAAATAAATACTAAATAACCCCATTTTGTTATGACAGTTGAGGTTATGTATAAGACTTAAACTAGGGCTATTAAATTATTAGTTGTAAACTATTATCTAAACTGAATAGTAATCTACTAAAACGTTTTATTAATCCGAAAAGGTCAATATCATCCTTAGAACCGTATTAAATAAAGCTTTATGCTAAGGTCTATTAATAAGGCTGGTTATGTTTAAAACATATTTTAAACAGGTTTTGTTAAAAGTAACTGTTTATTTTTATTAAAATGAAAAAAAACTTTTTTAACAACCCTGGTGGCAATGCATGGAGATCTTGGTCATTTGAAGAGATAAAGAGTCGGTTAACAACCGAGATCTCATGCATTTCCACAAAATACGGACAGCCTGTATACCGATCAAATGAAGGCGTTGGTGAAAGAAAGTGCTTACCCACATTTCGTATAAACTGACTATCCCACTGAGCAAACACAATTAAGTAATGTTTCATCAACATTAAAACAACGTTTAATGTTGATATAACGTTATTTGTTTGTTTTTTGCCCAGTGGGATACCATTGATCATAACTTTAACTTAACTATGAGTTGCGTTCACTTAGTCATGTAATAAACTAAATGCATATAGAATTTGTTATATGATCTCTTAATCTATAAATCAGATTAATTTACATATTACAGAAATTAATCCGATTTCGGCCATTCCATAAATAAGTGCACACTTTTTGGGGGTACATCAGGGATTTTAGCGAATTTCACATATATTATAAAGGCTATCAATTTTTGGTTGTTACTAGAGGTTAAACAAATGATTTTTTCAAAAATTATAACAATATAAACTTTTAGTACACTTTTATTTTGAACTCAAAAATATCGTAAACCGTTACTGATACAAAAAAAGTTATACTTGACTTTTTTATGCTTAAATGTTCAAAGTTTAAAATAATTTTTTATCCAAAACGAAAAAACTTTATTTAGATAGTTTTTTTTTAATAAATAAAACAAATCTCACAAAATAATCAAATACTCATGTTTTAATTTTTTTGAAAAAAATATATATTGTACCTCAATCCTTCCTAAGAATATTTCCGTTTTCAAAAAGATGGGCACCTTAAAACTTTTTGAGATATGATTTTTTTACCCTGCATTGACGCGAGGCACTCACCGCCATCCGGGCTATTACACCATTGGCGGGAGCGCCTCATGTCAATGTAGCGCTCGGGTAAAAAAATCATATCTCAACAAGTTTTAAAGTGCCTATACTTTTGAAAACAGAAAAAATCTTAGAAAGGATCAGGGTATAACATATATTAAAAAAAATTAAAACATGAGTATTTGATTATTGTTTGAGTTATGTTTTATTTATTAAAAAAAAATCTATATAAATAAAGTTTTTTCGTTTTGGAAAAAAATGTATTTTAAACTTTAAACATTTAAGCACTAAAAAGTACAGAATAACTTTTTTGTATAGGTAACGGTTTACGATATTTTTGAGTTCAAAATAAAAGTGTACTAAAAGTTTATATTGTTATAACTTTTGACACAATAATTTGTTTAACATCTAGTAACAACCAAACACCATGTCTTGATAGCTTTTATAATATATGTGAAATTCGCTAAAATCCCTGATGTACCCCCACATACTTTCCGCAAACATCGTTCTCGGCCATTATTTATGGAATGGCCGATTTATAGATTCAACAGACATTTAAAAACGAAATGTCTAAAAATAATTACATTGTGAATTAGCACTATCTTCTGCCGACCCCAAATGTTTTTATGTTTTCACTGATATACCGGCGGATCGAAAAATTACCGGTACCTTTTGTAAACCATTTTTTACTATTTGAATCAACATTAAATAATCTAACATTTTGTAAGGGCGTCTTCTTTAATCGCTTTAAAACAAAACCCAACTAAAAGGAATATTTTAATTTATAGATAGACAAATCGGCTCAACAATAAAGTACAAACTACTAAAAAAATACGTCGACTATCAAGTCGACGCGTTGAAAGACTGCAAACTGCTTGAGAAACTAGGTGAATTTCCGATGCGTTTTCAGTTCGAGTACGGAGATGAAAACGAGACTTATACTGTTTTTATGGCGCCTGGAGTACTACTAACGTAAGGATTATTGTTAAATTAATTTAATTTTCATTGTTAACATACATCTCATTATGTTTATTCTACTAGTAGTTTAATTTATAAACAACTAGTATAAATGATATTGCCAAATCTTGGTTGTAGACAGAGTCGGACATTTTTTAGTCTATTCCCACAGAGCAAAAAACAAACAAATAACGTTATTTTGTATTATGGAGCCTTCTACTTCGTTATACATGTTAATTTAACAATAAAACACTTTAAACTTTGTTTGTATAACACTTATTTATTTTTCGTGATTGCAGTTTCGGTAACTTTAGCTTGCCATTATCAAACGTGTAGTAAATAAAACTATAAACAAAACAAGTATATATACAAAAAGCAATTAAATGAATTACAAAACAGCTTTAAAAATAGGAGTATACATTAGGCTAAAGTTGCCGAAACTGCAGCCACGAAAAATAAATAAGTGTTATACAAACAAAGTTTAAAGTGTTCTATTGTTAAAATAACGTTATATCAACATTGTAGCAACATTAAACGTTGTTTTAATGTTGACGAAACATTACTTAAATTGATTTGTTCAGTGGGTTGATGCCTAAGATCAGGCGCGCACCCAGAAATGTGTATTAGGGGGGAGGGGGCTCACGCGTCTTGAAGGGGGTTCTATGTATATATGATATAGACAAAACAAGAAATTGGACAAAAATATCAGGTTTTGTCCAAACAAATCACGTTTTATCCGCATGACTTACGAGGTCTTAACATACTAAGTGTCATAAAAATGTCAAATTTGTAAAGTTATAATAACAGAAGCTCAACGTTAATTGAAATTAATGAAAATATAAGAACATAGTGCTTTATTTTGACGCTCGCAAAATAATAAAGAAATAAAAACAAATGAAAAATTTGTCAGGAAATATTAATTTCTTTGTTTTTTTATGTAAAAAAACACCAACAAAATCGAGCCGACAAAGCTAGAGAAGCTAAATGTTGGGACTAAATTTTGAAAATACGAGATATTCTCCCGCTTTTTCCGAAATCATAAAATGAATCGATCAAACAAACAAAAAAAGTACTGTTTTATAAAGAAAGTAACAAATTATTTATAAGGAGTATATTTTAAACTTTACTTTAAATCGCTGTTTTATACGCGTGGCGCATGAAGTAAAATTTCGAGTTTAGAAAAGCGTGAAAATTTGGATTTGCTGCGGCGCGCGAGCGAAGCGAGTCGCGCCCCAGCAAATCCAAATTTGTTGTTGTTGGCAGTTTTAAATGTGAGAACACTTTCTCCAATGAGAAAGACTGTTATTCCTTACTTCACTTTGTATTTGTATCGTTAGATGTACATTTCGAGACACATGGTGCTCATTATCAATAACAAACTGAATTGTTACAATTATTTACGCGGTATATATATGTAAAGGGATTTAGGAAAAACCAATAAGTAATTAAGCTAGGTGTTACGGGGGCTAAGGGTTCGGCATGGTTGTCGGTGGGATAACATTCTCTGTGGTAGGGTAATAAATCTGATAATGGATTATCTAAGAGACTAAGATCAAAATTTAGCAAAACATTTTTATTTTTGTACATTTCAATTGATTCAAGCATATTTAATCTACGATGATTTGACTGCCTTAAAAGTTTAATATTGTTAACCGAAAATGTGCGTCCTGTTTCTAATGAATGGTGTACTTTAAAATTCAAAAACCCGGACAAATCCGCGGTCGCACACCATTCATTAGAAACAGGACACACATTTTCGGTTAACTATATTAAACTTTTAAAGGTCGGATTTTGTACATCATGTAGCCCTAAAAAGGGCTGATATTTGAGCAGACATTTAGACAAATAAAGGCTCAAAAGTCGCACTGTTCTCCTCCTGACAAAGCTGAATTCCACTTTCAAAATTTCTCACTGTATGCAAAAGAGTGTTGTCGGAAGGTGTCAGGTCTGGTAACCTTGCGGGTCATCTAATTGGACTCCCTCTCCCTACTATCCACCTGCCAGGATACGATTCTTTTTAATGTCTTTACAATATTTGCGAAATGTGGAGAGCGCCATCTAGCTGAAACCACAGCCTTATCCTTGTCTCTAGGTCTACATTTTCGAGTAAGCCGGGAAGATTTTGTGTTGCAATCCGTCTGCCCTTTGACAAAGGACCATCGGAATCTTCGAATAATATAAACTGCAATACCAATTAAAACATGAAATAAATAAACTGATCGGGTATCCATTAACGGTTTTACACACATTTTCCATCCCGTTCAATCAGAAGCTGCTAACCAGTGTTTTCACTCCTTAATTAAGCATGAAGTAAAATGTCAGGCTTTTCTAAACTCGAAATTTTACTTCATGCGCCAGGCGTATACAGCACTCATTTAACGTGAAGTTTAAAATATCCTGAATTTTCAGGCTTTTCTAAACTCGAAATTTTACTTCATGCCATATCAGGGAGTGGAAACACTTGTCAAAAACAATGAATGCTTCAAAATGTACAAAGTACATTAATGCATACTTAATAGAAAAACTCATTGTATTAATACAATAGCTCATTTTTAATTGGTTACTTTTTCATTGTTTGCTTTTTTAGTGTGATGTATTTCTTGGGTACTACTTTAACTTCCACCATCATCATCACGGATCGTCTAGAAGGTGTTTGGGATAGATCGATTGTCGCCGGAGTTTCCTCCGTGGAGATCGTTTTAACTCATTTCATAACACAGTTCGTTTTTGTCTCAGTGCAATCCATTGAAGTCTTATTATCGTTCATTTTCTTTGGAATGGAATATGTGGGCAGTCTTTGGCTGATATTTCTCTTTATTTTGCTGCAAGGACTAACTGGAATGGTTTTCGGTAAGTTTTACTCATGTTACATTTAAAAAGAAAAATAATTTTTTAATTCTCGATCATCGAATTTAAAATGAACAATTACTACGTCTCTTTCAAAACAAAGTAAACTACAAGCAGGACAGAAAATTATAAAACACTTTCATTATTTTAAATTATAACCAGTAGATAAGGAGAAACGATCTTGTAAGGACTTGTTTCTCATGCAACTAAAAACAAGCTTAAATTTGACTTAAACAATCTGATTGGTTGTGAAGTTTGTATCCTATGGAACGTTCCTTGTAAAGTTCTCTCTTAAAAACATTATGTGATTCTTATGACATTAATGTTTTGCACTTTATTGTCAGGATTTTGGGTATCCATCGTCAGTGATAGCCACAGTGCTGCCAACATTTACACAACTGGATTGTTCTACCCCATGATTATTCTTTGCGGTAAGTCAAACGCTTACATCACTACTTTTTTGGTGAAATGGAACGTGAATATTTTGCTCATTGCTCAAGGTAGGTGAAAATGCAAAGTGGTGGATCTTTTTTTGCTCTTTACCTAAAACAAAATGGGCCAGTATTAAAAAGAAGTAGTAGACCTTATTTGCTCAGCACCTAAGGTAGGTGAAAATGTAAAGAATTGATTTTTTCGGTCAAAAAATGTTTGCTACTCTCCAAAATTGTAGATCTGTATCAACTTTCAGTGAAAATCTGGAAACTGAAAGTGGATGTGTAGCATTTGTGTGTGTTTCCCTTGATATTTCACTGAATATTGACAGTATTAATAATTAAATATATTTTTTTTCTGTATATCTCAAATAGTTTTTAAAGTAGTAAATGCTTGTTGTGCTACACTCTTGATGGGACCGGATGTACAAATTTGGTGAGGAAAAACACTTGTTTTGTTTCATGATTTTATTTTCAGTTTCCTGACACGTGTTTCGATCTTTACAGATCATTCTCAAAAGTTAAACTAAATTATAAATGAAGAAGTGTATTATATATGGGATCGCTGGACTTTCCCATAATTAACCATCCCATATATGTAATACACTTCTTCATTTATAATTTGGTTTAACCTTTGAAAATGATCTGTAAAGACTGAAACACATGTCAGAAAAATGAAAATAAAATCATGAAACAAACAAGTGTTTTCTTCAGCAAATTCGTTTTTTCGAGATGGGCATAACTGCTGCATGTGACACATGAAGTATCATTTTCAGGCTGTTCTAAACTCGAAATTTTACTTTATACTTAACCTGGAAGTGGAAGACACTAGTTAGTTTTAGAATATATCACTGTAAAAATGCGTGTCATAACTGTCAAAAGAAAAGAAAAACAATAACACTAAAATTATAGTTTAATTCAAAATTGTGTCAAGTTTGGACTAAATATCTATTTACTTCAGTTCCCAACACTGGTTGCGACTTGAGCTATTAGTGAAAAATCACTGCTACCGCCATCCCTACTTTAGTAATAATAAAATGGTGGGTACGAGAAATTCTAGGTTAAAGCACTTCTGATTTTTGTTCATATAGGTATGATGTGGCCTATTGAAGCCCAACCAGGGGTACTCCGCTTTATTTCGAATCTGCTGCCCTTCACCCAACCTATAATCAGCCTGAGGGACGTAATCAAAAAAGGACACGGCTTCAAAGATTTCGAAACCATTCAGGGCCTCGGCATCACTATCATCTGGATCGGCATCCTCAGCGTAGTGAGCGTGTTTGCCATCAAAGCAAAACGATAACCCAACCATGCACAAATCGTAGAAAAAATCACCTTTAACCCTTCGAAGTCACTTGAATTTTAGAAATATTCTGACTCTCGAGGGTTAAGCCTTTAACCCTCCAAAGTTATTAGAATTATTATAATAATCTTTACTTTGCATTTTGCCACACAAATTTATAGAGTGAAAGAAAAACCCAATGTAATGATTATAAAAAACCTTTCGACTTTTAAGAGTTAAAGAAAAGCAATAACCCAACAGACAAGATTATAAAAAAATGTCTGTCTTTTAAGAAAACCGATATCCCAATAGATACGATTACATAAAAAAACTTTTTTATTAACGTAGCAAATAAAACAGAAAAAATCTATATAAAAATCTTTAAAGCAAACGTCATTCCAACTTGGCGCGACTCCTCCTGCTAGTGAGCCGAATCGCCGGCCGCGGCTTGTACAAATCCTCGCTGGTGTAGCGCTGCGATTTGGCCTTCCTCTCGGTCGGTTCCGGTTCCGTCTTACGCTCGACGGACTTGTCGCTGTCCGACGGGCTAAGCGGAAGAGGAAATTTCTCCTCGGGCTGAGTCGCTACAAAAAGATAGACACTTTGGTGGATGTGTAGGAGCCAGTGAGCTAAATAAATTCTACTGCTATGTTAACGAAAGTTATATATTTATTATTTACAATTTAAAAGAAGGAAGAAGAAACAACAATTCTTAGTATATATAAGGTTATTTATATTAAATTGTAACAAACATGTAAAGTAGTATAATTAAATTATGAAAAAAAAAACTTTTTTTATTACCCATTAATATCTATAAAATTACAAATTTCATGGAATAAAATGAAAGAATTTGCTTGGTGTGTGTGTGTTCGCAGTTTATAGCGAATATGAAATATTTTTTTTATGAACTTTAATAAGTTTAAATATAAAATGATAGAATTTGCTTAGTCAATGTGTTCACACCTTACATTGAATGTGAAATATAAATTTCATATAACTTTAACAGTGGCGGCTCGTGGGCATTTTTATTGGTGAGGCTGCAGACATAAACTTGAAGGGAATTTTACTTTTAGGTATACATATCCCCATGCGTATGTATTTTAAGGCATCCGTTCAGTGGCAGCTCGTGAAAAGTTTTATTGGAGGGGCTGCAAACATAAACCATACCGTGTATCCCAAGATTACTGCCCGGATGGGAAATATTTTTTATTCATAAATTTTCGGTGAAAAGACATTCTTTACAAATGTTTTGCTTGACTTAAAAATACTATTTTTGGTAAGAAGCCTGGAATTGACTACAGATGGCGATCAAAAATTATAGCAAAACAAGGAATGATAAGAAAGAAGTACAACTAATACATGTAATAGGAAAATAGTTTGATGTCATCAGATTACGTGTGTGAAAAGAGACAGAAAACTTCATAAACGTATTTTCCGGTTGGCAGCTTTAAAATTTTAAGGTTAAACGTCACATTTTGACAACGGCTTCGTAAAACTAGATCTGCAAAAACCCAGCCACAAATCATTTTAATTATAATAATAATATGTCTTTATTCCAATGAAAACAGAATATACAGTAACATACATTTGTTGCACGGAATAGGGTCAATTACAAGAAATAATCATTATTGAAAATACTCATCCATGTTATAAGGTTCTAAAACTAGTAAGAATTCCTTTAGTGATTGTTTCCAGTTCGAAAACGTTGTAGAGCCCCGTACATGTTTGGAGAGGTTGTTATATATTTTTATACTATTGTATAATAGACTCTTTTCATAGAATATCAACTTATGATATGGGTAGTTGTATTCGATGCCATGTCTAGTGTTGTATTGACTAAGGAGTCTATACTCATCCTATAGATGTCTATGTTTCCACATAAACTTCATTGACTCATATATATATATATATATATATATATATATATATATATATATATATATATACACTCCAGTGTGCAGTGCAAGTTAGTAGTCCATTTGCCCTGAACACGTTTCTACAGCTTTCAGTATACTTCATCTTGCACATAACTCGATTTGCTCGTTTTTGGGCAATTGAAATTGTTTGAAGGATACTCCTACTACCCCAGAACATTATGCCGTATTTTCGAGTGATGTTCGGATTGGGTTACTTTGACAGTACTCGTAGACCGTAGCAGGCTTTGTTTAATTTTGCTGAGATATTACTGACATGACTCTTGTAGCTAAGATTCTCATCAATAGTAATACCAAGAAATTTTGAAGTTTGAGTGACTTCGTAGTTTGTACTATTTAAAGAAATGTAGTTCTGAGTTTCTATCCTATTACTAACTTTAAATTGCATACATGTGGTTTTATCTTTATTTAGTAATAACTTGTTATTATAGAACCATGTTTGGAGTTTGTTAAGATGTATGTTGCCGACTGATTCAACGTCCGCGAAATGTTCACCCGTTAATATTATATTAGTATCATCCGCGTAGTTTATAATTTGGCAGCCTACTCCGGAATTGCAATTGATATCATTTAAAAAAACGTTGAATAAAAGGGGACCTAAAATACTGCCTTGGGGAACACCCATGGTACCCTCCAAGACGCTTGATACAACTTCTTGTGCATTACTCCTCAATTTCACTGATTGTTTTCTAGATAACAGGTATGATTCTAACCATTTATTGGGAGTGCCACGAATGCCGTAGTAATTAAGCTTTGCTAGCAAGATTTCATAATCTATTGTATCAAACGCCTTGGATAAGTCCAAGAACATTCCGCAGGCTACATTATTTTTGTCCAATGCACTGTATATTGGTTGTACAAAATCAAATAGAGCAGTTTCAATGCTACGTCCTTTTATAAATCCGTGTTGTGTATCAGTAAATAGATTGTTATTTCTGAAAAAAGTTGTCAGTCGGCTAGCCATAATTGATTCAAGTAATTTAGAGAATGTACTTAGGATACTAATCGGTCTGTAATTGTCGATATTTTCTACATCTCCTTTCTTAAAGATTGGTGTAACAATTGAGAGTTTAAGTTGGTGAGGAAACACTCCGGTTTGAAAAGATTCATTAAAAATATGTTGAAGAGGTTTTACTAATGCATCAATGCTATTTTTTATTAATTTTATGGATATACCATCATAACCACAAGAGGGTTTGTTTTCAAGCTTATTAATTACATTACGAATTTCAATTTCAGATATCGGTTCTATAGTGAATTCTGTACTATAATATGGAAAGGAGGGTATAAAGACGGTGTTATTTGTGATATCATTATTTGCAGTAAGGAGTTTAGTTCCAATTCCATTAAAAAATGTGTTAAAATCATTTGCTAATTTATGCAAGTTTTTTGTCTCAGGTAGTGTCATGTGCTTTCTTTTGTTTCCCATAAGATTCGATATTATATTCCAAGATGTTCTTGACTTATTTAACTTATTTTTGTAAAATGTATTTTTTCTTGTATGAGAAGTTGGTTATAATTTGATTTTAGACGCCTCAATTCATGTTTAGCTTTGGGTATAAAATTAGATATTGTATTAATAATGTTTATTTGGTTTCTACATTCTTCGACTTCTTTTGACTTGAAGTTACAGTGCGATTTGTTTTCATTAATTGACATTTTTTTCAGCGGAAAATGTTTATTAATGTAAGCGATTAAAATATTCATAAATGAATTAAATTTTTTACATACGTTGCCATCCACAAAGACCTCAGAGAAATATTCATCACCGATGTCCGAACAAAAACTATCTATTGCAGAATCAGTGAAGAACCTTTTTCTTATTAATTGAGGTTGTGTAGGAGTATCCGTCAAACAATATTTATAGAGCTGAGCGCTGTGATCAGAAAGACAAGTCTTTATCATAGTAACTGGAATTGTAGTCCCAACATTTGTTATACAATTATCGAGACACGACATGAAGATCGAAGATGCGACAAGAACTCATTATTTCTTGTCGCATCTTCGACGATTAATTTAGCATTGTATGATTCCACAAGATCTTGGAACTGTAAACAATCACTGTTTTTTTTTAGCCGATCTATGTTAAAATCACCGACAATAAAATAAGTGTTATTTTTAATAAATAATAAATTAAGGATGTTATTTAATTTTTCAAGAAATGTATTTATATCACCGGTAGGTGGTCTATAGATACATATTATGTTTATAAAAATACTGTTAATTTTAATTTCAATACCAACGCTCTCGAAGATTTTATTTAATGACATATTTTTAATGTTATGCATAGGTTTTGCTGTGACATTAATTAATGTGCACAATCGTTTTAAATGTGAGTTTAAGTGGTATAATTACAATTTCGACATCTACTAAATAGTATTTACAGAAAAAAATAATGCATTTATGTTGATTTTGTGTAAGCTTAAACGAAAATGTTAGTTGAATCGAATGCATTCAGTAGATTTGGCAAATAGTCATCGGATTAATCTGTTAATACAGGGAATTTTTCTTTTTTTTATGTTTGGTTGAATAGATGCTAGCGAGATAATATCTCATCCAGCATATAAACCCCCAATTTTATTATTGGAATGTATCTCCAACAGAAATTGATTTAAAATAAAAACAATTCTGGTACTGGACAATTTCTCTAAATTAGTAAAATTAAAGTTTATTATGTTAGGATGATTGTAATGATGATATTTGTTAGGTAATATGTAATGAGTTTGACTTTAAAATATGTATCTTAGCTTTAACTTTGAACTTGTTTACATCTTTTAATTGTTTGATTGTAGCTGGTAAGTTATTATAATATTTGATTTTAAGTATACATATAGGAAATTTTCTATGAGGTATACATATGCATACGCTTTTTTTAGAGTTCAATTTGAAGCTTAAAACAAGTGTTTTCCACTCCCAGACTAAGCATGAAGTAAAATTTCGAGTTTAGAAAAGCCTGAAAATTTGGTTTGGACCCGAGACAAATTTTCACGGGGCTTTTCTAAACTCGAAATTTTACTTCATGTGCGCCCCGCGTATAAACACTGAATTATTGTGAAGTTAGAAATGCACAGAATTTTTTTTTATTAAGAAATCGAAGTATTTAAATAACAAAATATTTACATTTTTCTTTATTCATTTTCCACTCCCAGACTAAGCATGAAGTAAAATTTCGAGTTTAGAAAAGCCTGAAAATTTGGTTTGGACCCAAGACAAATTTTCACGGGGCTTTTCTAAACTCGAAATTTTACTTCATGCGCCACGCGTATAAACACTGAATTATTGTGAAGTTAGAAATGCACTGAATTTTTTTTTATTAAGAAATCGAAGTATTTAAATAACAAAATATTTACATTTTGCCTTATTCATTTTCAAGTCAGGTCCAATCATATTGATATATTATATTATTAAAATTAACAAAAAATTAATAATGTTGCATGTATGCATCAATGGCGATTACTAGGTTAAACAACGAATATTTAAAAATCTACAACACGTAATTGGGATATGTATACTCAAATAAAAAAAATCACAAAAAATTATGATTTAAAGCTTTCCTAAAAGAAAGGACATTAATGTACTCGCGACCTATAATCTGTTTAAAAACTAGAAGGAGTAAGTGCCAAAGCCCAATTTACACTATAAAAAGTTACCAGAAATATCACTAGATAAATTTGGCGGCAATTTTAAATAATTTCATGATTACTCCTTAAATAAAATCAAATATCCATTTTCTACTTCTTAATTGTGGTTAAGTATTTTCTATTCTATCGTACGATATCGTCAGTTGAATTAAAATGCTTATACGGCATCTCGCCATATATCTGTGAAATAAAACATTTTTACATTATATTCATACTATAATATGCAATTTATATAATAATGTGTCTCTATCAGAGCTGGGACGAATCCTCGTAAAAAGGATTCGAATCACGAATCCGAATCACCTAATATGATTCGAATCACGAATACTCGTATAAAGGATTCGTGAGAGATAAATATGATTCGAATAGAAGATTTGAATCCTGTTTTTTTCGAATCACGAATACAAATCCTTTAAGAATAATTTTTATTATTTTTTTGCAACCATTAATATATAAATATCGTTACCACTTGTTTTAACAAAAATATTCAAAACCTAATTATTTATTATTACCACTGAACATCGTTGATAACAGACTAAATATCTGACTCCCTGTTACTCTGGTTAAAGATGTATTTGTGTATTTCTGAACTCTACTTCAAATCAGTGTTTTGTACACGTGGCGCATGAAGTAAAATTTCGAGTTTAGAAAAGCCCGAAAATTTGTCTCGGGTCGCTGCGCGACCCTCGACAAATTTTCACGGGGCTTTTCTAAACTCGAAATTTTACTTCATGCTTAGCCTGGGATTGGAAACACTCGTTCAAAACTTCAAATTGAACTCTATTATAAAATCGACTAATGCTTCAAATTTACGTAAATAAAAAATTCACTGAATGTCATTAAAACCGGGGAAGTCAGAGAAAAGTCATGGAATTATATTCAACAAAAAACACTAACAAAAAAGCCATATGATATTATTAAATTTGTCAAAATCAGCAGGCAAATTACAAAACACGTAAAAATTTAGAAAATTAACTTAAATATTGGCAAAAACAATGAAAACTATTAAACAGAATGGGGGTCCACAGAAGAAAGTTATATTAAAAGGCCAGGGAAAAAATCTTTAGTCAGGGAAATGTTGGAGAAATTTAACATTTTAGATTGTGGCTACTATGTTAGTTTTACTTCAAACAATATTAAACTAAATTTTGAAAACTAGATTATTATCTTTAAAAACATTTTCAATCATTTAATGTTCTTATCAAAGCATTCAGTTTGAAGTTTTGAACGAGTGTTTCCACTCCCAGACTAAGCATGAAGTAAAATTTCGAGTTTAGAAAAGCCCCGTGAAAATTTGTCGAGGGTCGCGCAGCGACCCGAGACAAATTTTCGGGCTTTTCTAAACTCGAAATTTTACTTCATGCGCCACGTGTACAAAACACTGATTTGAAGTGGAGTTCAGAAATACACAAATACATCTTTAACCAGAGTAACAGGGAGTCAGATATTTAGTCTGTTATCAACGATGTTCAGTGGTAATAATAAATAATTAGGTTTTGAATATTTTTGTTAAAATACCCGAGACAAACTTTCTAGGCTTTTCTAAACTCGAAATTTTACGTCATGCGCCACGCGCATAAAACAGTGATTTAACGAGAAATTTAAAAACACAAAAAACATTTTTCATCTCTTTCCTCGCACTTAATTTGAAGTATTTTTGACGATTAAAATCCTTTTGTAAGTATTCGAATCCTTTTACAAGGATTCGAATCCTTTTATAAGGATTCGAAACAATATAAACAAAACTAACTTTTAACTATGCTAAAGAAACACCGCACAAAAGGTTATTACGAGACAGACAAAGTTGAAACTCGGCAACGCTTCGAATTAAGGTTATGTCAGCTGTTGCATCTAATAATGACGTAATTAGCGTAGTGTAAAATGGGCGCGCTCTTGGCCAATCAGAGTTGTAGGTTTTGGCACGTAGGTATGTTTTGGACCTTGTTACTAAATTTACTCAAACTGGATCTGTTGCAAATAAAAAACGTAATCATCGTAGAGTTTTAAATGAAGCCGCTCAAATTTTTCCGTAAACAAATCGACCGATTTTAAAAATTCAAACGTCAAAATAAAGCACTTTGAAAAACCTTTCAAACAAGCTATTACTTGATACCCCTTGTCATTTAAAATTTTTAAGGGGGTGAAGTCGTTTTTGGTTAAAAAGTTGTCCCCCTTAGGAAATCTTTGGACGTGTCTCGGCGTTTTTTCTTTTAATCAGTGGTTTTCCATAAATCCGCGTTGGGAAGTTTTCAAATGAACACCCTGTATATATATAACAAGACCTTTCACCATTTTTCAATATTTGTGCCAATTGAGAACTAACGCATGCAAATACGCCACCTGGTGGCAGGAAAAATATTTAATAAATGAGTAGTTATAAACAACGTGTACGTGTTTTGTTGTGCTTTATTTGTCTTATAAATGTTAAAATTAAACCCAAAAGATGTAAAATCACGGCTAAACTGTTGGTTATAGTAGATTGAAATATGGCACTTAGCATCCATAGTTTAGACGAGTTTAGAAGAATGTATCTTTGAAACAATTGTAAAAACTCACAATCAAAATAAAATACATAGAATCTACACAGAAATGAATAAACTTTAATTGGTTATAATTGAAATTTAAATATTGCTACAGAATATTTTAAAATGTTAAATCCAAGTTAAATTTTGATTTGAAATATTTATATTAGTTTTATAAGTATTTTTTCTATTGAATTAAATTCTATTAGTTATAAATCATTTCTGATTATTTTAAAGTTTTGCAATTTTGTAAAAAAATTGTTCGATTTAATTTTTTTACACAATTTCGGTATAATTTAAGCTTTTTCAATTTGTTCGTCAAACTTAAGTAACACACAAATAATGCATAGAAATTTGTTATTGTTCTAAATTTAAACTAAAAAATAACATCAACTCTATTTATTTTATGTCATAAATTTGACAATAAAGGAAACTGCAAAATAAGTTTCCAATTGGTCATCTAACGAGGGTTTCCACTCCCAGACTAAGCATGAATTAATATTTCGAGTTTAGAAAAGCCTGAACGTTTGGATTTGGACGCGTAGCATTTCTAAACTTGAAATTTTACGTCAAGCTTATAAATCACTAACTTTAAGTGAAATCTTTAATTGGTTAGAGCACATATGGGCAACCCCCGGCCCACGGGCCGGATCCGGCCCGTGAGACATTTTGAAAAAACCCAATTAAAAAAATATTACATTAGGTACTTATACTCACAGGAGTGACAGTGAGGCGGCAAACATCAAATTCTTTGATGTTTGCCGCCTCACTCTTTGATAATCGCCGCCACTCGACTTGCTCGATCAAATTCTTTGAGGTTTGCCGCCTCACGGGCGACACATCAAAAAATTTATTGCTTCTCAATTATTCTAAACTAGTTTATTCCAGATTATTCGTTCATTTTGCCTATATAAGCGGGTGGATGGCCCGAACGTTAGTTCAGTTCTATTTGAGCTACCGAGGTGATAACTTGGACAAGCGATATCTTAGCGAACTGCTCGAGCCGTCAACTTGCTTTGTGACTTTGTGTGCATCTTGAGTGGTTACTAACTATAGTTTGTTATTAAGTTTATTGAACGAAAAGTAAACAAAAATGATGTCTGGTGGAAAGAAACGAAAAGTAGATACAGAGGGTCGCCATTTTCAAGAAAAATGGACTGAAGAATTCTTTTTTATCTTGCACAATGGTAAGCCTATTTGTTTGCTGTGTAATGAATCCATTTCAGTAATGAAAGAATTCAATATAAAGAGGCATTATTCAACTAAGCATGCTACGCTGCACTAACTGACAGGACAATTAAGAACAGACAAAATCCAGAAGCTCACCGCAAATTTGGAAAAACAGCAACAAATGTTTCATAAACAAAGAACACAACTTGATAATGTTGTGAAAGCTAGTTTTTTAGTTAGCTCAAAATTGGCAAAGGCATTAAAACCATTTGCCGAAGGAGAATTTATCAAGGAGTGTATGTTAGAAGTTTGTGGTATTATGTGTCCTGAAAAGAAAAAAGAATTTGAAAAAATTAGTTTGTCAAGACGAACTGTTGTTCGACGTATAGAAATGATGGCTAATGATATAAAAACATTGACTGACCGTATGGCTGGTTTTGAATCATTTATCATAGCATTAGACGAGAGCACCGATTTGTCTGACACAGCTCAACTGGCTATATTTATTCGAGGTTTTGATAAAGAGTTCACTGTTACTGAGGAATTGCTTGCTTTACAGCCACTAAAAGGAACCACTACAGGAGAGGATATTTTTATTGAAGTTCAAAAGGTATTCACGAGTTTTGGCTTGCCATGGTCAAAATTATTTGGAGTATGCACTGATAGTGCACCTTCTATGGTCGGCTTACGTAAAGGTTTCATCGGAATTTTGAATGAAAAAGCAACAGAATTAAATGTGCAAAAAGATGATTTGATAGTCCTTCATTGCATTATCCACCAACAGAACTTGTGTTCTAAGTCCATTCGACTCCAGAATGTTATGAATGTGGTAGTAAAAACCATCAACTTTATTCGATCCCGAGGGCTTAACCATCGTCAGTTCAAGGCGTTTTTGGATGAAATATCAGCTGAATATAACGACGTAACATACGGTTTTACGAGCTTAGAAATGAGATAGCAGACTTTATGAAAATAAAAGATAAACCACTATCTGAATTAAGTGACCCAAAATGGATATGTGACTTAGCATTTCTGGTCGATCTTACAGGCTATTTGAATGATTTAAATTTGAAACTTCAAAAACAAGGACAGTTAGTAAATGATTTGTACAGCCATTTAAAAGCGTTTCAGATCAAACTACGCTTGTGGGAGTCACAGATGCTGTCTGGTAACAGTTACCATTTCAACACGCTCTCTGCGTATGAAAATATTGCTTATGCTCAATATGCTGAAGAACTCAAGTTACTGTCGGAACAATTTTCGAACAGATTTTGCGACTTCAAAAACATGGAAGACTGTTTCGTTTCAGTTTATTTGCTACTCCTACAACATATATTGTACAAAATGCCCCAATACACTTACAAATGGAGTTGATCGAGATTCAAGAAAACTCACTCCTAAAATCCAAATTTGAAGACGTAGAGTTGTGCGATTTCTACAAAAAATACCTAGAAGAAGACAATTTTCCGCAGCTTAGAAAATTCGCAAGAAGATTGATTTGTGTGTTTGGCAGTACTTATAAATGCGAACAGTTCTTTTCATTGATGAAAGTTAATAAATCAACACATCGTACAAGAGGGACTGACGATAATTTGGAAAATTCTGTACGTCTTTGTGTCAGTGGAATTAATCCAAATATCGATGGATTAGTTTCCCAAATTCAAGCTCGTGTCTCATTGATTTCGGTGTATTTAACTTTCGTAGTTTGTAACAATTGCAAATTTAAAGATTCAATTATAATGTACCATTTTTTTAAATTTTATTTTGTTATTTTAATAAATTGTACTATAATAACATTGTCGTATTATTTCATGTCTAATATCTATCGCAAAAAATATCATCACTACTTTAAAATGCACTAAGTACTTTTAAACGCGGCCCGCGAACGTATTTGCACGCTAAAGTTTGGCCCTCAACATGTCAAAGGTTGCGCATACCTGGGTTAGAGTGTAATAAATTTAGTACATCAATTATCAATTGTTCAAATTACAGGGAGAGTGCTATGATGGACACATTTACAATTTTTTTTATTTTGCATAATATTATTTAATGCTTTAAATTTGTGCTCCGAACAGAACTAACAATTTGTCAATTCTTTAATAAAAAGGCTGAATTTTCTTGACTTTTTCCGATCAACAAAATCCACTGAACTTTCCCTGACTTTCGTGGTTTTCCTGGTTGGTCGCCACCCTGGTTTTTAATTTATTTTTTATTTTTAATGATTAATATTTTTTTAATTAAAATATACGATAATTTTCGACATTTATTCATTAAAATCAAATCAAATACAATAATTTATCTCTTTTTAAAAAAATTTAGTGATATTTAAACATTAACATTGTCATAAAATATACTGTTTTTTTAACAGTAGCTAAAATTTTATAATAATTCTATCATTAAATACATGTTTTTCTCATAACATGTTTCCCTATAGTCAAAAACTAAAATTGCTCTCTTAGGGCTATTTTTTCTTTGTTCAATATAAAAATTATAAACAAAATTTCAAAAGAAATATAACTATTATTAAAAAAGGCCTACCAACCAGCGGCCCTGGAAGAGTCCCGCAGCAACAAACGCCGTTCTATGTTTATTATTGTATTTTTTTAAATACTCAAGTAATTTTAAGTTTCGAGTAAAAAACGGTATCTGTATTTGATTTGGCCGAGAATATTCTTACTTTTCTATATTTGCATTCGTATAATTTTTGCGCATACCTGAATATTATTTGCATTGTCAATTCTATCAAATGTTTGGGTTAATGGATTTAAATCAAAGACATTTTTGGCTTGCTCTGGTGTACCCCAAGGCTCAAACCTTGGCCCGCTACTCTTCCTTCTTTTTATAAATTACTTGAGCTTCATTTTAGATTGTAAACACTTATTATTTGCCGATGATCTTAAATTGTTTTCAACTATCTATGACTCTTCATCTTGTTCGCAATTACAAAACATGCTTGACATACTTTGTACATGGTGCCAAACTAATAACCTTTATCTTAATGTAGCCAAATGCAAAGTTGTGACTTATTCGCGTAAAAGAAATCCGATCATATATACATATACTGTTGATAATCAGTCAATTGAAAGGCTCTATGTATTTAAAGATCTAGGGATAACCTATGATTCGCTTTTTACGTTTAAACATCATTACAGCGCTATTATCTTAAAAGCTAACAAAGCTCTTGGATTCATCATACGTAATACTAGATCATTTAATAATATTAATTCTGTATTGTGGAGGCTTCTACTTCGTTATACATGTTAATTACACAATGAAACACTTTTAACTTTGTTTGTATAACACGTTTTATTTAATGTGACTGCAGTTTCGACAAATTTAGCTTGTCATTATCAAACATGGAGTAACTTAAACTAGAGGTTTTACAGGTATATATACACAATTACAAGACAGCGGTAAAAATGGGGGTGTACATTAGGTCAACCTGGTCGTTAATTAAGGGAATTCCCGGATTAGCGCGGGCTTTGTGTATCTCTAGTGCTTCTAGCAAATTCATTTTACGACCCTTTTCGGCATGATGGATTATGGTAAGTACATCTTTTTCAAAAGTGTGATTTTCGTCTAAAAGGTGTTTTGCAAAAGACGACTTATCACTCTGTTTAAGCCGAAAAGAGCGCAAATGTTCCCTCAATCTTATGTTGAAATTACGACCAGATTGGCCAATGTATATCCCTTGACAATCTGCGCAAGTTAATTTATATATTCCGGATTTATTAAATTTATCTAATTTTGTTTTACTATTAAAGATATGGTTATTGATTTTACAGTACGGTTTAAATGCAACTTGAATATTATGCTTTTTTAGGATATTTTTAACTTGAAAACTGACATTACCAAAATAAGTTAACGATTTATATTTAATTGTTTCTTTTTCAAATGATATTCCAGCGTATAATAGATGTTTGATGTTATTAAATTTCTGTTTTTTAAGAAGTCTATCAACCAAATCACAACCATAACCATTGTTAATAGCCATAGCTCTAATCAAGTTAATTTCCTTCTCGAAAAAATTAGCTGACAAAGGGATTTTTAAGGCTCTATGAATCATTGAATTGAATGCAGCAATTTTATGTTTATAGGGATGTCTGGAATGGTTAGGGATAATTGATTCGGTAAAGGAAGGTTTTCTAAAAATGTCAAAAGAGAGTTTGTTATTTATTCTGGTAATAGACAGATCTAAATATTTAATGTTGTTATTGATTTCGGTTTCAGCTGTGAATTTAATTTTAGGGTGAAGTTTATTTATGAAATCTAAAAATTGAGTGAGTTGTCTATCAGTTCCCTAGAAACAAGCCAATATATCATCGACGTAACGGTGCCACATTTTAATATGTTTTTTTGCTAGTGGCGAATTTAATATTATTTTTGTAAAATTATGCATAAATATATCTGCTAGCAATGGACTTAAAGGGCACCCCAGTCCATTGCTAGCAGATATATTTATGCATAATTTTACAAAAATAATATTAAATTCGCCACTAGCAAAAAAACATATTAAAATGTGGCACCGTTACGTCGATGATATATTGGCTTGTTTCCAGGGAACTGATAGACAACTCACTCAATTTTTAGATTTCATAAATAAACTTCACCCTAAAATTAAATTCACAGCTGAAACCGAAATCAATAACAACATTAAATATTTAGATCTGTCTATTACCAGAATAAATAACAAACTCTCTTTTGACATTTTTAGAAAACCTTCCTTTACCGAATCAATTATCCCTAACCATTCCAGACATCCCTATAAACATAAAATTGCTGCATTCAATTCAATGATTCATAGAGCCTTAAAAATCCCTTTGTCAGCTAATTTTTTCGAGAAGGAAATTAACTTGATTAGAGCTATGGCTATTAACAATGGTTATGGTTGTGATTTGGTTGATAGACTTCTTAAAAAACAGAAATTTAATAACATCAAACATCTATTATACGCTGGAATATCATTTGAAAAAGAAACAATTAAATATAAATCGTTAACTTATTTTGGTAATGTCAGTTTTCAAGTTAAAAATATCCTAAAAAAGCATAATATTCAAGTTGCATTTAAACCGTACTGTAAAATCAATAACCATATCTTTAATAGTAAAACAAAATTAGATAAATTTAATAAATCCGGAATATATAAATTAACTTGCGCAGATTGTCAAGGGATATACATTGGCCAATCTGGTCGTAATTTCAACATAAGATTGAGGGAACATTTGCGCTCTTTTCGGCTTAAACAGAGTGATAAGTCGTCTTTTGCAAAACACCTTTTAGACGAAAATCACACTTTTGAAAAAGATGTACTTACCATAATCCATCATGCCGAAAAGGGTCGTAAAATGAATTTGCTAGAAGCACTAGAGATACACAAAGCCCGCGCTAATCCGGGAATTCCCTTAATTAACGACCAGGTTGACCTAATGTACACCCCCATTTTTACCGCTGTCTTGTAATTGTGTATATATACCTGTAAAACCTCTAGTTTAAGTTACTCCATGTTTGATAATGACAAGCTAAATTTGTCGAAACTGCAGTCACATTAAATAAAACGTGTTATACAAACAAAGTTAAAAGTGTTTCATTGTGTAATATTAATTGTTTAAAAACGTTGTATAACTCATATGTGAGATCGATTCTAGAATATGGCTCAATTGTTTGGAATCCAATTTATATTTCATCTATTCAATCGGTCGAGAATATTCAGCGTAAATTTTATAAATACTTGTGGTATAAAATGCATGGTACCTACCCCCCTCAAGGTTTCAGTCATGAATTACTTTTAGAAGAGTTTGATGCAGTTACTTTGGTCGAACATAGGAATATTCACGGTCAAATCTTCTTGTTTAAGTTACTACATAATTCAGTTGATTGTTCGGAACTTTTGTAAAGGATACATTTTTATGTACCTAGACTCTCGACACGTCATTGTACCAGCTTTTATGTTCAAAAAGCTCACACTAATGTCTTGGAACTGTCCCCAGTGCGTCGCATTTGTGTGTATCACAACATATTTGCCACTCATTGTGATATTTTTCACTTGGACTTACGTGAATTCAAGAACATAATTTCTGGTACTTGATATTAATAACAACAAACGGCTGCATAGACTAACTATTGTTATTTCTTAGTTATTTTGCCATTATTTTATTATTATAATTTCTAAATATTTAATATATTTTGTTTAAATAGAATCACGTGATCTTTATCTTTATTTTTGTAATTTTATTTTGTTTTGTTTATATATATATTATTTTAAGAATTTTTACTTTTGTAATATTACTCTGTAATTGGGATGTCCTGTTGGGTAATAAATATTATTATTATAAATTAAGCCATAATAAGTTGAATAGAAATCGCTGATTTATCAACTGAGCTATTGGGTTACTATTGTATTATTTTGAAAATGAAGTGTTTTTTAAACTTTAAGTATCAAGTTTTCATGTATGAATTTTTGAAATATTTATATTCCTTTAAATTTCAGATTCTCTGTTCTCATGAAATCGTTGATAATAAACCAAATATGAGTTTTCGGGATATACTAATTAAATATAATGATGTGAGTGTGTGTTTTTAAACTTCTGAATAAATCAGCGTTTTATACGCGTAGCGCATGGATTAAAATTTCGAGTTTAGAAAAGCGCTATCGCGACCAAATCCAAATTTTCAGGTCTTTCTAAACTAGAAATTTGACTTCATGCTTAACCAGGAAATTGAAACCCTTTGTTGTATAATATTGATAACCTTGATAAACACCGCCCTCTTGATTTAGAAAAAAAAACAATTTACATATTCTTTTGGATACTTTAAGGATCGTCCTTTATAAAAATAAATATGTCCATCTTGTAGATCTCGTCGAAATAACAGAAATGCATGTATTATACTTTTCTGTAGCTCAAATAGTTTTCGAGTTATAGCGTTTTTAGTGAAAATTTAAAAATATTTCCAGAATTTACGCGAGTACGTTCGTTTTTTTGTAATTGCAAGAGTTGCGAAAGACTCACTAACTGTTAGGCAGAGCTGGGATGAATCCTCAAAAACAGGATTCGAATCACGAATCCGAATCACCTAATATGATTCGAATCACGAATACTCGAATGAAGGATTCGTAAGTGAAAAATATGATTCGAATCCTCATTTTTGAATCACGGATACAAATCCTTTAAAAATAAATTTGAATCTATTATTTGCAAGCAGTAATATTTTATTCCATCAGTTTCTATTAACAAAAATGTTTATTTACCGACTAAATATCTGATTAAATAATGATTTTAATTAATGATGATATATGTGTTATTGAACTTCATTTTAAATCTGTGTTTTATACGCGTGGCGAATGAAGTAAAATTTCGAGTTTAGAAAAGCCCCGTGAAAATTGGTCTCAGGTCGCTGCGCGACCCTCGACAAATTTTCTACGCGGGGCTTTTCTAAACTCGAAATTTTACTTCATGCTTAGTCTGGGAGTGGACAACACTTGTTCTTAGAAGTTTCAAATTGAAGGATCACCCTAGATTACTAAGTTTATTACCATTTTACAAAGGCTACAGCTCGAAGGACCAATCATGATCTTCGGAGACCGAAGGACTACAGGGAATCGACGTTTTTTTTACAAGAAAACAACGAATATCTGAAGGTTTACAGCATGGATAGGAAAGAAAACATCCAATTTTGAAAAAATATCGAAGTTGGGTTGGTTTTCAGTGCGTTTTTAACTTCACATTAAATCAGTGTTTTATACGCGTGGCGCATGAAGTAAAATTTCGAGTTTAGAAAAGCCCCGTGAAAATTTGTCGAGGGTCGCTGCGCGACCCTCGACAAATTTTCTACGCGGGGCTTTTCTAAACTCGAAATTTTACTTCATGCTTAGTCTGGGAGTGGACCGTCAAGATTTTCTACATGTCGAGGTTTTCGATATTTCTAGATTTTTGTCGATTTATTCACAGTTTCTTATTGTACTAAATGCAACTTTAATATTAAATAAATACGTTTTTTTTAGGAATAGAATATTCACCCATTAAGAGCTGAGCAAATTATAAAGTAACCACTAAAAGTTAATTTTTCTATGATTTTAATGAATGATTTATTATTTTAAAAGAGTTAAATTTAAAGTTCAAACGAGTGTTGTCCACTCCCAGACTAAGCATGAAGTAAAATTTCGAGTTTAGAAAAGCCCCGCGTAGAAAATTTGTCGAGGGTCGCGCAGCGACCCGAGACAAATTTTCACGGGGCTTTTCTAAACTCGAAATTTTACTTCATGCGCCACGCGTATAAAACACTGATTTCAAGTGAAGTTAAAAATATACTATTAAGGTTGGAAATTTTTCATGGTTAAGTAACCAAATATGCATTCACAAATATTTGAATTATTCAAAAATTTAAATATTTATATTCAAATATGAATAATTTAGTGATTTAAATATTCTTATTAGAATATTTAACTATTTGAATTAATCGAATTCGAATCCCAGCCTTAATAGCAATGATTCGAATTATTTGGGAGGATTTGAATCAGTGTATGAGGATTCGAATCCTTTTATAAGGATTCGATTCCTTTTATAAGGATTCGATTTCTTTTATAAGAATTCGAATCCATTTATAAGGATTCGAATCCTTTTATAAGAATTCGAATCCTTTTATAAGGATTCGAATCATCTACTTCTGGATTCGAATACGAATCCTTTCAAAAAAATGTAACGAATCCGGATCACGAATCCGTTTTCACTAAAGTATTCGAATACCTCTTTCGAATCCTATAAAAGGATTCGAATCCGGGAATCGAATCCGGAATGATTCGAATCCTGCCCAGCTCTGTTGTATACAGAAAAGTGGTTCAAATAAAAGTTTTATATAATAAAATTTTGGACAATTTTTCTATCTCTAAGTTTTTTCGTAGCTATCTTTTTCCTTGGAGAAAAATTACAGTTTGTTGAAAGTTTCGTAAAAACTTATAATTTTTTCAAAATGATGGAATAATTTAGAATTATTTATTGAAATTGTGTGTTTTTGAACTTAGGGATAAATCAGCGTTTTACGCGCCTGGCCCATGAAAAAAAAATTCGATTTTAGGGAAGCTAAATTAGGATTTGATCGTTTGGTTGTTTTTGAATGTTGTTCTTCTATTTTCGCATTAAAACAAAATTCATTCAACGGTTAAGAGTACAAAAGTTGAGATGTAAAAGATACGCTTATTTGTTTTTAAACAGGGTGATCCATACAGTATCTAAACAACCAATACAAAAAAGTGTTTCATTCAGGGACGTAGCCATGGGGGGGATGGGGGGGGGGGACGCTCCCCCCCCCAAAGCTAAGGCAGTTGGCAAATTTTACTTTATAATGAAAAATTGCTAAACCAGTTGGCAAATCTAAAAAAATTATATGATATAAATGGATATGTTCCCAGAAAATGGGTTAGGGCTTAATGCAGTTGCCAAATCTCGGACGAAACAAATTGATGAACATTAATAAGTTTTACTAAAAGAATCTGATATTACTGATAATATTGAATTATCAAATATTGTGAACTCCTGGGCTAAACTAAAGCATAGGCGAGTTATAATAAACTAATTCAAATTGTAAAACTCCATGTTTCATTAGGTATTGGTTAAATGTAATTATGTACATATGTTATAAAATATATTAGGAAGTACAAAGCACTATATTATTGGATAATAAATTAAGCTTAATTTATATAAATCAATGTACTACGTTATATTAATTTGTTAAAATAAAATAATATAAAAATAGACATTTTTATTTTAATTTTGAAGTTGGAAAATTATAGGTGTTTCCCCCCGAAAGTTAAGGCTTCGCTACGCCCCTGGTTTCATTCCTTGGTTAAGCATGAAGTAAAAATTCAGGCTTTTCTGAACTCGAAATTTTACTTCATGCGTATAAAACACTGAGATATTGTTAAATTCAAAATATATAACTGCTAAATCAATATTAAAAATATACTTCTGAAGCAGGATTAATAATATGCTGCTAAACAAGAATATTTGGAATTTCATAATATTTTAGTAAAGTATTACATAAACAAACCTTGATTAAGCATAAAGTAAATATTTCGAGTTTAGAAAAGCATAACTGTTTTCTAAATTAAAATATTTACTTCATGTGCCAGGCGCGCTAATCGCTGGTTTAACTTGAAGTTGATAATTACTTGATTTTTTTTAATTAAAAATAATATTTCTACACAAAATGATGGACAGTTTCTTATTTATAAAATCAAGGGTAATATCTGTGTGTTTTAAGATTAAAAATCTGCAGCCCTGCAGTCCTTATAGATGAGCCACCACTGAATTTTAAATTATTCAATTAGCTTAGACTCACTTTAAAGGTCATTTATTCTAATAAGGTAATACAAATTTTTCGGGACAGTCTTTAATTTTGTCCCGAAAGAGTACCTGTTTCTTGCTCATAACTTATCGGCTGCGGAAATATGTGAACCCGTTTTTCTGAGCTTATCCCTATTTTCAAAATTTGGTAACCCTAATTAAAATGTCATTTAAACTAGGCTTAACTGTACTAAATATTCTGCCTATTTTTTTCCAACCAGAGCTTGATTTACGTAAGTTTTAGCTATAAATATCTACCAGTCACATAACTAAACCCATTCCAAAACAAACTAATCATTTCCAGTTAGTATGATATCAACCACAGTACCTTTTTCCCTCTCGCTTACCTTCGATAAAATTATTGTTATTCTTCATCTTCCTCATGCTTTCACATCCTGTTGACGACTTCCTCCTCTTCGACCCAAGCCGTCGTTTGATCTCGTTCTCCTTGTTCACACCCCGCAGGTCCGTCACCGTAGTTGGGATATTGTTGCAAAGGCTCAGTTCAATATTCGTCTCCATGTCGGAAATCTCCTTTTTCAATAATGTGAAATATTTTACAAATCTCTTGAATTTAATTTCGAGCTCGGCGAGCGTTTGATGAGAGAAATAGTTCAGATCTTCATCAGTTAATCCTAATTTTGATCGTTTATTAGTGGTTTCACATAAATCATCATAATTTGGAGTTTTATTAGAATCAGATTCTTCTGTAAGTTTGTGTTTTTTATAGAGTTTTTGTTGATTGTGTTGTAATTCTGAATTACTGTCATGACTCTCATTTTCATATTCTTTATTTATTTTAGTTTCATCCTCTTCGTCGTTTTTAATTTGCCTTAATCTTTCTTTCCCATCATCTTCCGTTTGATCTTCATCAACACTTTTATGCTCGGATCTTCTGTTATCACCACCAAATTGTTTTTTACTTTTATCATTTTCGACACTTAATTGTTTATTTTCAATTGTTTCAAGATTTTCCAAAATTTCAGTTTCTATTTTTTGATTCGGTGATTGTTTCTCGATCGTTTCAACATTGGCTAAAACTTCACCACTTGTTTCTAGTTTTTCAATTTTATGATCATCTTCATTAGTGTTTTCCGAGATTGTATTTTGTTTACCTGCAGTTTTATGATCAATATCTTTAGTATCTTGTTCACTATAGTATTCCGTTACTTTATTTCGTTTACCATTTTCGTTTTTATGATGATCATTTTCAGTATATTCTTCATTTATTATTATTACATTTTCAATTACTTTATTTTGTTTAACATTACCTTTCATTTCTGTTTCATGATTATGATGATCTTGAGCTTGTTCTTCACTTGTTTTCTCTATGTCATTTTGTTTAATTTCTACTTGGCTTTCTTTGATGCAATTATTATCTTCTGTGTATTCTGGATCGTAGTACGAATCGTAGTTAATATTTTGATTCAGCATGGCTTCCATCGCATCCCAGCTGGCCATGCTTACAGATCTATTCAGAGGTGGCGTGACGGGCTTCAGAATTTCCTCTTCTTTGTGCGTCTTAACCTCATTTTCAATTTCAACAGTCTCATTTCTAATTTTAATATTTATCTCACCCTTCTTCCCATCCTTTTTATATTCTTCATTTTGGTTTTCATCGTCATTCCTTTTTCCAAATTGCTTTTGGGTCTTTTCATCTTGATTGTCATCAAAACTCACTTTTAAATGTTTCACTTCTTTCGTTTGCGTCTCAATCTTTTTTAGTTCCTTCCGAATCTTCATAAGCCTCCTTGCCTCATGTATATTGGAAGCTATCTTCGGTTTGATCAACTTCCTTTCTTGGGCGATGATTTTCTGGTTTATAACATCGTGCGAGTCGGAGTTTCCCGAATCGTTGGAATTCGAGTTCGAATTTGAGCTGTCTTGAGCTTTGCCGGCTTGAGATGCTGAATTTTGGGAAGACGAGTTCGACTCGCAGTATGAGCTTGAGGAGCTCTTTAATCCAGAGCCATCGTTCGAATCACGATCTGTCGATCGTCTCTCTGATTTGTGCTTCGAGCTGTAATGATCGTCTTTACTGTACTTCTTGTCTTTTTTATCTTTATCCTTACTCTTATCGTGTTTTGAGCTCGAACTCGACGAGGATTTTCTGTGCCGGTCAGATTTACTCGAGCTTGAACTCGTTTTGGTTTTCGAGGATTCTTTGTACTTGTCTTTCGAATCGGTTTTGTTTTTGGAAGACGAGGAGGAGGAGGATTCTTTTCTGGAAGAACTGGAGCTCGATTTTTCGTGTCTGCTAGAACTTCGATGGCGGTCTTTTTCTTTTTCCTTGTCCTTATCTTTATCGCGTTCGCTTCGGCTTTTTGAATCCTTACGATCCCTATCTTTCGAGCTGTATTTATCTTTATCTTTACGATCAGATTTTTTATCAGAACGAGATTTGTGCTTATCGGATGATCTGTGTCTGTCACGATCTTTTTTGTCTTTATTATCATTTTCCTTTTTGTCCTTATCCCTCTCTTCTTTAACACTGCTCGAGCATTTATCACTGTCACCTTCTAATTGTTTTATTACGCCATCTTTATTTTCATCTTTTCCAACAGCTGGCATATCACTGTTTTCATCTGTTTGCACATTGTTATTTTCAACTATTTTCACAGTGTCATTTTCACTTGTTTTCGTACTTGATGTTTCGTTTTCAACTGTTTCGACACTTTCTGAACGTTTTGCACAGTTGTTTTCCGCGGTTTTCACACTGCTGTCATTTTCAGAAGTTTTTTCGCTTTCACATGATTTCGAATTCTTATCACTCTCACCGCCTTCGAATGTTTTCGATAGATTGGAATCTTCACAAATTTCCATTTTACTGTTCTGATCTTCATTTAAAATTGACTGTCCATCGGAACTCTGTTTTGACATTTGTGTATCCATGTCAATTTGCAAGGGCCGTTGCCCATCACTTTGATTCGAATCGTGGCTTATCAGCCCGGAAAATCCCGACAAATGCGAGTCTACGGAATTGTTGTCTTCGTTAATGACTTCGTCGATTGGTTCAAACGGGGGAGATTCGTCTTCGTCCATTTTTACATCGTCATCCTCGTCGAGATTCCCCGAATCGTTCATGCGGTCCGATTCGGGAGAGACGGCCTCTAGATCCTCGGGCAGTAGGTTATCGATGCTTATGCCAACGCGTTCACGATTATGCTGTTCGTTCGACTCGGGACGTTTGATTCCCAAGTATTTATACACAACATCCGTGACTTTCGGGAGGAATACAGTGCTCATTTTTGGATTTACGACTTGATCGACTATTCTTTCGACACCAGTTTCCAGAAAACCCGATCTAAAGAAATGAAGAGTTATAAATGAATGTCAATCAAAGATTTTGATGACTGTATCGGACCTTAAGAAACTCTTCAACATTGAAGTTTCATAAGAATGAACATTGTTGCTTCAAGAAATGATTAAGAAATGCAAGAATAAATATGAATTATAAGATAACTGGCATCACACATGATTTATTCCCTTCAAAGAACGTTGTGATTTCTATTTGAAATAGAAATATTTATAAATCACTTACTCATGTATATTTTTTCTCAACATCTCTCTCAACTGATTTTTGTTCATGTCTGGATTCCACTGTTGCTTCCTGAGAAACCCGGTGACACTTCCTTCGACTCTCTGTCGGAGATTTAGGTAGGCCGGCTTGGTGTCCACGTCTGCGATGCATTCTTTTCGAAAGCTGTCGAATATCCCTTGGGATTTAAGCTCGCACACTATTTTATCAATTAGCACAGGATCCCCGGGCATGTAGCTCGCTGGCAACACTTCCATTTTTGCAAAAATTATTTTTCAAATCACATTAACCTATACATGTCAAGTTGAAATCATCGATAAACCATTTATAGATAGAAAACTGTTTCAACATTGGCATTATACCGGGCTTTCATTAATTCCCGAACCCCACGTGACCAAAAATAATAGGCAACCAAATGTACAAGGTGGTATGGCTCACACAAAAATTCCCTAGATTTAAAAATATTTATTCGCCGGCGTATTTTTATGACGACTGAAAATATTATATTTAAAATGATTCAAAAATGTAACTAATTTTTATTAATTTTTTCGTTGTAAATACCATTTTCGCAGTATTTGCTTATCCTAGCAAATTGACTCTGCAAAATAAATAGAAATAAAACTCAATGTTTCAGAATAATTAAACAATTTTTGCTTACCTGAAAATTCCGGGCGCATCTTGTAAGATCTTAAAGGTTGGTTTAACGATGCACCGCGCATAAACGTTTATGTCAAATTTGACTTTAGTAACGTTTGGTTACTTTTTTCAAAGCCTCCAACGTACAAATACAATAATTTACGCGGCAATTTTAAATTTAGTCACGTGGGGTTCGGGAATTAATGAAAGCCCTGTAGATATTTGCTTATATTCAATTAAATTCAATTCAATTTATTCAATTCCAATAGATTTTTTACAGATCATCATCATATAGATGGAAACGTTTTCATTTTTAATATTGTTCTATTAAAAAAGTTTATATGCTTCATTGTAAGCTTTAGCATGCCTAGTAGGGTCATAAAACAGTCTTTTAACGTATATTAATGCGAAAGTTTAATTTTATAGATTGTATTTTAAAATTTAAAATGTAGAGTTATTTATCTCGCATAAGTTGCTAAAAGTTTTGGTACTGTATTTTATTTTAATTCATATTGGTTGAAATTATGGATTAAATGCAACATTTTTAAAGTTTAACTGAACTTTATAGTAAACCAAGATGTAAATATGATTTATAAAGTGGAAAAATAACAAATATAATTGTAATGAAATAAAAGTAAAGAGTGATCAACAATGATTGTAGCCAAGTTAAATTTCCCGCCGAAAAATCTGGGGAATTTGATCGCTCCAAGTTCATGCCAAGGAAAAATTAATAAACAGCATAGATTAAATTAGATTGATAACTCATAGGGGGCTTCACGTATCATGATTTTAGTTAACCGACCCACTCGATGGGATAGCGCTGCAATCGCAAATAACGTCATTGGGCGCGGGGAGCGGGCGGACTTCTTGCTAAGCGGGGTGTGCGGTACAGGGGGTCTAATATTGAATGGAGGGTGCGGTGCGGGGAACATCGCACGGTTGCACGGTATTAAATTACCGTGCGGGGAACATCGCACGGTCATTAATTACCGTGCGAGGCGAAAAATAACAAAGACCTAATGAACATGTTAAATGTATATTTTAAAAGTAATTACAAATATATTTCACCAAATGTCAAAACCTAATTACATTTCACTTTTCAACAAAATGTCTGCAGTTCGTCAAAAAATGCATCTTAGAAATGAAATAAGGTCTTATCCGGATAAGGATGTTGGCGTAAGTAGTGTTCCATGCAGTGAATTTATCTCTAAGGTAAACATGCACAAGCTGTAAATTTTCCGGCATTCGTTGTTTTTCAAAAGATTTCAATATAAAGCTTTAAACGAGTGTTTTCCACTCCCAGACTAAGCATGAAGTAAAATTTGGAGTTTAGAAAAGCCCCGTGAAAATATGTCGAGGGTCGCGCAGCGACCCGAGACAAATTTTCTGGGCTTTTCTGAACTCGAAATTTTACTTCATGCGCCACGCGTATAAAACACAGATTTCAAGTGGAATTCGAATATGCATAAAATTCACAATATTTTAGTGTTTTATACGCGTGACGCATGAAGTAAAATTTCGAGTTTAGAAAAGCCCAGAAAATTTGTCTCGGGTCGCTGCGCGACCCTCGACAAATTTTCACGGGGCTTTTCTAAACTCGAAATTTTACTTCATGCTTAGTCTGGGAGTGGAAAACACTCATTTAAAGCTTTAAATTGAACTTAAAAAAAACAAGAAATATCTAAAGATTTACAGAAAATAGGTTGAATTTGGAATACGTATACTTAAAAGAAAACTCCCTGTATGTATAAATACAAATAAAATATTTCCAGAAGAAAGTTATTGTTACTGCAAAAATGGTCAGCAAAAATATTAAAGGGAAAAGTATTTGGTAAATAGTGAAACTCATTTCGTAAATCAGGAAATCTTTTGACTTATATTTGACAAGGTAAAAGATATTTGGGATATAGTGAATCTTATTTGAACAATAGTAAAATGCAATAGAAAAACCGTGTAATTGAATTTAAGGCATTATTTTATGTTCTGGGATCGTACTTTGTGACTAGATGGAATTTCAGAATTGCTTGATCCAACAGCAACAGGAATATTCTCCATGGAAGTATACTCCTAGCCCGGTGTGAAGAAAATCTCCACGTCCATGGTTGTTTCGTGCATGGTACTTGAAGTTCATTCACGAATGCTAGGAAGAAATAAAGAGAAATAATGTAGACATACTAAATGTGTTTGACTACATATTTAATTAAAAGAATAAACAATGGCTTAAAAACTTAAAATATTACATAAACTTACGGTTTTAATTATCAATGTTAACGCCCATCCCTAAAGATTCAGAATTGCTTAATCCAACAATAACGGGGATATGATGAAAATATCCACGACCATGGATATTTAGTATACTTGAAGATCATCCACATGTACTAAGAAGAAATAAAGGGAAATAATGTAGTAACACCCTGGTTTTAAATTTGTTTGACTGTAGACTTATTTAAAATAATACACAATAGGTTAAAATTTAAAAATATTATATAAACTTACGGTTATAATTATTTATATTTATTAACGCTCATCTCGAGACGATTTCGCCTTATCGGCATTTTTGTGCCTTCAGATCCGACGGATCTGACAGCTGTTGATTGAAAATCAGCCCACGTTAGAAATTGCGGGAAATTTGAAATTCCGACATATGCGCCCTCCCATGGAGTGGGTCGGTCAACTATATATGTGAATTTATAGAATTATATGGAGTCGACTGGGTCTGATAAACAGTAACTCGATTTGACATTAGCAGCGTCGTGCGTCGTATTTTGCCATTTTTCGAATTAAGTTATTTTTCATTCTGTTTCATAGACATCAGTTCTTATCAGGACTACTTTGTACAGGGCTTTCATTAATTCCCGAACCCCACGTGACTAAATTTAAAATTGCCGCGTAAATTATTGTATTTGTACGTTGGAGGCTTTGAAAAAAGTAACCAAACGATCAAATTTGACATAAACGTTTATGCGCGGTGCATCGTTAAACCAACCTTTGAGATCTTACAAGATTCGCCCGGAATTTTCAGGTAAGCAAAAACTGTTTAATAATTCTGAAACATTGAGTTTTATTTCTATTTATTTTGCAGAGTCAATTTGCTAGGATAAGCAAATACTGCGAAAATTAATAAAAATTAGTTACATTTTTGAAGATGAGCCTATTTTTTAATCATTTTAAATATAATATTTTCAGTCGTCATAAAAATACGCCGGCGAATAAATATTTTTAAATCTAGGGAATTTTTGTGTGGGCCATACCACCTTGTACATTTGGTTGCCTATTATTTTTGGTCACGTGGGGTTCGGGAATTAATGAAAGCCCGGTATAAGTCTTTGTTTTGTGGTAAGTGATTTGCTGTTTTTAAGGTTAGAAAATTAGAAAATTTAGGTTTAATCCTAAATTTTCAGATTTTAAGAGAATTGTGTTTACCGTGATGTTTGCACCACAGCGTGATGCTTTCATCCTGAAGGCTCATTATCGATGTGGAACTATGAATGAAGATGGCACATGGTCTTACTCATTACAATCGTGTCTGAATCAATTTATTCAAGCCTTCCCCGAAGTCCACATTCCTTACAAAACATTTTCCTCGCATAAAACCCGCATTGTTGACCGTTTTGAGGGAAAGAATTGTATCTGTAAGGGCAAGTCAGCTGGAAGACTTGCCTATCTTAACAGAAGAGGTTGTTGGCGACATTCAACAACGACTTGAACAAAGCCTAACAAAATCTTTAAAAAAACTTTCAGCTCAAACGGGTATGTTCTTAATTTTAAGGTGCGCACAAATTTTAATGTTTAATCCTTTTACAGGAGTATCGTATGGGAGTTGCATAAAAGCCAAAAAAAAATTCTGCATTTGCACCCGTATAAGGTATCGGTAGTTCAACAACTTCAGCCACTTGATTTCCAAAAAAGAATTGATCATTGCAATTGGTTTAATCAGAATTTAAATGATAATGGTATGTTGGACAAGACCTTTTTTACTGACGAGGCGTGGTTTCACTTGTATGTAAACAGCCAAAACTATCGTACGTGGGCTACAGAAAATCCTCATACTTTTTTTGAAACGGATTTACATCCACAAAAAATTGGTGTTTGGGTAGCAATTTCGAGACGTCGGATAATTTTCCCAATATTTTTCAACGAAACAATCAATGCGGAGCGCTACTGAACACTCATCCTAGATGAATTTATGAATCAAGTGCATGATGGGTTATTTTCAGCAAGATGGAGCCACTCCTCATACTGCGTTGGCGACATTAAATTACTTGAGGGAATTTTACGATGATCGCTTGGTAAGCGACGGATTATGGCCACCACGTTCGCCGAACCTCACTCCGTGCGATTTTTATTTATTCGGGCATTTAAAAATTAAGGTTTTTAAAAATCGAATGCATATCCTAAACGAGCTTAAAGCAGCAATTGAAGAAGAGATAAGGAACATAAATCCGGAGGAGCTTCAACGAGTATTTCAAAATATAAAACGTAGAGTTAACATTTGCCTAGAAAATGAAGGCCATCATTTTCAACATTTATTATAAAATTGGGGATGCTAACTCTACGTTTATTAAAAATACACAAAACCTTAACTTACTTCAATTTACTTTGTATATTTAATTAAAATTGTACAAATTTTATATATAGTTATGATTAAATATTTAATTTATTTTGAGAAAAAATGTTTGCTACGCCAATGAAAAAGCAATCTAAGGGATTTTCTTTTCATATAATCAGTTGTACCAACATTTTTTGGCGGGAAATTTAACCTGTCTACAATCATTGTTGATCACTCGGTATGTATAATGAGTTGCCTAAACAAAAGACGTACAAAATAAAAAAGAAACCTAAATATAAATACTTTGTTGAATATCAATTTGAATAAATAATTTCTAGATCGAATCGGCTGGTTTATTATTGAATTGTAAATACACATTTTATTTTATCGATATATCAATTATAAAATAGGGACTTTTTATTGCTACAGGTTGGTTACAATTTTTTGTTTTTTATATAATGTTGGTGCAGACTTGAAAAAAAATAAATAAACAAAAATTTATAAAATCCATAATTATTTTCACGAATATTTTGTACTGAGAATTAAAAAATTTAATAATTTTTTTTATGACAAGGGCGTTTTTACTAAATTAAATTTTCATCCATTGGCACCACTGATTCCCCGTATTGTTTTTATGGATGTTGTAATGAGTGTATATCCCATTGAATCATCCCGTTGTTTGTGCTTTAATTACCCCCCGAAACCCCCCATAAACCCACAAAAACCACTCCACTCCCGAACAATGTAAATTATTCGACTCACGCGGCCCTCGAGCGGAACTGTGCAAAATTGCCCCCGCGAAGAAGTTCTTCCCGGAACGATGAATCAACGTGTTTACTAGTGATACAATTGTGTTTATCAATTCGTTTCAAGATAAACTGACAACGTTTTATTATCTTGAGAAGCTTGAGGATTGTGCGGAGATGTAGACAGAGGGTTTAGAGTGTGTTAAAGTGAAGACAAGATTGTCAGTTTTTAGATAAACTGTCTTGAAAAGTCCGGGGATTGTTTAGAAATGTAGCCAGGTTGCTTTAGTTAAGAGAGTGTTCAACGGAAGACAAGATGATCCCCGACGAATACAAGCATGATTTTTGGCAGAAGGAGCCAGCTAATAAGATCACGCTTAGTTGTCTTATGCCAAATGGGCTCATTGTGCTTTTGGAGGCACAGCCCGATAATACTTTTGCAGAAATTAAAGAGGTAAGTCTATACATGGTATTTATTGTAAGTTGTGTTTTTAATAGATGTTAAAAGGGAGTTTTAATACTGCGCCATGTGTAAAGTATAAGCATCTTGAAAATTATATTCACGGTGGATGCTTGTAATTTGAAATATAGCTTCAAAAAGATGTAATGCACTTTAGGATCTCTGGTATGAAGCTCAGAAGTTGCCTTTATACGGAATGTTGCACGACATATCTGGATATGTCTTCTCCTTCGTCAACATTATGTCGGAGTTGGAAGAGATCACTGATGAGTGCAGGAGGTTGGGCGAAGTGAGGCCCATCTGCGGGGTGTTGAGGATTACCGAGTGTCATGGTGATAAGACGGAGAGTTCTCTGAATCAGAAAATTGGACACTTAATAGGAAAACGTGAGTAAATATAAATATTTACAAACGCTACCAACATACTTTTGAGTGGTTGCAAATCTATTCCTTATCAATTGTTCCGTTTTGTGTCAAGTTAGCATTAATGATAATATGTAAATAGGTTTGCCTGAGTTCGATACTCTGAGCAGTACGGAAATAAACGATTTCCGTTTCAAAATGCGTAAATTGGGTGAGGAAATAGCGAAGGAGAGGAAAAGGCAAACATGGACGGAGAGGCTGTTGTACCAGTGCCCACCACGGATATCCCCCGACAACAATTGCCTCTCGACTGTCAACAATCAGGTTTATCAGAACGGAAATATTTTCTTTACGACGATGCTTGGGGGGAAATCAAATTCAATGGTGAGTAAAATTTAAAATACAATAAAGAAACAACAACTTATGATTGGAATCAAAACAATATTTAAATCAGAGCTGGGATGAATCCTCAAAAACATGATTCGAATCACCTAATATGATTCGAATCACGAATACTCGAATAAAGGAATCGTAAGTGAAAAATATCATTCGAATCAAAGATTCGAATCCTTATTTTTGAATCACGGATACAAATCCTTTAAAAATAAATTTGAATCTATTATTTGCAACCAGTAATATTTTATTCCATCAGTTTCTATTATTCTATTGAAAGTGAGTGGGTATGCTACCCTCCACTGCGACCGCAAGGATCTATTGTGGCTCACAATTAAGGTGGAACATCCGACCTTACAGCTCACCTTCCAAGTCCATCTTCTTGATGAAGTCAAGGATCTTGTCAGGTGAAGTTTTTTCCAGGTCCTTCAGGTTTAGCTTCGGTGTGCCAAACACCATGGTCCTGATCTGGTCGCCAGCTGGACAGGCACATATGACGTGCTCTGCTGTTTCATCATCCTCTAGGCATAGGCGGCACTCAGTGGTGTTGCTTAGTCCTAGTTTATTAAGGTGATGCCTTAGACGGCTGTGTCCAGTGAAGAGAGCAGTTAATGTGTGAACATCTGATCTGCTCAGCTTCAACCATGAGGCCGTCCTGGCCGATCAGTTTCTATTAACAAACATGTTCATTTACCGACTAAATATCTGATTATATAATGATTTTAATTTATGATGATATATGTGTTATTGAACTTCATTTTGAATCTGTGTTTTATACGCCTGGCGCATGAAGTAAAATTTCGAGTTTAGAAAAGCCCCGTGAAAATTTGTCTCGGGTCGCTGCGCGACCCTCGACAAATTTTCTACGCGGGGCTTTTCTAAACTCGAAATTTCACTTCATGCTTAGTCTGGGAGTGGACAACACTCGTTCTTAGAAGTTTCAAATGAAAGGATTACTCTAGATTACTAAGTTTATTACCAATTTACAAAGGATACAGCTCGAAGGACCAATCATGGTCTTCGGAGACCGAAGGACTACAGGGACTCGAAGTTTATTTACAAGAAAACAACGAATATCTGAAGGTTTACAGCATGGATAGGAAAGATAACATCCAATTTTGAAAAAATATCGAAGTTGGGTTGGTTTTCAGTGCGTTTTTAACTTCACTTTAAATCAGTGTTTTATACGCGTGGCGCATGAAGTTAAATTTCGAGTTTAGAAAAGCCCCGTGAAAATTTGTCTCGGGTCGCTGCGCGACCCTCGACAAATTTTCTACGCGGGGCTTTTCTAAACTCGAAATTTTACTTCATGCTCAGTCTGGGAGTGGACCGTCAAGATTTTCTACATGTCGGGATTTTTGATATTTCTAGATTTATGTCGATTTATTCACAGTTTGTTATTGTATTAAATGCAACTTTAATATTAAATAAAAACGGTTTTTTTAGGAATAGAATATTCACCCATTAAGAGCCGAACAAATTATAAAGTTAACTCTAAAAGTTAATTTTAGGTAAAATTTTGTATTTATTTCTATGATTTCAATGAATGATTTATTATATTACTACATCGATTTTTTAAAAGAGTTAAATTTAAAATTCAAACAAGTGTTGTCCACTCCCAGACTAAGCATGAAGTAAAATTTCGAGTTTAGAAAAGCCCCGCGTAGAAAATTATCACGGGGCTTTTCTAAACTCGAAATTTTACTTCATGCGCCACGCGTATAAAACACTGATTTCAAGTGAAGTTAAAAATGCACTGAAAACCAACCCAACTTCAATATTTTTCAAAATTAGATGTTTTCTTTCCTATCCATGCTGTAAACCTTCAGATATTCGTTGTTTTCTTGGAAAAAAAACTTCGATTCCCTGTAGTCCTTCGTTCTGCGAAGACCATGGTTGGTCCTTTGAGCTGTAGCCTTTGTAAAACGGTAATAAACTTAGTAATCTAGAGTAATCCTTCAATTTGAAACTTCTAAGAACGAGTGTTGTCCACTCCCAGACTAAGCATGAAGTAAAATTTCGAGTTTAGAAAAGCCCCGCGTAGAAAATTTGTCGAGGGTCGCGCAGCGACCCGAGACAAATTTTCACGGGGCTTTTCTAAACTCGAAATTTTACTTCATGTGCTACGCGTATAAAACACTGATTTCAAGTGAAGTTAAAAATATATATATTAACGTTGGATATTTTTCATGGTTAAGTAACCAAATATGTATTCACAAATATTTGAATTATTCGAAAATTTTAATATTTATATTCAAATATGAATAATTTAGTGATTTAAATATTCATATTAGTATATCAGATTGTAATTATAGTAAAATACAACTAAGTGTTTTGCAAATAATAAAAAAAAAAAAGAATATTTAACTATTTGAATTAATCGAATTCGAATCCTAGCCTTAATAGCGATGATTCGAATTATTTAGGAGGATTTGAATCTATGTATCAGGATTCGAATTTTATAAGGATTCGATTCCTTTTATAAAGATTCGAATCCATTTATAAGAATTCGAATCCTTTTATATGGATTCGAATCATCTACGTTTGTATTCGAATACGAATCCTTTTAAAAAAATGTAACGAATCCGTTTTCACTAAAGTATTCGAATACCTCTTTTGAATCCTTTAAAAGGATTCGAATCCGGGAATCGAATCCTGAATGATTCGAATCCTGCCCAGCTTTGATTTAAATTATGATTATATGTAGTCCTCAAGAAAACAGCTGATAATTTTGATTAAAACTAAAATAATTGATAATTATTTGTAGTCTTCGTCGTTTAATGTTAAAAGCCATTCCCTGCCGGCGCAGCTTTTGGAGATGATCTTGATGAAAAAAGCGACCGTTTTCAATATCAAACAGGAGCACCCAGATGAATACGTACTGAAAGCTTGCGGCTGTGACGAATACTTAATCGGTGATCATCCGATTATTCATTTCGAGTATATTAGAGACTGCATTTTCAGGGATACGCCTCCTATTTTGATACCCATTCCCATTCACCAAGTTTCACGTGAGTTAATTATTTTTTTAATACAAGGTGTTAGAAAAAAGAAAAATTATCACAGTACAAGCTTGCTTGTAGAATAAACTTGATTATACATGCTTGTTAAGCTTGCAGTTGTGTATGTAGTCAAATAAAAATGCAAACCAATATAAAATGTTTTTATATCTGGTTTGTAGTGTAGGAGTATCTTGTATATTTATAATGCAGTCATTAACTTTCAAAAATATTCAGTGGATAAAAGTTATGTTGAAGTGGTTTGGTTTCAATATTTCAAATGCAATAACTTACCTTTTTTTAAGTTCAATTGGATGGGGATTACGGTTATTTGGCAGTGCCGGGTGCAAATAAAAAACAATTTAATACGTTAACTCTCAGGAAGAAAGGAAACACTCAATCGTCATGGAGTATCACAGAAAAGTTGAAAGTTACAGTGTGTAACGTTAGTAAATTGAATTGTGATAAAAGAAGTGATTTAGAGGTTAGTAAATATCATCATAAAATATTATTGGTTGGAACCAAGAAAAAGTGGTGTATCTTGAGAATTATTTACAATTTAATAACGTAAATATTTTTGTTAGATTGGTGTTCAAGTGGGTTTATTCCACGGTGGAAAATCTCTGTGCGAGGCTCAGAAAACCAGCGAAAAAAGTGTGAATGAAAATTTAGAGTGTGCCATTAACGAGAAGCTCACCTTTGACTTACAAATCTGCAATGTTCCTAGGAGTGCAAAGCTTTGCTTCGCCATTTACGAGGTGTCCAAAAGTGGGAAAGGAGGACGAACGCGGCGGATGAAAGAAATGTCCAACAAAGTGAGTGCAAAAATATGACACATTTTTTATACAGTAGTGGAAAAATATAGAGCAACTTTAATATATTGCTAAAATAAAATTTATGATGTTACCTTTGGCCATAATTTGTCTGTAGATAAAAACATACGATATTTATAAATAGTTTGCTGATAAAAAATCCCCATTCTTCTTTCGTTGTTCCATGGGATATAAAAAAGAATATTTTAGAATGGAAATAAATAAAGCAACTTTTTCAATAACCTGCTAAATTTGCAATGTATTTAGTTTAGTATAAGTTTAAATTCATCAGTTTAACGTATTTCACTTGTCAACATGCCCAGAGGCAAACATTTATCCGCTGATATTAAAAATCGGATTGTTGATTTATACAATAGTGGTCAAAAACAGATTACCATTGCAAACATGTTTATGTTAAATAAATCTATTGTGTCGCGAATAATTAAGCAATATCGTGTAAAGGGAGATACATCCGTCAAAAAAAAATCAGGGAGACCTAGTAAAACCACTCACTTTACGGATAAACAAATTATAAAAATTGCCAAAACCGAGCCTTTTCTCGGATCTAACATGATAAAGCACCGTATATTTGAAGAACTTGGAGTAAATGTGACCTCTAGGACAGTGAGAAACAGACTACTAGAAGCTAAATTATTTGCTAGAAGACCAGCAAAAAAACCCATGTTGTCTAAGAAAAACAGACGATCCCGTTTAAGTTTTGCCAAAACGCATCAACACTGGACTGAGAATGACTGGAAAAAGGTTATCTGGAGCGATGAATCTAAGTTTTCTTTATTTAAAAGTGATGGTATTGTGTATGTAAGACGTCCTGCCAATGAACGACTCAACCCTAAGTATACGTGTCCAACTTTAAAACATGGTGGTGGATCGGTAATGGTTTGGGGCTGTTTTTCGGGATATGGTTTATAAAATAGAAGGTATTATGGACCGATTTAAATATAAGGACATATTAGAGAACCAAATGGTCCCATACGCCGACGAGATTATGCCTTTAAGACATTTATTTCAACAGGACAATGATCCTAAGCATACTTCTCGGTTCGTAAAAGAATGGTTCAGAAAGGAAAACATCACTGTTATGGAATGGCCTTCACAGTCCCCAGATCTCAATCCAATTGAGAATCTGTGGGACATTTTGGATTCCAAAATCAGAGGAAAATTCTATCGCAATCACCAAGAATTGTTTGAAGCCTTGAACGAAGCATGGGTCAATATGGATACTGCGATTATTTCTAAACTGATAAAATCGAAGCCAAAACGTTGTCAACATCTTATTAAGAATAACGGGTTCTTTACAAAATATTAACTAATATATTTTTTGAACTATTTGTATTTAAAAAAAAACAATTTTGAAGCAAAGTTGCTCTATTTTTTTCCACCCAAAAATTATCTTTAAATATAAAAATACTTCATACAAAAAATATTTATTTTACCCCCAAAATAAATTGCTTTTGTAGTTGTGGATTATTATAAAAAAAATATGGCTATGTCATACATTACTGATTAAAGAAATAAACGATTTTCAAAAGTTGCTCTACTTTTTTCCACTACTGTATCTTCAGATTTATTATATTGGTATTACAGATTATCTAGAAATATTTCGAGTTTAGAGAAGCATGAAATATTTACTTCATGTTTAATCAAGGTTTAACCACTTGTTAGAAAACTATTAATACCTTTAATAATAATATGCTGATTTTTTAAAGAAGAAAGTAAGTAAGGTTTTTCAATCCTCGATTAAGCATGATGTCGAAAAAAAAATCGAGTTTAGGATAGCCTACAAATTTTAATTTTTTTCCGGCTTTTCTAAAGTCAAAATTTTACTCATGCACCATACTTACAAAACACTAGTTTCAAGTAAAGTTCAAAATATACTATTAAGCCTGAGAATTTTTAAAGTTTAAGTATTCGAATATTCAAATATATGTGAAAAATTTAGTGATTAAAATGTTCACATTCGAATATCCAAATATTTGAATTATTCATATTTTCAAAATTTAGTAAAATACTGGTAAAGTTTAAATGAAGTCAATAGTGATTTGTGTATTTAATTTGTTGAATAACTTGAGTTAAATAAATTTAGGAGATTTTCTCAAATCCGATCGCGTGGGCCAACACAACGGTCTTTGATTTCAAGAATCAGTTAAAGAATGGCTCGATGACGCTTTATATGTGGACATATGCCGAGGATATGCTCAACGAGGACTTGCTGCATCCCTTAGGAACTGTCGTCAGCAATCCTAATACGAAATATGCCACAGCACTTACACTAGCTTTTGAAAGGTAGATTACAATAAATATAAAATAATTTATTACGATTATAATGTTTTGTTTAGATTTACTCTTGTTTCAGTTTATGTCAATAAGTTATTAATAGACTGTACAAACTTGAATATTATAAGTATTTAATAAAATGATTTCCCAGAGTTCAAAGTACTTTCTTGTACCCTGATTAATGAGAAAGTATTTTAAACTCAAGACATTTTTTTTTAAATAGTATTTGTTTTTAGTAAGTCATTATTTTTTTTTAAGTTATGGGCCTAAAGAAGTTGTGCTGTTTCCGTCCGTCGAATACATGCTTAAGTACGCCCATGACAGGAAATTGAAGATTAGCCCCGCTTATGAGAACACTAACAAGGACATGGCTGAGGTTAAGAAAATATTCCTTGAGAATGAGAATATTTACGAAGTGGTTGATCAGGTGAGTTATTCTACAAAGTTTCAATGATGTGTTAATTTTTTTTGGCCAAAGAAAATTACGATCAAGTGTTTTTCAATAAATCTTTATTTTAGGATCGTAAAATTTTGTGGAACTATAGAGAGTACTGGATGAACACGGCTCCCGAAGTGCTGCCGAAGCTTCTGCATTGCATTGACTGGGATAATCGGGAGGAAGTTAGTGATATTGTGTATATGTTAGAAAAGTGGCCAGTGCTGCCTGTTGAGAAAGCCCTTGAATTGTTAGACTACGCATATGCCGATCAACAAGTTCGGAGATTTGCTGTCAGTTGCTTAATGAATATAGGGTGAGTGACTAAAATTGTTGTACTACTGTACATAACAAAACAAAACAAAAACAAAATATATGAATGTAGTACTGTGATATATATGCTAATTTTATTTACAGGAATGATGACTTACTTTTATACTTACTACAATTGGTGCAAGCCTTGAAGCATGAACTGTTTTTAGACTGTGATTTAGTGAAATATTTGCTCGAGAGAGCACTCTATAATCAAAAAATTGGACATTATCTCTTTTGGCATTTAAGGTGAGGACTTCTATATTATCATTAGTGCGCTGGATTATACAGGGGTTGCTCATAAACCACAATTGCTCAGTCGAGTTACGAAAATAACGCACACGACTGGGTGTCAAATGCACAAGTAAACGATTGTGTTGCGGATATCTCGCGACAATTATTATTTGGGAAATTGTGTGTTTCTTGAAATGTGAATTTGTAAATACGTTTTTATTTCTAAATACTTTTCCACGTATAACTCAATTCTTAAACATGTTTCAACCTTATTTTTATACTATTGTGCTGAATTGCTTTCTATATATTAGTTCTGCTTGCTGTCACATTTTATTGCTCTATTAGTCTATTTAATATTTTAAGGAATGTAAGCTAACAAGGACGTGTCGAATTTCTTCTCGGTTAATGGGCTTTTGTAAATCTGCACGGGCCCTTTTTATGACGAGGGGGTGTTGTTTTGGTGAAAGTCTGCGTTCAGATATGTACATGGCCATGTGGCCAATTCTCAGAAATGCATCCCTTAACGGAAAATTATAAGTTTAGGTAAACGAAGGCACCTCCCTTCTTTTATCTAATTGGTAACTTGGAAATATACGGCACAACGCACCCCCACTCTTTGCATATTTCTCGAATTTAGAATTTCAAAATGTAAAGCACTTGCTTTAAAAACCTCAAACTATACACATCGCGCCTTGTTAACTTACACTACATTCAACTTATAAAAATACTTAAAACGCATTCAAATTTAGTTAAACTTTATTCTGTATATATTGTGTATATATTATTTACGGTGAATATATAACGTTAAGTGCTACGAATTTTATTACTTCACTTATTCACCCGCATCGGAAATAGTGGCGATTTCCGAACCAGTCAAACAGGAATCACCACAGAGAATTATCTTCATTCATTAAAAACAAAACGATAATTTCTCTAAAACAGATTGTGTAGACAGATAGGCACAGTTATCCGCTTGTATATTTAATACCCAGTCACGTGCGCTCAATGGTTACGGTTCATGAGCTGTCTCCGTTAAATCCAATCAATACTATTTATCCAACATTCAATTTTGAAATTCTTAGTACACATAAAATGTTTAAATTAATATTTTGTTACAATTATTCGACATTGGATTGTTTATTTTAGGTCAGAAATGCAGATGCCGGCTGTGTCTGTCCGTTTTGGTTTAATACTCGAGGCCTACTGCAGAGGAAGCCAAGAGCACATGGGTGTTCTTGCCAAGCAGTTAGAGTGCTTGGAGACTTTAAAGAAGTGTGGTGAATTGGTGAGGGTACGGAAGGACAAAGAAAAAGCTCGGAGTGCGTTGACAGAATATTTGAGTGAATCGCACTGTGTGGAGAATATGAAGAACCTGGCGAGTCCGCTAGATCCTAGTTTCAGGTGCAATAGAATCAAGTAAGTCTTTATATCATATATGTGGAACATTTTTTTGTATATAATATTTTTAGAGACTAGTTTAGCTTGCAGGGCGGTTATATATAATATATAAATGTGGAACTTAATTAATCTTCTTGGTCTTCAACCATTTTTTAGCTGGCAGGACCTAAATACAAAATATGAACATTTAAAGGGACTCGCCTTCAAATTTAATTATATACAGCGTTTTTTTCCTCGAAAATGAGCCCAAGCTATAGCGGCTTTATTTTTGAATAAAAATAAAAAAAAATATATATATATATATACAGGGTGTCCGTATTTCGACCGAATGTATTGGGATCTCAGTTATTTGAATAGATAGAGATTCGTTTAAATTAGGGCAAAGTTGCATATTTTAGAGTCTACCAATAATCTGAAAACAATTTTGAAATATCTTCTTTTGTTTTCGAAATATGAGCAAAAAACTGATTTTTTTGAAAAATCGTTTTTATTTTTTTATTAAAAAACTTGTGAATCTAGACATTTGGAACTTTGACATTATACAGGCACTTTTTAATGAAGAATCTAGTAGCATATTTTGTTTTAAGATAACTATACCATTTACCTGGGGAACATAGCCAACTTTTGTTTTTCTTATGGGCGCCATTTTGGATTTTTGGATTTTTTGGAAGAATATTTTTTTCTGAATTCAGTGATGTATCACACTCATAATTTATATACGATTTGATATATAAAATTATAATATTTTCTTTTTTGTAAAGAGTGCCTTGAAAATAATGACGTCGCATCTATTATTCAACAAAATCTTGAAAGCAGTCATTCAATCCTAGCAGTCAAAATTAATTAACAACTGTCAATCTTTTGTAATAATTATAATAAGTTTCGATTATCGCACATAACATAAAGTAAAAAAATGTGTTGTGTTCAAATCAAGAGCAACGATAAAAGTTTATTATTCTTCACACAGGTAAGGACGAATTTTGTTTGGTGTATCTATGTCAGAATTAGGTTATAGCGCTACCCAATTCTGACAAATTTTGGTGAATAATTCTAAACTATTTTTGAATTTGTGTCTGATTTTTGGATATAAATTTGTGTCTAACTTTTGGATATACTTTACGAATCTAACATATATTTTTTATGTCAAGAGAAATCACTTTCTTCAATTTTGTAATACAAAAAAAATCTAGTTTTTTATAGTTATTAGTAAAACTAACGCAAACCTATTGGCAGTATTTTGTTTATAAACAAACACATTTTCTATCAGTACAGTAATAAATCAGCCTGTCCTCGGGGGAGGTATGTGAGCAAATTATGGGCCCTCGGAGTTGTCAAATGAGTGAGTTACTCAACTGTTTCCAAGGCACTCTTTACAAAAACCAAAAGATCAAAATTGTACATATCAAATGTACAATCAACTATAAGTGTGATACATTATTGAATTAAGAAAAAAATACTGTTTCAAAAAATATGAAAATTCAAAATAGTGCCCATAAGAAAAACAAAAGTTGGCTATGGTCCCCGGGAAAATTTTATAGTTGTCTTTAAATAAAATATGTTACTAGATTTCTCATCAAAAAGTGCCTCTATAATGTCAAAGTTGTAACTGTCTAGAATTAATAGTTTTTGAATAAAAAAATAAAAACAAAATTTCAAACGATATCTCGAAAATTTGTATTTGGTTAATTATTGGACCCTAAAATATGCTACTTTGCCCCAATTTAACCGACTATCTCTTCAAATAACCGAGATCCCCATACATTCTGTTAAAATACGGACACCCTGTATATATGTTATAAAATCAGGGGTTCATTGCTACACTCTGCCTGTAACAGATTTTATCTAAGGGCGGCCATCTTGTCGTAATGATGTTATCCGCCATTTTTTTAAATGGTATCAAACAAAATTATTAATAGATTTTTTTGAGTTTTCTAACGATGTTATTATTTCATAGGCTGCATTACATTTTCTTTGAGGAAAATGCAAAAAACAAAGCAAATAAAAGTTGGCCATGGATTTTTGTTTAGTTATTAACAAAGTAAATAACTGAGTTTCAATTTCATGGCGTATTATCATGAAATTTAACTGTAAAAATAGTTCTAATTATTAAATATTTACTAACTACTATTATAAATTTAATTTCTCAAAAAAAATCACAAAACTGTGAACCATTGTGTTCAGTGCAAAGCTAGCAACATTTGAAATAAAATAAATAATTCTGTTTCAAATTTGTGATAGTTTAGAAATATATAATCTGTTTTTTTTAATATGACCAATCAAATTTGACATTTCACGAATTTAGTGATGTGATGCAGGTTGTGTGTTTTAGGTTAAGACAAGATTAATTACATGTTATGTTGTAAATGAACTTTTAATTTGTAGGTTATGTGAAGGGAAATCTGACATTAATTCCAATACCAATTTAATAAAGTGTCTCTGAGGATCAGGTAATATTCCTTGCTCAGGAATATCTGCCTTCTTTATTATCTGCCCATTTATATGTTCAAATTTTAAATAAGTTGTAAATACAAGAAATTTTTCTTTTAGGTATACATGTTACAATTTTTCAATGTACATTTTCAGACATTCTTGATCTTGTTAAAAACTTTCAATTTAAATACTATAAGGAGTGTTTTCCACTCCTAGACTAAGCATGAAGTAAAATTTCGAGTTTAGAAAAGCCTGAAAATTTGGCTTGGTCTCGTAGCGCAGCGAAGAGACCAAGCCAAATCAGGCTTTTCTAAACTCGAAATTTTACTTCATGCGCCACGCGTATAAAACACTGATTTAAAGTGAAGTTCAAAATATACTGCTTAGTTCTGATCACATGTTCATTCATTTCACAAATGTTTATATAGAATATCTGAAAGTATACTTAACAGAAAAAATCCCTGTATGTGTTGTAAAGTTGCACTCACATTTTTTCTTTTAAGTATACATATTCCGATATACGATATACACTGTAAATTTTCATATATTTGTTGTATTTAAAAAGTGTTCAAATTGAAGCTTTAAACGAGTATTTCCACTTCTAGGTTAAGCCCACTGGGAGTGAAAAACACTCGTTAGAAACTTAAAATTGAACTCTTGAAAAAAAACTAAGTTTTTGTGGTCCTTCCACTTTTAAAACAAACCGTAGCCTATGCTAAATTTATCATCTGTCATTAGCATAACCTAACTACAAACTGCCATCATAATTAACCAATCTTCACACTTTGTTATTTAACTTAACAATTTCAAGTATCTGTATTCTAACCTAATCTGGCACTACAGTCTGTTATTAACCTAACTATAGGTTAATCAATGTAACTTAACAATTTTAAGTATCTGTATTCTAGCCTAATCTGGCACTGCATTCTGTTATTAACCTAACTATAGGTTGATCAGCGTATTTTGTACTAAAATATATTAGGTTTTATTTGTTTGTGGCATCCCTTTATATGGTTAAGAGATACTGAATTAGAGCGACACTAAATTAGAGCAACACAAAAAGTTTATTTTGAACATTGGTAGTTCAGAGAATTAATCAATGAGCCACCCTGTACTTGGAATACATAGGAGCCTTTCAATTCATTTTACTTTTGAGAAGTTCAGAGATTAATTCAGTTTCACCACTTTGGTACAATTAGCTCTTATCAAGTTATTTAGTATATTTAGTCTTAATTTTGCAATTCATTTTTCTATTACAGATTAGATAAGGTTAGAGTAATGGATAGTAAAATGCGCCCTCTTTGGGTCGTCTTTGAGAATTCAGATTTGAATGGTGAAGATATTTACATAATTTTCAAGAATGGTGACGATTTGCGGCAGGACATGCTCACGTTACAGATGCTGAGAATTATGGACAAGTTGTGGAAACAGGAGGGATTGGATCTGCGGTGAGTAGAAAATACAAAAATATGGGCTTGAAAGTGCTGAATGTGTTCCTACCAACATCTCTCTTTATATGCAATTGTGGACTCAAATTTGAAACCCCCTGTATTTATTTTTTTAGGATGAATCCATACAAGTGTATATCAATGGAATACAGAGTGGGCATGATAGAAGTTGTATTGGATGCAGAAACGATAGCGAACATACAAAAGGAGAAAGGCATGTTCAGTGCAACATCAGCTTTTAGGAAAGGTTCAATTTTAGGTATTTGTCTATTTTTATTTACATGTTTTAGAACTTAAGTATAGCTTATTTTTAAAACTTTGCAGTAGTTATAAAGATAAATGATTTCCCTTTTTTGGTTTTAGCTTGGTTGAAACTTCACAATAAATCAGAGATGGCTCTAAAAAATGCTATTTCAGAATTTACGTTATCGTGTGCAGGATACTGTGTTGCGACTTACGTTCTCGGAGTGGCTGACAGGCATTCTGATAATATTATGGTGAAGAAAAATGGACAGGTAAAAACAATATCTGCCGCAAGTTTTTTTTATGTCTTAGCATTCTATTTAACTCTCCTATTTTTGTTTAATATTTATTTTTTGTACCTTACAGTTATTCCACATAGATTTTGGGCACATATTGGGCCACTTCAAGGAGAAGTTCGGATTCAAACGAGAGCGGGTGCCTTTCGTCCTGACTCACGATTTCGTGCATGTCATCAGTAAAGGAGAGAAAAAGAACTTGGAGTTTAAGACTTTTCAGCATTATTGTGAACAGGTGAGATTTTAAACGATATTTTTTTATTAATGAGTTAAAATTTGACGATATTTTTCAACTAATGTTTTTCTAAAGGCATTTTTAATACTGCGAAAACACGGCGGGTTGATCTTGTCATTGTTCGCCATGATGATTTCAACGGGCCTACCAGAACTGAGTTCCGAAAAGGACCTAAATTACCTCAAAGAAACACTTGTAAGTAAAAAAGTAAATAAAACTATACTATACATTCCAGCACAACAAATAAATAAACAATGAGACATCACTGTTAGGACATTTGATTAATTTGAATTGAAGCCTCAGCATATATAAACTAAATTTTGATGATTTGTAAATTTAACCTACAAAATTAAAAGGTGTTTTAAAATCATTTACTTTTCATTATCAGTAGTGTAATATTTTGTATATCAATTATTTTTGTATTAGGTCTTATCAAAATCAGAAGAAGAAGCCTTATCGCACTTCCGATCAAAATTCGATGAGGCTCTCTGCAACTCATGGAAGACCTCAATGAACTGGGCGACGCACAATATCGCCAAGAACAACAAAACCATCTAATAACCCAAAATCGTAAAACAAAAGAGATCGGATCAGGGCTGTGATTCGAGAAAAGTGCCAATACGTAAAAAGTAGGAGAATGTAAATATGACGTAATAATAATAATAAAAAGTGTCACGCGCAAGTTTGAGCGAGCAGTATTTCCCGATATTTCCCGATATGTACAAATATTTGTTATATATTCAAGCGTATATGTGTACAAAAAATAAATAAAATGAAAATAAAGCCATTTGAAAGTTGAAAGTAATTTGATTCCTTGTGTAACCTTATATCTGCGGCTTAATCCAATTTGTCAGGAGGGGAAAGCAGGTCGGAGTCGAGTGTGCAAATAGAAAAAGGTTTTTTATCAGTACTGTTTTATCTTGTCCTGTGCAGGGAATGTGTTGATTAAGTTCGAATTAAGATTGCTTCGTGTTGTTGAGTGATAAGATGGAGGAGAGGAGGCCGTTGGTGAAAGTGAGTAATTTTTGCCTTATCGATTTAACTTTTCAAGGACAAACAGCAGATAACTAATCAGCTAAATAAATTTCTCACTTAACCCTTGTCGAAACGTTTCCAAAACTAATCAGTTTATTTTTTAATGATGCAATTAATTCCATTCTTACATCCTCTTTAAATACAATTAACATTTCAGTTTGTCCTGTTTGTTGATTTAAAAAACAATCATTATTTGCAATGAGTAATTAATCATATTTATAAATAATCGTTCCTTGTAATAAGCAATGAGTGGACATTTATTTCATATTTATAAACACGACCTCTTTATTACTAGTAAAGCAGTGGCATAAATGAGTGTATGTTTGTAGCATTCAATAGTGAAATGGTTTGTGTTTATTGCGTGCATACACTTTTAATTTGGTAATTGTGTCAGTTGTTGTGAGGATAATATATCTATTTACAGTGTTGAGTGACATGAGCAAATTTTAGTTTACAGTGATTTATGGTTAGGAAAAAATGTGTTTGTTTTTTTGGATTCATTTATTATAGGTAAAAACAGAAAAGTATGGTTAATTTATTTCTAACTTGTTTTAATGGAATAATTTATGAAAGAAGAAAAACTTGGGATTTATTTATATTGGTATGAAATTATATTTATTTTTATAGTTATTTTTGTATGATAGTATAAAACATACATGTAAATAATGATTAAAAACAATTATAATTGTTTTTTTTGAAAGAATTTATTTTTAATTTGATGAATTCATAAAAGTCAGTTTCGAATCACTTACTCTGGCAAAAAAGCAAAATATTGTACTCATTCTTTTTTTGTTTTGGAGATTATAAAAAAGTATAAGTAATATAATTATTATTTTAAATCTTAAATTAATATAACAATTTAAGGCTGAGGAAATTAGGTTAAAGGCCAATTGTCCGATTTTATTGTACAGGGTGTAGCATTTTCAATGGTTTCTTCAAGTAAAGTAGCATTTTGATGGTATCACGATTAAAGGCGGACAAGTAATATGTCCCAATTACGCGGACATATGGACGAGCGACTTTAGGACGTGGTCATTTGGACGCGTGAAAAATGGACGCGACGAAAATTGGACGCGTCGACATATAAATGCGAGACAAATGGACGCACGACATTTGGACGCCTGTTTATATTTATAGCCTTTGACAATAATAGAATAAATTGCGCAAGTAATTTTGCGCACCATGCCTATTCCACATACTTTTAGGTTAAGTTCGGTTAGGAGGAACGTTTGCAAAAGAACAAATTGCATACGCATGATGCCTATTCCACATAGAAATAGGTTAGGTTAGAAGTAAAGTTTGCAATAGAATAAATTGCGTAAGTCTCTTTGTGCACGATGCATATTCTACATACTTCTATATTAGGTTAGGTTAGAAGAAAGGTTTGCAATAGAATAAATTGCGTATGTACGATGCCTATTCCACATACTTCTAGGCAGAGCTGGGCAGGATTCGAATCATTTAGGATTCGAATCCTTTTAGAGGATTCAAAAGAGGTATTCGAATACTTTAGTTAAACTGGATTCGTGATCCAGATTCGTTACACTTTTTTAAAAGGATTCGTATTCGAATCCAAATGCTGGTGATTCGAATCCTCATAAAAGGATTCGAATCCTCATAAAAGGATTCGAATCCTCATAAAAGGATTCGAATATTTATAAAAGGATTCGAATAGTTACAAAAGGATTCGAATCGTCAAAAATAATACGAATTAATCGTAAGGATTAACATGAAAAATTTGTTTTGTATGTTTTTAAATTTCTCGTTAAATCACTGTTTTATACGCGTGGCGCATGAAGTAAAATTTCGAGTTTAGAAAAGCCCCGTGAAAATTTGTCTCGGGTCGCTGCGCGACCCTCGACAAATTTTCTACGCGGGGCTTTTCTAAACTCGAAATTTTACTTCATGCTTAGTCTGGGAGTGGAAGACACTCGTTTGTAAGTGATAAAATCAATTAAATTAATGATTTGTGTCAAATTTGAGATTTTGATAAATTTTGATGATTTTTGCCAGATTTGAGATTTTTAATTGTTTTTCGGTAATTTCGCCAAATATAACATTTTGATGAATATGAATTGACATTCCCAATCAAATTATTACACTTAACATGTCGATTTATAACATTTTTATAAGACTTTCAACAAATCGATATTTTCATAAAATTATCATCATTTCGAGATTTTCGTCGATTAATCAAATTTTTATCAGATTTTGCAATATTTCCTCAATTTTCCTTAATTTATCGAATATTGATGAAATTTTCAATATTTCGAGATTTTTAATTAATTTATAAAAATGTTTATCAGATTTTCAACATATCTTGATTTTTGATATTTTGTCATTTTTATCGATTTATAAAGTTTTGATGAAATTTTCGATATTTCGAGATTTTCTCGTCAAATATACATATAAAATGTTTATATGTAAGATTATTAATATTTTTATTCAGATTTGTAACGATTTTTTAAAATTATTGAATCATTATCTGAACACACAAATTTAAGATTTTTTTTCTACAAGACATATTTAATTAATTTTGACAGTGAATGACATTTTTGATATTTTTTACCTTTTGAGATGACATTTTTGACAATAGATTATATTCTATTAGACTACGTTTTTTGACATTAGATGACATGTTTCACATTAGATGTTACTTTTGATAAACAATGACATTTTGTACTTTTTTACTATTTCTGATGTTGACATTAAATGACGTATTTGACATGAGATGGCAGTTCTGACATTTTATATTTTTTTAGTTTTTTGACATTAGACGACAATTTTGACATTTGATATTTTTGATATTACATATTTACTTGTTTTATATTAGATAACAATTTTTATTATTTAGATAACTTTTTGACATTATTACTGATTTTAACAGAAATTTTGACGTAAATCGATTTTATCAACACGCCGAATTTTTGACGTTTTTGATATTTTTTATATTTACTAGATGACATTTTGGTCATTTTGATGTTTTTGATGAGTCGCTGACAGGATTGACACTAAGTAAATTCAAGTCCAAATTAAAAGCTTGTCTCCAAATAAATGCATTCTACAGTATAGAAGATTTTGAACATTTTAATCATTCGGAAATCACTTAAAATTATCAAACTGACCAAATTTTATTTTTTATTTTTTATTTAATACATGCATATCAACATTTTAATGTATCACTGTAATCAAATGTCCTTATACGCTGTAGTTTATATTGTAATATTTTATTTCTACTTGTTTATATCATATATTTATTTCTTTGACGTGTCTAATATTGTAAAATTAAACAATGAAGGACCAATAAACAATTTGATTTGATTTGATTTGGCAACTTTAAATAATTTTGACATATTTTGATAACTTTTAATACTGAAAACAGTTTCAATATGTTTTTATATTTTTAACTTTACTTGAAATCAGTGTTTAATACGCGTGGCGCATGAAGTAAAATTTCGAGTTTAGAAAAGCCCCGTGAAAATTTGTCTCGGGTCGCTGCGCGACCCTCGACAAATTTTCTACGCGTGGCTTTTCTAAACTCGAAATTTTACTTCATGCTTAGTCTGGGAGTGGACCGTCAAGATTTTCTACATGTCGGGATTTTTGATATTTCTAGATTTATGTCGATTTATTCACAGTTTGTTATTGTATTAAATGCAACTTTAATATTAAATAAAAACGGTTTTTTTAGGAATAGAATATTCACCCATTAAGAGCCGAACAAATTATAAAGTTAACTCTAAAAGTTTAATAATTTATTATATTACATACGTCGATTTTTTAAAAGAGTTAAATTTAAAATTTAAACGAGTGTTGTCCACTCCCAGACTAAGCATGAAGTAAAATTTCGAGTTTAGAAAAGCCCCTCGTAGAAAATTTGTCGAGGGTCGCGCAGCGACCCGAGACAAATTTTCACGGGGCTTTTCTAAACTCGAAATTTTACTTCATGCGCCACGCGTATAAAACACTGATTTCAAGTGAAGTTAAAAATGCACTGAAAACCAACCCAACTTCGATATTTTTCAAAATTAGATGTTTTCTTTCCTATCCATGCTGTAAACCTTCAGATATTCGTTTTCTTGTAAAAAAACTTCGATTACCTGTAGTCCTTCGTTCTGCGAAGACCATGTTTGGTCCTTTGAGCTGTAGCCTTTGTAAAACGGTAATAAACTTAGTAATCTAGAGTAATCCTTCAATTTGAAACTTCTAAGAACGAGTGTTGTCCACTCCCAGACTAAGCATGAAGTAAAATTTCGAGTTTAGAAAAGCCCCGCGTAGAAAATTTGTCGAGGGTCGCGCAGCGACCCGAGACAAATTTTCACGGGGCTTTTCTAAACTCGAAATTTTACTTCATGCTTAGTCAGGGAGCGGAGACACTCGTTCGTAAATTTTCGAATTATCATAAAGTTGTGTATTTATTTTCAAAAAAATCTTTCTAGGTTTAAAGTGTTTTACCAGAATGTTCGCGGATTGTCAACTAAAACAAACGAATTTTATACTAACATACATAGTAGTGATAGTGACATTTTTCTATTTTGTGAGACATGGTTGCACAATGGTGTTATAAATGCAGAGTTATTTCCAGATACATTCTCTGTTTTTAGATGCGATAGAGTCGGTAAAAGAGGTGGAGGTGTCATGATTGCTGTACGTCATCATTTGCGGTGCTCCTGCGAAAATATTACAGTTAACAGTAATGTTGAGATTGTTGCTGCTCGGGTTTTTACACATAATGAAAGTATATGTTTCATATCTTTGTATATCCCCCCCTCGGAACCAGTTGAGACATACATCCGTGTATGTACAGAATTAGACAGAATTTGTAATATATATAAATCGGTTGATATATGCGGTGATTTTAATTTGCCTCACTTTGCGAATGCACTCGAAAATCTCCGTGCAATCGATCGGAAAATCTCTGAACTCAATAATCTAATGCTGTTAAATGGTCTGGTACAATGTAATACTAAGTTGAATGCAAACAACAGGATGCTAGATTTAGTATTTGTGACCAAAGATATAAAATGTAAATTTGATGATCACCTACCAATCGTCGACATAGATAAGCACCATCCACCCCTTTCATTCTCATTCTACCCGTCTACTGAAATGCAAATAAATATAAGTAATAATAAAAAGAATAAGTCATTCAACTTTCGCAAAGCTAATTATAATTTAATGTATAAAAAAATATTGGAATACGACTGGTCTCTTCTTCTTACTTCAGATAACGTTGACGACGTTTGCAATCAATTGTATCATGCGCTTTATACTATATTTAATGTAACCGTTCCTTTAAAAAGCAGTTCAACATATAATAGGAACAATTATCCATGCTGGTTCTCCGCTAAGACTAGACGATTGATAAAAATAAAAGATCACTATCGTAAATTACACAAGAACTTAAAATTAAATTGTTATAAAATTAAATTATCAAAAACTCGTAAAGAAATTCGCCAGAGCATCAAATATGATTATTCAATATTTATTAACAGTGCTGAAAATTCTATTTGTTCAGACCCGAAAAAACTTTGGAACTACGTTTCATCTAAAAAATCTCAATCGCGCATACCTGGCTCTATGTTCTATAATAACAACAGCTTAGAAAATCCGGATAACATTGTAAATGGCTTTGCGAGATATTTTTCGTCCGTTTATACTGACTGTCAAAATAACGGCGCAAATCTTAATGCAAGTTTCGATCACAACATTTCAATTCATATCAACGAAATTACAGCCGATGACATCCTTAGGGCGGGAAAAAAATTAAGTAATAATTTTACAGCTGGTTCCGATAACATTCCATCGTTTATAGTACGAGACTGTATTCATGTGTTGGTAATTCCGTTGGTTCATATATTTAACATAATTTTAAAAACATCAAAATTCCCTAAACAATGGAAAATATCTCGAATAACACCAGTCCTTAAGTCAGATAACAAGCAAGACATACAAAATTACCGCCCCATCTGAATTATAAATAACTTTGCGAAACTATTCGAGACAATTATTGCAAATAAATTGTATAATTACGTTGAAACACATATTACCACCAAGCAGCATGGTTTTATGATGAAGAAGTCTGCGTGTACCAATTTATTAACCATAACTGAATTTACATCTCATCATATGGATAAGCGTATACAAGTAGACGTCTTATACACCGATTTTCGAAAAGCATTCGACTCTATAAATCATAATATACTAATATATAAACTAAAGAGATGGGGATTCAGTACTCCTCTAATTAATTTATTATGTGCGTATTTATCTGATAGAGAGAACTATGTTGAATATATGAACCATAGGTCCGCATCTTTCTATCCAACCAGTGGGGTCCCTCAAGGATCAAATCTGGGGCCATTGCTTTTTTTGTTATTTATTAATGACGTCGTCGACAACATAAAATCCAACATTCTTGTATACGCCGATGACATCAAAATATACAGAGAAATTAAATCGATAGAGGATTGTTTGACACTGCAATCTGATTTAGAGCTTATCCAGCAATGGAGCTTGGAAAATAGATTATATTTAAACATAAAAAAATGTAAATGTATTTCATTTTGCAGATTAAGTAGCCCTCTATTCTATGATTACTCTTTAAATAACATCTTGCTGGAACGTGCTACGGAAATAAAAGACTTAGGTGTCTTACTAGATAAAGATCTGTATTTTGTTCCCCTCTACACAAAACTAGTGAACTCGGCTATGAGAATGTTGGGTTTTGTACGTAGAATATCAAAGCCTTTCAAAAACACCAGAACCATTATGAAGTTGTATACGTCGTATGTGCGACCGAAGTTAGAGTATTGCTCGTTAGTGTGGTCTCCGTTCTATGATTGCCATATCAAATCTATAGAACATGTTCAAAACATATTTGTAAGGTATCTGTATTTTGTAGTACATTCTGTATACCCTGACGAATCTATTAGATATGAAGACTTGTTGGCTATGTTTAACTTAAAATCTTTATCTACACGACGCAAGATCACTTCATTAACCACTCTCTACAATTTGCTTCACAACAATATAAATGCTCCCGGTATACTCGCTCAGTTAAATTTTTTTACACCTAGGATTTGTAGTAGAAATAGCGTACAATTTGTATGTAATAGAAGTCAAAGTAATGTATATTACAACTCCCCTCTCAATACAATGATGCGCAATTATAATAACTCTCAAAACGTTGCTGATATCTTTTGTTGTAGTCGTAAACAATTTATTAACCAAATGTCCGCTGTATTAATTTAGTCACTATGTCAGATATCGTTAAGTATTGTTTAACTGAAGTAAATATTGTATATGTAATAATTTTCTGCTAGAATTTTATATATTTTTCCCTGTAATTTGAAATGTGTATTTCTGTTGGGAAATAAATTATTATTATTATTATTATTATTTAAAGTAAAGTAAAGTATTTATTTACGGATATCTCCTTTGATATTACAAAATAAATTTACAATAATAAAATTACAATCATAAAATTAATACTACGTAAATAGATATAAGTATATAACATAAGAAAACACATATAATAAAAACGGACCTATACAAAACCGAATAAAATGAACGACAAGTATAGATGATTGCACAATTTAATATACCTTCAATACTTACAAAAACCACTCATTGACGATTTAGAAATTATTTCACCAATATTCCCGCGTTTTAATTGTGACATAAAATGTGAGTGTGAACTATCAAATAAATCAAAATATGGATTTAGAGATATTAAATTTGAGTACCGCATAAATCGCGAAAGCGGGCTATTGTAGCCATAATTTGTCTTATGAGTTTTAACTCTAAATATTGGAATTTGCCTGATGGGACGATTTACCACATTATAATGAAAATTGACATATGATAACAGTGTCGGGCATTTGACTTCATCCGAAAATAGCTTATAAAACAATGACAAATCGGCATAAATTCTGCGATAGCACAGCCTTTCAATATGTACGCATGAATAGATATTATCAACATTAAAGTTTAACCCTATATCAAAACCCAGTTTAAATGCCATTGTTTTTAAGAGTTTCCTCCGTATATTTTCAATTTTATTGACAAGGGTTATTTGAGCTGCTGACCAGACGCATGATGCATATTCCAAATGGGAACTAACAAATGCCAAATAAACCAGCTTAAACGATATAGGTGACAAATCGTCGGACATTCTTTTTATGAATCCTAGCATTTTTAATGCACGGTTACATATACAATTAGTATGATTGGCAAAAATTAGCTTGGCATCAAAAGTTAAAGTTATCTTTGATTTCTGTTATTTTTTCTAAGATACTATTATTTATAATTTATACTATAATGGCGATGAATAGTATTTAATTTTCTAGAAAAAGTAATTAAATTGCATTTCTTAATATTAAAAAATAGATGGTTATCACAAGACCATTTGAAAATAGAGTTTATATCGTCTTGAAGTAAAATACAATCTTCGGCAGTTACAATTTCCTTAAAAATCTTTAAATCGTCAGCAAATAACAGAAATGAAGAGTTTCGTTCATAAACGACATATCTCAATCGTTTATGAACAATAAGAACAGTAACGGTCCACAGTGCGAGCCCTGGGGTACACCTGAAGGCACAGAAATGGTATTAGATAATAATAATAATAATAATAATAATAATTTATTGTGCCATAACATTAAGTTTTACACTTGTCAAATACAAATTGAATGATAATGATATACCTTAAATCTAATAATTTCTAAATATAAACAAATACATACATATTAAAACATCAATGCACAACCAGAGTTGTACAGAGAAGGGAATAATCATAAAACGCATTTCAACATTTAATCTCCGATATGCTGCTATTAAGAAAATCTTTTACACTGTAGAAGGCTTTACTCTCTAGGTATTCCTTCATACGCCTCCTAAATGCAGGTACACTTAATGACTTCACATCCCCAGGCAATTTATTGTAAAATTTAGGTCCATAGTAATTAACGCCCCTTCGTGACTTGGTCAGCCTAAGCTTCGGTATGTCAATTTCAGATGCCGATCTAGTATTGTGGGTGTGTGTTTCATTACGCTGACTGTAAGATGCCAGATGTTCACGTACATAAGTTAGGCATTCAAGTATAAAGATGCACGGCAAAGTTAATATTTTTAGATGTAGGAATATATGCCTACAGTCATCGCGATAGCTAAGAGAACCTAGAGTTCTTATTGCTCTTCTTTGTAGCTTAAAAAGCCTGGTGGTAATGCTACTATGACCCCATATGATTACTGCATAATTAAGATGACTTTGAAATAACGCATGATATATTTGTACCAGGGCACTTCTGGGAAGCCAACATTTCACCTGCCGCAGCAGGTATGTCGTTGTACATAACTTTTTTGCTGTTTCTTCTTGATGCTTTTGGAAGCTAAGTTTGCTGTCTAGGTGTACTCCAAGAAATTTTACACAAGTTATACTAGCAGTGTTAGTTAGTGAAAAATTAATGTTAACGGACTTGTCTACATTAAGGCATAATCTGTTTGTGTCAAACCAACGAGACACCTGATTGACCGACTCTTCATGTATTAATACTGCATCATTTGCTGATTTTCCTGAGGTCTTAACCGTCGTATCGTCAGCAAATAATATAACTAATGAGTTATCCGGTTGATAAGAGAGGTCGTTGATGTATAGTAAAAACAGAAGTGGTCCTAAAATAGAGCCTTGGGGAACACCAAATGATAATTGCAGTTCCCATGATCGGTTGTTATTAATTAGGACTTGTTGGCGCCTTGAGCCTTAGTAAGAGTTAAGTAACCTACAACTTGTGGGATCAAAATTATAATAATACAGCTTCCGCAGAAGAACATCATGTGAAATGCAATCAAAAGCCTTGCTCAGGTCTAAAAAGGTAGCTACTGAGTGAGATTTATTTTCGAAGTCATTGTATATTTCTTCTACAAGTGCAATGATTGCATCCCTAGTAGATCGACCTCTGCGAAAGCCATACTGACTACAATTAATGATTTTGTGCTCACCAAGGAAATCTATCATTTGTTCGAACATAATTTTTTCAAATATCTTGGATAATGCGGGAAGTAGAGATATAGGCCTATAATTATTACAAATAGTACGGTCACCTTTTTTAAAAACTGGAATTACTACCGCATGCTGTAAACAGCTGGGGAAGACACATGAGTCAATACAATTGTTTAGTAATTTAGTAAATGGTAAGACTAGAACATCCGTCATACTTTTGATTAAAGTTGTATTAATGCCATATATATCCTTGCATTTTGTGTTTTTCAGTTTACTGATGGTATTTCTGACGATAATTGAACTGACGTTCTTGAATTTGAAATAAGTATTGATGTTTAGGTCTATTTTGTACATCAATGATATTGGTGAAGCGTTAGTTGGTTTAATATCATTTATGAGCTTACTAGCATTTAGCCCGGTTTACCAACCGGGGAACCGAGGGCCGAATCAAGAGAAAAGTATAATAAATAGCTCGGTAAATGCCAAGAAAAATAAATGATGTTGAAGAAAAATATATGTATAATAGTATCAAGGGGAAACGGAGGGGGAGAGGAAATGATGCATAAGCCGAATGGTGGTGGTTGCAAGATAGATCGTTGTTGTGTAGTGGTTATGGAGTGGATGGATGTAAAGGTCCGTGAAAAGGTTGGAAGAGATGGTCGCTTCGCTCCAGCCGCTCGCTTCGCTCGCTTGCCTTGCTCGCTTCGCTCGCTAGGGTGCTCGCTTCGCTCGCACACTGAGAGGGTGGTTGTTCCTTAATTTCCACGAAAACAAATTGTCTCTAGCGCAATTTTTGGACCGAACATTTGTTGAAACCCCGTGAAGGCGGCCATTTTCTGGATCGAAAATAATTTTGTGAACACCGGGAAGTCAAACCATACCATCCTGCGTTTAAACAAATCGTTTTGGAGCATTTTCAGTAGGTAAAAAAAAAAAATCAAGAAAATCACGGTTTTAGACCACCCTGTATGAACACATTAAATTTTAAAATTAAAAAAAAAAAACCTTTATTCATCGGATCGAACTGAGAAAAGAACAGTAATTTGTCGCGTTCGATTCTGCACACGATAGTAGTTTTTGCAGAAATTTTTTTTTTATAGGTTTCAAAAAATATACTTATTAATTTTTTTTTTTTACGTTCTTCATTTAAATCGATTGTTAATGCACGGTATAATGTCGTTTGACCGATTTGTAATAATTAAAAAAAAAACATTTCTGATTTGCGAAATTAATAAAAAAACAAAAGCGCACGCGTGAAAAACAAAGAGGAACGTTTTTTGGTATAAATTAAAAAAAAATATTTTTACCAAAAAAAATTTCCATATGTACCCCTGTGATCGAAATTTTCAATGAGTGGGAGAGAGCGCAAAGATACAAAAACCTCATGTGTTGGAAAAATACGCACTATAAAAAATCGAAATGTTTCAGTGAAATGCGAATTGCATAATAAATATTGAAAAAAAATCATATCTCGGTTCGATGATGAGATAAACAAACAAAACTCGCACCGATTAAAGCGTCCATAGTGGACTATAGTTTTGCAAAATTTCAACGTTCCACGATAAACAGAAACGAAGCGGTGATTTTTTGAAATGTCTCGTTGCGTGATTCGATATTTAAAAAATCACTAAAAAGTCAAAATTTCCATAGATTGGATTTTTTTACTATTGTGTGGTCGATATGGAGCAGCACTCAGCTATCGCTTCGTGCTGCTGTTGTTGGGTCGATGTAGAGCAGCACTCGGCTATCGCCTCGTGCTGCTGTTGCTAGGCCCGGTTACTGCTCGCATCGCTCGCATACTGACCCGGTTACTGCTCGCGTCGCTTAATTAAGGTAGCTCCAGGACTTTGGTAGGCTCGCTTCGCTCGCATGCTCGTCCTGGGCCGATGTATGTAGTCTGATTTCGATAGAGCTCGCTTCGCGAGAATTTAATAGAGGTAGCATCACGACATTAGTTGGCTAGCTTCGCTCGCAAGTTTGTCCTAGGCGATGTAGGTAGTCCGACTTCGATAGAGCTCGCTTCGCTCGCAAACTTGTCGGGGGTGATGTATGTAGTCTCACTTCGACACAGCTCGCTTCGCGAGAATTTAATAGAGGTAGCTCCAGGAATTTGGTAGGCTCGCTTCGCTCGCAAGCTCGTCCTGGGCGATGTATGTAGTCTGACTTCGATAGAGCTCGCTTCGCGAGAATTTAATGGAGGTAGCTTCACGACTTTGGTTGGCTCGCTTCGCTCGCAAGTTTGTCCTGGGCGACGTATGTAGTCTGACTTTGATAGAGCTCGCTTCGCTCGCAAGCTTGTCGGGGGTGATGTATGTAGTCTGACTTCGACACAACTCGCTTCGCGAGAATTTAATAGAGGTAGCTCCAGGACTTTGGTGGGCTCGCTTCACTCGCAAGCTCGTCCTGGGCGAAGTATGTAGTCTAACTTCGGTAGAGCTCGCTTCGCGAGAATTTAATAGAGGTAGCTTCACGACTTTGGTTGGCTCGCTTCGCTCGCAAGTTTGTCCTGGGCGATGTATGTAGTCTGACTTCGATAGAGCTCGCTTCGCTTGCAAGCTTGTCGGTGGTGATGTATGTAGTCTGACTTCGACAGAACTCGCTTCGCGAGAATTTAATAGAGGTAGCTCCAGGACTTTGGTGGGCTCGCTTCGCTCGCAAGCTCGTCCTGGGCGAAATATGTAGTCCTACTTCGGTAGAGCTCGCTTCGCGAGAATTTAATGGAGGTAGCTTCACGACTTTGGTTGGCTCGCTTCGCTGGCAAGTTTGTCCTGGGCGACGTATGTAGTCTGACTTTGATAGAGCTCGCTTCGCTCGCAAGCTTGTCGGGGGTGATGTATGTAGTCTAACTTCGACACAACTCGCTTCGCGAGAATTTAATAGAGGTAGCTCCAGGATTTTGGTAGGCTCGCTTCGCTCGCAAGCTCGTCCTGGGCGAAGTATGTAGTCTAACTTCGATAGAGCTCGCTTCGCGAGAATTTAATGGAGGTAGCTTCACGACTTTGGTTGGCTCGCTTCGCTCGCAAGTTTGTCCTGGGCGATGTATGTAGTCTGACTTCGATAGAGCTCGCTTCGCTCGCAAGCTTGTCAGGGGTGATGTATGTAGTCTGACTTCGACACAACTCGCTTAGCGAGAATTTAATAGAGGTAGCTTCAGGACTTTGGTGGGCTCGCTTCGCTCGCAAGCTCGTCCTGGGCGAAGTATGTAGTCTAACTTCGATAGAGCTCGCTTCGCGAGAATTTAATGGAGGTAGCTTCACGACTTTGGTTGGCTCGCTTCGCTCGCAAGTTTGTCCTGGGCGATGTATGTAGTCTGACTTCGATAGAGCTCGCTTCGCTCGCAAGCTTGTCGGGGGTGATGTATGTAGTCTGACTTCGACACAACTCGCTTTGCGAGAATTTAATAGAGGTAGCTCCAGGATTTTGGTAGGCTCGCTTCGCTCGCAAGATCGTCCTGGGCGAAGTATGTAGTCTAACTTCGATAGAGCTCGCTTCGCGAGAATTTAATGGAGGTAGCTTCACGACTTTGGTTGGCTCGCTTCGCTCGCAAGTTTGTCCTGGGCGATGTATGTAGTCTGACTTCGATAGAGCTCGCTTCGCTCGCAAGCTTGTCGGGGGTGATGTATGTAGTCTGACTTCGACACAACTCGCTTCGCGAGAATTTAATAGAGGTAGCTCCAGGACTTTGGTGGGCTCGCTTCGCTCGCAAGCTCGTCCTGGGCGAAGTATGTAGTCTAACGTCGATAGAGCTCGCTTCGCGAGAATTTAATGGAGGTAGCTTCACGACTTTGGTTGGCTCGCTTCGCTCGCAAGTTTGTCCTGGGCGATGTATGTAGTTTGACTTCGATAGAGCTCGCTTCGCTCGCAAGCTTGTCGGGGGTGATGTATGTAGTCTGACTTCGACACAACTCGCTTCGCGAGAATTTAATAGAGGTAGCTCCAGGACTTTGGTGGGCTCGCTTCGCTCGCAAGCTCGTCCTGGGCGAAGTATGTAGTCTAACTTCGATAGAGCTCGCTTCGCGAGAATTTAATGGAGGTAGCTTCACGACTTTGGTTGGCTCGCTTCGCTCGCAAGTTTGTCCTGGGCGATGTATGTAGTCTGACTTCGATAGAGCTCGCTTCGCTTGCAAGCTTGTCGGGGGTGATGTATGTAGTCTGACTTCGACAGAACTCGCTTCGCGAGAATTTAATAGAGGTAGCTCCAGGACTTTGGTGGGCTCGCTTCGCTCGCAAGCTCGTCCTGGGCGAAGTATGTAGTCTAACTTCGATAGAGCTCGCTTCGCGAGAATTTAATGGAGGTAGCTTCACGACTTTGGTTGGCTCGCTTCGCTGGCAAGTTTGTCCTGGGCGACGTATGTAGTCTGACTTTGATAGAGCTCGCTTCGCTCGCAAGCTTGTCGGGGGTGATGTATGTAGTCTAACTTCGACACAACTCGCTTCGCGAGAATTTAATAGAGGTAGCTCCAGGATTTTGGTAGGCTCGCTTCGCTCGCAAGCTCGTCCTGGGCGAAGTATGTAGTCTAACTTCGATAGAGCTCGCTTCGCGAGAATTTAATGGAGGTAGCTTCACGACTTTGGTTGGCTCGCTTCGCTCGCAAGTTTGTCCTGGGCGATGTATGTAGTCTGACTTCGATAGAGCTCGCTTCGCTCGCAAGCTTGTCAGGGGTGATGTATGTAGTCTGACTTCGACACAACTCGCTTAGCGAGAATTTAATAGAGGTAGCTTCAGGACTTTGGTGGGCTCGCTTCGCTCGCAAGCTCGTCCTGGGCGAAGTATGTAGTCTAACTTCGATAGAGCTCGCTTCGCGAGAATTTAATGGAGGTAGCTTCACGACTTTGGTTGGCTCGCTTCGCTCGCAAGTTTGTCCTGGGCGATGTATGTAGTCTGACTTCGATAGAGCTCGCTTCGCTCGCAAGCTTGTCGGGGGTGATGTATGTAGTCTGACTTCGACACAACTCGCTTCGCGAGAATTTAATAGAGGTAGCTCCAGGATTTTGGTAGGCTCGCTTCGCTCGCAAGATCGTCCTGGGCGAAGTATGTAGTCTAACTTCGATAGAGCTCGCTTCGCGAGAATTTAATGGAGGTAGCTTCACGACTTTGGTTGGCTCGCTTCGCTCGCAAGTTTGTCCTGGGCGATGTATGTAGTCTGACTTCGATAGAGCTCGCTTCGCTCGCAAGCTTGTCGGGGGTGATGTATGTAGTCTGACTTCGACACAACTCGCTTCGCGAGAATTTAATAGAGGTAGCTCCAGGACTTTGGTGGGCTCGCTTCGCTCGCAAGCTCGTCCTGGGCGAAGTATGTAGTCTAACTTCGATAGAGCTCGCTTCGCGAGAATTTAATGGAGGTAGCTTCACGACTTTGGTTGGCTCGCTTCGCTCGCAAGTTTGTCCTGGGCGATGTATGTAGTCTGACTTCGATAGAGCTCGCTTCGCTCGCAAGCTTGTCGGGGGTGATGTATGTAGTCTGACTTCGACACAACTCGCTTCGCGAGAATTTAATAGAGGTAGCTCCAGGACTTTGGTAGGCTCGCTTCGCTCGCAAGCTCGTCCTGGGCGAAGTATGTAGTCTAACTTCGATAGAGCTCGCTTCGCGAGAATTTAATGGAGGTAGCTTCACGACTTTGGTTGGCTCGCTTCGCTCGCAAGTTTGTCCTGGGCGATGTATGTAGTCTGACTTCGATAGAGCTCGCTTCGCTCGCAAGCTTGTCGGGGGTGATGTATGTAGTCTGACTTCGACACAACTCGCTTCGCGAGAATTTAATAGAGGTAGCTCCAGGACTTTGGTGGGCTCGCTTCGCTCGCAAGCTCGTCCTGGGCGAAGTATGTAGTCTAACTTCGATAGAGCTCGCTTCGCGAGAATTTAATGGAGGTAGCTTCACGACTTTGGTTGGCTCGCTTCGCTCGCAAGTTTGTCCTGGGCGATGTATGTAGTCTGACTTCGATAGAGCTCGCTTCGCTCGCAAGCTTGTCGGGGGTGATGTATGTAGTCTGACTTCGACACAACTCGCTTCGCGAGAATTTAATAGAGGTAGCTCCAGCATTTTGGTAGGCTCGCTTCGCTCGCAAGATCGTCCTGGGCGAAGTATGTAGTCTAACTTCGATAGAGCTCGCTTCGCGAGAATTTAATGGAGGTAGCTTCACGACTTTGGTTGGCTCGCTTCGCTCGCAAGTTTGTCCTGGGCGATGTATGTAGTCTGACTTCGATAGAGCTCGCTTCGCTCGCAAGCTTGTCGGGGGTGATGTATGTAGTCTGACTTCGACACAACTCGCTTCGCGAGAATTTAATAGAGGTAGCTCCAGGATTTTGGTAGGCTCGCTTCGCTCGCAAGCTCGTCCTGGGCGAAGTATGTAGTCTAACTTCGATAGAGCTCGCTTCGCGAGAATTTAATGGAGGTAGCTTCACGACTTTGGTTGGCTCGCTTCGCTCGCAAGTTTGTCCTGGGCGATGTATGTAGTCTGACTTCGATAGAGCTCGCTTCGCTCGCAAGCTTGTCGGGGGTGATGTATGTAGTCTGACTTCGACACAACTCGCTTCGCGAGAATTTAATAGAGGTAGCTCCAGGACTTTGGTGGGCTCGCTTCGCTCGCAAGCTCGTCCTGGGCGAAGTATGTAGTCTAACTTCGATAGAGCTCGCTTCGCGAGAATTTAATGGAGGTAGCTTCACGACTTTGGTTGGCTCGCTTCGCTCGCAAGTTTGTCCTGGGCGATGTATGTAGTCTGACTTCGATAGAGCTCGCTTCGCTCGCAAGCTTGTCGGGGGTGATGTATGTAGTCTGACTTCGACACAACTCGCTTCGCGAGAATTTAATAGAGGTAGCTCTAGGACTTTGGTGGGCTCGCTTCGCTCGCAAGCTCGTCCTGGGCGAAGTATGTAGTCTAACTTCGATAGAGCTCGCTTCGCGAGAATTTAATGGAGGTAGCTTCACGACTTTGGTTGGCTCGCTTCGCTCGCGAGTTTGTCCTGGGCGATGTATGTAGTCTGACTTCGATAGAGCTCGCTTCGCTCGCAAGCTTGTCGGGGGTGATGTATGTAGTCTGACTTCGACACAACTCGCTTCGCGAGAATTTAATAGAGGTAGCTCCAGGATTTTGGTAGGCTCGCTTCGCTCGCAAGCTCGTCCTGGGCGAAGTATGTAGTCTAACTTCGATAGAGCTCGCTTCGCGAGAATTTAATGGAGGTAGCTTCACGACTTTGGTTGGCTCGCTTCGCTCGCAAGTTTGTCCTGGGCGATGTATGTAGTCTGACTTCGATAGAGCTCGCTTCGCTCGCAAGCTTGTCGGGGGTGATGTATGTAGTCTGACTTCGACACAACTCGCTTCGCGAGAATTTAATAGAGGTAGCTCCAGGACTTTGGTGGGCTCGCTTCGCTCGCAAGCTCGTCCTGGGCGAAGTATGTAGTCTAACTTCGATAGAGCTCGCTTCGCGAGAATTTAATGGAGGTAGCTTCACGACTTTGGTTGGCTCGCTTCGCTCGCAAGTTTGTCCTGGGCGATGTATGTAGTCTGACTTCGATAGAGCTCGCTTCGCTCGCAAGCTTGTCGGGGGTGATGTATGTAGTCTGACTTCGACACAACTCGCTTCGCGAGAATTTAATAGAGGTAGCTCCAGGACTTTGGTGGGCTCGCTTCGCTCGCAAGCTCGTCCTGGGCGAAGTATGTAGTCTAACTTCGATAGAGCTCGCTTCGCGAGAATTTAATAGAGGTAGCTTCACGACTTTGGTTGGCTCGCTTCGCTCGCAAGTTTGTCCTGGGCGATGTATGTAGTCTGACTTCGATAGAGCTCGCTTCGCTCGCAAGCTTGTCGGGGGTGATGTATGTAGTCTGACTTCGACACAACTCGCTTCGCGAGAATTTAATAGAGGTAGCTCCAGCATTTTGGTAGGCTCGCTTCGCTCGCAAGATCGTCCTGGGCGAAGTATGTAGTCTAACTTCGATAGAGCTCGCTTCGCGAGAATTTAATGGAGGTAGCTTCACGACTTTGGTTGGCTCGCTTCGCTCGCAAGTTTGTCCTGGGCGATGTATGTAGTCTGACTTCGATAGAGCTCGCTTCGCTCGCAAGCTTGTCGGGGGTGATGTATGTAGTCTGACTTCGACACAACTCGCTTCGCGAGAATTTAATAGAGGTAGCTCCAGGATTTTGGTAGGCTCGCTTCGCTCGCAAGCTCGTCCTGGGCGAAGTATGTAGTCTAACTTCGATAGAGCTCGCTTCGCGAGAATTTAATGGAGGTAGCTTCACGACTTTGGTTGGCTCGCTTCGCTCGCAAGTTTGTCCTGGGCGATGTATATAGTCTGACTTCGATAGAGCTCGCTTCGCTCGCAAGCTTGTCGGGGGTGATGTATGTAGTCTGACTTCGACACAACTCGCTTCGCGAGAATTTAATAGAGGTAGCTCCAGGATTTTGGTAGGCTCGCTTCGCTCGCAAGCTCGTCCTGGGCGAAGTATGTAGTCTAACTTCGATAGAGCTCGCTTCGCGAGAATTTAATGGAGGTAGCTTCACGACTTTGGTTGGCTCGCTTCGCTCGCAAGTTTGTCCTGGGCGATGTATGTAGTCTGACTTCGATAGAGCTCGCTTCGCTCGCAAGCTTGTCGGGGGTGATGTATGTAGTCTGACTTCGACACAACTCGCTTCGCGAGAATTTAATAGAGGTAGCTCCAGGATTTTGGTAGGCTCGCTTCGCTCGCAAGCTCGTCCTGGGCGAAGTATGTAGTCTAACTTCGATAGAGCTCGCTTCGCGAGAATTTAATGGAGGTAGCTTCACGACTTTGGTTGGCTCGCTTCGCTCGCAAGTTTGTCCTGGGCGATGTATGTAGTCTGACTTTGATAAAAAATAATGAAGAAAATCATGGTTTTAGACCACCCTGTATATGCACATTAAACTTTAAAATTAAAAAAAAAATACTTTTAATAATCGGATCGAACTCGGAAAAGAACGGTGATTTGTCGCATTAAATTCTGCACACGATGGAATTTAAAATAATATTATACAATCGTTGGGTGGTGCCGCATTCGCCAAAAATTAATAAAAAAAAACAAAAGCGCACGCGTGAAAAACAAAGAGAAACGTTTTTTGGTATGAATTAAAAAATATTATTTTTACCAAAAAAAATTTCCATATGTACCCCTGTGATCGAAATTTTCAATGAGTGGGAGAGAGCGCAAAGATACAAAAACCTCATGTGTTGGAAAAATACGCACTATAAAAAATCGAAATTTTTCAGTGAAATGCGAATTGCATAATAAATATTGAAAAAAAATTATATCTCGGTTCGATGATGAGATGAACAAACGAAACTCGCACCGATTAAAGGGTCCATAGTGGACTAAAGTTTTGCAAAATGTCAACGTTCCACGATAAACAGAAACGAAGCGGTGATTTTTTGAAATGTCTCGTTGCTTGATTCGATATTTAAAAAATCACTAAAAAGTCAAAATTTCCATAGATTGGATTTTTTTACTATTGTGTGGTCGATATGGAGCAGCACTCGGCTATCGCTTCGTGCTGCTGTTGTTGGGTCGATGTAGAGCAGCACTTGGCTATCGCCTCGTGCTGCTGTTGCTAGGCCCGGTTACTGCTCGCTTCGCTCGCATACTGACCCGGTTACTGCTCGCTTCGCTTAATTGAGGTAGCTCCAGGACTGTGTTCGATAGAGCTCGCTTCGCTCGCAAGCTTGTCGGGGGTGATGTATGTAGTCTGACTTTAGATAAAAGGGTTGGGTTTTTACGCCGAATTGCCTTGCGCACTCGCGACGGTCTGTTCTCTGCCCTGTAAAAATTTCAAATCGCTAAAATGAATATTTCGATATTGTATGCCCCGGTTATAGGGTCACCTTTTTTTCAGAAAAAAAAAAAAATTAAAAAATCCGAAGGTTTTTTTGATTTTTTTTTTCTTATCAATTGCGTATAATTAGTGGAAATGCAAATGTGAATACTAAATTTCTCTATCTAAATTTTTCGACCAAAAAAAAAGAAAATCAAAATTTCAAAATTTTTTTCGAAATAGAAAACGATTTTTGATTTTAAATCCGAATAGCTATGTGCACTCTGGACGATCGGTTCTCTGTCCATTCAAAATTTCAGATTGCTAACTTGAAAATTACTATGGTTTATGCCCCGGTGATTTTCATGTTTTTTGAGATGAAAAAAAAATTCAAAGGTATATACCTTGGGTCAAAAAATTAGATTTTTGATTTTGTATTTTTCCCAGGAGCCGATAAGTGGCCTAAATCCAAATCTGAAATCCAAATTTCTCTATCGCAATTTTTCGCAAAGATCCACTAAATTCAAAATTTCAAATTTTTTTTAAAAATAGAAAACGATTTTGGATTTTAACGCCGTATAGCCTATCGGAATTTCGCGGTTCGGTTCTATGCCCAGTAAAAATTTCAGATCGCTAAAATGAAAACTACTATGGCTCATGCCCCGCGTGTTTTTCGTGTTCCATCAGTACAATCTGTTCCATAAGAGTACATAATTTTTTTTTGTTGTTTTCATAGTTTTGTTTTGTCTTGCCGGTTGCGGATAAATATTCGAAATCGAACTGTGGAAACAAAATTTGTCGATGGCAATTTTTTGACCGAAAAAGTGCTGACAGCCGGTGAAGGCGGCCATTAAAAAAAAAGAAAAAATGGTCCCAACATCACCAAGTATAATCCTATCATCCTGTGGTAAAACAAAAAAATTTGGATGAAAAAAAAAAAAAAATGAATAAAATCAGGATTTCGACACCCGGTATTTATCCTTTTAAACTTTTGATTTAAAAAAAAAAATACTTTTCGTGGATGAAAAAAATGCCCGATAGATGGGTTGTGTTTCTAATGTAATTGTGAACCCGGCGCACCCAAAATTTTGAGAATCAATTTTTTTTTTTTGAAAATCTTTAAAAATCGATATCTTTTTTAATCGGGCGATTTGAGCGCTCGGATGTGTCGCGTTGGAAAGGCCAGGTCAAATCCCATCGAAATGATGGTATGCGCGACCCCGAAAAGTGCCGTGTGAAGCAAGACCAGCGTATAAAGTATTGAGGTTAGTGAGTTTTTGCCTGACGTTTAAAACGTCAGAATTTCAAAAAATGTTAAAAAATAGAAAAAAGGGTCGTATCGAGAGGGGAATTGGTGGGCCGTGCGAGGGGCGACGGAATCTGTGCTCAGTTCGAATTACAGGTGGATGTAATGAATTTTTCGATTTTTTAAGGCCTCTCGAAAATTTTCTCCCATAAGAGCAATGTAAAAGTGGTTGCCAAGGCGACCGAATCGCAGCCTTCTCGGATCCCCACTGCATTAACGTTTTTATTAAGGGAGATGAATAATATTTGAAAAGAAAACATTAAAAGTATCTGGATCAATTTCCGGGAGTTTTCTACAAGTGTTATTTTTTTGTACCGATTTCATTAGTGACCAGGTAGCACTAGACGTATTTTTCGATTCTTTGATGAATCTATCATTCGCACTTACCCTAGCATGCTTAAGTTCCATATTATAAAATCTTTTATACGAATTATAGTAAGGTAGTAACGTTGGATCTCTAGTGCTAGCATCTCTCATTAAAAACAATGTTTCCCGCATTTGTCTTAGATTATCGTTATACCAACTTATTTGATGTCGAGGGTTGGATGGTAATATTTTTTCAGGGAAAGATTCATTGACCAGTGTTTCGATAGTACTTATAAACATTTTAAATTGATCTTCAACATGGTTATAATTAGTTATGAAATTCCAGTTGGTATTGTCTAACGAACTGTATAGCTTAAATTTTCCGTATTGGGTGATAGGCCGCACTTTTTGCTTAGTATTGTTTTTGGTAGCAGTATTGAGCTGGATCTTTAGGAATATACCAAGATGGTCAGAGAGGCCGGCATCTACGGGTTCCGCAGTTAGATTAATATTGGAGAATATATTGTCTATTACGTTATTACACCGTGTATTAAAATTGACATTGGGCTTAAGATTGTAAGATTTAAATAAGTCACAAACTGATGTGGCTCTAGGATCATTTGAATTAAACCTTACATTAAAGTCCCCGCCTATTATAACAGGTTTGTTTATGTTGATTTTGTCTAGAAGAGAGCCTAGTATACATAAAAAGTCATTAAATGCACCAGAAGGAGACCTATAAATATTTATTAAAAGAGTATTGAATTCAGAGATGAATGTTGCAGCAATTTCGCAAGTTAATTCACAGGATAGATTATTTAAATGATGCAAGGCTGTGTATAACATATTGGATTTAGTTAATTGTAGTACTCCTCCATGAATTCGAGTGCTGCGAGCGAAATAAGATGCCACTTGGTAGTCAGAGATGTGAAGTAGTTTTACTTCCTCATCGTTCAACCAATGTTCGCTTAAACAAATTATGTGAAATTTATGTTGATGTTCTATTAGAAACGCTTCGAGTTCGTTTATTTTGTTCCGTACTGATTGAATATTTAGGAAATAAACATTCAACTCTTTGCTCGAGTGGAGATCGTTTTGTTTCGTGAAGTAATTCGTTACCTCTTCATTGTGGTTCGGTCGGTCCATAGTATCTTCTATGTTGCATTGGTTATTGGATCGCGTGATTCAAAATTTGTTGAATTCCTTGCCGGGAAAGAGTATCTTCTCACTCTTATGCCTGGAGGCCAGGAGTCCTCATGCAGTAATGTTTCTTTATGTTCAAAATCTGTATTTAGTTTGAAAGCTTTATTTTTCCCCTTCACTGTTAATTCTTCAATCTCTATATTATCTATATTAGGATGATTATTAATTAGGTAGGTTTTTATTGTGTCAGCATTAACACTTTCGCGGCAATTGCCAACATATATCCATGCACGTTTTTTTGAAGCACGTAGATCATCATCAGCTTTTCCTTTTCCAGTAACGAAGGATTGTTTCCTTTTATTGCGTGTCTTGGTTTTCCATTCCCCATTTTTAGAGTCCGATTTAGCATCATTTTCCGAGGCTTTAGTTAGAATCGGAGAGTGAGCAGCAGATTGATTGGAAGTTAAAATTGCCGCGTTAGCGTATGAGGCGACATTTTTTACTTTGGCTGAGCGCGCATTGTTATTGTTTAGCACGTTTGGGAGGTTGGGCGTCCGTTGGCGATTCTCAGTCACACTAGGTTGATTCCCAGATTGAATGCGGCTGAGTGCGACAGTGTCACCGCTAATGTTATCTATCATCTCTCCGTCAATGGTGTTATCTTTTGTTGGGTCCGGGGACGGATTTTTCACTGTTGGTGTCGTGTATTTATTAAGTGAATCTTTTAGAGCACGAATTTCACTGTTTTTATTTTCAATAATAGTTACAAGTCTTTCATTGTCTGCAGCTAAGTGAATGTTAAATTTGCGCATTTCGCAGATGATTGCTTTAAGCAGGGTTGTTTCATCGTTGCACTCTTTGGAGGTTAGATCTTGTTGTGTATCCTCGAGCACTTGATTACAGCATTTCTTAGCGCGCGTAGCACAACTCTTGTGAAAAATTGTACCACATTTAATACACAGTAAGCCTGATTTTGCAATGTTTCCACATTTACACACTTTAATTTTAGTTAAGTCACTTTGCTGCTGGTCGCCACCGTCGGCCATTTTAAAAAGTTCTTGATTTTAACACACTGCGTACGGTTAGTTAGGTAACTAGTAATCCATTTATTGAACAAAAATAAAAGCGCTGAGGTAAAAGTGGTTTATTTTTTCGTTGGCTACAACTTTTGTTTGAAACATTTTTTGATTTAGACGTCGAAAGCCATAATCGGTGAGTTGTTAATGTCCACTAGATTTCTTAGTATCTAATTCAAAAGCAAAAGAGCTTAGGTGAAAAGTGTTTAGATAAAAGTGGTATATTTTTTCGTTGGCTACAACTTTTGTTTCAAACATTTTTTAACTTAGACGTCGAAAGCCATAGTGAAATTCGTTTAATAAAAAAACATCTAATGATTTCTGGTGATTTTTAACGCAAAACTTTTAGACATTTGATGGTATAATTAATATTGAATTACTGAAATAAGTATTTATTTTTAATATATGGGTCATTCTTTTACAAATCGCACACCTAATTGGACTTGACATTTTTAAATTGACTGAAAATTTGTTTACGGCTAATATAAATAAAATTAATCGATACGTATTTCAGGATTTGGCTCAAAAAAATTTTTTTTTCAAAATATTCACATCACAATTTTTGTCCATTTGCTGGTTTTTGTCCGTTTCTCTCTTATTTGGAATTTTTTATCTCCACATGTACTGATCCGATTGATGGTGTTTTTTTTTTAATTTACACGTTATTGCGTTAGATAACCGCTCTTATTTTATTCATGAAGTTTATTGTTAACTAATCAAAGTTAATAACAATTTTATTTTTAATTGCGAATTTAAGTACTTTACCCCAACTAAAATTGATTAAGATAAATGCTATCATGTTCGTTATTTTGTTATCTGCAAAAATCATTTTACAAAAAAATGGTATGTATCTTGGATCGGAAATAATTAAATATTTCCGAGCGCAAGTCACGCCGCGCGCGGGGGAGTCGGCGCGCATAACATGTAGCACGCCAAAACGTGTCTGAACTTGCAGTCCACCACGCTGTAGTGTGGACATGAATGTTTTTAGTGTGCTGCCGCAAGTCGTATCATACGCATGTCTTATAATATTATTGTTTACATTTACATTTGGCTAGAAAGTTTTGATAAAATGCCCAAATCATCTACATTTTTAAGTACTTCGAAAATTTGACCGGATAGATGTTTCAATCCTTTCAATAAACCTTCTCATCGAAAACTAAAAAATCTTCGCCGAATTACGAAGGAACATTTGACTGCTTTAAATTTATCAGTTACGGATGAGTCTCTTCAACAAAAGATCTGCAATACTTGCCGCATTGAAGTTCTCCAATTCAACAAGGATTTTGAAGAAAAGGTAAAATATTGATTTCGTTACTTGAATTTCATTGCTGATGCAATATTTGTTCTAATTTTCATGATATCTTGGAATAATCTGTTGAAAGACAGGTTTACTGATATATGTTAAAAATATATTTTTTTAGAATGAGGAAATTCATGATAACGATTTTTGTGCGTTGGAAAGTGATGATGACAACACGGAACATTTTTCGGACAGTCCGGATGTATCATTTGAGAAAGACAAAGTAGTCGTGACTGAAGCAATTGATTTATTCAACCAAGGTTTACATTTGATGGGAGTTTCACCTATTCAAAAAAAAAGTTTCACAATAGCGTTATTCGATTAAAAAGGTAAAAAATGTAACTGATATTTTTACTGAAACAATTTTCCACCCTGTCATTCACGGTAATAATGATAGTATTGAGGAAAATGATGGAGATTTTTTATTGAAAGTCTTGAAAGACGAATTTCAGACGACGACAGAACGTTCAAAAAGAATGAAAATATTGACAATATTTAAGGACTGGTCTTATCGGAAAATCCAACGTCATTTTCCTCTTGCTACAGATCATATGATTAAAATTGCGAAACAGATTGCGGAAGAAAAAGGAATAATGTCAGATGCAAATCCAAAAAGTCACCCGACTTTGGAGAAAGGAGTGATCGATTTAATAATAAACTTTTTCAATTGGATGAGAACAGTCGTATCATGCCGGGTAAAAAGGATTTCGTGTCTGTTAAAATTGATGGGAAGCGCATCCAAATACAAAAAAGGTTATTATTAATCAATTTGAAAGAACTTTATGAATTGTTTAAAGAAGTCCATCCCGAAGCTTAATCCAGTTTTTCAAAATTTGCGTCACTACGACCTAAATATTGTGTGCTCGCGGGTGTAAGCGGGGATAGATAGTAGGTATTTCTTGTATACATAGTTGTAAGTTAATAAAAAAACTGTGAATGTTTTAAGCGACTTGTATTTTTTGACATCATAATACTCGATACTATTGATCTCATATTTTTGTGTCTCGAAATATCTTGGTTTAACAGTTTTCAATCACTTTGCCATTGTGACATTTATTTTAGTAACTGAAATTATTTTTTATGTCATTATATAATTACTTGCACTAATTTCTATTAATAAGTATAATCAACAAATATTGCGGAGTTAGATTAAGAATGGTTCACATTCATTTAAAAGTGGAAAATGATGTGAGCGTATGAGATCACTGCCGCACGTGACGCGCGCTGCGTGACTTGCGCTCGGAAATATTTAATTATTTCCGATCCAAGATACATACCACTTTTTTGTGAAATGATTTTTGCAGATAACAGAATAACGAACAAGATAGTATTTAACTCAATCAATTTTGTTTGGGGTAAAGTACTTAAATTCGCATTGAAAAATTAAATTGTTATTAACTCTAATTAGTTAACAATAAACATTATAACTAAAATTAGAGCGGTTAGCTAATGCAATAACGTGTAAATTAAAAGAAAACCGACATCAATCGAATCAGTACAAGTGGAGATAAAAAATTTCAAATATGAGAAGAACGGACAAAAACCAGCAAATGGACGAAAATTGTGATGTGAATATTTTGGAAAAAAAAGTTTTTTCAGCCAAATCCTGAAATACGTGTCGATTAATTTCATTTATATTATTTGTAAACAAAATTTCATCGTATTTGGAGAAGTCGCATTTTTTTTTCCTCAAATCCGTGCGGTTTGTAAAAGAATGACCCATATTCGTAAATATACGGTAAACAATGTAAAATATTTATTTAATTAAAATATTTAGAAAATAACAATACAATAAATTTTATATTATTATTATTATTATTATTATACTGGGTGTCCGTATTTCAACAGAATGTATGGAGATCTCGGTTATTTAAAGAGATAGAGAGTCGGTTAAATTAGGGCAAAGTTGCATAATTTAGGGCCCAGTAATAACCCAAAATTAAGTTGGAAATATCTTATTTCCTTAATGAGATATTGTCAAAAAATATTTTTGAAAATTCGTTTTTATTTTTTTATTCAAAAACTATTGAATCCAGACATTTACAACTTTGACATTATAGGCACTTTTTAACGATAAATCTAGTAACATATTTTATTTTAAAATAACTATAACATTTACCTAGGGACCGTAGCTAACTTTTGTTTTTCTTATGGGCGCCATTTTGGATTTTGATATTTTTTGGAAGAATATTTTTTACTGAATTCAATGATGTATCATACTCATAGTTTATTGTACGTTTTATATGTAAAATTTTAATCTTTTGTTTTTTCAAAGAGTGCCTTGGAAACAGTTGAGTAACTCACTTATTTGGCAACTCATAGGACCCATAATTTGCTTACATATCACCCCTGAAGACGGGCATCCGACGATACATACTTTAACAGTTGTGACATATTTTAAAGTAACGAGTGTCTTCCACTCCCAGACTAAGCATGAAGTAAAATTTCGAGTTTAGAAAAGCCCCGCGTAGAAAATTTGTCGAGGGTCGCGCAGCGACCCGAGACAAATTTTCACGGGGCTTTTCTAAACTCGAAATTTTACTTCATGCGCCACGCGTATAAATCATTGATTTGAAGTGTAGTTCAAAAACACACAAATTCATCTTTAATCGGAGTAACACAGAAATTTAGTCTGTTATCAACGATGTTCAGTGTTAATAATAAATAATTAGGTTGTGAATATTTTTGTTAAAACAACTGATAACGACATTTATATGTTAATGGTTGTAAAAAAATAATAAAATCAAATTTATTCTTGAAGGATTTGTATTCGTGATTCGAAAAAACAGGATTCGAATCTTTGATTCGAATCATATTTATCTCTTACGAATCCTTTATTCGAGTATTCCTGATTCGAATCATATTAGGTGATTCGGATTCGTGATTCGAATCCTTTTAACGAGGATTCGTCCCAGCTCTGCTTCTAGGTTAGGTTAGGTTAGGTGAAATGTTTGCAATAGAATAAATTGCGCAAGTCATTTTGTGCAGATGCCTATCCACATACTTCTAAGTTAGGTTAGATTAGGAGAAAGGTTTGCAAAAGAACAAATTGCGTATGCACGATGCCTATTCCACATAGGAATAGGTTAAGCGACGTTCGACGTTAGTCATATACAGTATACAAACGGACATTTTTCTGGATATTTTAAAAACACAAATTTTAATTCTTAAGAAATCCATGGGCCTTAATGATACATTTTAAAAAGTTGTAAAATATATTTTTAAAAGCTTTCTGCGGCATTTCAAATATAGATCTCAATGCACTTTACATTTTAAAAATTAAAATGAATAACTCCATCATGAGGCATACAGGGAGTTTTTCTTTTAAGTATGCATATCCCAATTACAAGGTGTACAGGGTGCCCGTATTTCAACAGAGTGTATGGAGATCTCAGTTATTTGAAGAGATAGAGAGTCGGTTAAACTTGGGTAAAGTTGCATATTTTAGAGCCCACTAATAATCTAAAAACAAATTTAAAATATCTTCTTTCGTTTTTGAGATATTGTCAAAAAACCGAATTTTTAAAATTTAGTTTTTATTTTATTATTTAAAAACTATTGAATCCAGATATTTACAAGTTTGACATAATACAGGCACTACTAGATTCCTCATTAAAAAGTGCCCGTATATTGTTGAAGTTCTAAATGTCCAGATTCAGTAGTTTTTGAATAAAAAAGTAAAAACGATTTTAAAAAAAACAGGTTTTTGTTGATATCTAGAAAACAAAAAAAGATATTTTAATGTTGTTTCCATATTATTGTTAGGCCCTAAAATACGCAACTTTGCCCCAATTTAACTGACTCTATCTCTTCAAATAACTGAGATCCCCATAAATTCTGTCGAAATACGAACACCCTGTATAATTAAATCTTCAGATATTCGTTGTTTTTTTAAAGTTCAATTTTAATATGTAAAGTTATTTAAATTAAAAACACTTGGTATTGTTTCACAAATTAAAACTTTATTCCGACTAGTTTCGGTTTGTTAGACCATTTTCAAAGGAATGTACAGAAAAATTATTGTCTGTAGCTCAGTTACTAATTAAGTTAGGCTTTTGATATTTGGCAGACTTTACCTGTATCCTAGGGCGTATTTCATGAAATTATTGTTGATTATACAGGGTGTCCCAAAAAAGTTTGACGTCATTATGATATATATTTTTAGACATAATATATAAAATTATGAAAAAACTATTCGTGAAAATGCAAACAATGTCTTAATTAATAAGACAACTTAAGACGATTAATATCCACTGAAACAACTACTTCCCGTGCAAATACACCTCCGGATATTGAATTATACAATGAAATATTTAAAATCTTATTTAATTTGATTTGTTACAACGCTCTATTAAAGTATATGTAACGTTTAGGTCAAATTCTCTTTAAACCAACTAACAATACAATTTTAAATAAATGGAGAGATAGCAACAAATTAGAAGTGAATGGACTTGGATTAAAACTAATGTCTTAGGCCATCTATAGACGCGTATCGAGATTTATCTCTCTTCAGTATAGCTTTGCTTATGACGTTTAAATAAATTAGGAATAAAATTAAAACAAACTTACTTGGAAAAAGTGGAATGAACAGGTACACAGAAATGGAATGAGTGAAAATGATGGTCGGTATTTATAGGTAAAAAAGAGGATTATGTCATTAGCAGGTATGAAGAATGTAAGACCTTATTATTTACCTTACGGTACAGTTCAAACAAGATAAATTCAAATTCAAAACTATTTGAATTCGAGAAAATAAGCTTACGCTTCTTATAGTTTGCACACTTTAAACATAATATATAAAATTACGAAAACACTCCAAGTCCTTTCACTTCTAATTTGTTGCTATCTCTCCTTTCATTTTAAATTTGTATTGTTAGTTGGTTTGAAGAGAATTTGACCTAAACGTTACATATACTTTATAGAGCGTTGTAACAAATCAAATTAAATAAGATTTTAAATATTTCATTGTATAATTCAATATCCGGAGGTGTATTTGCACGGGAAGTAGTTGTTTCAGTGGATATTAATCGTCTTAAGTTGTCTTATTAATTAGACATTGTTTGCATTTTCACGAATAGTTTTTTCGTAATTTTATATATTATGTTTAAAGTGTGCAAACTATAAGAAGCGTAAGCTTATTTTCTCGAATTCAAATAGTTTTGAATTTGAATTTATATATTTTTAGATTACATGCTATATATTTTGTTCGTTATTTGGGTGCCTTCTATGGATACCTACATACCCCTAAAATTTTATAGAAATTGGTTTAGCAGTTTTAGCAAAAAAAAAATAAAAACTAAATAAAATCAGTTTTGCACCATTGGTTTAAAAAAATAATAAAAAATAAAAATAGTGCCTCGTTAATAAAATTATACAATGTACTTATTAAATAAGGTCTGACAGTCCCGTTAACCAAGTTTTATTCATATGAATTATACAGAATGTCTAAAATTTAGTGTCAAACTTTTCAAACTTTAAAGCACTTTATTTTTCTTATTTTAAATTAGACCCCCTGTATATTTTTATGTCATTCCATGCGGAATTATAGAACAAACATTTTTCCTAATTACAACCCTATCGCAATTCCTACCACATTAAAAGTTATTTGCAGAAAACTCGTTTTATCAACTAATCCAATAGCCATTTTAATGATAAAAATCGAAGGTGGCTTTAAAAAACAATTTATTGGTTAACAAAGTGACAAAAGCCTATTTTGACTTTAGTAATGTAAAAGTTAAAAGCATTATGAGTTAAGCTCTTTATATCCAAGAATTTGTTATCATGAAGTACAACCGAGACGATCTCGTAGATATGATTTTCATATTAGGAGAATGCGAAAAGAACTGTTTTTTGGCAAGTCGAGTTTACGCACAGCTGTATCCGGAACGACGACATCCAGACAACAGGAGCCTGGAAAACTTATTGGAGAGATTTATACATACGGGTAATGTAAACTATACAAAACCAGTTAGAAACAGGCCGGTTCGAACTGAAGAAAATCAATTACGGAAAATCCTTCCGTTAGTCAACAAGCAGTCGCTGCTGCCGTGGATGTAAGCGAAAGAACCGTTCAACGAATTTTAAAGGACAACCGTTTCCATGCCTATCATATCCAGTTCCATCAAGAACTCTGAACAAGATTTTGATCAACATGTCGAATTTTGCAACTGGGCGCAAACTAAAATTAGGGTACATGGTGACTTTTTTGATAAGGTTTTGTTTTCTGATGAGGCCACCTTTCATAAAAATGGATTTGTGAATCGTCATAACTTCCATTATTATTGCGACCACAATCCAAGAGTTTTTAGGCATGTTGATCAACAACACAGATGAGCAATTAATGTGTGGGGGGGAATTATTGGTGAACATATTATTGGCCCTCACTTTTTTAACGGACATTTGAATGGACCAACGTATCTGGATTTTTTGCAAAATCAATTGCCAGATTTATGTTAACATTTACCAATGGCTATGAGGGATGCAATGTGGCTGCAACAGGATGGAGCCCCAGCACATTATTCATTACAAGTCAGGGATCATCTCAACACAACCTTTCCGAATCGGTGGATTAGAAGAGGAGGGCCAAGTAAATGGCCGCCCCGATCACCCGACTTAACTAAATTAGACTTCTTTTTATGGGGCTACGTTAAGGAAATCGTTTATTAAGAACCTCCAACTACACCAGAAAACATGCAGCAAAGAATCATAAATGCATTTCACAACATTACACCCGACCTATTACGAAGAGTTGCAAGGTCATTTCATACTCGTCTTTAATTGTGCCTCCAAGAGAACGGAAGACATATCGAACATAAGTTCTAGTAGGTGATTAATTTTAGAAATGCGTATTTTGGTTATGTTTTTTTATGAAATGTTATTACTAAAACTATTTTTTATACAAAACTTAATACCACGCGATCGTAAAAAAACATGATTCAAAGCAGACAAATTTCAGAATACTGTTTTGTGTTTTAATTTATTTGAAGTTTCCTGTTTTTATTGAATTGAAATCAGTGTTGCTAATCGTTTTGTAGTAGTCAATGCCTGCTCTGAATCATTTTTTTCGATCTCATTGTACTTTCACGATGTGTAATATGTTTAGACGAAAATCTGTAAATCCTTTAAGACTTTTGAGATGCAATTTAATTACAAAACATGTTATGTCAATAAATTGTTTTTCAAAGCCACCTTCGATTTTTATTAATTAAAATGGCTACTGGATTACTTGATAAAACAAGTTTTCTGCAAATAACTTTTTGTGTTAGGAATTGTGATAGGGTTGTAATTCGGAAAAATGTTTGTTTTTTAATTCCGCATGGAATGACATAAAAATATACAGGGGTTCCAATTTAAAATAAGAAAAATACAGTGCATTAAAGTTTAAAAAGTTTGACACTGAATTTTGCACAGTCTGTATAATTCATATCCACCAAACTTGGTTATCGGGACGATTTGACCTTTTTTAATAAGTACCTTCTATAATTTAATTGACGAGATACTATTTTAAATTGTTATTAATTTTTTAAATTAATAGTGCAAAACCGATTTTTTTTAGTTTTAATTTTTTTTGGCTGATATCACTAAACCGATTTCTATAAATATTTAGGGGTATGAAGGTAACCATAAAAGGCACTCAAATTATTAACAAAATGTACACCATTTAATTTAAAAATATATATCATCATAACGTCACACTTTTTTGGGACACCCTGTATAATGAAAAATATTTTCCTGAAATACGCCCTAGGATACAGGCAAAGTCTGCCAAATATCAAAATCCTAACTAAATTAATAACTGAGCTATAGAAGACGGGAGGTGAGATGCAGGACCCTGTATACATATTTTTGTTTCAGGTAATAAGGGAAGTCAAAATTGGTGAATTCCAAATCTCCTCGTTGTCGTTTACTATGTTTTTTCCCATTTTTATGGCCCTGTTAATCTCCAGGCCTTCTTTTAGATTTAGCGTGTATCCCTTATTACCTGAATACAAAATCTTAAAATTATGCGGATTAAAGAAGTAATGAATGCGATGCAATGTTAATGGTTTATTATCTAAAACAGATTTTCTATGCTCGTTCAGTCTGGTTTCGAATGATCTGCCGGTTTGCCCAATATAAATTGCATCGCATTCATCACATTGAATTTCATAAACTCCAAATTTCTTTGAATTCTCTGTTTTCGTCTTGTTATTTATTAATAATTTGCCTAAATTTAGTGGGTTTGAACATATAATATTAAAGTTTTTCCCTTTAAATTGATTGATTATATTGTATGACAGGTCATTTACAAAATTTATTTTATACCATTGACTATCAATTTTTTGCTCAGGTGCGTAAAAGTATTTTTTTTTTGTTTTTTTTTGGCATAGGTTTTTACCATTCAGCCACTAACGTTGATTTATAATATCTATATTAACATATATTTGGAATTTAACACTTTAATGTATTTCAACCAATTCCAACTTTTCGATAAATAACCATTTACTCCTGAAACAACACAAACTCATTCATACTACATCCATGGACCCGGATGGAATAATTTATTATTCATAAATTATTCTACCGGACGGGATTCGAACCCGCGACCTCTTGGTCAGTGGGCAGGGTCTCTACCCACTCGGCCACCGAGGCCCCAAAAGTATTTACTTAAATGTTTTTGTTTCTGTTTTTTTAATAAATTATATATAACGTCCTTGCTACAACCATTATTTTCGGCAATTTTGTTACTAATATTTAGTTCTTGTCTGAAATCAGATTCACTTAAATGTATGTTAATTAACCTATTGATAAAAGAGTGAAAAGTACTTAATTTTATTTTATTTGTGTTGTTTAAATTGGCTAGAATGATTGTGTCCGTATATGTTTCTTTTCTATCTATTTTAAATTCTAAATTATTAGTATTTTTAACAATGGTCACGTCAATGAAATTTAAGCTGTTGTTCTTTTCTATTTCAGTAGTAAATTGTATATTATTATTAATTGAATTTAGGTATTTTTCAAACGAATTTAATAGTCTTGTCGTTCCAGTCCAAATACAAAAGATATCATCCACATACCTTGCCCAGTAAAACACAGGTTTTGCCTCTGTCTTACTGAGAAAAGTAATTTCAAAGTCGGACACAAAACTTTCGGCTAATAAAGGTGATAGTGGCGATCCCATTGGCAAACCTTCTGTTTGCGAGTATATTATATCGTTAAATTCAACATAGTTTAGCTTAAGGCACAAATTGATTAATTGCATAATTTCTTTTTTATTTTCATCTACATTATTGCTTTTGTTAATTAAATTATCTAAAATTAATCTTAGACTCTGAATCGGTATGGATGTGAAAAGACTCTTGACGTCAAACGATATCAGTTTTGCATTATGAGGAACTACTAAGGATTTCAAATTATTGACTAACTCTATTGAATTTTTTTATTGCATATGGTGGACTGAAATTAATAAATAAAGGTATTGTTGAATTAAAAAATTTACATAATTTATATGTTGGGGCATATAAATATGGCACAACTGGTCTCATCGGAATGCCTTCTTTGTGTAATTTAGGTAATCCGTATAATATGGTTGCTCTAGGATTCAATTTTATTAATGCCCGGTATTATAAAACGTTTTACTCCCTAAATAAAATTTACTTTAGGAATAAATTAATTTATTCCAAAGAAGTCGCTATTATAAACACAAAATAACTTTATTTGGCTAATAAATCTTCCCAGTAAATTATTTGTTTGTTTTTCTGCCAAGTAAATTTTATTCTCTAAATAATTTGACAGTAAAAAGTCAAAAGTGTATTATAGTATTATAATTACTTTAGATTCTACTACTTGTATTTATCATGTTTACCATATCATCCGTGTTAGATTTAAGTTCGCTCATAGTATCTTCCCTGACAGTGATTAATTCGAACCACAAGACATTCTAAGGAGTCGAAGACCTAGAGTTTTTCAAATCAGACATAACCAAGGATTTTTATACTTATGCATACGCTTTCTAAAATTAGTTCCATTTAAAGTTCCAAACGAGTGTTTTCCACTTTCCACTAAGCATGAAGTAAAATTTCGAGTTTAGAAAAGCCTGAAAATTTGGTTTGGTCGCGTAGCGCGAAGCGCGGAGCGACCAAACCAAATTTTCAGGCTTTTCTAAATTCGAAATTTTACTTCATGCGCGACGCGTATTTAACACTGAAAACACTGAAATATTGTGAACAAGTGAACACTTGAAATCACTGTCTTGTACGCGTGGCGCATGAAGTAAAATTTCGAGTTTAGAAAAGCCTGAAAATTTGGTTTGGCCGCTCCGCGCTTCGCGCTACGCGACCAAACCAAATTTTCAGGCTTTTCTAAACTCGAAATTTTACTTCATGCTTAGCCTGGGAGTGGAAAACACTCGTTTAAGTCTTTTATAATTTCTAATAAGCTTTCTTCTTCTTGTTCTGTGTAATTCTGTCCTATTCCACAGTTATTCTCCATAATTATAAGGAATTAAACTAAATTTTCAATTTGATTGACAATTTAATTTGAAATATTGACAATTCAATTTAACAAATTGGTGGTTCCAGCTATGGCCACAATGAAAATGTATAATTTCGGTCTGTAATCTACTAATTAAATTATTTATTTCTAGAATTGCTATTTATTTGGTAGGTTTGCTTTATAATACGCAATTTTATTTGCCTATTAGTTTACTAGGTAAATAAATTTACTCCACAAATAGTTATCTAATGATTTATTAATCGTTTATAATACCGGGCATTAAAGTTTTAAAAGAGTGTTTCCACTCCCAGACTAAGCATGAAGTAAAATTTCGAGTTTAGAAAAGCCTGAAAATTTGGTTTGGTCGCGTAGCGCGAAGCGCGGAGCAACCAAACCAAATTTTCAGGCTTTTCTAAACTCGAAATTTTACTTCATGCGCCACGCGTATAAAACACTGAAAACACTGAAATATTGTGAACAAGTGAACTTCACTTGAAATCAGTGTCTTGTACGCGTGGCGCATGAAGTAAAATTTCGAGTTTGGAAAAGCCTGAAAATTTGGTTTGGCCGCTCCGCGCTTCGCGCTACGCGACCAAACCAAATTTTCAGGCTTTTCTAAACTCGAAATTTTACTTCATGCTTAGCCTGGGAGTGGAAAACACCAGTTTAAGTTTTTTATAATTTCTAATAAGCTTTATTTTTCTTGTTCTGTGTAATTCTGTCCTATTCCACGGTTATTCTCCATAATTATAAGGAATTAAACAAAATTTTCAATTTGATTGACAATTTAATTTGAAATATTGACAATTCAATTTAACAAATTGGTGGTTCCAGCTATGGCCACAATGAAAATGTATAATTCCGGTCTGTAATCTACTAATTAAATTATTCATTTCTAGAATTGCTATTTATTTGGTAGGTCTGCTTTATAATACGCAATTTTATTTGCCTATTAGTTTACTAGGTAAATACATTTACTCCACAAATAACTATCTACTGATTTATTAATCGTTTATAATACCGGGCATTAAAGTTTTAAAAGAGTGTTTCCACTCCCAGCTAAGCACGAAGTAAAATTTCGAGTTTAGAAAAGCCTGAAAATTTGGTTTGGTCGCGTAGCGCGAAGCGCGGAACGACCAAACCAAATTTTCAGGCTTTTCTAAACTCGAAATTTTACTTCATGCGCCACGCGTATAAAACACTAAAAACACTGAAATATTGTGAACAAGTGAACTTCACTTGAAATCAGTGTCTTGTACGCGTGGCGCATGAAGTAATATTTCGAGTTTAGAAAAGCCTGAAAATTTGGTTTGACCGCTCTGCGCTTCGCGCTACGCGACCAAACCAAATTTTCAGGCTTTTCTAAACTCGAAATTTTACTTCATGCTTAGTCTGGGAGTGGAAACACTCTTTTAAAACTTTAATGCGCGGTGTTATAAACGCTTCGCGTAGCGCGAAGCGCGAAGCGCGGAGCGACCAAACCAAATTTTCAGGCTTTTCTAAACTCGAAATTTTACTTCATGCGCCACGCGTATAAAACACTGAAATATTGTGAACAAGTGAACTTCACTTGACATCAGTGTCTTGTACGCGTGGCGCATGAAGTAAAATTTCGAGTTTAGAAATGCCTGAAAATTTGGTTTGGCCGCTCCGCGCTTCGCGCTACGCGACCAAACCAAATTTTCAGGCTTTTCTAAACTCGAAATTTTACTTCATGCTTAGCCTGGAAGTGGAAAACACTTGTTTAAGTTTTTTATAATTTCTAATAAGCTTTCTTTTTCTTGTTCTGTGTAATTCTGTCCTATTCCACGGCTATTCTCCATAATTATAAGGAATTTAACTAAATTTTCAATTTGATTGACAATTTAATTTGAAATATTGACAATTCAATTTAACAAATTGGTGGTTCCAGCTATGGCCACAATGAAAATGTATAATTTCGGTCTGTAATCTACTAATTAAATTATTTATTTCTAGAATCGCTATTAATTTGGTAGGTTTGCTTTATAATACGCAATTTTATTTGCCTATTAGTTTACTAGGTAAATAAATTTACTCCAAAAATAGTTATCTAATGATTTATTAATCGTTTATAGTACCGGGCATAATTGATATTTATTCTTATCAGGTATTATATTTTCGCAAGATTTAATGCACTTTTTAAGCTCTAATTGAAATTTATTGGTGGGATCCTTGGATTAGATTGAAAAATTATCATATTCTAATAAAGTTTCAGATTTTTAAATGTAGTTAATTCTAGGCATTATCGGCTTTACAGAGAACCAAGTTATTATTATCTAATTTCTTTTTTAAATTCTTAATTGTTTTTAATCGTAATGAATTTTTACTTTTCATTATTTATTTTCTTTTGTGTTGTGTTATGATTTTCGCAATTTTATTCTTTGTTAATGACCTTTCATTATCTGATAATACTTTATTACAAATAATTTCTGCATCTATGGCCGTTGTTTCAATTGACATATTTGATTAAATGTTCGGATTATATTTTAACCCATTTGTATTAAAGTAGTCTCAAATAAGTTTAATTGTATGTTTGATAAATTAACAACTCGTGGGTAAAACTCTATATCAATGTTCTCACCTGTACAATCAATATTTATGTTGTTGTTATATCCTGTCAACAATGAATTAGATTTTCTTTCTTCTTTAAGGCGCATTAATTTTACTTTCTGTTTCTTGAACTGATTGTACGCGATTTCTTTTGCTTCTTGTCGAAATCTGGAGTCGATGACATCAAATTCAATCGGATGGAGGACATGTACAAGTTTTGTGTGGAGCAGCTTCCGGATATGTGACAGGCTATCCCTTGTGTTGTACCATTTCTTCATTTCCAGCTGTACCCAGTTGTTGAGAACCCTTTTCACGACTTCTTGCGCTTCTTTTGATTGTGGATTTTCATGAACTTTGGATTGAGTTTCTCTTTCTGACACGTTCGAATGAACCAAATATGGTTATTTGACTTGGTAAATTTAATCAGGTTTCTTCTATACATGATGATGAGTTTTGCTTTACTGGCACTGATAATTTCTTGAATTTGAAGCTTTTACTGCTTGTTTTCTACTCCCAGTATAAAGTAAAACTCTGCGAAGTAGAGCGACCAGACCAAATTTTCAGGCTTTTCTAAACTCGAAATTTTACTTCATGCTTAATCTGGGAGTGGAAAACACTCGTTAAAAGCTTCAAATTTAACTCTTTTAGAAACAAGGAAGTCCGGAAAATGTACAGCGTATGCATATAAAGCCTACACATTTCCGAAAATAGTATCATTTTTAGTTTTGAAATATTCTATGACAAGCATTTACAATTAATAGTTTTTTTTTGAATTACATACCTGTATTTTATTTCTCACTTTCTCAGACGGCCAACATATTTAGTCAAATAAATAACCATGGGCAACTATTATTTCAATCATTAGTTGATTGATTAGTCATCTATCAACAAAATAAACTCATAGGTTAGGTTTATATGGCAACAGCCGAGGCTGTTCACTTAGGCCCATAGGGCCCATTGTGATACCATGAGAGATCCTTCCCCTATACAACCCAATTTGAGCACCTAATGAATCCGATCAGATCACCCACTTTTATAGGTGAGAGCTCCGCCAGTTCACTTGCGTGGTGCAGACCGAGGTACTTTATTCGTTTTCCCTCAAGAGCAGGACATTGACCTAGATAGTGGAGTACTGTTTCTTCCTCCTGCTCATCTAGGCATTCTCTGCAGAAGTCGTTGTATTTGAGACCCATCTTTTGTGCGTGTCCACCCAGAAAACAGTGACCCGTGATGATGCCTACTGCCTTCCTTATGTCGATTCTGCTAAGTGCAATTAATCTTTTACTGTTTATAGTGTCACACATAGGCCATAGCTGCCTTGTTATGTGACACGTGTCTTCTTCCTTCCACCTAAGGTTAACCCATGGTGTCATTTGGTCCCTTAATAGTCTCTTGCATTCCCTAAGAGGAATGTCGGCGGAAAGTTCAGTAGATAGGTCTCTCATCCTTGCCCCCTTCCTTGCGAGGCCGTCGGCAATTGAGTTTCCCTTGATATCACTGTGACCTGGTACCCAGATATACCCCACATCACAGCTGTTAGCGAGCTTGTTAAGCACTTTTCTGCAGTCTCTGGCCACCTTGGAGGTGCATAACTAATAACTAAAAAAATAGTCATTATTCATGATTAACAAACTCAAAATTAGTCATTAGTCTTAGTCATCAATCGACAAAAAATGCCCAACTCAGCCGATAATTACAAAGCTAAATTTGCAGGAATTCGTTGTTTCATAAAGCAGTAAATTTTAAGCTTTTAACGACTATTTCCACTCCTTCATTAAGCATGAAGTAAAATTTCGAGTTTAGAAAAGCCTGCAAATTTGGCTTAGTCGCGAAGCGGGGCAACCAATCCAAATGTTCAGGCTGTTCCATGAGTAAGTATCTGATCTTTCCTGAGGTGAAATGTGTTTAAAATAGATGAATTAATTCAAAGAAACCAACCAGCTAAATTTAACCAAGTTTTTCTTTTAGAGTCTTCTAGCAAAATTCTTTCCATTTAAACAAATGCACTTTTTATCTCTAATCAACTATTAAACATAACCACTCAACAGCTTATCCCAATAGTTTAGGAACATTTTAAAGAAAGTGCCTTTTTACGAACATTAGTACAATTTTATAAAAACAACTTTGAAAATATGTCGTTGCAATGTCTGATATACAAGGAGACTTCCGAAAAACCAACGGGCCTGCAAACAGTCACCTACGGCACACATGACGATTCAGCCTTCAAAAAAGTACCTGATGATGAGAAAATTACTTACACGTGGATGGACTTGAACGTTTTCACGTCGGAAAAGTCCAGAGACGGACTGTTGAAACAAGTCAGAAAGGAAAGAAGACATATATTAAAAAATGGTAATTAAGAGATGAATTAATACAAAATATTTAAGTAATAAGTTTGTAAAATTTGCATTGACCAAAGCAGATTTAAATAATGTTTGATCAACATTGCAACAATATTACAACAACATGAAACTTTGTTGATTAAACATTGTTCAGCAGGTTGAGGAATTGAATGGTCAGCATGGCATGATTTTTCATAATGCCCGCTGTGGTCTATGGCAGTGGTCTCCAAACTACGGCCCGCGATTGTTTGTATTTTTTTTGTAAATGTCATATTTTGAAATATTGTAACAATCGTTCCTTACATTTTTCCTAATTTTATAAAATTAATCGGATCTTGGCCGACTTTATTATGTAGAATTGTATTTGTGGCCCGCGAAGAAGATAGTTTGGAGACCCAGGGTCTATGGGATCATGTGCAGACAAAATGAACGCCTCGGCACTCAACCTTTTAAATGTATTTGATTAAATTATTTTAGTAGGACAGTATTCTATAAAGAAAAAGTTGTAACATCAAAAATGTTTGCTCTATTTTTTCTTACAAGAATAAATTATTTTTCGAACATGAATTTTAGTTAGTGGTGTTGCGCATCCTGGCGAATTACTTGCAATTTTGGGGCCGAGCGGTGCGGGAAAAACGACATTATTGAACACTCTAATGTGCAGATCTATGTCGAATGGCATCGTGACGGGTTTAAGATGCGCCAACTCGATTCCTCTAAGTCAAACCGCTCTGACAAGTCAAAGCGGATACGTCCAACAAGACGATTTGTTTTTCCCAAACTTAACAGTTAGAGAACATTTAATTTTTCATGTAAGTATTTTTTTAATACGTGAAACAATTAATATGGGCAATAATATATTGTGTTTATTTTAGGCACTCGTTCGAATGGACAGAAGTATTCCTTATAAAATAAGAGTGAGAAGAGTTGATGAAGTTATTCGTGAAGTAAATATAATGTTTATGTTATAGTTTTTTGTAATTAATCATATTTTTAAATTGACGAATCGCTTGCTTAAAGTTATAAGGTTCTAACCAGCATGCAGTTTAGCTACCGTGGGGCACGCAGGGGCCCACTAGGTTCACTAGGCCTGGCCCTAGGACGCTGCGAAGATAGGGCGCCAAATTACACTTTCGAGGACGAAAACAAAACGACATGAACTATACAGTCGACAAGTTGCCGCCAATAGCCGACCGAATTACATCTTACCTAACCAAACATGACAAATCGACATCATACCTAACCTAAACCTAGTTTTGATATTTAATCACTGTTCGACATTTCTGACGTTTCTCTTAGAAGTCTAACATTTCCAACTTTTGTTGGCGTATCTGTTACAATGTTTACGAAATGATACTTAAAATAGTCAATGTAATCCATATAGTTAACTTGGCCAAATAATAGTACAGGATAGTATTTTTTCAACAGAATTTCGAAAATAGTCAACAGCATACGTAAAATTAGTTAGAATTCCCCATGAACCGATTGCGATTGTCGAATCTGACGCGATGTACTAAAGTGACAGTTGTATAGCATAACGTGGTGGTTTTCGAAGTTAGAGTAATTTCGTAATGCCGATTCGTAATAAATCAGTTGTCACTATAGTAAAAATACCTCCCTTTTGACTATAATTGTCGAAAGTCACGTAAAAAGTAACAGAAATTGTCTTTAATGTTAGGGATGAGAAAACAAACAACTATCTATTGTCTTTTTTTTAATTTTTACTTTACCTTTCTTTCCATTGCTTATTTTACTGTTTTTGTTGATATTCGTGTTGAAATTGTCATTTTTGCATTTATTTTTGTTGATTTGGTACATGTTGACGTCTGTCACTCTTGACTAATGTGTCAATATCTGACGTCAGAAAGTAGTAGTGAAAGTGGAACACTCACAAAGCACAATTAAAATGCTTTAGTCAACAACATCTATAAATATTAGTGTAGGTTAGAAAAGTCCATTCAAGTTATGCAACGATGGTATCATATAACCTAACTTAGCATCACAATTACCTAAGAAAAAAAAAATACGTTTTAATGATGTCATAGCCAACTATGGTTCCCATTAAAAAAATTAAAGTTTATGTTATATCTCAAAAACTAATGTTTTGTCTTAAACAATGTTTATACATCAAATGAAAGCTCGTTTAATCCTGAATTTCTTGCTTTTTAAACAAATCAAATCAGTTAAATACTTAAAGTAATGTACTACTTTAAACACAATAAGTGAAAAATCGACTCTTGTTCGTTTCGTTTGAATTGAAAGTTAAATTTACTAAACGAATAATGTTTGTTTTAAGATGAAGTTTTTACGAACGAAATTAGCTTGAAATAAATTTTAATTACGTGTTCGTACTGCATCTTTTAATTTATCTTGGTCGTTCATATGAATATGCGCAGTCAGTCAGCATGGACTTTCTCATTTTTGGAGAAGCAGAGATGTACACACTTAAAAGTGACTCAGTTCGATGATCCCTCTATAATGTTAAATAATATGTTTCTTCCATTCGCCTCTTTATTAACATGTGTGTGTTTTCTCTAAATTAGTTTTCGTTATTTTAGTTATCTTTAAAAAAATGTGAGAATGTAAGAATAGGAATGGCTGGGAACGGTATCAGCGGTGGAGAACGCAAACGCTTAGCGTTCGCCTCCGAAGTTTTAACTGATCCTCCGATAATGTTCTGCGATGAGCCCACGTCGGGCTTGGACTCGTTTATGGCTTTAAACGTAGTCCAAGTCTTGAAAAACATGGCCAAAAGCGGAAAAACTGTCGTCTGTACGATCCACCAGCCTTCTTCCGAATTGTACGCCATGTTCGATAAGGTCCTGTTTTTATCTCAGGGAAGAACAGCGTTTTTGGGCACGCCTGCAGAAGCTGACTTATTTTTTACAAGGTAAAACAAAGATAACTGTTAAAAGTAATTAGTAAGGGTCTAAGTTGCGAAAGTATTTTCAAAAATCCTGTATGCAATTTGATTCACAAAAATATTTAAGGTATTTTATTTCGTACAAATCTTGGAGGTATGTGTATACATAGCAGTCTTGAAGAGAACATACCTTCAAGTCTTCTGTGAATGAAGATTTCTTCAAGACTCTTATCTTTTTGGGCGAGCCTTCAGAAGCTGACTTATTTTTTTATAAAAATAGTAGTCAAACGTAAATAATAAGACAATAAAACACTTTTTTCTTTGTTTGTATAACACGTTTTATTGAATGTGACTACAGTTTCGATAAATTTAGCTTGTCATTATCAAACATAAAGTTATTTGATGTTTGATAATGACTAGCGAAATTTGTCGAAGCTGCAGTCACATTCAATAGAAAGTGTTATACAAACAAAGTAAAAAGTGTTTAATTGTGAAATTAACATGTATAACGAAGTAGAAGCCTCCACAATACAGTAAATAATAAGGTTCTATTTTATGAAAACATTTTCAAAAATCTTGAATGCATTTTTATTCACAAAAATATTAAAGGCATTTGCATTTATAGCATTGTCAAAAAGAAGACACTTATGAAAGGAAATGTCTTCAAGGCTAGTATAAAACAAAATGTTTTGAAGGGATTAGAATTCACAACAAAATTAAAGGAATGTTGATTCACAGAATTATTGATGTATTTTTCATTCACAGAAGTCTTGGATGTTTATTTACAATAATATTTAATCTATTTTTTTTTTTCATAAAAATCTTGAAGATATTTACATACAGAGTAATCTTGAAGAAAGAATGTATTTAAGACATTTGTGAAAGAACATTTTGGAAACAAAGTGATTTGAGGGCATTTGCATTCACAAAAGTCTTGAAGTAATGTTGATTCACATAAGTCTTCAAGTAATTTTCAAAGAAGTCTTTAATGTACAGAGCTGAGCAGGATTCGAATCATTCAGGATTCGAAACCTGGGTGTTCGAATACTTTAGTGAAAATGGATTCTTGATTAGGTTTGTTACATAAGATGATTTGTATTCGAATCCAAATGTAGGTCTTTATAAAAGGATTAGAATATTTACAAAAAGAATTGTATATTTCTATAACGATTCAAATCCTCTAAAAGGATTTGAATCTCCAATAGGGATTCGAATCGTCAAAAATAATTCGAATCCAACATAAGGAGTATAGTTTAATCTTCATTTACAAACAGTGTTTTATACGCCTGGGGCATGGAGTAACATTTCGAGTTTAAAAAAGCCTTAACATTTGCATGCATTTCTTAACTCCAAATTTCACTTCACGCTTAATCTAGCAGTGGAAACACTCGCTAGAGTCTTCAAACTAAATGCTTTTATCAAACTAAAAATGCCTGAAAATGTACTTAAACAAAATGTGCTTTTTATAATTGGAAATATTTTATTATCAAATAATCAAGTTTGGTAAGTAAAAGCGATACCCAAAATTTGTATTGTTATTGAAAGAAGGTTTCCGGTCTTTGATTAAGCATAAAGTTGAATTTCCAGTTTAGGAAAGCCTGAAAATTGGATTTGGACGTGGAGCGAAGCGTAATCCAAGTTTTCAGGCTTTTCTAAACTCGAAATTTTATTTCAAATATGGTAAAGTGAAAAAACTCATACATCATATTTATATTTAAATAGATTTTCAACATTTTTTTTATTAGTATTGGTAGCAATAGTTAAAATCATAATTGTTGCCAAAAAAATATATATACAGGGTGATTCAGTTTGGTCTTCCACCCCCTTCTAACTTTTTTATTTTCATAGTAAAGTATAACAAACTTATATATTTGTAAACGGCAGGTAATCTCTAATTAATGGCGTCACCGAATTGACAATACGATGACAACTGTCAAGGTAGCGATAGTCAATTTTTTTTCAATAGACACCATGCCTATTTTTTGTTCAATTCAAATAGAGAGCATTTTCCTGCATCCGAACATCTTTCACAACTATACGCTTAGATAATAAAAAATAAATAAATAATTTATTTTCATCATGTCTATAGAATCGAAAAAAGAAGATTTACCAAAATACAGTGGAATTTGGGAGAGTGTCCAATGGCGCATTGATGTGGAATGTGTGGTTCAATTTTTTTAGAGTATGTCGACAGTTTAGGTCGAGTATATTAGTGTTCTTTCTTTGAGAAAAGCTTTAAATCATAATTTCTTGTAATTGATTGATAAGGCTGATAAATGTTGAAAGTTCATCTTCACTTTTATATAAATAAAATAAAATAATTTAAAACTTTCAAATATATATTGTAAACTCGCTACAATTGTTTCGCCACACTGTGGCTTCTTCAGGCGAAGAAATGATAAATTACATTTGTCAGTACAGGTATATATACAATGTTTATGGGGGGGTGGGTTTTTCAGCGAAATTTAAATTTAGGAGTGGTGAGTTTGTTAAGTCTAATTGGTCGTTCAAAAGTTGTCCTGTGTATTTTCTTTTATTAATTTCCATGCTCTCCAAGATGTTAAGTTTCCGGCCTTTTTCTTCTCTGTGAAGCACTTTGAAGTTTTTGTCGAAGTGGTGGTTTTCTTCGATGAGGTGGTTGGAGTATGTGGAGTTGGTTTTCCTTTGTTCATAAGAGGTTTTGTGCTCTTTGATTCTTTCTTTGAACGACCTTCCGGTTTGTCCTACATATGTCTTAGGACAGTCTTTGCAATTTAGCATATAGACTCCACTTTGTTGAGTTATACAGGTTTTATCTTTGTTATTTTTAATTATTTTCCCTATTGTATTATTTGTTTTGAATGCTACCTTAATATTTATTTTTTCCAACATTTTCGCGACTTTATTGCTTATTTCTCCTGTGTATGTTAGTGATGAATAGTTATTTATAGATTTGTCTTTGATAATAGGGTAAATAGAATTAATTGTTTTATGTCTTTGTTTTGTTTGTACTATTTTTTCAATTATAGATTTTTTGAAACCGTTTTTGTATGCAATTTGAAAAATAATGTTTAATTCTTTATCATAATTGTGTTGTGCCATTGGGATTGATAGTAACCTATGTACCATACTATGGTAAGCAGCTAATTTGTGTGAGATTGGATTTTTGGATTTATAATTAATCGTTGTGTCTGTATGTGTTGGTTTGTGAAAAATTGAAAAATCATGTCTATTATTAATTCTTTTCATGGTTAAGTCTAAAAAATTTATGGAACCCTCTGTTTCTATTTCTTTTGTAAATCCCTCATGGCGGAGATATTTATGGATAACTTTGAAGAGGGATTATCTCAGTTGCCGGTCTTTAAGAAATGCGTTTATTGGTTCAGGTACGTCGATGATGTTATTTTAGCGTTCAATGGCACCGACAGACAATTAGATTCATTTTTAAATCTGTTAAATTCACAACATAATAAAATACAATTTACAAAAGAAATAGAAACAGAGGGTTCCATAAATTTTTTAGACTTAACCATAAAAAGAATTAATAATAGACATGATTTTTCAATTTTTCACAAACCAACACATACAGACACAACGATTAATTATAAATCCAACCATCCAATCTCACACAAATTAGCTGCTTACCATAGTATGGTACATAGGTTACTATCAATCCCAATGGCACAACACAATTATGATAAAGAATTAAACATTATTTTTCAAATTGCATACAAAAACGGTTTCAAAAAATCTATAATTGAAAAAATAGTACAAACAAAACAAAGACATAAAACAATTAATTCTATTTACCCTATTATCAAAGACAAATCTATAAATAACTATTCATCACTAACATACACAGGAGAAATAAGCAATAAAGTCGCGAAAATGTTGGAAAAAATAAATATTAAGGTAGCATTCAAAACAAATAATACAATAGGGAAAATAATTAAAAATATCAAAGATAAAACCTGTATAACTCAACAAAGTGGAGTCTATTTGCTAAATTGCAAAGACTGTCCTAAGACATATGTAGGACAAACCGGAAGGTCGTTCAAAGAAAGAACCAAAGAGCACAAAACCTCTTATGAACAAAGGAAAACCAACTCCACATACTCCAACCACCTCATCGAAGAAAACCACCACTTCGACGAAAACTTCAAAGTGCTTCACAGAGAAGAAAAAGGCCAGAAACTTAACATCTTGGAGAGCATGGAAATTAATAAAAGAAAATACACAGGACAACTTTTGAACGACCAATTAGACTTAACAAACTCACCACTCCTAAAATTAAAATTTCGCTGAAAAACCCACCCCCCTATAAACATTGTATATATACCTGTACTGACAAATGTAATTTATCATTTCTTCGCCTGAAGAAGCCACAGTGTGGCGAAACAATTGTAGCGAGTTTACAATATATATTTGAAAGTTTTAAATTATTTTATTTTATTTATATAAAAATAATTTCTTGTGTTTTTTTTTTCTTTTGAGTATACATATCTCAATTACGTGTTGTAGATTTTTAAATATTCGTTGTTTTCTTAAAAGAGGTCAATTTAAAGTTTAAGCGAGTGTTTTCCACTTCCAAGTTAAGCATGAAGTAAAATTTCGAGTTTGGAAAAGGCTGAAAATTTGGTCGCGTCGCGCGAAGCGCGGATTTGAAATACAGGATTTGAATCTTTGATTCGAATCATATTTTCCTATATTCAAGTATTTGTGATTCGAATCGTATTAGATGATCCGTTATTCGAATAGTTTTTTAGGATTTATCCCAGCTCTGTTAATGCATAATCAATAAGGTTGTTGAAGGCATTTGATTTAAAACAAATCTTGAAGTAGTTCATTAAGAGAAGTCTTCAGAGAATTTTCTTTCACAAAAGTCTTAAAAACATTTTCTTGAAGGCATTTTTAATAACAAAAGGAGTAATGGTATTTTAATCAACAATAGTCTTGAAGGAATTTTTAATCACAAAAGTTTTATAAGCATTTTTATAGAATCTCATACTTACAATATGGCACGAGGGGGTCCGATATTAAAGGTACAGGCCAAAATTTACTAACATACAGAGAGTTTTATGTAACACCGAACATTTTCATAACGAGAATTTTCTTTTAAGTGTCCATATGCATATGTTTCATATTTTTTGGTGCTCGGTTTATTAAAAGAATTTAATTTAAAGCTTTAAGCGAGTGTTTTCCACTCCCAGGCTAAGCATGAAGTAAAATTTCGAGTTTAGAAAAGCCTGAAAATTTGGTTTGGTCGCGTAGCGCGAAGCGCGGAGCGGCCAAACCAAATTTTCAGGCTTTTCTAAACTCGAAATTTTACTTCATGCGCCACCGGTACAAAATACTGATATATTACGAAGTTTAAAACACACCGTTAAACTTTACATTGAATCAGTGTTTTGTACCGGTGGCGCATGAAGTAAAATTTCGAGTTTAGAAAAACCTGAAAATTTGGTTTGGCCGCTCCGCGCTTCGCGCTACGCGACCAAACCAAATTTTCAGGCTTTTCTAAACTCGAAATTTTACTTCATGCTTAGCCTGGGAGTGAAAAACACTCGCTTAAAGCTTCAAATTGAATTCTTTTAATAAACTGAGCATCGGAAAATGTGCAACGTATGCATATGGATGAAAATGTTCAGTGTTACATAAAACTCTCTGTATATTTTTAAAGAAAATATTTAATACATTCTACAAAAAAACTATATAATTTAGTTATTTTTCGACATATACAATTGAGATATTTATCCCAGCGTGACAGTAGTTTGAACATCCCTTCATGGTAGTGTTGCCTGTCAAGTCGATTAAAGTAGTCCACAACTGTGTCTTGCAATTTTTGTTGAATTGCAAAGCGTTTCTCTGTCAAAAGACATGAAAACAAATGCATTTATGAATGTCTTGAAGTTATTGTCAATTATCAAATACATATTTTTAGTTTGAACGCTCCTTGTCCTAACAATTACAATCCAGCGGATTATTACATCCAGCTTTTGGCTGTGGTTCCAGATGAAGAAGAATCGTCCAAACAGGCTATACAAATGATCTGTTCTAGTTATGAAAAGAGTGAATTTGGAGCTAAAATGAATAACGCCATAACTGGTCTTGTAAGTATAGTTGCAATTGGCCATGATCAGAAAAGTTAAAAAATCATGCGATTTTAATGGACTTTTCATATTCTAGGACCAATTGTTAGAAGTTTTGCATTGAGTCCATATTGTACATTTAAAAATAAAAACATTAAGTGCTGTGCTTTACTTTTTATCCAACTGAAATAGAATAATCTACTGAAATAAAATCTACTGACGGCAACTTTGATTAACACTATGAAACTAAAACTTATTATTATTATGTACCTAATTGATTTTTACTTTTAAACCGACGGTATCATAACTTAAAATTTCATTTCGCAGTGCCATTTTGCTTAAATATTTGAACTGTACTTTATCTATGAACTACAAATCATATTCAAATCGAAACAATTTAGTATTTTATTGAGGCGCAGTTCATAGATAAACTGCAGTTCAAGGTTCTAAAATACTCTAGAACTATTTTTAATTTTGAATTACAGTTAAAAATGAAATCAATTCAAAATTTGTATGCAATTGGTCTTTAGTTTCTTAGTTTCTTTTTCTAAATTTAGTGTTTTCATTAGAGAGAAATCAATGTAAGTTACAATGATTTTTGGGCCGGGACAGAAGGCGAGTTTTGCCCATACAAGGCTTCGTATTTCACGCAATTTTGCGCTGTGCTTTGGAGGAGTTGGATCAGCGTAATGAAAGAGCCTGCTTTGATCAAAATCCGTTTTCTACAGACTATAGTAAGCTTTAATTTATTTTTTTAGATTCTAGTTTATACCCACGAATGAACTATGTATTCGGGTAACATTAAAGATATGTGTTTTCAATTGATTTCTTCAGATCATCGCATTTGTTATTGGCTTCATCTATTTTGGACAAACATTGAACCAAGACGGAGTGATGAACATCAACGGTGCAATATTCATATTCCTCACTAGCATGACGTTTCAAAATGTTTATTCCGTAGTCAATGTAAGATTTTTTTTAAAATTATATTTATAAAGTAACATAATTGAAGACTGATGACAAGAAGCTATTTTTTGTACAAATAATTTTTTTTATTAAGTGTTAAAACATTTAGACTTGACCATGTGCTCATTTGATTTTGTTAATATACTGAAACATTACAATATCATAAAATTGATCGGTATTCAGCGTTATTCTTCAATTGTTTTAGGAAGAACATTATTTGTTAAATAAAGAAAACATTGAACATTAAAATGACGATGTATAACGAAGTAGAAGGTGGATTCTGTTTTATACCACTTACTGTATTTCATTTTAGTAACAACGGGATGTAAATATTTTTTTTTTTTTAGATATTTTGTGCTGATTTTCCTGTATTTCTGCGAGAACATACTAATGGCATGTACAGAACGGACGTTTATTTCCTCGGGAAAACTTTAGCCGAATTACCTTTTTATACGTTTATGCCGATCGTTTACATAAGTATATGTTATTACATGATTGGTCTAAATCCGGATATTTACAGGTTTTTAACCTCTGTTTTTATTTTGGTGTTGGTTGCAAACGTCGCAGTCAGTTTTGGTACGTACAAATATTTATTAATGTGACAATATTTATCATTTAATATGGTAATTAAGTTTCCTAGGGGTTTCAACCAGTGACGTACCAAGAACTTTTGCCGCCCTTACAAAGTCAATGAAATTGTGGTATTTGTAAATTAATTAACACAAATAAATAATTGTAACTGTGACAAACTATAGGTGGAGAACTTTTTGACCATTGGATGCCATATTTGAATTAGGCGTAATAAAGAAAGCCGCATACATTGATATACTTTTTATAAAAAAACAATATACTTTTTTAAAGGCCACAAGAAGCTTACGGGGGTGGCAGGTTCTCCACCTGAGACAAAACATATATCTAATTTACAAAAGAAATTTAATATTTTTTTCCACGACCGCTCCCGAATACAGACATTTCGTCGCTATACCTTTGCATTGAAAGGTGTCAATTGTATGTACAATTTTAGCTAAAGAGTATTTCATCCCATTTAACCAAATCTCTATCTCTTATAATAACGAAGATCCCCGTGTTGAGAATGAATCTGTGGAAAGCCTGTATTAATTGAAGTTATTACTTCAAAAACTATATTTCTGTAAAATTTATATTCATTCTATTTATAAATCATTATTCTTGAACATGTTTCTCATTTATCACTTGGTGAAACATGTAATGATTCGACCCTAGGTATTGTACAAATTTATAATTTGTATAATTGTTTACGTTGTGTTGTGTATGTAGTAACCCTTTTATTTATTTACCAGGTTCGTTGTTTGTGTCAATATGCATTATCGTAAATACTGTGTCTTTCTTCCCTTTTAATTTGACTAGGAGGATATGTGGACAATAAATAAAACAGGATATGAGCTTAACGTATGCAAAGTTTATTGACCTTTCATGACATATCTAATGAATTGGTATGTCTTGTATTAATTATATTCACAAAATATATTACCCAACGTTTATGCTTAGAAGTCATGTGCATTTGGTTAAACTCAAAAAAATGTATGACACTACTTGTGGGAGCAAAATTAACTAGCCCCTGTATTTGCATTACGAGATGGGAAACCCACAAAAACCATCTCGGAGCTAGCATCACACACTCGACACACTTGCGATTAGTTAGTGGGACAATCTCTCACATCGGCCCTACACATCAATCGCCATACATTCTCGATTATGAGTAGAACGACCTTTCACCTCGTTTCACTCATAATCGATTTCCTTTTTTTCTTGTGATTAGTTAGTAGGACACTTAGCGCAATAGTAACTCGGATTGGCGTTACACATGAATCGACTAGGTCGATTAGTTAGTAGGACATACCTCGTTTTCTCGCTCAATTCGGCCTTACACATCAATCACCATACATCCCTCATTCGTGTGGTTAGTTAGTAGGACACTTAGTGCAATACTAACTCGGATTGGCCTAACACATCAATCGACTGGGTCGATTAGTTAGTAGGACATACCTCGTGTTCTCGCTCAATTCGGCCTTACACATCAACCACCATATATCACTCATTCTCCCCCCCCCCCTCTCCATCTTCCCCTTTTCCCAGATGTTTAAATTATTTCGCCGGTTTTGTTTGTTTAATTTCAACTTAGTCGGTTTGATGTAGAATTAATTTTACTCTTACGTGATAGTCTCTCCAACGTTGTTATCCTTAACTCCATTCTCCATTCTCTAACTCCATTCTCAATACTTAACTATTTTTATCAACATTACTTCACTAACTCACATCCCACTGAAACTTCCTATTCTCAACTCTACCCATTTACATTCAGATACTGACTATCTTAGTCCCTATCCCAATACGAACTGCTTTTTAGAATCGTTTCTTTGCTGCTCTCAAAGTTCTCCCCTCCCCAAATTTTGTTGCTTAGACTTTATCTACTACAACATTTGGTCACAAAACCCGTCCCTCTCTGACGTCAACTTCATTTCCCTGAGTTCATACACTTGTTGTGTTTGCGTTCGTTAAACCCTGAACCGAATCTTTCTGTATGTCTTAGGCCGGTCGTCCACTGGAAGCGACAACATGCGGCTACGCGCTCACGCGATACGAGCGGCAACGGGCGGCTGCAAGAGTAGCGGCTACACGCGACAGGGGTCGTACACTGCATGTGACTTCGCGCTGCTCAGTTTGTTAGAACCGTCAAAGTTGTGAATTTAAAATATAATTTTAATGGATGCAGAGGATTTTTATCTTCTGGAAAATCCCTATGTGATTAGGGGTATGATTGGAATTCGAAAAAGGCGATCATGTTGGGTAAACCCAATATTAAAAAAAAGGGAATCACTGGGAGAATTTCATCATCTCCACAGCGATCTAGAACAAGATCCCCAGAAATTTAGTGACTATTATCGAATGACCCCAGAAACCTTCAAATATATTTTGAAAGCTATAGAGCCCATTGTTGCTAAAGGCATCGCCGAGAAACTGCTAGCGCTCTTTTAAATTTGGTGACTATATTATTCAAACTAAAAATGTTCAGCGCACGGCTTATGCCTGTGCGGAGGACGAGGACTAGCGGGGAGCGGAAGGCGCTTCTTCATTACTCATCCAAGTATTCGGTTTCAATGCAAGCATTCATTCAATTTTCTAATGCAAATATTTTAATATTGTATTGTGGTAGGTCGGGAGAAATCTAATCAGCATCTTTATTCATTCATCGTAATTTTGGTAGTATTGGAATGATTTTGAAATTACCAAATCAAAGTAAATTATAATTTCACCTAAGATCCCAGCTAAAATATAACTTTGTTTTTTATTTTTGCTGAAAAACAATGAAGTTAGTTGTTTAAATGTTCATAAATAATATAAATAGTACACTAAAAAGAATCACAAGTTATGCTATTTTCTTTCATTTTATTTTAATGAAATTCATGCTATTATAGAAAAATCAACTCAATGGACGAGTCGACTAATTCTTTATTTGCTTATATTGAAAATATGAAATAAATAGCTGTGTAAATAACGAAATTACAGCCGTAAAATGGAAGCGTAAAGGCGCAGGACTAGACGCGGCTACGAGCGACAGATCCCATTTCCTTGGGACTTGACGCAGCTACACGCTCGGCGCGAGAATCCGCATGTCCGCGCACGTTTGCAGTGGACGAGATTCATTGGATTTACACACGTCGGGATCTGTCGCACGTATACGCATGTTGCCGCTAGGATCGCGTGAGCGCGTAGCAGCGTGTTGTCGCTTCCAGTGGACGACCGGCCTTAGCATTTCTCCACGCGCCGGTACTTGTTTATTATTTTAAGGCGATGCTGCATTTTTTATTTCTTTCACATAAAACAATTTTATCGACTAATGTTATTCTCGTATTTACTGGATGTTGATTTTTATTTATTATTTTCTTGGGTGATTTTTGTATTAATATTTTAATTTAATTTCGTTAAAAATAATATTTGCACATGACCCCTACTGACCTATTACAAACATGATTTAATATTAAAACAAAATTAAAATAAAATAAAATCACCTGGTTTAGTTTACTTTTTTAATTTTAATTATAAAGTGCAAGAAATTTTAATATTCGCCTAAGAAATGATTTCCACTCCATGGAGTAAATATTCCAGGCTTTGTTAGTTTAGAAATATTTACTTCATGCACCAGGCGTATAAAAACTGATTTATTATGAAGTTCAAATATATATTTCATCTTTACTTGCAACAAAACAAAACAAATTCTATAATTTTTGAATTCAAATTGTTTTTGTATTATTTTTTAAGGTTATTTAATATCATGTTGTACAACGAGTGCATCCATGGCTATGGCTGTTGGTCCACCTCTGATGATTCCATTTTTGTTGTTTGGAGGATTTTTTCTCAACTTAAGGTATGCCTATATTCTGAGGTTAACGCAAGGCCGTAGCCAGGGGCTGAGATAGGAGGGTTTAATTACCCCCCGACATTTTTAAAATGTTACATTTTTGCTTGTATAATAAGCAAAACAAATATTTTTACCGATAAACCGGCTCTGCTACGGCTTTGGGTTAACGTGTACTTTTTTATAGTCAAACTTGAGTTCGAAGCAAAATTGTGGAAGTTGTATTGAGCTCTCTTTTTAGTTCTTATTAAAGTATTAAAAAAATTCTCAGCGTATGGTCCTATTCCTTGATCAAGCACAATATTTCGAGCTAAGAAAAAACTGAAGTTTGGCTCCTATTCGCTGCGCTGGCAAAACAAAATTTTCAGGTTTTTCTAAACTTGAAATATTTACTTCATGCTTCATCAAGAAATGGAAACATATGTTGAGAAAAACATTGAATACTTCATGGCCAGACGTGTAAAACGCTGATTTCCATATTAATTGATTCACATATCTGAAATGAAATCGGTTTGATTCATGGATTTAACTTCTAAATTGTTTGTTCTTTAGTTCGATTCCAATTTATTTTAAATGGTTATCACTTTTCTCATGGTTCCGTTTTGGTAATGAAGCCTTGATGATAAACCAATGGGCTGGAATTGATTCAATTGCTTGCACACCATCTTCAGTGGGATGCCCAAGAAATGGAGCTGTGGTTTTGAAGATGTATAATTTCTCAGAGGTAATTGTATCATGTGTCATATTAAAACATTTTCTTTTTTGGAGCGTCCTACATTTAAATCTAAAAAAACGCACTAATCTGCGGTGTGTAATTTTGGTAACTATTTGAATTATTTATGCATGTAGGAATTTTTCCTTTTGAGTGTTTATATTCCGATGCATGTGTTGTAAAATGTCAGGCATGCTTTTTTAAAAGGTTTCGAACAAGTGTTTCCACTTCTCGATTAAGCATGAAGTAAAATTTCGAGTTTAGAAAAGCCTGGATTTTTAGTCTTTACCAAACTTAAATTTTACTTCATGCTTAATCAGGGAGTGGTAACACTTGTTAGAAGTTTTAAACTGACGCTTTTTAAAGTCAATGAGTGTCTGAAAATTTACTGGGTACAATTCTGGATATTTCAAACACTTGGTTTGTTTCACTAGTTTATATTTTCTCCGACTAGTTTCGACCATTGGTCATCTTCAAGGAGTCAAGTCATTCCTCCGACCAATGGTCGAAACTAGTCCGAGAAAATATAACTAGTGAAACAAATAAAATGTTTTAAAAATCCAGAATTATTTTAAAAATGTTTCACCACGGGAAATGAATTAAACATTACTGGGTACATATCGGGATATACCGGGTGTTGACTTGGCGGACGCAACATAGGAAATTGCATGTTAATTTTAAAGTGTTCAAATATTGGCTTTCCTATTTATTTTAGAGACAAAATGTATTTCACTTTTTTTAGAGGGAAAAATTCTAAATTTATGAATGTTCACACTTAACACTTTACGTTTCTTTAAGTTAAAATAATTAAGAAAAAGTAATGTGATTTTATAAAAATAATGACATACCATGGAATTGATACAACAATTGCGGATATTCCCTGTGTTTTTTAAAGTTCAATTTAAAGCTTTAAACAAGTGTTTTCCACTCCCAGACTAAGCATGAAGTAAAATTTCGAGTTTATAAACGCCCCGTGAAAATTTGTCGAGGGTCGCGCAGCGACCCGAGACAAATTTTCTGGGCTTTTCTAAACTCGAAATTTTACTACATGCGCCACGCGTATACAACACTATAATATTGTGAAATTGATGTATATTCGAACTTCACTTAAAATCTGTGTTTTATACGCGTGGCGCATAAAGTAAAATTTCGAGTTTAGAAAAGCCCAGAAAATTTGTCACGGGTCGCTGCGCGACCCTCGACAAATTTTCACGGGGCTTTTCTAAACTCGAAATTTTACTTCATGCTTAGTCTGAGAATGGAAAACACTAGTTTAAAGCTTCAAATTGAACTCTTTTAAAAATCAACGAATGTCAGAAAATTTACAGCTAAAATAATTAAGAAAAAAAAAATATCCCCCCTGGTTTACTAATAATATTATACAACTTATTAAAGAAAAGAACTATTGCCGTAAAAATATCAAACGAGACGTGACGCTTGAAGCCGAATTCAAGAAACTTAGATCTCTCATTAAGAAAAAAATTAATGTTGCACATAATGACTATATAATAAACATTGAATCACAGCTTACTAGCAATCCTAAACGGTTTTGGTCGTATATTAATTCAAAAAAATCTAACCCTTCGAGAATTCCTGCAGAACTTCAGTATGATGACGAGGTGTATCAAACTCCTGATGCAATTGCAGACGGCTTTCGTAAGTACTTCGAATCTGTTTTCATATTACCATCTGCGACGACTACAACTATGAACCTCAGCAATATACCTTCATTTTCTTTTGCGAAAGTATGTGATAGAATGATCTTTAAACATTTAAAGAAGCTCCCAAATAGATTTTCGTCAGGCCATGATAACCTACCAGCTTTCTTACTAAAACATTGTGCTTCTATTCTCTGTTATCCACTTGCACTTATTTTTAACCTGTCTCTAAGAACATCAATTTTTATTAGTAAATTTAAAATTACATCAATTTGCCCTATACCGAAGACGTCCACTAATCATCGAGATATTGCAAACTATCGACCAATAGCAAGACTTTCTCATATTGCTAAAATATTTGAGAAAACACTGTATAATCAAATTTATTTTCATACTTCTCCATATTTATCACATTATCAGCACGGTTTTATTCCGAGACGTTCTACGGTAACTAACTTGACTATTATTACACATGATATTGCTAGATCATTAGATTCATCCGGGCAGATTGATGTAATATATACTGACATGTCAAATGCGTTTGACATAGTTGATCATACATTGTTACTTGAAAAACTTAATTACTTTGGTTTTTGTGATCATTCCACTTCACTCATTTCAGCTTATCTTTAATCTCGTGAATCATATGTACTGATAAATAATTTTAATTCTAATTCTTATTTTCCAAGTTCGGGGGTCCCTCAAGCCTCCATTCTGGGTCCATTATTATTCAATATTTTCATTAACGATCTTTCCAATCTACTAGAGTGCAAACACCTTTTATATGCTGATGATTTAAAGATTTTTTCAACAATTACGAATTCAGATGATTGCATAAGTTTGCAAAATCAATCTATAAACCATAGCAGACATATTATAAAGTTTTCTGTCTCTTTTCACACATGTAATCTGACATCAAAGTATTTTCGTATTTTATGTATTGGTGCAGAAAGCACTACTAGTCAAGGAAACTATGGGACACCTCTCGTGAATCGTACCTTACCGATAATTTTCCAAAATCATAATAACTTTATTTTAGGGATTAAAGTTATTAAATACATGGAAAAATAACAACATTTAATGAATTACTACATATTCCATATTATTCCATTCCTTGATTAAGCATGACGTAACATTTTCAAAGTTTAGAAAAGCCCAAAAATTTGGATTAGTCGCGTAGCGAAGAGAAGCGACCAATCCAAATTTTCAGGCTTCTCTAAACTCGAAATTTTACTTTATGCGCCAGACGTATAAAACACTCACTTAAAGTAAAGTTCTAAAAAAACATAAGTATTACAAATGATTAATTAGATTAACACGGAATCAAATATTTGGTCTGTCAACAACGATTTTAGTGTTAATAATAAATGTTATTTTTTCTCTTCGCGTATTGCGAGTGGAAATACTGCTTTTTTTGATCTTCACTTATTGCACCCCCAGACAACCCCTCTTTGGCGAATGTAGCCCAGTGAGGGTAAACGGTTGGACAAAGGTTTTAAAGAAATGTTTTACAAGTGTACAGAGCAAATACATAAATTAAACAAAAACACTTTTGAAACTATTCATCTCTTTAAAATTGTTTTCTTTAACTTATCAAATCAAAACAAAATTTCAAGCTGTATTATTATTTTTTCTTTCCAGGAGAATCTCTACATGGATTTGTTGATGTTAGCAGCCCTGATAATCACCTTCAGAACACTAGCCTTCCTCGCCCTGTTGTGTAGAACCTACAAAAGGGAGTAAATGATAATAAACACCCAAACAAAAACTGTTATTATAATTTTTTTTCCCTCTCCCCTAAATTACCAAATTCCATTTTTGCAAAACATTTAACAGCCCCGAGTCGTAAAGACTCTTTTACAGGGCGCTAATTGTCTGGCCAGATGGCGTCGGTAATTAGGAGGCACAAATCAAGTCCCTTTTCCATCAGCGTTACCCTACACTTTTATAGACACTTACTTTTTACGGTAATTAGCGATTTCAATTTTCCTCCATCGATCCACACACACACACACACACAAGCACACACGCGATGGTTAGTCTTCTCGCGTTACGAAAAAAAATGGGGTTTCTAGAGTTTCAGTTTTACCAATCAGCGCTGTTTGCTCGCGGAGATATAAAATTTCACCTGTGAGAAAATATGGTTTCCGTAATCTTTACTTGATTAAATATACGGGCTCTTGTTTAGCGCTCAGTTTGTCAGTTTGTGTACATACACACAGTTTACTTTTCTGATAAAACTTTTATGAAAAACAGAGTTTTCAACATTAAAGCCTAACTAATCTTTAGTTAATAACGAGAGTAATATTAAAAGTAAATTATTTAATTAATGAACGTAAAAACTACAGAATTAATTAGTTGAAATACTACTAATTAAACATTTGATAACAACGTATAATAAATAATTAAATTGCAATACTTTATAAAATTTACAACATATTTATATTATTAGAACTAATTAAATTAGTCGACAAATAACTTTTAATCTGAAATCAAATCATGTGTGTTTAAAAAGAATTTAGTTTGTAATTATTGAAGACTTATGATATAACTAATAAGTTAGATTTAAAAAAGTAAAATAAAATAAAAATAATTTATAATAATATAAAAAATAATTTATAACAGTATAATTAATAATTTGTTAGTGTGTTTATATAAAAATTATAATGAAAGAAGATAGTATCACATCATCCTCATCATCATATGGCGAGGGTGTCTGTTTGGACTTGAACGTCATTAAAAGGCACAAGGAGGAGGTAAGTGGGCGATAAAAGTGTAATTACTTCGGGGTGTGTGCGGGTTTTAGTTTTTGATTATGCGGTGTTTAGTGGGTTTGCAGATGGCGAGTACACGAATGCACTGAATTATTTTAATAACCGGTGGTTTTCGTTTCGGCCAGCTGCAACTGTTATTTACATGCGCGATTTTCTTAAGCACCGAAACTTTTATGGATATTAGCTAAAAAAATGCACTTTTCGTCGGTGCATTGAGTATAAGCGGCGATTTGGGGATGTTTTATTTTTTAATCTAGTTAATATGCATTTTTAAATTGCTCAATGCAGTTGGTTTTATTTTTTAAAATATATTTAACGTCACTTTTCTTTAGAAAACTGCAAAATAATTATTAAAGAATGTGATATTTTATATATGGAAGAAAAGTAGTTCTACTGAGTAATTTTTGTAATATTGTGTAATATTTGTTTTCGGAGGAAACAAATATTCCACATTGTTTCTAACATACAGGGAATTTTGCTTACAACTATACAAATCTCGATGCATATCATATATTATATATTTTCAGGCATTCGCTGTTTTTTTTTTATTTGAGATCAATTCGAAGTTTCTAATGTAAACTCAAGCAACCAATTCCAATTTTCAGGCTTTTCTAAACCAAAACACTGATTAAAGTCAAGTTCAAAATACACTGATTAGGTATTTGCATTTATAAATCATAAAAGAATCATAGCATTAATAAATATACTTATTAAATTTTTTAGCATTTTAATAATTTTAAATTGCCCCTTTTCAAACTCCATTTGGCCCACTGTGGGGCGTAGACTCCACGTTGGAAACCACTGGTCTACCATCTGTTTATTATTATACACTTTAAATAGCGCTCAGCCTATAACTACTAGTCTAATGCCCGGTATTATGAAACGTTTTATTCCCTGAATAAAATTTACTTTGGGAATAAATTAATTTATTCTAAAGATTTCCGCATTATAAACACAAAATAACTTTATTTGGCTAATAAATCTCCCCAGTAAATTATTTGTTTGTTTTTCTACCAAGTAAATTTTATTCTCTAAATAATTTGACAGTTAAAAGTCAAAAGTGTATTAAATTATTATAATTACTTTAGATTCTACTACTTGTATTTATTTTCATTACAGTTATCATCCGTGTCAGATTTAAGTTCGCTCATAGTATCTTCCCTGACAGTGATTAATTCTAAGGAGTCGATGACTTAGAGTCTTTCAAATCAGACATAACCAGGGATTTTTATACTTATGCATACGCTTTTTTTAATTAGTTCCATTTAAAGTTTTAAACGAGTGTTTTTCACTCCCAGACTAAGCATGAAGTAAAATTTCGAGTTTAGCCTGAAAATTTGGCTTTTCAGGCTTTTCTAAACTCGAAATTTTACTTCATGCGCCACTCGTATTTAACACTGAAAGCACGGGAATATTGTAAACAGGTGAACTTCACTTGAAACCAGTGTCTTGTACGCGTGGCGCATGAAGTAAAATTTCGAGTTTAGAAAAGCCTGAAAATTTGGTTTGGCCGCTCCGCGCTTCGCGCTACGCGACCAAACCAAATTTTCAGGCTTTTCTAAACTCGAAATTTTACTTCATGCTTAGCCTGGGACTGAAAAACACTAGTTTAAGTCTTTTCTAATTTCTAATAAGCTTTCTTTTTCTTGTTTTGTGTAATTCTGTCTTATTCTACAGTTATTCTCCATAATTATAAAGAATTATACTAAGTTTCCAATTTGATTGACAATTTAGTTTGAAATATTGACAATTTAATTTAAAGAATTGGTGGTTCCAGCTATGGCCACAATGAAAATGTATAATTTTTTTAAAAAATTTTTAACGGCTTTATTTACAATAAAAATACATTACAAAATTAATATTTTAGAGTATGCGAAGTTCAGGTAGCTGGAATACAACTACTACTGTTCTTCCACTTAACTTACTAGTGAAGTATGAAAAATACATTTCGCACGTGTATATGAGATTATAAAAATGAAATGAAACTAAAAGTGTATCTATAAATAACATTTGATTAACTTGAAAACTCATAAGATTATTCTACATATTAGGAAATAGTATCGAAAGGGCAGTGAATGAGAGATTATGCTTAAATTCACTGCTCTAGTAAACGACTACGCAATGAATTTTTGAAATTGCGCAAATTAAGTAATTTTAGGTGTGAGGGTAAGTTATTATAAATCATGTATATATTGAATGTAAAACATCTTTCAAACAAAGCTGTTTTGTGCCAAGGTGGCGAAATTAATCCACGAAACCTCACATTCAAGTTATGTACGTCTGTTTGCCATACTATTTTATTGTAAAGATAGGGAGGGGTTCGCGTGTTAATAATTTTGTGGTAAAAAACACAGGAGTGAAAGTACCGACGATCAGACATTTTTAACCAATGTAGTGAATCAAATTTGTCAGAAATATGGTCAAATTTACGAATACCAAAGATAAGACGTACGCAAGAGTTTTGCACTTTTTGGATTCTATTTTTTGTAATTGAGTCTAGGCACGCATCGTAAACCACATCCGAAAAATTAAAATGGCTCAATACTAAAGTATCACAAAGATTTTTTTGGTTTGAACAGTTAAGCATTTTCTATTAGAGTATAACATTTTTAAATCCATATATGCTCGTGAGATACATTTACTAACATGTCTCTTAAATCGCAAGTCACTATCAATTAGTAAACCTAAGTTCCGAGCTTCATTGACAAAGAGTAATGTTTCGTTGTTTATTTTTATTTTTAGCATGCTCTTAACCTGTTCGACAGTTTTGCGATTACCAAAAAGCATGGCCGTTGATTTATTCGCATTTATTTGTAATGAGTGATCATTACACAATTTTATTAAATCCATTAAATCAGAATTAATGTTATTTTCAGCTGCTAGAATATCTGTTGGTTTAAACGAATAAAGTAACTGCGTATCATCTGCATAGAAATTTACACTGCAGTGTTTGAGGCATTTTGATAAAGAGGATGTATAAATACACAAGAGAAGAGGCCCTAGGATAGACCCCTGTGGAACACCCCCATTATTGGATAAATATTAGATATATTATCACCAATCCTTACTTGTTGCATCCGATCGTCAAGAAAACTGGAGATTAATTTTATTGAACTTTCTGTGAACATATATACTGTAATTTCGATCTTAAAATAGCATGGTTTATCGTATCAAAGGCTTTGCTGTAGTCCAATAGGACTAATGAGGTAATAAGACCCTTATCAGATGCTGATATTATATCTTCAGTTACATTTATTAATGTGGTTGTACAGCTATGATGCGATCTAAATCCCGATTGTGTTATCGGTAGAAGGTTGTTTGAGGTAATATATTCCTCAATTTGTTTTTTTAAAACTTGTTCTAAGACTTCTGAAAGTGTGGGTAAGATACTGATTGGCCTCAAATCTTTGTAGCTCGTTGGGTTGTCGACTTTAGGGATAGGTACAATTGTTGCTAACTTCCATAGTTTCGGGAAAATTAATTGTTCTAAACAGCTATTAATGATATTGGTAATAAAAGGAGATAAACAAGGACAGCATAATTTGATCATAGTGATATTAATTCCATCCCAGCCTATTGCGTTTGTATCAATATTATCAATGATATTACTTACATCATCGACACAAACTATATTAAAGTTAAATAGACTTCTTACATTGTCATGGATGTTGTTTTTGTAATATAGTATTATCTCATTGTTGGGTTGACTTTTGATTGAGATAGTCAGATAACTGTTGATTAGGTCTACAATTTTAAGGCTGTCTGGTATACCACGTATTTTTTTATTGATTATACCATTATTTTTTAGGCATTTCCACATATTTGAATTATTTTTAGTCATACTCTCGAAGTAAGCTTTCTTTTCTTTAGTCACAGTTGAGTTAACGATATTTCGCCATTGCTTATATGAGATAAAATCAGTTTGTTTTCTACTTTTCTTAAATATAGAGTAAGCCCTATCTCTAGATACCATCATCTCTTTGACTGTAGTGGTGAGCCACGGGACAGGTTTCTTTGTAACTCTTGCTGTGATTTTTTTTTGGAACATGAATATCAAATATATATTGCAGGCAATTATCTAGATAAGAAATTTTATCGTCAACGTTATCAAAATAAACTAATTTGTCTATTTGAAGATGTTGAAGATCTGCATAAAAATGGGACATATTAATACTTTTCAGTTTACGGAATGTTATTAAACGTGGTTGAGGTTTTGTTTCAAGTACTAGTTTGCAATAGATGAGATCGTGATCCGCTACATCGTGAATTTTAATTACTCCCGATTCGATACATAGATTTTTATCCGGCATAACAATTACATCAATAAGAGATTCCGATGTGACTGTAGAACGAGTAGGCTTTTAAATGGTTTGAAATAATCCATACGAGTTTAAGAGATCTGTAAACATGATCGCGTTATTATTATTGAAATTTAATAAATTAATATTTAGGTCTCCCAAAAAAGTATGTTGTTGCTTAACGGTAGGAGATAGCTGAAGGTGGTCTCTAACGAATCGAGAAAATATTTAATATTAATATTTGGAGGTCGATAAATTGCCCCAATACAAAATATTTCACTTTAGAATTTACATTTTAGCCAAATTTGTTCCAGATTATACAAAGGCAGCGGTATTATTTCAAATCTAATGGATGGCCGTATATAAATACAACCCCCCCCCCCCCCGCCTCTCCCAGTTTCCCTAATTTCGGTCTGTAATCTACTGTAATCTACTAATTAAATTATTTATTTCTAGAATTGCTATTTATTTGGTAGGTTTGCTTTATAATACGCAATTTGACTTGCCCATTAGTTTACTACGTAAATAAATTTACTCCACAAATAGTTATCTAATGATTTATTAATCGTTTATAATACCGGGCATAAGTATGAAATAATAATATATACTCAATGACATTAGAAGCGTAACACCAAGAAGGAATGATTTTTTTGAGTTCATATTTTAGCAACAGAATGACTATATTTAAAGCATACATTGATAACAATTTCAACCTTGTGCCTTATATATTTATTGCGAAAAAAAAATATTTCACTTTTTCTTTTTTGGTAAAACTATTTATATGAGCTATTTAGTACAGATGTTTTTAGTTTTCGTGTTTCCGTTGAGTGTGTTAAGCTTAAATAAAATGCCTCGAGTCCGAAGACGTCCACAATATCACCATTTGAGCGATTTTGACCGGGGTCGAGTTGTTGCTTATCGAGATGTCGGTATGTCCTATCGCGAAATTGCCCGCCGTATTGATTCCACTGCAGCAACTGTAATACGTGTGTATCAGGTATGGACAGAGGAAGGTAGAGGAGCAAGAAGAAGACCAATTGGTCAACCAAGGCGTACCACAGAACGTGCGAGACCGTTTCGCTACTACGCGTCAAATCGGTGATCAATGGATTGGAGAAGAAGGTAGGGCCGTTAGTATGCGAACCTTATATCGCCGCATTCAATCCTTTGGGCTTCTTTCGTACCGTCCAAGATTAGTGCTTCCTTTAACAGCGAGACACTGTCGCCAAAAGTTGGACTGGTGCAGAGAACGGCAGCATTGGGAGGCTATTGCTTATGGTAGTCGATCACCTCTTGTATTCATTCGAGGCAGTATGACAGCTGCGCGTTATGTTGAAGACGTCATACGACCGACTTTGTTGCCTTATTTAGATGGCCGCCCAGACGTACTTTTTCAACAAGATAACGCACGTCCCCATATTGCTCGTCGAACTATGAACTTTCTTAATGAAGCTGGTGTTAATGTTTTGGCGTGGCCGCCCCGTTCGCCGGATTTAAATCCCATTGAACATGTGTGGGATATCATGGGAAGAAGAATATTCTCTTTGCACCATCCTCCACAGACTCTAGCACAGTTGATCGATGAAATTCAAGTTGCTTGGAACGAGATGCCTCAAGAAGACATCGACCATCTCATTTTGTCGATGCCCAGACGTCTACAGGAGTGTATACAGCAAAGGGGTCGCCAAACACATTATTAATTTTTTTTAGATTGTTTTTTAATAAAATTTCTTGAAAATGTAATCATTTTATTCTTGATGTAAGACTACCATACTGGCAAAAAATCAAGTTAAAATAATAACTCCTTCTGGGTGTTACGCTTCTAATGTCATTGAGTATATTTTATACTTTAACCGGTGTTGGTCGGTATTTTATAAAATAACTAGACGTTAACATTTATACTTAAAAAATACCTATAGGTATAAGGTATTCCATGCTTTGGCATAGAATGAAATTCATTGAATCAGTTGTGGTTTAATCAATTTTACCTTATCATTTTATATTTCTTCAATTTTTAGGTTCATAACTGCAGTATAAGAAAGGTACCAGATCTATATTTTTTATTTTATGTCAAGCGGTTTTGGAGTTGTAAAAATTTGAAATTTAAATTAAATGTTAGTTTTGACTTTTTTGGAGATAAAAAAACTTTAAAAGCTCAACTCAGGATATATCTATATTATATTAAACTAAATATACCAATATCGAGAATAAAGTTCGTAGTGGTGCAAACGGCGTGAGCTCAATGAAATTAAGCTATTTTATTTTATTTTAAATAGTTTAATTTTATTAAGCCGAAACCGTTTACATCCACACAAACTTTATGCTCGTTATGGCGTTACTTCCTTAGTGGTTAAATATACCGATATCTTCAGAAATTCAAGAGGTTTCACTGATAAACTCATTTTAAATGTTTCTTATATAGTTTTAAATTTGAAAAGGCTTAAAAAAATATTAATAAGTAGACTAGGGGTTCCCACCTTTTTTCAGGTAACCCCCCCCGCCATCCTAATTTAATTTGGGTAATTTAGTTATATTAAAACACCATTGTAGATTCATTACATTGCAGCTACTCTTGGGGAAATCTTTCGCGCCTCCCTGCAATCTTACCGCGTCCCCCACGGGGGCGTGCCCTCCGTTTAAGAATCCCTTATATAGACAAACAATTATAAACAAATGCTGAATATATCATATTTTTACAAGTTTTCTGCATAATTTTATCTTGGGGTCTCAATGGGATTATATTTAAACAAATATTTGCTACATACATTGCATGTGGACATTGCCAAATCTATAAGGTTTTTCAAAAGTAAGTCGTTTTTTGAAATACTGATATTTTTATCAATCATTGAGCAATTTTAAAATTAAAAATGCCGGTATATACAGAAAGCAATAAGATTTATTAAAAATATTACATTTATCGTAAATGCTGTGTTTCTTGTAATAATTCAGCAACTGCATCATCTGTTGTCATGGGGGGTCTTTCTGATTTCTTTTTATCCATAACAGAACCACTTTCTTCAAATTTTGCTACCAGCTATCAGCCTAGACCGTTACGGGTACGAAACCGTCGAAAGCCTGCCGAGAAACTCTGTTTATATTCGTAATAACATTGGGCAAGTCTAATGCGAGTTTGCAGAGGCAAAGCTATTTCTTTTCACAAAAGAAATTGTGTTCTAATGTAAAAAACCTGTGATGACAATTGCATACAATGTTATTTTAAATGCAACTGTTTTTAAACAAATTGGTTGCTATGACGAAAAAAAAGGTGAAAATAAAAAAATCTCGTTTGCCTTGTGACCTGATACTGTCCTTATTTTCAAAAATGCATAAAAATCAGCCACGATACGAGTAGTTTAAAATACTACTTACTTTTGAAAAACCCTATATTATCACAAATTTGTGAAAATACTGTTTTATAATTAATTCCTAATGATTAACATAGTGAAAAAAACATTAATAAAATATAAACATACATGTCTTCTTTTTTTCTTTTATTACATATCGCAAATAAAATTGCTCTAATTTTGAAAACGCGAAATTTGGTTACATGAAATCAACTTTTGTCATGTCAGTGTTTCATACGCGTGGTGGTACAAAGTAACATTTCTAGTATAGAAAAGTTTGAAAATGTTGAGGCATTTGTAAATTCGAAATTTTACCTTATGTTTAGTCAAAGAGTGTACTCATTTGAAGCTTCAAATTGAACGTTTTTATACAATCGACGCATTCTTCAAAATTATATACATACATCAGGATATAAAAAATAAATTGAATGAAAAATTATCTGTATAATATTAAATTCTTTTTGTTTTCGTTAAAAAGTCCGACACATTATTTAAATTACTTTAATTGCATGTTTTAACAGATGGCTCAGGATGATTGTTTAAATCTGTCACTAGTCTGCTGATCAGCTGCTTTCATAGTCAGTCTGTTACTGTCGAAAGGCTGTTTTTGCTTAAATAAGGCAAACATGAATATAAAAAATACGGTTTTTAAATCCCAAGATGAAATTTTTCAGAATGCTTTTAGAAATTATTTTTAATAAATAAATGTTTAAAATTAATTGAAAATAGGTTCATCACGTTATATCATAATATAAGCCCACGAATTGAAAAGAAAAGAATGGCGATTTAAGTTTTACTGTTGCCCAAGATCAACTTATTAAAACAACTGTTTCCCGAGCTAATAGCCCTAGGGATATTGGCTATGTTTGAATTTGTCATTGTGAGAGAGATCAGTTGTAAATTACAAGGAATCGCAATTTTAATGTTTTTAAAAATAATCTTAAATACATTTTATTAAAATAATTTTATTTTGTTTTTAAAATTTAACTTTAAATAAACAATTTATCAGGAAAAGCAAATTTGTCGATTTTGCAAAGATTTTTTCCAACCACCCAACTGACATTATTCAAAAAGTATACGATATATGATAAGAGATATTTCAATTTGTTACAAACATTGTTTTAATCTTTAAAATCAGGCTTAGTAAGTGCGCTTAAAAATAAATTTTGTTGTTAAGTTTATTATTTTTTTATAAGTATAAATAAAATTGCCAATACTTGGTTGCAAAATACTTCAAACATTAAAAATGCGATTCTATTCAAAGTCTTCAACAAGTTAATCTTACAACGACTAAACACTCATTGAAACAACTACTTCCTGAGCTAATACCCCGACGGACATTGTTATTCAACACGTGTTTGCTCTTACGTACAGTATTATTTAGGCCATCTATAGACGCGTTTTGAAATTTATCTCTCATTAGTTCACTCAAAACAATTTGACACCTTAGACTATTTTTTTGATTTTTAAAGTGAACAAAGTTAAAGGAATATTTATAACCAAACAAATACATAGTGTCTATAACTTTTTTAAATATTTTGTGCGTGTATAAATATCGATTTTTTACAAAAATTCATACTGCGTGATGACCTGTTGATTGACCTGTTGGTTGACCTGTTTATTAATAGACAACTTTTTCTGTTTATTAATTTTTTAAAAAAGATCTTAATCGCTGTAAATAGTTTTATAGCTATTGTTATTCTTTCAATTGTCGTTGGAAATATTTTTTTAGGTTGCAATTGAAAGAGATCCGTCTCCTAAGTTGAGTAGGAGTTATGAAAGATGGTCTCCAACAGAAGAGGGTGCTACGATAACATGGAGGGATTTAAGTGTCTCTGTTAGAAACAAGGATAAATACGGCCCAGCTTACAAATGTATCATTTCTGGAAGTAAGTGCAAAAAATAATCGACGTTGTTTATATGTATAAAAAAAATCATGCCAATCTAAAACATGGAGTAAGTACAAATAATAATTACATATATTTATAACAAATAATCGTAAAATTTATAATATTACTAAGAAAACAAGTTGTCAAGTAAAATTAAATATTGGAATTCATACAAGTTGCGCCAACGTTTAATAATAATTGATTGGATTTCTTGAGTAGAAGCACTCAAGAAATATTCACATTATATTTTATACATACAGGAAATTTTTATTATACATTTTTGTATACATTTCCCGATGCATTTGCTGTGAATTTTCAGGCGTTCGTTGTTTTTAGAAAAGCATCAAATTTTAAGCTTCTAACGAGTGTTTCCACTCCTTGATTAACCATGAAGTAAAATTTCGAGTTTAGAGAATCCTGAAAATTTAAATTAGTAGCGTAGCGATGCGGAGGGACCAATTCAAATTTTAGGCTTTTCTATACTCGAAATATTACTTCACGCCACGCGTATAAAACACTGATTTTTAGTGAAGTTCAAAATATTCTGAGAAAGGTTGATCTCAGGTTAATAAATTCAACAAATATTAATTTTGTCTAACTAATTCTTGCGATTTTAAAATTAGACCAGTTTTCTTTGGGAGACGTAAGTAATAATAATATACAATAAATAATCCGAAAGCAAATTGCTTCAGAACCTTGAATTTTGTAAGATTTGATTACACAAAATATACATTTGTAATATGTATTAACGTAAGATTTAACTTAAGCACTATACATGCATTTTGAACTTCACTTTAAATCAGTATTTTATATACATGAAGTATTAAGTAAAATTTCAAGTTTAGAACAGCCTACAAATTTGGATTGGTCGCTCCGCTTGACTACGCGACCAAGCCAAACTTTCAGGCTTGTCTAAACTCGAAATTTTACTTCATGCTTAATCTATGCGTTGACCGGTTTTATAAAAACAACGAATCTCTGTAAATTTACTAAACGCTTTAATTATCGAGATATGCATACTTGAAAGAAAAATTCCCTGTGCGTAATTAGAACAAGAAAAAGGCGAGTTTCAGTTTTCAGTGTTTACAGATAATATTGGCTTAAAATGTTAGGGTTTTATGTTATCACGATATTAGGGCTCTATGTTGTAACAACCTAACAAGCTTTGTAGCCAGCGATTTGTTAATTTGCCTAACTTTTTTTTAGTAACTGGAGCAATAAAACCAGGAAGTTTAGTTGCATTAATGGGATCCAGGTAGAATTACAAACATCCACAATATTCTAATTTTTTTAATGATATTAAATTATTTTTAGTGGAGCAGGTAAAAGCACATTCATGGCATCTTTAGCAAATAGATCAACAGGTAATTAATTTATTATATTTAGAATTAAACAATGTGAATCACAGGGTTATTCTATTTTTGTTTGTTGAAGCCAAAAGGTATGAATATTTTCAAGAAGATAACTTAACGAGTGTTTTACTCCTTGTAAGAAGTAAATATTTTGAGTTTAGAAGCCTACAAATTTGCACTTGCTGGGTGAAGTGAAATCCAAATTTTTAAAACTCAAAATATTTACTTCATGTGCAGGAGTATAAAACGCTGACTTCTGAATTTATTCAATGCCATTTTATTTTTCTTATGTATTTTGGCCCGCTAAACTCGAAAGTCACATTAAATTTTTGTTATGGATATGTTTCGAGATATGAATTTTAAAACTTTTTTTTTTTTCTTTTTTGGAGGTAACTTTACGTCTTAGGCCATATCTCGAATTAGAAACGTCCGATTGGGTGGCATAAGATATCATATTAAAGATAGTCGAATCTCCAAACAATCGTTTTTTACATTTTTTTCCAATCGGTCCAGTAGTTTAAGTGTTATAGGTCAAAATATGTGAGAAACGTCGATATTTTTTTACCAAAATAAAAATCGAAAATTCACTCTACCGCCATTCAAAAATAGAATCCGTCAAATTATGGCCAGTTCCTCATTGTTTACAGATATATCACACTTTAACGAAGAAAATCTATGAATAAATACCGGAGTTATAAGCAATTGCGTGAAGGTACAAACATTAAAATTTTACTCTGTTTTTGTATTTCTTCCATATTTATAGTATATTGACGTATCAAATAATAAATAAATTATAAGTGTGGTACATCACTAAATTCAGAAAACAATACTCTATCAAATAATATGAAAATCTGAAATCGCGCTCATGAGAAAAACAAAAGATGGCTACGGTTCCTAGAAAAATTGTAGAGTTTTAGTAAAATGAAGTATGGTACTAAATTCTATATTAAAAAGTGCCTATATGATGTCAAAGTTGTACATGTCTAAATTCAATAGTTTTGGAGTAAAAAAACAAAAACCAATATCTCAAAAACGGAAAAGATATTTCAAACTTGTTTACAGATTATTATTATGCTCTAAAATAGGCAACTTTTGTCCAATTTAAAGAACTCTCTATCTCTTTAAATAATCGAGAGTATATGGTTTCTCATCAAAAAGACGGACCCAAAGAAGAACAGAAGACGAAGCAAGGGCCAAAATCATTTTTAAACTACTCTTATAATATTAGAGAATGAAGAGGTTTATGGATAAAAGGGGAATGAATGTGAATGTAGTGAAAACGAAGTGGATGAAATTTAGAAATAAAGGGAGGGAGGGAAAGGTGGAAGAATTGGAGTGGAAGGGGGTAGTTATTGAGAGGGTGAAGAGTTTCAAGTATTTGGGGTTTTGGTTTAAAGGAACGGGAGGGTATGAGGAGCATGTGAGGTGGGTGCAGGGTAAGGCGAGGAAGGCGTGGGGAATGGCGTGGGGCAAGTGGGGGAAGTGGATGGGGAACAATGTGACGGTTGCGTGTAAGATATGGGATGCGTGTGTAAGAGCGGTGCTAATGTATGGAGTGGAAGTGTGGGGGACGAGAGGATACGAGGTGATAGAGAGGGAGCAGATGTGGTTCCTGAAGCACATGTTGGGGGTGGAAAGGTCCACGCCCAGGTACATAGTGCTTCAGGAGACCAACAGAGAGAGGCTAGAGTGGGAGGCAATGGTGAGGGTGGTGAGGTACGAGATGAGATTGTGGGAACTGGATGAAGAGGGATTGGTGAAGGATGTATGGGTGACGAGTGTGTGTGGGGGTGAGGGTAGATGGAGGGGGGAGAGGAGGAAAATGTGTGAGAGGGTAGGGCTGTCGGAGGCGAAGGTAATGGAATGGCTAGGAAATGGGGTGAAGGTGGATGAGTGGGTGAGGGGGAAAGGGAAGGAGGTGGAAGGGCAGGAAAGGCAAGGGTGTATTGACAGAAGTCAGTATAATGATATGTATGGGAGGTGGCAGGTGTATGGGAGAGTGCCGAAGTATTTGATAGAGAAGGGATGGGGCAGAGAGGATAGGGTGATTGTGGCAAGGGCGAGGTGTGGATCGGAGGAGAGAGGAAGGAAAGTTTGGATGGGGGAAGAATATGGAAGGTGTGTGTTGTGTGGACAGGGGAAGGATACGTGGGGACAATTGGCGGAGGAATGTGAGGGGGTGAAAGAGGAGTGGCTGGGAGCGAAAGGGAATAGAAGGGTAGTGGAGTGGATGAGGGAGGATGGGAGCGGGGTAAGGACGTTGGAAAAGCTGGGGAGGGAGAGGGAAAAGAGAAGGGAGGGTAAGAGGGATACGGGAATGTAGTGAGGCAATCAAATGTAAATGTGTAACCAAATGTAAAGGTGTGGAGATATGCCAATAAAGGTCTTTTTTTTATAATATTAAAATTCAGTAATAAAATTGAACGAAATGAAATGAATAAACGTTTTCTATATAAATGGGAAAAATCACAAATGCAGAGTAAAATTTGAATTTTGGTACCTTTTTATTCAATTGCTGATAACTCCGGTACTTGTCTATAGATTTTCATCACCAATGCAGTATTTTCATCGTAAACGTGCGATCTATACGTTAACAATAAGAAACTGGCCATAATCTGACATTTTCTATTTTTGCATGGCGATAGAGTGAATTTTTGGTTTTTATTTTGGCCCAAAAAATCGACGTTCCTCATATTTGCTGGCCTATAACAGTGAAACCAGTGAGCCGATTGGAATACAATGTAAAAAAAATGAAGATTCTATTACCTTTAATTTGATATCTTGTGCGACGAAATCGGACGTTTCTAGCTCAAGATATGGCCTAAAATGTGAAGCTACCTCCGATAAACAAAAAAAATATTAAAATTTCATATCTTGGAAACTTACCGATAAAAAAATTCTCAATGTTATTTTTAAGTTTAGCGGACAAAAATACATACGAAAAATATAGTGGAATTAAGTGTACAGAATTTTTATTTTATTTTGTAGTGTTATTCATGCAAAAAATGGTCATATGTTTAACTTTCCTTGTATGCAATACAAACGAATATTTTTTTTGTATTATACTTATTTTACTATCAAACATAAAAATCATTTCAATAATAACAAAACTTGCTCTGTTTTCCTATTTATGAAACTTTTGTATTTTATATTAAATATATTGTCATAATTAAAGAAACGTTTGTATTTTATGTTAAATATATTGTCGTAATTGAACCTACCCAAGACTTATTTTGTTACTAACATAAAAAATGTTTTCAAATATAAATGATTCTAGAATCCCTGTATTAAGTATATTGTGAAATCACATCTATCTTCAAATTAATATTGTTACATATTCTTGTCTGTACTTTCTTATTATTGTTATTAATAATAAATAAAACATTGACAATTTTGCAATTTGTAGTAGATATATTAATTAAAGAATTAAATCGAATAAACGGCACCTATTGGTTTGCGCTCTAATATTATTTTAACTAATAAAAACAAACAACAACAATTTTGCAATTTTTAGGAGACATATCAATTGAAGGTGATATATTAATCAACGGCCGTGCGATTGGAACCTACATGAAGCAACTTAGCGGTTTCATGCACCAAGAAGATCTTTTCGTGGACTCACTGACTGTGTGGGAACACATGAATTTCATGGCAAAAATGAAACTAGATCGCAGAACCACGACCATAGAAAGAAAATCTAGAATCATGTCTATTCTCAAAGAATTGGGTCTTTCGCACCGATTAAACACGAAGATTGGAAGCGTTGGTGGTAATAAAGTGCTTTCTGGAGGCGAGAAGAAAAGACTCTCTTTTGCCACAGAAGTAATAATTGCATATATTTCTTTCACTTTATGTAATTATATTAAATATTGAATTGAAGCAAATACTTAGCGTAACTCACACAGGAATTAGCGGAATTAGAAAAGTCCGTTTAGCTATGCGACAAAGACACATTTTCAGGCAAGGAGAGGAAACACTCATTAGAAGCTTGACCAATTTTATAAAAACAATGAATTCCTGCAAATTTACCAAATGCTGTAACTGTTCAGAGGCCGTTGAAAAGGACTAACTGTTTTATTTTTTAGATATACCCCCGCCCCCCTTCCATTGCAAAAAAATGAAAAAAAGTTTACTATTTCCTCGCTATTAAAATTATTATTAAACAAACAAGATAATATCTCAAAATCCAAGAGTTACAGCAAGAGGTGTATAAGTATATAAGTAAATAGTAAACATCTGTAGATGTTGTATTGAAGTAAAGATCAAATATAAGGAGTGAGTCAAGCATTAGTCAAAAAGATTATCTTTCAAAGACAGTTTTAAAATTTTGCGTAAATTCCATTTTCGAATTTACGTTATTGCCGATTTAGTAAATATTTTATTTTAAACATACTTTCATATATTCCATGTACACATTTGTAAAATTATTGAACATGTAATCAAACCTAAGTATATTCTGAACTTTACTTTAAATCAGTGTATTATACGCTTCGCGGAGCGACTAAACCAAATTTTCAGGCTTTTCTAAACTCGAAATTTTACTTCATGCTTAATCTGGAATTGTAAACGCTCGTTAGAAGCTTCAAATTAAAAACTTTTATAAAAACAACAATGTCAGAAAATTTACAGCAAAAAATCGTAGTATGTAGACCTGAAAGAAAAATTCCTTGTATGTGGCCAGGCCCAGATACAACAAAAACATAGCTAAATTGGAATATCAACAAAGAAACGGCGAAATTGATTCAAAAAATCAAGATTGGAAAAGTCGTGAAAGTTTAAAGAAAAAGAAAATTTGTAGACTTTAATAAATCGATAACCCCGTAGAATTGATAAATAAATAGTTTATTATAATGAAAAATAGTAAAAAGTAATCTAAATCAATTATAACACATTTTCTAAAAATTATCAAAACACATAAATTTGAAATGAAATCAAAGTCAAAAGCGACTAAAAAGAAAACGAAGTAATTATTATTTATACCTGTAATTTTTCCTATAAATCGATCAAATACCACAATTTTATAAAACATCAATAATAAAAATAGTACAGAAATGTTCAAATTAATAAAATGAAAAGATTAATACTAGGAATTTGTCTTTTAGGTATACATATCAGGATTTTTTATGTAAATTTTCAGACATTCGTTGTGCTATTAAAAACTTTCAAACCCTCTCACGAGTGTTTCCAATCCCAGATTAAGCATGAAGTAAAATTTCGAGTTTAGAAAAGCCTGAAAATTTGGTTTGCTCGCTCCGCGAAGCGGAGCGATCAAACCAAATTTTCAGGCTTTTCTAAACTCGAAATTTTACTTTATGCGCCACGCGTATAATACACTAATTTAAAGTGAACTTCAGAATATAGTGCTTAGGTTTGATTACATGTTTAATCATTTCACAAATGTTTATCTGGAATATATGAAAGTATGCTTAGAAGAAAATATTTGCTAAATCGGCAAAAATATAGATTCCAAAATGGAATTTAAGCTAAACTTCAAAACTGTTTTTAAAAGATAATCGTTTTTGACTAATGCTTGATGCTTACTTAATTCAGTATATCATACTAAATAACCAAACTTTGTAGAAGAATGTATTGAAAACCACAACCAAATTAAATTAGTATATTTTTTTATTGATTTATGCCCGGTATTATAAACGATTAATGAATCATTAGATAACTATTTGTCGAGTAAATTTATTTACCTAGTTAACTAATGGGCAAATACAATTGCGTATTATAAAGCAAACCTACCAAATAAATAGCAATTCTAGAAATAAATAATTTAATTACAATATTACAGACCGAAATTATACATTTTCATTGTGGCGATAGCTGGAACCACCAATTTGTTAAATTGAATTGTCAATATTTCAAATTAAATTGTCAATCAATTTGGAAATTTAGTTTAATTCCTTATAATTATGCAGAATAACCGTGGAATAGGACAGAATTACACAGAACAAGAAAAAGAAAGCTTATTAGAAATTATAAAAGACTTAAACGAGTGTTTTCCACTCCCAGGCTAAGCATGAAGTAAAATTTCGAGTTTAGAAAAGCCTGAAAATTTGGTTTGGTCGCGTAGCGCGAAGCGCGGAGCGGCCAAACCAAATTTTCAGGCTTTTCTAAACTCGAAATTTTACTTCATGCGCCACGCGTACAAGACACTGATTTCAAGTGAAGTTCACTTGTTCACAATATTTCAGTGTTTTCAGTATTAAATACGCGTGGCGCATGAAGTAAAATTTCGAGTTTAGAAAAGCCTGAAAATTTGGTTTGGTCGCTCCGCACTATGCAACCTAACCAAATTTTCAGGCTTTTCTAAACTCGAAATTTTTTCTTCATGCTTAGTCTGGGGGTGGAAAACACTCGTTTAAGTCTTTTATAATTTCGTTTAAAACTTTAAATGGAACTAAGTTTAAAAAGCGTATGCATAAGTATAAAAATCCCTGGTTATATCTGATTTGAAAAACTCTAGGTCTTCGACTCCTTAGAATGTTTTGTAGTTCGAATTAATCACTGTCAGGGAAGATACTACGAGCGAACTTAAATCTAACACGGATGATATGGTAGACATGATACCCGTAATGAAATTAATAAATACAAGTAGTAGAACCTGAAGTAATTATAATAATATAATACACTTTCGACTTTTAACTGTCAAATTATTTAGAGAATAAAATTTACTTGGCAGAAAAACAAACAAATAATTTACTGGGGAGATTTATTAGCCAAATAAAGTTATTTTGTGTATACAATACCGAAATCTTTGGAATAAATTAATTTATTCCTAAAGTAAATTTTATTTAGGGAATAAAACATTTTATAATACCGGGCATAAAAAAATTAAACCATTTTAATTTTAATAAATCAGCAGCGCAGGGCCTTCAGAAGCGCAGGGCTTTGTACGGTCGCACCTTCCTCGGGCCGGAACCGGGCCATAAGTTACAAATTTAAACAAAACAGTTTGTTGAAGTGCAAGATCAGGAGATTTATTTATCAAATATTGCATGCCGTAAGTGGTTTTCAATACATTCTTCTAAGCGACGAACGAAATTAAACATAACTTTAGTAATACCTGCGGAATAGCTCGAACATCTGCATCACCGCTTGTTTTAAGTTCATTAATTGTTCTTGGATTTGCAAAATAAACTTTACTTTTTAGTTGGCCCCGAAGAAAAATATCTGGAGCAGTAATATCTGGGGATCCCGATGGCATTGTCCATGTTTCCAAGTGTCAAAAAGTAATACAATTGTTTTATACACATCTTCAAAGAATATTACTTAAAATAATATGAAACACGTACCAATTGCTGTGATCTTGAATTTTTATTTAGAAAATAAAATAATCAGTTCCTTTTAACGGTCCTGTATAAAAAAAATAAATAATTTTTCGTTATTCATCTGCCAGATGAAGCTACTGTACACCGTGTGCAGTCTTCAACAATAAAGTGAAACTCTCAATTGTCATATGTTCGAAAGCGTAAACGCCATCTAATGCCTATTGGCATAAATAACATCGTCAAAAGCTGGAAAATTAAACGTTTGTATACAGCAATTGTTCGTCTACAACAGGGCTTTATTTACAAATATCAAGAATAAGAATTTGTGTTCAGTACTCATTCATCTGGTAAATGGAAATTGCACAGGCCATAATAAATGGTTAAAGATGTTCAGTATTCTTCAAGCACTGGTTCGGGACTATACTGATGATGGCGTTGAAGCCTGAAACGCATATATAGTTATCTCGTGAATGAATTAGCACTGAACACAAATTCATATTTTCTCGATTGTGTTGTTTTTTTTCAAATGCAATTAAATTTTAGTTATTGACTGATCCACAAATTCTTTTCTGTGACGAGCCCACGACTGGACTAGACGCTTATTCCGCGCAAAAAATCATATCCATGTTAAATAATTTGGCCATGAAAGGAAAAACTGTAATTTGCACAATACATCAACCATCATCGCAAGTTTTTGCAATGTTCAGTCAGATAATTTTGCTGGCTGATGGAAAGATTGCTTATATGGGATCGACGGCTAGAGCTATTGATTTTTTTAACAGGTAAATTTAATCACAAATAAAGAAAGTGATTACTTTTAGAACTTATTTTTTCTATTCATTTTCATTCATTACAAAAGCACTTATGGAAAAATAAACAGAAATATGATAAGTGTGAGAAACAAAAAATATTGATTTAGAATATTTAATACGATTTTATCATTTCCGCTTTTGTTTTTTTTTAATAGGTAAAACTAATTACAAATAAAAAATGGACAACATTGAAGACTAATTTTATATTAATTTTCCTTTTTAGAAGTAATTACCTAAAAATAAACAATAAATGATATTGAGGCTTTTATGTGTTGAAAATCCATACTACTTTACTTATTTAAAAATAAAAATAAAATTAAAATTGATATGTCTATCATAGTACTTTCCCCCAATTTAGATACTTGAGTTTTCACTCACCCTATTTTTCAAGAAATGTTTCTTATTCCTGTTAAAATTTCTTCGTAAGCCACACTTATGTTTTCAGTTTTCCACAAAATATTAACACAATAAGGTCAAAATTGACAATATTTGTATAGTATATTAATTAATATTAATTAATCAATATTAAGAAGTGTTTCAATGTTTATACAACTTTATTTTAATATTTTTTCGACTTGAGTTTCTACATATTTAGTGTAATTTTCAAGTTTGACAAATTTACAATGTTTCTTTGACTAAAAAGTATTAAAACGTGGTAAATCCAAGACATCCGTTTGTTCGTTGATAAATTTTATACAGGGATTACGGGATTGTTTGAAAATTTCAACGGCTTCTAAATAATTCAATTTGGTATCTTTGGTACAATGATGCAAAATTGAATCTATATGTAAAACTTTTCAACGAACAAACGGATGTCTTATATTCACCACTTATTAATACTTGTTGGTCATGAAACATTGTGAATTTGTCAAACTTGAAAATGACACTAAATATGTTTAAACTTTAGTCGTAAAAATATTAAAAAAAATTGATATAAGACCTTGAAGCACTTCTTAATATTGATTAATCAAAAATTACGTTTATACCAATAGCTCACTTATTCAAAGTAATTAATTCGTAAAATTCACATTTTTAAAACAATTTTAATAAAATAAGAAAAAGTGCTACGACATAATGTGAATATGCATTAAATGCAAATTTTTCGATTATCTACAACTTTTCTTAACAAGAATTTTTTATATGATCAATATTGGAGAAAAATAAAAAAAAATGCTAAGTGTAAACTACCACTTCCGGTTTCCGCATTTTCACCAGAAGTTGCTAGGGTACTATTGTAATAAAAAGCTCTAGTTTATAGTGTCATCTTAACAGCTCAATCGGTTGTAACGTAATCGTGGCGATAGAATTACAGAAGGACAGACATTTAAAAAAAATGGTTTTAATCAACTCAGGGGACCCCAAAATGGATATATCCACAACATTTTTGATTTGAAAATTTTGTAACCCGAATAAGCAACAGTAACAATTGTAGTAAATAAATAATCATTTTTTTTTAAATAAGTATAGTAATGAATTGTCAAATAGAGAAAAACTTAAGAATAATTTGATTATTTTTAGCTTAGGTTTTAAATGTCCAAATAATTACAATCCAGCAGATTTTTTCATGAGAACGCTTTCTCTAACACCAGGACATGAAGATGCAAGCAGGCAGACTATCAAGAAAATTTGTAATAACTTTACAGTGAGTGATTTTACCAAAGAAGTCGATGTTTTAGTGCAATATGAATTTCATATGGGAACAGCTGTTGAAGTAAGATATTTTTGAGAACATTCTTTTTACAAAATTGGAAATTTACAAATACCTATTTACTTTTTCAGCACAACAATTACCAAATTAGAACGAATTTGTAAGTATAATGAATTTAACACACAAACAATTTCTATTTCCATTATTATTTGTATAATGGAATGCGAAACTTAAGTTGTAGTCAAACATGTTGATAACTATTAGCTGATTATTAAAACATGAACATTAAAACTTATTTATAATCAACACCAAGCAGGAATTTTAAATTTGACGAGCTTTTTTAATTACACTGGTCTGCAAAAAAATTTTTTTTTTCGAGCCCTGACACCATTCCTGCTGATTCTTATGTAAAATGACCTCCTGAATCCGAATATGACTCCGTTTTCCCCCATCACCCACCGTTTTCGGGGAAGGCCCCCCCCCCCCCCACCTATTTTTATCACTTTTCGATAATTTGGAGGGATGAAAAGGATTATTTTAGCCTTTACATATCTTCTGAGGGGCTAGAGAGGTGAAAAATTCCAAAACATGAACATTTGTAGCAAGGAGGTAGATTTGGGGGGGGGGATTTGCCCCCTTAAATTGTAAAAATCTCATTAAAAATGATCAATTTTTTCCGTTTTTTCGCAGTTTTTTCACTTATTTTCTACATATTCTAGCTTCCATTCCCCCTCATCTTCCCCTAAACACCCCCAAATAATAAAAATATATTGCAATAATATAAAGCAACAATAATAAAAATATATAGCAACAATAATAAAAATATATAGCAACAGTTCGGAAGATTCACTGTACCACGCTGGCGCTCTCAATACTCCCCCCGTTTCCCCCATCCATTGGAGGGGTGAAAAGGATTATTTTAGCTGTAAAGAATAATAAATAAAAAGTAAAATAATAAATGTAAAATAATAAATGTAAAGAATAATAAATAACTAAGATAAGTACCTTCATTTGGTGCTTGCTTTCCTTTTGTACCCTGAGGTAGAAGTTTCTCGTATCAAAAACCAGCAGTACTCTGCTAACATGCTCGCATTCCACTTCCCCGAAAATCTCCTCTCGAACTTAGAGATGTCTTGATGAAACCGTTCCCTGTATTCATCCAAAACTGCTCCTAAATTTTCAGGGAAGAAGTCCAGGTGTGAGTGAAGGAAATGCACTTTAAGAGATATGTTACACCCCATGGCCTTGTACGCTGACAGCAATTCCTCGACATGAGCGACATAATCATCACTTTTGTTGTTACCCAAAAAGTTCTCACACACGTTTTGGAATGCAATCCAAGCTCGTTTTTCTTTTCGATTCAGGTGTTCAATAAACGTTGAATCTTGGAAAAGTTGTCTAATCTGGGGGCCCACGAAAACTCCTTCCTTGATTTTAGCCTCACTAAGACGAGGGAATTTAGTTTTCAAAAATTGAAAAGCATCATCGGTCTTGTCCATTGCTTTCACAAACTGTTTGATTAATCCGAGTTTGATGTGCAAAGGCGGCAAGTAAATATTTTCCTTCGGGACCAGAGGATCGTGAGCGACGTTTTTCTGACCGGGAGTAAAACTTTCTCGCAGAGGCCAGTTCCGTACGATGTAATGTTTGTCTCGGGCTCGGCTGTCCCATTCGCATAGGAAGCAGCAGTATTTTGTGAAGCCCGATTGCAGGCCCATGAGTAGAGCAACAACTTTTAAGTCAGCGCAAAGTTTCCAATTATAATCATGGTATTTGATTTTATCAAGGATCCGGCTGATGTTTTCGTACGTCTCCTTCATATCCACAGAGTATGCAACCGGGAGTGATGGTAACTTATTCCCATTGGCCAATAGGACAACTTTCAAGCTTGTCTTTGATGAGTCTATAAACAGTCTCCATTTGTCTGGGTGACATGGCATCTTCAGTTCTATCATCAATGCATTTGAATTAGAGCAGAACACTAAGCCTTCATCTGCCGAAAAAAGTAATTTCAGGGTTGACTGCCTAGTCCTGTAAGAAGAGATTTTTACACCCTTTTCTAAGAGATTCCACTACTGAAGTCGAGATCCAAGAAGTTGAGATTTACTCTTAGGTAACTCCAAATCCCTGACGAGATCATTCAATTCCGACTGAGTAACGAGGTGAGGTTTTCGATGAGCTGAATCAGCAGAACACTCTTCATCATCGGTGAACGTATCATAAGATGGTCCAGGCTGTGGCTCAAAGTCTTTCAAATCCGTTTCTGGCTCTAGAGTATAGGTTTTTGGGGGCACTGGGATTGGCAAAGATTCGTTGTGAGGAACTGGTCTTAGAGCTGAAGGGATATTAGGATACTGAATTGTATGCTTACTTTTGCTAGATAACCCGACGGTGGAAGTCATACAAAAGTAACAATCTGTGAGATGACAGCGAGGTTCGCGCCAATCCATGGGCACAGCAAATGGCATTGATTTACGGGTACCTTTGAGCCATTTGGTCAAGCTACTGTAACAAGTAGTGCAGCAAACTGTTGGAGCCCAATTCTTGTCCTGATCGCCAACTTGGCAATCAAAGTAAAATTTATAAGCAGTTTTAAGAAGCGGAGAAAGGGGTTTTCGTTGCGCTTTTAAAGTCAGTTCCCCGCAAACATAGCAGAAGCTATCGGGATGATTTTTACACTCGCGTGGCATAATTAAACAGTAAATAAATGCTCGATATTAATCACAACTCACACTTACGTACTGTAATTCACTTGGAAAAAGCCGGAATTAAAAAATTTCTACCGTTATACACAATTTAAACAACTTGGAAACATAGAATCCCCGCCTAGAGCACCGACAAGTTGACTCTACGATCGCTAGAGATGTACTGAGGGAAGATAAGGATTACAGTGCAGGTCTATAGTGATAAGAACAGTGCAAGTTTAAACCTGTCAAAGCATGAAAATTCCTGGGCAACCTGTGCGCACGAGGTATTGAGAGCGCCAGCGTGGTACAGTGAATCTTCGTAACTGTTGCTATATATTTTTATTATTGTTGCTATATATTTTTATTATTGTTGCTATATATTGTTGATATATATTTTTATTGTTTGGGGAGGATGAGGGGGGATGGAAGCTGGAATATGTAGAAAATAAGTGAAAAAACTGTGAAAAAAACGGAAAAATCGATCAGTTTTAAGGATTTTTTTACAATTTAAGGGGGCAAATCCCCCCCCCCCCCCAAATTTGCCTCCTTGCTACAAATGTTCATGTTTTGGAACTTTTCACCTCTCTAGCCCCTCAGAAGAAACGTAAAGGCTAAAATAATCCTTTTCATCCCTCCAATTTATCGAAAATTGATAAAAATAGGTGGGGGGCCTGCCCCGAAAACGGTGGGTGATGGGAGAAAACGGGGGTCATATTCGGATTCAGGAGGTCATTTTACATAAGAATCAGCAGGAATGGTGTCAGGGCCGATTTTCATGTCGACCAGTGTTACCTGTTATTCTGTAAATTGGTAAATTAAAACCAGTTTACGATAATTTACAGTCAAACAGCAATATGTTCTTATAGTAAAGAAATTTGCACGAAAAAAGTTTATATCGAAAACTAATAGCATATAAAAGATTACTTTTAACGAGGATTTCCACCTTTTGATTAAGTATGAAATAAAAATTATAGTTAAAAAAACTGCATCCCAAATTTTAAGGCCTTTCTAAACACGAAATATTACTACATGCGACACCCGTATAAAAAACTGAAATATTGTGAAATATTATGTACTTAGGGTTGATCTCACGTTAATAAAATGTATAAATGTTTTCATCGTCTATCAAAATCGTGTTCATTCAGAATTCGAGCAATTTGCCTTGGGATATATAATTATACTTGGGAGAAACTTTTTATACTTAAGAGAAAACATTTCATTATTTCAGTGTTTTATACAATATTTCAATGTCTTGTACGCGTGGCGCATGAAATAAATTTCGAATTTAGAAAAGCTTGAAAATTTGGTTTCGTCGCTCCGCTTCTCCGCTTTTTCAGGCTTATCTAAACTCGAAATGTTACTTCATGCTTAATCAAGGAGTGGAATACTTGTTACAAGCTACAAATTTTACTAAAAAAAATAACAACGAATGGCTCAAAATAGGCACGTATTCATTGGGATTTCATGTAATTTTGTTTAAACATGAATAATATTGTTAAATTGGAATTAGCTTTATTTAATTTACTTACTAATTTAAAAAAATAGGCAAATTACCGGTCCAAATTCGAGAGCATTTTTGGGATTTATCGGTTTACTGGTATTACAATCCCTAATCATTAATTTAATTTATAGTTAAAAAATAATGTGTTAATGTAGTACATTTTTTTCAGCAAGGAAATATTTTTCTGGACCAAGTTTTTTTGGTTGACACGCCGATATTTCTTGGATATATTGAGAAATCCAGCAATACAAATTCTTAGGATCGTACAAAAAATGGTATTGTAAAATAACATTTTAGATACATTTTAAATTTAACTAGATTTTACATATCTGTTTGAGAAATATGTATAATTTCGTATATATGTATATCAAAGACAAAATAATTGAAGTAATAATGACCGGTATTACCAACAATGTAATGGAGCATTAACGCTACATTATCCATTAATTTTGATATTTAACCTAAAATTGTATACCTGTATAAGTAAGTAATAATTATCTAAATAAACCAAAGCTGGGAATATTAAGAATGTAAGTATTCCAATTTAATATTCAAATATTTGATTTATTCTATTATTCAATTTATTCGAATTTTAAAATATTTGAATGTTCTATAACTTAAACAATTTAGTAATTAAATACTCATATAAGGTACGATTCACGAGAGGTATCCCATCCCATGGCTTCCTTGATTTAGAGTGCTTTCTGCACCAATATATGTAATACGAAAATAGTTTGATGTCATCAGATTACGTGTGTGAAAAGAGACAGAAAACTTTATAATATGTCTGCTATAGTTTTTAGATGGAACATTCAAAAACGTATGTTCCGGTATGCATTTTGACAATGTCTTCATAAAACTAAATCTGCAAAAACCCAGCCACAAATCATTTTAATTAATGTGCACAATCGTTTTATATGTGAGTTTAAATGGTAGAATTCTATATTCCACATCTACTAAATAGTTCAGGTATAGAAATAAATAATGCATTTATGTTGATTTTGTATAAGCTCAAACGGAAATGTTAGTTGAATCGAATGCGCATTCAGTAGATTTGGCAAATAGTTATCGAATAAATATGTTAATGCAGAGATTTTTTTTTCAAGTATACATACAGGGAATTTTCTATTAGGTATACATATGCTTACGCTATTTTTTAAAGAGTTCAATTTGAAGCATAAAACGAGTGTTTTCCACTCCCAGACTAAGCATGAAGTAAAATTACGAGTTTAGAAAAGCCTGAATATTTGGTTTGGTCGCGTAGCGCGAAGCGCGGAGCGGCCAAAGCGGCTTTTGTTAACTCGAAATTTTACTTCATGCGCCACGCGTATTAAACACTGAAAGCACTGAAATATTGTGAACGAGTAAACTTCGCTTGAAATCAGTGTCTTATATGCGTGGCGCATGAAGTAAAATTTCGAGTTTAGAAAAGCCTGAAAATTTGGTTTGGTCGCTCCGCGCTTCGCGCTACGCGACCAAACCAAATTTTCAGGCTTTTCTAAACTCGAAATTTTACTTCATGCTTAACCTGGGAGTGGAAAACACTCGTTTAAACTTCAAATTTACCTCTTTTAAGAAAACAACGAATATTCAAAACATACAACACGTAATTGGGATATTTACACTTAAAAGAAAAAATGCACAAGAAATTATAATTTAAAACTTTTCTAAAAGAAAGAACACTAATATACACGCGACCTAAACAGTATGACATTGTTATGTAACGTTAAAATTTGACACAACCAGGAAAAGTCGTTGCAGATACAATTGTCGATATACTCTCTAAAAAATTTGAACTACACATTCCATATTGAGTCATAAAGCATCTCTCCTGAATTCCACTATAGGTAATAATTATTTAAATAAACTAAAGCTAGGAATATTTAGAATGTAAATATTCGAATTTAATATTTAAATATAAATCGAATATTCAATTTATCGAATAATAAAAAAATTGAGTGTCATAGTACCTTAAACAATTGAATAATTAAATACTCATATATTTTAATTTTGAAAATATGAATATGGTTTTGAATAAATATTCGAATACTTAAATTAGAATCAAACCATGTATCAATCATTTTTATTATTATGTTTGTCCAAATGTTTTACTGTAAAACCAAAAAAAAAAAAATAAATAAACCCTTAATTATTTTAATATTCTTATGAATTAACAATAACTAAGTAGGTATACTTTGGAACTATACGTTAAATCAGTATTTTACACGAACATTTGGTCTTCGCGACAAATCCAATTTTTGAGGCTATTTTACACTAGAAATATTTAATTCATGCTTAATCAAGGAGTGGTAAACACTTGTTAGAAAACTATTGAAACCATTAATGACAGCAGTGACTTATAAGAATTTGGATAACAAACACAAATTGTAGTTATTTTCATAACCTTTATGACTTTCGTTAATTTTATAAGCTTACTTACATTTTCTATGCATTGAGATTTATAAGATTTCGGCAAATATTTAAATTGTTAACTAATGCCAATTTTCATAATGCAAATTTGATGTGTTTATCAATCTAATTATTGATGACATGCCAATTTTAATCAATTTCACAAGTTTTCAGTTTTCATTATTTAGAGCTTATTTTATAACTTGAAATAAAACAAGTACGTTGGAAGGGTTTCACTTTATGTTGAATACTGCAACATAATTATTTGTTTAATTTTCTTAAATGTTTGTTTACTTGTTCAATTAAATTAATATATAAATAAATCATTAATAAATACCTTTTATTATTTAGACTGCTTGAACTTACTCGTTTAAGAGATAAAACTTGAACATATACTTTTGGGGAAGATATTTGTGATATTAAAAAATCACCCAGAGACCGGTTTTAGGATAAGCTCAAGCAAAGGTTTTTTTAAACATTCACATGTGATTAAAAAAAAACCGTATAATGCTCCTTTGCACCCAAGTCGATTAACTTAATCAGTGATTAGTACTTTTTAAAAACACAGCTATTGTATTTACGAACTGTTTACACAATTGCATATTGATGAAAGAGACATGTTTGGGATATTTTACAAATTTACAACATTTTTATGTTCTAGAAATTTGACTTAATCAGAGGTTTAATTAATGATTAGTGAATAATTAAAGCTAATTGGTCGGGGTGTAAATGGAGCTAAGTGTGTGATTTCTCATAGGCGAAGTCTTTCTCCAAAATAATCAATCAACATTTTTTGCATAAAAAATATAAACTGCTTCAGAACTAATTAGAACTAATCTAAACCAGATTTATGCAAGAGTTTAATTAGAATTTTTAACGAGTGTTTTCACTCCTTGATTAAACATGAAGTAAAATTTTGAATTTAGAAAAGCCTGAAAATTTGGCTAGGTGTCTTAGCGAAGCGAAGTGACCAATCAAAAATTTGAGGATTTTCTAAACTCGAAATTTTACTTCATGCGCCAGACGTTTAAAACACTGATTTCAAGTGAAGCATACTATTAAGGTTTAAAATTTTTCAAATTTATTCACTGAAAAACAAATTTAAATGTTTGAATAATTCCAGACAAAAATTAACATTATTTTATTATTCAAAATAACCATTCTAAAGTACAATTAACTATTAGTAGTTTTTCGTGCACCTTTGTTAAATAATATTTTTATTTCAAGGCTGTGATTCAAATACGAATAATTGAAACATTTGAATTCGACTATTTAAATAAAAATATTCTTTACATATTTGAATATCCAAATATTTGAACATTCAAATATTTGAATAATTTGAATATTCAAATATTTCAGTATGTTTGCGAACGAATTGTCGAATATTTAAACACTGGGGTTATATATGGACAGGTAGTCAAACTAGAAATACAGTTAATAAAGAGTTATATTCGCATTAAACTTAATTTATCATCACCCATTTTCTGAAAATACAAATAAGCCTTTTGGCTTAGCGGTCATTTTTACATAATATGGCGCTTAACATGTTAAATAATGTTGGTAATACCTGCCATTAGTCCGTTTCCTTTTTGATAACGCGTTTATCTGTCAAATTCTCTGCGCTGAATTTTTCTTATTGTCGACCACAGAACTACTGTTTAATTATACTTTTAAAGTTCATAAAAAAAACAATTTTAATGTATTATTATATCATTACGAAGAGAAGTCAGGATTGTCTTTATTTTTGGCAGTTTAGGTTATATTTTCACTTTTAAAATGTCAAAAATTCCACAATTTCTCGCTTTCGGCGTTTTGGTTCTTCTTGCTTTGAACCTAATTGCCACTGTGAATTTCATTCTTCGTGTGATTGTTATCGGAATGTTAATCACGTACATTTATAGGCGATTGCGTTGATGGTGGGCTTGTGTTATATGGGAACGGATCCTTTGACCCAAAACGGGATTCAATCACTTCAAGGAGCTTTGGTTACAATCGTTTGCGAAAACACTTTTCCGGCAATGTACTCTGTTTTGGCAGAATTTCCAACGAATCTTCCACTTTTTATAAGAGAATATAAATCTGGAATGTATTCGCCAGGGAATTTTTATTTAGCAAAAATTACAGCAATCGTAAGTACTTATTAAAGTTTTTATTTAATTTTAGTTTAGCATTCTAAGCACGCAGCACTGAATAACCCACAGACCAATGATAAGATCCAGACACATTGTCCAAATACTTATTAAACTGTTTTTTTGTCTGACTAATTAACCTATACGGACTCAGAGTAAATTTAAAGCAAATAACATTGAAAACACAAAAGCGCGTTTTGTTATAAAATTTAGTATCAAAATTTGTATGCAAGAGCTACTGTAAGTGGCGATTGTAAATTTTCCGACTTTTTCTATTACCTGTAATTTAGAAACTGTGTAAATCAACACCGGCTTAACGTTGATTTCTGCAATGATGTACAATATATAAACAGAAACACTGGCTTAACCTCAGTTTATTGTCAAAATTCAACCAACAATACAAATTCAATTACCTCAAACATAATAAACCAATCTAATGAAAGACAAACAGCGTGTGATTTGAATACTTTTCCACCCCCTTTCCCAGCAGTTCTAATTGTTTACGGAGCACTCGTCTTTTATTGTTTTCGCAGCAACAAACAAACGGGGCGCGCGCGCCCCATGCAAATAATTACGCACGCAATTATTATTTACGCGGAATAGCCGAATTAATTAAAATCAACACGACGCCGGGTCCCTGTTTGCCGCCGCCCCCTATCATAACAAACCCCCAGACCTCAGCGAGTACGAGCCGTCCCTGCGAAACGTGGCGTAAAAAAAGGAGAAATTACAATTTCAAATTTTTGTTTGTTTTAGGTGAACTTGGATAAAAAGGAGGACGGAGTCGGGCTATGATACGCTTGAATTTAATTTATATATTTTACATTAGAATTTATGAACTGCTGTACTAAAACTAACAGAGTTTTTTTTAGTAAATACCAGAGCCTGGACAGAATTCGAATCATTCAAAAAATGGATTCGTGATTCGGATTAGTAACATTTTTAAGAGGTCTTATTCGAATCCTTATAAAATAATTTGATTATTTACAAAACGATTCCCCAAAAACGATTCGAATCGTTAAACATAATTCAAATCTATTCTAAAGTTACACGAAATTTAATTATGTGAGATAAAACATAACGAGTATGAACTTTACTTTGAATTAATGTTTTATACGCCTAGCGCATGATATATAATTTCGAGTGTAGAGAAACCTGCAAATTTTACTTCATTAATTAAGGAATGGAAACTCATTTCATAATTGGAAATGTTTTATTATTAAATAATCAAGTTTGATTTAATATTATATTAAGTAACCCACATATAATGTTTATTGTTATTACAAGAAATATTACTTCGTGCGTCAGGCGTATAAAACACTAAAATATGGCGAAATTAAAAAACACATACATCATCTTTACTTAGAATAAAGGAATCAGATAGTATGGTATGTCGTGCGGTGGGTTGTTTGGCCACTGAGCTATTCGAATTACGTTGACATAAATGCTGTTTTGTATCTCCCTAACCTCTAAGGGTCCTTCAATATCTAGACATTTGTTTGTCACATGTGGTGGTGTCGCTTAGCGTCCCTGTACTGCGGTTTCCGTGGTCTTTTTGTCCGTCTCGGATGGCTTACTCCTATGTCCTCTATGAAGTTCAGGAGTTTCAGCCAGGAGATTTTCTTGGGCTCTATTTCAGTAAGCACAGGCTTCCCGAATTGCTCCATGCGTTGCCTTTTATAGGCTTCACATGTACACAGTAGGTGTTGGGGAGTTTCTTCCTCTTCTAAACATCCACAACATATAGGGCTTTTCTCAATTCTCATCCTATGTTTATGCTTATTCAAGTCACAGTGTCCAGTAGGAAGAGTCTTATGTGCCTTATTACTTGTTGGTTGTACCATGCCTTTTTGTGCTCCTCTGCTAATTTGCGTCGGACTATTTCTTTTCCGGTTTCATGAGGTATTCCGAAAGCTAATTCAGGTCCTATAAATTCCCCCGATGCCCCCTGTTTACCCAGCAAGTCGGCACCTAAATGTCCAATAATTGTTTGGTCCTTGGGTATCCATACTAGCTGTGTTTTAACTTTTGTCGACAGTGCGTCTAGCCTGTCTATGCAGGCCATAACCAGTCTGGACTGCACCATCGGCGAGGCAAGCGCTTTTGGGGCTGCTTGGCTGTCCGATATAATGGTAATTGGTCCTTTGTTGTGTCCCGATTCCATTATGTGATGAGCACACCAGTCAATGGTGGCTATTTTCCCAAAGCAACCGCAAATTACGAATTTAGTGGTATTGGACATAATTTTTAGGTTATGAATGGTGAAGGCTTCTAATTCGTTATACATGTTAATTCAATAAAATAAAACACTTTAACTTTGTTTGTATAACACAATATTTAAATATTGTGTTATACAAACAAAGTTAAAGTGTTTTAATTCATCTAATTTTTAAGGTTTCTTCTTATAGCACTTTGAATGCTGCTGGTCTTGATGTTCCTACATTCAGTGTGTTCATTTATGTGCAGCCTGTAGGCTACCTGTCTAGCTTCCATCATAAATGTAGCAGTGGAAGCGATAATATTTGTTTCATGGTTGTTGTGGGCGTTGTTCTCATTGCTCTAGTTATCAGCAGACACAGCTGTCTTTGCACTTTTTCAAGTTGTATGGCTGCGCTCTTGGTTTAGGTCTTTTCTTCCCATGCAAACGCGGCCTACGTCAATATGGGTCTTACGACCACGGTGTATAGCGATTTGGTCTTAGTCCCCATTTGCGTCCTCCCATTTTTCTGGTCGCAAAAAGTCCTCTCATGGCTTTTTTGGTGATGTTCTTTAGGTGGAAGTTGAAGTTCAATCTTGTATCAAGTGTGACCCCTAGATATTTGACTTCATTTTTAATGGGGGCTTCCATTCCATACATGCGTAGCGATGTTATGTCATCGGTTTTTGGTCTCTTAGTGAAGGGGACGAACGCTGTTTTGGCCGGGTTTACAGCTAACTCTTCGTCTTTGCACCATCTTTCTACGATACTTAGTGCCCTCTGTATCAAGCTAGATACAGTGGTCCAAAACTTCGTGCTTACTAGAATGGTCAGGTCATCTCTATATCCCAGGACATAAATGCCTTAGTTTGCGAGTAGCAGCAGAAGATCATCCATGACGAGGCACCACAGGAGCGTCGAGAGAACGCCTCCCTGCGGGCACCCGCCAGCTTCTGTTATTTTTCTATATAGGGTAGTTGTTACAGTCCGACTTCATATTGTTCACCTAGTGTCGCACTTGCGGGTTAATGCTGTTGCTATGGAGTTGAAGGTGTGTTGTCGAACGAACATTCAAAGTTCAGAAAGGCTCCCAATGCAATGTCTTTGCATTGTATGGTCCTTTTGCATCTACTCACTAGCTGGTAGATTGCTAGTTCACACGACTTTTTAGCTGTTGCAAGTGCTTCATTGCAGAATCTGCAATTAGAATTGTTTATCTGGCCCATTCTGTTGAGGTGGTACCTCAGAGGGCAGTGATTAGTAAGAAGGCCCGCGTAAGTCTCAAATAGCCTTTGTTCAGCTTGAGGAACTGTTTATTTTCTCGGCAGAGATAAACCTTATCGTCTGCCGTAAGCCAGTGTTTCTCAGGTGTGCACTTTTGGTACTACCCTCCCATTCTCGGATCATACATTTGATGTAGGCTTTTGTTATTCCACTATAGGGCTCTTTTGGTAGGCTGCCGGCAATTTTCGTTGCCGCTCGACTCTGTTATTTCTGGCCAGTTGCTTTTATAATTGCTTGCAGTCCTAGACAGATTTAGAAATTCATGTAGTAATTTTAGAGCCTTTAATGCATCCTGACTGTTTGAGCATATACATACTTTTTTTTTAATGTTGTAGCTCCTGTCTATGCATATATAGGCACATGTGTCAATGGTTTTGATCAGATACTTAGTCTGTTATCAAGTATGTTAAATATTAATAATAAATACCTAGGTTTTAAAAATGTTAATAAAAACTGGTAGCAAAAGTATAAATCTTAATACACGACAAACACAATATGTAAATTTATTTTTAAATTTTGCATCCGTGATCTATAAAACAGGATTAGAATCATATTTTTCTCTTACGAGTTTTTTTATTCAAGTATTAGTAATTCGAATCATATTAGGTGATTTAGATTCGTAATTTTAATTATTTATTGAGGATAAGCCCCACCTCTGATAAACACAATAATTTAAATTAAATAAAAAAGGATGCATTTTTTAACATGGCGTTTGATTATATGCAAATTTATTTAATTTAAACTCTTCTACAATCAGGATCTAGTATCTACTATTCTTTCCCGTCGAGAAACAAACGTTATTAACGAATTTCAATGGCTACGCCATCTAGTGCTCAATAGTGGCATCGTCAATGACAAGAGTAAACAAAGTTTAAATACAGGTAATTGTTCGTTTACAAACGAGCAGAACTCTCTTTGTATAACAAGAAAATAAATCTAAACATTGAATTTGTGTTTAGTATTCCATCACCGGATATCCACAGACGCGTGCTGAGGAATACTGAACATTTCTGATTATATGAAGTTATTATGTGAAAACAATTAAAGAATTTCGATGGCTACGCCATCTATTGCTCAGACTTGTCTTACACAGACTAATTCAAACAATCATTGAAACTACTTCCCTAATTAATACCTCGACGGATATTGGGTTCCAAAAAACCCTAAATCCATAATTTCAGATGGATTTTGGGGTTTTTGGAAATAGGCGACTCACATATAGCAACCTACTCTAAAAGTAACAATTCGTGTAAATACATATTTTTATAAATAATCTGTTAGTGAGTGTTTGAGTAAAAGTTGACTTTTGAATTTAAATAACTTTATGGCGACTTTTATTTTAGAACTTAATACTTTAATTTACAGAATATGTTGTCTTTTTAAGATTGAATAATTTAAAATGTTTATTTTTTTCTGATTGTGCTAAGAAGTTAAAAATAATTTGACTACGTGTACATTTTTAGAGGATGTTTAAGCGAAGATCTGCACAATATTTATTACTTTTTTTTCACACTGCGCTACTCCTTAATTAAGTACGAAGTAAATATTTATGGTTTAAAAAAGCCGGAACATTTGGATTTGAAGGCGGGAGCGAAGCGATGCAGCCAGCAATTTAAATTGTTCAGCCTTTTCTAAACTCCAAATATCCATACTGGTGGTTTGATCAAAAACGCCCAACGCAATAACTGTTATTTATTGAATGATTTTATTGAAGTAAACACCAAACGCAATGGCCGTTTAAATACTAAGAAATTACATTAATATTTATTTTTTAATAGCAACATCATTGTCAAATAATAGCCAACTTAAAATGTTTAAACGGCTGCCTGTAAGATTTTATTATTATTACATTAGACATTATTTTTCTAAATCCAATAATGCCCAATTTGTTGTTTTTGAAAAATATTGTAGTCGAAAATAAATTGAAATAAATCTTCTATTTCAAATTCTTTTAAAAAAATTAAATTAGTGTGCCTTGGAAAAAATATTCAAATATATCAATTTTAAAAATTCGGAATTCACTTCCACTGGCGCGACCCTTGACAAATTTTCTACGCGGGGCTTTTCTAAACTCGAAATTTTACTTCATGCTTAGTCTGGGAGTGGAAAACACTCGTTTCATCGTTAGAGATTATTTTTTTTAATGCGCAATATGTGGTTTTTCAAAAATATTGTCGAAACAAAATTACAATAAATCTTTTATTTGAAATTATATTTTTCAAAAATTATAATTAGTGTGCCTTGGAAAAAAGTGACTATTGTCATTCATTGTAAGGTTATGTCTGACTATTCAGGTTTACCATAACATTTTAGGTTACGTTTGTAAAATCCAACCTAACCTACAAAATTTGGTGTAAACAAACAAGATTTAACCAACCTAACCTACAAATTTGACGTAATCAAACAAGATTTAATCAACCTAAACTCCGAATTTGATGTAAACAAACAGGATTCAACAAATATAATCTAAAAGATTGATGTAAATCTTTGAGGTTATATTTGTTAAATCCTGTTTGTTTACATCGAATTCGGAGTTTAGCTTGATTAAATCTTGATTGTTTACATCAAATTTGTAGGTAAGGTTGGTTCAATCTTGCTTGTTTACATCAAATTTGTAGGTTAGGTTAGTTAAATCCTCTCATCGAATTTGGGGGCTAGGATTGTTAAATCCTGTTCTTTGACATCAAATTTAGAGGTTAGATTAGTTGAATCTTGTTTATTTGGAAAGTTTATGTAGCATAAAATAAATAAGTAGGGACAGTGTTAAACTAATATTCTTTCTAAGAAATTAGATATTTATTAAATATTAAAGTTGGGTTTTAAATAATCGCAAATTGTAAATGTATAATAATAAATTAGGTAACGGAACACAGGGATTTTAAATACAAACCAATAAACAATTTAAACAGTAATAAAAGGCCAATTTACAGATGTTGCTTTTTTTTTAGTTGACATTACTATACAATAAATGTCATTTGTCAATATTCTGGTTGAAAACATAAATTGCATCTGCTTACAACATCATGTGTTGAAATTTTTTTAATCGGGCACACTACATTTATTGCCAAAAAAATCATGTGAACGAGTCTTGTATTATTATGTGTTTGCATGACTTGTCTAAAATTATACAATACCATCTAATAGACTAATAAATTGATTTCAAAATTGAATTTATGTTCAGTATTCCGGCACCAGATAACCACAGTCGCATTTTGGACTTCAAGGTTATCTTCAGTGTGCTCCCGACCCAGTGCTGAGGAATACTGAACATTTCTGACTATTTCAAGCCAATATGTGAAAACTATTAATGGATTCGATAGCTAACGCCATCTAATGCTCTATAGTGGCATCGTCAATATTCGTGTCATTGACGATGCCACTATGGAGCATTAGATGGCGTTAGCTATCGAATCCATTAATAAATTTATTGTTTGATTGATTTATAACTGTTTTGAGTAATCACGTTAAGTGATTATTACTCATAAAAATACTGTTATTCCTTACTTCAATTTTTATTAAATTAAAAAGTGAAGGAAGGAATTACAGACTTTTTATATGTGATTGATTTATTATATTTTTATAGGATAAATATAAAACTAAAATCAACATGCCCAATTCAATAAAATAAGGAAAGTATATGCCGTCATTTAAAAATTTTAAGTTGATAGTTATTAAAGTATGAAGCTAATTTGAAAACAATATATAATTGCTGTCATTTTGTAGTATTTTAACCGCCATTGACTTTGTTTTTTAGTTCATTTAAATCGGTTAATAAATAACAGAGTTATGGCGTTGGGCGATACTTCATGCACTAGGCGCGCAAAACATTGATTTACAGTAAAGTTCAAAAGCGCATACTTTATTTTTAATGAAAGGGACTTAAAACCCGTTTAAAAGCATCAAAAACATTAATGTATGCATGTTAATAAAGCTAACATTCTCATAAATACATCGTAAAATGCGAGGCGTTTCAATTATCTCTTGAGATAATATTTAGAACAGAGCTTGTAGCGGATTTAAATATTATCAAAATATTTATAGTTGGTTTTTGTAGACAAGAGACGTATACCGTTTTTTCATATATTATACTGTGTGGTACAAGTATTTAACAAGAGTCTTGAAAACATTTCTGAAATAATAAAAAAAGACGGATATAAATGTTCAGTGGAAACTTCGTTTAACTTCGCCCCGGCGCATCCACCAAAACTACAATCAAATATTTCCGTCTCTGCATCACCTAATTAAAATTGAGAAAAATGGATTATTGGAACTTTAAAATTAATTTTATTAATTAATATTATAAAAACATATTTTAAATATACTTACATATTTTGAAGAAAATTGCTTGACTTTTAAAAGCGCAAGATCTGGTTAGACAAAATAAATATTTCTAAAATGTATTAACGTGAGATGAAACGTAAACAGTATATATTGAATTTCACTTTACAACAGTGTTTTATACGCATGGCGCATGAAGTAAAATTTCGAGTTTAGAAAAGCCCTGGTTGCTCCGCTTCGCAACACGACCAAGCCAAATTTTCAGGCTTTACTAAACTCAAAACTTTTATTTATGCTTAATCTTGTTAGAACTTTTAAATTGACTGCTTTTATAAAATCAAGGAATACCTGTACATTTATAAAACTCTGTAATTATTGAGACATGCATACATGGAAATGATTACCAATTCATTATTTAAAAATTCAGTTCCATTTTTGTAGAATCTCTATGAATAATACTTTACATAAAACAGCTTCTTAAATTAATGTCTCATCTTTCACTTGGAGAAACATATTATTTTTCAAAATCTCAAGAAAAGCGAGTTTTGCGAATAAATGGGTAGAAGCAACAGTAGAAAAATCATATTTTATGCATCAGCAACAGATAGAAAAAAGCAACGCACATTTTTCCAGTTATTATTTTTCCATTTAACGAGACCAGCTCTTGTTTACAAAGCGGAATCGGGTGTAATGAAATCATTAGGGGTTGCGTGTCGAGCCGCAATTAAGCGCGCACCCTCGGAATGCGTGAATAATGCACGGCGAAAAAATAATAATAACGAAAGCAAAAAGAAAAAAAAAATAATGTGTGCGCGCGCGATTTGTGTGTGTAATACGCGATTATGGTTTAGATATGAACAAATTCAAAAAGTTAAAACGGTATATTTTCTCAGCATTATTTGTTTATAAAAAATAAAATTGAACGCAGCAGGGGGAGAACATGGAAAATGTTTTAAAGTTATTAAAATGATTAATCGCCTGATTTCTAAGAGTTAAGTATGAGCCTTGGGATGTTTGAAAAATAAATGAATTGATTAATTTTATTGTGACGTAGAAAAAATAATAAAATATGAAATTCAATTATACATTTCAACTTAAACAATGTAAACGCGCTATAACTTCTGAATAGAGAAAGAAAGAGGACCTGTGTTTACATTAACATTTCTTCATAAAATTAAATCTAATCTTTATTGCCAACGTTTTAAAAAGGCTAATGAATCACCCTCTATAGGCAATTTTTCTTTTAAGTATACATATGAATACGAAATAAATTTTCCAACACTGGTTGTTTTTTAAAAGAGTTGACTTTGAAGCTTCAGTCAAGTATTTTCTATTCCCAAATTAAGCATAAGATAAAATTTCGAGTTTAGAAAAGCCAAGTTTTTAAGTCTTTTTAAACCCTAAATGTTACTTTATGCGCCACGCGTATAAAATACTGGTTTTAAGTGAAGTTCAAAAATATAAAGTCATTAAATAGATTAATAATGTTTAATTACTCACGTTTAACTAGGGTTTTCAGTTTAGAACACCCTGAACATTTTGTAATGCATGCCGGGCGAAACGAACCGCCCTACAAATTCAAATATTCATGTTATTCTAAATTAGGAATTTTACTTTATACACCAATATTAAAGAATAGATATGTTTATTAACTCGCTATAATAAACATATCTAATATCTTAAGTTGGATTAACACGAAATCAGATATTTAGTCTGCTTCAAGTAATTTTAGTGTTAATAACAAATTATTAAATAATAATTCGAACTTATTTCTAATAAAAACTGTTAGTTGTATACTACTACTAGTTATGATGAAATACGTCATTATTAAATGTACGTATACACTGTATGTATTTTTTCAAACTGCAGGAAATTGAAAATTTGTGGTTTTTCCAAAGTGCGCATTTTAAGTACAGTAGATTTTATTAATTAATATGGTGAACTGATTATTATTTTGTTGCAATTGATTTTCTCTCTTTGAAATTCCAGTTTCCTGGATTGATTTTAGAACCGATTCTTTTTATACTAGTCATGTATTGGTTAAGTGGTTTCAAACAAGATTATTACAGCTTTGGCATGTCTGTTTTATCTGCAGCTCTGATCATGAATGTGTCATCCTCCTGCGGTAAGCAATTCTTGTTTAATGTAATTGATGGTTAAGGCCATGACTTGGTGATATATGTATATAGCGTGTCCAATTTTAAGTTATATAACGTTAGTAATACTAATGATAGATATTTGGTTAAAACGGCAAAGTTTGTGCAGTTTTACGAACTTTCTTAGATTCTGCTGTGAAAAATGTTATATTTTAAAATTTTTGGAAGTTATTTACAATGATATGTATATGTACAACTTCATTCGGGTTATAGTGCTTATACACTTGTACATTTAAGAATTATTTTTTTAATAGCAAGTTATATTTTTGAACAATAAAATATCAGTGTAAAAAAATATTGTTATTTAAAACTTGTGCAAAATCAAGAAGCCATCAACATGTATATTGTTCTAATAGTCCTCTTTTGTAACTAGTTTTGATCTAACTAAACTATTACCAAACGATACACTAATTTAGTATCATTTAATAATGGTCCACTTAGTTATATTAAAGCTAGTCGTTGAAAATAAAATAAACGTGTGTGTGATGAAAGCCAAATAATTAATTTAATAGTAACTATTTTTTTGTGTAATTCATTGTATTTGGTTCGGAATGAAATGTGCATTAATTATTTCTAGGTATATTCTTTTCGAACGCCTTTGACTCTGTGGATATGGCGATGCTTTGTTTGATTCCATTTGACTATATGTTAATGATCACATCAGGATTTTTCGTTAAGTTAAGGTAAATTAGAATATCACAAGATACAGTAAGTACCTATTTCAGTATTGATAGACAGACTTGACAATGTATTTGTTAACAGTCATAACAATATTATTCCACAGCATCACCTTCAAAGAGGATTTATGTGTATTTGTGTGTATTTCTAAAAACCCCTAAATCCAATTTTTACAAATGGATTTAAAAGTTTTTGGAAATGGGCGACTCATGTATAAAGTGAAATTAAAGAACAACATATTCGTAACTGTGTTAAATTTAACACTTTGCTTACAAAATCAGAGGCAGTATCTAAAATCAGTGTAAAATAGTAGTTTGCTATCCAACATTCAGTGTTTTTTCATTATAAAAGCTATTAATATTTTTCCAACGTGAGTATTCACTCCTTGATTAAGCATAAAGTAAATATTTTAGAAAAATTTAGAAAATTTTTTCCGTGTAAAATGCAAACAATGTGTCTTAATTAATAAGACAACTTAAGACAATAAATATCCATTGAAACAACTACTTCCCGGAGGTGTATTTGAACAGGAAGTAGATGTTTCAATGGATATTTATTGTTTCAAGTTTTCTTATTAATTAGGACACATTGTTTGCATTTTACAAGAAACACATTTTCGTATTTTTATATTTTATTCAAGATATTTAGCTCATGCGTCAAGCGTATAGAACATATACGTGGATCGATCAAATGGAAAGCCTTTGTCTTCTGAGCATCAGGGCTATTATTTATTTAAAACTAGGCTCGTTCTGTCCTTCATTTAGTGACCTTAGCAATAAATGTGGAGAGTGTGCATAATTCTAAAATTCCTGACCCGTGAAAACGTGAAAACAGCTGAAATTTACCGAACACTGCAGATCCAGTTTGGGAAAGATACCCGTTCATAAATAAAAGTTTGAGAATAAGGTTTGATGCATTTAAATCAAGCGAGGAGGAAAAGCAAAGAGGCTATGTGAAAGACAAAACTCGATTATCTGTGTTGGCCACAGTTTTTTGAGAATACAGTGGGGTCATTTTTTTTGTACACAGACGTCGAACCCAAGTTAGGTTTCAGAATCGATGCAAAGGGCGAAATTATCTCATCCGCGAAGTATTGCTCCTCTACGACAACTCTAGATCCTACAGAAGAGCTACAAGGAAGCACAAAATTATGAAAATTACCAAGAAAACACTTAAAGATCGACCTTGCAGTCCTTACAGTCCAAAATCCATTTGATTTTCAATTGTTTGGACCCCTAAGAGAATCACTTGAAGGCAAGCGATTTGGCAACAAGGAGGAAGTAAAAATATTGGTTTCATCGAATGAAGCTAAGCGGGTAAGCTTCATTCTATGATAACGGAGTTAAAAAAATCCAAAACTTTCGAAAAATGTATTTAAATAGAGGATACTACTATGTAGAAAATTAATTTATGGAAATTTAAAGGTTTTCTATTATTTACGTTCTGTGAAAAATAAAGGCGTCTTTCCATTTGATCGATCCACTTATAAATATATCCATATATGTTGTTGTTTTTCTAAACAAAACGCAAAGAAACTGCAACATACGTCATACTATTTAGAAAATAAAACTAATAGAAGCTAAATAAATAAGAAGTTAATGTTTTCCAATTTTCAGTTCATTAGCAAGTTATATTTCATGGGCGAAATATTTATCATGGCTCATGTATGGCATGGAATCTCTAACAATTATTCAATGGGATAATGTGCACAACATTAGTAAGTATTACGTTTTAATCCTAAAACTTGTGAAACTAATAAATTCTATGAACAGTCAATCAACAAATGATGTAATTAAAGAATATCAATAGAAGCAAACCCTATTTTGGAATTATTATTTTATACGAGATATATTGCTTGCTTTACAATATATGTCGATGCTATAAGACATTGTTTTTAATGTTAGTAAGATTGTCTGTGATATTTCTAGCATTTTGAAAATACATAATAAATTGTAGAATTTTGTGAATTCAGGATTCCAAGTATTATTACTACAACACTTGAAGTGTGAATTTTTCTGATATATTTTTAATATTTAGGTCTGCTACAGGGAGTTTTTCTTCTAAGTATACATACTCCAGTATACTGAATACGCTTTTATTTTTTAAATATTCTTGTTATTTAAAATAAGTTTAAACTGAAGCTTTAAACGAGTGTTTTCCATTCCCAGATTAAGCATAAAGTGAAATTTCGAGTTTAGAAAAGCCTAAAAATTTGGTTTTTATTTATTCTTTTCTAAATTTGAAATTTTACTTTTGCCACACGCGAAAAAACACCGATTTCAAGTGAAGTTTAATATATATATTTATATATATATTAAACTTTACCTTATTTTAGTGTTTTATATGCGTAGCGTATGAAGTTAAATTTCGAGTTTAGAAAAGACTGAACATTTTTAGGCTTTTCTAAACTCGAAATTTTACTTCATGCTTAATCAGTGTTGGAAACACTCGTTTAAAGCTTTAATTTAACCCATTAACGACCGAGCAATTATAGAGATAACTCTAAAAGTTAATTTTAGGTATAATTGTGCACTTATTTTTATAATATCCATGAATGACATATTGTATTACATACTGTGAATATTTCTTTTAAATATACATAATGTATATTCTGTAAAATTTCAGGCATTCGTCGATTTTATATAAAAACGTGCAGAATGAAGTTAAGAACGAGTGATTCCACTTCCAGACTAAGCATGAAGTAAAATTTCGGGTTTAGAAAAGCCTTAAAATTAAATTTTCAGGCTTTTGTAAACTCGACATTTTACTTCTTGCGCCCGCGCATAAAACACTGAAATATTGTGAAGTTAGAAATACACTCACATTATTTTTTTTTAAATGAGTAATAATCCAAATATTTAAATAACAAAATATTTTAAGTTTTCTTCGTACATTTTCAAGCCAGATCAAATAATTTAATATACAAAATTAACTTATTTAGTAATTTAATTAACAAAAAATTAATAATGTTGCATGTATGCATGAATGTCGCTCAATGGGTTAAATATACTCAATGACATTAGAAGCGTAACACCCAGAAGGAGTTATTATTTTAACTTGATTTTTTGCCAGTATGGTAGTCTTACATCAAGAATAAAATGATTACATTTTCAAGAAATTTTATTAAAAAACAATCTAAAAAAAAATAATAATGTGTTTGGCGACCCCTTTGCTGTATACACTCCTGTAGACGTCTGGGCATCGACAAAATGAGATGGTCGATGTCTTCTTGATGCATCTCGTTCCAAGCAACTTGAATTTCATCGATAAACTGTGCTAGAGTCTGTGGAGGATGGTGCAAAGAGAATATTCTTCTTCCCATGATATCCCACACATGTTCAATGGGATTTAAATCCGGCGAACGGGGCGGCCACGCCAAAACATTAACACCAGCTTCATTAAGAAAGTTCATAGTTCGACGAGCAATATGGGGACGTGCGTTATCTTGTTGAAAAAGTACGTCTGGGCGGCCATCTAAATAAGGCAACAAAGTCGGTCGTATGACGTCTTCAACATAACGCGCAGCTGTCATACTGCCTCGAATGAATACAAGAGGTGATCGACTACCATAAGCAATAGCCCCCCAAACCATTACTCCAGCAGTCCTGTGTACATGCCTCTCAATAGCAAACCTAAGATCAGGTCGTTCTCCACGGTAGCGTCGTACCCTTCTACGGCCATCATGCGTGCCTAGACAAAATCGTGATTCATCGCTGAATACGACATCGTGCCATTCTGCCTCCCAATGCTGCCGTTCTCTGCACCAGTCCAACCTTTGGCGACAGTGTCTCGCTGTTAAAGGAAGCACTAATCTTGGACGGTACGAAAGAAGCCCAAAGGATTGAATGCGGCGATATAAGGTTCGCATACTAACGGGCCTACCTTCTTCTCCAATCCATTGATCACCGATTTGACGCGTAGTAGCGAAACGGTCTCGCAGGGCTATTTGTCTTAAGCGCCGATCTTGACGTTCTGTGGTACGCCTTGGTTGACCAATTGGTCCTCTTCTTGCTCCTCTACCTTCTTCTGTCCATACCTGATACACACGTATTACAGTTGCTGCAGTGGAATCAATACGGCGGGCAATTTCGCGATAGGACATACCGACATCTCGATAAGCAACAACTCGACCCTGGTCAAAATCGCTCAAATGGTGATATTGTGGACGTCTTCGGACTCGAGGCATTTTATTTAAGCTTAACACACTCAACGGAAACACGAAAACTAAAAACATCTGTACTAAACAGCTCATATAAATAGTTTTATCAAAAAAGAAAAAGTGAAATATTTTTTTTTTCACAATAAATATAAAAGGCACAAGGTTGAAATTGTTATCAATGTATGCTTTAAATATAGTCACTCTGCTGCTAAAATATGAATTCAAAAAAATCATTCCTTCTTGGTGTTACGCTTCTAATGTCATTGAGTATACAAAATATATTTCCTAGGAGAAATAAATTGCTCACATTGCTTCGAATGTTGGTAAGAGTTTCTGTATTATTTTTGGGATACTTCTAGCGTTAATTATAATAATTAAATTTAAATTTCATAATAATAACATATTTCTTTGTAAAATGTAATCTTTTTAAAAAATGAATATAATATTAGATATTCTCTTTGATGTTAGAACCAGCTACAATTTTTTACTGCGAAAAACATATTTCACAAAATGTCTACTCTAGAAAACCACATGCTGACTGTTAAAAATGAAATTATAAGTTCTAGTATCCATCTTAAACACAACTTTATTGATAAAATAAGAAATTCACTTTATTTTAAACGTTTTTTAAAATTATTATGACTACTTTTTAAATACATAAAATCGGTTTAGATAATTATTGCGGTTTTAATTAAGCCCGGAAACTTTTCAAATTTAAGTATTCGAATATTTATTCAAAACTTTAGTGTTAGAAATATTCATATTTGAATATTTAAATTATTGGTATTCGAATCCCAGCTTTAGTTTTAATAAATAATTATTAGAAATTGTATACTTTCTAATAATTATTTAACTGTTTTGAAATTATACAGGGTGTTAATAAATTGCAGGGACAAACTTGTAGAGCTTAAAGTATACATGAAAACAAGCATCTTTTGGTAATAAATGTATAGTCAAAAGTGTCTCCCTTCAGGGACAGAGTTTCTTAAAGCTTTGTCAAGAAGCGCTTAAATGTAGGCAACTTAATTTTCTACCTACCCTTTGTTTCTATTACAACGACAATTATTGCAAGAAAAGTAAAAGAATATATTACATTAATATTGAATGGTGTCAAAATTGACGTCATTTGAATGTATGTATGTCTAGATCGCTTTTTTCTTTAAATTCAATGTGGCTTGTTTAAAATAATTGAAAATGCAATTAGGGTTGCCTATTTTTAGATACTTCTTAAAGAAACTTTAAGAGGCTCTATTTTCTAGAGAAAACACTTTGGACTACACATGTATTAACAAAAGTTGCCTGCTTTGTCGTAATTTGCAATCAATAGAAACTTGTCCCTACAATTCATTAAAACACTGTATAACTAATTATAATTATCAGTATCAGCGAACTCGGAAAATTGATCAGTTATTTTAATCTTCTAATTTTCTTTTTCAGCATGTGAAAATCCTGATCCAGATCTGCCATGTCTCCATGACGGTACAGAAGTTTTGGACCGATACAGCTTCGTCCCCAATCATCTGAATCGCGACCTTCTCTCGATGCTTATCCTCTGCGTCTGTTTCTACGCTCTCGGTTTCCTTTGCCTGCTCCGGAAAATAAACCGGAAGTAAAGCTGTATTTCCTACCTCTCTCTCTTTCTCTCTCTCCGGGGCCATTTTTAATTATCACCTCACCGAGCGCAGGGGATCAACTCAGCCTTTTGGGGATTCTCTTTTAACAGGAAATAATGAATAATGATAGTTTTTTTCGCTCCTCTTTGAACATCCCGGATTTAATGGAGTTTTTTCTTTTCGTCTTTGGGTGTTATGAATGTAAAAAGATGGATGGTGGGAGAAGTGAAATGTAATTTTTAATAAAAATATCGATTGGTGTAACGATTAATTGTAATTAAATATTTAAAATTTAATAAATGTATCACCGGTATATTGAAATAGAAATACATGTTTATATGATGACTGCATTTTTTTTCTTTTTAGTATAAACTGCCGGGGTGGCTCAAGACCCAGGACCTTGTGAAACTATAGACGTGCTTCGAGATTTATCTTTCATCACTATAGTCTTATATTAGACCTTCAATACAAAAAATTGAAACAATCAGAGAAAACATACATGTGAATAGCGAAGCGTGCCGTTTAAACAAATAATTCAATTGCTTAAAAAAATAAATACATCAATTCCTACAATTTCCATTCGTTTTTAATGTTTTTATGTCCTACCACTGCATTATTTGCAATTAATAGACCTCCTTTTTGTAACGTTACTGAACTTATAATGGAATACTGCGACAAAATTTTTCATAATGGCCCGGTAATTATTTTATTTACTTCTTCGTTGTCATGGTAATATGGTTCGAAATAACAAAAAATGAAATGTCAGACAGAATGAAAATTCAATTTATTTAAACGAAAAATTCTACATGACTATTTATCATAGCCAATATTAAACGTACAATTCGTAAAAGAACCCGAAATATGAGGGGCAACTGAACTTGAAACATTAACCGATTTATAAGTTTGTATATTGGACATCGTCGATGTCGGTGCAAGAAATTCATCTCTCGATGATCCAGCAATTAATGTCACAATATTGATTTTCGATTGCATATTAGCATCTACATAGCTTTGTGCAATGCTTTTGCTCTTCCGGCCTCCTAAACGTTGCAAATTTTCTATGCTGCCTCCAGCATCTGAGTGTATCGTTGCAGCAGTACGCCTAAAGCAATGTCCAGTATATTTAGACGCTTCTGGCAAACCTAAATATTTTGCAATTTTTGCTGGTATACTACCAAATTTATTTTTGCCAACGGACTGTAGTGTACATTTTTTCTTCTGGTAATTAAGAGAAAAATTATCTATATTGCAATTCTTGGGTCTCAGCAACATGTACTTTCTTATCAGACTAACGGCATTAATTTCATTATCCTGTATAACTACAAAGCTCCTTGGTTGACCATTTTTACTACAATGAATTGTAATTTTAATGTTTGAAACCATATCTTTAACATTTCCAACTTTTATTTGTAGAAATTCATGACGCCTACATGTGCCGAAAATGCCTATCACCAAAATTACCATATCCAAAAGATATTCATCAACAGGGGCGGTTTTTAAAAATAACACTACCTGTTCCCGCGACAAAACTTTTGATTTTTTAGGTACATAATTTTTTGAATTTTGTTTTAAAAACGCCTCTAATTACAAAAATTTTTCAGAAATATTTACCAATTTCTTAGCCATCATTTGCTTCTTCAGCATCGAATACTTGGTCCACAACGAATAAGGAGCAAAGTTCTCGGATAATTCTTGGAAATATCCCAATAAGACCATTTCATTAATTTCCGCTACATCGTGAATATCGGACCATTCTTTAAAATGATCAAATTCCTTTTCGTAGGCTTCTTTTGATTTTATTGGCACTAACGCCTCTCTGGCTTTATTTACTCGATGCAACACATCTTCTGGTAAATTGCTTGTAGCCATTACACGTTTCAAGTAAACTATTTACTCCGTCAAATATTACAAATATTTCAGTGTCAACATGACAGCTGATACAACGATCCATGTGGAATAAAATACTGATCATATTTCTCGTTTTAAATTAATAAACAGGTAGGACATAAAACGTTGAAGGCACCACAGAGCGTTAGTAGGAAATAATGCCCTTCGCCGACGTACAACCCTCGGGCCAGAGGCCCTCGGGCTGTACACTGTCGACGGCAGGCATTATTTCCTTACTAACGCCCTCGGTACCTTAATTACTATTAAACATATCGTATGTTTAATAAAAAAACCTCAAGAGTGCCATGATTTAATCTTTTTTTCAAATTCAAGTTGGGTACACGATTTAGGAATTATATTTATGACATATAAATTGTCAGATATAATAATTATAATATTGAATTTCTAGAGGTTTCTCTTTGTTAAACATACGATATTATTATTCTTAGCAGTTTTCAAGATCTTTTCAGTGTTGTTAAATTTCAATGTTTCTATTATTTTCAATTGAATCAACACTTACCTACATACTTTAATTAAATTATACACATTTCAGAGGATTATTTCATAACAAGGAGTTGTCCGAACTTTTATTTAAAACATTGTTAAATATATGTATCTTTATTGTAGTGTTTTATTTGTTTTGTTAAACATAGGTATCCACTCCTAGATTAAGCCTGAAGTAAAATTTCGAGTTTTGAAAGGCCTGAAAATTTGGATTTGCCGGGGCGTACGAGCGAAGCGATTCGCGTCCAAGCAAATCCAAATTTTCAGGCTTATATAAATCGAAATTTTACTTCATGCGCCACGCGTATAAAACATTAATTTCAATTGAAATCTAGCCCATTCACATTCAGTTAAATAAAATTAATATTGCTCTGACGCGTAAATTAGTAGTGATATTAATGTCATTATGCCCATATAACTTAAGGCGACATTAGTAGGGCCCCCCTGCATCACGGGGTCTTGCACCCCCAGTTGCGCAGCTGGAACGCTGCCGTGCCCCCACAGACAATTTACGGGTAGAGTACTATGATGGAAACATCACCATTTTTATTGTACACAAAAATATGGGTTTAAATTGGCTTTACATCTTTATTTAATTTACTGAAACACCGATAAGACATTAGCAAATTACCAATTAAATTTAGAACCCAATCTGTGTTACAGAATCTCTTTGAAAATTCGGAGCATAATAAATTCATTCATAAAATCTAAGAGAAAATCTATTATCATCTGTTTACATAACAAACACCCTTACCCCTCCATTGTTTCTCAGACTCTCCGCACAAAGAGGCCGAATGAAGTGAAGGGTCGAACTAACCTTAACTTAATTCAGTAGTTCCCTTCGCAATTCACCGTGCATGCCGACCTAACGCAATTTGCACGGGGGCGTTTTTTAATGTTTAACGAGCCAATTTCAACCCACCCCCTCCAGCCGGAGTATAAACAAAACGGACAAAAGGCGCTCCTGCTAACCTAACCTAATTTCCCACCCCCTGCTAGTCATTGTTTTATGACGGCGGCGTCAATTATTCAACAGGGACCGCCATGAAAAATTCACCCCCGAGTTCATGTGCTTGCTGTGTGCCGTTTTTCCCTCTATCTCTCTCCTCTGCCGTTGTAAAGCGGCAATTAGGGAAGTTCGAGGAGTGCATTAACTAAATAGAAAAGTTTTTTCGGGGGTGGGGAATGTTTAAATTGGTGATATGTATAGGGAGACGGGGTTGGTTAGGGAAGTTGTGAAATTGGGGCTGTGTGTTAGTGGGGGGATGATCGTTTTGTGCAGGCAGGTGACGGGGATATTAACTGAAAATTACGTGCCGTCGGATAATTGCCGCGAAAATGTTCGTTTCGTTGTTACACGCGTTGATTTATGTGTTCGACGCGTTTGCCAATGTTAACATATTTCACGGTTTTAATCAATCACTTGACCTAAAAATTATTACCATACTTTCCTCCAGCAACTCGTTAGACCTTAAATTATGTTTCTATACAGCAATATTTTCCATGTGTTTTTATTTAAAAAAGAAATATACAGGGAATTTTGCTTTTTAAGTATACATATTAGAGATGGGCAAAATGGTTCACTTAAGTGAGTGGTTCCGAACCGTTTCGTTCCTTTTAGTGAGCTGGTTCTGTAAGTACATATTTATGTTTTCATTTACTTTATGTCACTTGTTATGTTTTCGTATATATTATACAGGGTGAGGTTTTTTATGTTCTCTACGGGAATCTCGGAAACTATAAGAGATAGAGACACCCTATCTATCTGTCTGTTTTTACTTTTTCCTATACGCAAAACATAGGGAAAGTATTGTTTTCGCGAAAATTTTCAAATAAAATTTTTAACGGATATATCTATTTTGAGGTCCCTCAAGCTGATGCAGACTATTTTTGAAAAATGTCTGTCTGTCCTCTTGCCCTTCTGTCGCCACGATAAAGTCTAAACCGATTGAACTGTTAAGCTAACACTATAAACTTAAGCATTTTATTACAATAATAGTATTCGATCGACTTTTGGTAAAAATGCGTAAACCGGAAGTGGTACTCTTAGTATTATTTTGGATTTTTCTTTAATATTGATCATATTAAATAATCTTGTTAAGAAAAGTTGTAGATAATCTAAAAAATAGCATTTTATACGTATTCACTTTATGACGTAGCTCTTTTAGTTATTTTATTAATATTGTTTTAAAAATGTGAATTTTCCGAATTAATTACTCTGCATAAGTACCATATTGCTATTAATAACGTTAGTTTGACTTTGTCATAATTAATATTTTGTGGAAAAGTGAAATCATAAGTGAGGCGTACGAACAAAGTTTAACGGGAACAAGAAACATTTGTTGAAAAATAGGGCTGGTTTATGTTATGCAAATATTCTTTTAATTTTATACATCATAAATATTTTCAAAAATTCTGAATTGCAAATCAGTTTCTATAAGCACCTAGTTATTAATAAGTAACACTGACAGTCGTTAATAACAGATAAAATATCTGATTGTGTGTTATTTTATTTATAGGTAATGTTTTGATATGTTTTTTAAACTTCACTTCAATCAGTGTTTTGTACGCGTGGCGCATGAAGTAAAATTTCGAGTTTAGAAAAGCCTGAGTTTGGATTTGGACGCTTCGCGTCCAAATCCAAACGCTCAGGCTTTTCTAAACTCGAAATTTTACTTCATGCTTAGTCTGGGAGTGAAAAACACTCGTTAAAGTTAAAGTAATCACATGCTTTTTAATCGTCCATGTCATTAATGAGTTTTATCTCTCAATCAGGGATGCTGTGATCATAAAATTTGCCAATTTTATCATGCAAATACTTCAGTAGTTATTTTCTTTTCTTTTTAATAATTTAATTTGTGTTTACTCAAAAATAAAACAGTTTTTCTTTTCATAATATTTTATTTTATTTGTCAAAACAACAGAAGCCATTTACAAAAACACATAAATATAAACACAAAATATCTAAATATGACGGCAATTTCATCAGTGCAGTGGAAAGGGTTGTTACTTTGACTATGAATAAATGAAATTGAGAGTGATATTTAGATTTTTAAAGTGCTTTTAATTAGAAACAAAATCTGTGAGATTAAAAAGGATTCAAAACTCATTTATTTTTTTTTAAATTTTCAAAACAAATATTTTCCAATTATTCAATATGTTTTTTTCCTAAATGTTTCCTAAAAAATGTATCATGATTTAGAAGAAGTAGTAAATGGATGGATTGGTGATACAAAAAATACGATATAACTTTGCAATTTTAAAACATAATTGACGAAAATCAACGAAATTAGCAAATAAATAAGAATAATCATATTTTTCCAAAACGTTTAGAAAATTTTAGGAATTACTAAAACCTCGAACTTTGATAATAAAACAACGATAATCAATTGCCAATTGTTTTAATGATAAAATGAGTGTTTTCCACTCCCAGGTTAAACATGAAGTAAAATTTCGGGTTTAGAAGAGCCAGAACGTTTTGATTCAAATTCAAGCTTTTCTAACCTCAAAATTTTACTTCATGTGTAACCTGGGAGTGGAAAACACTCGTTTTATCATTAAAACAATTGACAATATATACGACGTATACACCACTAATTTATTCTAAAGTTCAAAAACAGATAAATAGTTCATCTTTCATTACCCAAACCTACTGAAAGTGGAATTAAAGGTGTGAAATATACATTACATTTATAAGGAAATGGAGACTTCATTTTTTTGGATTTTGCTTTAATATTGATCATATAAAAAAAATCTGTTAAGAAAAGTTGTAGATAATCAAAAAAATTAGCATTAAATGCATATTTATTATTAATTATTTTATTTATTTTATTATTATCGTTTTAAAATGTGAATTTTACAAATTATTTACTGTTAACTTATATATGTAGTATATGTATTTTTGTTGTTTGTTAATTCAATTTAAGTCTATGTAATTTACACTGCATGTTTTCATCTGTGATAATTTGCTTTTGCAAATAACACTTTGTAGTGATACCTTCTGTGATATTGGATTTTAGTTTTGTTTCATCTATATTATTACTTGTTATTTGTACATTTTACTATTTTAGGTTATTTATTTATCTATTGCATTTTAATTAATTATTTTATTTATTTTATAGTCTTGTTGCTTTTTATTTAACTTTGCATTTATTTATTATCGCTTGAATATGGGGTATATTTTTCTTTTCTTTTATAATTCATGTATTTGAATTTGTCAGTTTGATGTATTATATTGTTGTGTTGTCTGATTTTTATATATATGTTATATTGATTTATTATTTCTTGAAGATGGGAATGAGCTGGTTGCATATTGCTTTGACTATGAACTGTTTGGAATTGAGAAATAACTATTTTGATGTGTGTCTTGAGCCATTTTGTTTTTTGTATTTTGTGTTGGGCACACATTTCTTGTATATTTCTAATATGTATTTCTTGTATGTTTTCAATATGTATTTATAAATGTATTTTGGAAATGGAGATTCCGTTAATAAAGTGAAATTGAAATTGAATAAGTGAGCTATTGCTATAAATGACGTTAGTTTGACTTAGCCACGATTAATAATTTGTTGAAAAGTGGACACATAAGTTTAACAGTTTAACAGCAATAAGAAACATCTGCTGAAAAATAAGGCATGTGAAAGCTATTGATTTCAAGTATCTAACATTGGGGAAAGTACTATGATGTACACATCTATATTTTTTTATTTAAAACTTCTAGTTTGAGTTACTTCATATTTGATAATTACAAGCTACATTTGTGGAACCTACGGTCATAGTAAATAAAAAAGTGTTATGCAAACAGTAAAAAGAGGTTTTATTGTGCTTTGAACAAATGTTTCTACTTCTTGATTTCGCATTAATTAAAATTTTACTTAATACACCAGGCGACACTGATATTATTTGAAGTTCAAAATATACTGCTTAAATTTGTACTATCATATCTTGAACAAGTTTCTCATCTTTTACGTGGTGAAACATATTTAACTATGATTCAAAAAAGAAAACACTTGGTTAAATTTCACTAACATCTTGGTTATTTATTCCAACTAGTAATACTACACTAACGACACTACTATCATTTATGATTACTCAGAGATTGATCAGAAAAGATCGTCTACTCGATTTTCGCAAAATCAATTGAAATGATCGAGCTATATACTTAAATTGCTCGATCTTGCCCATCACAAAATAATCTGTTAGGAATCACAGTTTAGAAAATGCTGATCTTGAAAGTGTGAAATAAAACTACTTAATTTCCTGATGACAAATCATCCTTATTACATCCTGTAACTGATAGTGTTTACGTGGCAATTTGACGTCGTGACGTAATTAGAGGCACGCGTCTCTCGAAAGGCGCCCCTATCTGAATAATTCAAGGGATATCTCTCAGGCCGGGCGCGGGGCGAACTTTCTGGGAAATTTCTCTAGGAAGGGATCAGGGATGAGTCGAGAGGTCGCCCTCCCCAGACATTATGGAATTTTTGTGGGACTCGCACCAGAATCCACAACAAAACCGACGGATGAGAGGGGGATGAAAAAGTTACCCCACCGCCGAGAGAGTGTATATGGATACAACACAAGAGCGGATTTATAAAAAGTCACGAAATTGAAATGTTAGGAAGTGGATATGTTTGCTTACATCTAACAAAAAATATCATTACCAAATCTTCTATGATGTAGAATTACAAGTGTATTAATTTTTACGATTAATACCCGCCTAAACAACAATGCATTTTTGACACTTCTGCTTAGAAACAGGTGCCCGTATTTCAACAGAATGTATGGGGATCTCGGCTATTTAAAGATATAGAGAGTCTGTTACATTAGGGCAAAGTTGCGTAGCTTAGGACCCAATAATAAACTAAAAACAAATTCGAAATATCTGTTTTCGTTTTTGAAATATTGTCAAATTTTGTTTTTATTTTTTATTAAAAAACTATTGAATCCACACATTTACAACTTTATAATTATAGAGGCACTTTTTAACAAGAAATCTAGTAACATATTTAATTTTAAGATAACTATAACATTTACCTAGGGACATGGCCAACTTTTTTCTTATGGGCGCCACTTTGGATTTTTAAATTATTTGGACAAAAATGTTTTTCTGAATTCATTGATATATCCCACTTATAGTTTATTGTACATTTTATATGTAAAATTTTAATCTTTTGCTTTTTGTAAACAATTAAGTTCACTCATTTGACAACTCCTAGGACCCATAATTTGCCTATATATCACCCCTAAAGACGGACATCCAGCTGATCAATTACTGTACTGATAGAAAATGTATTTGTTTTTAAACGAAATACTGGTGTGACATTTTAAATCCTAATACATTGCTTGACTGTCTTTTGATTATTATAGAATTTTGTCATATTATATCTTTATTGACTGTGGCTTGACTATTGTGACTGTAAGAGGCTTAATTGACTGTCTTTTGATTATGCTAGGATTTTGTCTGATTATGTCTCTCTATGGACTGTATTTCGGCTATTGTGATGTTATGACTGTTTTAATCACTTAAATCACTATATGTCACTTAAATCACTATGTGGGATAATCGATACTTATTATTATTATTACAAAAGATTGACAGTTATTAATAAATTTTGACTGCTAACAATGATTGACTGCTGTCAATATTTTATTGAATAATAGATATGACGTCATTGTTTAAAAGGCACTCTTTGCAAAACAAAAAATAATATAATTTTAAATATCAAATCGAATATGTTAAGTTATTTAAATTAAAAACACTTGGTATTGTTTCACAAATTAAAACTTTATTCCGACTAGTTTCGGTTTGTTAGACCATTCAAAGGAATGTACAGAAAAAATTATTGTCCAGGTATATTACATATTTTTGTTTCAGGTAATAAGGGAAGTCCGAATAAAGTTATAATTTGTGAAACAATACCAAGTGTTTTCAATTTAAATAACTTAACATATTCTAATATGTTTCACCAAGTGCCATATGAGAAATTAATTCATCAAATCGAAAATAAATTATGAGTGTAATACATCACTGAGTTTAGAAAAATAAAAATCTTTTAAAAAATATGAAAATCCAAAATAATGCCTGTAAGAAAAACAAAAGTTGGCTATCGTCCAAGGGTAAATGTTATAGTTATCTTAAAAAAATATGCTACTAGATTCCTTATTAAAAAGTACCTGCATACTGTCAATGTTCTAAATGCCCAAATTCAGTAGTTTTTGAATTAAAAAATAAAAACGACTTTTAAAATAACAGTTTTTTGTTGATATCTCGAAAACAAAAAAAGATATTTCAAAATTGTTTTCAGATTATTGTTAGCCCCCAAAATACGCAACTTTTTAAGTATTTTAACCGACTCTTTATCTCTTTAAATAACTGAGATTCCATCATTGACCCGACCGAAAAATTATTATGTCTTATCTAAATTGGGTAGTATACTCGTAGTTATAGTGCACGGCAGTGGCGGCGTGAGCATTTTTATTGGTGGGGGCGAAGACATAAACATATCGTCGTGGTAAATGCAATAGATCGTATGGCAAGAAAATCTCAATTTTGGTTTATTGTACCATAATGATCAGCTCAGTAATCTAGCGGGTGCGCTGCTGGAATCCAGCCAAAATTATATTTGAAGTTCACTCAACATTTGAATTCAGGGTTAAGCGCTCGTTAGCGCTAAAGCTAGCTAAATATGTAAGTAAATCAAACATGGAGTATGGTCGAAGAGCGGTGATTATAGAAAGCCTCTGTGCCGGAACGTGCGCTCACACAAGTCATTTAGTGCAAATTTGTTTCTCTGACAACGTAGACATGTTTTGGTTGAACGACTTTTGGCCTCTCACCACTCTCAGCCTAAATCCTCTGGACTGCTACGTGTGGGGCGTAGTCGTGAGACAAACCAACAAGTCTAGGCAACCTAACGACAATTCCCTACGGGCCGCTGTCGAGGCAGAATTCACGTCCATGAACTGCGATTAATTGAAAACAGTGTACTGGCTCTTTAGGACAAGGATCTAGGAGGTGATAAAGGCGCAGGGTGACTATATAGAATAAAATTTCCCAGCAAGAATCCTATAAATGAGATATAACATAAAACATTGATATCATTGTATATTTGATTAAATAAACAACGTTTTGCACAAAACATTTTTTGTCTGAATTCTAACGGCGCACCCTGTACACTACCTCTAATAGGTCTTATGTTGTTGGACCAATAAGAAATAGACTATCATTACTCTTGCAAAAAATGGAGTAAAGATGTGGTAGTTTTTTTGTCGATTATGAAAAGTTTGGTATTATTGACATTTGACCTGTTGCATTTACCTAATACGTATGCATTTTGAATCATTCGTTGTTTTTTTTTTTATTGAATTCAATTTGAAGCTACTAACGAGTGTTTCCACTCCTTTGTTACCGGCGCTTTTCCATAAGCGTCGTCAACTTGTTCATTCAGCAATATTTCAGCTGCAACATAACCACGGGCGTTATTTTGTTACATATTTTAATATTCGGAACAACGGTCCCAATTCACCTCATTCTATTTTTCAGTACACAATATTGCTTCATTCTCTTTTATTTTCCAAATGAGTAAAGTTCGCGCCATACATTGATATTATTTAAGTTAGATAGGTTGCCTAGTGGAATCTCGTCAAATAGCGCCCTCGAACATCAGACAGCTCACCTCAGCTCAAAACTCCTCTCGACCATCCAATGGTAGAACTCTACGGCATCCGCTATTTCCAGTTCCAGGGTTGTCCAAAATATATACAGATTTCCCGGTTATCCCCGAGTTCGTCACATCTGCGATGGGAAGCCGCTACCTGCGACCGGCCCGATCGCGCGAGCGAAACGTACGTGCGACGCACAAAAGAATCGGGCATGACGTCAGGGGTTATAAAACCGCCGAATGCAAGGGATAGGAACATCCCCTACGTGGTTCGCGTATGTAGAATACATACGCGAACGTCACAACCCTCATCGGATAACTGAGAAGAAGACGATTCGAACGACACCACACACGATATGGTTAGTTCGAACCAGAAGGATATAAACCGCGAGCTGTGATGATATTTAATTGTTACTAATTTGCTTTTAGACGAGGTTCCACATAGCAACAAATATGTATAAACAATTACTATGCTCCCCGTTATGCTTGGACGAAGTTTCATAAACTTCTATTCAGTATTTTCCTTATTATTATACATTTTCTAAGTCCAGGCATAACACCCCTATTGTTTATATGTTTTTTGGAGTTGGTAGGCGTAATTGTTTATGCATATTGTTGCTAGGTATACCAAACGATGCGCTTTATCATTCCTCATCGTTGGTATTACTTTTAGGCAAATTCGGTCAACCCCTTCGGCTTAATTAAATTAAACGTCTATTAAACCCCGTTCTTAGCTCGAATCAAAATATGTCATATATGCCCGGACGCAGAATCATATCGCGCATATAATGACATATTTTGTATTTCAAAATATTAATATTTAATATTTATTTTGGCCATTTTTCTTTCGGCCAACGAAAGTTGGTGGTCGCCAGAGGGGAAGACGGAAGAGGGTTGACCAAAAAACCAAATAAATACCGCCGGCCTCAAGGGCTAAAATCACTTCAAAAAAGTTGACCCGTCAACATCACTTCGAAAAAGTCTTCGAACCGTGCATCGTCACTACGCTAAATTTCGGTCCGCGTCCGCGAAAGTTTTTACAAGTATTCTTTACGACCCAGTGGTCGTACGTAAGTTATTTTTTAATTGTATTTCTTGTTTTTTTTGCTTGTTTATTTTTCTATCTTCATTTGTAAGTTGATATTCGTTGTTTAATTTGTTTCGTGTTAATACATTTTGTTACTCTTTGACTAAAGTTTTCATTTACTTTTAAAGTTCAATTTCAAACCTTTCATTTACCTTTTGACTTAGAATCAGTGAAGTGATTACCCTGGTAAGCATAATTTTATTATTCAGTGACTAAATAGCTAGCCGGAAGTTGCGATGTGGGTCTTCGGTTAACACCTCAATCGTTTAACGAAGATTTTATTTAAATTCCAACTGCGAAGCACCCCACCCCGCAACACCTTGATTAAGCATGAAGTAAATTTTCAGGTTTCTTGAACAAGTTTCTCATCTTTCACGTGTTTTAGTTTTCGATAATTTTGTACTAAATAATAAAATGTTATCAGATTTTTTCTAGTGATATTTGTGTTAAAGATATAACACAAACTTACATTTTTTTATTATAACCTTATTTAGCTGTCATCATTAAAGATGGATTTTTTTCTCTTCACTCAGATATATCATTTGACATACTTAGTTACAAAAACGACTGAGTTTTTAACTATTTTCTATTTTATTCACAACAAAAAAATAGTTATCCATGAAATCATGACTATCATAAACAATTGCGATTGTTTGTAACAGTTAGTTTCATCGTTGTATTTTTGTCAACCAATTTAGTGTTCATTTTTTCCTGCTAACTTCTATTTCTTCCTACACATAACTTCCAAATAAACTTATTTAACAAAAATTTAACATACTCTTATATTACAAAAAAGCCGCAATTGTTTTATAATTGTAATTTTTTCATGGCTAACTATTTTTTGTTGGAAAAAAATAGAAAATTGTTAGTAACCCAGTTATTTTTATAAATGAGTATGTCAAATGAGATATCAGTTTAAAGAGAAAAACATTCCGTTTTAGTGATGACATAGCCAACTATAGTTTCCATTAACAAAAATGCAAGTTTCTTTTATATCTCAAAAACTAATATCTGATAAAATATTATTTGGCGTAAAATTATCTAAAACTATGCTATTTTTAGTGTTCTTTTAAATCTATTTTAATAACAGAAAAATCGATTTGAAAACTTGTCACTTTTGACATTTTTTAAAATATATAGTTACCCTTGACTTCTTCGAAAAAAATCACAGTGTCTTTTTATTCAGCTCGTAAAACTGTACTGCTTTGCCCATTTAACCGTTTCTCTATCTCTTATAGTTTTCGAGATCCTAAAAGAGAACATAAAATAAACTTACCCTGTATATGAATTATTGCTTTCGATCTGATTAGTTTTGTGAACAAATAATTGTCTTCTATCTTCTCGTTTTAAGGTCGTTGTGGTTTTCTTCCTAGGTTGATTCCATTATTGATTTCAATGTTGGTTCAATAATATTTTCGCATGTTTGCCGATTTTATTGTATAATTAATCGAAAAATTCTTCACAGCCCACTAAATACATTGATGCAGACTAATGTAAATTATTTATCCGTTTATATATATTTTTTTAATTCAATGCATTTATGTAACTGAACTTTAATGAATGTTGAGGTTTGTATTAACAAATAAATATAAATGTTTGCGTATGTATTGTTCTGTGGGAGATTTCATTATCCAGAAAAATCCTCCATTGTGTGTAGTAGAGTAGGTGTTGGAAACAAAAGTTTGTTTATTGTGCAAGTTAGCCGGGCGGCCAACGTGTACGTAAAGAAGCGAATATGTGCGGTGAGTTTTATCTGTACGCTGGGGGGCTCTCTCGCACTTTTCCTGCACGGCGTTTTCCTGCTTTCCTGCTGCGCTCGGTGAATTGAATCATGCCGGGCCCGGGCATCTCGTGCGCAGATAGCGCACGCGCTCTATGCACGCCCGACATCGAACTGTCATGGAACCCGTTTGACAGTACTGTGTATTTGTGTTGGTAAAAAAATCGCGATTTTCGCACGAAATAAGAACGCCGAGTGCGCCCCGACGGTGCCCCGTGATGTGCGAGTGCAGTGCCCCCCGCGTCACGCACCATCTCTGTTAGGACACGGCCCCTAGTGCCCGCAATTCCACAAAAACCAACAGCCCCCCGTCTCAATCGCCGTCACACGCTGAGGTAATGTATACTTAATAGGATTACCGGGTGGCCCCCTTTCACTCACTTCCGGGATTTGATTTTTAAAATAAGGGGTGGAAAAATGCCCCCTTTAAAAAAATCTAATCCCGCGAGGATCTAGGATCGATCACTCCGGTGTGCGTGAACGCGACGGCCGCATTTATCCGCGAAATGTTTATTTATGCGACCCCTCCCACCTCCGTGTGCTCCCGTTTTCCTGCTGAACCCCCCACCCCCTCAGCTGCGACCCATTCCATTCATGCCGCTTTTGCTTTACTTAAGAGCGCCGAAATCCCGAGAATCCCAGCCGGATGTCCGGATGTGTCTTGCTGAAGTAGGGCACCGGGACACCCCCGATCACTGGGCTAAGGGTGTAGCAGGGGCGCGCGCTATCATCTGTTTACCTGTGAGGGGATGAAAGGGGGGCCAGTGGCGGCGCGCTCCGCACTTTTCCGCTGTTCGCCCGACCGCCCCTGTTCGATTGGCCTTGAATGCGGCGCGTTCAAGGCTGTACAGGTGTTTGCCGCCCCCTCTCACTTCACCCTTTCCCTTTATATACATACACACTCATATATTGGAGCGTTGGCATGACTTGATTGTTTGCCCAGAACAAAAAAAACATTTTCTTTTTTTGACTTGTTTATAAACTGACATAATGCATGGAGAATAGCATCGTTCGAATTTTTTCCGATGAGATCACTTGTTCATTTACATAAAATAATGTCCATATACATGGTGCAACTTGACCTAACCGCAGGGTTTACTATCAGTAGCGTAGCGTAGGGCCAGCGAGGCTCGCGGCTTCGGGGGGCGCCCGGGCGTAATAGGAGTCCGAAGGAATAATCGAATATAAACATAACAATAAAATAAAAAAAAAAAAAATACAATGCGAACTTTTGGTAAAAACTTCAAAGTACACTATTAAATTTTGAAAATGAGAGCGAATTGCATGCATTACAAAAGCCATAGTAATTCTTAATATAGTTGTTTCTACAGGATGTTCGGCAAACATATTTTCAAATGACGATTCAGTAATTGTTTACAGTAACAATCAATTATATCCACGCTGGATGTCTGGTGAATTATAATCCCTGATATGGAAATAGAAAGCAGCTTAAGCAAAGTATAAAGATAGCGGTTGGTATGATGATTTTAATTTATTTTCTAATATTCGTATGCAGTGTAAAACTTCATCCCGTTTAAATTAAAGCGATTACTTATCAAATATTGAATCATCTCTTAAATAAAAAGTTATCCTTCTGAAATGTCCTACAATGAAAATACTGCAGACTCCGGTTAAGAAATTCTCGACTTATTTTCGAAATATTTTCTGTCTGTTTTTACAATTCCAGAAAAACATGGGAAGATGGATTAGAGAAGATAATAGAAGACAAGGAAATAACGATGAACCATGCAAGAACATTGGCGAGAAATAAGAAGGATTGCATCAAATTAGTACTTAGACAATAAAACGGAAGTATGACTTAAGTTTAAATTGTTATAGACCCAACACTCGTAAGGGTACAGGAGTTTATGATAATAATTTCTTCAAGGCAGACTATACTAGGAACAGACTATACTATGTTATAAGATAAATTAAAAACGTTTGGTTTTAACTTCAGTATGTTAGTATTCAGGTGTTCCCCAAGGGTCACATTTTGCAGTTTCATTAATGATTTGCATTAAATAATTCAAGTTTTTTTATCTATACTGATGACCTCAAACTATTTAAAATAGTTAATAATATTAAAATTGTGACTCGATACCGGAATATTGGATTTATCTCAACGAATGGTGTGTTACAAATAAATTACCTTTAAATACTGATAAGTGTTATTCAATGTCTACTACTAGATTCAAGACTCAAATACATGTTACCTATAATATTGGATTATTTAATATAGCAAATGTTTGCAATGATGGATTTAGGTATCATACATCCAATATATTACCAAAAAACCTTTACTAATGTCAGGTTTTGTGAGGTAATTCGGACTTGGATATTGAATGTATAAAGACCCTATATTCTTTGCTGGTACATTGTCATTTTGAATTCGGTACATATATCTAGACACCATCAACCTCTTAGCACCTCGTTTTAATTAAATCGGTACAAAAGAAATTCCTTCGCTTCATGGAGTATTAGAAAGGATATCAACATATCAATGATGAATGCGAGGTCTTTATGAACGAATAATTTTTATTTTTTTACGGTTTAGCTTTTTGGTTGGCTTTGGTTCTGGACTATTAGCCAACATCAATTCTTAATTTTTGTTTTAATTATCGTCACAACACATTCATACCACACCCAGGGTGGAATTGTGGCTCGCCGAGCGATACAGCGCGGCGACGTTACCTCTCGGCCACCTCCTGTTCAACGAATTAAATATATCTAAACTCTATGATCGCCGGATATTGTCGTATATATGTACATAGTTCATGATAATACGGGAATCTTAAGATCTCCTTTACTACTAGAACAATTCATATTTTTTATCCCAACAGGAAAACCAGATCAAAGCAGTTTATCTTGTAATACAGAGAATTATTTTTTGATCTCACAATTCAATGACTTGCTCTTGTGAATGAATATTGTATCTATCCTTGATTCGACCGGATCGCAGTCTAATTTAAAGTTTAAGGTACAACGTCATACATGTATATAATTTGTGATAGTTATACTTACAAATGTGCACATATACGTCGACAGGTTATTTATATTTTGTTTATACTTTTTTTAAGTAAGTATATTACATTGTAATGTACATGTACATATGTTGTTTATCGTCAATACATTAACTTTACTTTTCTTTATAAAACAGTTTAGAAGTGTTTTGAATTTCAACTAAAATGTTACAAAATAATAGTCGTATGATTCAAACATCAAACATAACATCTAACCTAATGTAACGTAATCCATTTACCTGGTATATTAAATGACCTAATTGTTATCTAATATCCTCAATTGGGTTGGGATAAATGACAATTTGTTAACTTATCACGCCGTGGAGTTAAGTTAGGTTGGATGTTACGCTATGTAGTTTTCTGTTTTATCAACATGTACCGTTACTTCCCTTGGTGGATTCTTGGGTATGTTAAATCGTAGTTAGATTACTTGATGCTAGATTATAAAGTGCCAACCTTACATTATCTAAAATAACAGAAATGTCTGAAAAAAGTTATATTACGAAAGGAATAACTTTGTGGAGTTGAGTTAGGTTTTAATAAATTAATTTCTCACTTTACCCAGGGTGATTTTTTTGTATTAGTAATAGAAAATTAATTAAAACACTTGGTTAATTTCCGTTATTTTTATTTTACCTCCAACAATAATAGTTTCGACCTTCGGTAACTCTCCTTAACACTTACATTTTTTGTTTTTTTAAATTACTTAGAATCAATGAAGATATTTTAAATACCGAAGCAGATTGTTAATAAGCATTATAATACGCAACTTTACCTCCATTATACCGATATCTATCTCTTCAAATAAGCGAGATCCCCTACAGTCTTGAAAAATTGGCACCCAGTATAATTTGCAGGTAAAAACCATTGGTGTTATGACTTTTCGTATTTATCGGCAAACGCTTATAAGTAATGTAGTAATTGATACAGTGTGATCAACAATGATTGTAGACAGGTTAAATTTCCCGCCAAAAAATGTTGGTACAACTGATTATATGAAAAGAAAATCCCCTAGATTGCGTTTCCATTGGAGTAGCAAACATTTTTTCCCTAAATAAATTAAATATTTAATCATAACTATGTATAAAATTTTTACAATTTTAATTAAATATACAAAGTAAATTGAAATAAGTTAAGGTTTTGTGTATTTTTAATAAACGTAGAGTTAGCATCCCTAATTTTATAATAAATGTTGAAAATGATGGCCTTCATTTTCTAGGCAAATGTTAACTCTACGTTTTTTATTTTGAAATACTCGTTGAAGCTCCCCCGGATTTATGTTCCTTATCTCTTTTTCAATTGCTGCTTTAAGCTCGTTTAGGGTATGCATTCGATTTTTAAAAACCTTATTTTTTAAATGCCCGAATAAATAAAAATCGCACGGAGTGAGGTCTGGCGAACGTGGTGGTGGTCATAATCCGTCGCTTACCAAGCGATCATCGTAAAATTCCCTCAATTAATTTAATGTCGCCAACGCAGTATGAGGAGTGGCTCCATCTTGCTGAAAATAACCCATTATCTGTTCGTCATCATGCAATTGATTCAAAAATTCATCTAGAATGAGTGTTCGGTAGCGCTCCGCATTGATTATTTCGTTGAAAAATATTGGGCCAATTATCCGACGTCTCGAAATTGCTACCCAAACACCAATTTTTTGTGGATGTAAATCCGTTTCAATAAAAGTATGAGGATTTTCTGTAGCCCACGTACGATAGTTTTGGCTGTTCACATATCCTGACAAGTAAAACCACGCCTCGTCAGTAAAAAAGGTCTTGTCCAACATACCATTATCATTTAAATTCTGATTAAACAAATTGCAATAATCAATTATTTTTTGGAAATCAAGTGGCTGAAGTTGTTGAACTACCGATACCTTATACGGGTGCAAATGCAGAATTTTTTTTGCGGCTTTTATGCAACTCCCATACGATACTCCTGTAAAAGGATTAAACATTCAAATTTGTGCGCACCTTAAAATTAAGAACATACCCGTTTGAGCTGAAAGTTTTCTTAAAGATTTTGTTGGGCTTTGTTCAAGTCGTTGTTGAATGTCGCCAACAACCTCTTCTGTTAAGATAGGCAGTCTTACAGCTGACTTGCCCTCACAGATACAATTCTTTCCCTCAAAACGGTCAACAATGCGGGTTTTATTCGAGGAAAATGTTTTGTAAGGAATGTGGACATCGGGGAAGGCTTGAATAAATTGATTCAGACACGATTGTAATGAGTAAGTCCATGTGCCATCTTCATTCATAGTTCCTCTTCGATAATGAGCGTTCAGGATGAAAGCATCATGCTGTGGTGCAAACATCACGTTAAACACAAGCGAATTCTCTTAAAATCTGTAAATTTAGGATTAAACTTAAATTTTCTAATTTTCTAACCTTAAAAACAGCAAATCACTTACCACAAAACAAAGACTTATACAAAGTAGTCCTGATAAGAACTGATGTCTATGAAACAGAATAAAAAATAACTTAATTCGAAGAATGAATTAACACAATGCCAAAATACGACGCACGACGCTGCTAATGTCAAATCGAGTTACTGTTTATTAATTTTTCCTTGGCATGAACTTGGAGCGATCAAATTTCTCAGATTTTTCGGCGGGAAATTTAACTTGTCTACAATCATTGTTGATCACCCTTTATTAGTATCGTCGTCTTTGTCAGAGTATAAAAAAGAGAAATGTCTAGACATATATTAAATCTTCATGTTTGCTAAGAGGAGGTTCATGCATTCATTGATATGGATTATGTTGCATATTCAGTAGAGGAGAGTGTTGGATGGATTATGCAAAGGATTTTGGGGGTGTCTTATTTTAGAAAGCATCCCAAACGCAGATCTCTCAACTTGGAGGTTACTGAAGTTAAAAGGTCAGGGATCAGTATACATTATTGCGACGTATTCGAGCAAGAGTCGACAGATCATCTTGTAAATATAGTCAGCTGATTTCATTGATACACTCTTATTGCCCTATTTTCGAATTCTGAACTGTCAACCCCTTCTAATAACTTTTGTTTTAAGTTTTTAGTGTGCTCTTTGAAGGAGAAACCTAGGTCAAATGTAACGCCCAAGTACTTGCAGTTACTGGATAATTTGATGAGGTGATTGTTAGCTGTAAGGTTGGAAGGTGAGGTATTATGGTGGCGGAAAGAAATATGTAACTCGGATTTGTTGGGGTTTATACTGATTCTTCTTTACCGAATCATGTATAAATTGTATTGATCAGTCCCTGTAAGGTACTAAGTGCTTGGGGGTAACGTGGGTGCGTGGATAATTAGGGCAGTTAGATACAAGGAATCGAAGCTGTATAGGTCATGGACAAATATGTTAAAATATATATATTGTACATTTTCGTGCATTCGTTGTTTTTAAAAATAGTTTAATTTAAAACTTCTAGCAAGTGTTTCCACTCCCAGATTAAGCACGAAATAAAATGTTGAGTTTATAAGACTGAAAATGTTCAAGCTAATCTAAATTCGAAATTTTACTTCATGCGCCACGCGTATAAAACACAGATTTCAAGTGAAGTTTAAAATATACTTCTTAAACAGTACTCTAAAGATGTATATGTTGAACTTCACTTCAAATCAGTGTTTTATAAGTGTGGCACATGAAGTAGAATTTCGAGTTTAGAAAAGCCTGAACATTTGATTTGGTCGCTCCGCTTCGCTACGCGACCAAACAATATTTTTAAGCTTTTCTAAACTCGAAATTTTACTTCATGTGCCACACTTATAAAACACTGATTTGACGTGAAGTTCAACATATACACTTTAGAATACTGTTTACGAAGTGTATTTTAAACTTCACTTGAAATCTGTGTTTTATACACGTGGCGCACGAAGTAAAATTTCGAGTTTAGATAAGCTTGAAAATGTTCAGTCTTATAAAATCAACATTTTATTTTAATCTGGTAACACTCGTTAGAAGCTTCAAATTGAAAGCTTTTTAAACACATCGAATGCCTGAAAATCTACAAATCGGGATATGTATTCTTAAACAAAAAAATCCCTGTACACGACAAAAGATAATGAAGTACACCACCTTGTTTGGCAGAAAAGTTTGTGAAAAGTATATTTTCTAAACTTCCCTATCTGGTTTTCTTATACACGATGGCATCTCTTTTTTATTATCTGCCATTTATGACAGTAAAATTAGTTGAATAGTTATTATAGATTATTGGGAAGATAAATTACACTTTCAAAAGTTGGAAAAAATTAGAGCTATAAATCAAGAAAGAAATGTAAAAACTATTAAACATCCCGATGCTTCAATTTCTATATCACTTAATTTTACCAGCGAACTAATAATATATTGATTATAGCATACGATTCAAGCAGAAATTAAGACAGAAACACGAACATAATAAAAAAAAATGCGCTTTTCGGACTCGGAGAGAAGCTGATAAATGTTGATATTCATAATTGAAACTAGAAATAATTTTTAAATGACTGGTAATGAAATACATTTACCAGCATGAAACAGGACTCATTAATATCAATAACCCATAGATTTTTACAAGGTGTATGTAATTATCATTAATTTGTATGCTAAACAAAAATATTTTGCTACAAAAATATAACTTATTGCACATCGCAATATTTCTCTCTGTTTTATTTACTTCGCGTGACCTTAAGAATGTTTTTCCCGTTGTCGGAATTTTCGGAAGCATCGATTCTATTTCGGCCTAGAGAGATTCCGTCTCGCGCGTCGTCACGTGAAAGAGGGGAATCTTGACGCAATGCCAGCCGGCGTCTCGGCGCTCAGCTGATTAGTTTCCGGCGTCTGAAATCGGCTATGCGTTTCCTCGTTAGGGATCCTTATTAAAATAAAAATCGAACTGAACTGCAAGCGGGACACGAGCGATGAAATATAAGAAAAGAAAACTGGTATGAGTAGCTATTTTCGTTCGACTCTCCCTCTCGAGAGTCGAGGGTCAACTCTTGTTTTAATCGGCCGTATTATCGGAACGACGTCGGTTGACTTAATTAGCCCACGGAAATCAATAATTGGTGCTAAACTAGCGAAACAAAAAAGGAAAGAAAAAGGAAAGTTGCATGTTTAAAATGGTGGCGGGGGGGGGGGGGGGGAGGAGAGCGTGTGGAAATGGGAGTTTGGAGAAATGCACGCACGGTTTGTAAGATTTCAAAAATTCAACAAACTTAAATAAGTTTGCTCATTTTAAATATAATGTTTTCTTTCAAGAAAACTCTTAATTTAAAAAAAAAATCGAGTTTAAACCTATGATAATTAATTACTCTGTTATTAGTTCAGCATATTGAAAGGTAACTGAAAATTTAATAATACAGTGCGATCATTTAAATTATGATTTAGAGTTGGCGGCATTTTTTTGTGCGGCTGCCCAGACTGCTAATGAATGATGGAATAAATTTGAGGTTATGCTAAACTATGTTTTAACAGTCAGTAGTGACAATCTAATTTAAAACTTAATGCCTACTCTAAATCATGTTTTAAACGACCGCACAGTACAATATAATCAAATCTTAATATCGTCATGATTTTTACCCCTTGATAAAATGGGTAAAAATCATATAAGACATGGATAATGAATGGCATTGAAAGATTTACCTTATCCACCCCTTGTTAAGCATGAAGTAAAACTTCAAGTTTAGAAAAGCCTGCAAATTTGGAGTTCAAATTGTTAAACAATGGACTTCAAGATTTTGATTAATCTGAATAATGTAATTTGAATCCTGTTGCTCGATTCATAGATACTAAATTTAAATTTGGACACTACTATTCATTTTAGGCGATTTTAAACGCAATATTTTATTGTGTGGTTAATCAAGAGATGAAAACCCTCGTATAATAATAAAACAAGACATATGTATCACTTTTACTTAAAATAATATGACACAAAATCGTTCGATAATGAATCACTTCCATTTATGAAATGAAGGTTTTATAAAAATAAATTTTCCATTATTTTTTGTTTTTATAAAAGCATTCAATTTGAAGCTTCTACCCAGTGTTCCACTCCTTGATCAAGTATTAACTAAAATTTTGAGTTTAGAACAGCCTGAAAATTTTGATTTGGGCGCGAACTGAAACGTAACATCCAAATTTAAATTTTCAAGCTTTTCTAAACTCGAAATTTTACTTCATGCGCCAGGCATGTAAAACACTGATTTAATGTGAAGTTCAAAAACACATAAAACTGTTTTCCATGGGAATCCTCACAATAATTTCGAATTATTTTTGACGATTGGAATCTCTTGGGAGAATTCGAATACTTTTGTATTTCAATTCTTTCAGAAGGTTTCGAATTACCTACATTTGAATTCGAATACGAATCATTAAAAATAGTAATAAATCTGGATCACGATTTCTTTTTCACGGATATATTCAAATACCTCTTTTAAATTTTCTAAAAGCAGGGCCGGCCAACTCGCAGTTAATAAGAAAATGTATATTTGTATACTAAAATACTATATTCGATATTAATAATTAATTTTTCCAAATCATAACTTTTATATTTAAAAAAATGATATTTTCACTCTTTTCATAGCTGAACTAAAAAAAGACAAGAAATGTATGCATTTTAAACAAAGAAAACAATTTATTTTATGTAGAAAAAAGTATAAACATAACATTTCTCGAATTCGTATTTGCGAATGTTGAAGAAAATACCTATTTTTTGTATATTTGGAACATCCCTAGTTGAGTCAAGATTTTGAAAATAAACTGAAGGAATCTATTATTTGTATAAGTTATTTGTTATCTTTTGTGATATAATGTTTTTGCGGTATCGTGATTTTTAACTCAGTATTTCAACACATTCGCTTTTCTTCTTAAATTAAATAAATCTTGTAATTGTAAAATATACAGGGAATTTTTCTTTTAAGAATACATATCTAAATTTTTAGGCAATCGTTGTTTTTGAAAAACGTTCCATTTGAAGCTTTTAACAAGTGTTTCCACTACCTGATTAAGCATGAATAAAATTTCGAGTTGAGAAAAGCCTAAAATTTGTATTTGCCGGGGCGCGTAGCGCGCTGGCAAATCCGAATTTTCAGACTTTTCTAAACTCGAAATTTTACTTCATGCGCCATGCGTATAAAATACTAAAGTAGAGAAGGTTAGAATATACTGCTCAATGTATATAAATATATATTCAAAACAGAAGTTTAGAATCCTGAACTTTTAGATGTCAAAAGAAATGATGAAATAAGTACCTATTTCTAACTTTAGAATAAAAATTTAAATATAACTAATAACTTGATTTTGCAAAAAATATTATATTTCTAGAACGTTTTCTCTTAACCCTTTCAGTCCTGACGGTGGCATTTAACACTACTAAAATTTGGTAGACATACTGGGAATTTTTCTTTTAAATACACATGCATCTATGCATGAGCTGTTCCGAAAATCGTTTGTTTTTTTAAATAATTTAATTTGAAGTCTTAAATGAGTGTTTTTAATTCCAGATTAAGCATGAAGTAAAATTTTGAGTTTAGAAAAGCCTGAAAATTTGGTTTGGTCGTGTAACGCGCAGAGCTACGCGACCAAACCAAATTTTCAGGCTTTTCTGAACTCGAAATTTTACTTCATGCGCTACGCGTATAAAACACTGATTCTAGGTGAAGTTAAAAATATTCTATTAAAGCAGTATGCTAACAACGTGTATTCTGAATATCACATCGCATCAGTGTTTAGTACGCGTGACGCATGAAGTAAAATTTCAAGTTTAGAAAAGCCTGAAAATTTGGTTTGGTCGCAGCGCTTCGCTACGCGACCAAACCAAATTTTTAGGCTTTTCTGAACTCGAAATTTTACTTCATGCCTAATCTGGATATAGAAAACACTCGTTTGAAAGTTTAATTTGAAGTATTTGTCAAAATAACAAATATCTGAAGATTTACGGCGTATACAGTATATTGAGATATATATACTTTAAAAAAAACTCTCTGTATATCTGAGATAGTAATAAATAATGCGCAGTGTACAAAACATGCTAATGGACACCAGAAAAATTGCAGGGCTGAAAGGGTTAAAACGTTTTAAGTGATAATTTTGGCCCGCGAAATAGCTTCGGTTGGCCAGCTCTGTTTAAAAAGATTCGATCCCTGAATCATGTCCTGGTGTGTATAATATATATTCTTTTTTTTTAATTTGATCAATAAAATTTGACATTTCAAAACATTTATTGGTGTGATGCAGGTTCTGTATTTTAGCTTAGGACAGGAATAATTACATGTTATGTTTTAAACCAACTTTTAATTTGTAGGTTATGTCAAGCAAAATATGACAGCAATATGGCAATCTAATTAACCTATAAAATAAATTATTCATTAAACAAAGATTAAGATTACAAATGTACCTATCACCGCCTCAAATGATTCGTATCTACTACCAATTTGATAAAGTCTCTCTGAGGATCAGGTAAATGTTGCTTGCCCAGAAAGTGATTAGCTAATTTTGTTCCATTGTGTTATTCCTAGATGTTTGATGAAGATATAGTTGTAGGTGACAATATACTATTATTAAGGTGTTAATACCAATCAATCATTTATTTAATCCATATCACTCTCGCTTTCAAGTAGTGACTCTCGCTTTCAAGTAGTGACAATCACGAATCCGAATCACCTAATACGATTCGAATCACGAATACTCGAATAAAGGGTTCGTAAGAGATACATATGATTCGAATCTAAGATTCGAATTCTGTTTTATCGAATCACGAATACAAATCCTTTAAGAATAAATGTGATTTTATTACTTTTTTGCAACCATTAAGATATAAATATCGTTATCAGTTGTTTTAACAAAAATATTTAAAACCTAATTATTTATTATTAACACTGAACATTGTTGATAACAAACTAAATATTCGTGTCGCTTAAAAAAGATGTATTTGTGTATTTTTGAACTTCACTTCAAATCAGTGTCTTGTACGCGTGGCGCATAAAGTAAAATTTCGAGTTTAGAAAAGCTCCGTGAACATTTTTCTCGCCACGCGCTGTATGATTTAACGACAAATTTAAAAACACATAAAACACATTTTTCATATTAATACTCACAATTAATTCAAATTATTTTTGACGACTCAAATCTTTTTGTAAGTATTCGAATCCTTTTGTAAGTATTCGAATCCTTTTATACATATTCGAATCATTTTATGAGGATTCGAATCACCGGCATTTGGATTCGAATACGAATCGTCTTATAAAAATGTAACACATCCGGATCACGAATCCAGTTTACCTAAAGTATTCGAATGCCTCTTATAAATCCTTTAAAAGAATTCGAATCCAGGATTCGAGGATCCTGTCCAGCTTTGCTTATTGCTATAGCTTGATAATTTAATACTCAGTGAAGAATTAGATTCTGTATCCGATTCTTCGCCTAATGAAATAATAGCAGGTGGTATGTTATCTACAATAATCGTGCCTATAAGTTAAGCCCAATCATCTTTTATTAATGTGTTGCAGTGATAGATATTTTTCTTCCAAATTTCTGCTGAACACATAGCAAGAGATTCTCTCTATACGTGTTGAAAACTTGTTTTTGAAGAAGGTCTGGAATTTACGTTTTTATTGTAAAAGTTCTTCAACAGTGGTAAGAAGGCAATCTAAAAACTTCATGTCCATGTCTGTTCAGTAGTGTCTATCACAGTTTTGTCTTCTGTCAATAGGATTATAGAGTTGTTTTTAGTCATTGTTCTGTCTTGTCCGAATAGTTCAATAGGACTATAGAGTTGTTTTATAGTCTTTGTTCTGTCAAAAGTTATATCATGAAGAGTCAGCCACTCCTGCATTCGATTCTTCTTAAAAGCAAATGTTGGTGGCTTATCCAAGACCATAGAATGGTTGGGAGCATTATCTATTATCACCAAACATTTTTTTTTGAATTGAGTCAAAGCAGGAAGTAGCTGACTCTGTCTATTTTAAAAATACTTGTCCGTTCATAGTCTTGTGGTACTCTCTGTCATTGTTGCTTGAATCCAGTAATAAGGCACACGCTGATAAGAATCCTGAAGCAGAACCCGCATTTAAAATAGTAAATTTTTTTCCCTCCCCTTTGACTTTTTTTGGATTGCTTTTTTTTATCAGACTCATGTCCCCACTGCCTTAAACGATCACTACTATTTTGGTAAATCCAGGTCTCTCTAAGAAAAACGAAATTTAGTTTGTTTTCTGCTTTCAAATACTGCAGATATTTTCTCAAAAATGTTATTCTTAGTATTTGTACGTTTTTCTGTTTGCATAAAATGTTTCTTTTATTGATCATTTGGTATTTATAGCCTATAGTTTTATAAATTTTATTGTCCGAGATCCTGTAAATTCGAGTTGTTGATTTGCATAATTTCGTAAATCGTGTAAATTTAAATATTTGTTTCTTGAATTATAATCCCAAAATTGTTTTTGTAAATATTTTTTTAAATTGGAAGCTCCGAACAGAGCTGGGCAGTATTCGAATCATTCAGGATTCGAATCCTGGATTCGAATCATTTTAAAGGATTCAAAAGACTCTCTTTTGAACTCCTGAAAAAAAATAACAACGAACGCCTTAAAATGCATACCCATTAAGATATGTATACTTGAAAATTGCCTGTAAATAATACAGTTGTGTTTCAAAATATTTGTAATTTTATATTTATTAATTTTAAACTCATTGTAAATGTTTTTCGTTCAAGCACTCTCATAAATAATAAACTCATTGAGAAGTGTATTAGAAAGATACATTTTTAACATAATAAAATATTTCATATAAAGAGAACAAAATTACTAAAAATAAAGATTTTTAACGAGTTATTTTTAAATTTTATTATTCTTGAATTTGTCAATATTGACAAATTTTTGCTGATTAAGCTAATTTTATTGATTTTTTCAATGTTAACTAACTGTTTTTTTAATGAATATTATTTGTAGAATGTTTAATTTAGAAGATTTCTTTTTCTAGTTTATTTTACCAAATAAAATGTTGACAATTTTAATTATTATTCCCATTATACATTATATTTATCAGAGCTGGGCAGAATTCGAATCATTCTGGATTCGAATCCCGGATTCGAATCCTTTTATAGGATTCGAAAGAGGTATTCGAATACTTTAGTGAAAACGGATTCGTGATCCGGATTCGTTACATTTTTTTAAAAGGATTCGTATTCGAATCCAGATGTAGATGATTCGAATCCTTATAAATCCTTATAAAAGGATTCGAATTCTTATAAAAGGATTCGAATCCTTATAAATGGATTCGAATTCTTATAAAAGAAATCGAATCCTTATAAAAGGAATCGAATCCTTATAAAAGGATTCGAATCCTCATCACTGATTCAAATCCTTCCAAATAATTCGAATCATTGCTATTAAGGCTTGGATTCGAATTCGATTAATTCAAATAGTTAAATATTCTAATAAGAATATTTAAATCACTAAATTATTCATATTTGAATATAAATATTTAAATTTTCGAATAATTCAAATATTTGTGAATGCATATTTGGTTACTTAACCATGAAAAATTTCCAACCTGAATAGTATATTTTTAACTTCACTTGAAATCAGTGTTTTATACGCGTGGCGCATGAAGTAAAATTTCGAGTTTAGAAAAGCCCCGTGAAAATTTGTCTCGGGTTGCTGAGCGACCCTCGACAAATTTTCTACGCGGGGCTTTTCTAAACTCGAAATTTTACTTCATGCTTAGTCTGGAAGTGGACAACACTCGTTTGAAGTTTAAATTTAACTCTTTTAAAAAAATCGACGTATTTAATATAATAAATCATTCATTGAAATCATAGAAAAATTAACTTTTAGTGGTTACTTTATAATTTGCTCAGCTCTTAATGGGTGAATATTCTATTCCTAAAAAAACCGTATTTATTTAATATTAAAGTTGCATTTAGTACAATAAGAAACTGTGAATAAATCCACAACAAAAATCTAGAAATATCGAAAACCTCGACATGTAGAAAATCTTGACGGTCCACTCCCAGACTAAGCATGAAGTAAAATTTCGAGTTTAGAAAAGCCCCGTGAAAATTTGTCTCGGGTCGCCACGCGTATAAAACACTGATTTAAAGTGAAGTTAAAAACGCACTGAAAACTAACCCAACTTCGATATTTTTTCAAAATTGGATGTTTTCTTTCCTATCCATGCTGTTAACCTTCAGATATTCGTTGTTTTCTTGTAAAAAAACGTCGATTCCCTGTAGTCCTTCGGTCTCCGAAGACCATGATTGGTCCTTTGAGCTTTAGCCTTTGTAAAATGGTAATAAACTTAGTAATCTAGGGTGATCCTTCAATTTGAAACTTCTAAGAACAAGTGTTGTCCACATAATATATAAAATTATGAAAAAACTATTCGTGAAAATGCAAACAGTGTCTTAATTAATAAGACAATTTAAGACGATAAATATCCATTGAAACAACTACTTCCCGTGCAAATACACCTCCGGATATTGAATTATACAATGAAATATTTAAAATCTTATTTAATTTGATTTGTTACAACGCTCTATTAAAGTATATGTAACGTTTAGGTCAAATTCTCTTCAAACCAACTAACAATACAATTTAAAATGAAAGGAGAGATAGCAACAAATTAGAAGTGAAAGAACTTGGTTTAAAACTAATGTCTTAGGCCATCTATAGACGCGTTTCGAGATTTATCTCTCTTCAGTATAGCTTTGCTTATGACGTTTAAAAAAAAATTAGGAATAAAATTAAAACAAACTTACTTGGAAAAAGTGTTGTGTGTGGAATGAACAGGTACACAGAAATGGAATGAGTGAAAATGATGGTCGGTATTTATAGGTAAAAAAGGGGATTATGTCATTAGCCAAGTAAGTTTGTTTTTATTTTATTCATATTTTTTTTTTAAACGTCAGAAGCAAAGCTATACTGAAGAGAGATAAATCTCGAAACGCGTCTATAGATGGCCTAAGACATTAGTTTTAATCCAAGTCCTTTTACTTCTAATTTGTTGCTATCTCTCCTTTCATTTTAAATTGTATTGTTAGTTGGTTTGAAGAGAATTTGACCTAAACGTTACATATACTTTAATAGAGCGTTGTAACAAATCAAATTAAATAAGATTTTAAATATTTCATTGTATAATTCAATATCCGGAGGTGTATTTGCACGGGAAGTAGTTGTTTCAATGGATATTTATCGTCTCTAATTGTCTTATTAATTAAAACACTGTTTGCATTTTCACGAATAGTTTTTTCGTAATTTTATATATTATGTTTAAAGTGTGCAAACTATAAGAAGCGTAAGCTTATTTTCTCGAATTCAAATAGTTTTGAATTTGAATTTATCTTGTTTGAAGTGCTGTCCACTCCCAGACTAAGCATGAAGTAAAATTTCGAGTTTAGAAAAGCCCCGCGTAGAAAATTTGTCGAGGGTCGCGCAGCGACCCGAGACAAATTTTCACGGGGCTTTTCTAAACTCGAAATTTTACTTCATGCGCCACGCGTATAAAACACAGATTTAAAATTAAGTTCAATAACACATATCATCATTAATTAAAGTCATTATTTAATCAGATATTTAGTCGGTAAATAAACATTTTTGTTAATAGAAACTGATGGAATAAAATATTACTGCTTGCAAATAATAGAATCAAATTTATTTTTAAAGGATTTGTATCCGTGATTCAAAAATGAGGATTCGACTCTTTGATTCGAATCATATTTTTCACTTACGAATCCTTCATTCGAGTATTTGTGATTCGAATCATATTAGGTGATTCGGATTCGTGATTCGAATCCTGTTTTTGAGGATTCATCCCAGCTCTGATATTTATAGAATTTGTTATTGTCTAAATTTATATAATTTATAAGTGGAATAATAATGATAATTGTCAACATTTTAAACAAATAATGACAACAATTAATATTGTCAACTCTAATAAAACTAATTGATTATATAAACTAGCAACAGGATTCTTGAAAATTGAACATTGCACAATTATTATTCAATTTTATTGACTCATAATTTTTCAGATTTCTATAATTATTGACGGTATTATTATTTTTTCATGATATCTTATTACTCTGCTAATATTGATATTTTTTATAATTTCTGTATATTTTGTTACTTTTCACGATTTATTTAAAACGCTTTTTTTAGTGTTTTGGTCAATTTGAATAAAATTCCATGACTTTTCTCCGATATTCAGCAATTTTTCTTTTACGTAATTTTCAGGCATTTGTCGATTTGCTACAAGAGTTCAACTTAAAGTTTTCAACAAGTGATGCCACTCCCAGGTTAAGCACGGAGTAAAATTGCGAGTTAAGAAAAGCCTTAAGAATTTTGATTTGGATTTTTCTAAACTCGAAATTTTACTTCATGCGCCTCGCGTATACAACACTGATTCCAAGTGAAGTTCAAAAACACACAGTTACATGTTTAATCAGAGGAACACGGAATCAGAAATTTAGTCTGTTATCAACGATGTTCAGATTAACACTGAATACTAATAATTAGGTTTTAATTATTTTTGTTAAAACAACTGGTAGTGATATCAAAATATAACTGGTTGCAAAAAAGTAATAAAATCATATTTATTTTTAAAGCATTTGTAGTCGTGATTTGAAAAAACAGGATTCGAATCTTTGATTCAAATCATATTTATGCCTTACCAATCCTTTATTCGAGCATTCATGATTCGATTCATATTAATTGATTCGGATTCGTGATTCGAAACCTTTTTTTTCATCCCAGCTCTGGCTCCGAAGTTCCTTATTTTGCCTATTATTTTCTCGTTTTGTAGTTAACAATTTTCGTATCCAGTTTTCAAGATTTTATGTACTTTACTTTTAGAGACCTAATAAACATTCACCTTTGTATAATAGTCTACCAATTACTACAATTTTTTATAATATCCGCCTTTTTTATTATCTGCCCATTCACATGTTCAAATTTTGAGTAAGTTGTTTAGTTGCAACTTTTAACGTTTTTTTTTAAACTCTCTGCATCGTGATTTATTTGTCACATTGATAATCACTTACCAATACCTCAAAATTTGAAGTTTAAAATACTCTCTTGTATGACTGTTTGGTCATATTAAAAAATAAAACAGAGTATACAGTCTGTTTGATTTATTGTGACACAGCACATATGTCCGTTATTAGTACAGATAGAAAAAAAAGTTAAAGACAATAGTTTTAGTATTTTTCAGGATCTATTCAGTAGCATTGTCAGAAAAACAATTGAAAATAAAATAAACACGTGAAAGCTATTAGCTTCATTTTCTTCAATGGAACACCCTGTATATTTTGTTTATTTCAAATAGGTAACAACCTTAGCTTTATAATGATACCACATAAGTACCCCTTCATTATACAAATAATGCGACAATTGCAAATAAATGAAATTTATCAGTTGCCATGGATAACAATTGACATAAAACAATTTGTTAACGCTTTAATGTCAAAGTGGTGTAGTAACTTCCCGTCTTGCGTGTTGTTGATTCAAATCTTTAGAGATGGGTGATAATTACCATTCTAATGATGAATAAATGGATATGCTAAAGGTCTTCGTTAGATGCAACGATTATTCTAGAGAAGCTAGTATCACTTATGGAAACATGTATCCAGAAAGAAGACAACCACATTATTGCACTTTTGCAAGACTTGAACAAAATTTACGGAGAAATGGGTGTTTTAATAATATATTACGAAGGAGAAGACAAGAAAGAGAAGATAATAATGAAGTATTGATATTGGCCTATTTTAGAGCACATCCACGTAATTTAATACGCGAAGCAGTGGCTGACTTAGGAATAAGTATGCATAAAATATTTTCTATTCTGAGAAAACATAAAATGAGACCATATAAAATTAAGTTAGTACAAGGTTTAAGAGATGGTGATTCTGACAGGAGGATAGTATTCTGTAATTGGCTTAGCAACAATCAACATTTATTAAATTTAATTCTTTGGAGTGATGAATCAAATTTCAACAACAACGGAATCTCCAACCGAAAAAACGACCATTACTGGGATACTGAGAATCCACGTCAAATTCGAGAATGCAGATTCCAACAAAGATTTGCAGTTAATGTGTGGCTTGGTGTGTTAGGTAATACCATAATAGCACCATTTTTTTTTATCAAGGAACGTTGAATGCGGAGCGATATGCCAACTTTCTTACGATAGAATTTGAAGATTATTTAGATGATATCCCCCTAGAAATACGTCGAGATATGTGGTTCCAACAAGATGGAGCTCCTCCCCATAACGCAAGAAATGTCAAAGATATTTTGGATAGAAAGTTTGGTTTGAAATTGATTGCAAATGGTGGCCCCATAAACTGGCCAGCAAGATCGCCAGATCTGTCTATTTTAGATTTTTTTATTTGGGGATTTTTAAAGCAAAAAGTTTATGTTACTCGTCCAGAAAATCTAGACGATTTGAAAAATCGTATTCGTATGGCATGTGGCCAAATAACACCACGGATGTTGCAAAAAGCACGACGAAATTTAATGAAGAGATGTGAAGAATGTATTGCAAACAACGGACGTCACTTTGAACAGACACTTTAAATAGTTATTCATGTCAACTGATAAATTTCATTGGTATGTGGTATCATTATAAGGCTAATATTAATGCCTATTTGAAATAAACAAAATATACAGGCTGTTCCATTAAAAAAAATGAAACTAATAGCTTTCACGTGTTTAAATAAATCAAACAGACTGTATATATTTTGCAGAACTGGGCAGGATTCGAATCATTCAGGATTCGATGCCTTTTAGAGGATTCAAAAGAGGCATTCGAATACTTTAGTTAAACTGGATTCGTGATCCGGATTCGTTACATTTTTTTAAAAGGATTCTTATTCGAATCCAAATGCGGGTGATTCAATTCCTTATAAATGGATTCGAATATTTATAAAAGGATTCGAATATTTACAAAAGGATTCGAATACTTACAAAAGGATTTGAATCGTCAAAAATAATTCGAATTAGTTGTGAGGATGAAAAATGTGTTTTGTGTGTTTTTAAATTTCTCGTTAAATCAGTGTTTTATACGCGTGGCGCATGAAGTAAAATTTCGAGTTTAGAAAAGCCCCGTGAAAATTTGTCTCGGGTCGCTGCGCGACCCTCGACAAATTCTTTACGCGGGGCTTTTCTAAACTCGAAATTTTACTTCCTGCTTAATCTGGGAGTGGAAACACTCGTTCGAAACTTCAAACTGATTGCTTTGATAAGAACATTAAATAATTGAAAATCTCTTTAAAGATAAAAATCTAGTTTTCAAAATTTTGTTTAACATTATTTGAAGTAAAACTGACATGGTAGCCACAATCTGAAATGTTAAATTTTTCCGACATTTCCCTAATTCAAGATTTTTTCCCTAACCTTTTAATATAACTGTCTTCTATGGGAAACCCGATTTTGACGAATTTAATAATATCATATGGCATTTTCGTTAGTGTTTTGGTCAATTTGAATAAAATGCCATGATTTTGCTCTGACTTTCCCGGTTTTAATGATATTCAGTGAAGTTTTTATTTACTTAATTTTCAGGCATTCGACGATTTTATAATAGAGTTTAATTTGAAGTTTTGAACTAGTGTTTCCACTCCCAGACTAAGTATGAAGTTAAATTTCGAGTTTAGAAAAGCCTCGCGTAGAAAATTTTCACGGGGCTTTTCTAAACTCGAAATTTAACTTCATGCGCCACGCGTACAAGACACTGATTTGAAGTGAAGTTCGAAAACACACAAATACATCTTTAATCAGAGTAACACAGATATTTAGTCTGTCATCAACAATGTTCAGTGTTAATAATAAATAATTAGGTTTTGAATATTTTTGTTAAAATAATAACGTTAATAACGATATTGATATGTTAATGGTTGTAAAAAAATAATAAAATTAATTTATTCTTAAAGGATTTGTATTCGTGATTCGAAAAAACAGGATTCAAATCTTTGATTCGAATCATAGTTATCTCTTACGAATCCTTTATTCGAGTATTCGTGATTCAAATCATATTAAGTGATTCGGATTCGTGATTGGAATCCTTTTGAGGAAGATTCATCCCAGCTCTGGTATTTTGTTATCATATTTTATTGAAAAACTGTACATTTTTAAGAATCAGTTTCAGATGAAGTTCTATTAACTTATTGGAACAATTTTTTTATGAGATGAAGTTCCATGAATTTACTTTAGGTTACAATATTTCATTGATATAGTATTTTTTTTTAAGAAAGGTTATAAATTTGTTCATGTTAAAAAAAATGTTATGAGAATTTTTTCATGTTGTATGTTTCGTTCGTAATACCATATTTAAATAACACTTTGAAGAATATGCTGGGGCAAAGCAGCTGAAAAAGAGAGCAGAAAAAATAGCGACAGTCTTGTTCCATTACCTCGTCGTGCTCGGGGGCGATAAAAAAAGCCGCCCCCAATTTTTCGGCGTTGAATAATGCGGACAAATTGCGAATTTAGGGGCGACGGAAGTTCGCCTCGCCGCGAAAGTAAAAGAAAAACAGCGATTAATCAACCCCTAAATTACCGCCCCCCGCCTCGTCGCGTCTCCGGGGCCCCGCCATTAACATTTATGTCCCTTTGGCGGAAGTCTTTGTGTGCGCGCGCGAGTTTACGTGTATGCGAATGGGAAAGGGTTGTAGCTTGTTAGCGAGATCGCGGGGAAAACGAGAGAGGTCAAGGGTTGGAGGAGGGTTTAGGCTCTCTGAGCGGCGGTGAAAGGGATAATTAAAATTGTTTGAGAAATTCGAGAGAGGAAGAAAGGAATTTGTGAAGGTAAACGGAATTGTTGGGGTAAATATGTTTTTAAGCACAATTCCAACAATTTGTGATAATACAGTATTGCTGTTACATTCATTTTATAATTTTACTTAACTTAAAAAAAACAGCAAATCTTCTTTAGTTTCATCGATGTGAGATTATTTTCTAAACTTTTTTCTCTAGAAACATTAGATGATTTAGGGATACCAGGTTAGAGATTGTAGTAAAAATGGATTCTAGAAGTAGTCGCTATGATATTATTCCTTTTGCTAACTGTATTAACCCATATACTTAATAAAGTTTATGCAATCACGTTTTCAATAATAGGATCTAATAGAATATGTACACACATACTGTAATTTATGCAGTTTCTGGTGAAACATGTTCCCGAAACTACTTGACAGCGCACTCTCTTGTTCTCCAGTTCATCACAAATTACCCCGGCATATTCCCTACTCCATTAACTTATCCGTGGCGTTCTCTTGTTTCAGACAACATTACATTACGTAACATTAGACGGGGGAGAACAAGATTATAATCTGCCATAACGGGTTATTGGGTCATTGTGTACGGCAATTTTTACTTTCTAATGCTTTTCCGATACGCGAACGACTCGTCTATTTTTAACAGCCCTCGTGTATTAATAACGCTCCGCTGAATATTACTACTAAAAATGATAATGGAAACTAAATCGAGATACATATCGATTTTGTTGTTATGAAATTTGTCGAGAGTATAGGTTTTTGTAAGAAAGTTTGTGTAACTTTGCTGTGGATGGTGATACAGAGCACAGGATGTCTTTGAAATGGTTGTCAGTGTTCATGATGTGAGAGGTATGTGGGCAAGGAAAATGCTAGTAAGTATCTTGTTCCTGAAAGAATAAAAAATATATACTGGAAAATCATAAATTCTGGCTATGTTAAATTTATTTTGAGAAAATGTTGAATAGTCTCTGACCTGGAGTTCTGGACCAAGTATCGTTAGACTACGGCATATTTACATATTGAAATCTGTGCTATAAGTAAATCATAGGCTCGAACATTCAGAGTCTATCATCATACATCTGTTAGATAGCATACTTTCTACCTATCAGAAGTGAAATGCATATATTCTAAATCAGTTTCTGATTTAAACTGATTAAAACATCTGGTGGTTGAAAAATATTAGGAGGTCCCTCTACACCATGAAGTATAAAGTGTCACAAGTCAGTTTTAATTACGAATTTAATATGTTTACATGTGTTAAACATAAATGATAAATACTGAAATAGAGTTATCAATACGGAAAATAATAATTTTTAATCTTTATGTTAGCTTTTTATTATTGTAAATATTAACATACTATTTTTAAAACTTCACACTAAATCCGTGTTTTACACGCCTGGTACATGAAGTAAATATTTCGAGTTTAGAAAAGCTTGAAATAAGTAGTTTTATATCGGACATTTTTTTCTCATTAATCACTTGGTAGAATATTTAAAAAAATACAGGGTGTCCTGATTAAGCAGCTGATGCATTGGTATCTTCTAAATGGTAAGAGATAGAAAATCGGTTCGATGGGAGAAAAATTGCAGGACAATGAGTATTATCTACATCTGGTGAAAAATTAATAAAAACAGTTGAACGTTCACAGCACACTGCGACAAAACTAATTTTGGCGATTTTTTATTTTCCTCCATAGCTTGATTATTATTGATGATAGAAGAATGATTTTTTGACATTATTGAGGCACTTTTTTTATTCATATTAATAATATTTTGTTAGTTTTTACCAGAAACAAATATTTTCCAAGATGGGGATACTTACTTCAATTAGAAGAAAATGAAAATTATAAACTTAATATAAATAGGCATGAAATTAAATAAGTTTTTAACACAATTTTAGTATAAAATACATTAAAAAAGAAGAAAATATCATTTAATTTTTCTATAAAATAATCCACCATACTGTACATTAAGTTAAAAAAATATATATTTACAAAATGAGCCAAAATAAGTTTTTTTTGCAGTGTGCTCTAAATGTTCAACTTTTTTGCTAGTTTTATATCGGCTATAGCGTGTGTTCGATAAAAAAACGGCCAACGGCATAACTCTGTTATTTATTGACCGATTTAAATGAACTAAAAACAAGTAATGGCCGTTTCAATACTACAAATTAACAGTAATTATATATATTTTTTAAAATTAACCTTAATAATAGTCAACTTTCAATTTTTAAATGGCTGCATATATTTTTCTTATTTTATTATATTAGACATAGGTATTCTGAATCCAATTGTGACCGATATATTGAATTTAATTTAGTACTTATGCCAGAAAAAAAAATCTTATTCACATGATTTTTTGCCAATGAATCTAGTCTGCCTTGAAAAAAGAAAAAAAAATAATACTGCTTAAATTGTTTATTGGTTTATATTTAATCCGCGTGTTCTGTTAACTAATTTATTGTTAATACCATGCGATCATTTAAATAATGATTTAGAGTAGGCGGTATTTTTTTTGTGCGGTTGCCCAGAATGCTAATTGACCGATGGAATAAATTTGAGGTTATGGTAAACTATGTGTTAACGGCTAGTAGTACCAATCTAATTTAAAATTCAATGTTTAAAAAAATTATAGGGTTAACTCAATAAACTAATAAAATGGAGATTCCGTTAATAAATAAATAAATAAATAAATAAACTCTAAAAGTTGATTTCAGTTAAAATTCTGCACTTCTTATTATGATTTCAATGAATGATTTATTATATTACATATGTCGATGTTTTAAAAGAATTCAAGTTTAAGTTTGAACGAGTGTTTCCACTCCCAGATTAAGCGTGAAGTAAAATTTCGAGTTTAGAAAAGTCTGAAATCTCGAAATTTGACTTCATGCGCTGCGCGTATAAAACACTAAAATATTGTGAAGTTAAAAATACACTTTAAAAATGAGTAATAATCAAAATATTTAGATAATAAGATATTTACATTGTTCTTCACACATTCTTGAATCAGTTATAATAATATAATATTGGTAACTTTAATTGAAACACTTTTAACCTTTCTTCACAATTTTTATTATATATCAGATGTACATTTCGGTCACAAGGTGACCATTATCAATGGATTGATATCAATCCATTGATAATGGTCACCTTTTGACTGAAATGTACATCTGGTATATAATAAATATTGTGAAGAAAGGTTAAAAGTGTTTTAATTAAAGTTATTATAATCTTCACGTAACTCACCCAAATCCAATTATAATAATGTTAGGTTATTGCATTAATGGCACTTGATAGGTAAATTAATACTGGCTCTATTCTACATTAAGTTGTACCGTAGATACTTATTTGTTGAGTCATTATTATTCATGTTTGACATAACCTCACAATAAATGACATTTTTCACTTTATTGTACAAAAAATCTTCAAACAAATAGATATAGCGTAATAGAAACCTGCGTTCTAACTGAAACACAGATAATAAAAATAATATCTTTATTGACAGTAGAGTGATATTTACAGTATATTTACAATAATTTGAGATATCTTGTTTGAATGAATTAATATTAGGGTGTAATTGTCACTGTCGCTGTCAAATGGCTATCGACCTGAGATCTTTCTGCCTAGATTAATGATTAGTGTTGTACGTCAGTGTATGGGAGAAGTTGTTTAGAGTTTTTTATATTTGGGAAGTATAGTGGGATTTCGATAAAAACAGTAATGGGAAAATTTACGGTAGTTTAAATGATTTTTAGAAAACTTTTCGGAAAGGAATTAGATGGGGGTTATTTGGGTTGCATCGTAGAGGAGTTTGTTAGATGGATTATGTAGCGGATTCAAGGGGTGACGGATTTTGGTAAGGGTTCTTAGGGAAGCTTGCTCACTAACTTGGATGTGGTGGAGGGTGGGATTTGGGGATGTGGAAAATAGGATCGATCCATAATCAATCAGGGGACGACATATCATTTTATAGATGATTACAGCTGTTTTGGTATTTAGCCCAGATTGTCTATAGGTTAAATTCCTTATCAGTTTTGCCCGAGTTGTTATTTTACTTTGTATATGCATGATTTTTTAAGTTAAGTTTCTGGTTAATAGTAAATCCAAGATATTTTATATTTATTATTGGTTTTGGGGTAGGGAATAAGGAGTTGTGATTTGCGTGGATTAATTTTTATTCTCCATTTTGCGAACAATCGTTCAAGGGTGTCGATAAGTTCTTGGAGGAGAGAGTGGGATATAAGTTCAGTGTTGTCAGCGAAATGTAGGATGTATTTTGAGGGATTGAAGTATTTTGGATCAGGATGGTATATATTAGAACAGAATATATCGGGTGTGTATAAATTGGCGGATAAGCTACACGTGACGATATTCTACATGAAATTCTAAATAGAAAATGTAGAGGCAAAAATGTTGTATCATGCTTCATATACCATCGGGAGGCATTTAAAAGAAATTGACATTAGGCAACAGCGCATTCACGGGCTGCCATGTTTTTCTTTATTAATCTCGTGATTAGTTATGTGGGTTGTCTAAAAAAAGTAATAATAGTAGAGCAGGGTTTATTTACAGACGTATATGCAATGTAAAACAAAGTATGAGTAAATTGTCGAGAGCCTCTTTTAGAAGTTGTCTAGAATAACGCGTCGTCTGGGAGGTATTGGCGAAGCGTCTGGATTGCGGTAGTCGAGTAATTTATGTTAACTGCAGTACTGTGGTATTTTTTCTTCTTTTAATGACAGCATATAGCAATTCACGTATTTTGTTCGAAATGAAACCCATCTGCTTCTAAACATAGTTGCAATCTCTTTTGTATCGTATCACTCGCTCCAGTATTTCTGGTGTAATTTCCAGTACCAGTACCAGTCGATTCTGTTTCTAACTTCGTCAGAATTTTGTGGAGGCGTACAGTAAACTTTTTCTTTAATATAGCCCTAAACAAAAAAAAATCTAATGGATTGAGATCGGGTGATTTCGGAGGCCAAACGATAGGACCAGCGCGATCAATCTAACTGTTTAGGAATTGCTCGTCCAGTCAGTCTATTACAATACGGGTAAAATGAGTAAATTCAACGGCAACTCATCAATAATTTGTTTTAGAACATTAATGTAATCATTAGCATCAAGAAGATATGGTAAGTAAATAAGCCCTACAACAGTGTGGTTTATAATGCCTAGCCAAACATTAACGGAAAACTTTCTTTGGTGAACTTTTCGCGGGTTTTCCTCAGCCCAATAGTGACTTTTATGATTGTTAAGACCTCATCTCTAGTAATCATACCCTCATCGCTGAAAAGAATACGTCTCGTGAATCCACCGTCGCCACGAATTCTCTTTAAAATAGTGTTGCGAAAATGTGTTCGGTATATGTTATCATTTTCATAGAGGGAGATGATATGGGTGTAGAAGGTTTTCTTGTAGAACCAAATGAACTGTCTTGTTACTGGGGATATCTAATGTGGCAGCTAATTGTCGGGTACTGACGGTGGAATCTTCTTCTATTGCACCTAGAACTTGCTCTTCAAGTTGTACTGTGCGATCTGCCGTGCCCGACCACTGTTCACATTTTTAGGGACAAACATACTCGTTTCACGTAGTCGTTGATCCAGCCTTCGAAATACATCTGTAGAAGGATGACTGCGATTTGGAAAACGTGCTCGATATTCTATATTTGCCATATTTGCATTTCTATTACAGAAACCGTAAGCCATGTACATGTCGGCGTACTCATTTAACGCACAATCCATTATAAATGAACAAAACAATAACACAAAAATAACACAGAAACACAAAAGCACTAAAAGGCGGAACTACAAACTGATAATAACGAGAAAAACAGAATTGGCACAAAATTCTAACTAGCGAGTTTTAAACAATTCGTGACAGTAAGTGTCAAAATTTGTTTGTGACGTAAGCAGGAGTGGACGTTGCCGGCTGTACTTTATATGAAAATAAGCTAATTCAGAAGTGTTAAAAACACACATTTGAGATAGAAAGATTGCACACACTGGCAAATAATTTTTAAACTAGTCGTTCTACCGTAATTGCAGGGTTTTTTTGTAAATTATTATCGAATAATAACACATATGAAACGATTGGATGTTCAAACTTTGAGGACCTCGTGAAGGTTTAAGAAGCATGGTACAACATTTTAGAATTAAGATATTCAGCTTAAAATTTTACGAAAAACATCACCACGTGTAGATTATCCGCCAATTTATACACACCTTGTATTGTACAGCAATGAAGAGAGAGAGGGGAACCTTGGGAAACATCTTGTTCTGGGGAAAAAGAAACGGAGAAACGATGCTTGATTTTTACTTTGAGGGATCTGTTAAATAGGAATGAATGCAGTATGTGGATAAGAGGTGCAGGGACATTAAGGGCGTGGTATTTAAAAAGGAGGCCTTTATGCCAAACAGAATCGAAAACGTTTTGGATATCGAGGAAGAGGGTTGCAGATGATTTGCTTTCGAGGTGAGATGGCTAGGTTGGATGTGAGGATAGAAAGTGGTAGACTGGTAGAGCGCTTGGGGAGAAATCCAAATTGGTAATTGGGAATGCGGTCGGAGATTACTGAAAGAATTTTGTTTTTGAGGAGGGATTCATATAATTTGCCAAGGACCATACGGAGTGTTATCGGACGGTAGCTAGGAATAACGGATGGGTCGTGTTTGCGTTTCGGTATGCATATGATTCTGCTTGTCTTGTATTCAAGTGGGAAATAGTTGTTTTGGTAGTTGTAATTAAGAATGTTAAGAATGTGGTGGTGAATATGAGGTGGTAGTATTTAAGGATGCGTCTATGTACGTAGTCATGTCCGGGTGTAGTGATTTTTCCCTTTTTTAACATGGTGTTATATTCAAATTTAGTAAATGAGTCATTTGGTTTTGTTAGGATAGTGTTTTTAAAATAGTCATTGTGCCACTCCTCGGCAGTTTGAAAAAGTTATGGTCAAAGTTCTTGTCATCTGTGATCTGATATGCTTCATTGAAGTGGTCAGAAAATGTTTTTACGATTATGTCTACGCCCGTAATTGTCTCGTTAGTATCAGGGTCTGTGATTTGTTGTAGGTCAGTTTTTTTTGTATTTTGAGAGTTTTTTTATTTATGTCTAAAATATCTTAACATTAGGGTCGTTTATGTCTTTGCACGTTTTTAACTATATGTCCGTCTTATATTGAAAAATTAATGTCTTAATGTCTTTGTTCAATTTGTTAAATACCTGTCTAAGTTCTGGTGTGTCCATAAGTCTGATGTATGTAATTGTCGTTTGTGTTATAGGAGTTTTAGGATAAATTTGGGGAGGCGGTATTTGCAGGATGTTTTGGTAATTTTTGGAGTATTTTGTTGTATGGAGTCGGATAAAATTTTGTTGAATTGTTCAATGGAGTTGGGATTTATATCGGAGTTACAGGATATGAATTGAGTCAGGTCTAGTGAAACTTTGTCTACGTCACAGTTCTTAGAGTCATAGATGAAGTCAGGTATAGGTAGGTTGGATTTTATTTGGAAAGTGATAGATAGGTGATCTGAGCATAGGCCGGAGGTGAGGTTTACAGAGTAGATAAGATGTTGGATATTTTGTGTGCAGATGAAGATGTCTGGAGTGGTGGCTTGGTTTTGTTTCATTATAAATGTTGGAGGGGTATGGATATGTACAAAATTTAAATTAGAAAGAAAAAAGGATAGGTGGCGAGATTTCCTTATGTTTATATTAAAATCTCCTATAATTATGGTGTTTGAGTAGAGTGCAGCTTTAAAAAATATGGTGTCATCTATAGGAGAGTGAGAGTGAATATAAATAAGGAATATATGGATTTTAAGAGATGGTGGGTTAGTATAAAATGTAGGCAAACATAGACTGAAACACATTGTACTGTTATCGGGGTGCGGGACGTCGCTTGCTGTTGTGCTAATTTTTATAAAGAGCATGAGTTATGCACTAACGACGTTCCTCCGTAACACTCCGGTGGCTCAGGATTGGTCACACACAAAATAATAATAATAAATTGACTTACCTAAATATCCTTGGTCAAAAGGCACTCATTTTTATTATATACAAAAAAGGTTGTTTGAATTTTGTATGAATTTAAAATGACTATTGTTTTGAAAAAACAACACTTAAAATTTATTAACAAAAAAAAAGGACCAACAAAAATGTAATGAATGAAACAAATGAACACAGAAATACAATGATTAAGCTAAACAAACAATGATAAAATGAACGATGATAAAAATATATGAAATGAACAAATGAATGAAATTGAACGAACGTGATGTGACGATTCAATGAATAATGACACCGACAACTTATAGGTACGCGACGACTTACAAATGATGATAACTTCACTTGATATAATTTCGAACTTCACTTCATGTATCCTGAATGCATTTTTGAACTTGATGTCTGGAGTTTGACTGACTTGTGATGACCGAATCAAGTTTTCGAACTGTACTGTCTTTCCTCTGTCTTCCGCTGTCTCTTATCTTCCCAACCACCGCTGTCTTCACCCCCGCCATGTATCTTGGGGGTGACGGTGATTGGTCGAGAACGTGGTGGAAGAAGCAGAGGGTGGAGTTTTCATATCTACCTGAGGCCAAAAAGTTTTGGGCCTCTGGTTTCCGACTGCTCCGGCGTGTCGAAGTTTGTGCTGCAGATGTTACGACCATAAACCTTTGTTCTCGCTGTTTTCCCGAAATTTTGAGAAATTCCCAAAGGCTTTGTTTTCATGGTCGTAAACATCTACAGCGCGCCGTGGGTTTTATGGCGCTGGCCTCGGAGGTGCGGAATTTTATGACCTTCCTCGGGGTTGTAAACATCGGCCGGTGCTGGTCGCGCGGTTAATGATGGGGATGCTTGTAAGTCGTCATTGTTGGTCACGTTCGGGGGAATTCAATGTTGGACTAATTTACATATTTACAAGAAAAAAATATATACAAAAGAACATCGAATGAATGATTACGAACTTGAGTCATTTGGAATTAAAATGATTATGAAATGAAATGAGCAAAACAAATGGAGTCCGATGTTTTCGCGAATGTGAATAAAATAATCAAGTTACGACGTTTTCGATAAAACGCCGGTAACAGTACTAAAAAAAAATCATATTTATGAACACTTATGTTTTTTTTTTTATTAGTCTTGGTTCTACATGTATGCTCATTAGTCATCAGTGTATATTTAATTTGGAAATTCTAAGTCGAAACTACATCTAGGACGTCACAACACATTCACTTTATGAAATGGACTTTTTAAAGTGACCTCGCCCGGCGGGAGACAAGCTCGTGACCCCTGGATTTTTAGACAGAGCCTCTACCGACCAGCTTATTAATATTGTTATGTATGTTAATAATATTATTTACATGCAGCCCAATTCGACACCTAAACACACCTAAAGAATCATAGAGTAGTATCACAATTTTATTATTGCTTACACTGTTTAATCAATAGGAGTTTATATTATAAAAATCAATCTATTTCAGACGTAACAACTTTTAAAATATTTCACGCGTTTCATCCCATAGTGATATCACGCTGGGGAACCGGAAACGGATGCGACAATCGGGAAAATTTAATGGAAGCCCGTTCGTTTTTCCCTAATTGCCCACGGGCACTTATCGACGCCTCGTAAATAGCCCCACCGCTTTTGTGAACATGGGGAGGCCGGATAAATGGCGCGATTTCGCGAGGGGGTGGCAACTGCCGCCCCCCGTTATTTATACGGGGCCCGGCTCAAACATATACGCGAGGGGACGCGTCACAAATCAAACGGCGGCCGCATAAATTTCGAACAGAGCACTCGCCCCCTTAACCTTCTTTCACGCCGTCAACATCACGTGACGTGTTCTTGAGAGAATTTTATATGCGCGATAATTGAAGACGGATATAATGGGAAAAGATGGTTCATAAATAAGTCCGCAAATAGAAAAATACGAGGAACTATATTTTCAGTATCTTGAAACGTTTCTAAACCACTAACAAATGCAAATAAAGGGATACAGAAACAAGAATGCAACACAAAGCCACTTATTTTTCTATATTTATTATATTTTATAATATTTCTGGGGTAGATCAATAGAAATTTTCGGGTCAATAACTCTGGACGAAAATCAATACCTAGCCCAACACAACCCCCGGTTGGTAATTCTCGCACGACAAGGGGTGAAATATTCATGGAGCTTTCTCTGTGTCTGTGGGTGTATATATGCATAGGGATGACCATTAGGGTTATTGTTGTTATTGTTATTGCCGGATAATTACCGTTATCTTGGGAGCTCGGATTAACGGACACGCGATGGCCTTTCTCTCACTCTCGTGAGTTTTGAGATTCCTCCGGTAGACTCGATGTAAAAACGATCGTGCTTCTCTGGGAGAAATGCGTTGTAAAAGTAGGAAGGAAGGGTGTTATTATTTGGTAGTTATTTAAGTCCCGGGGATGGGGCGGGGGTTGATGGTAAATTGCGAAAACCCGGCACGTTTCCGGGGAGGTGTAAAAACGGGGTGTAAATGTCATAAACAGGTTTTTTGAGTTGAAGGTTGTTTTTATTGTTATTGTGAGACAGGCTATTTTCCTTCATGTTAAATTATCGGTGTATACATTTTGATAATGACTAATGTGCTCACGAGTTGAATAATAATTATTAATTCATGAATCAATATGTGCAGTCTAAAGGGGCCCTTAAAACTTCTTAAGGTAAATAGCACCACTAGAAGTTGAGTTCAGAGTTTATTCTACAGTTATGAGCTTGCCTAGAGCATTGAAGCTAGAATTTTAGCATAGACTTGTACTTTGAGACGTAAGTCTAGAATATTGAATTCAGAATCTCAGAAACATAGCTTAAGTATGATTGATGCAAATTGCAGTTCAAATTATAGTCGTACTTGCGGTAAGAGTCTTAAGCCTAGAATCTTAAGAATCTTAGAAAATATTAACAATTTCTTCTTGCATCTTTTTACGCCTAATAAAACAAAATAATTGTGTTATTTGTAGACCAATTAGTTTTTGTTTTCTTACATCAAATTAACAATTTACTTATGAGCGCATGTGAAGATATGCATATCATTGATCAGCATGTTTTACTCTGATTTCAATGGTCTGCAATATGCATATTTTTGTTAAAAGTTTGTCATTCTCATAGTTGCCATTTCGACCAGTAAATAATATCGTTACTAAGCGATACTTGCAATTTGTTTGAAAATATGACTACTATCGATGCTGTATATTTTGTTTTAAAGACAAGTACTCTTCATTGACATAAAGTGCTTCTTTGCTTGTATGATACACATTTTTTTTACAAAAGCGTACAAGTGGGACATCGTTGAAATGAACATACAAAATGCTATTCAATGATATGCATATCTTCATATGTGACCCCAAAAAAGTGAATTTGGTCTAAGAAAACAAAAACGAAACGTCCCTGAAATTAACCTCGTACGTCATTTTATAGGGAAGAAAAGTTGCTATAAAAAACTGTTTACACTTTGGTTATAACTTTCAAACAAATGAGTTACAGTATTTTCATAAAAACTACAAATTTATAACTTCCGGTTATAGAGCGAAAACTGTTAATTCACCAATTTTCAGTAAATTTTGAAAGAAAGTTATTCAATAAATTAATAGAATCGTCACGCTACACCGTAATATTCGCCAAATCAAAAATGAATATAAGATGAAGTGGCGTAGCAAGGTCAGATGGTACCCGGTCAGATGGTATTTTGTGAACACAAATTTTAAGATTTTTTTATTGAACTGTCTCAATATTATTCTCAGGAGTATTTTCTACTCCTTGATCAAGCATGAAGTAAAATTTCGCGTTTAAAAAAGCCTGAAAATTTGGATTTGCAGAGGCGCGCAAGCGAAGCGAGTTGCGCCCTGGCAAATCCACATGTTCAGGCTTTTCTAAACTCGAAATTTTACTTCATGCGACACGCACATAAAACACTTCAAGTGATATCTTCAACCAATTGGTTAGAGTGAAATAAATTTTGTATGTCAATAGTCAATTGTTCAAATAATAAGGAACGTGCTATGATGGACAAATCACCATTTTTTAATTTGGCAAAAACAAATATTTGCCCTTTGCTACGCCTCTGCCGGTTGCTACATTACAAAGATTTTGAAACTACAACATTTTTCCAAGCCGCCTTCCTTTACCATCAGTTATTCAAATACGCCATAATCCCTTCATGAAATCAAGGAAAAATAAACATTTAAACTTCTCGAAAAAGAAAAAAAAATATACTCAGGTCAAATAGTAAAACGCGAACAAGCACTGTTTGCACTCTCCCGAAATCACTGCACACAAACACACACGGGAAAAGTAACTTTTCAACCCGGCGCGGTGCTGAAGTGACGAAATCAATCTCCCCCGGTGGCGGCGGCGGCAGCCGGAAGAGGATCAACTATTTACAAGGGCGGTCCTTCGACCCAAAAGTGAGCGGCGTTTAGTAGGGGCCTCCTAAAAGTGAAACGTGATTTCCGCGTTTCCGGGCAGACTCGCACAGGCTATTTGACTTTCGAGAACATCTCGCTATGCAAACACCGCAAAAGTTGTGTAATCCTGCTGGATGCTGTGTGTATGCGCGCTCTGAATGTACACACATTAGCGTAGTTTGGGAATATGTTGCACACATAAATACATTAAACTGGATGTTATGGTAGATGGGAGGTGATTATATGTTTAGGTTCTTGCTCAGGGCAGTATACAACTTTTGAAGTAAAGACTTATTGAGGAGAATCACTCGTAAATGTTAATTGTTTTTCAGATGTGAATTAATTAGGTTCTGTTGAACACGATTCGAATTATTCACGATTCTAATCCTGTATTTAAACTCCTTTAGAGCAGTGATCCCTAACCAGTGGTCCGGGAGAAGTAAAATATGATCCGAGAAATATTTTATAAACATTTGATCATTTGAAGATGTTGAATACTTTTGATTACAATTAGTCATAAGAATAATCGAGATATTTTATTGATCGATTATTTTATCGATAAAATAAACGTATTTTTCTGTATCTTCCATCTACTCTAGTGAAGCTGTAATTCCAATGGAAATCATCGATTGTTCCAATTACAATAATAATCGAATATTTTGAGATCGCTCAAATGATTTCATTATCAACTCTATAAATAAAAAAATAAGCTTACACCATTCAGATTAAAACAGTAGTTATTTGTAATTAATAAAAAAAGATCAAAACGATCAAACGTAAAATCAACCTGAGTTGGATGTAAAACTTAACATACAGGGAGTTTTTTTTAAATATACATATTCCAAATTCAGAATATTTTCTGTAAATCTTTAGATATTTCTTGTTTCTTTTTTAAAGTTGAATATTAAGCTTTAAACGAGTGTTTTCACTCCCAGCCTAAACATGAAGTAAAATTTCGAGTTTAGAAAAGCCCCGTGAAAATTTGTCGAGGATCGCGCAGCGACCCGAGACAAATTTTCTGGGCTTTTCTAAACTCGTAATTTTACTTCATGCGCCACGCATAAAAAACACAGATTTTAAGTGAAGTTCCAATATGTATATATTTCACAAGATTTTAGTGTTTTATACGCGTGGCGCATGAAGTAAAATTTCAAGTTTAGAAAAGCCCAGAAAATTTGTCTCGGCTCGTTGTATTAAATCAATATGATTTTAGCTATTGAAAATTAAACTGACCGCTAGTTAAGTTATGCAGGTTTGAAAATGATTGATCACAATATGCGCGACTCGAGACAAATTTTCTGGGCTTTTCTAAACTTGAAATTTAACCTTATGCGCCACGCGTATAAAACACTTGAATATTGTGAAATGTATGCATATTGAAACTTTACTTGAAATCTGTGTTTTATACGCGTGGCGCATGAAGTAAAATTTCGAGTTTAAAAAAGCCCAGAAAATGTGTCTCAGGTCGTGGCAGTAAATCGAAACTAGTAGGCTTTTCTAAACTCGAAACGATCAACGATTAAATACATTCATAAAAGTAGTAAATGTACGAATTCATTTTATTAAATACTTCACTTATTACTGCTTCGCTTTAGAACAGAATTATACGACTGAAAATCAAATCCAGTAGATTTTTATAATTGTCTTATTCCAAATTTACTACTATATATTTAATTTTAGGCTCAATGCAAATTTTGAACACAATGTAATATAGTGAAGTAAGGAATAAAACAATTACAAATACTTGAAATAACTTCGTGTAACTAAACGAAGAATATCTGGTATTCGATTTGAAATGTCAATAAAATATAACTCTATAATGATTTCCTAGATCAATTTGAAGATTATTAAAATAATTTAATCCGATTCATTTTTAAACCTGCTTAAGAACTAGCGGTCAGTTTATTTTTCAATATCTGAAATCATATTGATTTAATGCAAAATTTTAAATTAAACACTATTGTTCTGCATTGTTTGAACTGCTTTTCTATTTAGAAATTTGAAACAAAACGTATTCACAATATAATAGTAATTAAAAATGTTATTAAAATATGACAAACGATTCATTTTTGCTTTCTAGAAATATTAATTTCTTTGTGAAAACACATTCTGTCCTAAAAAATACCTTTAAATCAGAAATGTAATTTTGTTTAGAATGCGTCGATTTTGTTCGTTCTGCCTTTAAAACAAGTATATTTAACTTACTTGCAGTTTAAAGATATCTGGTACATGTTTTTTAAGACAACAATTTCTCCATGATAATCTTTAAATGACTATCATCAGTTTTTGTCTTATAATCAATTAGACATTTCTAAATATGTAATCACTGTTTGTTTTATGATAATCTCATTGACTTTTTATGAAAGTATAAAACACAAGTATTCAGAATGTCCATTATTGTCCTAAAGTTGTGAGGTTGGGTCAGGTTCAGTTTGTACGCCAGTTATTTAAGTAACCTAATTTAGGTAGGGTTACGTTAATATAACATATAACCTAACATTACGAGGGTAGATTGAAAAGTTTCCGGAATGGGCAAGAAAACGCTGTAATTGAACAGGTTTTATTTTTCAACATAGTACCCTTGCAGGGCGATACACTTTTTCCAGCGGTGCTCCAACTTTTTTAAGCCTTCAGAAAATATGATTTCGGGAACTCTGCAAAATAAGCTTTAGTGGCGGCGATGACCTCCTCATTTGACATAAAGCGCTTGCCTCCGAGCCAAGTCTTCATGTTTGTGAACAAAAAGAAGTCGCACGGGGCCAGGTCTGGAGAGTATGGGGGATGCGGCACCACCTCGTAGCCCAATTCAACCAATTTAGCATTGGCGATTCGGGATGAATGGGCCGGCGCGTTGTCGTGGTGGAAGAGCACTTTTTTCCGCTGCAAATGAGGCCGTTTCTCCTTCAATATGCCGTTGAATTGATCCAATAAATCGCTTTAGTATTGTCCCGTGATAGTTCTTCCTTTCTGCAAAAAGTCGATGTGTATCACACCTTGCACATCCCAAAATACGGTGGCCATGACCTTTCCAGCCGATGGGACAGTCTTTGCCTTCTTCGGAACAGATTCGCCTGGAGAAATCCACTGTTTCGACTGCTGCTTGGTTTCTGGTGTGTAGTGGTGGATCCATGTTTCGTCCACGGTCACGAATCGGCGAAAAAAATCCGTTGGATTACGCTTTAACAAGGCCAAACACTCTTTCGAAGTAGTCACACGATTTCGCTTGTTGTCCATAGTCAGCAAACGCGGCACCCATCGCGCCGACAGCTTCCTCATGCCCAAATTTCGTGCACGATATTTTGCACACGTTCATATGAGATGCCCGTGGTCTCTACTATTTCGCGCAACTTCACTCGTCGATTGGCTAACACGAGATCATGGACTTTGTCGATCATTTCATTTTCACGTTTGAACTCGCTCACCCATAAACTAATAGTCGAAAATGAAGGTGTGGATGTGCCATGAACTTCCTGCAAAATATCTCGTATCTCCGTCGCCTTTTTCCCATCCATCCAGAAATGTTTGATGACTGCACGAAATTCGTTTTTATCCATTTTTCCAAAGGTGCCTGACTTGCTTCACAAGATATCCTAGTAAACAAAAACGCAACCACGCACGTGTCTGAAAATTTGACAGCTTACCTAAAATAGGTTAGCCTTGACAACCATCATAACAATTTCACGATACGCGCGCCATCTCTTGCCCATTCTGGAAACTTTTCAATCTACCCTCGTATGTAAATTTTGAAAATAGGTTAGGCCATATGTAACTGTTATTAGGTTAGGTTTGTTTTTAATTCATCAGGTTAAATTAGTCAATCACTAGTTAGGTAATTAGGTTAATTCATATAGGCGATAAATTTGAAATTGAAATCAAGCCCGCGAGCCACCCCCTGGGTGCGCGCCTGTACATATCCACGGCAACAGAATTGTAAAAGTGGCCTAGGTAAATAAAAGATATTTTGTTAGCCTTGATATCTAGACAATTAGCCACCCACCTATATTTTACATTATTATCAATGAATTTTGAACCAATTCTAACTTTTTTGTTTGTTAAATAAACATTTTGTAAATGTTTATTTAACAAACAAAAAACGACACAAACTCATTCACACTATATCTATTTACCCAGATGAAATAACTTTTCACTTTAAAGTGACCCCACCAGGTCAGGCAGGGCCACTAGCCCACCGAGACCGCGAATAAATGATTGATTTGATAGCACAAAAAACGGTTTCTCAAACTTCCTGTTGATCAACTTAACATAGTAAAAATTCTGTTAAATTTACTTGATTTAGACAAACTAAAACGATATATGAAGTGATAAGCTTTATTAATTGATTAGAAAAATTTAAATCAAAAAATATCTGTTTTCAATTAACACCCATACATTTTCGCAACCCCAATACCTCTATTTGTGTGTGCGGGGCCATAAATTTGGGGGTAGTAATTTGCGTGTACTTGCCCCCCTTCCGAATCGATTGCCCATTGTTTTCGGGGGAGTCATTGTTTCGCGAACGTGTCATCCGTCCCCCCTCCCCTAGAGGCACAACAGCAGCGCGAAATAATAACGGAAATGAAAAATAAACGGGAAAAAAGGGATGAATTACGCGAGCTGGCTGGATCGTTGTTTGGAATTATATTTAGCCGATTGATTGGAAAATGTTTACAAAATACATTTGGAAAACGAGCCTCCAGGGAGTTATTTATAGTCTGGATACCTTTTATAAGCCCCCCACCTACCAATTCACTTGTTTACAGATGACTAGATGTATATCAGAGTAAATTGATCGGGTTTTGTTTTGTGTACACAACGCATTCAGTTTATAGGTTTAATTAAGTAATTAATCAAAAAATGATGTTTCAATTGAAATGTTTCTACTATTCATTTGGTTGTTAAATTAATACATTTAATTATTTTTTATTCTACCTGCTTTTAAAGTTCTGTCCTACATCCATGCACTGTTTGCTTTAAAGGTGATATTTAATCATGTTAGATCTGGAAACGGGACAATTGAAAAAGATCCCAAATTATTAAAACACATGGAGTTTCACTTATTTTCACACATTTTTTAAGTACCCCTCTCTGTCCCCTTAGCTACGCCCGTAGGTGTGAATCAGAAATGTATTAATAAGGATCAGATATACATTATTTAAAATTAGAAATATTTGTATATCTATAAGTATTAATGAAGATAGATAGATAGATCATTGTAGGGGTGGCCTCTTCGCCTGTACCACCGCGACCTTTGCATATATATTGCAGATCCCTTTTATCTTAGACGACGTGCTCGAGCTTCGCCTCTTTGATAGCCCTATTAACCCTGACAGTGAGCCTTGGGTGTCATATTTACCGGTGTCAATATTTACCGAGATGTAGCAAAAAAATGTAAGAATTACTTTTTTTGTGAATTAGATTAGATTAGATTAGATATAGGTAGGGGTGGCCTCATTGGCCTGTACCACCGCGACCTTTGCAGATCTCTTGTGGATCCCTATTATCCTAGACGACGTGCGCGAGCTTCGTCTCTTTGATTAGCCCTATTAACCCTGGCAGTGAGCCTTGGGTGTACCTCTCTGCGCCTAGTTTAGTGTTGCCCAGATTTAGGTATCTAACCCTTGCTAGGGCCTCACATTGACACAGGATGTGGAGAGGGTCCTCTTCTTCCTGCCAGAATCTACATATCGTATCCTCTGCCAGACCTATTTTGCTCATGTGTTTGTTAAGTCTACAGTGTCCTGTTAGTAAACGTACTATAGCCTTAACCGTTTTCTTCTCTTGGTTAAGAAGATCGGTCGTAAAAATCGGCGATTTTTTATGAGAAACTATTTCGTCTGCCTCTGCCCTGGTGTGTTCGTCCGCCAAGTTTGAGTCTGTGTTTCCGTCCATTTTTTATGGATTTTCTGACTGCGGTTTTTACGATACCGCAGGAGTGTTCCGGGTCAGTGAATGTGCTTGACGAGCCTTGTTTGACCAGTTCGTCCGCTTTATCGTTTCCTTGATGACCCTTGTATGCTGGGACCCATACCATTGTCACTTTTTGCGACCGCCCATTTACTTAAGAGCGCTTACACAGTCCCAAACTAGCTTGGAATTGACCTGTGTGGTGCTTAGTGCCCTTAACAGCGCTTGTCTGTCCGAAAAAAAAACTATTGATCGACTTTTGTTGTCTTGCTTTGCTATTTCTCCAATGCAGAGGTGAACCGCGATCGCCTCTGCCTGAAACACTGCGATGTCCCTCGCCAGACTGACTGAAATCTTTATCTCGGGTTTTGTGCTGTATATTCCGGCTCCGATTCCTTCATCTGTCTTTGAGCCGTCAGTATACCAGTTTAATTCCGCGTTGGTAGGTTGGCCGCCCGCCCAGTCATCCCTCTGCGGAATCATTACGTTGTATTTCCTGTCGAAATTATATCTTGACTTGATTGGCATTCCTGTTGTAGGGTTTGCCTTCAGCTCTTCTTTTAGCCTTTGGTACTTTTTCCCGTGTGATCGGTTTATGGGAGCCTGTCCTTGCATTAGTCTGTATGTTTTGGGGCTCAGCCCCCACTTTTCCTCGCACATTCTTCGACACCTTCCCAATGCTATTGAAGCTTTTTTGGCGGTTTTCGTGATGTGCGTCCTCCACGTCACTTTGTCTTCGAAGATTACTTCTAGATATTTCGCCTTTTTGACGAAGGGAATTTTTGTGCCCCTGAGTGTCGGTAGCCTTAGGAATTCTAACACTCGAAATTGAAATTGGCAATACTTGGCTGCAGAATACTTCAAACATTAAAAGTGCGATTATTTTCGCAATCTACAACACGTTAGTCTTAAAAAGAGTAAATCAAATAGTAATTGAAACAACTACTTCCCAAGCTAATATCTCGTCGGACTATGAATTATACAACAAGTGTTTGCTGTTACATGCAGTAACCTAGGGGCAAATGTAACAGCAATGTTGTAGATTGCGAAAAGAATCGCACTTTTTATGTTTGAAGTATTCTGCAACTAAGTATTGGCAATTTCATTTATTCTTATGTCGTCCATCGAGGTATTAGCTCGGAAATAGTTATTCCAATGAGTGTTTGATTTAGCCTTTTTAAGACTAACTTATTGTAGATTGCAAAAAGAATCGCACTTTTAATATTAATAGTATATCATCCAGAAAAATGTACTAGATTTCAGTTGAAAGTCTTGTCTGGCTCATCGAAACGCAGGCGTAGAGTGTGAATGAGTTAATTCCATTCTTAATATTGTTTGCCATATAATTCAATTTATTTTTGTATTGAGTTTTGGAAGGAGAATCGAAATCCTTGCTTTCAGGCTTTATATTTTTCACAGGGAGAGAAAGAGAACTGCGCGCACGTTTTCCGTTTTATTGCGGCTTGTTATTACAGCCCGACTGTTTAATAATAACAGTAATAAGTCTAAATTGCGCCCGTAAAAATTAATAAACTCCAATGGCGAACGAGGAAACGAGTTTCGCCTCGACGATCTCTTTCTCACCCCCCATTTCGGGCCGCAACCCAATAAAAATGAGGTAGTTTGTTAAAAGGCCCCTAACGGGAAATAAAAAAGAACGAGAAACATATGTTTAATTACACGCCTTGAAAAATTGTGAGTTATATTGCTCTTCGTTTTAGAAGACTTATTATTTTATGATCTTAATTAGCCAAAGAAGTTCCATTCGCAAAGTAAATTGGTTATGTTTTCTAGAAATTAAGGAGATTCTGTAAAACAATCATTGTGTATTTATTTATTTTCTTGTTGTCCGCTTCCGGAAATTTATAATGCGTCTTGTATGTATTTAAACTTTAAGAACCAGATCTGAACCGGAACGATTTTTATGTAACTGAACCGAACGAATATATGAACCGGAAGCAAAATATTTATGGAGAATGTAATCATTTTCGAATTTTAAACGGAACCGCATCTGAACCGAAACGAATAGTTTTTCATAGAATTTGACTGTTAACCAAAACTCAAATTATTTCAGTTCGAATATTCGGTTTTAACAAATAACATTTTTAGCATATTTATAGGGAATGTAACCATTTTCTCATTTTAAACGGAGCCGGATTTGAACCGGAACGAATAGTTTTTTATTTTTAACAAATAAAATATACTTCTGAACCGGAACGATTTTTTTACGTAACTGAACCAACCAAAATGATAATGATTTTAAATCTGAACCGGAACAAACACTTTTTTCTAGAATGTGAACAAGAAAGGAAGTTATATAGTTCGAATCTTTGTTTTAAGAATAATTATCTTGTTTTAAACTTTTAAACTGGACCGTTTTTTCGTAACTGAACTGAATCGGAAGATAATAAACGCTAAAAACCTAATATGAACCGGAACGAGAACAATAATGGGGAATCGAATCAAAAACTGTTAGGACCGGATTTTTAACGGAACCGGATCTGAACTGAAAGTAATAATTTTCGAATCTTTGCTTTTCACGAAAATACTCTTATTTTATATGTCTGTAATCCACTGTACATTTGTCATAATTGTGGCAGATGCGAGTTGTTTCATCATCAATTAGGGTGCGATAATGTGACATGGATAACGTTAAGCACGGCGACTCGGGGCATATTGATTGAGGTTATGTCGCCACAACAATGCTCCCGGATCGTGACCTGTTGACTTTGCGGAGTCGCGGTTTTACCGACAGTTTTGTTTGTGCAGCCCTCGGATCATCCCTTAGGTAAATATTAGGGAGATAACGGAGGTACCTAACTGGATTCATTAATAATGAGCAACTTTATTGTACAAAATTAGGCACATGGAATAAGACGTTAATTAATAGGAGGAATAATTAATATGAATTTCATGTTGAATAAGATCAATCATCAGAGGCTTGATTGATTTTGTTAGTTAGTATTAGTTAGTTTATAGTATCTGAGATTGACAATAAATAAAGAGTAATCTATGAAAGTTTTGTCTGCGATTTTATATAAGCGTTCAATTTAAAGATACATACGAGTGTTTTCACTCCCAGATTAAGAATGAAGTAAAATTTCGGGTTTAGAAAAGCCTGAAAACTCGGTTTGGAGGCCAAACCAAATTTTCAGGCTTCTCTAAACTCGAAATTTTACTTCATGCGCTACGCGTATAAACTGAACTATTGTGAAGTTAGAAATACACTTATAAATACTTTTTTTTTAATTAGTAATATTCAAAATATTTAAATAACATTTTCGTAATCGCTGGAAATATTTATCTACTGTTTTTTTTATGTAATAACAAATGACCTGTGCTTCAGACACATGAAAACCCAAATTAATATCTTGATTAGGTAATGAATTATCATTTTTTCAATTTTCATAATTTTTAAACATAAATTTAAACTTTGCGAGACCCGCAAAAACGCAATTCAAATTTGTCCAACCTATAATTACTACCAAATCATAGCCCCAAGTTTCCTTTACAAGAGGAATTTTTCATTTTAAAAATTTCGAACCAACTTTTTGAGAAAAAAATGTATTAATGTCGCGAGTCACCTCAAAACGTCTATTTCGCGCAGGCATCAGCTAGTTCGGCTGAAAGATGATTTGGCCGCGCGTTCTTTTAAAAATATTCAATGTCACTTATAAAAGCAGTCTTTTTTAAATACTAATCCTATAATTAAAATAGTTTACTAGGTAAACATGAATGCATAAGTATTCATTTTTTATTATTGATTGAAACTAATAAAAGTCATTTTCCGAAAATTATTTATATTACAAGTTTAAATGCTAAATTCAAGTTTTCAAGAAAACTTGTCTGTGTTTTAATTAACATTGTCATTTTTCGACTAAATCTTTTCATTATTACAAATAACAAGTTTATTTGAATTTCACCAACTTAAATAAAAATTAAATCATTTTTGTAAGACGAGACTTGACCGACCGAACCATTGGATACACATATTTATAATGTGTATATGAATTAAAACAAAGTTTTTAGTAGTTTTTGCTGTCTCTTGCCATTATTTTTGTCAATACACTTTATAAGAGGAGTTTCCCATAAATAAATATAAATAAAAATAATGTCCAATTTTAATTCATACACATATTATAAATATGTGTATCTAATGGTTCGGTCGGTCAAGTCTCGTTTTACAAAAATAATTTAATTTTATTAAAGTTGGTGAAATTTAAATAAACTTATTATTTTTAATCATAAAAAGATATAGTCAAAAAATGACAGTGTTAATTAAAATACGGACAAGTTTTTTTGAAAACTTGGATTTAGCATTTAAACTTGTAATATAAATAATTTTCGGAAAATAACTTTTATTACTTTTTATCAATAATAAAAAATGAATACTTATGTATTCATGTTCACCTAGTAATCTATTATAATTAATGGATTAGTATTTCAAAAAGACTGCTTTTATAAGTGACTAAATATTTTTAAAACAACGCACGGTCGCGCGATCATCTTCCAGCCGACCTAGCTTATACCTGCGCGTAATAGATGTTTTAAGGTGACTCGCGACATAAATACATTTTTTTCTCAAAAAGTTGGTTCGATATTTTTAAAATAAAAACTTCCTGTTGTAGAGGAAACTTGGGGCTATGATTTGGTAGTAGTTATGGTTTGGACAAGTTTGAATTTAGTTTTTTCAGGTCTCGCAAAGTTTAGATTTATATAAAAAAATTATGAAAATTGAAAAAATGACAATTCATTAACTTATCAAGATATTAATTTTGTTTTGCGTGTGTCTAAAGCACAGGTTATTTGTTTTTACATAAAAAATCAGTAGATAAATATTTCGAGCAGCTACGAATAAATATCTATTTAACTGTGCATCGATTTTCGTTCTAAATTAACATCTGAAAATTGACCATGTTTATGAATTAATTACTCGTTAATTTTACACATTATTTTGTTAAAAATCTATGCTTCGGGGTTCTGAAGTATGAGGAACATGATGCAGTACCTAGTTTTTTTAACATTTAATGTTGAGAATTACCTTTGCACACCCGTTGCCGCGCTGCCTTCAATCGGCCACACTGTGCGGGGCATGCATTTGAAATTGAAATTGCGTAGCGAAAGGGTTATTAAAAATACTGAGTTTCCTTTCTTCTTAGTGAAAAAATTTGAAACTACTCAGTGTTTCAATTAATTGTTTGCGATTTTTGTACAAACGAGACAATATTCGAGTCTTTATATTATATAGAAATTTTCATTTGTATACATACACTCGACTGACTATCTAATGCATGTGTAAATAATTTTTGCTGCCGTCGAATTGTGCGCTTCGTCATCGATTTCCGAGGGAGGGTCGGAATTAAATTTTTATTGCGCGTGCAGTTTTGTGAATTTTATTATTTATTACGGCCGACGGAGCAACGGTTTACGACGACGTCGCCGTCTCCGACCCCCCTGCCTCCGCCGCCCCCTCCCGGAAAACAGAATTCGGTGGCGGAGCCCGTCCGCTTCTTTTTAATTACTCGAAAACTTGGCGAAACGTAAAAATTTTCCTCATCAATAATTCCACTCGCCGGGGCCTAATTAGTTCCTCGTACTGACTTTCATTATTAATCATTCTCCTTGTTTTTCATCACTTTTATATTCGTTTGAGTTACCAATTTTTGTAACAGAAAGTTTAATATTACAATTCTTTAAGGTTAACTTAAAGGCAAGTAAATCACGATGTATATGCTGTAATTTTTCATTCATTCAATTTAAAGCTATCAACGAACGTTTCCACTACTCGATTAAGCAGGAAGTAAAACTTTGAGTTTAGAAAACCCTAAAAATTTGGCTTGGTCGCTGAGCGATCCATTTAAATTTTCAGACTTCTCTAAACTCGAAATGTTATTGTTTGACTTCAAGTGAAGTTCAAAACATTCTACTTAACTTTGATCTCATGGTTATACATTTTACAAATATTTATTTCGTCTTTGGGATAACTATATAAGTATAATTAAAAAAAAGTCGGAATGTAAATTGCTCCAAGTGCTTAAATTTTCCAAGATTTCGTTACATTAAATGAACATTTGTAATATTTATTAACGTGATATCAAACTTAAACAGTATAGTTTGCTTTGTATAAACGAAACATGTGCTGTCCTCCATTTAGCATGAAAAAAGTCTAAAAATTTGGATTTGCGGCCGCGAAGCGATCGACTAATCTAAATTTTCAGACTTATCTAAACTCGAAATATTTAACGTATAAAACTGATTAGGCTTTGAGTTCATTGCTGCTAGACCAATAATTATTAATAATATATTACTCTTAAAAATCCTGGCGCTCTCACCGAAACGTAAAAAAATCCGTTCATAAATCTAGGTCGAAACCAGTGGCATTTTCTGTTAGAACAATCAATAACATGCATGTGGAAATGAAGGGCGGAACAATAAAATAACGCGTGTTTGTCTGATGCGTTCCCATCTATGTATATATGTATGTCAGTGTCATTTACCCCCTATACCAATTTATAGGTTGGTCATGTTTGTACGAATGATTGATACTTGAAAATGTGCATATTATATAAAGGGGGTGTGTATTTACATAAAAACGTAGTGAATAATTAATCGTGTTCGATTATCATTTCTGCTTACACGCACGCAAACAAGAAAATAATGCGCTGACATTTATATTATCTAAATAAAATGATTTCATTAAAAACAGAAGTATAACAAATCGTCTCCTTAGTACAGGTTTTTAATTTTAAGTTGATCCAACCTTTTATTTAGCATATCTTTTCTCGTATTTTTTTTCTAAAGATTACTATATAATCTTATAATATGCACTTTTCAGTTTCAACTCTTCTATAAAATATTTTTATTTAAACGATACTTTAATTTTTATACAGTTATGGATTTACTAATAAGCCTATGGCCTGCAAGGCAAATGTTCGACGACGAAAGAGTAATTTTTGTAGTCTGGGCTACCTTGCACATTTTAAAATACGGTTATAAATTAATTGTAGAATTCGAAGGAGATGTCCTATGACTCATTGATGTGAACTGTGTGGTTCAATTTTTTTAGAGAGTATGTCGACAGTTGTATCTGCAATGATTTTTCCTAGTTGTGTCAAATTTTGACGTTACATGTCAATGTCATACTGTTTAGGTCGTATGTTTATTAGATGGCCTATGTTTCTTAGAAAAGCTTGAAATCATCATTTCTTGTGTATATTCAGAGAAAAAAAAAAGCTTGAAATCATAATTTCTTGTGAATATTCAGAGAATGTCTACACGTACTTGCGATAATAGTACACTGTCATTCAAACCAACTTTATGAGTACGTATTGAGGTAGACAATTTTACATGAATCTTTATTCAGGAACTAAGCCGCTAAATTGAGAGATTGATCTTCTGAGCCTCTTAGCATGTACCTAATTTTTCCTTATTATAACACGAAATTTAATAATAATATTAATTAATCTGCTTATTTGTCTAATTTTTATTTTAAAAATTGTCCTGTACACCTAATGTGGATAAAGAAAGATTAGCAATATATTTTGATATCAGAAAACCATATTGTAACTGAAAAAAATAATATTAGTCAACTAAATTTGCAATCATGACTTATTTGGAATGAAAACATTAAAAGTGCGATTCTTTTCGCAATCTACAACAAGTTAGTCTTACAAAGACTATATCAAACACTCATTGAAACAACTACTTCCCGGGCTAATACCCCGACGGACATTGAATTATACAACAAGTGTTTGCTGTTACATACAGTAACCTACTGCAAATGTAACAATTTGGGTCAAATTCTTCAGGCCATCTATAGACGCGTTTCGAGATTTATCTCTCCTCAGTATAGCTTTGCCATTCCCTCTAAGCAATTTGACACCTTAGACTGGCGGTCACGTTACCGTTCAAAGATTAGTATAAATGAAATTGCCAATTCTTGGTTGCAGAATACTTCAAACATTAAAAGTGCGATTCTTTTCGCAATCTACAACAAGTTAGTCTTACAAAGACTATGTTTGAACGGTAACGTGTAATTTCCACGGGGCTTTTCTAAACTCGAAATTTTACTTCATACTTAGTCTGGGAGTGGAAAACACTCGTTAAAAGCTTAAAATTGAAATCTTTAAAAACAACAGTTGTCAGAAAATTTACAGCGTATTTTTAGTTTTGAAATATTTAAATTCTGTGACGCGCATTTAAAATTAATAATATTTGTTTAATTACATACCTTTATTTTATTTCCCAATTTCTCATATTCAAAACACGCCCTACATATTTAGTGAAATAATTAGTCATGATTAATGATTATTTTAATCATTAGTTTATTGATGATTGATTGGTGGTATACCGGGTGGTGCATCGGACGACGCACCATAGGGATTTCAATGTATTTTTTTAAATTCTCATTTATTTACTTCCCACGTCATTTTATCAAAAAATCCTAAGATAGGTTTTTTGTGGGGATCAAAAAACTGAGTCTAATACACCCACTTGAGATATTTTAAATGTATCTTTTTTCAAGATATAAATTATTTTGAAATCATTAGTTTAAAAATATAAATATGCCGTGCCTTGCAAAAATAATGTCGCGTTTACACCTGTCATTATTTATTAAATGTATTAACATCTACAAATAAACACACTGTTAAAAGTACTCTTAAAATCTACGTATTGAATACGTAACGAAAAATTATAAATGGTTTTACGGGTGAAACAGTTCTCGACAAGAAAGTGCCAATTTACGGTTAAATACCTAAAACCGACTTAATAGAACTGATGGTCATTGTAAGTAAAAATAAGTGTGGAAATAGATTACAAGAATACAGCTTAATTACTCGTAATTATCATTGGCGCAATGAATTATAAATGTAAGCGCAAGACATTATTATTTAAAACTAATGTATATCCTACATTTAGAAAATAAATAAATATTTATAATAGGTAACATGATTTTTTGATAAAATAGCATGGGAAGGATATAAAGGACCATGTATTTATTTAAATCTCAATTATTTACTCCCCATGTGCTTTTATCGTAAAATCAATAACAGTTTTTATGTAGAGTATACAAAAATATTTCTTAATAGTTTTATTTTATAGATTTTAAAGACAATTAATAAAACTCATTATGTTATATTAAAAACTGAATAATCGTTTAATTAACACCAAAATAAAAAATAACTATAAACTAGATTCCGAAGCCAAAACAAGAAAGAATAAAAAAAAACTATATTAAGTGTTCGAATACATTTCCTTCGGCAGCTTGGCAATATCCCAATCTATTATAAAATTCACGTCTAACATTTGCTAACTGATAGCGAGTTATTTTTCCACACTCGTATTCCATTATAAATTTTGGATTTTAAGTGTCCCCATAGATAATAGTCGTTAGGAGAAAGGTCAGGCGAACGAGGAGGCCACTGAATATCGTAATTAGGTCCAATTATTTTTCGATTAAAACTGTCGTTTAAAAATTCACGCACAATGCGGCTGTTGTGCGCAGGGCAGCCATCCATTTGAAACCATATTTGTTGGTCTTCTTGAGCCACTTCAGTTATTGCTGGCGCTATTTTTTCAATTAACAATTCCAGAAAACTTTCTCCTGTCAAGTTTCCATCGATAAAAAATGGTCCTATAATATGTTGTCCTAAAATTCCACCCCAAACGTTGACTTTTACAGGATACTGTGTTTTTGTGTTAATCACTTTATGTGGATTTTGTGTAGCCCACATTCTAACATTTTGCACATTGGGTTCGTTATGCAGAGTAAATGTGCATTCATCCGTAAAACAAATATTTTTAAGAAAGTCACGATCATCGTTTACCTTTTCCATTATTTCGTAACAAAACGCACTTCTTTTAAACATATCTTTTTCGAGAAGTTCTTGGTGACACTGGTATTTGTAGGAGTGAAACTTGTTTGCTTTCAAAATACGCAAAACTGTGGAGTGGCCAACGTTTGCAGATATTTGTCTTAAACTCAATGTTGGATTTTCTATCGTAGTGGCCACAACATTAAAAACACTCTCATTTTCTACTTGAGGACGTCCAATTTCTTTATGACACTTGCAATGATCAATTAGTGTACCAGTATTTTCAAACTTTTTAACAAATCTACTAACTGTTTGCTGTGTGATCAGGAATATTTCGATCTGGGTATTTTACACTAAACATTGCACTTACTTCTCGAGAACTGTTTCCTCCGTAAAACCATTTCAACATTTCTATTTGTTCGTCAATTGAATACATAATTTGATTTTAAAAGTTCTTTTAACACAGTAGGTATAATATATTCCATTTGTTTCTGGATCTCGCCTAGCCATGCTTTCGTGTTGTTATGTTGCAGTATCAACATTTACATTTTTTATTAATTGGCACTCCTGATTCCTTATTTTAACAGTGTTGCAATAATTTATGATATCATAAGTAACCCTCTTTTTAATTTTCAAGAGGTTTATTGTTTATCTTGCAACAATTATTTCGCCACGCGGTCGCTTCTTCGAGCATTTTATTATTAAATCAAATTAATCTAGTGTTGCAATGCTGTGTCAATGTCAAAGTGAAAAATAATTTCAGGCACCTATTAAATATTAACATGCCAAAGATTATCTCTGAATCAAAAAGGTTACAAATTCTGAAATCCTACAAACATTTTAGGCAAAGTAATCCAAATCTACAGCATCACAATATTATTACGATTTTAATAGATATTTTTGGGGTATGTCTAGTATTTTAATTATCATATAGGTAGGGAGATCTTCATTACAATTAATTTTACGACAAAGACCTGACGAATTGAAATTTACTACTTCTGGCAAACGATCTAAAAACAGCCATTTTTGGAATCACCTAGCTAGAAAAGATCTGCAACAACTAATTTGGCAATATAACTCTAGAAATCAGTATTTTACTTTGAGAGATCTTTTGAATGATATGAAAGAAAATTATGAGTTCCATGGGAGTAGAACAATACTTTATAAGGTTGTTAAAAGTATGGGGTATAAATTCAAATTAATTAATGGGCGCAAAATTCTCTGTGAACAAAAATATGTTGTTGCAGCTAAAATTATTTTCCTTAGAAAATTTTTACAGTATCAAAATTCCAGTGAAGATATCCAATTCGTATACCTGGATGAAACATGGATATATCAGAATGGATCCGTGGTTCGACGCTGGGTACATGAAACGGATATAAAAAGTAATCCAACTAAATTCAAAAATGAAGGCAAACGCTTCACCATTCTACATGCTGGGTATAGGGGTGGGTTTTTGGATGGGTGCGATTTTTTATTACATTCGAAAAACAATGACCGAGATTACCATGCCACAATGGATGGTAATACTTTTCAAAATTGGGTGGTTAATCAACTTATTCCTGCTTTGGCTAAGCTTTCAGGGAAATGTGTAGTTATTATGGATAATGCTGCATACCATTCTGTGCAATTAGACAAAACTCCTTCATTTTCTTGTAAGAAATGCGAAATGCAGGAGTGGTTGGTTAAACACAATGTAAAATTCAATCCAAAATTAACCAAAAAGGAACTATGGGCTTTATTTATACCTTTTCGATCAAATGACAAAATTTACGTAGTTGATGACATTTTGAGAAAGAACGGGCACGAAGTTCTTAGATTACCGCCATACCATTGTCAATACAATCCAATTGAAATGGCATGGGGGTTTTGTAAGACTTACTACAATAAGCACATAAATTCTAAGCAACCATCTAAGGATCGTGTTCAGAATTTATGGCTTGAGTCTCTCTCAAAATGTACATCCGATATGTGGCAAAATTTCTGTGATCATTGTGAAAAACTTATTTCGGATGACTGGACAAAACACATGGGGAACCTTTCTTTTGAAACCATTCCTCCTTTTATTATTTCGCTTGGGGAATCTGGCTCAGAACAAACATCAGAAGATTCAGATGCAGGTTCTCTTGACTAAATAATAAAAGTGGAATGAGGGCTTAAAAATTGTTTGACATGAAAATTATCAGTATCACAAGAGGGTGGGAATAAATTTGCAATTCTACAAAAAAATACTGAGGGCCAACAGAAGAGAGAATGACCAAAATTAAGGTGGATGGATGGAGTTGATCAAAATGTGTTAACGGGAAGACCCAAGCGAGAAATACAAATGGATGACGAAATAAGTTTGCAGAGCCGAATTCATTATATTTGTTATATACAATATTATTGCTGTGTTTGTATGTACAAAAACCAAGTAGAAAATTTTGTTAATCTTAAAACTGCATATTATTATCCTTTTATATCTGAAAATTTGTAAAACAGGCAACAGTGTAAGATCACAATAGTCAGAAATTATAACCTTAAAATCGAACATCTGACAGTGACATTTAAAAACCCTGATTTAAAACACAACCAGCCCCATTTACAATACTTAAACTGTCACTTTTCCATAGCTAGGCGAGATCCAGAAACAAATGGAATCGTGTATAATATTACTTTTACTATTTGATGTCAATAGAGATAATTAAAAATGTCAGTTGTAAGCGCGACGTTATTATTTTTCCAAGGCACGGTATATTTTTTTTTTAATTGTAATTTTAAAATAATGTGTATCTCGAATTTAGATAATAAATAAATATTTTAAATGGGTGTATTAGACTCAGTTTTTTTGATCCTATCCTATGATTTTTTGATTAAATGACGTGGGAAGTAAATAAATGAGATTTTAAAAAAATACATTGAAATCCCTATGGTGCGTCGTCCGATGCATGACCCGGTATATACAGGGTGAGTCGGGAGGAGCGCACCAAACTCTAGGAGTGTATTATACACGTGAAAATAATGTAAAAAAACTTATTTGTTCTTATCCGATTTTTATTTGTTTTCAAGTTATAGCATATTAACAAATAAACAAGTTATTATACAAAAAAATTTTCTTAATCATAGCGTTCTTTCAACAAAAGTTCAAAAATACCGCCATTGACTTCTAATAACATTTTCTGCTTCGTCTACGAAGAGCGTTTGTTGCTCTCCCAATTGATTCATTTCTTTCTTTTTTTATATGGGCTGCAGTATTCTCAATTCGTCTAATTAGTGATTCCCGTGTGTCCACTTTTATTTTGTAGACTTCATTTTTCATCCAGCCCCATAAACAAAAATCTAGTGGTGTGAGGTCTGGAGATCTTGCAGGCCAATTAATAGGACCTCCACGACCAATCCAACGCCCTGGAAAACGTTCGTCCAAATGTTGCTTGACTTGACGAGCGACATGTGCAGGAGCTCCATCGTGCTGATAGTACATCTGCATTCTAATATTTATAGGAACATCTTCTAGCAGGCCTTGTAATTCATTTTGTAAAAAATTGAGGTAGTTGCCTCCTGTGAGACGATTCTCCAAAATGAAAGGGCCGATTAAATAACTGTCAACCATACCACACCACACGTTTACAGAAAACCGATGTTGAAAATTGCTTTCGACTGTTGCGTGGGGATTTTCATCAGACCATACATGAGAGTTACGAGTGTTGTTAATGCCATCACGGGTAAATGTAGCTTCATCCGTAAAGAGTATACTCGATACATTACGATGATTATTATTTATCCACCGACAAAATTCCGTACGGTTAGCGTAATCCCCTGGTTGTAGGTGCTGTACTCTCTGAACGTGATAAGGATATAAGCCTTGCTCGTGAAGCGTGTTCATCACTCTTTTTTGTGGAATTGCCAATTGAGGGGCAATTCTCCGTGAGCTAGTAGTTGCATCTTCTTCTACTAGATGCAGAATATTTTCTACTTCTACAAAACCTTGTCGAGCAGCGCGCTCATATGTTATGTTAGCACTGGGAAGCTTACCAGTCTCGCACAATTTGTTGAAAACTCTAATAAATATGTTTTTATCAGGATGTCTTTGGTGTGGAAAACGTTCACGATATTTTTCAACAGCAGCTGTAGCATTTCCATTACAGAAACCATATACAAACACCATATTTGCATATTCTAAATTTGAATAAGTATGTGGCATTTTGCAACACTAACAATCACATTAATTCGAACTTAAACGCTCAGTTACTGTTCACCGTACACTGACAGTTTATCAAAACGTCAGAATTATCAAATGTTTATAAGCCTCGAACATGGCATACTTTGATAATGTTAAAATTCAGATAGAAGTGGAAAGCTAGATGATCATTTTTAATTACGCCATAACTTGAAAACAAATGAAAATCGGATAAGAACAAATGAGTTTTTTTACATTATTTTCACGTGTATAATACACTCCTAGAGTTTGGTGCGCTCCTCCCGACTCACCCTGTATATATATATATATATATATTATATATATTATTCTCATTATTTTACCCTGTAATAAACCAGCGTAAAAGATCTGTACCTTACAATTTGGATTTTTTAAGAAAATCTAGTAAATATGGATGTTGTTCCAAAAACGTCCTCTGGTGCTTACTATAAGAACTAAATTTAACGAGAGTATAATGTGTTTTGAAGTGCTTCCAATTCTCTATCAATCGAGACAAATTTTAATAAGTTCGGTTAATCCTAACTAAAGTTGCCCCTACTTTAAACATGAGAGATAAAGAAACAAGTAATTAGTTAAAATTGAGCCAAATGCAGCGTAGATTACGATTTGAATAATTTCAATCTAGCTTAATTGGGATTTTTTCTTTTGCGAAAAATCTGTTTTTTATTTTGCAATAGATGTTACGCTCTCTAGCGGCGGAGTTTGGAACTCATAAACTATTTCCAGCATTTTCGCTTCCCCACTTTTATTATGACATTTTTTACCCCAACATCTTACGCTGCGTAGTTTCTGAGATACAACCGGTGGCCACGCTTAATCAAACACCCGGTATATCATTTTCTTATTAATAACAAAAATATTTTCAGTTATTATGTTAAATTATTTTCAGTGTTTACGTCTTTTTAATTTAAAAAAGTTATAATTTTTTTAATCATATTAGATGATTCGGATTCGTGATTCGAATCCTTTTTACAAGGATTCGTCCCAGCTCTGATTAGTATAATAATAATAATCGTTATTAGTATCTATATGTATTATACAGGGTGATTCAGTTTGGTGTTCCACCCCCTTCTAACTTTTTTTAATTTGATAGTAATGTACTATCAAATAGAGAATTTCTTGCCGTTTACAAATATACAGAGAGTTTTATGTAACACCGAACATTTGCATCCAATACAATTTGACACCTTTAATTTTTAAGTTGTGTGTAAGTTGAGTTGCCTATATGATCATTAAAAATTGTAGCCAATCAATCGCAATTAATGCCACAACTTGTACATAAAGGGAGTTTTTCTTTCAAGTATACATGTCCCAATTACCGCGTATATGCCATAAATCTTTAGATACTCGTTGTTTTTTAACAGAGTTCAATTTGTAACTTAAAATGAGTTTGTTCCACTCCCAAACTAAGCATGAAGTTACATTTCGAGTTTAGAAAAGCCTGAAAATTTCGTTTGGCCGCGTAGCGCGGAGCAGCCAAACCAAATTTTCAGGCTTTTCTAAACTCGAAATTTTACTTCATGCGCCACCGGTACAAAACACTCACATACTGCGAAGTTTAAAACACACCGCTAAACTTTACATTGCATGAGTGTTTTCTACCGGTGGCGCATGAAGTAAAATTTCGAGTTTAGATAAGCCTGAAAATTTGGTTTGGCCGTTCCGCGCTTCGCGCTACGCGACCAAACCAAATTTTCAGCCTTTTCTAAACTCGAAATCTTACTTCATGCTTAGCCTGGGAGTTTTACTAAACCGAGCGTCGGAGCATGCACAACGTATGCTTATGTATACTTAAAAAATTCTCGTTATGAAAATGTTCGGTGTTACATAAAGCTCTCTGTATATGGTTTGTTATACCTTACTCTCAAAATAAAAAAGTTAGAAGGGGGTGGAACACCAAACTGGATCACCCTGTGTACATTATAAAGGGCGATTCTTTAGCCTTCTTATAAACTTTGGCAATGAAAATTAAATTCAATTTCATGAAGAAATGTTCATATAAACGAAGGTCCTATCTTTCTTTGTTTAAAAGTTATAGCGCGTTAAAAATGTTTAAATTAAAAAAAACATAGTAGTCATGATTTAGCAAAACAAAATTTAGTAACATATTTTAAATAATCACCTTTCAAAAATAGTTTGGATATGTTGATGGTGTCAGTAACTATTTGTATATTAATTACGCGTACAAGAGAGTTTAATTCCTTGTTACTAATTATCTATTCAGAAAAATGGATCAATTTTTGAACATTTAATTCAGATAAATTTTACTTTATGTTTGTTACAATAAATGTTTGTGATTTTTGTCTGTTACAATAAATGTTTGTAATTTTTGTTTGTTACAATAAATGTTTGTGATTTCTGTTTGGTACAATAAATGTTTTTGATTTTATAAAATTATGATTACCAATTAGTGCTCATAGAGACAATATTTATATTTAAATTTAAAAGCGCTATAACTTCTAAATAAAGAAAGATATAACCTGCGTTCATATGAACATTTCTTCATGAAATTAAATTACATTTCATTGCCAACATTTGTAAAGGGGGTAATAAATCACCCTGTATTTCATATTAATTTGTCAATGTTTATTGTTTTTATTTAATTCTATATAATTCATCCTTTAATTATCCCTTTGCACAGATAACATCTAACTCAAACATTGTCCACACTTATATTTTATCGTTAGTAAATACCATTAAGTCTAGTTAAATGCACATTATTACAAAGTAAATATTTTTCTCTTAAACTTGCTAGACTTTACTACCCCATGTTGTGCGTACTTCTAATTAGATTTGAATAATATTGTTATAACTGAAATTGTGGGGCAATTTTATTTGGTTAAGTTTCTTAAAGTGTAAACTATCATTATTTATCAGTGAAGTCATAAACCCTTGGTAAAAAACGAATGTTTCTCTGATCACCCTACACATTCATTTAGACCACATATGGGCAACCCCCGGCCCGCTGTAAGATATGATTCGGCCCGCGAGACTTTTGAACAATCCCAATTAAAAAAATATTACATTAGGTACTTATACTCACGGGAGTGACAGTGAGGCGGCAAACATCAAAGAATTTGATGTTTGCCGCCTCACTCTTTGATAATCGCCGCCACTCGACTTGCTCGATCAAATTCTTTGAGGTTTGCCGCCTCACGGGCGACACATCAAAAGATTTATTGCTTCTCAATTATTCTAAACTAGTTTATTCCAGATTATTCGTTCATTTTGCCTATATAAGCGGGTGGATGGCCCGAACGTTAGTTCAGTTCTATTTGAGCTACCGAGGTGATAACTTGGACAAGCGATATCCTAGCGAACTGCTCGAGCCGTCAACTTGCTTTGTGACTTTGTGTGCATCTTGAGTGGTTACTAACTATAGTTTGTTATTAAGTTTATTGAACGAAAAGTAAACAAAAATGATGTCTGGTGGAAAGAAACGAAAAGTAGATACAGAGGGTCGCCATTTTCAAGAAAAATGGACTGAAGAATTCTTTTATATCTTGCACAATGGTAAGCCTATTTGTTTGCTGTGTAATGAATCCATTTCAGTAATTAAAGAATTCAATATAAAGAGGCATTACTCAACTAAGCATGCTACGCTGCACTCACTGACAGGACAATTAAGAACAGACAAAATCCAGAAGCTTACCGCAGATTTGGAAAAACAGCAACAAATATTTCATAAACAAAGAACACAACTTGATAATGTTGTGAAAGCTAGTTTTATAGTTAGCTCAAAATTGGCAAAGGCATTAAATCCATTTGCCGAAGGAGAATTTATCAAGGAGTGTATGTTAGAAGATTGCGGTATTATGTGTCCTGAAAAGAAAAAAGAATTTGAAAAAAATAGTTTGTCAAGACTAACTAATATAAAAACAACATTGACTGACCGTATGACTGGTTTTAAATCATTTTCCATAGCATTAGACGAGAGCACCGATTTGTCTGACAAAGCTCAACTGGCTATATTTATTCGAGGTGTTGATACTGTTACTGAGGAATTGCTTGCTTTCCAGCCGCTAAAAGGAACCACTACAGGAGAGGATATTTTTATTGAAGTTCAAAAGCTATTCACAAGTTTAGGCTTGCCATGGCCTAAATTAATTGGAGTATGCACTGATGGTGCACCTTCTATGGTCGGCTTACGTAAAGGTTTCATCGGAATTTTGAATGAAAAAGCAACAGAATTAAATGTGCAAAAAGATAATTTGATAGTCCTTCGTTGCATTATCCACCAACAGAACTTGTGTTCGAAGTCCATTCGACTCCAGAATGTTATGAATGTGGTAGTAAAAACCATCAACTTTATTCGATCCCGAGGGCTTAACCATCGTCAGTTCAAGGCGTTTTTGGATGAAATATCAGCTGAATATAACGACGTAACATATTATTGTGAAGTCAGATAGCTGAGCAAAGGAAAAATGTTGAAACGGTTTTACGAGCTTAGAAAGAGATAGCAGACTTTATGAAAATAAAAGATAAACCACTATCTGAATTAAGTGACCCAAAATGTATAGGTGACTTAGCATTTCTGGTCGATCTTACAGGCTATTTGAATGATTTAAATTTGAAACTTCAAAAACAAGGACAGTTAGTAAATGATTTGTATAGCCATTTAAAAGCGTTTCAGATCAAACTACGCTTGTGGGAGTCACAGATGCTGTCTGGTAACAGTTACCATTTCAATTCGCTCTCTGCGTATGAAAATATTGCTTATGCTCAATATGCTGAAGAACTCAAGTTACTGTCGGAACTATTTTCGAACAGATTTTGCGACTTCAAAAACATGGAAGACTGTTTCAGTTTATTTGCTACTCCTACAACATATATTGTACAAAATGCTCCAATACACTTACAAATGGAGTTGATCGAGATTCAAGAAAACTCACTCCTAAAATCCAAATTTGAAGACGTAGAGTTGTGTGATTTCTACAAAAAATACTTAGAAGAAGACAATTTTCCGCAGCTTAGAAAATTCGCAAGAAGATTGATTTGTGCGTTTGGCAGTACTTATAAATGCGAACAGTTCTTTTCATTGATGAAAGTTAATAAATCAACACATCGTACAAGACTGACTGATGATAATTTGGAAAATTCTTTACGTCTTTGTGTCAGTGGAATGAATCCAAATATCGATGGATTAGTTTCCCAAATTCAAGCTCAAGTGTCTCATTGATTTCGTAGTTTGTAACAATTTCAAATTTAACGATTTAATTAAAATGTACCATTTTTTTAAATTTCATTTTGTTATTTTAATAAATTGTACTATAATAACATTGTCGTATTATTTCATATCTAATATCTATCGCAAAAAATATTATCACTACTTTAAAATGCACTAAGTACTTTTAAATGCGGCCCGCGAACGTATTTGCACGCTAAAGTTTGGCCCTCAACATGTCAAAGGTTGCCCATACCTGATTTAGACGAATCCAGGAAATCTAAGTAAATAAATTAAAGGAGCTAGTAAGGATCTGAACCAAAATAATTTAGTGGTTTAGATCGCGAACGTTACAGAACTATACTTTATCCGCGTTAAGTTTAATGTTAGGGAAACATAGGGCTTATTTGACCTTGATCGCTGATTGGCCGAAATTGGAGGAAAACTTACAAATAAGTTATAAAATAGACAATTCGTTCTATTCCCCACTCACTCTCACTTATAGTGGAAAATGAATTGTCACTGTGTTTTCAAATTTTTGGTTATTATGTCCAATAACGAAAAACTGATGTTTTTTCTTCTAAAAATTAACAAGTTAAAATAACTCAAGATGGGTAGAAGCATATGGCCCTTAGCATTTATTACAAGTACAAGTATGTGGAAAAACTGAAAAGTCAAGCTATAAATCTTGCGGCTGCTGATGAGAGAATATCAATTTCATCCATGTTTAAAATTGTTGCTTAAATGGAATCAACATGAGATGTTAAAACATAGCCGAAGAAGCGTCGTGATACTTATTCAAAGATGACTGAATGTGAAGAAAAATTATTAAAGAATCATTTTATAATACTAAATTTTTCTATTGCATTTCACATATCGAATATGTATCCTTTTATCTCAAATATATTTTCCATTTGTCAAATATATTTTCTTCTCAGCAAAAGGGCTGCAGTTCGTCAAAAAATGCATCTTAGCAATGAACTTAGATAAGAGGACTCCTTATACGGATAATGGATGCTGGCGTAAGTAATGTTACAGTGAATTTTTCTTTTAGGTAAACATATGCATAAGCTGTAAATTTTCAAACATTTGTTTTTGTTTAATTAGCTCAATTTGAAGCTCCCAAACACCCAAACTGAAGTCAAATTTCGAGTTTAGAAAAGCCCAGTGAAAAATAAGTTTCTTCTAGAAATATTTTATTTGTATTTATACATACAGGGATACTTTTCTTTTAAGTATACATATTTTAAATTCAGCTTATTTTCTGTAAATCTTTAGATATTTCTTGTTTTTCTTTAAGTTCAGTTTGAAGCTTTAATCGAGAGCTTTCCACTCCCAGACTAAGCATGAAGTAAAATTTCGAGTTTAGAAAAGCCCCGTGAACATTTGTCGAGGGTCGCACAGAGACCCGAATATACAAATTTTCTGGGCTTTTCTAAAACACAGATTGCAAGTGAAGTTCGAATATACATAAATTTCACAATATTTTAGTGTTTTATACGCGTGGCGCATAAAGTAAAATTTCGAGTTTAGCAAAGCCCAGAAAATTTGTCTCGGGTCGCTGCGCGACCCTCGGCAAATGTTCACGGGGCTTTTCTAAACTCGAAATTTTACTTCATGCTTAGTCTGGGAGTGGAAAACTCTCGTTTAAAGCTTCAAACTGAACTTAAAAAAAACAAGAAATATCTAAAGATTTACAGAAAGTAGGCTGAATTTAAAATATGTATACTTAAAAGAAAAAATCTGTGTACGTATAAATACAAATAAAATATTTCTAGAAGAAAGGTATTGTTACTACAAAAATGTTTAGCAAAAATATTAAAGGGAAACGTATTTTGTATATAGTGAAACTCATTTTGTAAATTGGCATATATTTGGCAAGGTGAAAGATGGAATATAGTGAATCTCTTTTGATCAATATTGAAATGCAATAGAAAAACCCTGTAAGGTATGTAATTTTAAAAATAATAAAGTTCTTCATTAATACTGAAAAATATTGTAAAAAGGAGTCATATAATATTCAAAGAAACCATTGACTATAAATACTGTTGCTTAACAACTTTAGTTGAATAGTTATCATTTAAAATCGGTCTAACCGGTTTCAGGTCACCATGCGTTTCCCCCAAATTTTAAATTCTGCGCTCAAAAATGTCACCAGATTCTGTCATTTTAGCCATATAAACCAGGCTTCTAGTTACATTAATCTTGAAATGAATAGAATATAGGTACCAAAATTATAATCACGCCACAGTTTGTATAACTCGAAGTGATAAATTTCAATCAGATTGAGAATCTTTTGTTGTACCTTAACGACCTTACTTTATCCCAACGAAGGAATCGTATAGACCTCAACGAATTAGCCCAACACCCTCTTTACATCCCGGATAAATCTTTACGGCATCTCCTCATAATACCCTTAACGGTTGTACGAATAATAAAATTTTTGATAAAATCGCCCCCTTTACGACGGTGCCACCGAGTTAAGAGCGGGGCATTCAATTAAGGGCGCGGCGCGTTAAAACTTTATTTTTAAAAAGCTCGAGAGGGGGGTCTTATCCGCCCGTCCCTTTCGGGTTGTAAACACCATTAAAGCGGACCGCCCTTAAATATCCCTTCGAACTCGTCGACGAAAGCGATCGATTCCGACGCTAAGCCGCTAATTATATCGCCTAATTCCGTTTAATTTTATTACTCGGCGAAACGGGGGATGACGGGCTCTATTATCTTCAGTTAACGGTGAATGGGGGTTGGGGTGGTCTTATTAATTAACTTCGTTTTCGTGTAATTGGTGCGATCGAATGGATGGAATGTGAAAGAGGGACTTTTTTTCTTTGCGAGGAGAAAGTTTTGGTTGTTATAATTTTTTAAATTCTTACTTCTAAGAATCTTATTAAGAAAAAAACCGAGTTTTATCAAACTTTTACCTGTTTGAAAAAATATATCGTAATTGGAATTGTTTTTCTCGTTATCTTCTAAATTTCTTGTAAGTTGTGTATTTGGCGTCGGTACAAGAAACTCGGGATAATCGGGGTAATTATCAGAGAGAGGAGACGGTCAAAATCGCTATTGAATTAGTCTAGAATTTTCTGCGAGTTTAACATTCCGGCATCGCGTCCCTCATTAGTCCTCGTTCGGCGTGTTATTTTTTTCCAGGGGGCTTTTCCGGAAGGCACGTTCGGCTCGAATTAGGGATTTCGCTTGGCCACCGTCCAGAAATAATTAAAATCCTCCAGTCCGACACACGAAAAGACTGATAATATCAATATAGGATAGTACTCTAATAATATCAGAGTAAGATGTCAATTTTACAGACATTCAAGAACGTTGATTTTAGGTTGTTCATTTAGGTAGATGAGTTATAACCGGGGAAGTTACAAATTGTTGATAACAACTGTCAACTATGAGCATCTGTAATTTTTTTTGAATTAGAATATGTAATAAGGTACGATTTACGAGAGGTGAATCCTCACCGCTTCGCTACGCGGCCAATCCAAATTCTTAGGCTTTTCTAAACTCGAAATTTTACTTCATGCTTAGTCTGGGAGCGAAAAACACTCGTTAAAAGCCTTCAAAGCGGTTAACTTTGAAACAACGAATGCACGCAAAGAAACGTTTTTTTTTTTTTTCAAAATCGATATCTCGAAAACGGCTTTACAAAATAATTTGAAAAAAATCAGTGGGGCCTCTCTCAATTAGTACATAACATAAAAAAATATGAACAAAATTTGAAATGCATAAGCCAAATGTTGTCCGATTTGGCTTGAAATGCCCCATATGTATAACGGGTGGGCCATCTAGTGGTTTCTTTTTAAAAATGCAATAAAACGAACAAAATTATTTTTTTTTTCCATGTATTATGGCTTTATTAGTAAGAGCAAACATTCCTATTAATTATGGAACACAACTTTGTTCAAGTGGCTGCCTCGGCTGGCTTCGCAATAGCGCATTCTGTCACTCCAATTTTCCAAGACCTTGTTGATGGTTTCGAGCTGTAGCTCACGGATTGCTTGGATGATATTTCTGGATTGTTAGCATAACATCGGTCCTTCACGGTTCTCCGCAAAAGAAAGGTTCTCCATAAAAAAAGGGGTTAAATCGCAGCTCCGAGGCGGCCAATTGACATCGCAAAGACATGGCGCGCCATCCTGCATGAACCAAAGGTCGTCCAAATCCATGTCTTCAATTTCATTAAAAAAAAGTCGAATAACATGGCTCTGTAACGCTCACCGTTGACCGAAACGTTGTTTCCAGCCTCATTTTCGAAGAAAAATGGTCCAATGATGCCACCACTCCACAATCCGCACCAAACTGTCACTCTCCGGGGATGCATTGGCTTCTCGATAATAACGTGCGGTTTTTCCAAGCCCCAGATGCGGCAGAAAAGTCAGAAAAGATGATTTTTCGCCCAAAATCGTTGTCCAATTCAAGCTGCTCTAATGCCCACTCTGCGAAGCGATAACGAAGCGGATGGTCATGTGCCTTCAATTGCTGAGTCAATTTGACCTTGTAAGCGAATAATCCGAGATCTTTGTGCAGAATTCTCTGCAGGCTAGTGCGTGCAATGTTGAGCTGTTGAGATCGACGGCGAGTTGATGTTCGTGGATTGAGTCTCACACTCTCGGTTACAGCAGCCACATTCTCATCTGTGCGCACCGTACGAGAACGAGGACCATGAGTGTTGTCCACTAGCATGCCAGTCTCACGAACTTTTTGCACAAACTTGTGTACAGCAGGCGCGGTGGGTGATTCATTTCGGCCAAAACTTCTTTTCAACAAACGCACTGTTTGGGCTACACAGCACTCACTTTGGAAATAAGTTTGCAATATTTCCCAACGTTGTTCAAGCGTAAAGCGACTCATTTCGTACCGCGGAGGAATGATACCGACTTTCTGTCAAGATTTCGAGCGGGAAATAGATGTCAGTGTCAATATAACCTATGATTTAAAAAGAAACCACTAGATGGCCCACCCTGTACATAAAATAAAAATACCCCTATAAAAAGAATGTTTTTTATAAGTCTATCGCTTGTGATTAGTCTAAAAGTATAGAGAGTGATACATATTATGAATAAGAAAAACTCCACATGAGTTGAGTGACACACATAATGCTAAATTTATATAAAATGAACTACAAGAAAAAATATTTGTTTTGTTGATAAAACGCCTCAAATCTCTCACTGAATTTGAATATTGACCTATTTAAATTATGTTTTAGAAAATCATCTATTTTCATATCAAAGTTAAATCAAAATAAACCATAACCACTTATCCATGAATTTTGTCCCGCTAGATTGGTTAAATCGTATACTGTGCGCCCCAGCAAATCGAAAATTATGGGCTTTTCCAAACTCCAAATTGTACTACATGCACCAGGCGTATTAAACACTGGTTATAGTTCAAAATATTCGGATTAAATAGTATATTTTTATACAGTTTATGATACATGCAAGATCGATCAAAAAAGATCGTCTACTCGATTCTTGTAAATAATCGAGTCACTTGATCTGCTCGTTACTTCAACTGCTCCAGCATCGCCTGCTTGAACGTTAAAATACTCGATTTGCTATCCAAAAAACAAATATACATTCAATATCTTGTTGCGACCCAGTAAAAATCGACACCACTCAGAGTTTGGGAATCGCTATTTTGACAAATATAAACATTCTACCGGGTGCTGACTTGGCGGACGCAACATAGGAAATTCCATGTAGATTTTGAAATGTTAAAATTTTGGCTCCCCTATCTATTTTAGTAGTATTTACCTTTTTTGTAAAGGGAACAAATCTGAATTTATTCGCGTTAACGTTTGTCACTTTACTTTACTCTAAGTTAAAATAATTAAGAAAAAGTAATGTGATTTTATAAAAATAATGACATACCATGGAATTAAAACAAAAATTGCGGATGTCAAAATGGCAAAAGATATCGCAGTCGCTTGATTAAAATAATTTTTTTCGAAATGTTTTACACTTTACAAGAAAAAATCCTTCTAATAAAGTGGTATTATACAGACCACAGTTATCACGATGCTCGAGTTATGTTTTTTGTCGTTAATTAACATCCGCAATTGTATCAATTCCATGGTACGTCATTATTTTTATAAAATCACATTACTTTTTCTTAATTATTTTAGCTGTAAATTTTCTGACATTCGTTGATATTTTCTGACATTCTGACATGAGTTAAATTTGAAACTTTAAACGGGTGTTTTCCACTCCCAGACTAAGCATGAAGTAAAATTTCGAGTTTAGAAAAGCCCGTGAAAATTTCTCTCGGGTCGCGCAGCGACCCGAGACAAATTTTCTGGGCTTTTCTAAACTCGAAATTTTACTTTATGCGCCATGCGTATAAAACACAGATTTTAAGTGAAGTTCGAATATACATAAATTTGGCAATATTATAGTGTTTTATACGCGTTAGAAAAGCCCAGAAAATTTGTCTCGGGACGCTGCGCGATCCTCGACAAATTTTCACGGGGCTTTTCTAAACTTGAAATTTTACTTCATGCTCAGTCTGGGAGTCTAAAACACTTGTTTAAAGCTTTAAATTGAATAAAAAAAACAAACAGGGAATATCCGCAATTGTTGTATCAATTCCATGGTATGTCATTATTTTTATAAAATCACATTACTTTTTCTTAATTATTTTAACTTAGCGAAACGTAAAGTGTTGAGTGTGAACATTCATTAATTAAGAATTTTTCCCTCTACAAAGAAGTGAAATATATTTTGTCTCTAAAATAAATAGGGAAGCCAATATTTGAACACTTTAAAATTAACATGCGATTTCCTATGTTGTGTCTGCCAAGTCAACACCCGGTATGTATTAGTACGAATTAATCTGTCTATCGATCTATTGCCTAAAGAAATGAGATAATTTAGTGTTGTTTTCTTAAAAAATAGCGAAGGATTACTCACGCACTATATAAGTTGGTGAGGCGTTACAAATTTTCACCCAATAACACTTTGAAGCGTATGAATTGGGGGTGGATCCGCTGCCAAGTAGCGTCTCGATTTTTTCCTTTCCCCCCCACTTTTGTATAGTAAAAGAATTTTATGCCGCCACCCGGTTTTGATGGGCATTTCCATTAAAGATATTCGCCTTGATTGGACCATATTTTATCCAGTCGTTCATGGTAGCGGGGGGGTTATGTAGTTGTGGCAATCAGGTTTTTCTTCATCTGGGTCGGCCGTAAAATTCCGACTGATTTATGCTAGCGATGGCCCGCAGCCATTCTGTTTGTATAATGAAACCGTAAAATAAAGTGCCGCGAGGAGGACTCTTGGGGGGAATCCTTAAATCGCTTATAATTTCCGCGGGTACGTGCGCGACACAAGGAGCTTCAACCCCCCCACCGATATCTGCCCTCTTCACCTACATAAGTAAGCCGGAAGGAAATCGCTCGTTGGGAAATGGAAAGTTTTCCGGGATTTATGCGCCGTTATTCATCTAGACTCTTTCAGGTTTTTTCTCCTCTCTCAGGTTTCTTTTAGCCCGGTGGAAATGACGTTTTCTGGGGGGATTAAGGGGTTAAATGCGGAGAGGATTTCAAGTCCAGATTATCGACAGTGTCTAACTTTTTTTGTTAAATGTTCTAGTTAGATACAGCTCTAACATTTTACCTCTTTATAACACTTTGAATGCCATGGTGTATCTCTCAGGATTACTAATTACAAGTAAATGTTTATCATAAATTATCATAATTAGTAACTTCAATTTGGCTTCTATAGAGATAAAAGGGATGATGAGCTAATTATAAGTTTATAAGTTAATTTCTATTTAAGGTTTAAATTCGTAAATATATTATGTAAGCATCAAATTTATACAAAGTCGTGTTTTTTAATTCATTGAATCTGTAAATTATCCTTTTTATATCCACTTTCTGAAATTTAAACTTGAAACTCGAGACCCCGGTTCTAAATTTTAGGTAATTTACCGATCCAATTTTTCATTAGGGAAGCCGACTCGTGAGAGAGCCGATGAAGCGTGGCGGATTCCCAATTGAAATTGAAATATCGACGTAATTGCGCTCCTGGATCGCTTAATTATATCTGCTTGGGGGGATTCTTCTTCGGGGGGATTGTTGTAGGGTTAAACTAATTCGATGTGCGGGGGTTGAATTGATTAGGCGACGCTTGTTAATGTCTGAAGGGGGGCGCAGTTCGATGATCTATAGTTGTGTTAGTCGCGGTAGGAAGTAGCTATTAATTCTGATTACCTCGGTCTATCCGCTGATACATGCATTGTCGGATGATGTATGCTGCCCCCGTGCTAACCCTCGCTTTAAGGGATGATGTCGTGACGGGAGCAGGAGGCGAGTAATTACCGTGCATCTCGTGTAATTTATTCCATATGTCAGAAAATTTATTGATAATGACGGATATAAAGCTAAGCAAAAAATGCATTAAATTTCTGTTAAGTAAAAATATCCTGATAAATTTACAGGAATTCGTTGTTTTTATAATAGCGGTCAAATTTTCAGGCATTTTTTAACCAGAAATGTTAGTAAAATGTTACTAATAAAGGAAACTTACAAATACAGTAAAGCTCCGCTAATCCGGATCAATGAAAACCGAGACAATCGGAATTAGTGAAATATCCAGATTATTGAAACTTTTTTAAAAGTCACTAGAATGCGCTAGAGTTATTGCTTTGTGTGGTCTCTTTGGAGACATGATGATTTTTAACCATCAGAGAAGTCCCGACTCATCGTTGAATCACAGGTAATCCGGATTTCGGAGTACATAGTGTAAATAACAAATATTGCAATTTCGTCCGGATTACTCGAGAACCTGGATTATTGGAGTTCGGATTAGTGGAGCTTTACTGTATATTGTTTAAGAATGATCTAACGTTATTACATTTTTTTAATATTTATTCCGATTAACCAAATGTTGCGCTTCGAGCGATTTTCATTTGGATATGTAACTATAATTAATACTAAAAATCCGAAAGCAAATTGCTCAAAGCATTTGTAACATTTTTCAACGTGAGATCAAACTCAACTCTTCAGTCCCTGAATAAATTTACAAAGAATTCGATTCTCTAGTAATTTTAATAACTAGTTTATAAGAATTTTATGGTTTACTCTTTGGAAGGTTTATTTTCTCAGATCACTTTCTGATTGTCATTCAAAGTTGTCTGAGGATTCAGAAAAAAAGTAATCAATATCAGAAACATTATTAGTATAATACTCTAATTCAGGGCCTATAAATGAAACATGAAACCCCGGGTAACTAATATTTTCGAGGCCCTTCAAAAATGTATCAAAATCAAATATTTTTTTAAATAAACAAGTAATTCTCTTTCTCTTATCAATTTTAGGTAATAAAAGATGAAATATACCTTAATAATAATATTTTTAACTGTACACAAAACTGAATCGCGACCAATCCAAATTTTCAGGCTTTTCTAAACATAACATTTTACCGTATGCTTAATCTGGGATTGGAAACTCGTTAGAAGCTTCATATTAAAAACTATTAATGTCTGAAAGTTTATATTGAAAAATTTTGACATGTGCAGTGATGGACAAAATTATATTATACAAACAATTAAACGTCTCTAAAGTTTGTTATAATTTTTTTTAATTATTCATTTAATTGTCAATAACAATAAATGGCAATAATAAGATGTATGCTTTACATACATCTTATACATTCAGTTTTTGTACCTCTTTACAATAACAAAATTTATGTTAGGACAAAAATATATAGACACACAATTTATGATTCATATTTTAATTGAATGCAATCGAAAAAGTGCACTTGAACAGCAAATAATGTTAGATTAGACTCTTCTTAAATGCCTCGTGGCCTTGAAATCCCCTTTGCCATCAAAATAAAAATTATTTAAGTATGGTCAACGTCACATACAAATTGCAAACAATTTAAATTTGAACCGAAAGTAGTGTCTGCAATTATCAAACAATAATATAAGTAGGTTCACTGTGTGAAGGAAAATATGAAGTGGTCATCCCAGAAAACGCAATGAAAGAGGCGTGAAAGTGGTTAAAATAATTCCATAAGATCCTTTTAAGACAATATCCAAATCAATAGTGAATTACAAGCTTAAGGACTACCTAATATCTTAACAAAAATAATTGAACGAAGATTGAATGCACTGAATTTATTTGCAAGAAATGAAGTTAAAACAACGTTACTTTAACATAAAAACTGGAAGGCCCGTTTAGAATTGGCTCAGTGCTCTCTGCAGAAGACTTTAAATTATTGGAAAATCGAATGTTTTAGCGTTGAGTTCACATTTAATACGTTTGGATATGGTAGCACACGTTATGTTAGATGCCCTGTTAATGAAAGTTGACACCCTAAGTTTACATTACCTACAATAAATCATTAAGGTGTGTTTTACTCTCTAAAAAGGGTGTGTCTATCATGGTTTGGGGTTTATTTCACAGGCTTTCAACCATGCACACAGTCAAATTCATGGCATTATGGATAGGTTTATATGTCGGGATGTAATGAAACATGGGTATTCTTCCCTATGTGCAGGATAATATGCCAATACGATCTTTGTTTCAACATGACAAGGACTCAAAATACATGCCTAAGTTAGTGAAGGAGTTAAATCCTATTAATGAATTCGATAGCTGACGCCATTTAATGCTCCATAGTGGCATCCGCACTATGGAGCATTAGATGGCGTTAACGAATCTATTAATAGTTTTCACATATTGGCTTGATATAGTCAGAAATGTTCAGCATTCCTCAGCAATGGGTCGGGACCACACTGACGAGGACCTTGAAGTCCGAAACGCGTCTGTAGGTATTTGGTGCCGAAATACTCAACACATATTCAATTTTCAGTTAAATCCTATTTGAAAACGAGTTCAAACATTATTCAACACTTCTAACCTAAATCCGGTCGAGTATTTGCGTTACTATAGAATAGTGTTGATAGTACCTTCATTAATAAACTTTATTATTATGTCTAGAACATGCCAGGAAGTAATTAACAAGAGATACCGTACTAAAAAATACTGAACATTATTAAAAATAAATCATATAATTTTTGACAACATTGTTATAATATATATGTTTATAGTTATGTCTATATATTTTTATCCAACTAGTTTATGCATTTTTAACAATAATAAATAAGTTTATAGAAATATTAAAAAAATGGTTTCTTAATATTTTGCAACATAGTTTCATTCCAATGTTTATTTATTTCAAGTTTTGAAACCCTTAAAATATATCGAAGAAAATATAATTGTCTATATACTTTTGTCCATTACTGTGTACCCAAAAGAAAAATCCCCTGTATGTGCTCAGGCACAGATACAACAAAAAAAAATAGCTAAATTAAAATCGTAAACATTGACCAAATCACTGAACGGGTTTTTATTTACGAAAGTTATAAAAAAATTTAAAATTTTACGATTCACTAGAGGTGTCCCATGGTTTCCTTGATTTGTAGTGCTTTCTGCACCAATACATGTAACACAAAAATAGTTTGATGTCATCAGATTATGTGTGTAAAAAGAGACAAAAAACTTCATAATATGTCTGCTATGGTTTTTAGATGGAACATGCGAAAACGTATGTTCCGGTATGCAGCTTTAAAATATTAAGGTTAAACGTCGTAAATCTAAATCTGAAAAAACCCAGCCACAAATCATTTTAATTAATGTGCACAATCGTTTTTAATGTGAGTTTAAGTGGTATAATTCCAATTTCCAGATCTACTAAATAGTTCAAGTGTTTAAAGAAATACATAATGCATTTATGGTAATTTTGTGTAAGCTCAAACAAAAACGTTAGTTGAATCGAATGCCCATTCAGTAGATTTGGCAAATACTCATCGGATTATTCTGTTAATAAGGGGAATGTTTTTTTTAAGTATACATACAGGGAATTTTCTATTAGGTATACATATGCATACGGTTTTTTAAAGAGTTTAATTTGAAGCTTAAAACGAGCGTTTTCCACTCCCAGACTAAGGCAAATTTTCAGGCTTGTCTAAACTCGAAATTTTACTTCATGCTTAACATGGGAGTGGAAAACACTCGTTTAAACTTTAAAATGACCTCTTCTAAGAAAACAACGACTATTTAAAAATCTACAACACATAATTTGGATATGTATACTCAAATGAATAACTCCATGTATAACATGTAAAATTAGCGATTTAACATTGGTTTAAGATTGCCCTGCATCTACCTTAGGTGTACAGAACAATTTTTAAAATGAAAATTAGCCAAATATAGACAAATAATCAAATATTACTATTAAATTTCGTATTATAATAGGGAAACATCAGGTACATGCTAAGAGGCCCAGAAGATCAATCTCTCAATGTAGTGGCTAATTTTCTACCTGAATAAAGATCCGTGGAAAATTGTTTACCTCGATACATACTCTTCAAGTTGGTTTCAATCACAGTGTACTATTATTGCAAATACATTCTCTGAATATTCACTTTCTAAAAGAAAGAACACTAATTTACTCACGACCTAAACAGTATGACATTGTCATGTAACGTTAAAATTTAACAGAACTACGAAAAATCGTTGCAGATACAACTGTTAACATACTCTCTAAAAAATTTGAACTACACATTCCACATCAATCAGTCATAGGACATCTCTCCCGAATTCCACTATATGTTTAAAACTGTTGTTGCTATTTGCCTATTGTATACATACCAAGAACACGTCCTGAGCGCTGAATGCAATGTCTGAAAAATATATTTTATGCAAATCTTATTACACACAAACGGGTTTAAAATAAATATTCACTGTATGACGAGTACAACTTTTAAGAGTTTGTACAAGAATGTGCTTGTGTATCATAGTATGCTCGTATAGATTTTTTGTTCCTTTAAAAGGTATATGTGGAGAAAACGTGTGGTGGTAACATCTTCCATCTATATTCATTAGCTGCCACGACGCAAAACTTTCGGATTATGAAGTTTCTTCGGTATATTCTGATTAGGCAGGTAATATGAAAACACGGCGCCGGCGTCGTTATTAAGGCAAAAAGGGGTTAACCAAATGGATGACGAGGGCCCCTCTATAGCCTACGTGCGCGGATTCCGCGGCGATGAGCCACGAAACAGGGAAACAAGGAAAAATTAGCCCTCGGGGCTGATGCGCCGCGATTACTCACGTTTAACCCGGCTGAAACTTGCCCGAAGCCGTACCTGTAACAACAAAAGAATTCCTTTACAAGAGGGAGAGGATTTGCAGTCGCAATTAGTTAATGGGGTATTTTCCGCAAACTCTTAGCCCGGCAGGCCGAGGATTCGTTTCCTTTCCGGAAGATCAAAGACAACATAATAAACATATTAATCGGTAAAGGGAGCTGAATTATCGGACTGTCCACGTTATCCCGCTGTTAAGTGTACAGCATTAACGTTAAATGATTTAGTGGCGCTAATGGTGGAATTCATGATCACAGCGCCGGGGCCTAATTAGTATACATTGGTGTGGAGATTATGGCGGTCACGATCCGGCGGCCGTTCCGATCGTAATCTCGGCCTGATCGTCGCTGTAATTATCGCATGCACGGGGGGTTGGCAGAGATGACCGCCCGCGCTACACTCCCCTCACTAAAATAACAATCCCCGACGCCGACGGACACACTAAATAATAAACGAGGGGATGAGGCCGCAATCCACGCGCTCGTCATACATTAGCATCGACTGGAAATGGGACAATTATACAACAAACCTGCCCCCGGGCCACCCCAAGCTTTGCATCCACAATCGTAATTTCCGCAAACACGCAATTTATGCTTTCGTTTCGCGCAAATTATTCATCCCCTGATGCACTGAACATAGCTATTTTGACTTAAATTATTGAAGTATTTTAATACAACCCGGTTTCAAACTGTATTTATTGGAGCCCACGCCCACCCTTAACGGGCATTTTGTCTACCCGGGCTATAAACCCATACCCGGCCCATAAACCCCGACCCGGGGTTTCATAGATTTTGTTGTAGTCGTAGGTATTTTTGTAAGAATTAGGCAAGTCAATAAATAGACGTCAATGAGTAAACATCTCAAGTGTTATTATTGAAAAGTATCCTCTCAAGTTGCTATTTTGTACAGTATTATTAAAAATATTCTCAACAGTGCTTTAAGTTGGAAAAGTTGTTGCATTTCCTTATTTATACGTATTAGCAAACATTCAAATTTTTAAAATTCACTACTTAGCGGCGTAAATAGCGCCGTAGTAAGGAAAACTTGCGTCCGGGGTCAAAAATTGGCGCCCCTGATTCAAAATAATTGCATTTCTATTAAATTACCACTATTCAATCAAGTTATGGTATATACCACTAGTCCCCGGATAACTGCCCATCTGGATCTGGATCATAAAGGGGGTGCGCACCCAGACACAGCAATTAGATCCCAGTGGGCCCTTTTTGCATCCCCCCCCCCTAGGGTTGTGTCACTCCTCAGCTCAGCCATGCCACTCTGTCGAGAAAGGGCAGCAGAGCAGCGGTTGACTCTTCCCTAATGTCGGCCATCTGGACGCCAGAATTTCCTCTCTTTGCGAAGCGAGTGCTGGGCAATCACAAAGGATGTGCTCGGCAGTCTCGTCCTCCTCATGACAGCCTCTACAATCTGGCGAGTCAACCACTCCCATTTTGTAGAGATGCCCATTTAGTCCACAATGGCCCGTGAGAACGGCCGTTATGCGATGGTCGTGTTCTCTCCCATTGGAGTCTTTAGGTTGATGCCCAGGTTCCTGGAGTATATCCCCAGTCCCGAGCGTCCTTCTTTACATGATGCGTCGGTGTAAATGCGATTAGCTGATTCTCTCATGTCCATCGAGGGATGGACGCATACCTCGCATCCTTCCGGTACGGTATTTGTGGGCGAGCACAGGTCGTTTCTAGCATCTAACAGAGGTATATCTTTGCAGACATTCCTCCAGAGGCTGCCTCTAGCCATCCCACATGTGTTACGTGTCCATAACCCTTCAGCTTGGAGACGGAGTATGATATTTATAGCCTCCTTCTCCACATACAGATCCAGCGGTGGAATGACTTCCATTGCCAGAGTCGGGGTAGTGTGCCTTGCACCCGTCGCGCCGAGACAAGCTATTCTTTGTACCTGGGATAGGGGCCCATTGCGGTCCAGATAGATGCAACCAAGAATTGGCAATTTCATTTATACTTATGTTTGAACGGTAACGTGACCGCCAGTCTAAGGTGTCAAATTGTTTAGAGGGATTGGCAAAGCTATATTGATGAGAGATAAATCTCGAAACGCGTCTATAGATGGCCTCAATAATTTGACCCAAATTGTTACATTTGCAGTAGGTTACTGTATGTAACAGCAAACACTTGTTGTATAATTCCATGTCCGTCGGGGTGTTAGCAGCCCGGGAAGTAGTTGTTTCAATTAGTGTTTGATATAGTCTTTGTAAGACTAACTTGTTGTAGATTGCGAAAAGAATCGCACTTTTAATATATAATAATACCTGATAAACGTACATTAAATATTGTACTTGTACAAACTGGCATTCTTAGACACTGTTGAGTATTCCTGATTCATTCATTGGGTATTCATGATATTCATTTTTGCGCGACGTATTACATGTTTCATGTTAAAATAATTGACATTTTGGCACATACATATTTGGTCTTGTGCCCCTCCCTCATATAATAAATATATCAATTGTAAATCTGAAAATACACAGTAAGAACAAATTTAGTCGTATTATTTTAGTTAAATCAATTTATAAATCCGACTCTCGACCCCCGAAATTCTAGTTACGCCACCGTATGTTCACAAATTTAGCGAATTACGGGTAATTAAAAAAGTCTATAAATTTACAATCCTTACACTAAATGATGAAACAGTCAATGATCAAGCGATTTTATCTAATCAACTCAGTGTTTTATAAATGGAGATATTCAGAATTCGGGGATGAATGAGAAATAGTTTCGAATTCTGAATATCCTCATTTATAAAACACTGAGTTGATTAGATAAAATCGCTTGATCATTGACTGTTTCATCATTTAGTGTAAGGATTGTAAATTTATAGACTTTTTTATTTTAATTACCCGTAATTCGCTAAATTTGTGAACATAAACCCGTTTACTGATAATTTACCAATAAATCACTTTTTTGTTAGGATCGTTAAATACATGGAACATTATTAGCATTTAATGACTTACCTTTAACGAGGGTTTCATCACTTGAGTAAGCATAAAGTAAAATTTCTAGTTTAAAAAAAAAAAAAAACGATTCGCCGGGTGAATCGAAGCGCTAGACAAATCCAAATTTTCAACATTTTCTAAACTCTAAATTATACTTCATGCGCCAGGCGTATAAAATATTGATGGAAGCTTAAATATTGTATAATACTGACCTAGGCAGCTATGACACCAGTTAAGAAATGATCCTAAAGTTGAGAGGTTATTTTTGTTCAGTAATGTTTACCATTTCATCATGATTGAACCAACACGAAAGTAACAATTGTAAATCGTGCAAATTTATTTTTAGAATCGTAGTTATGTTTGCGTAACTTAAAAATCGCTACGATCATTGAATGATATATCGTAATCGTTCATATGAACAAATAATTTCGGCAAATTCCACACTCATCGAAACATCGAATGTACATGCAAAATTCCTTTTGTGTATTGAAAAGTTATTCACCGAAGAAAAAATAACCTCTTGTTTATTTACCTACGATAATAATTTTGTAATATTAACCTTTGCAATTAGCTTCAAAAAGTGAGTGAAAATACCCCAAACACTAATGGTCAAAAAAACTTTTTATACAAAATTGAAAAACAAAATGTGGAAAGACGCTTAGAATGCATTTTGACGAGACGAGTACATATGGAAAACTGGGATCATTCGAGCAAAATAATTGACACTTGTTGAAACATTTAAAACTTTTTTAATATAGCAGATATTTACGTGTCTTACAACTCTCTCTGTCTCACAATTCCCCACTCTCCCCTATTTATTAGATAATTACTACAAATCTAGGAAATTAAAAAAAAATTGCACTTACTATTCTATTTACACTGTCATAAAAATAAAATAAAAAATGTTACAACATCAAAAAATACGTGACTTCGTTTTCAAAAATTCTCAAAAAATATTAAAACACTATAGAATTAAAATAATAGAAAAGATTTTGAAGAAAAGAATATAATAAGGTACTTTTTTCTAACATGTTAGCGTCAATGTAAAAACTATACAAAAAAACACGTAAATTCGAGAAAAGTTTTGTTTAATTAGTACAAAAAATGGTAGTTTTCGGGCCGAGCAAGAAATTGCCGGCCGACGCGTCAGCGGAGGCCGGCGATCTTGCTAGGCCCGAAAACGAATTGAACATACTATTTTTTCTCCAACCTTTGAATTTTTAAAAAATTAAAAACTTTTTTTCCAAAAGTATAAGAAATTTATTTACTATTAAACAAAGTTTGAGAAACAATTATAAGCATTTACATATTTAATTATTTTGAACTATTAACATGGATTGTTGTATTACAATTTGACCAATTCGAACAATTTTGGAACTGAATTGGAGCACCTGAACTTGCAACTTTCAAGTTCATTTGCTCCAATTCAGTTCTGCTTTCAGTTATGTTTGTAGGTTTTTAAATCCGGCAAATTTAAAAAGGTACCAACTTCTTGCGCAATCGACGCCAATTTATGAACCCCTACAACCTGTCTATGGCATTAACCATTTTGTTATTTAATAAAAAAACGAGTTTCCTTCATATTGGGGGGGGGGGGGGGGGGGGGCGGAGAGCGATATATTTTCTATAAATGCCTAAATATATATCACCAGTGACTGTAAATGATTTCGGTTTCTTCGTTTTCGTGTTTGGAATCCGTATTAATAATGCAGACCCTAAATCGTCGATATCTGCTATGTTAATTTTCGACATTTCATGGCGCCGGAGTGCTCCTGCTATGTCAAAAATGGGCCCAATCTGAAAATACAAACACACTGAATAAACTAAGATAAATTAATACATAATTTAACATTCTTACCTTAATCATTAAATATTTATTATCGGATGCTTCAGAAAGAAATTTATTAATCTCTTCTTTCGTCAAAGTTATTGATTTTTTGGGTTGATATCCATCTGCCTTCCTTTTTAAATATGGTATAAGTTTGGGATACTTTTTTATATTAATACCAGTTTTCACATTAATAGTTGCCTTTAACATGGAATAGTGTCCCCATAAAGTGGATGGTTTCATTTTGGTACATAAATCGTAAAGATATGCAATCAACACATTTTCCGAAAAAGACAACACATTTTGAAGTTCTCTCCATTCCATAAATCGCCTATAGGAACTCTCGTACACCTCTCTTAATTTGGTAGGAAGCAGTTCTAATGTGGCACTATTCGCTGATTCTATAATATTTGGTGGTGTAGAAGGCAATTCACTATCAACATACGTGACTTATGCCATTTTACTTATAAATGTCATTAATTGTAATTATTTGACGTTTATTAAAGGCAGAGTACTAGATGAAATCATGTGCTCATAATATAGCTTCATTCTTATTGGACCACAATGAACAGCTTATATTCACCAGCCTATCAGTTGTCCTGGCGTTTTTTTTTTTTACTAGGACGTTTTACGTATATATTTGTACTCTATCCATAAATGCGCCATTTTTTGTTCTAAATAACTTGATAATTTAGTGTCATATTCGTGAGGTTGGAGAAAAATGTTGTTTACGTAGATTATATAACTCATCATAAATTTGGCCAATAGAAATTGAGAATTTCACTTAGCTACGTGGTGTAATCACTTCGGGTTTTCGGTGGATTGAACGAAGCAAAAATAATAGATCAATAATTTAAATCTAGAGCCATGATTTAATAAGTATCATAACAACAACAACAATTTTGTTAGAATTTTGTATTTATCAACAAATGTCAAATAAAATCGCAATGAATCGCTTCGAAAAAGCTTCAGGTTCAGAAATGAGCGAAACAATTGCTTCTTTAACGCCTACGAACACGATGAAAACGCACAAAAGCATTTGAAAGCAGTTTTTGGCATTTTGTGAAGAGCGGAAATACAATTTTGTTGAGCAGACTTCGGACGAATACTTGGCAGGTATTCTCAAAGACTGGGCTTTCAATATGAAGCGACCTAATGGCACCAATTATAAGGAGGGAGCTGTGAAGACGATTTCGAATATTTCCGCAAAGCTTCTCCTAAAAAAGTACTTCAAAAATAGACTCATTATAAAGCATCTTTTTTGAGGATGCCAAGAAGGCACGTTCGGTCAAAAGAAAAGAACTACAAACACTTCCTGATAAAAAAAAATCAATTTTGCAGCTTTGACAACTGAAGACATCAGCAAGATTGTGAAAAAATATGACGAAAACTGTCCGGTGAGTTTTCGTCATATTTTTCCAAAATCTTGCTGATGTCTTCAGCTTACAAAAAAGTTCTATCAAATTTCTGCCGTCGAGTTCGCGTGGCGTGGCAACAAAGCAACCGTTTGCCTAGTAGAATTTGTCAACATTTATGGTGAACTAACAGGCCGTATTGAATATAACACCATATTCTCCAAAACTACACAGGGGGAAGAAAAACATACTGCAGTGCGTCTATTATAGAAGATGTTAGGCAAAAATAAATATCAAAACGAATCGATTTGATTTAAAAATTGCCCAGTGGGTATTAACCAACTCAGTATGTGGACACGCTTAGGCGCGCAAAATATTGGGATTGATACCAATAAGATAAAAATAACCAATCACTTAAATCGTTCTTCCGCTGTAAGCAATTTGATAAAATGTGAACAAACTTACAAGAAGTTATTCAAATTACTGGTCATTCTTCAAGTAAGTCTCTCAAGCCATACCTAAAGCTAAGCAACGAACATCCTCTTAACATTGTTGAAAAAATGAGAAGAAAAAAAACCGCGCAATACAAATATAGTAGCTAGCTCAAGCTTATCGACAGATAATATTTCAAATATTACTTCCAATAACACTGGTCGGCATGAAAATCGGGCCTGACACCATTCCTGCTGATTCTTATCTAAAATGACCTCCTGAATCCGAATATGACCCCCGTTTTCCCCCATCACCCACCGTTTTCGGGGGAGGCCGCCCCACCTATTTTTATCACTTTTCGATAATTTTGAGGGATGAAAAGGATTATTTTAGCCTTTACGTTTCTTCTGAGGGGCTAGAGAGGTGAAAAGTTCCAAAACATAAACATTTGTAGCAAGGAGGTAGATTTGGGGGGGGGGGGGGATTTGCCCCCCTTAAATTGTAAAAAAATCCTTAAAAATGATCGATTTTTCCGTTTTTTTCGCAGTTTTTTCACTTATTTTCTACATATTCCAGCTTCCATCCGCCCTCATCCTCCCCCAAACAATAAAAATATATAGCAACAATATATAGCAACAATAATAAAAATATATACCAACAATAATAAAAATATATACCAACAATAATAAAAATATATAGCAACAGTTCGGAAGATTCACTGTACCACGCTGGCGCTCTCAATATCTCGCGCGCACAGGTTTGCCCAGGAATTTTCATGCTTTGACAGGTTTAAACTTGCATTGCTCTTGTCACTATAGACCTACACTGTAATCCTTATCTTCCCTCAGTACATCTCTAGCGATCGTAGAGTCAACTTGTCGGTGCTCTAGGCGGGGATTCTGTTTCCAAGTTGTTTTAATTGTGTATAACGGTAGAAATTTTTTAATTCCGGCTTTTTCCAAGTGAATTACAGTACGTGAGTGTGAGTTGTGATTAATATCGAGCATTTATTTACTGTTTAATTATGCCACGCGAGTGTAAAAATCATCCCGATAGCTTCTGCTATATTTGCGGGGAATTGACTTTAAACGCGCAACGAAAACCCCTTTCTCCGCTTCTTAAAACTGCTTATAAATTTTACTTTGATTACCAAGTTGGCGATCAGGACAAGAATTGGGCTCCAACAGTTTGCTGCACTACTTGTTACAGTAGCTTGACCAAATGGCTCAAAGGTACCCGTAAATCAATGCCATTTGCTGTGCCCATGGTTTGGCGCGGACCTCGCTGTCATCTCACAGATTGTTACTTTTGTATGAACATAAATAAAACACTGTTTATCACTTTGTTTGTATAACAATTGGTTTATTTGGTGACTATAGTTTCGATACTACACGTATCATTATCAAACCGTAACGGTTTGATAATGATACGTGTAGTATCGAAACTATAGTCACCAAATAAACCAATTGTTATACAAACAAAGTGATAAACAGTGTTTTATTTATGTTCAACAATGTATAACGAAGTAGAAGCCTCTATAATCAGTGAACTTTTGTATGACTTCCACCGTCGGGTTATCTAGCAAAAGTAAGCATACAATTCAGTATCCTAATGTCCCTTCAGCTCTAAGACCAGTTCCTCACAACGAATCTTTGCCAATCCCAGTGCCCCCAAAAACCTATACTCTAGAGCCAGAAACGGATTTGAAAGACTTTGAGCCACAGCCTGGACCATCTTATGATACGTTCACCGATGATGAAGAGTGTTCTGCTGATTCAGCTCATCGAAAACCTCACCTCGGTACTCAGTCGAAATTGAATGATCTCGTCAGGGATTTAGAGTTACCTAAGAGAATATCTCAACTTCTTGGATCTCGACTTCAGCAGTGGAATCTCTTAGAAAAGGGTGTAAAAATCTCTTCTTACAGGACTAGGCAGTCAACCCTGAAATTACTTTTTTCGGCAGATGAAGGCTTAGTGTTCTGCCCTAATTCAAATGCATTGATGATAGAACTGAAGATGCCATGTGACCCAGACAAATGAAGACTCTTTATAGACTCATCAAAGACAAGCTTGAAAGTTGTCCTATTGGCCAATGGGAATGAGTTACCATCACTCCCGGTTGCATACTCTGTGGATATGAAGGAGACGTACGAAAACATCAGCCGGATCCTTGATAAAATCAAATACCATGATTATGATTGGAAACTTTGCGCTGACTTAAAAGTTATTGCTCTGCTCATGGGCCTGCAATCGGGCTTCACAAAATACTGCTGCTTCCTATGCGAATGGGACAGCCGAGCCCGAGACAAACATTACATCGTACGGAACTGGCCTCTGCGAGAAAGTTTTACTCCCGGTCAGAAAAACGTCGCTCACGTTCCTCTGGTCCCGAAGGAAAATATTTACTTGCCGCCTTTGCACATCAAATTCGGATTGATCAAACAGTTTGTGAAAGCAATGGACAAGACCTGTGATGCATTTCAATGTTTGAAAACTAAATTCCCACGTCTTAGTGAGGCTAAAATCAAGCAAGGAGTTTTCGTGGGCCCCCAGATTAGACAACTTTTCCAAAATTCGACGTTTATTGAACACCTGAATCGAAAAGAAAAACGAGCTTGGATTGCATTCCAAAACGTGTGTGAGAACTTTTTGGGTAACAACAAAAGTGATGATTATGTCGCTCATGTCGAGGAATTGCTGTCAGCGTACAAGGCCATGGGGTGTAACATGTCTCTTAAAGTGCATTTCCTTCACTCACACCTGGACTTCTTACCTGAAAATTTAGGAGCAGTTTCGGATGAACACGGGGAACGGTTTCATCAAGACATCTCTAAGTTCGAGAGGAGATTTTCGGGGAAGTGGAATGCGAGTATGTTATCAGACTACTGTCCCCCGAAAACGGTGGGTGATGGGGGAAAACGGAGGTCATATTCGGATTCAGGAGGTCATTTTACATAAGAACCAGCAGGAATGGTGTCAGGGCTCGAAAAAAAAAAATTTTTTTTGCAGACCAGTGTAATTGTACGTTCAATATTAATACAAAATAAATTATAAGTATAATAATTTATTATTATCGGTCGATTTGTTATATAATGGTAACGAATGCCACTCGAACAATCGAAAATAATGATTATTTTTGACTCCTAACTCGACATAATCCTTAAAAAACCACTCGAGCTACACTCTCGTGGTTTTTTGCAGATTACGTCTCGTTACTCGTAAAATAATCGATTATTTTCGATGCTCTTGTAATATTATAACTGATTAAAATCTGTACCTACTATTTTTTTTAAATGAATAATGTCTTAGAATTATAAAACGTCAAATGTGTAACTTAAAAATGTACCAAAACACAGCGCGCACATTTATTTTCTAATGATAAATTACAGTTTATTTGAAAATAATTGGATTAAAAATCACGTATATGACAAAGAAAGAAACGCTCTTTCTCTGATGAAGGTATAAAATTTCTTAATTAGAATTAATAACTTGCCTAGAAAGATTTTTCATACATTAACAGATTTATAAAAAAACTGTTTATTATCCACAAACGAATAATATCGAGTATTTGCTATAAATAAGGCAAATACGAATTCAAGTATAAATACAAAAAAAATAAGGAGACATTCAGTTCATCTTTAGTAAATACTAATTATTAAATATAACGAGTGTCTATAAACTGTCGGCCTCCCAGTAGGTTCTGATTTCAGAAACATACGTCGTAATTAAATTTAGCACTGACACTACCCACTCATATATAAATAATTATATTTGACGTTTCCAAGATTCACCGTTTCGTATAATAATCTAAGATATGTAATTTGTTATTCAAAGCAACCGAGATGCTGACAGTTTATAGACACACGTTACAATAAATGTATGTACAATTATCACGCCGTCCGCATGTGCTAGATGTGCAGGATTAGGGGGCGGTTAATTTTTCCTTCCTCGCCCGCTCTCCGAGAATTCACAGCACGCGTCCGGATCTCCGGATAAAAATCAATGTCTGGCGCGCGGATCTCCCCGGAGCATTCGATTTCCGGTGGGTCAGAGCCCGTCCGGAAATCCGCGCGTTCTCGCCCCGAATATTAACGTTCAATTATCGCCCCCACATAGCACACACACATACATGGTCGTGACCGCATGCACTAGCAGTTTGCTGTGTATGTGCTGTAGTTGAATCCTCAAAAGGTTTGTGGATGTAATGATTAGTTTTGCCAGACGATTGAAACAAATTTTAACATATTTCGTAAAAATATATTTTAGGTTTGTAAAAACTACAAAATACATGCCTTAAACGTAAAATATAACGATTTTACAATTATTGACTTAGAAGATAACAGATGATGAGAGTCAATAAATGGTTGATGTTATGGTGAATGCGCCGGGATTTGCCTATTTAAATTGCAATAAACGTTTGCGTAAATTAACTCAGAAAAAACAAAACAATCCGTTCACTTGAGCATTGTATTCTTGATAAGATAATGCATTTGTTTTTTAACTTCAGAAAAAAAAATATATAAAACGGAAGGTGGAAAGTAGCAAATCCAAATATTCGGGCTTTACTTAACTCAAAATATTAACTTTATGCTTAATCAAGGAGTTAATATTATCTTTTAGAAAAATACCGAACAGTTTAATTCCTCAGTACTCAATTTACAATATCATTTAAGATACATACAGCGGTTTTTTTCTTTTACTTTAACATATTCTTAAAACAAATTACATACGATCAAACATAAGTAGTATATTTTGAACTTCGCAATATTGTAGTATTTTATACGCTTGGCTCCGCTTCGCTACGCGACCAATCCAAATTTTCACGCTTTTCTAAACTTAAAATTTTACTTTATGCATAATCAAATAGTGAAAACACTCGTTAGAAGCTCCAAACTGAAAGCTTTTATAAAAATATCAAATGTCTGAAAATTTAAAGCGACGTACATCTAGAAGAAGAAATCTCTGAATACTAGTGATGGCCGATTCGAGTAAGAATGATTGAATCATTCGATTATTAAAATCATTGATTATTCAATAATCTAATATAAACATTTGACTGATTATTCAAATGGTAATATGTTAGTAAACAAACATATGCATACGTTTTTTTAACAGTTTAATTCCAATCTTCAAACGAGTGTTTTCCATTCCCAGTTTAAGCATGAAGTAACATTTCGAGTTAAGAAAAGCCTGAAACTTTGGTTTAGTTAAAAAACTAAATTGACAGGCTATGCTAAACTGTACAGGCAAATGTACCTACAGCAAAAATCAAGATAAATATACCTAAAAAAATCCCTGTATCATACAGATGTATTTATGATCAAAAATGTAAATGACTTTTTCTATTTGGAAAAACCAATGTGGTCATAGGATTTTACTCTAAAAACTCGGTTTCTGGAGTATACACAACTCAAGCGTAATTTGTGACGTCTGCGACACATCAAAATTAACTTTCACATATAAAAATAATTAATATCTCTTACATGTCATTGTATGTAAATGGGTTAATAAAGGCATTTCTTTTAATAATATGTTATATGCCCTGATGCCATTTAATGTAGCAGTTAAAATATGAATAATTCATTAAAACTAAATATAATAACAAAAATAAACAGTACTAAAACAATCCCATTTTCAAATAATCCTCTTTTTATTCACAGACACATACGCTTTTTTGCTTCCCTTAATTTTTTCATCAACTGAATTATTTTACGTAGAAAATTTTTACGAACTAAATTCAATTATGAATTCCGTTAGGTGCGCTGCAGCGTTAAAACCGTATTTCATCCGGCTTTTAGGGTCCCTCTAAAATTCCAGGTGCATCCGTAGCGAGGGGTGGGGAGGGCTAGGTACGTACATAAACACCTCCCCAATTTTTTTACGAGTGCATTTTAATTTGCACCGTTTTATTACCGCCTCATCCGCCGCCGTCGTTAAATATTTCACCGATTACGGCGCCAAAAATTAAATTATGTGGTGTGCGCGTGATTAGCGCCCCTGTTTAATTTAATAAAATTGCGAAAAACTGAGTGTATTTGTCTGTGTATGATATGTATGAAACTTCAGAGGGAATAGAATATGTGATGGGATGAATTTGGCAGAGATTTACCTGAGAGGACGGAATATGTGATGAAAAGATGGGTTTTTGGCGGGGATTTAGTTTAGGGAGGGGGCAAAGGGGGGATGTTTAAGAATGGAGATTAGGGGTTGTTTAGGTTTTAGTGCTGGAGCATTGTTTTGTGTTTCATTGTGTGCAACTTAATATACTTACTGTGTTATTATTACGAGTTTTGAGGTTTTGTTTGAACAACCCTCTTGAGTCTTTTTAATTTACGTATATGCTAGGTTAAATAAAAGTAGTGTATTATTCTACGGTTTATTGCTTAAATCAAAGGAGAAATGAATGTTTCCGAATCATTACAAGAGTTTTGTGAGTAGTGGGCGTATTTTATTTGCGATTTTAAGATTTAGAAAAGATGACATTTTGTGTGATTTTATTGGAGCATGCTAAATTTTACCTTTCGTTTAATTCAAGAATTTATTTTCTTACAACAACAAGCGTTACGCGCCCAAACCAAGTTTTCCGGCTTTTCTAAACTCGAAATTTTACTTCATGCTTAATCGGGGATTGGAGACACTCGTTAGAGGCTTTAAATTGAAAGTTTTAAATTTTCAGACATTCGTTGTTTTTATAATAACTTTCAATTTAAAGCTTCTAACGAGTGTTTCAAATCTCAGATTAAGCATGAAGTAAAATTTCGAGTTTAGAAAAGCCTGAAAATTTGGTTCGGTCGCTCCACTTCGCGGATGTCTGAAAATTTACATTCAAAAATCGTGATATGTGTACCTAGAAAAAAAAGTCCTTGTATTTATCTTTTCATTTTGTTGATTGATGAACAGTTTTTTAAAATTTTCAATTTAAAGCTTTGCGATATTTCAGTGTTTTGTACGCGTGGCGCATGAAGTAAAATTTCGGCTGTTCTAAACTCGAAATTTTACTTCATGCTTAGTCTGGGAGTGGAAAACCCTCGTCTAAAAATTCAAATTAAAATCTTTTTAAAAAACAACGAATGTCGTATAATTTACAGGATATGCATATGTATACCTGAAAAAAAATCCCTGTATTTGAAATTCACATTTATGCACACATTTTTGATATTTTCTTGTAAAAAATGTTATGTTTAATAATGTAAATTGAAATATCTTCAACAATTTAGCTAAAATTTATAAATGTAAACAAAAAGTCTTAATGAAGTAGTATAAAATATAATTTAGCAAATTTAAAATAAAAAAAAAACGTTTTATACAAATTCAACGTTTAAAAGATGTTTTAAACAAATTTAAGATTTAAAACATATTTAAAACAAAACCGCTTAAAACACGACGGCTGTTTTTAAACACTCTTTCAAAACAAAGTGCTTTAAACATAACAACACTGGTCACATGTAGTGTTAGGAACTAGGAGGGAAATTCCCTTTTTGCTGGGATTTTTTACTCTAAGAGGGATACAGGAAACATTTGTGTGTACATTTATTTTTTTTAATTAATAGAACTACAAAAATGCTTTTTCTAAATTATATAAATGAAATTTCTTTCTTCGCTGAATAATTATAATAATCAGTAATGACTTACTACAATAAATAATAAAACACTTCACGTAACTAAAAGAAGAATATTGATATAAATATAAATTCATTTAAAATAACTTTTTTGTTTTATTTTCTTATTTAAACGCATAATCTGATAGTACGATTTTGTTGATTGCCGTAAAAAAATATTGTTAAACAAAGAATTTTAGATAAATAATAATTTATCAATTTTCGCATAATAATTTGACACATTCCTGTTAGTTTATTTTGTAAAGTAGCATAATAGTAGGTATATATTTTAATGGGTAAATAATGATGAATTTTACGGCTACCATTTAGACAGCAGTGTTGCCAACTGTAGAGGTAAATATCTATAAGAAAGTCTATAGAATTCTGGTAGAATTTCGCTAAAAGTATATTACTTGTCAATATTAAAACAATGTTTTCTAAAAAATATTTGAAATTACTTAACATCAGATTATTGGAAGTTTTCAGGTAATAATAAATTATGAATCGAAAGCACATAAAGCTCAAAGTTGACCAAAATAATGTAAAATAGCAGATGAGTTGTTGTTTTATGTAGCATTTTAATATCTATTGAATTAAAGAACGAGCTTTATTTTTATGTTACCATAAACAAAATTACTCGACTGTTATAATAGTAAAAAAAAAACAACAAGAAACTATTCATTTATGTTAAATACAAAAACGTTTGAGCGATTAACTTAAATACCAGATTTTCATAAATTTATAAGTGATGCGACTAAAGAACGAGCATCATTTCTGTATAAACGTAAATAAAATCCTCAACTGTGATAAATGATAAGAGCTTAGCAAAATTAAAGAAAACATTTAATTACTGTTGCATTTAAAAAGTCATGAAATAATTTTTAACATCAGATTTTGAAAACAATTAAGAAGTATGTTTTTCAAACTTAAATAATTACCTGTTGTTGGTTATTGAATAAACTATCCATTCCCGTTTTAATTTTTTTTAGTAAAGAATTCGCTTAAGCTTCTAACTAAAAATCCTCAAACACTCCGGGATCATATCATCATATGATAATAATCATGTCAAGTAGTGATCTAATTTTGCGATTTATGTTGATGTATTATTCATACACTTTTTGGGGGCGTTATGTTGCAGACATAAACCTCGAAAAAGGTAATCAAAGCGAACTCGTCCCTTTTCGAATCTGAAAATGTACCCGGGTACATCCCGAAATGTAGATATAAGGGCCAGTCAAACAGAAACGTGCGAACGGCAATACGTAAATAGAGTGCACTTTCGGGGGTGGATAACGCGAATCCGTCCGCCATAAACGGCGTCGGAATAATTTCGTGCATTGGCCGCGTGTGTATGTATGTGTGGGAAATAGGTCAACTGGTTTTATACAATTTCTCGTAATAAAACGAACGCGAATTTACATTTTTATTAAATTCATCGGCGCGCCCATAAAATTTTATCGGAGACGGCGTAATTACTTTCGGAGGATTTTAAGGGAGTCGCCGCGAGGCGGCTGCGGGGGCGGCTATTAAGATAATTTTATTGGGGGTGGAGGTCGAGGGGGTAGCTCGCGCCCATAAATATTCAATGCCGAGCGATTGCCTCTGATATCGGGAAGCGGCTTTAATGAAACTCTCCGTCCCGCCGAACCGGATATACCTGCTCTCCCTACTCAAACGACTCGATTTGCTTTACATTTGTGTTACGAATGAAATCGCTGATCTAATGAAAATATTTGATTGGAATTAAATTAAAAAAGAGAAAAATGGTACTTAAACAAAGATAAAACTAGTAAAAGAATAAACCGTTCACGCGCTTCGCACTTCCTGCTTCTCATCAATGTGTTAAGATCATTCGAAAATATAGATACACAACATTTATGCATTTGGTCTTTTTTTTCATATTATTATAAGGTGAACAAATTTTAATTTTGATACCACACACAGTATACGATTTGGCTGTTCTAGCGGGGCAAAATTCAAATTCATAAAATATGAAAATTACAAATGGGTCGCTACAAATTATTCACATATATCAGAATAAAAATTCCTGATACAGAATTATTTTAGTTTACTTTGAATTGTGTGCCATATCAAGTATATATTTTGATATCGCACACAATTGAAAGTAAACTAAAATAATTCAGGAGTTTTTTTTCTGATACAGAATTATTTTAGTTCACTTTCAATTGTATGCGATATCACGTATTAAATTGAAATAGACAACTTATTATATTTTTTATTGATTAATTATATTATTAATTATTTCAAAATTATATCGTTTGATCAAAGCTAAATATTATTTTCTCTTTGGTGCCCTTTTCAGGAAAAGTGTAGCTACAATATAATCTATTATTTGTGTAAATGTAATATAATATAACAGAAACATAATAGGTTATTCAATTTATAAAAAAATGTAAACATCTGATAATAACCTTTATGTTTTGTGTTATACATTGTCATAAATTACTACTAGTTTTCTAATGATCCTCAAGATGTATTATTTATATGTTAAATTGCGGGACTTTTTGCGATTACTAAGATATTTTCCATTTTTGTTAGGTGTAAAAATTTAGTAAATACTTCTTATTTATTCTCAATATACTTTTCTATAGCTCTATTAACTCAAAAAAGAACTAACTATATAAAATACACAGGAAGTTAGAAAATACTATTTGAGTTACTCAAAATAGTTTTTGATAAGTTAATTTGAACAAATGTACATATTCCAACTTTGAAAAACGGTATAAGTTTGAATATATAGTTTTTCGAAGTTAGAAATATGTACATTTGTTCAAATAAACTTATCCAATGCTATTTTGAATAACTCAAATACTATTTTCTAACTTCCTATGTATTTTATATAGGTAGTTCTTCTTTTGAGTATAGGTATCTCAATTACTGTGTAAATGCTGTAAATTTCCCGACATTCGTCGATTTTTTTTAAATAGTTTAATTTGAAGCTTTTAACGAGTGTTTCCACTCCCAGATTAAACATGAAGTAAAATTTCGAGTTTAAAATGTCTGAAGTTTTACTTCATGCGCCACGCGTATGAAACAATATTGTAAAATTCAAAATATTCTTATTTAGCAGTACATTTTGAATCCTTCTTTAACAGTCTTTTAATACTGATTTAACAGTGTATTTTTAATTTTACAATATTTCAATGATTTATACGCCTGGCACATAAAGTAACATTTTGAGTTTAGAAAAGCCTGAAAATTTGGATTGGTCGCTCCGCTTCGCTACGCGACCCAACCAAATTTTCAGGCTTTTTTAAACCTGACATTTTACTTCATGCCTAATCTGGGAGTGGAAACACTCGTTTAAAACTTCAAATCTAGTTGTACACTTTATGGTGATATTTTTATTTTTTATAAATCTATTGTGTATAAAAGGGGGTTCCCGTCAATAAATATTATTATTATTATTATTATTATTATTAATTGAACTATTTAAAAAATCAAGGATTCTCCTAAAATTTACAGTGTATGCATATGTGTACTTAAAATAAAAATTCCTTGTACAGAAAACGTTTTATAGAAGTGATAAATATTATGAAAAACTCTAAAACATGAGTTGAATAACAAACATAATGTTATATCTTACTGAATTAAATTATTGACTCATTTAAATAATATTTAGAGAACTATTTGTTTGTATATCAAAGGTAATCCAAAATAGTCTATAAATACTTGTCTATGAATTTTGTCCCGCTAGATTTGTTAATTCATATACTGTGCGACATGGCTAGTTTTGTTATTTCATCGACAGTTTTCAAGAATTTCGCCATTCTTCCAATTTAAAATTCAATTGGTAGATATGTTTGAAGTCACAGTTTGATATTGCTTATTCCCAATTTAATATTGATTAGTCTTCATTTGAAGTTGAACAAGTATAGATATTTACAACTTTCAATATTATGAAGGCAAAGAATCTAGTACTATACCATAACCAACTTTTGTGGTTTCATAATTTTTTCAAGAGTTTTTTTTATGAATTCAGTGATTTATTTTGTATAATTGAATCTTGAATATAGATAATTAATAAATATTTAACATAGGTGTATTAGCCTAAGTTTTTTTTGCAATAAATCTATCTTACGATTTTTTAATTAAACAATTTACGGCGAAGTAAATAAATGATCATATTAAATAATTATTTAACGTTCCAGTGTATTAATAATGGCTATGAACTATCGAGATTTTCGTTAAACAATAGTATACGAGTTCATTACAAACATCGTCGACCTGGAAAAAATATGCTGATAATTGAACAATTCGAATTTCCCACCACAAGTTACAATTTTGAAAATATATCATGATTACGAAAATCGGTCAAAACTAACATTATTCTAACCATTGATGATGTTCCGATGATATTTTACAGACACATATAATAAGAATTAATAAACAAATTGAAATTGATTAAGTAATTTACAAAAAAAGCGCGCCGGAAAATCCAAAGTTTTGGGTTTTTCTAAACTCGAAATTATACTTCATGCGCCACTCGTATAAAACGCCGAAACATTGTGAAGTACAAAATGTTTGCAGCTGTAGCAAAAAAATCTCTTTATACAGTATGCTTTTTTTATCGTGGGCCATAGGATTTTACATGGTAAAAATTATACCTTGTGTTAATGTAATAAATCAATTATACTTCTACATGATGCACTTAATTTAAATAACTTAAATATGTTTTATTCCATTAAAAAATGAAATAATTTATTATGAATAGCTGAGCAAAAATAATCAAAGTGCCGCTTTCCTCTTTTATAATTTAAAAAATTCAGGAAATATTCCACTTTATTAAATAATTTAGAACATTCAAGAAATATTTTGCTCTCATAATTTAGAAGATTAATTGTGTTTTTTTTTAATTAAAATATTTCCAAAATTGTATGTATTCTACTTTTATTCAAAATTTTTCAAATATTTAAATTTTCTCCGCAGAATATTTCATTGGATAAACTCTTAAATATAATTGTTAATATATTTTACACTTCAGAAGATTTAAGTGAATTAACTTCCAAATACTGAATCAGTGAATTGTTTATTCAAGTTTCTCTTCAGAACATTAAAGTGCATTCATTTCTACATAAAAAATCAATTAGTTGTAAGTTAATACAATAATAAATATTGATTTTTACATACATTTTAAATCAAAACATTTAATTAAATACTTTCTGTAAATATTTTGTTCGAAAAAACACTTCAAACTAAATTAGTGTTTTATATGCGTGGCGCATAAAGTAAAATTTCGAGTTCAGAGATTACTAAAAATTTGGTTTAGTCCAACCAAATTTTCAGGCTTTTCGAAACTCGAAATTTTACTTCATGCTTAATTTGGGAGTGGAAAACCCTCATTAATAAAATGAAATAAAAATACCGTAATATAATAATTGAAAATCTTTAATTATAAAAATGTAACTATTTAATGTTGGCAGTGAGTTTTAAGTTACCTCCTTTTTGGATTATTTGTTTACAAATTTATGAAGAAACTTAAAGACTTGATCTAATTGATGATATGAAGATCTTCAACGTTATTGAATCACGGAATGATTGTGTTACCTTGCAGAACGACATTGACAATATTGAACGATGGTGTCATATTAACGGACTAAACTTAAACTTGTCGAAATGTAAATGTGTTACTTTCTCCAGAAAAAAGAATATCATCATGTACGAGTATGGGTTGAATAATGTACACTTTGAACGTAGAAATACAATGAAGGACTTGGGTGTTACTTTTGATGGACGCTTAACGTTTAACGAACATATAAATAATATATGTGCTAAATCAATTAAATTATTAGGATTTATTAATCGAACATCCAAAGAATTCCGTGATATTAACGTCCTCAAAAAGTTGTATTTTGCATATGTACGTTCGAATCTTGAATACGCTTCAATTATTTGGTCACCGCATTATTATATTTATATAAATAAATTTGAAAAGATCCAAAAAAAGTTTTTAAAGATGTTGTACTTTAAAATGTTCCACGAATATCCGTCTATTTCAGTAAAATACGAAGATCTTCTACATACTTTCAACGTACCATCTTTACAGTCCCGTCGAAACACTGCCGCAGTACTATTTCTTCATGGAATAATACATTACAGAATTGATGATCCACATATTTTAGGCGGTTTATCGTTTCGCCTACCACGTACCTCTTCGCGTTCCATGGACTTATTTTATTGCTGTCAGTCAAATACACGTGCTCACCAAAACTCACCATTGAACAGGATACTTAAGCTGTATAATGAAGTTAATGTTAACATCGACATTTTTATTGAATCCAAGTCATCCATCTCAAAGAAACTGTCTGCTGTGTGGTAATTTTTATATGTAATGTTTTTTTTTCCTTTTGTTTTAGAAGTTAACTCGATTAGTACGTTTATTGTTATTATTATACTTAACAAGTAATGTAATTCAAGTTGATTATAATAATTATTACATACATATAATAATATAAGTATTCATGTATATATATACTTAATTTTTCTCCTGTAATTGGATTTTGTATCTATTGGGAAAATAAATAAATAAATAAATAAATTGAACTATACACAAATTTAATTTTAAGTTAATTCCTTGTTGGATTTATTTTTATTACAAATTCATGAAGAAAATTAGATCCTAGATCTAATTGAATTATTTACGAATTTTCAACATAAAAGCAATAATTAATAATACATATTTTTCTATTTATTAACGAGAAAATCCTATTTTATATCAAACATCCACAAAATATTTTATAATTTTGCCTGAAATGGAAATTATAGAATGTTTTTATTATTTTAAGCAAATATATCACGAACATTGCTCATTTTGTTTAAAAATTATCAGAAAATAGTGAATGACTAAAACAATTTAAAACTCATAAAATTAACTTGAAAATACCTGCTCTTTACAATTTTAAACATAAAATTAAACTATTTTAATCGCTCCAATCCAACTTTTTAATCAAAGTAGAATTTTCTGAAGAAAATGCAAATTTTGAGGAAACTAGCTTGAAAAATTAGAAGAAAATATTGAATTTCTAAAACAGTGTCAAATTCTCAGAATTCGCTTACAAACAATTCTTCTTAAAACATGTTAAAGAAAAAATTGCAGTATCTCAATCGCTTTAGCAACAATTTTTAATTAAATTGAATTTTATTAGAAAAATCGAAAAATGTTTGCAAAAATATAATAAGTTGCGAGTGACTATAGCAATTGAAAACTGACATCATTTTCTTACAATAGCTGCTCTTTAAAATATTAAACAGAAAATCAAAATATTTCAGTTAGTTTATCAACAAATTTAAATCAAACTTGTATATTATTGGAAAAACGAAAAAATTCTCATTTCATAAGGAGACTTTTTTTGAAAAATTATTATAAATGATTGAATCTCTGAAACATTCTAAAACTTATTTCTTCTGAAAAAAATTGGAAATAATTGCTCTTTTAAATATTAAAGAGAAAATCGAAATATGTCAGTTGGTTGATCACCAATTTTGATATAAATTTGCATTTTGTTAGAAAAATGCTGCTTATGCTGCTCATTTTTGAGGAGACTTTATTTTAAAAAATAAAAAACTCTAAACTATTGAATTTTAAACAGAAAAATAAAATATATTACCTCGTTTATTAGCAATTTTTAATCAAAGTTGAATTTTTTAGAGTAAAAATTCTTATTTTTGAGATTTGTTTCAAAAATTATAAAAAATTATTAAATCTTTCTAACAACTTTAAACTCACAGAATTCACTTGAAAATCACTGCTCTTTAAAATATTAAACAGAAAATCGAAGTATCTCATTAGCATTTTTTAATTAAAGTTAAATTTTGTTTGCAAACGAAAAATTGCTTATTTTTAAAGAGACTGTTGTTAAAAAAATTACAAGAAGTTGTTGAATCCTTAAAAAAACTTAAAAACTCATGCAATTTGCTTACAAATAGTTCCTCTTTTAAAAATTAAAGAGAAAATTGAAATATCTCAATCAAAGCCGACTTGTGTTGAAAAATGTATTGGATCTAAAGCGTTAATTAACTTCAGTAAATTTTGAAATGTCAGATTGATTAGTAAGACAAGTAAATTAACGCCGAAAGAAAGTATTTCGAACAGTTTCTGTGATTTTTTAAAAATGTTTTGTTATCGTTCTATTTCTATTGTTTGCTAAATTATTATTAAATAATTTATTTTTTTAATGGAATAAAACATGTTTATGTTATTTCCGTTATGCGCATTATGTAGAAAAATAATTGATATAGTACTAACAACAAATATTTGTGATGAATTAATTTCTCACTTAACCCGTGGTGAAACATGTTTAATTAATACGCTTTGATTAAAACACTTGGTTTGTTTCACTGTGAATCGGTGAAACAAACCAAGTGTTTTAATCAAAGCGTATTAACAAATATTTGCTTCAAAATTATATGATAAAATAGGTTAGTTAACACATAGTATAATTTTTAGTAAAATCCTTTGGCCTCCGATAAAAAAAAGTACGGTATAGTATTCATTTTATTGGGATTTTTATTCCATTTGCTAGACACTGGTCTAAGTATGAATACTCAAATGCCCTTGAGTGTTCTAGTCGTGACTAAATGTTACAAGCCTAAGTTATGTACACTTCTGTGCAATAAAATTAAGCACTCATAACTATTTTTCACAATATTGTAGTTGTATAATTCGGGTGTGTGTTAATTGCCTAGCAGCAGTTTCAATAAATGATGAAACACCATAAGTTGAAAATAACGCCTTTATTAAAAAACCAAAAGTAAGACCGTTTGAAAAAAAAAAACGTTCATAATAAATACAACAAAGCCAAAATACTAAAACCATCTCCTATTTTAATTAGAATTCGAATTTTTGAATTGTTGTCTAAATGACGCAAGATTTTGACATTAAGAAAATTGACATATTTACATATTCTTGTAACTACAATCTGTTTCTTAACTATGAGGAGCGTTTTAAATTTCACGCGCTAAAACTTACAATTCTGATTGGCCGAGAGCGCGCCCATTTTACACTATGCTAATTACGTCATTATTAGACGCAACAGCTGACATAACCTTAATTCGAAGCGTTACCGCGTTGCAACTTTGTCTGTTTCGTAATAACCTTTTGTGCGGTGTTTCTTTAGGATAGTTAAAAGTTAGTTTTGTTTATATTGTTGTGATGGATTTTGGACCCAGTACAAGCTTGGTGATATCACCTTCACCTCCAAAAAAGCGTAAGAAGTTGGATTTGGGTCATTTATATCTGTCTGAAAAACAGTGCATAATAAATATGTATAAGCAGATGATAACAGATGATCCACATATGAAAATGACTGCTGTTGTATCAGACATTGTTGGTGCAGTAGGTGTGATATCAAATAGCATAAGAATATGCATCAAATAATAAAATGTTTAATTTTTAGGAGTTGTAAATCCCACTGTCTATCGTACCATTAGCGAATATAAGAAATCCGGAAAGATTTGTAGCCCCAAACAGCTTGGAGGACATAATTACAAGTTTTGATGACGTAGTGAAGAGATCCGTGTATAGTTTTTTCTATAAAAATGAACTGCCAACTTTGAATAAAGTTTTAAAAGAAGTAAACGATCATGCAGGCATGCTGAAGATGACTCGTTCTACCTTGTATAGTTTTATGAAACAAATCAATTTTAAGTAAGATAGAGACCAGAGCTGGGCAGGATTCGAATCATTCAGGATTCGAATCCTGGATTTGAATTCTTTTAGAGGATTCAAAAGTGGCATTAGAATTCTTTAGTTCAATTGGATTCGTGATCCGGATTCGTTAAATTTTTTTAAGAGGATTCGTATTCGATTCTAAATGTGGATGATTCGAATCCTTGTAAAAGGATTTGAATCCTTGTAAAAGGATTCGAATACTTACGAAAGGATTTGAATCGTCAAAAATAATTCGAATTAATTGTGAGGAATAACATGAAAAATGTTTTTTTGTGTGTTTTTATATTTCTCGTTAAATCACTGTTTTATGCGCGTGGCGCATGAAGTAAAATTTCGAGTTTAGAAAAGCCCAGAAAATTTAGGCTTTTTCCTGGCCTTTTAATATAACTTTCTTCTGTGGAAAACCCCCATTCTGTTTAATAGTTTTCATTATTTTTGCCAATATTTAAGTTAATTTTATAAATTTTTACGTGTTTTGTAATTTGCCTGCTGATTTTGACAAATTTAATCATATGGCTTTTTTCTTAGTGTTTTGGTCAATTTGAATATAATTCCATAAGATTGATTGATGAGGCTGATAAATGTTGAAAGTTCATCTTAACTTCTATATAAATAAAACAATTTAAACACTTTCAAATATATATTGTGCATTCGCTACAATTGTTTCGCCACACTGTGGCTTCTTCGCCTGAAAAGAGTGGCGAAACAATTGTAGCGAATGCACAATATATATTTGAAAGTGTTTAAATTGTTTTATTTATATAAAAATAATTCCATGACTTTTCTCTGACTTTCCCGGTTTTAATGATATTCAGTGAATTTTTTATTTACATAAATTTCAGGCATTAGTCGATTTTATAATTGACTTCAATTTGAAGTTTTAAACGAGTGTTTCCACTCCCAGGCTAAGCATGAAGTAAAATTTCGAGTTTAGAAAAGCCTGAAAATTTGGCTCGGGCGCGTAGCGAAGCGAAGCGACCGAGCCAAATTAGGCTTTTCTAAACTCGAAATTTTACTTCATGCGCCACGCGTACAAAACACTGATTTGAAGTGTTGAAATGTTCAGAAACACACAAATACATCTTTAACCAGAGTAACCGGGAGTCAGATATTTAGTCTGATATTAACGATGTTCAGTGGTAATAATAAATAATTAGGTTTTGAATATTTTTGTTAAAACAACTGGTAACGATATTTATATATTAATGGTTGCAAAAAAATAATAAAATAAAATTTATTTTTAAAGGATTTGTATTCGTGATTCGAAAAAACAGGATTTGAATCTTCGATTCGAATCATATTTATCTCTTACGAATCCTTTATTCGAGTATTCGTGATTCGAATCGTATTAGGTAATTCGGATTCGTGATTCGAATCCTTTTTACGAGGATTCGTCCTAGCTCTGATAGAGACACATTATTATATAAATTGCATATTATATTATGAAACATAATGTAAATATGTTTTATTTCACAGATATATGGCGAGATGCCGTATAAGCATTTTAATTGAACTGACGATATGGTACGATGGAAAAGAAAATACTTAACCACAATTAGGAAGTACAAAATGGATATTTGATTTTATGTAAAGAGTAATTATGAAATTATTTAAAATTGCCGCTAAATTTATCTAGTAATATTTCTGGTAACTTTTTATAGTGTAAATTGGGCTGTGGCACTTACTCCTTCTAGTTTTTAAACAGACTATAGGAAACTTATTATGTCTGTTTTAAACTATAACATATTTTGTGTACTTAATTTTATTGCATAGAAGTGTAAATCTGGTTTAGGCCAGCAAATTAAAAAAAAATCTATGTTTAATCAGACCTATTTAACGACGAGCATTACTATCTATCGATTAATAAATAGTGGCACCCACAAGGCCACTATTTATATTTTATATATTTTTATTTTATTTTCGATATATACTCGTATATTAATTAATTTTCTAAGAAGTTAGTTACTTTGAAAGTGTTTCAAATGTTAAAATTGTTTAATGTATACATATCCAGAAGATTCTAGAATATATATCAAGTTTTTCTATTGAGGAAATGATATTAGGAAAACTGAAGAAATATCGCAATGTTTTCTATGAAATAGTATTATAAATATTGCATTTTGTTTGTGTTTACACGTTATGGTAAGAAATCCGATATAACAAATGTGTGGGATTCTGTGGGGGAAAGATAGAAACGGATTTTTTTGTGAGTGCGGTCTTGCACGGATACGTGAGGTTCGGCCTAATATCGGAAGGGTGGGCGCATTCCGATCGTCTCCCTTAAATAAATCATCGGCAATGCGCGCACTTTCCCGCCCCCTTCCCCTTCATCCGCTCAGTAACCCTGATGCGGATTCTTCCGGGGGGATGAAAAGGGATAAATAAACATCACACGGGGCCTCCCTTTCACGTCGAGTTATGATAAAAGCGTGCCGTCAATGACATCGATTTGGCCCTTAAAAATAAACGAAACCCTTCTTCGACCTCTTCAATATGAATATGTATGTGTGTCTTTGTGGATTATGAATGTATGCATGTGAGTTTCTTTTCATAGTTTATATACAGGGAATTTTTCTTTCAAGTATACATATCCTACATATCCCGATGCATACTTTGTAAATGTTAAGGCATTCGTTGTTTTCATAAAAGTGTTTAATTTGAAACTTCTAACGAGTGCTTTCACTCCTTGATTAACCCTTTCGGCCCTGACAGTGGCATTTGTTACCACTAACATTTTGTAAACATACTGGAAATTTTTCATTTAAATATACATACATGTATGCATGAGCTGTAACTTTTCTGATAAACGTTTGTTTTTTAAAATAGTTTAATTTAAAGTCTTAAACGAGTGTTTTCCACTCATAGATTAATCATGAAGTAAAATTTCGAGTTTAGATAATCCTGAAAATTTTCAGGAAATTCGAAATTTTACTTCATGTGCCATGCGTATAAAACACATATTTTAGGTGATATTCAATATATTCTACTATAGCAGTATGCTAAAAACGCGTATTCGGATCATCACATCACATCAGTGTTTAGTACGCGTGGCGCATAAAGTTAAATTTCGTGTTTAGAAAAGCCTGAAAATTTGGTGTGGTCGCTTCGCTTCGTTACGCGACCAAACCAAATGTTTAGGCTTTTCTAAACTCGAAATTTTACTTCATGCTTAATCTGGGAGTAAAAAACACTCGTTTGAAAGTTCAATTTGAAATATTTGCAAAAACAACGAATATCTGAAGATTTACAGCGTATATAGTATATTGAGATATGTATACTTAAAAGAAAAAGCCTCTGTATATCTGAGATAGTAATAAATAATATGCAGTGTACAAAACATTTTTTTGGACACCAGAAAAATTCTAGAGCTAAAAGGTTTGAGCATGAAGTAAAATTTCGAGTTTAAAAAACCCGAACATTTGGTTTGGTCGCGTAACTCTTTTCCAAACTCAAAATTTTACTTCTTGATTAATCACTTTCAAACTGAACGCTTTTTAAAAGCAACGAATTTGTGACATTTTGCGGAGCACACGTCGTTATATTTATGTGTACTTAAAACAAAAACTGTCTGCATATAAAAGCACTACAGGTCGCAAGGCCCTTGTTTTCTATTCCTCTCTTTCATCTGCTGTTTCCTTCCACCGTCTTACTCTTTGTTCTCTAAATGTTTGTATGCAAATGCGGCCCCCTGTAAGAGCAAAAACAAAATTTTTACTATTAAAACCTCTCCTAAAATTTGTATAAAACGCCCCCCCCCCCCCCCGAATTTATTTTCTAGCTACGGCCGTGTGCCTCTTCCTTGCTCCTGTATCTCCAATGTCATTAATTATGCTAGCTATCCCTGTTTCTGAGGATATGACCAAACCATTTGATTTTTTTGAAATACAATTTTTGTAATTTTGGGTTATACCGGGTATAACATAAAACGGGATCACCCTCTTTATTTTTTTTTTTTTTATTGAAGATACCAATTTGAAATTTGGTACATTTATATGAAGAACAAATTGGAGTTTAGTGGTGATCCAGAAACTATAGTTACATTTTCGGTTTGACCGGAAGTGACATCAATTTTGAAATGTTTATTGAAACACCCTATATATCTTCTTGTTTTTGGATTCAGGATGTTATTTTACATACAAATCAATTGTTTTTTTTCAAACAAAATTGCAAGTGTCATAGTTTTTCAAAAATAATATTGCCTCAAGGTGGCTTTTATCCAAATGTATTTATTTGGGACTTATGTAACGAAAAAAAAAAATGAAAACTGTATTCAGAAATGGTAATTTTTATTTCAATCAAGTAGGCCTATATACAGAGTTCCCTAGAAATTTCTAAATAATCGCAACAGATGTCGCTTACTTTACATTTTATAAAGCGACATCTGTTAAGATCATTTAGAAAAGTAACCACTTTTTTCTGGGGCATTCTGTATTTTTTATTTTGTTTTGTTTCACAAGTCTCAAATAAAAACATTTGGATAGGTAGTATATTAACCTTTTAAAAAATCATAACGATCCGCCATGTTGCCATTTGAAAAAACTAAGTTATTTAAAAAAATTATCGACTAATAATATAAACGCATGTGTTGGGCAAATTAAGAAACAAAACTTGACAATTTTTGTTTTCTATTTGTCTATGATACGAAACAAAATGTATATTAGGGCGATCAAAGCCACCTTGATGCAATATTAGTTTTAAAAAAATTGATTTGTAAGTAAAATGATATTTTGTATCCGAAAAAACAAAAAATATAGGGTGTTTTATTTAAAATGTCAAAATTGATGTTACTTCTGGTGAAACCGAAAGTGCTATTCAAATTTACTAGTCACTGCTAAACTCCTACTTGTTATTAGTGTAAACCTTCTACGGTTCAAATGTATATCTCAAATAATAAAAAAAAAATAAACGGGGTGATCCACCCAGTATATATAAATCTCTATATTAAATCTTCTTTGCCATATATCTTCTGTTTCCTTTCCACCAAATATCCTCCGAAGCATATTTCTTTCCTACACACCTAGCTTTTCTTCTGCCTTTTTTGTCACGGCTAATGTGTCACATGCAAATAGTATTAGTTTTATAACATATTCCAATACATGCGCTGTAAAATTTCAAGCATTTATTACTTTTTTAAAACGCGATCAATTTGAAGTTTCGACCATGCGTTTGCACTCCTTGATTAAGCATGAAGTAAAATGTCGAGTTTAGAAATGCCTGAAAATTTAGTTTAGTCGGGTAGCGAAGCGGAGCAACCAAAAATTTCAGGCCTTTCCTAACTAGAAATTTTAACTTATGCGCTATCCGTATACAACACTGAAATATTTTAAAATTATATATATAATATTGCTAAATCATCACTAAAAATATACTGCTAACGCAGGATTAGAAAGATACCGCTTAGCAAGAATAATTTAAATTTCACAATATTTCAGTGTTTTACACGCCTGGCGCATGAAGTAAAATGTCAAGTTTAGAAAATCCCGAAAATTTGGATATTAAATCAAAAATTTCAGGTGTTTCGAAACTCGAAATTTTACGTCATACTAATAATCAAGAAGTGGGAAAAAAAGGTTTGTTTAGATTTAAATTTTGTCCATGGTCTTTAACGCTCTCAAAGTTAAGTTGTTAATTTTCCAAGTATTTATTGACTTTTACTCCTAAAACAATGATATTGTGATTTACCGATATATTATCGGTAAACCAGTTTTGATTAACATAATTACCGGTAATTATTTAAGACGGTAAATTTACACTTCATATTATATGCATGAGACTCTATGTGTGTTCTTTTTCAATGTGTATGTGTGTGTGATTCTTAAGGAAGAGAGCTGCAGGCTGGCGGCGGGTATGAACCTTTTCCAGTATTAAATTTGTGATGTAGTGCCGGCCATAAATCCGGGGACTAACTTTCCGCGCCAGCCGATATTTGGCTCAATTTCAAATAACCGGCGATGGCGGGGGATCGTGAGCTTTAATTTGTAAAACAAACCCCTTCTGTTGGAGTTAATAATAGATTTCGGGCGTATCTTTGAATATTCAAAGTTTTAAATCTTCATACTGCGCTCGCATAAAATCTGCTCGGGTCATCGATTCTTTAGCGTATCCTACATTTATTTTATTCATTCTCCAGCATGTAATTACTACAAAATTTTCAAAAATAAATACTTTAAAGTCAAAACTCAGTAGAACAAATCACAAGGTAACGTTATTTTAATTTTTAGATCTGTCATATAATTAGTGGATGGGACGTTGAAACAATATATGACTGAAATTCCGAAAAACCAATGTTTCATTCTAATAAGGAAGTGGATGTATTTATTTTCCTTCCCCGTCCGAGTCCGAGCGTATTTTTATCGAGATTAAACAAGAGTCCATTTCCCGTCTCATTTATTTTTTCTCATCCGTGAAATATGCGAGACGAGATAAAAGTTCAGACGTGCCCTTCAAGGCCGCCGCCCTTTACAAATTTAATACGTTCTTAGGGTTGGGGGCGATTTTTTTTGCCTTGAAATTTGATTGAATATATTTTTTATCTATAGATATTTATCATTATACAATAGTTTTCTGTTTATACAGGGTGGATTATTTATTGTCCAGCTTATATCTGATAAAATTTTATATGAAACTTAAACTCTGTTTTTTTTTAATATGACCAAACTTAGGGTGTATTTACTGCGAACAATTGCAGTCCTGCTTTAACAGTATTGTATTTTAAACATCAAATTGTAAGATGTTGGTAAATGATTATCAATGTGACAAATAAATCATAATTTGTCAAATAAACTGTCACGATGCAGAGATTTTCAAAAAAGAGTAAGCTACAACTTGCAACTTTACAACACATACAGGGATGTTTTCTTTTATGTATACTTTCACATATTTTATATTAACATTTGTAAAATTAATGAACTTTGATCAGAACTAAGCTTTGAACTTCACTTTAAATCAGTGTTTTATATGCGTAGCGCATGAAGTAAAATTTCGATTTTAGAAAAGCCTGATTTGGCTTACTCGCTTCGCTACGCTACGCGATCAAGCCAAATTTTCAGGCTTTTCTAAACTCGAAATGTTACTTCATGGTTAGTCTGGGAGTGGAAATCACTCGTTAGAGTTTTTAAATTGGAAGTTTTTAATAAGATTACGAATGTCTGAAAATTTACATTGAAAAATCCTTGTTTTTCGAACTTTTTTTAAAATTTTAACAGATAAATAGGCAGATAATAAAGATGACAGACATTCTTGAGCAAATAATATTACCCTTTATTGAATTTATAGTAGATACAAATAATTTGGGGCGGTGATAGGTAAATACATTTGTCATCGAAGTGAGTTAATTGAATTGTGAGTTAATTGAATTGTCATATTAATGTCAGATTTCTCTTCACATAACCTACAAATTAAAAGTTGATTTACAACATAACATGTGATTAATCTTGTCCTAACCTAAAACATACAACCTGCATCACACCACTAAATTCTTGAAATGTCAAATTTGATTGGTCATATTAAAAAAAAACAAATTATCCATACTCAGAGTGATTTTAAATATTAATTTTTTGGATCAACGACAACATTTACTTTTTTAAATGGAATACCCTGTATATGTTTTAATGTCACAGGTACTACTTTGCTTTAAAATTTGCCTAATATTATAGTTATTATAGTCTTGGGATATTGTTTTATGTTTTGAAATGCAAATTCTTGTCATATTTGACGGTAACAAGTGTTAATTGGTATATTACCTACGCCTACTTTTACAGAGAATTTTCCCTTTAAGTATACATATCTCGATTTATACGATATAATTTATCAGTAATCTATTAATTTTATAAAAGCGTTCGATTTTTAGCTTCTAACGAGTGTTTCCGATCCTTTATTAAGCATAAAGAAACATTTCGAGTTTAGAAAAGCCTGATAATTTGGCTTAATCGAGTAGCGAAGCGGAGCAACAAATCCGATTTTTTAAATCCAAATTAATAACGCGAATAAACATGATTTAAAGTGATGTTGAAAATATACTGCTGAAGTGATCTCACGTTAATACATTTTACAAATATTTATTATGTCTAAGCAAATCATGCGCTTTCTAAGTTCAAAAAATCAACAATAATAAAAACGCTAATGGCCAACAGTAGGTTGTCATTATTTTTAAATATCAAGAATAATTTTTCAAGTTTGTGAGCTTGTGATGCAACATTGTAAAAATAATTTTATTAAGATAACTGATTCTCAATAAAAATAAATAACTAAAGTTATTGAATAAAATGGTTTCGTTTTTTGTAGATCACGCTGCTTGTGTTAAGTTTCATATAACACTTTTTTTGTACCATCTATATTTTAGCAGACATAAAGTTAAGCAACGTATAATCAGCAACCCTGTATAGCAAATTTTAACTATCATTGCACAAAAAAACATATTTTCTACTTGTTTCATTAAAACTGCTTTCGGAATCACCAATTAATTCAAATTTTAATCAATTTTATTTATATAAAAAACAGTCAAATCTGCACCTTTGAATTATTAATTACTTAATTTTTCATTAATATTCAATCTCCAACTAAAATCCCATAATGAAACAATCGTAAACTATCCCCATGACACAATGATACAGATGTACTTGTTGCAAGTAAAGATATCAGCACATTGTTAACTGACACAAATTTTCTGTTTACTCACATACAAAACTGGTTTTTAAAAAAGAAATTATTAGTAAATAACCAAAAAAAGAATTTTCTGCTGTTTAGTCCGTCTAATAAATCCCATGAAATTGAAACGATAAATCTAGACAATCAAGATATTTATTATATCCGAGTCGGTAAAATTGCTGGGTGTTAATATTGATAAAACAGAGTTAACGGAAAAAATTATATACAAAAAACTGAGAACAAGCTCACTTCTGTCCTGTACACTGTTATTGAGTTCGATGTTACTAAATCGGTGGTAAAAACAGCGTACAACGCCAATTTTAAAAGCATCATGAGATATGGCATAATTTTTTGGAGCCAGAAGTCCTATTTAAATAAAATGTTCATATTACAAAAAAGCACTTCGCGTCATATACCGGGTGTTGACTTGGCGGACGCAACATAGGAAATTACATGTAAATTTTGAAATGATCAAATTTTGGCTCCCCTATTTATTTCAGAAACGAAATGTATTTACCTTTTTTGTAGAGGGAAACATTCTGAATTCATTCGTGTTAACGTTTATCACCTTACGTTTCTCTGAGTTGAAAATAATTAGGAAATAGTAATGTGATTTTATAAAAATATATGACATGCCATAGAATTGAAAAAACAATTGCGGATGTCAAAATTGCAAAAGATATTGCAGTCACTTGATTAAAGTAAATGTTTTCAAAATGATTTACACTATACAAGAAAGAATACTTTTAATAAAGTGGTATTATGCAGACCACAGTTATCACCGTTGATTAAGTAACAGCAATATCCTGTGCTATTTTGACATACGCAATTGTATCAATTCCATGGTATGTCATTATTTTTATAAAATCACACTACTTTTTCCTAATTAGTTTAGCTGTAAATTTTCTGACATTCGTTGATTTTTAAAAGAGTTCAATTTAAAGCTTTGAACGAGTGTTTTCCACTCCCAGACTAAGCATGAAGTAAAATTTCGAGTTTAGAAAAGCCCCGTGAAAATTTGTCTCGGGTCGCGCAGCGACCCGAGACAAATTTTCTGGGCTTTTCTAAACTCGAAATTTTACTTCATGCGCCACGCGTATAAAATACTATAATATTGTCAAATTTATGTAACTTCACGTAAATTTGTCTAAAATTTGTTTGCGACCCGAGACAAATTTTCTGGGCTTTTCTAAACTCGAAATTTTACTTCATGCGCCACGCGTATAAAACACTATAATATTGTCAAATGTATGTATATTCTAACTTCATTTATATTTGTCTAAAATTTATCTAAATTTGTCTCGGGTCGCTGCGCGACCCGAGACAAATTTTCACTCAAACTCAATTTTGAGTTTAGAAAATAAACTCAAAATTTTACTTCATGCGCCACTCGTATTAAACACTATAATATTGTCAAATTTATGTATATTCTAACTAAAATTTGGATGGTGGGTGTATAAACCAAATTTAAGGCTTTTCTAAACTCGAAATTTTACTTCATGCGCCATGCGTATAAAACACTGATTTCAAGTGAAGTTCAGAATAATAGTAGACTGTTTGATTTTATGTTTGGTAATAAATTAATCCACAATTTCAGGCTTTTATAAATTAGATATGCTACTTCGTGTTTAATCAAGGATAAAAAACATTAATTAGAAGCTTCACATTATAAAATAATTGACAGCGTATACACGGGGATATGTATACTAAAAAAAAAACATATGTAAAATAACATATTGCTTTCGTATTTTCACAAACTGCCGATCCCTTTACATAAACTAATATTTAACCCGGCGTTTTCAACCATTTAAAATTTTTTAAACATTTTACAAATTAATTATTTCGTGTTTTTAATTATTAAATTTGATCTTCTGTTAGTTCTGCTTACAGCTGCTTTTATTTGGACAAGATTTTGCAATATCATTCTCAAAACGCACAAGTTAAATGAGAATCTGACAATGGCTGCCAAATTGCGAGTGGTGTTTGGGTAATCGCAAAAAATAGTTGTATTTGAGTATACGAATTTAAGTTTGCGCATGCGAAGCTTTTCAAATAAATCTATTATTGCAAAGTCATTCGCAAGTGCATAATTGCGTGTAATGTGCACCCCTCTCTTCGAAGCTTTCTTGATTTAATATATGTATACCTGTGTAAAGGTAAAATAAAAGTGGTATAAAAAAGTTGTGTTTTCCTTATATCAATTCAAGAATAACATTTGTTTTGTTAATTAATACACCTCAAATCTCTTATTGAATTTTATTATTGGCTCATTTATATATATATATATATATATATATATATATATATATATATATATATATATATATATAATACCTCTTTATTTCATACAAACATAAATATTTACAATCTACATAATGTACAAAATGGTGTCAAGACAAAGAAAAATTAATTAGTGTTAATTCATACTCATATACTCTTCAACAGTATAAGGTTCTAAGTCGCAGAGAAGTGCGTAAATTTGACGCTTATACGTTGTTGTATTTCGTTCCTCCTTAATACAAGTTGGTAGGCGATTAAATAACCTTAAAGACGCATAATGAATCCCCTTCTGTGTACGAACGCGGTTAACCAGAGGATATCGTTTGTTTACTTTATTCCTTGTATCATATCCGTGATTTATTTCAAAGCAGGTATATCTATCATCATGTTTACGGACAAATAGTAAGCATTCGTAGATGTATATACCGACTGTAGTAAGAATGTTTAGCGAGGAAAATTTCTTTCGGCATGTTTCAGTTGATTTTAAGTGAAGTATTATCCGCAGTGCACGTTTTTGTAGTGCTAGAACCCTGTATAAATCTGTAGAGCCCCCCCAATGAACAATACCGAATCTAATTAGTGAGACAAAACTTGCGGAGTATACTATTTTTAATGTAGCAACGTCAACAGTATTTGCTAATACTCTCAGCATATAACATGTATTTGTTAATCTAGTACTTAATTTACTTATGTGCTCATTCCAGTTTAGGTTTTGGTCAAGAGTGATACCAAGTACTTTTGTGTTGTTTACTATTTTATAATTATTTTCATTAAAACATACGGTGTTACTTAAATCATCATAGTTTCTTATTTGGAAAATTATACAATTTGTTTTATCTTTATTTAGCAAGAGTTTGTTAATATTGAACCAATTTTCCAAATATTTCAAAACGACTGTTGCGTTGTCTTTTAATTCAATTATATCCGCTCCTCGCAAAGCGATATTAGTATCATCGGCATAATTTACTAGTACTGATTTATGTTGGATGTCTTTTTGCATAAAAATATCGTTAATATAGATATTAAACAATAACGGACCAAGCACACTTACTTGTGGGACGACCAAATTTGACAGTTAATGGTGTTGACTGATGGATATTATGACTATGTGTAATTTTTACTATTTGTGTTCTATTTTCAGATAAGAAGTTAACCATGAATTTGCTGTACCGCGTATACCATAAGAATTAAGTTTATCTAAAAGTCGATTGTGTGGTATACTATCAAAAGCCTTTGATAAATCCAGAAAAAGGCCACAAGCAATTTCATTATTGTCTAGTGCTTTATATATTATCTTAGTGAAGTCAAAAATGGCTGTATTTATATTTTTGCCAGTAATGAAACCATGTTGCTGTGCATTTATCAAACTATATTTATTGAGAAAGCTTATTAACCGCTTTGCTATTGCCTGTTCAAATATTTTGGAGAATGATGGCAGAACACTAATTGGTCTATAGTTAGATAATACATTAGCATCGCCCTTTTTATGAACCGGTTTTACCAATGCAGTTTTAAGTTGACTTGGGAATACTCCGTCTATAAAGGAACTATTTATTATATTACACAGCGGATTCGCTTTGTGATGAGAAATCTTTTTAATTAAGAAGGTCGGGATGTCATCGATACCACTACTCCTTTTCCCTTTTAATGAGTTAATTATGCTTAGTATGTCGGATTCTATTAAAGGATCTAAGAATATTGATTGATGAAAATTATTTATCTTACCGGGGGAATTGTTCGTTAGTTTATTCGTTTTTTCAATTGTGTCTTCTGCATCATTTATAAAGAAATTATTAAATTTATTAACTAAAGTTAGTAACTCTTCTTCTGGAAATACATTCTTAACTTTGTTCTCGGTTATATCTTTTACTACGTGCCAACTAGTTTTAGTTTTATTTTCTGACTGCATAATTAGTCTTAAGTAATGTTCTTTTTGTAGATATTGAGTGTGGAATTACATTTCTGTTTGTAGCTTTTTAGAACTGGCTTAACGGATGGTTCATACACTGCAATGGTATCTAATGCTAATATTTTATTTTTTAATGTTCGTAATTCTGCATTATCAAAAATGTAACGCGATTTATTAGGGATTATTCTGATTTTACTAAGTGGAAAATACTTGTTGAATAGATTTTGAAATATTAACAGAAACATGTTATATTTTTCTTCGGTTTGTGTAAGATGAGTCCCAAGATACCTCTTCCAGTTGTTTACTAAAGTTTACTATTGCGGATTCGCTGAATACGCGCCGGTATATAAAATTATTGTTTTGATTGTATGCAATATTTAAGCTAACTATTTGCCCTAAGTGATCAGATATACCTGTTTGGATGACATTACATTTTGAACCATTCATATTAGTTATTACATTATCTAGGCAGGTAGATGAAAATGAGGTAATACGGGTAGGGACATCTACAAGAAGGGAACATCCATACGATTGTACTATATCTAAAAATGTCTGTGAGTCTCTTAAGATCTTTAGTGTGTCTATATTAAAATCACCTAAGATCATATACAGGCACTGTTTATCGAATAACAATTTTAGTAAAATGTCTAATTTGTTTATAAATATATCTACTTCAGTGTGTGGCGCACGATATATTACTATCAATATTAATAACGTTGAGTCAATTTTAAACACATTTGCCGCACATTCAAAAGTACTTTCTTCGGAGAGAAGTTCGATGTCGTTACATGGAATATCATTCCAATTAATGTCTGCATAGAGTGCAACGCCGCCATGCTTATTTTGCTGTCTGCAAAAGGAGGATGTCAGCTTATATCCTGGAATATTTAGTACTTTTAGTTGATTTGTCGATTGCCAGTGTTCGGATATACACACAAAACTACATTTATATTCTTGTGCGCAATAGTGTATTTGATTAAGTGAGTTTCCAATCGATTGTACATTATGATGTAGAATTGTTATAGATTTATTTTCTCGTACTAGGGATCCACATTTCTTCTTTGGATCCATGGTAAAAACGGATTTATGCAAACTCCTTCGGGCCACAGTTCAGGTTGTTTGTGAGAATCTATATTTTTCGTGGTATCGGATATTTTTAATGATGAGTATAGGTTGGGGTATTTTGATTGCATTTTCTCGCATTTTACATTTGGAAATTGCGTGGAAAGATATTGATATAATTGATCCTCGGTTAATTTAGGGTCCAATCTAAATACATGAATATGATTTATTTTCGGAATCCCTGTTATGGCAATATTTTTCGCTGCACCCTGTATTGTGTCTGGGCGCGGTTTTCTCTTTCTATAAGAAACAATTTGGAAGTCATCTGATTCGATTTTATCAGTTTGTGGTTTTAAGTCGTTGTTTTGTGCTGCATGTGGATTTTTTCTGATTCCTCCAGTTGTGGTCAATTGTTCGGCATCAATGGCTTGTTTATATGTTTTTTGTGATGATTTTTTGTTCTTAGCATTCGTTTAGTTGTTTCCATCCACGATGTTATTTTTATTAATTTCAGATGTATCTGGCATCTTTTGAATTTTATTGTAATTAGAATTAGAATTTACAGATTCCGTTTGCTGAATATCCCTTATATTATTGCATTTCTTTAAGGTTATGATATCAAGATGCATATTTTCCAGCATTTTGTACATATCCTTTATTTTGTTATTTAAATCAGAGACTAAGTTAGTGTTTCGTTGTATCGACTTACGTTTATTGCGATATTCCTCAGCGCATGAATCGCAGACCCATTTAAAGTTTTTGTTATCCAATAGTGGCGGATCGGATCTTTTAATAACACACGACAGATGAAATATTGAGTCACAGGTAAAACACTCTATAACTTCACTTGCACTTATTACTTTAATATTACATGATTTACATGATACACTGGCGAGAACATCTTTATTCGGCGCCATCTTTTTATATATATATATATATATATATATATATATATATATATTTGTAAAACTATCTACTTTTATATCAACGTTAATTCAAAATGGACCCTAAAAACTTATCCATGAGTTTTGTTCCGCTAGATTGGTTAAATCGTATACTGTGGAAAGCCTGAACATTTGGGTTGGTCGCTCCACTTCGTTACGCGACCAAGCCAAATTTTCAGGCTTTTCTAAACTCGAAATTTTACTTCATGCTTAATCAAGGAACTCTTTTATATACTCAATGAATGCTTGAACATATACATCGGGACTTGTATACTTAAAAGAAAAATTTGCTTACAGAATTGGTCCGATTAATTATTTTATTAAGAAAATCTGTCCAAAATGTTCTAATAGTACAGTTATTTTATGTAAATTAATATGTTTGTTCTTGAGTGAGGTGTCGTCGCCGTGGATTAGCGGGATTAGTGTGTCTTGTGAGGGGTCTGAGGGGTGAAGATGGATCGCGTGTTTACGTCGTCTGAACGTTGGCGGGTGGGCGAAATCTTACCCCCCTTCTTGCGTCACCCCCTTTGGGGGGTCGGACGAATTTATCGCACAAATAGGTCCTCATTGTATTTTTACAGCGTTCGTTCGGCGGGGGCGGTTGTTATTCGACTGTAATAACGTTATAATAAAATTTTATGGGTAATGCATCTCCCGGCATCACGGAAAATACTTAGGATGAATGGTGACAATCTTCAGGAACTTGAACATATTAAATCAGTCGTTACATAATATTACCGATGTTCGCGTATTTCAAAAGGGTGTGTAGGAAAATATTCTTGTAAAATTCGAAATATTGATTTGATATTTGAAAAAATATGAAATAGATTAACATTTTTATCTCATCAATATTGGTAATGCTTGTTGCGCTACACTCTTCATGGAACTGGATGTACAAATTTGGTGAAGAAAAACACTTGTTTTGTTCCTTGGTTTTATTTTCGGTTTCATGACACGTGTTTCGGTCTTTACAGGTCATAATCAAAGGTTCGATCAATATTATTATGCTGTATAAGATATTGCTCGAATTTTAGCTCAAATAATCTTTTATCTAAGAATATAAAACGAAAATGTGTAACTATTCCACATCAAAAGTGTTTTCTATAAAGCTCCACAGAGATTTCATCGCGTTTTTATCACAACTTCAAATGATTGTTGATGAAACAAAGCCAAACAAATTGGTCCTTTAAACTGCACGACACAAAGTGACAACTTTAAAAGAGTACGTGTGTGTATGTGTGTGCAACCGTTAATCGCTTCTCCCCCCATTCCCCAGTTCCACCCAATCATTCCCCAATCCAAAAGCGGTTAATGTTTCAATTGTGTCCGCTTAATCCCCCAGCCCGGAAGCTGCCGTTCGTTCCGGGGACGGCGAAATTTATCGGGACCGGGGGGATCAGGTCGACACGTCCCGGTGATAAATGTAAAAAACTTCCAGCCGTAAAATCCGTCCCGATCATCGCCCGCCCTTTTCGCGCTGAGGGTGAAAAAAACTACCCCCTCCAAAACACACACCCACACATACACGCAGAGAGTGGCAATAAGGTCAGGGTGTAATGGAAGTGCACGGTTTTCGGCGGAACGACCTAATTAATCGTGCTTAGGGCGCAATTTTGTAAATTAAATTGGGCCACGGCGGCGAAAACAATCCGGCATTAACTTAATGAATACTTCGCTATTCCCGGAGTTATCAAAATACACGTACCTGCGGTAAGCATCCGTTATGTTTATGTTTAATGTTGCGCCGTAATTAACTTAATGTTAGCCCTCCATTTTCTCAACCCGACTGGTATATCAACAAGTTTTTTTTTTAAGTTACTTGCATTCACATATCAACTATTATTTCAAGGTAATAATAATAACACTAAAACTAATTAAAAAAAACCCCAATCCAGTATTCATTTAGAACATTTCAATAAAAATTATAATAACTTGAATCAGGGGTTCCCAAACTTTTAAATATTGTAACCCCCTTTTTGGAACCCAATTTATAGCGATATCCCCGACGTATTAAATGTGTTTCTTGTCACTTTCACCATATCTCATATCTCATGTATTTGAATTTCGATATTTTAGAAATTTAAAACAGCAAGCAGGCGGGGGGGTTATTTGAAATAATTTGTGCACGCAATTATGCACCTGTGAATGACTTTTCAATAACAGGTTTATCTAAAAGATTCGCATACGCAAACTTAAATACGTATGCGCAAATGCAATTGTTTTTTTTGCGATTACCCAAACACCACTCACAAATTGGCAGCAACTGTCAGATTCTCATTTAACTTGTGCGTTTTGAAAATGATATTCCAAAATCTTATCAAATAGAAGCAGTTGTAAGCAGAACTAACAGAAGATCAAATTTAATGATTAAAAACACGAAATAATTAATTTGTAAAATGTTAACAGAATGTTAAATGGTTGAAAACGTCAAGTTTGTAAGTTTGTAAAAATATGATAGCAACATGTTATTTTACATATGTTTCCTTGAGTATACATATCCTCATGTATACGCTGTAAATAGTGATATAATGTGATGGTTTTAACAAGTGTTTCTAATTCTTCATTAAGCATGAAGTAACATTTCGAGTTTAGAAAAGCCTGAAAATGTGAATTAATTTATTACGTGAGATCAAACATAAAATCAAGCAGAGTCTACTATTCTGAACTTCAATTGAAATCAATGTTTTATACGCGTGGCGCATAAAGTATAATTTCGAATTTAGAACAGCCTGAAAATAATTGACATATCATAAATTTTTAACAAATATTTTGACTCTTGCACCTATGGGCACAATATTTTGTCTTTTCGATGATGGTTACGTTCATGAGTAAGTTCTTTTGTAGCTTTGAAGTGTATTAATATTTCAAATATCATTAAACGGAGTCAAATTTTTCGTATCCATATCTGAGTTTTTCTGTGTGACTAATGCTAAAAAATAATGACATTTCGATACTATACAGGGTGTCAATTTGAAAACAAGCCAGCCAGAAAATCTTTGGAACCGTAACAGTTAGAGAAAATTTTTCAAAACCGTTTCTAGGACATGGAGGGGGAACCATTTTGATCCACATAACAATCTTCTGCATCCAACCCCTTAGGCTGTAGCCACCCTTGCCCATTTTTTTTTTTGGCACTTTGAAAGACCTTTCTAATGATATATCACAAGTAGGGTCGTGCCATTTAAAAAAAATAGCAAGGGTGGTTACAGCCTAAGGGGTTTGTTGCAGAAAATTGTTATGTGGGTCAAAATGGTTCCCCCTCCATATCCTAGAAACGGTTTTGAAAAATGTTCTCTAACTGTTACGGTTCCAAAGATATTCCGGCTGGTTTGTTTTCAAATTGACACCCTGTATGTAAGTTACTTGTGATAAGTTGAGCAAGTCGATTTTTGGAAATGTTCGTGTTATGTGCACAAATGCGTTTTTATTCTCGTAACTTAAATGAAACGACCTCTAACTTTATAAATGCGTTCATTTTTAGCATTAAACACGTGTTTTTCACTCCCAGGTTAAGCATGAAGTAAAATTTCGAGTTTAGAAAAGCCTAAAAATTTGGTTTGGTCGCGCAGCGAAGCGGAGCATGAAGTAAAATTTTAGGTTTTTCTAAACTCGAAATTTTACTTCATGCGCCACGCGTATAAAACACTTATCTTAAATGAAGTTCAACATTTATTTATTTAAAAATACCTCCCGATACAAGATTCAATAATCCATCTGTCTTTTATCACAGTTTTGACATCTTTGAAGGAAAAAAATTCTACTAATTATAGACTACCGATTTAAAATAAATATTTAATAGAGTATTCTTTAGCTCTTTGTTTGCATTACTACATTGTGTAAAGCATATTATATAGAACAGCAAATTTGCGGTGTTGTCATATCCACCCTTCGCATCTTTTGCATGTGAACATAACAATGCGCCCGTTCATCAGAGACAACAGTTGGGAGTTTACTGCCAACTGTTGGTAAATTCTCTGATAAACGGATTGTTAATCGTGAACGTGTTTGGGATTTTTGAAATCGTACAAAATACACCGATAGGTGTTGGCGATTGGTGTTAGCGGGATAAAATATTTTAAATAGCAGGAGTACCGTTTATTAAATACCAATATACATTTCAAACAAATCCAAACATGTTGAATGTTGAACATTTTGATAAACGGGCCCAATAATCATGTGATTTCAAATAAGCCACCTATACCAATTTTTCAATTTGTGTGCGAATTTTAGCATTCGCAATATTTCGCATGCGCATTTTTGCGAGTGATTTCAAATAACCCCCCCCCCCCCTAGGTTAATGTTATTGCCAGTTACCTAGGTTGTGTTAATTGATAGATACAAAAGTAAACAATAACTAACATTACTTAGGGTAAATGGCTTACTATAGTGATAGGTAAACTAAGTATCCGGAAATTAATATAATTAGTTGGCATTTGAACAAGGGTGAGGTTAGACGACATATTGAAAACTTGCGTATGTGTAACTATTTTCAGTTTAAGTTAGTTACCAATTTGTTAGGTTAAGCTGGACGTGTTACTTAAAATACTATAAACTAATATGACTAGAGTAACTGTTAGGCAGCCTAATCTAGCTGGGGTTAATCTGTCAGAAATTAATAAGCTATTTTATGAAATTAAGTTATGTCATGTTAACTGTTTTTAGATTAGATTGGTTTTCAGTTTTTCGGGTTAAAACTGAAAACCAATCTAACCTAAAAACATATGATATATTTGGGTTATTTTATAAAATAGTTTAATTTCAACTTTCTAACAAGTATATTCACTCCTTGATTAAGCATCAAGTAACATTTAGATTTGCCGGCCCGCTTTGTTTCGCTCGTACTAGCTAATTACATATTTTTAATCACATTTTCTTAATATTGCACAAGAGTCAAAGTCTTTTTTTTTAAGTAGCCTACCTAAAAATGTCAAAAATTTCGAGAAATATTCAATAGAGTTAAGATTTTAGAAAGATTCAATATTTAGACTTTTCGTGTTTTAAGACACTGAACGCAAAAACATCAAAATTGAGGAAAATCATAACCTATTATTCAATTTGTTAAAAATAACTAAAGTAATGTAAATTAATACGGTAACATTCATTAAATAATTATCAATATTAATATTAGGAACCATATACTGTTTTTTTTTCATTTCAGTACACTTTTATATATTCCTAAGTAGTATATTTTGAACTTCATAATATTTGAGTGTTTTATACTCCAGGCGCATGAAGTAAAATTTCGATTTTAGAAAACAGGCAACTTGAATTGTTCGCTCCCATTGTTCGCAACCAATCCAAATTATCAGGCTTTTCTAAACTCGAAATGTTACTTTATGCATCTGGGATTGGAAACACTTGTTCAAAGCTTCAAATTAAAAGCTTTTACAAAAACAAAGTATGTCTGTACATTTACAGCAAAAAATAGTGATATGTATACCTAATAGAATAATTCTCTAAATATTGCGTTATAAATGAAATGTATCAATTAATTAAATTTATGAAATGATTATATTTGTGCGACAATTAGTAAAATGCTAAATAAGTGAAACTAGTTGGACATTTTATAAGTTAATGAAATCCTATAAAATTCACTTTAATTTATATTACTTCTATAAAAATTATTTAAAATCCCTCATATTGACGATGATCAAACATGAAACTTTGGTAGGGTTGCAGTTATCAATACAGAGAGTTTTTCTTTTAAGTATACATATTCCGATTACAGCGTATATGCAGTCAATCTTCAGATATTCGTTGTTCCACTCCCAGATTAAGCATGGAGTAAAATTTCGAGTTTAGAAAAGCCTGAAAATTTGGTTTGATCGCGTAGCGAAGCTTTAAACGAGTGTTTTCCACTCCCAGATTAAGCATGAAGTAAAATTTCAGGCTTTTCTAAACTCGAAATTTTACTTCATGCTTAATCTGGGAGTGGAAAACACTTGTGTAAAGCTTCAAATTAAACTCTTTTAAAAACACTCACTTTGCAGTATTTAATAATTTTGTCAATATTTTCGATCATCTTAATTATTAATTAATACTTCTCGATGATTTTTAACTGTGTCAAAATATGTCGCGTTGTTTTCGCAAGCATATTTCAATTTTTTACAATTACCGACTCTTGTGGAATTTTTATCAGTTTATTTATTTTTTATAAATTTTGTTTTATTTTTAGAACTTTAAGAATTGCAATGATCAAATAAATACATTTCAATTTGTTTCATAATTATTCATGTTTTTTGATTTTTGAAGTTTCTTTCATTTGGCGGTGCCTATAATTATTCTTGTTATTATATTTTTCCCGATTGACGGTGTCCTTTGCGATGTGAAAGCTGTGGCATGTACCTAGAAGAGACGAAATGTTCTAACTATATCTATAACGAAAATAATAATAAAGAATGTTTTCGTTATTCAACTAGAACATTTCTTATGAATACGAACATTTTCTTCTAACTACATAGCTCCACATAGCATTGTGCGTTAGCAGTAACTATTTCCAACTTGATTCTCACAGAAAATAACTTATGTAGCAAAAGTTCGCATTTGGCCAAGGCATGGGTATTAATTAGTAAATGGAAAAGTTGTAAGAACATGTCGACATTATAACGGCCTACCTTAATGATCAATTAAGATCTAGCCTACCCCTACCCTCTTTCCACTTCACTGCCCCGCCATGTATAATAACTCCTGAATTAATAAAAGTATTTGAAATTATCCAAACTTATTAAATACCAGGTACAAGGTCCTTTAATCTTCTTGCAAGCGAACTTTCTATCTAGAAAGTAAACATTTCACATCCGAATGGAATAACAAATCGGATATATCGGTTTTTTTTCGACCACTCCGTCCCAAGATAAGCAAACAGGACGCATTTTCCACTCCTCCCAACAAGACAAATTTATTAGAACACACAAACCATCTGAGATTACTCGAACTCCTGGCAGACTTACAACGAAAAACGCCGCCCCCGATTAATCCATCCGCCTGAATTATCAATCGCGCGTGCATGGGACGATAATGCCGGGTATCCCATTAAAATTTATGCGACACTTAAAATTCGGATTGAATTTTCGCGCTCGCGCTGGCCCCCTACCCTTTTCCTTATCTTTTAATGTGATCGAGTTATTGGGATTTATAGCGGGGGGGCCTATAAATTATCACTTGAATGCGCGGCCCCTTATCATCCCGCGGAAGAAACTTTAATAAACAACTTAAAGTGCACTTAGGCCCCATTCATCCGGGGCGAGTGTTTATCTTAATCCCCCCTCGCGCGCTCGATAATTCAAAACTCGGGTCACGTATACATTTTTGGAGGTTTTTTTGTGTAAGTGGTGCACACGGGCCAAATGAACCGAAATTATCCCCGCCCTTAATAAAATTGGCTACGCCACAGCGTGCATGTTGTAAAACAGTGCTAATTAAATGAACTCGTGCTAATCCGGGCGCGTATTTCACCCTTGCTAATTATCCGCCCCCGTCATCAATTAGCCGCGCTGCGAGTGGATCCATTAACGCATCACCTGCATAAATTTTCAACGGCGTGTAATGGTAGAAATTTGTTATATTTAGAGAGTACACCCAGACGGAAAAATTAACATTTAAATGTTGCACTGCACATAGTTCCATACTTTTACAAACGATTGAAAAAGCCACATGTATTAATTCATCTTCCATAATCCTAAACATCTTTTCATTTTATATAGAAATAATATAAATTTGAGTGGCACATTTTGAATCTAAAAGAAAATAGATCTCAAATTACAACCGTTTTATTCTTAAGCATTGTTCTGATTGTTAAAATAATATTCACTAAATTTAAAATAAGTTCTTTTTGCTAGAGTTTGCGTTTTTTAACATGAAAACCTGGTTTATCGATTTAGTTACATTTTTTTAATTTACACGTTTACTCTAAAATAATTAGGGAAGATAATATTCCAATATAAAAAAATCACATTGATTATTTAATTTAAATCTAAATAACGCATTTTGATTGGTTGTCCTTACGGTCTTTCCGTGAAATCATTTGCTATCGCAGTGGTCTTTCCAAATTCGTTTATCCAAATTCATCTTATTGATTTTTTTTTATCGCGTGTGTAAATCTGTCACCTGTCATATTTAATTATTCATTTTATAATGAATCGCTTCGGAAGTAAGACAGATCAAGAAATTAATGAATTATTAAAGTAAACAATTACAACAAACACGGTTATAAATCATAAATATATAGTATATCTAAGAATCCAGGCAATATGTCAACGGGTTTAAAGTCCCCGCATTGCTGCCAAGAGTTTTTGGACGAGTTTTTAGGTTATGTTGAATGATTACACGTAGTAAACATTCAACATAACCTAAAAACTCGTCCGAAAATGTAAGGTGCTAGATGCCTAACGTTGAGTTATGAATGGTTAAAAAGTGGTGAATTTAGGTTAAGCTATAGTAGCGCAGCAAGGAGAGGGCCCAGATCCGAACCAAATAACATATATCTGCTATTTATCAATATAAATTTGAACGTGCATTAAAATGTTAGTACTAATTGGCATTATTATGATGCGACTATGATGCGGACCCCTCCCCCTGCAATAATAAAAATACTACGAGGGTCTCTTTGAAAGTTATGTTTCTGTTGTTAGAATGTTTGGTATAAAGGAAGGTTAATCAAAGTTTTTTCTTAGTTAAAGTTTTATTAATATTACAATATCTGTTATATTATTACGATTCACTTTTCCTCAGACTCGGAGTCTTCGACTGGATTTATTACGAGTGGTAGGATGTCTTCTGCGTCAAGCCCTTCTCTCTTTCCCACCAGCTTCGTATGACATCCTCCGTGCTTTAAATTGTATTTGCTCATGTTTCTCCAGTCAATGCCTAAGCCATCCCGACGTAAATGTCTATTGTAATAGGTCTTACACGTCCCACATATCATATCAATTGGATTAAATATGCAATATGGGGGCAGCCTTAAGACACTATGGCCATATTTTTCCGTCAATATAGTATCGGCAATATATTCATTTCGCGGTTTGTTTAAAGAAACAATTTCTAAGAGTTCATTTTTCAAAAAGTGTTCTTCGAACACCAAATTATTATTGTGCAGTCACTCTTGTCGTTCTTTTTCCAGGCAGTTGTCGGTGATTTATTTACTATTGTACTGTGGTACCTTGCATTGTCCATGATTATAATTAATGGATTTTGCAAGCTTTAGAGTAAGCGTTCCTCAAACCACAGCATAAATGTTTTGGTATTCATTTACCCGTAATAGTCCGGATCGGCAGTTTTAGAGGCAAACATTAAATCTGCGTGTTTTATAAATCCATGTTTATTCGCCGCATAGACAAAGATATAACATTTGCCATCTGATGTGATGCGTCTAACGCTCTTTACGTTTGTATCCTGTCAGGATCGTCCTATTGTCCCATTTTGGAATATCCATGTCTCGTCTAAATAGACGAACTCCCGTTCATTGCTCTTCTGATTTTCTATATATTTCCTTAAAAATGTTACCCGTGTAGACGCTATGTGAGGCATTTCCACTAATCCCCTTTTAGGATTATCAGTTACATATTTAAAACCAATCTCTTTTAAACTAATTGCTAGTGAAGAACGTCCACCTTCAAAAATACATCTCTCTTTTAAACTTAGCAGCAGCGTGTTGAGCGAAATATGTGTATCTGAAAAAGTTTGTATTCAAAATATGTTTAAATTAAAATTGAATTCACATTGTTTAAAAGTTTTATTTCAAAAATCATTTATGTACGTTGTTGATGCATGTCGTAAATTTTATTACGTATCGCAGCTTGTTGGCTATTAGAAATAGACACAACGGGTCTAGGTCGTGGTCCACCTTTTTTTGGCTCTTGTAAGCCTTCAACACTTTCGGAAGCACTCATTGTTCTATATAGAGTACTGGGATCTACTCCAAGTGCGTCGGCGAACCTCTGGCGTACCTGGGAGACAGCAAAATGGCTGCATTGTTATCTCGCTCCCTTTCAAAGTAATTGAAGAGTTTCACGACTTGCTTCTTTGCGTTCAAAGGTTTCGGCATTTCGAAGGTTAGTTCTGATAAAAACTAATTTTTTAATGGAATAAAACAACAATAACGGTAACTAAACTTCACACGTCACACGCTGTCAACAGTTGACAATAATGTGATGAAGCGGCAACGCTGCGAGGTCTTACCAACAAAACGTCATATATTTAACGCTTGCTTTAACGTTTTGTTTAGGGATTTTGGAGATGTCGGAATGGCAATGAAAACAACTAGATATTGCTTGCATTCTCGGACGAACTATATTTCAAACAATTCATATCCTTTTGTAACGTCCACAACTACGAACTTACAGCAAAAACATTATAAGCAGGCAAGTATTAAAGTAGTAGTTAAATTTATGGGCACATAACACGAGAAAACAAGACGGTCCTGACTATAAATTTAGATAAGTGTCATCACATAAACATATTAAATGCAATGCGAGGATATTCTGGTTCAAGTGTATTTTGGAGCAACAAATTGTTTATAATATTGGTTTCCTTGATTTGTAGTGCTTTCTGCACCAATACATGTAATACGAAAATAGTTTGATGTCATCAGATTACGTGTGTGAAAAGAGACAGAAAACTTCATAATATGTATTCTATGGTTTTTAGATGGAACATGCAAAAACGTATGATCCGGTATGCAGCTTTAAAATTTTAAGGTTAAACGTCACATTTTGACAATGTCTTCGTGAAACTAAATCTGCGGAAACCTAGCCACAAATCTGTTTAATTAATGTGCACAATCGTTTTAAATATGAGTTTAAGTGGTATAATTTCAATTTCCACATCTACTAAATAGTTCAGATATTTACAAAAATAAATAATGCATTTATGTTGATTTTGTGTGAGCTCAAACGAAAATGTTAGTTGAATCGAATGCGCATTCAGTAGATTTGGGGGTCTGTCAACTTGGCCCCCCCAACTCAAAATTTTCAAATAAAAAATATTGCGCCCGAAAGGTCTTAACTTGCGCTCACTTGCGCCCAAATATTAAAACTTGCGCTGTTAAGGGTAGAAAGTTATAGCGATTTGAAAATAGGGGGGGCTAAGTTGACGCCAGCCCCCCCATCTCGGAATTTTCAACTTTTTCTTTCATAAATACATTCTATGGAACTTGCGCTGTCGATACCACCTAATTTTACAAGTTGCGCTGCAAAAATACACCCCCTATAAACGAAATAAAGGAGGGTGCCAGCCCCCCCACTTTACATTGTTTAAGTCTTATTGCATTGTACACAAAGCTTAGAAGTTGCGCTCACTTGCGCCATCGAAATTTCTTCAATATCAGTTCTCATGAAAAAGTTATAGCATATTTTATATATACTCGAATCCAGTGCGCGTATTCTCATAATCTGCATGCAACTACAGAAGAGTAATACAATAAACATACTTAACTCACAACCACTGTCCATCTTCGTCGAAAAGCATACATTATACAACCAAAACAGTAATTTTCTATAATATTTGCATATTTATTCCAGTGCCGTATCATGGTGGAAATATATATTTTTATTATTACCTAAATAATTTTATTTGCAAAAGAAATAACAATAATTCAATTCAATTAATAAATATAACTTTAACGATGCATTTAAAATGTATTTCTGCTGATTAGAAAAGTTGCGCTGTTTTCCCAGTAGCGTTACAAATAATTTATTATTATTGAATTAAACTAAATATTTTCAAAACCAAACGTGAAAATTTAAATTTTTAAAGTGATTTTACTTAAACAATGCACAAGAAATGCATCTATGCCAATGAGAAAAATTGCGCTGTTTTCCCAGTGGCGTCACAATTAATTTATTATTATTTAATTAAATTAAATATTTTTCAAACCAAACGGAAAATTTTGAATTTTCTAAGTGATATTACTTTAACAATGCATAGGAAATGCATGCATTTATGCTAATGAGAGAAGTTGCGCTGTTTTCCCAGTGGCGTCACAATTAATTTATTATTATTGAATTAAATGAAATATTTTCAAAACCAAACGGAAAATTTTGAATTTTCTAAGTGATATAACTTTAACAATGCATAGGAAATGCATTTATGCTAATGAGAAAAGTTGCGCTGTTTTCCCAGTGGCGTCACAATTAATTTATTATTATTGAATTAAATTAAATATTTTCAAATCCAAACGGAAAATTTTTAATTATCTAAGTGATATTACTTAAACAATGCATAGGAAATGCATTTATGATAATGAGAAAAGTTGCGCTGATTTCCCAGTGGCGTCAGTAATCATTCCCAAAAACAGATGGTTCCCGTCGGTCACCCTACATTGTATATAGCAACATATTAACCTCTACTTCTTTTGATCTTGAACAATGATTTTTGCTTGGAAGCAAGTCATTGTATTCCTCCCATAAGCCATTATGTCTTCTGCAAAATGCTATAAAATGACCCGGTATAAAACCCACAACACCACGTAAAATAAACAGTTTGTTCTGTACATTTAGTTTAAACGGAATATTTTCTAAATTAGTTACTAAGTTCAATGTTATACTGTCCGTGTTAACGGGTTCTATGAATATGAAATTGTTTAACTGTGTTTCAAATAATAATTTATTATTACACACACTGCAATTTTGTGTTGTTTTGTTTTTTGTTTTCGCCACTAGAAAAACAGCGCAACTTTTCTTATTAGCATAAATGCATTTCCTATGCATTGTTAAAGTAATATCACTTAGAAAATTCAAAAATTTCCGTTTGGTTTTAAAAATATTTAATTTAATTCAATAATTATAAATTAATTGTGACGCCACTGGGAAAACAGCGCAACTCTTCTCATTAGCATAAATGCATTTCGTATGCATTGTTAAAGTTATATCACTTAGAAAATTCAAAATTTTCTGTTTCGTTTTGAAAATATTTAATTTAATTCAATAATAATAAATTAATTGTGACGCCACTGGCAAAAGAGAGCAACTTTTCTCATTAGCATAAATGCATTTTCTATTCATTGTTAAAGTAATATCACTTAGAAAATTCAAAGTTTCCTGTTTGGTTTTGAAAATATTTAATTTAATTCAATAATAATAAATTAATTGTGACGCCACTGGGAAAACAGCGCAACTTTTCTCATTAGCATAAATGCATTTTCTATGCATTGTTGAAGTAATATCACCTAGAAAATTCAAAATTTTCCGTTTGGTTTTAAAAATATTTAATTTAATTCAATAATTATAAATTAATTGTGACGCCACTGGGAAAACAGCGCAACTCTTCTCATTAGCATAAATGCATTTCGTATGCATTGTTAAAGTAATATCACTTAGAAAATTCAACATTTTCTGTTTCGTTTAGAGAATATTTAATTTAATTCAATAATAATAAATTAATTGTGACGCCACTGGCAAAAGAGCGCAACTTTTCTCATTAGCATAAATGTATTTTCTATTCATTGTTAAAGTAATATCACTTAGAAAATTCAAAGTTTCCCGTTTGGTTTTGAAAATATTTAATTTAATTCAATAATAATAAATTAATTGTGACGCCACTGGGAAAACAGCGCAACTTTTCTCATTAAAATAATTGCATTTTCTATTCATTGTTAAAGTAATATCACTTAGAAAATTCAAAGTTTCCCGTTTGGTTTTGAAAATATTTAATTTAATTCAATAATAATAAATTAATTGTGACGCCACTGGGAAAACAGCGCAACTTTTCTCATTAGCATAAATGCATTTTCTATGCATTGTTGAAGTAATATCACTTAGAAAATTCAAAATTTTTTGTTTGGTTTTGAAAATATTTAATTTAATTCAATAATAATAAATTAATTGTGACGCTACTGGGAAAACAGCGCAACTTTTCTCATTAGCATATATGCATTTCCTATGCATTGTTGAAGTAATATCACTTAGAAATTTCAAAATTTTCTGTTCGGTTTTGAAAATATTTAATTTAATTCAATAATAATAAATTAATTGTGACGCCACTGGGAAAACAGCGCAACTTTTCTTATTAGCATATATGCATTTCCTATGCATTGTTAAAGTAATATCACTTAGAAAATTTAAAATTTTCCGTTTGGTTTTGAAAATATTTAGTTTAATTCAATAATAATAAATTAATTGTGACGCCACTGGGAAAACAGCGCAACTTTTCTCATTAGCATAAATGCATTTCCTATTCATTGCTAAAGTAATATCACTTAGAAAATTCAAAGTTTTCCGTTTGGTTTTGAAAATATTTAATTTAATTCAATAATAATAAATTAATTGTGACGCCACTGGGAAAACAGCGCAACTTTTCTCATTAGCATAAATGCATTTCCTATGCATTGTTAAAGTTATATCACTTAGAAAATTCAAAATTTTCTGTTTCGTTTTGAAAATATTTAATTTAATTCAATAATAATAAATTAATTGTGACGCCATTGGCAAAAGAGCGCAACTTTTCTCATTAGCATAAATGCATTTTCTATTCATTGTTAAAGTAATATCACTTAGAAAATTCAAAGTTTCCCGTTTGGTTTTGAAAATATTTAATTTAATTCAATAATAATAAATTAATTGTGACGCCACTGGGAAAACAGCGCAACTTTTCTCATTAGCATAAATGCATTTCCTATGCATTGTTAAAGTAATATCACTTAGAAAATTCAAAATTTTCCGTTTGGTTTTGAAAATATTTAATTTAATTCAATAATTATAAATTAATTGTGACGCCACTGGGAAAACAGCGCAACTTTTCTCATTAGAATAATTGCATTTCCTATTTATTGTTAAAGTAATATCACTTAGAAAATTCAAAGTTTCCCGTTTGGTTTTGAAAATATTTAATTTAATTCAATAATTATAAATTAATTGTGACGCCACTGGGAAAACAGCGCAACTTTTCTCATTAGCATAAATGCATTTTTTATGCATTGTTGAAGTAATATCACCTAGAAAATTCAAAATTTTCCGTTTGGTTTTAAAAATATTTAATTTAATTCAATAATTATAAATTAATTGTGACGCCACTGGGAAAACAGCGCAACTCTTCTCATTAGCATAAATGCATTTCGTATGCACTGTTAAAGTAAAATCACTTAGAAAATTCAAAATTTTCTGTTTCGTTTAGAAAATATTTAATTTAATTCAATAATAATAAATTAATTGTGACGCCACTGGCAAAAGAGCGCAACTTTTCTCATTAGCATAAATGCATTTTCTATTCATTGTTAAAGTAATATCACTTAGAAAATTCAAAGTTTCCCGTTTGGTTTTGAAAATATTTAATTTAATTCAATAATAATAAATTAATTGTGACGCCACTGGGAAAACAGCGCAACTTTTCTCATTAGAATAATTGCATTTTCTATGCATTGTTAAAGTAATATCACTTAGAAAATTCAAAGTTTCCCGTTTGGTTTTGAAAATATTTAATTTAATTCAATAATAATAAATTAATTGTGACGCCACTGGGAAAACAGCGCAACTTTTCTCATTAGAATAATTGCATTTTCTATTCATTGTTAAAGTAATATCACTTAGAACATTCAAAGTTTCCCGTTTGGTTTTGAAAATATTTAATTTAATTCAATAATAATAAATTAATTGTGACGCCACTGGGAAAACAGCGCAACTTTTCTCATTAGCATAAATGCATTTCCTATGCATTGTTGAAGTAATATCACTTAGAAAATTGAAAATTTTCTGTTTGGTTTTGAAAATATTTAATTTAATTAAATAATAATAAATTAATTGTGACGCCACTGGGAAAACAGCGCAACTTTTCTCATTAGCATAAATGCATTTCCTATGCATTGTTAAAGTAATATCACTTTGAAAATTCAAAATTTTCCGTTTGGTTTTGAAAATATTAAATTTAATTCAATAATAATAAATTAATTGTGACGCTACTGGGGAAATAGCGCAACTTTTCTCATTAGCATAAATGCATTTTCTATGCATTGTTAAAGTAATATCAGCAGAAATGCATTTTAAATACATTGTTAAAGTTATATTTATTAATTGAATCGAATTATTGTTATTTGTTTTGGAAATAAAATTATTTAAGTAATAATAAAAATATATATTTCCACAATGATACGGCACTGGAATAAATATGCAAATATTATAGAAAATTACTGTTTTGGTTGTATAATGTATGCTTTTCGACGAAGATAGACAGTGGTTGTGAGTTAAGTATGTTTATTGTATTACTCTTCTGTAGTTGCATGGAGATTATGGGAATACGCGCACTGGATTCGAGTATATATAAAATATGCCATAACTTTTTCATGAGAACTGATATTGAAGAAATTTCGATGGCGCAAGTGAGCGCAACTTCTAAGCTTTGTGTACAATGCAATAACACTTAAAAAATGTAAAGTGGGGGGGCTGGCACCCTCCTTTATTTCGTTTATAGGGGGTGTATTTTTGCAGCGCAACTTGTAAAATTAGGTGGTATCGACAGCGCAAGTTCCATAGAATGTATTTATGAAAGAAAAAGTTAAAAATTCCGAGATGGGGGGGCTGGCGTCAACTTAGCCCCCCCTATTTTCAAATCGCTATAACTTTCTACCCTTAACAGCGCAAGTTTTAATATTTGGGCGCAAGTGAGCGCAAGTTAAGACCTTTCGGGCGCAATATTTTTTATTTGATAATTTTGAGTTGGGGGGGCCAAGTTGACAGACCCGTAGATTTGGTAAATAGCCATCGGATTAATCTGTTAATACAGGGATTTTTTTCTTTAAGTATTCATACAGGGAATTTTCTATTAGGCATACATATGCATACACTTTTTTTTAAAGTTCAATTTGAAGCTAAAAACGAGTGTTTTCTACTCCCAGACTAAGCATGAAGTTAATTTTCAGGCTTTTCTAAACTCGAAATTTTACTTCATGTGCCACGCGTGTTAAACACTAAAAGCACTGAAATATTGTAAACGAGTAAATTTCGTTTGAAATCAATGTCTTATAAAATTTCGAGTTTTGAAAAGCCTGAAAATTTTACTTTATGCTTAACCTGGGAGTGGAAAACACTCGTTTAATCTTTAAATTGACTTCTTTTAAGAAAACAACGAATATTATAAAGTATACTATAAAGAAAAAATTCACAAGAAATTATGATTTAAAGCTTTTCTGAAAGAAAGAACACTAATAAACTCGCGACATAAACAGTATGACATTGTCATGTGACGTCAAAATTTAACACAACTAGGAAAAATCGTTGTAGATACAAGTGTCGACATACTCTCTAAAAAATATGAACCACACATTCCACATCAATGAGTCATAGGACATCTCTCCCGAATTCCACTATATTTCATTTGCTCTACTGGAAACGTTGTCAATAAATGATTTTTTGTTATTTAGTTTCATTAAATAATCATTCGAATACTACTCGTTGTTTGAAATTTTCGTTGAGAAAGATTTTGTTTTTATACACTTTAGGTTAGTTGCCTTAAACAATTTAACTCGATGAAACTGTCAAAAAGTCACTCGCTCTACGAGCTCGTGCCTTTTTCAGAGACAATTTCATCGTGTTCCGTTGCTAGGCATCTGAGCGTTTAAAAACAAAGTCTTTTTGAAAATTTCAAATAACTAGTGGTATTACATGTAAAAATTTCAAACAACTAGTGGTATTACATGTGAAAATTCTATGCTCCGTGTATTCATGTATACCCTGTATATCTCTTTATTTATTTACATGGTAAATAGAACGCAAAATTGAAAACATACATTAAACCTAACTATACCTTCTTAACTTAAAATGAGATTAATCAATATAAAATTGGGAATAAACAATTTCAAATTGAGACTTTAAACAACACTGTCAGTTTAATCACAATCACATTAGGAACGTAAATACATTACAATGTAACTAATAACTTTGTAATATAATTACAAAGTAATGGATTACTGTGCAATTATACTTAATGTATAGTTACAAAGTAATAGATTGTTTTGTAATTATATACGTATATCTATCTACATTGTACTTACATTACTTTGTAATTATGCAGAAATAATTACAATGTAATTATATAATTAGTGTAATTACTTAACGATTCTATACCTTTTCAATTTCAAATTGAGATTAATCAATATTGAATTAAAAATAAACAATTTCAAATTGGAACTTGAAACATAGCTGTTAGTTCAAACACAATCAAATTAGGCAAGAAAAAACATCAAATTGAAAATAATTAATTTCAAATTGGGGTGGAACAAATATAATTCAAGAAATAACCAGAATAAATAGTTAAGCTAATATGACGGAAGCAATATCAATTTAACATATCCATATTTTCTAAATTTAGAATATCAAAAATGTATTTTTGAATATCACATTTGTTTTTTATAATTTAATTTGAAACTTCTAACGAGTGTTTCCACTTCCAGGTTAATAATAATAATAATAATCTTTATTGTCCAACATTCACCAATTACAGGACAATGTAACTAAATATGATATAAATTAAAACACAAATAGGTATGTATATATAACAAACAAACAAACAAAAAACAAAAGAAAAGAACATATATAAAAAAACTTAATTACAATACTTAAAGACTAGATGTGTGATTCACTTAGCATTCACTCAACAAAAGACGTCATCAAAACTTTATTTGCATTTCTGGACATATGAAATAGTGGCGTTTTATGTAAAGTGTTCGATTTGGCCAATTTTGTGTAGAACGTATTATTATGACGTGATTGAATTCTTGGGACAGATAGGTTGACTTGCGATAATAATTGTGAATAATCTATATCATTATGTAGTAGCTTGTACATGAATTTCGCACTATGGAACTCTCTACGTACTGACAAAGATTCTACTTCAAACCTATCCAATAACCGAGCATAAACAATGCCTTGTACAGGATATTCCCCATCTAGTTTGTAAGACAGGTATTTCAGAAATCTTCTTTGAATATCCTCAATTGCTATGGATAGGTAAGTATAGTGGGGATGCCATACTACAGAAGCATATTCCAATTTGCTACGCACAAATGAAAAATAAACTGATTTAATCAATTCGACACTTAAAATATTTAGTTGTGCGTATAATGAAGCCTAGCATTTTAGAAGCACTTCTACATATGGTTTGTATATGTTTGGAAAATGTTATATGGTTGTCAAAAAATACACCGAGATCCTTTATTTCTGACATTTTCTGCAACGCTGTTCCCAAAATATTATAATTAAAATTGTTAATGCGAATTACTCGACCAAAACTAACTACAGCACATTTCTTGACATTTAGTTTTAGTTGATTATTGGCACACCAGGTGGTTATCGAATCTAGATTATTTTGTAATAATTGACAGTCTTGTTGACATGTAATATTATTGTATATCTTAATATCATCTGCATAAGCTTGAACATGACAAGACATAGACATAATTAGGTCATTTATGAATATGATACAGAGTAATGCACCAAGATTCGAACCCTGGGGCGCGGCAGATGTCGATATAAATTCATATGACTTGAAACCGTTATAATAGACAGTTAAGCATAAAGTACATTTCCCAGTTTAGAAAAGCCTAAAAATTTGGTTTTGTCGCTTAGCGAAGCGAAGCGACCAAACCAAAATTTCATCCTTTTTGAAGCTCGAAATTGTATTTCATGCGCTACGTGTATAAATCACTGATTTAAAGTGACGTTCAAATTATACTGATTTAACATACTGCTTTAGCGGTGTATTTTGAACTACTTGAAATCAGTGTTTTATACGCGTGGCGCATGAAGTAAAATTTCGCGACCAAATCAAATTTTCAATATTTTCAAAACTCGAAATTTTACTTCATCCTTAATTAAGGAGGGAAAACACTCGTTTGAAGCTTCACATTGAACGGTTTTTTGTAAAAGAATGAATGCCTATGGGGATTTCAGTTATTTGAAGAGATAGAGAGTCGGTTAATTTGGAGCAAAATTGTGTATTTTAGGGCCTACCAATAATCTGAAAACAAATTTGAAATAACCGACTCTCTATCTCTTCAAACAACCGAGATCCCTATACATTCTGTCGAAATACGGACTGTATATCGACACATGTATACTTAATAGAAAAATTCCCTGTATACTTTCAACAAGCGTATGTGGAATATATGTATCTTTCCTTCACAAATATATATTTCCAATACTCTAAATTTAGAAGATATAGATAAAATACAATGAAAATTAATATTGTTTCTGTTATATTTGGTAAATTATTTAATCTGGTAATATTTTGAATTATATTAGTTCAGTCCCAATTTGAAATTACTTGGATCGGTTCAGTATGATGCAATTTTAAAGTACTTTAAAATTTCAGGAATTGTAGATGCCTATGTACTGTTTTTTATAGGCGAGAACAGACCTGGAGTTAAAATGTTGGCTTATATAATTTGTAAATATAGTGGAATTCGGGAGAAATGTCCTATGACTCATTGATGTGGAATGTGTAGCTCCAATTTCTTAGAAAGTAAGTCGACAGTTGTATCCGTAACGATTTTTCTAGTTGTATCAAATTTTGACGTTACATGACAATTTCATATTGTTTAGGTCGCGTGTATATTAGTGTTTTTTTTTTAAAGAAAAGCTTTAAATCATAATTTCTTGTGCATTTTTTTTGAGTATACATCCCAATTACGTGTAGATTTTTGAATATTCGTTGTTTTCTTAAAAGAGGTCAATTTTAAGTTTAAACGAGTGTTTTCCACTCCCAGGTTAAGCATGAAGTAAAATTTCGAGTTTAGAAAAGCCTGAAAATTTGGTTTGGTCGCGTAGCGCGAAGCGCGGAGCGCGGAGCGACCAAACCAAATTTTCAGGCTTTTCTAAACTCGAAATTTTACTTCATGCGCCACGCGTACAACACACTGATTTCAAGCGAAGTTTACTCGTTTACAATATTTCAGTGCTTTTAAATTGTCAGGCTTTTCTAAACTCGAAATTTTACTTCATGCTTAGTCTGAGAGTGGAAAACTCTCGTTTTAACCTTTAAATTGTATGTATATTATGTATATTATACCTAATAGAAAATTCCCTGTATGTAAACTTACAAAAAAATTCCCTATTAACAGATTAATCCGATGACTATTTTCCAAATCTACTGAATGCGCATTCGATTCAACTAACATTTTCGTTTGAGCTTACACAAAATCAAAATTATTTATTTCTGTAAATACCTGAACTATTTAGAAGATGTGGAAATTGGAATTATACCACTTAAACTCACATTTAAATCGATTGTGCACGTTAATTAAAATGATTTGTGGCTAGGTGTTTGCAGATTTAGTTTTACGAAGACAATATCAAAATGTGAAGTTTAACCTATAAATTTTAAAGCTGTATAACGGAACATACGTTTTCGCATGTCCCACCTAAAAATCATAGCAGACATGTTATAAAGTTTTCTGTCTCTTTTAACACACGGAATCTGATGACATCAAACTATTTTCGTATTAAATGTATTGGTACAGAAAGCACTACAAATCAAGGAAACAATGGGTCACCTCTCGTGAAACGTACCTTATGTAGATTTTAGCAATACCTGCCTTAAGGCGGTTGCGGGCACTATAGGGTTGATTATGTAAATTATGAGAACATTTCAATTGGGTTGTACAATAAAATATTTTTTTTCACGAAACATTTAAATGTTGTAAATTTCTTTAAACTATTGCTATTTTATTTTCTGGTATATTCAATTATAATATACAGGGTGTCTACGCTAACCCGTTCGTTATAAGTTAATGGGGTTACCGTTGCACTAAAAATTTGAAAAAAATCCTTGTCGTACGGTTGAATCAGTTCTCCTCATGTGAAATATTTTCAACTTTATATCACTTCCGGTTCTACCGGAAGTAGCACCAAATTTGTTATTTTAAATAGAACACCCTATATATTAGTAATTATTTGGATTCCTCGTTTAAATTGCAACATATTTTATATGAACATATGTACACTTATCTCTTATAGTTTTCAAGCAAAAAAAATATTTCTAAAAATTTTGACCTCTAGAAGGCATCTTGAAATCTGTCTGTAACTTATCTTAAGAGTAAGATAAAAATATGATTTATATCTCTACTTGTACCTAGAGGATGCCTCTATAATTGTATTGATTGGAAACTGTCAATTTTGACAATAAGTGTTCTTAAAATGTCAATATCGAAGTGCCCTCTTCAATATCTCGTAATTCATTTTTTTTTTAAATGGATTAATCTATTTTTATCACATGGTACGTTTGGGGGGAAGATTTCCTACAAAAAAGTATTAACAACTGTATTCCTAAAGCAAGTGGTTTTCGAATTATTTCGAAGCTTCGTTTTTCATAGCGTTTATGCAGTGAATAATGTGCGCATAAGGCGCAACTGAATTTTAGTAGGCAAGTAGTAATGCTTTTGTTTAGTCGCGTATGTAATGCGAAATGTCAAATAATAAAATCAATTAGTACAAAGTTATACAGAAATCAACAAAATGAATAAATATACCTATCAACAAATTATCAATTAATTCTTTCTACATGGCAACTGCGATAGGATTGTTACTCGAACATGTGGGGTATTTAATGAAACTTATCCACATTTGCCGCCGATGAATAAAACAAGATTTAGAAGATTGGAATCAAATTTTGTTCAATTGGCAGTTGCCATATATAAATAATAAATTGATAATTTGTTGATTTGTGTAATTATTCATATTGTTGATTTCTGTAAAACTTTGTACTAATTCTTTTTATTATTTGACATCTCGCAATACAATCCGGACAAAACAAAAGCATACTATGGGCCTACTAAAATTCAATTGCGACTTATGCGCGCATTATACATACCCTGCATAAATGCGACGAAAAACGAATTTTCGAATTAATTCGACAACTACCTGCTTTGGGAGTACAGTTGTGTTATACTTTTTTGTAGGAAATTTTCCCCCCAATCGTACCACGTGATAAAAAATGGGTCATTCCATTTAAAAAAATTGAATTACTAGATATTGAAGAGTGATATTGACATTTTAAGAACACTTATTGTCAAAATTGACAGTTTCCAATTCATTTAATCATAGAGGCATCCTCTAGATACAAGTAGAGATATAAATCATATTTTTATGTTATTCTTACGAGAAGTTATAGACAGATTTCAAGATGCCTCTAAGAGGTAAACATTTTAGAAATAATTCTTTTTCTTGAAAACTATAAGAGATAAGTGTGCATTTGTTCGAATGAAATATGCTGCTATTTAAACGAGAAATCCAAAAAATTACTAATATATAGGGTGTTCTGTTTAAAATAACAAATTTGATGCTACTTCCGGTGGAACCGGAAGTGATATAAAGTTGAAAATCTTTCACACGAGGAAAACTGATTCAACCATATGACAAGGATTTTTTTCAAATTTTTAGTGCAACGGCAACCCTATAAACTTTTAACGAACGGTTTAGCGTAGACACCCTGTATTCATTTCTTAAAAAAATGCTACTAGTGTTATGAAAATCTTTATTTTTCCTGAGGTTTCGAAGGTGGTAAAAATATACTTGGGTTAATTCAACTTTTATACTTTTGTTTTTATCTCAAATTCGAACGAAGTTAATTTATTGTTTGAAAAGTATATGGCGTTACTCAAAGTTCAAACCTGATACCACGATAATCACCTCACCCAACTGCGCCGTAAATACCGGTAATTGAAATATTCAATATTAATTTAACAATTTATCGGTGGCTCGCCACAATCCATTATTCACGGTCGGTAATTGCAATAAACATTTGCGAGCCGGGACAGTGCGGCTCTCCGGATATGGCCTTTTTCTGCCCGCAGGAATGATTAGTTTTAATTATGCATAACGCGTTTTAATAATCCTCTCCAAAAGTGTGCAGTCGACTTTGCTAAAAAAAATGATTAACATTTATGCGCGAGTGTTGGTAATCGGAAAAATAAATTATTTATATTGATATAAATATACTCACTAAAATCCAATATATACTGCCTTTCAAAAAAATCAGAACACCAAGTATTTATTGCACGAATTTAATAAAATTTACACAATTTGATCATGTAAACGAACTGTATCGATCACCAAAAAATCAACTTGAAAAACAAAAAAACAAATGAATAAAAATTAATAATGTGTTGGGCCTCCACGATTTCCCAAACACTCATTAACACGTCGAGGCATGCTAGAAATCAGGCTGTCAATATCGACTTGGGGTATTTCATTCCAAACTTCGATAATTTGACCTCTAAGTTCCATTACAGTGTTAGCGGGGCGCTGTAAGTTACTTATTCTAACACCTATCATATCACAAACATGTTCTATTGGCGATAGATCTGGAGAACGAGATGGCCAAGGTAACAAATTGATTTCGGCACTATCAAAAAACTGTCTTGTAATGGCCGCTGTGTGAGGTCGAGCATTATCTTGCTGAAAAACGGGGTTCTGCAAGCCCTTTACATAGGGCACTAACACTGGCCGTAGAATGTTGTCAATATACCGAATCGCGTTAAGACTTGCTTCTAAAAAAACTAGAGGAGATCGACTACCATATGCTATCGCCCCCCAAACCATAACTCCCTGTGTAAGAGCCGTATGTCTTTCAACAGCAAATTGTAAAATTCTGCGTTCACCGCGTCGACGCCTCACTCTTCTGCGACCATCATGAGCCCATAAACAGAACCGAGACTCATCGCTGAAGATAATGTTATTCCATTCATGGGTCCAATGTTGTCTTTCCCTGCACCAATCAAGTCTTGCTCTGCGATGCTGCGGAGTAAGAGGTAGACACATTTGTGGACGGTAGGATCTTATACCAAAATTGCGGATTCTTCTGTAAACAGTAGCCTACTCTTTGGCCATTTACGTCGCGGGAATTGGGAAATGACTGATTGGCTCCAGTCATTTCCCAATTCCCGCGACGTTGTAAATCTGTCCCTTAAAGTTGTAAGACGAAGAGCTCGATCTTCACGCTCAGTGGTGCTTCCTTGACGTCCTGATCCAAGTCTACGTCGATTCTCCCCAGCTTCGGACCATCTAGACCAGCAGCGTACGATCACCGATACACTACGGCCTACCCTTTCAGCAATAGCACGAACCGAAAAAACCCGCTTCTCGCATTCCAATAATGCGACCTCTTTCAAATTCACTTAGATGATGATATTGTGCACGCCGACGAACACGGGGCATCTTTTTATGTTTTACAAACTGAAACGTCAAACAACTCAGAGGCTACTTGGATATTAGAAGCAATTACATTAAAAAATCAGCAGCTCTTCATAATGGTGAAATCAAGGAAAAATACCATTAAATAGTAACCAAAACAATTGATTTTTTGATCATCGATGCAGTTCATTTACATGATCAAATTATGTAAATTTCATTAAAATCGTCCAATAAATACTTTGTGTTCTGATTTTTTTGAAAGGCAGTATATTATACTTTAAGCGTATATTTTAATAATCACTGAAATTACAATATACTATTTAACTAAAACAAAACAATTGATATTATTTACAGCAAGTATTAACATATTAATTAATATTATAACTTTATTATAATCTGAGATGGTAAAATATGATGTCAGTGTTGATTAGGGATTGTAATTTTAACGAATTTTTCAATTACCGGTAATTTCACGGAGGTTCGGATTGAATAGGAAAATGAGAAACGCGATATTTGCACCGGTAGGTGAGCAGCTGGTTAAACAAATGTTATAAGACTATATAATAAACGGATTATTTTAATATCTTACAGCGCAATTCTTTAAAGTTTAACTTGGCAAATACCTACCAATAATCATTCTATTAATATAATATTGATTTATCATTTACATTTTCTAATGCATTATTGTCAAAATGTATGACATAAGTGTCATGCAGAAAACTTCAAATCATTCCGCGAATAAATGTCAGTCAGTTAAAGTTTTAGCAATAGTTTTAGTTTTGATAATACAAATCTAAGTGTAATATGCTAATGTGTTATAATCGTTATCTGGTAAAATCTAACCTTAAGTTTAACTTGGAATGAAGTCTTCAACAAACATTTCTTTCGAATTCCCCACCTCTACACAAATATTAAAACAAAAAGATTCGTAAGAGTGTATGCAAATATTTCAGCCGTAATATAACGAGTGGTATGATTATTATCGATGATATTTTGAAGTTGAAACCGAGGTGCAGATTCAACGAGTGCGCAGCACGATTTGAATGTCCTGCTTCGGTTTCAACGACAAAATATCGATAATTAATCATATCACGAGTTATATTTAGTGAGAGAATATAACGAATAAAATAATGCGAGTTCTTTAATATTATCGAAAGCTGTGAAATTGTTGCATCCGTATTGTTCTTAAAGTACCGCCACTGCGATTCCTTGTTTATGACGGTGTTTTTTGGCGTCGCACTTTTCACTTCTCTATTAATCTCACTATACGAAACTTTACCCCAGCGATTTTCGTCCATTTCGACGTTTCGAATGACAGGACAACTTATCACCGCATCTTTTGTTTTTTATCATCGCGGTGATAGACATGTATCTACGGCTTTCCTTACATCTCATTGGTTGAAAATTCGCTCTAGTAGGCTATGTGTTGTATTCTCAAAAGTACATCGTTTAAAAATTCTTTACAAAGAATATAAATTGTAATGCAGTCCGAAATAATGTATTTAATTTTATTTACAAAATAATAAACAAAGTGTATAATTTTGAGAATACAACTCCTAGCCTACTAGAACGAATTTTAAACCAATGAGATGTAGGGAAAGCCGTAGGTACATGTCTATCACCGCGATGATAAAAAACAAAAGAAACGGTGGGTGATAAGTTGTCCTATCATTCGAAACGTCAAAATAGGTAAAGTTTCGTGCAGTGATATTAATAGAAAAGTGAAAAGTGTGACGCCAGAAAAACACCGTCATGAACAAAGAATCACAATGGCGACAGTTTGCGATCTTTTGTGCCGTTAAAAAATTCACAATCAATAGGGAAACAACAATATCACAACTGTCGATAATGTTGAAGGACTCGCAATTTTTTATTCGTTATATTCTCTCACTAAATATAACTCGTGATATGATTAATTATCGATGATATTTTGTCGTTGAAACCGAACCAGCACATTCAACTCGTGCTGTGCATTCGTTGAATCTGCAGCTCGGTTTCAACTCCAAAATATCATCGATAATAATCATACTACTCCTTATATTACGGCTGATTATATGATTTTATTTAAAATCTGTTTAAATTGTTTATGTAATTGGTAATAATATCAATAAGGATTTTAAACTCCCGCCATTAGCGTGCATTCAAACCTTACTTTGAAGTTTTATCCGGTTGTTCCGTGCTATTAGTTCATCCAGCTGGCCACCGGGAGCGCTAGTGGGCGTTTCCATAGATTACTAGGGGATCCGACCCTCTTATAGATTAATTTCTCTATGGGTAATTTGGTAAATTTGTGAATTAATCAATTTTAGTTCTAATAGTGGCTAGTAAATGGAATATTAACAGCGTCTATTGGCTTTCGTTTAATAAGTGTGTTGATTAAGCACGAAGTAAAATATCGAGTTGAGAAAATAAAAAAAGTATTATATACGTAATACATACTCGAAATGTTTGCTTGAAGTATACAGAGAGTTTTATATAACACCGAACATGCCAGAAAATATTCAATGTAAATTTTCCTATGTTCGATGTGCTCTGGGATGCATCAAAGCATTGAGTGCGATTTCATTGGCTGATTTTAGTAGTTCTGACGCAATTTTAGTTTTCAGTAGCTCTAACGCAACTTACATTTAACGTCAAAATGAAATGTGTCATTCAATAATCGCCTACATTACTAATGGAATATTAATATTAAACAGAAAAGGAAAATGAGATAGAGGAGAACAGGTTTAGCTTAATCGCAAAAATAATAGAAAAACAGATTTCTGTTACTTCCGTTTGCTAATATTTCAAGATAAGTTTATACATTGCTTCAATTTCACTGGAGATTATTAAGAACTTCGATTCAGCGTATTGTGTAAACCATTTGACCAGGACCACCCCAAGTATGTTGCTTTGGGTGTACCAGCAAAAATGCCGTCCAAAAACTGCCTGGTCCTTTGGGGAGTGCGCATTTCTGCACTGCACTTAGGCCTTATTAGGCCCATTGTGCTAACAAAACGGCCTTTAGGCAGCTTTAAATATAAATATTCCAAATTTGAAGAGCGTGGCGAGGCAGGTTTTCAAGTACCGCAACTAGTACTGCTGTCAGCACAACAACATTGGGGTGTTAGGTGTGCTGCTTTATTTGGCAAACATTGCAATTTTCATATATTTGCTAACATAATACTCAATGAAGATAATGTAGGTTTATTTATTACTTTATTGACTGCGTAACTTACAATGAATTGAAGATGCAGTGATTTTTTTTAGGTAAACATGCATAAGCTGTAAATTTTCCGACATTCGTTGTTTTTTGAAAGAGTTCAATTTGATTCTTTAAACGAGTGTTTTCCACTCCCAGACTAAGCATGAAGTAAAATTTCGAGTTTAGAAAAGCCCCGTGAAAATTTGTCTCGGGTCGCGCAGCGACCCGAGACAAATTTTCTGGGCTTTTCTAAACTCGAAATTTTACTTCATGCGCCACGCGTATAAAACACAGATTTCAAGTGACGTTCGATATACATAAATTACACAATATTTTAGTGTTTTAAACGCGTGGCGCATGAAGTAAAATTTCGAGTTTAGAAAAGCCCAGAAAAAGAAAAATTTTCACGGGGCTTTTCTAAACTCGAAAAAATGATAAACGTTAACGCGAATGAATTCAGATTTATTCCCTCTACAAAAAAGGTAAATACATTTTGTCTCTAAAATAGATAGGGGAGCCAAAATTTGAACATTTCAAAATTTACATGAAATTTCCTATGTTGCGTGCGCCAAGTGAACACCCGGTATAGGGAAATGTATTTGATAAATGGGAAATATGTTTGAGATAAAGGGATACATATTCGATATAAAGTGGAATGCAACAGAAAAATTCTGTATAATAAAATGATTCTTTAATAATTTTTCTTCACATTCACTTATCTTTGAATGTGTATCACGACGCACTTTCTTCTTCGGCTATGTTTTAATGTCTCATGTTGATTCCATTTCAGCAATAATTTTAAACATGGATAAAATTGATATTCTCTCATCAGCATCCGCAAGATTTATAGCTTCACTTTTCAGTTTTCCCACATACTTGTACTTTTAATAAATGCTGAGGGCCAATAGCTTCTACCCATCTTAAGTTATTTTCCCTTGTTGATTTTTAGAAGAAGACACAGTCATTAGTTTTTTGTTATTGGACATAATAACCAAAATATTGAAAACACAGTGACAATTGTAACAATTCATTTTCCATTATAAGTGAGAGTGAGTGGGGAATAGAACGAATTGTCTATTTATAGGCTTTGTGAGTTTTCCTTGAATTTCGACAAATCAGCGATCAAGGTTAAATAAGCCCTATGTTTCTCTAACATAAAACTTAACGTGTATAAAGTATAACTCCATAAATGGTTGGCCGAAATTATCTCAACGATACGCAAAATAACATGTTAACTAATCAAATAGCATTTTAAGTTACCGAAATACCGGTAAATTGTGGGTACATTTTGAAATGCATATTTTATGATTTACACATACATTTTAAACCGGGTTATTTATATAACACTCCCTAATGTTAATTTTATATAGAATTACTCTTGGATAAATTAAGTGAAATTTGGACACAAACTCAAAATATTTACTTCATGTGCCAAGGAATATTAAACGCTCTCTTTGAAGTTATTTTTAATACCTGTCGTTTCTTTTACTTTGATTAAATAATTTATTTAATTGTTCTTTGTCGTTTCAGGTCGCCATGAATCCGTGACGCCTGAGATGGCGTCTCCAGCTGTATATTATCTCCAACTCGGTGAGTGTCATCCCTTATTTAGCCACCCTTCGACCCCGTTTTCCTTTCACTCCCCCGCTGCCAACATTTTTTCCCTTTCTCGTTTCCACTTTCCGTGCCTTTTCACGCCGCCACCGCCAAAAATTCCGACCGGCTCTCACGCGAGCCCATATTTTATTCATGCGTTTATTTATAACACACAACACACCGCAGCTTATGATCCTCGAGGAACTGTAAATTCGGCAAAAACAACTTTCTTAAAATCACAAAACGCCCCTATAACTGGTTTTTTATATGTTTTTGCAGTTTTACGTGTTTGTTTATTTTTCCCTCGCTCGCTCCGCGAGTTTTCTGTTGGTTTTGTGCCTGGTATATGCCGCGGAAGTGTGTTTGTGTTTCTATCGTATTTAATTTATGGAAAATTCAATACATTCCTGGCCTGCAATTGTGTTTTTATACACTGCGTTTTATTTAGTTATAAAACGGCAAATTGCCACGAAATCAATCAATAAATTGCTTGAATCATCCACCAAAAACACGCAATTGCATTTATCTTCACCAGTTAGTATTGTGTTATCGTATTTTCATTTACTAGTTATTATTTTGTAGCCAAACAAAAATAGTAACCGCATTGTCACACAATCAATTAATCACTAAATGTATTGCCCGGCGCATTCACCAATGCAATTGATTTTGGTGAGCAATTATTTAATTTTGATTGTGTTCTTTTTTTTATTTTTACTTTAATGTGAATTAGTAAAATCAACTGTAAATGCGGTATAAACATTATTTATTGTTTATTGGTTATTAAATAATGAAGAAAAGTAATATTCTTAGAACATTTTATTTGTTGAAAAAAACCGATTAAAACTATTTCATGGTTAAAACTAAAATCCAATCTATTTAATGAAAATTAGTTACAACATTTATATTCTTATTCTGTCTATCAGATATTAAATTAAAAGAAAAACAAATTATAACATGTGTCTAGGGCCGAAGAAAATTATTTTGTTTATAAATAGTACTTTTAAATATAACGCACACAGCATTATATTAATGAATATTAATATTACGATCAATCACACAATTAAAAGGATTATTGTTTTGTTTATTGCAATATTAATGCATTTCTAAATTCTTCTCAAACTCGAACTCCATGCGAATACTATCATAAGCCTCTTTACTAGTCTTTTCTATATTCGTAGATCTGATAACTGTAAAATTTTATTTAAAAAAATGTGATATTTATTTAAAATAATAAAAAAACTTGTAATTCTCTTTATCAGTAAATTTGTGTAATTGTTGACTTTTACATCAAAGATTTTATGGTTCCATTTTTGCCTTAAACGGTTTTCATTTATTGAATATGTTATAACATGTTTCTTGTGATATTATCTAGAAATGTAAATTAACCTAAAATTAGTAAATATTATAACTATTAGATATAACACACAGGGAATTTTTCTATTTAGCATATATATCCCGATAATTACAGCGTTTGATAAATTTGCAGAGAGTTGTTGACTGTATAAAAGCGGTCAATTTAAAGCTTCTAGGGAGTGTTTCCATTCTATTATCAAGCATAAAGCACAATTTCGACTTTAGAAGGGCAAGAGCCTCTTAACTTAGTGCGTTAGGTGTATAAAACACTGATTTAATGTTCAATATACAGGGTGTCTCACTTTGAGGTGAATAGTATGGGTAACTGTTAATATCTATGATAGAGATTCACAAATCTCTATAACTAATATTATGAAAGTTACTTATACTGTCTTACTCAAAGTGGGAAACCCTGTATTCAGCTTAGGCAACCACGTTTATATTAATTCTAAATAACCCTAAGTTTTATAGTTAACACTTAACCTTGTATTTAAGAAAGTAGCGCAATCTGGCATCTATCTTGACGCCTTTAGGCGCTGAATTCAAACTAAATCAAATTAACAGGCCGCGCATCAATCATTATAGAATATGATTGGTTTAGTTTGAATTTGGTGCCTAAAAGCGTCAAGATGGATGCCAGTTTGCGCTACTCTCTTAAATACAAGGACACTAAGAATGCTACGATTGCAGTGCCACGTGTGAGAAAATGTAATATCACCAATAAAGTAGAATCAATGGATTTTGTCTTGGAAAGCCAGGATTTGCTATAAAAAATAGGGTTTTCCAATCACGATTCTCAAGCAACTTCCATTTTCACCACAATGGGGTAGGGATGGGGGGAGGATGGATCGAGTTTCGTATCGCTGAATAGCTTTTTGAAAAATCAAAAAAAATGTTTTCCTTTTTTCGATCCGATGTGTAATTTCGCTAGATATTCGCAAAAATCAGGTTTCTTGCGATTACAGCGCCATCTGTCACTAATCGAAAACAATGTTTAAATAAAATTTATGGGAATCCGAATCAGCGATAAAAAATGGGGGTTTCTATTTACGATTTCAAAATTGAACTCCCCCTACTGGGTGGTGGTGAGGGGTCGACTTTGATATCATTAGATAACCCTCTTCTTGGCGAACAAATTTTCTTCAGAACATATTTTTATCCGATGCGTAGTTTTCGAAATATTTCAATGTCAGATAAATCGGCCACCCTGTATTATGTATTAATCAACAGTAATATTTTCGTAGACCAATTTGAAACTCTTGCAAAAGTTTTCTTTTTATTAAAATCATAATTACATCAATTAATAATTACGAGCACATCTCTGAATATAAACCAGAGATAAACAAAACGGATTTTAACGGGATCTCTCGTTTATCGATTAGAAGCCATCAACGTTCGACGCGATAACGATAATTACCGGTGATTGTTGTTTGTTGTTGTCGACACTGAAGCAGGATCGCTGTTCTTATATTCCTAATGGCCGAATTCTGGGTTCTGTTGGGAGAACGTTAAATTTTTAGTGCCCCTTTTCGGCCCTAACGTCACCTTTTTATCGTCATCGGGGGGCGATTGTAAAAAAGAGTGTTTTCGTGCGGATATAAAATCGGCCTCTAACGACGAAACCGCAGGATCATCAAGAATCGGTGGTTACAATGGATTGAATTGATTTTACGCACGGATTTTATAGGGGTTTATTGGTTATATACATTTTAAGATCGTTAAATGTAAAAAAAATACTTAAGATATCCTCGAGAAAATAATTTCTTTAGTGAGCCTTAGTAATAGACATTAAAGTATAGTTTTGACTTAATTAATTCCCAAGAGTACTTCTCTGAGATTATAATATTGACTGAAGAGAAATGTTTGGGATATCTAACAAATTTATAACATTTCTATATTCTCAAATGTTGATTTAGTGATTAATCAGTGACTATTGAATGATAAAATATTAAATAATAATAATTCTTTATAATAATAATTCTTTATTAACGGACAAGCCATTTACAATGTAGAGCCAAAAACATATAACTAAAATGTAAGACACAAAACATGAATCACAAACTATCAGATGAATGTTTAGGATATCTAACAAATTTATAACATTTCTATATTCTCAAATGTTCAGAGGTTTAATCAGTGATCATTGAATAATAAAATATTAAATAATGCTTCAAACTATTTTTTATGGGTATTTATCAGAGCTGAGCAGGATCCGAATCATTCAGTTCAAAATATACTGCTTTAGAAGCATATTGTGAACTACACAGTGCTTCAGTGTTTGATACGCGTGGCGCATGAAGTAAAATTTCGAGTTTAGAAAAGCCTGAAAATTTGGTTTGGTCGCTACGCGCTACGCGACCAAACCAAATTTTCAGGCTTTTCTAAATTCGAAATTTTACTTCACGCTTAATCTAGCAGTAAAACACTTGTTTAAAGCATCAACCTCTTTTAAAAAGCAACGAATATCTGAAGATTTACGGCATATACGCTGTAATTAGAATATGTAGACTTAAAAGAAAAAGTCCCTGTATCAATTACAGTTTCGTGTTTGATTTTTGTCAATGTTTAAGATTTTGAACAACATTTATCGGATTAATATAAATTATAGTGATTTTCATAAACCAATAAAAATTCATACCAATAAATAATATTTTAAATATATTCGACTTTTTATGTCTATTTTCTTGATTTCTTCAATTTTCAACAATTTTTCAATGATGAACTCAACTAAATTTTTCTGTGACTAATGATTTTGATCAATTTTAAAATATTTCAGTTAAATATTTCCATTTTAACTAGTATCTGTGTTTTTATGTTTTCCTGAATTTTCTAGGATTTCCTCAACTTATAAAATGTTCCATCAATTTCACTTATTTAGTGCATTTTAATAATTCACACAATTTTATAAATATCTTTAATTTAGTTAATTAGTTTACTTGACTATTGTTTAAACGGAGCTGTCTTGGATAGAGTATGAGAATTTAAAGATCTAGGTGTAAACTTTGACTCTACTTTATCATTTAATTCACATATAGATCAGACCCAAAAGGCCGCACTGAAAATGCTTGGTTTAATGCGCAGAGTTAGTGAACCGTGTACGTTCTAAACTGGAGTATAGAGCAGTTATCTGGTCCTTATTTTATTACACACACATTAGATCAATCGGACGTGTTCAAAAATTATTCCTAAAGTATCTATATTTTAAAGTCAACCACTTATGTCCAGACGATACAATAAACTACAGCGATCTTCAACGAATGTTTACTATTAATTCGCTTGCTGCTCGTCGGAATATCTTGTTGCTCAAGCATAACATAGTATATAATGAAATTGATGGACCTAACTTGCTGGAAATGATAAATATTTATGTACCAAGAATATGTTCTAACACTTATTATAATTCGCCGTTAAACAAAATGTTTAGACTACAATTTAGCGTGCAATATTATATTGACATATTTATTTGCAACTCTAAGCAATTTGTAAGTTCAATAAGTGATATTTTGTGATTCAACACGTTGTAATTTAATTTAGTTTGTATAATTTTAATTTATTTTTTTTTAACTGTGTAAAATTTTGTTTAATATTGTATTGTATTAATGTATGTTCGTTAAAAGTTTATGGGGTTGCCGTTGCACTAAAAATTTGAAAAAAATTCTTGTCATATGGTTGAATCAGTTCTCCTTATGTGAAATATTTTCAACTTTATATCACTTCCGGTTCCACCGGAAGTAACATCGACTTTGTTATTTTAAATATAACACCCTATGTATTAGTAATTTTTTAGATTCTTCGTTTAAATTGCAATATATTTTATTCGAATATATGTACACTTATATCTCTTATAGTTTTCAAGAAAAAAAAATATTTCTAAAATTTTGACCATTACAAGGCATCTTGAAATCTGTCTTTAACTTCTCTTAAGAATAAGATAAATATATGATATACACCTCTACTTGTACCTAGGGAATGCATCTATGAGTGAATTAATTGAAAACTGTCGATTTTGACAATAAGTATTCTAAAAATGTCAATATCTAAGTGCCCTCTTCAATATCTAGTAATTCAATTTTTCAAATGGAATGACCCTATTTTTATCACATAGTACGATTGGGGGGGAAATTTCTTATAAATAAGTATTATACAACTATACTCCTAAAGCAAGTAAGTAGTTTTCGAATAATTTCGAAAATTCGTTTTGCGTCGCGTTTATGCAGGATATAATGCGCGCATAAACCGCAATTGAATGTTAATAGGCCTAACCTAGGAGTGAATAACACTCGTTTAAAGCTTCAAACTAAACTCTTAAAAAAAAAAACAACGAATATCCAAAAATGTACAATAGTAGTCACGTAGTTTATTGTTCATCCTGATTTTTGAAGAAGTTGTTTTTAAAAAACATCACAACTCAAGAAACCAAGCATGAATTTACCTAAAACTTTCTGGGGGTGTTAAGAAAACTATGCTTTTTCAAAATATGTAAAAATTAGAAAATGCCTCTTCTGTAGTCTTTAAGTTATTTCCACTCAAAGTCAAAATTTTGTTATTTTAACCTGATTTTTGTGTGAATTGAATTTAAAGAAGTAATCGTAACTCATAAATCAAGAATGTGAGAAAGTCATTAAACACTTGAAAAATTAATATAAATTATCCCTAACGAGTGTTGTCCATTCCCAGGCTAAGCATGAAGTAAAATTTCGAGTTTAGAAAAGCCTGAAAATTTGGTTTGGTCGCGTAGCGCGAAGCGCGGAGCGGCCAAACCAAATTTTCAGGCTTTTCTAAACTCGAAATTTTACTTCATGCGCCACGCGTATTAAAAACTGAAAACATTGAAATATTGTAAACAAATAAACTTAAATTTAAATCGGTGTTTAATACGCGTGGCGCATGAAGTAAAATTTCGAGTTTAGAATAGCCTGATAATTTGGTTTGGCCGCTTCGCGCTACGCGACCAAACCAAATTTTCAGGCTTTTCTAAACTCGAAATTTTACTTCATGCTAAACTTGGGAAAGGATAATGCTCGTTTAAAACTTCAAATTAAACTCTATAAAAATAAACAACGAATATCTAAAAATGTACAGTCGTCGCTTCTAAATGTAATGAAATTTCCAGGATATACTGGGTGTCTACGCTAAACCGTTCGTTAAAAGTTTATGAGGTTGCCGTTTGCAAAACAAAAGCATTACTACTTGCCTACTACAATTCTGTTGAGACTTATGCGCGCATTATTCCCTGCATAAATGCGACGAAAAACGAATCTTCGAAATAATTCGAAAACCACTTGCTTTAGGAGTATAGTTGTTAATACTTTTTTGTGGGAAATCTTCCCTTCAATCGTATCATGTTATAGAAAATGAGTCATTCCATTTAAAAAATTGAATTACGAGATATTGAAGAGGACACTTCGATTTTGACATTTTAAGAACACTTATTGTCAAAATTGACAGTTTTCAATTATTATACTTACAAAGGCATCCTCTAGGTACAAGTAGAGATATAAATCATATTTTTATCTCATTCTTGAAAGAAGTTACAGACAGATTTCAAGATGCCTTTTAAAGGTCAAAATTTTAGAAATATTTTTTTTTCTTGAAAACTATAAGAGATAAGTGTACATATGTTCGAATAGAATATGTTGCAATTTTAACGAGGAATTCTAAAAATTACTAATATATAGGGTGTTCTATTTAAAATAACAAATTTAGTGCTACTTCCGGTGGAACCGGAAGTGATATAAAGTTAAAAATATTTCACATGAGGAGAACTGATTCAACCGTATGACAAGGATTTTTTTTCAAATTTTTAGAGCAACGGCAACCCCATAAACTTTTAACGAACGGTTTAGCGTAGACACCCTGTATAGTATATTGATAAGTTTTCCCTGTAAAAATTGTAAATTTTGTTGGAAAATAAACATATTATTATTATAATTATTATTATTGATAAATAAAACAATATTCAGGAAACATTTTTTAGGTTTTGTAATAGCTTTCAATTTGAAGCGTCTAACGAGTGTTTTCAATCCCAGATTAAGCATGAAGTAAAGTTTCGAGTTTAGAAAAGCCTGACGATTTGGATTGGTCGCGTAGCGAAGCGAAGCGAACAATCCAAATTAGACTTTTGTAAACTCGATATTTAACTTCATGCGCGAGGCGCACAAACGCTGATATATTGTGAAGTTCAAAATATATTACTTTGGTTTGATCTTATGTTAATTAATTTTGCAAATGTTTATATGGAAGATATAATAGTAAACTTGAATTAAAAAAAGTATACCGTTCCTAATAGTAATATTTAAATAAATGTAATTAATGCTACTGTTTTTATTTTCATCACTTTGATATTTTTAACACTTGATAATTTTTTTAATGCTTGATAATTTTCCACGATGGTCACACAACCGTATATTCAATTTTCAATTGACAAACAATGATTTTTTTTATCAAAATTGAATTTCGTTTGATAAATCTATCTTAGTACTGATCTTTGTCTAAAATTGGTAATTTTACTGCAATTATAATTGAATAAATATTTCTTTGCAATATTAACAATTATTTATTTATTCATATTCTGTGAAAAACGAGTGTTTTACACTCCCAGACTAAGCATGAAGTAAAATTTCGAGTTTAGAAAAGCCTGAAAATTTGCTTTGGACGCGTAGCGCGAAGCGCTACGCGGCCAAACCAAATTTTCAGGCTTTTCTAAACTCGAAATTTTACTTCATGCGCCACGCGTCTTAAACACTGAACTCATTGATATATTGTGAACGAGTAAACTTCGCTTGAAATCAGTGTCTTATACGCGTGGCGCATGAAGTAAAATTTCGAATTTAGAAAAGCCTGAAAATTTGGTTTTGTCGATCCGCGCTTCGCGCTACGGAACGAATCCAAATTTTCAAGCTTTTCGCAACTCGAAATTTCACTTTATGCCTAATCTGGGAGTGGAAAACACTCATTTAAACTTCAAATTCACCTCTTTTAAGAAAACAACAAATATTTAAACATTTACAAGGCGTAATTGGGATATGTATGTGATATGTGGGATATGTATATTCAATAGAAAAAATGCACAAGAAATTATGATTTAATGCTTATCTAAAAGAAAGAATACTAATATACTCGCGACCTAAACAGCATGACATTGTCATGTAACGTTAAAATTTGACACAACTAGGAAAAGTCGTTGCAGATACAACTGCCGACATACTCTCTAAAAAATTTGAGCCACACATTCCACATCAATGAGTCATAGGACATCTCTCACGAATTCCACTATACATTATTAATATCACTCGATTACACAATCTAATTTTTAATCAGCTGAACTACCTACTTGAATGGACAAAAGTAATTTGGTTTGACGCAATTCGAAAAACGGCATCATTTTGCCACAGTTGCACAGAAATTTACACAACTTTAATATTTTCAGGTTGTAGAACGGCATGCAACTATTTTGGTTTTCTTTGTTTATGCATTTTATCAATTTCAACTGCGCCTTTAATAACAAACTGATAAAATTTATTTTATTTAAACGTTTATCACTGATAAATTCTACAATAATTAAATTCACTCATACTTACTTCTAATATAGTTGAAATCGCTCTACAGACATGAATATCGTAACTTAAATGTACCGCCTTTTCGCCAAAAACTACTTTTGAATTATTGTAAACCGTATATCTTGTATGATTTGTATTTATTACACAACTCGAACCTCTCCACTTTAAAGTAATATCATGCTGAGACTTTTTGTGGAATATAAACACATAGGTAAGTCGAGATGCTCAGTTTCATTTTCGATTTGCAGACTATAATTGCATTAAATAAATAATTATTTATTTAATGTTTTGTTTTATATTTATCCCCTTTCATTATACAAAATAGTTATGTTGTAACCACCGGATTTTTTGTGTTTGGATATCAACAAAATATTCACCCATGCGAATAATGAGATTAAAATGAATATTGTATTGGAGGTGGTTTTAACATTGTTGGATGATATTTAAAATGTAAATAAAATGAGTAATTGTTGAATATGTTGTTGAAAACCTCCGAATTAAAAGAAGGCATGAAATAAAATATTTTGGGTTTCGTGCTAAAACCGAAATATTTACTGCATGTGCCAGAGCCCTTAAAACACTGGCGTATTGTGTTTTAATGTTTATGTTTAGTGATCATCTATGATGCACCATAAATTATGTATTTGATAATGGCCGAATCAGATAATTAATAAAGATAAAAATAACTTGAATTTAACAAATGAGATGCGAATTTTAACAAATACTTTTTATGAATTAAATGACATTTCCTGTAATTATTACAAAAAGTATTGTTAAAAAGGTTACTACATTTATAAAAAAACATGTTTTTTATTTATGACAAATGAATTATATTTGTCTGGTTTACATATAAAAAAAACAATTAATATTTCTGACGAATTTCTCCAAAAATTGACATACATCCAAGGTTAGCCTTTCCCTTTGGATCGATAAACTTTACATCTACTTTCCAATAACCTTGTGATACAGGAATGATTGAAAATGCTGATATATCCAAAGAACAGTTTCTTGCTTTTATTACACCCTAATTAAAAATTGTATTATTAATCTGTGCAGCGTTTTAAAGAACGCAAACGGATTTGGATTTATTTAACCAACCTTTTTAAATGGACAGCCAAATTTGGGCTTCATGCATGTCGCAAAACTGTCATAGCCGGGACCAGAGTTCGCCAGGAAATCACACATTCTTCCAACTTTGAGATCATGAAAAGGCATACAGCTGTTCTGGTTTTCTTTGTTTTGACATTTTGTTACACTGAGAGTCGCCTGTTAAATTCATTGCTCAATTAATTACTTACATTTAGAAATATACATTTTTATTCAACTACTTTTTGTTGTATACAAATATAAATATTAGATTTACAAATTACTCACGTATTTTTGTACATACCTCAATGCTTTTGATTGGTTTTTTTACATGGACGTCGTAATTCAGGTACAAGTATTTATCGGTGTATATCAGTTTTGTGTTGTTAAAAACTATGGGTGCTGATTTAAATCCATTGCAAGATTCCCATAGGTCCAAATTTAGAAATAGCTATAGATAGAGACATTTTTACTTTAATTTCTAAAGAAAATAATTAACTTGGTGTCGGCGATGGCACTAGAGAACCCGGTTTACCGCTAAATCGTAAAAAATGCACTCCACAATGTATAAGTAATTTGCCGATGTTTTTACCGGTATTTAGTTAAAGAAAACTATTGTTTCTTTCGAATAATTTAAAATGATTGTTTTGTACAGACTTTCATAAACACACTTTGTTTTTGAAAAATTGTATAAGCTTTTGCAATAACAAATGTTCAAAACCTAATTATTTGTTACTAACAATGAAAATCGTTGATAATGAACTACAGGATGGGGCGTAGGAACTACCTTTTTGAAAATTAAATAAAAAACTGTTTGTATTCAAAAACCCTTTATTGTTATTTTTCTTCTCTCACACATCATGGGTAATTTTATACTGAGATCTGCCCAGAGAAGACCTTTTTCAACAAATGCTGAAGTCCCAACTGTATAGGCTGTGGCCCCATCCTGCTAAAACCACACATTGTCCAGTTCCCTTTCTTCAAGAGCAGGTAAAAAAACCTCCTGCATCATTTTCGAATAACAGTTTGAATTCACGGCAATCGCACGGCTGATCCCTACTTCGTTTTCCTTATTTCCATAACATTTTTCGCGTTCCTATCAGAAGGCCACGGATTTTTTTAAAGTGAAGACCTCACTTGAAAAAAATCCGCGGCATTCTGACCGGAAATCTAAAAATATTGGGGAATTGAGGAAAACGAAGTAGGGATCGGCATATTTTTATGAAAACGAAAGGTCCTCTGCACAGTGTAACAGCGCGAGCTCGCGAGGCCCACTGACGGTTTTTAGACCAAAATTGAAAATTTAACATTTAAAAAAAAATACTTAAGGCATTCTATTGAGAACATTTCAAAACTTATGAAACCAAAATTTCAGATTTTTTTATGAACTTTATGAGGCACAACTCACCTTCAAAGTTGGAACATTTCCGAAAGACGGCACACGTTCTATCGACATAATTTTTTGACATAATGATAACATTATATCATTCTACTAAGTGACATGAAGTTTGTTTGATTTAAATAATTAGTAACGCTTTGAGAATCATTTAAAAACAGATAATTTTCACTACTTAATTTTAACTTTATTTGGGCCGTAATAAAATTAAAAAAAAATAGTAGAGGTCTACCTGCAAAAAATCGGCCAATGTATTTTCTATAACTCTATGTAGAATTCTTCTTTTTATCCTACCCCGAAAATAATTGCTTTTTTTCTATCAACGCATCAGTAATGCAAATACATATTGGTGCGCGCAATTTACATAATATTAAATAATAAATTTTTGCTTAGGTTTTATATCGTTCTTATTTGTTGACACAGGGATAATATCATATCCCTTTATTAAATTATATACAGATTTCTTGTAGAAATCGTTTAAGACGCGCTTTGCTCCGCACAGACTAATCCAAATTTGCAGGCTCTTTTTAAACTCGAAATTTAACTTTATGCTTAATCAAGCAGTGGATACCCTCGTTAAAAGTTAGCCACAAAATACTATTAATGTTCCATGTATTTATTGACACTTACCAAATTATCGGGTGAAATAGTAGGTACATTTACAATCCTCAAATGTTTCAATATGTTCTAAATTTAATTCTGATACTTACGCTTGCATTTATAATCAACATTTGAAGAAATATGCAGGGAAAGAAAACCGAGATGAACCTCATTTTTGATTACCGCAGATCAAAATGTAGATGAGTTTTTTAATTTTATTTATATAATATTGCAAAACACTAATTGCCGGAATTACAGTGAATGCAGACAGCAATTTTTGGCATGAGTGATGCAGAAAATTAGAAATAAATGTTTTTTTGATATTGCTATCTAAAATTATATGTCTGTCGATTTATAATAATCATATATATATATATATATATATATATATATATATTTATAAACGAGCTATTTTTTATTTTTATTCAAATTCCTGTCGGAATCCGACTAAATATGTATGTATACCGTTCATTTTCCCCATTGGCATCTTGTAAACTATTCGAGACACGAAGAAAGTTAAAGTAGACCACTTTTAATACAAAATAAATCTACATTAACAAATTATATCTAGCATAATTTGTTTTCAAGATATAGCGAAAAAATGAAAAGCGACAAAATATCATGTTTACGATATGTTTGTTATTAAGAAAGATAACAAGCTGAAATTTAAAATGTACCCGAAATGAAATCCAAAAAATACATTTACCCATTTTTCAGATATGATATTAAAATTATTTTTTTATAACAGGCATATTTCATTTTTGTGCCATTGCAAAAAACAGAAAATTTAGTCGAAAATCATGTTAAAAAAAGATATATAAAATCTGTCGATTCCAATGTGTTTCTAAAGACTAATTTAGGTTACGTATAAAATCTCATTTTCATATCTCTTTATTTAACAAAGTTATTGTGACAATAAAATATACATATATTTGAAACAAATGATGATAGATCAATGTTGTAGACCAAGATTTACTCAGAGTCAAAAGTATAAACTTTCATCTAATTTCGCCAATTTATGCCAGGTTTCACCAACTCCAATTAAATCGACCACCGATTAAAATCTAGTAATAGTTACATACATGTCAAAAAATCAATAACAATCAATAACATTGATGTTTGACATGAAAAATGTCTATTCCAATAGAAAAATATATGTAATCAACGAATAAGATTTATTTCACATTGGTAAGACCGGACATTAGTGTTTCTAATAATTTCTATTTGTTTATCTAGCATTTGTTTTAAAAATCTGATGAAAAACGTGGTACTTGATAATATTTTATTCTTAAATCTTGGAGGCGTTCACTTCGTGGTACATTTTTAATTTTAATATGAAGAAAACGCAACTTTTTCTATCACTTTTATGTTATTTTTTCTATAACTTTGTTAATTAAAGAGATATTGAGATGAAATTTTGTACTGAATCTAAATATGTCGTTAAAAATACGAAGAAATGCAGATTTTATACAGGATATTTCGTTTTATGAGATATGACAACTACCATTTTAATTGGACATATGACACTATGTCCAACTCCAATTTCCTGTTCTATTCAATGGTATAAAAATCCAATATGCCTGCCATACAAAATCTTGAACTATGATGTCGTACTTAAAAATGGACTACCCTGTATAAAATCTGTCAATTTTGTTGTGTTTTGCGGATATCATGTACTCCACATTTTAAGTTTCTGCTCGTTATCTGTTTAAATAACAAAGTTATAGCAAATGTGGCAAATTTCGATTTTGAAGTGAAATAAATCGCGCGTGAACATTTTGAAGAACATGCTTTGGGCAATCAGTTAGTATGGAACGCTTTACTGCTGAGGACCCCGCTCTCTGCATAAAAGCGTATTACAGAAATGGCATATCTTACGAAACATTAATTGTGCTCCTACAGAGAATCTAAGCAAGAGTTTGGTTGAACATTTTGTAGAAACGGGTACCAGAACGCCAAGAAAAAGAAGAATATGTCTCAAATCTAAACTATACGAGGATAGGCCACGCAATTTAAACAAGTTAAAACAAAAAATCACCCGAGAAATTCTTGCCAAAACACGGGACATGGTTGTTCGCGTGATGCAAAGTTTAGGGTTCGTTTAGGGTTCGAAGAGATCATCCGCTGTGAAGGACGTCATTAGAATGATGTTGTGTTTCACAAATAATTTCCCAAAGAATAAATTTTTATTTAAAATTTTCCTGAATAAACATTTTTAAAGAATAAAAAAGTTATTTCACTTCAAAATTGAAAATTTGCCACAGGACACCCTATATTATCGCTTATTACTTTTTTCACCATATCTTGAAAACAAATAAAGCTAGATGAAATTTGTCAACGCCATTTTATTTTGTGTTTAAAATAAAAAAAATTGTCTAATTTATCCGTATTCATATCTTTAATAGTTTTCGAAATTCTAATGGTGAGCACGATAAAACAAACGAACGGTATATAATTTTATTTCAAGTAGCAAGACATATCGACGCACATCCGAATTAGTTTTTTTCCCTCGTAGATTGTGCTGTGAAATTTCCAATAGGCATTCCGCATAGGAAATAGTTTTAATGCTGACACTTGGATAGAGCAGTTTCTTCCGATATTTATGCCCTGAGAAACAACATGCGTTTTATTGTAATAAATAACTTTATATTCATTCAATCTATTTACATTTATATACTAATTTAATAATTTAATTAAAGGATTTTTTAATTACTTTGTTAAGGGGACATGATATTTTTGGTGTCACACAGTTCAACATGGGCGTCCAACTCTGTTCAGGACCGTTTAATAGTCTGCAAAAATCTTTGGTTGTCACTGTATTTATTTTTATGCACGTGTCGGGATTTTCCTTATTTGCGCATCTAATTATATCCCAAGTGTACTAAAAAAAAAATAATAAGTAAGACTGTCTTAAGACGTTATGCATACATTTAGATATAGTAACAGCTTTGGCTGAAAATTGTGAGGACAAGTTCAATAAAATACTGCTTTATATCTAATTATACAGTGAATTTTTCTTTTAAATATGCATACTGGGTATTTTAGTACCTATATATATATCTTGATGCAAACTCTGTACATTTTCAGACATTTGTTTTGTTTATAAAATTGTTCAATTTGAAACTTTTAACAAGTGTTTCCACTTTATAATTAAACATGAAGTAAAATTTCAAGTGGTTTGGGTAAAATTTTGTTAGTTTGGTCCAAATTTTAAGGCTTTTCTAAACTAAAAATTTTACTTTGTGCTTAAGCAAGGAGTGGAACTCATTTAAAGTTTCAAATAATTAAGGGTATTCAGGAAATGTTTCTTTTAATTATACATATCATCAGGATATGTTTTATGCTTGCGCTGGCAAATCCTAATTTTCAGGCTTTTCTAAACTCGAAACATAACTTCATGCGTCACATGTATAAATAATAGAAATATTAAAATTGAAATATACTGCCTATGTTTGAACCCTCGGTCATACATTTTACAAATGATAGATACCTATACTCAATATAAAAACCTCTCTGTATTTAAAGAACATATTGTTTTGAGCTTTGAGAACATTTTCTTAAATCAAAAATAAATTTACCCACAAATCCTTGGTTGATCCTTTTGTTGTTACAATGTCATAATCGAACAGTAACGTATTATTTGGATAGTGTATTTTAACATTTCTTATGCTGCTCAAGTAACTTTTTTGATTTGCACAATTATCAAAGCGATCTATAATAAATCTCTGCAACATAAAATGATAAATATACATGTGTGCTTCACATAAACTTTACGATTGAGATAATAGAACAAACATTTCAGTCTAGCTCACTCTATATAGCCTGCTTAATAAAAATCGATTTTTCTCCTGTAGAAAGACTACTTTCTAAATAAAGCTTAAACGAGTGTAGATTCATTTAACTTGCGTCTTACTGTACAATAAAATGTGTGCTCTATTATACATATCGTACGGACACAGATAGAATTGACAACTACAAAAATATACATACTTTATTCGATGCCGAATCGCAAATTTTTCCAATGATCAAGATTAAAACGCAAATTATTAATTTTCTTCTAATTTTTCCGCTTCCTGGCACATTTTCGGGGAAAATCCCAGCGAAGTCAGCGACGAAACCCTTCATTAAAACCCAATATATCTAAAGATAAAGCCTGGGCGTGGAAATTACAGGCTATACTACATACACAAAACAACATTTTTTATATAACTAATCCCCCACACATACGCTTACACGTACGGAATTTCCATCATTCCGTAAACTAATTGCGATGCTTATCAGCAACAACAGCCACTTGATTTATTCTAGACCGGAACTCTAATGGATCATCGTTAATAAAAACATTATGGATCCTGGGTGATACAATAGATTCAAACGAGTATGTGGATAATTGAGGAAATGAATCTTGTTTCTCTAGATTAGTATAAAGTAGAAAATCATTGCTTTTATGATCATCTAAATGCAAAACCTAATCTTACTGAAAAATGTTCGGTAGTGGAGAGGCTAATTTAACAATATTTATCCATTTTTTGGATTCAAGTTGTCAATTAAATGTATTTTATATAATTAGGTTTAACAGCAGGAGAATTATTTAAAAATTGAAGAGGAATTAAAGCCAGAGAAGTTATTTTCTGCCGGAAACGCCATTGACTCAAACATACACGATCCGTAATTTTGGAATATCAACAACCATATCGATATTATCAGTATCTCAGATGTTCTCGTTTGTTAATAAACATTGTAGACTTTTTAATAACATAAACACTTTTGTTAAACTTCATGTTTCCTTAGTTCGACCTCAGAGTACTGTTCGTTGATGTGGTCACCAATGGAGACTGCGAACACTTGAGTGATGTCGGTTCAATACGCTTATATTTTGTTGTACAAACCAGTGAGCCCAGAACTCTGAACTTTTACGTACTACGACATGTTTTGGTTAACTGCACAGAACGAAATTTACTAATTTCAGTAAGTATTGTACAGTTGTACAATCAAATATCTTTAAAGGTAAAGCCCTAGTACTTTCTACTAACGTTTAATAATCAATTTCAGGGGTCCAGTATGAAAGTTGTCTACTGGTGTGTAATAAGCCATATTTATTAGTAAAGTAGACTTTATTTAATTTTTACATCATTTTTAAATAAGGCTGGGAGTTTTTAAAAATTAAGTATTCGAATATTCATTCTAAAACATATTTAAATATTCGAATCTAAATGTTTTTAAATGAAAATCCGAATACTTTATTTTTTAAATTACGCAGCATTAATCAAAACATGTATTATTATTTTACTTTAATCATGTGATAGGCCTTTGGTGAATTTGATGCCGGAGCGACTAATACGGTTTTTTGGGAATACTAATTATGCTGATTGTAACTGAATATTTTTTACATGATCTTGTATATAGTTTAGGAGATATGAAAGGGTAAAAACACAATTGTTTATATCTATTACCATTTATTTCAATATTGGACAAAGCTTTGATTTCGCGATTCTTTTGTGTAAGATTTATCAAGACAGTCTCGCATGATTCCCTACAATCATACCAACGGCCTTAATACCTTGCTTCAATATATTGTTAGGTGTTTGTGGAACCTCTAACATTGTTCCTAACTGTAAGACCCAAGACTTGGGAAATTTGTCCAAATTGCTTTTTGTAAAATTCCAACATGCTTTGCAACAGTTCAGGATAATTTTCAGAATTGTGGTTTCCTAAACAATTTTTGACTAGATTGGCGCAAGAAATCCAGGCTAACAGTTCTAGAAGTTTCATGGAAGGCATTCAATTATTTTCTTCGATTAAAACTTGCTCTGAGGATGGCCTAAATTACCACCTGTTACTTTCTCCTTACTTATAAAAGAGAATTTTGTGGCTATATTACTAAAATATTGGCCTTTTTGTCTATATTTAGTACGAACTGTCTCATTAGACCTAACTTTATGTGCAATAAAGGCAAAATTATTCTATCTCTATTGACTAATGGTGAGTTTATGGTATTCTATTTTTCAATGGTCAGTTTTCTTCTTCTAGACCAATTTGTTTTAATCCAGCGTGCGTTTTTATTTATGCTATCCCACAAGCAGAATAAATATATGTATAAACTTTGTATAATTGCTTTGCTGTCCCAGGAAAAGAGTTTATGTTTTTTTTATGTACTACTATCTAAAATATCAGTTACATATTTTGCAAGTACAATTTAGAACCCAACATTTGTCAGTGTCTTAAATTTTCAAGTTTTCTGCACTTTTTTACTGTGTATTTGCTACAAACGTAACAAAAGATTTTGTGTTACATCTTAAATACACTTGTAAATAAAACACGTTTTTTACTTTAATTAAAAACTGCATATTGCACTTTATTCTGTGACTATAGTTTCGACTATCTACTAGTTATTCTCAAACCAAAAGTAACTTAAAAATTATACGCTAAAAACTATTTATACGGCTTCGAAGAGAGGCGTGTACATTAGGTCAATCTGATCATTAAGAAGGGAAATTCCGGGATTATTTGAAGCACTAGAAATATACAAGGCCCGAATTAATCCCAGAATATCCTTTCTTAATGACCAGGTTGATCCAATGTACCCCCCTCTCTTCTAAGTCGTATAATTTTTATGTAACAAGAGTTTTTATGATTTTGTGAATTAAATCTACTTTTATAGATTCTAGAAAATCGCGAATTGGAACTAATTTTAATGTAACAAAATTTTGTTGTGCTTTTGCTAATTGAATTATAATTAAAACACTTATGTTTTTTGTTGATAATACCCATTTTAGAATCGCATCAATTTTAGAGTAATCGTTCCAGTTTTATGTGCTGGTTTATCAAAAAAATGGCCAATTCTTAATAAATTCTGTAAATTTAAACAAATTTGAATGACACATAATTCTATTTATGTTTTCTGAGAATATCTAACTTATAATTCTACGTTCTATTTTTATTATTATTTTTAATGTTTTCTATACTTTAAAGTTCAAGTTTTTTAATTTCCGGCGTGATGTTTACGTTTTGTGTACATTTTAAAACTAGTTATTTTTTAATGGTTTCTATAAACTTGTAGATTTAAACTAATTTTATTAAATCCCACCGCAAACAACAATGATTTTGTAATAATGCTTATTTTAAAATTGTAGAACTTGATTTAGCACGAAGAAGAATAATTTTGCATTTCAAGAGGTAGAAGAGATAGGCTCATTATAATAATTAATGGCAATATCTATTAAACTACGTAGGCTTTTTGTGATGCAACAATGCAATATGTTTTTTTGTTGTACTACTAACTCGACATCGAGTTTTTTACGTTGATTGTTAAAACGTTTGAAATGATCATCAATTATTAGTAGAATTCCTGTTCTCTAATTATTCTTACTAATAATTGCTAAACATTTCAAAATTTTATCAATTAACATTAAATAAATTTGAGTTTGTAGTAAACAAAGACCTTGTTGAGGACAAACGGTGCTAAAGAATCGGAAGCTGAAGAACATGATCTTCACGATCATTTGTGCTTTTAGGACATCCAGGTCGTAACTGTCGTTGTTCCTCGTGTGTTTCTTTCCACCTTTGTCAACATAGAAAACTTCTATATCTCGCATATTCGAATAGGTGGCCTATTTTTACAATCGACGAAGACTAATTAAGTTTAAAAGTTTAGTTTAAAGTGCCGAATTAATAAATAATGTCAAAATAAAAAAAACAAAGGATTTTGGTTTTATTGTTTATGTCAATTCGATTTATTCTTCAAATCGTGTTGAAATTTTTATCGTTTCTTAGCACGGATAAAATACATCTTTCCTGAAATCTTCATTAAAATTTACCAACGTTTACTGATATGTTTTCCGTCTTGTGGCAATATCTCGGAAGCGATGAAAGGTATTTTAAATTAGTTTTTAGATTATTATTAAGCCCTAAAATATGCAAATAACCGACTCTCTATCTCTTTAAATAACTGAGATCCCCATACATTCTGTCGAAATACGATTATGCTCATTTTTTATTGTCTACAACTTTTATTTAAAAGTTTTTCGATATGATCAGTTTTTAAGATCATATCAAGAAAAATAAAAAATAAAACGCCAAGAGTAAACTACCATTTTCGATTTCCAAGTTTTCACCAAAAGCTTTTTAGATAGTAACATTATTGTAAAACACTGAAGTTTAAAGTTTTATCTGAATATAATTTAGAATCACATAATTTCTTATTATTTCTTATTATTTTAGTGAAGTTACTCATTGCGGTATGAGATTTTAAAGTGGCATCTTCAGATTCCCATTACTTAATATTTAGTGAAATGTTTAAGGTTTATGTGTTTTGAATTATTAATTAGGAAGATATTTCTCAACGAATTCCATTGATTTTAACAAATTTTGATCACATGTAATTTTTCTATGATTTCTTAAATTAAATTCTACCAAAAAGTCCGGTTTTTTAATGGAATTATTTATTTTGAAGAGTCGTACCTACAGTTCAGCATCAAATATAAACATATCCTAATCAATGCTGAGAATTAGAACCAATTTTCGTGACATATGTTTTGCTTGTGATCTATTAAAATAATCCTCTCCTAAGACTCTTAACTTAGGCGAGTCATTTTTATTTTCTTAATTCTAATAGGTTTTTTTATACAGATGGCGTTCAGAATTTCGAACTTGAAAATGTAGCCCACTTAATAATATATGTACATTTCAGTTATTGTGGAATTGCACATAATCCAAGATAAATGAATTGCATGCCAGGCGTTGTACGAATTTATAAAATAGTTTTAATTAATGAAATTGGTTGGCTGTTCTGTGTTCAATTAAATTCTTGATTGTAAAATCATTCCATTGGAAATTTTTAACTAGTGTTTCCACTCCTAGATTAAGCATGAAGTAAAATTTGTAGCTTAGAAAGGCCTAAAAATTTGGAGCAGAGCGACCAAACTAAATTTTCAGGATTTTCCAAACTAGAAATTTTTCTTCATGCGCCACGCGTATAACACACTTTTTTGATGTGAAGTTTAAAATACATTACTAATATATTTTGAAATTTATGATTTTCAATTTATTAAATATTTGTCTAACCACTCACCCCTTAGCTACGCCTATGGTATGTAATGTAATAAGTCATTCAATTTTATCTAAAATCAACTTTTAGAGTTAAGTCTATAAACAAATACCAACAATACTAGTTTGGTATTTTGTAGCTAAAATAAGACTGTAGCCTAACGACATCATGATAATTATATCGATTTATGTTGAGAATTTTTAATCACATGGGATTTTTATTACATTTTTATTTAAACAAAGACCAATAATATACTATTCCGGACTAAGCTCCTTTAACCCTCAGGTACAAAATTATTTTTGAGTATTAATTTAAAAACAATATATTTTTAGCTGTAAGATAAGTACTTTAAAGCACTGTTGATTTTTTTTGTGTGCAACATTTGAGGTCAACTTACAAGGTTATACATTTTGTAGTAAATTAGGGCGCTTATGAACAACAAACCGCCCTTGAGGTGTTTACGAATATATCAGCATAATTGAGAAAGTTTTGGGATTTAGCTGGACGTGCCGCCGAATGTCTTAATTTATTCCACTAGGATTCGATTAGGGTTGCCCAACGATAATAATTAACTTTTTGAATGAATTATATTTCGAGTGGATTAATTAATGAATCACTCACAGAATTTATATACATATTGTTTTTTTTTGTCGAAACCAAAACATGAGTGATTTTTTTTTTGGCTTTTGCCTGGCCTTAGGAACTTGCCCATGAGCCAACATCATTTATTTATATTTGTATTAATTGTTAGGATTATAATTTTTAGTATACTATTATTTCATACGGAGAAACACTCACATTCATACCACACCCTGGGTCACGAAGGATTATAATTTTTAGTATACTATTATTTTATACGGAGAAACACTCACATTCATACCACACCCTGGGTCACGACGAGAAATAATTTGTAAATAAAATTTGGGAATCGAACCTGAATAGTAGCTCGCCGAGCCCGGCAACCCAGCCAACATCTGCCCGAAAATAAGTAATAAATTTCACTTATTTTTTCACTAAGTGTATTTCTTTAAAATCCTTTATCTTCCTAAACGATTTTCACTCCAAAAATCAGGTTTACTAATTCTGTGTTGCTTTCGTCCATTTTAGAAGATCACAGATTTTAATAAAGCCTTCAGTTTTATCCTAACGAATGTGTTTATTCCATGATTAAGCATATAGTAAATATTTCTAGTTTTGAAGTGCTTGAACATTGGATTTCCTGGGCGCTTCGCCTTAATTAGCATTTCTGCGGCAGGCGTATAAAACACTGTGAAGTGGAACAAATATATAGTCTAGTTCACGAGAGATGTCCTGTGATATTAAGTTCAAATTAAAATAACTATAATAATACAGACCCCCTTGTTAAGGGAGTGTAGCATAAGTTGCAATTGAGTAAACAATAGTAGACGAAATAATGGTAATATGAAAATGCCTCGAAAAAAAAAGTACTATTTATTTCAAATCTGTAATTAAAGGAAAGTTCTCGTAAATTTTACTATACTTCATGTTTTATTATAAAATAATCCATATCAAAGTATAAGACGATTTATATATTTTTTTAAATAAATCTACGATTGTTATTTTTAGCATTTATATCAAGTAACATTTTTAAAATATTTTATTATATAATTCTTAAGTATTAAAGCATAATTACTAGATTATTCATTCCTACTTGTGCTTTAGAAACATTAAACATTATCTTATTTTTTATCGCTATTTTTTCTTTCACTTAAAAATTCCTCTTTTTCTTTCTCTGTTTTTACGTATCTGTTTTGTGTGTTTGTACTTAAAAATTCAGTCGTGCCGGCGACGAAGGAGGAAGATCCCGGAGAGAGAGCTCGAGGGGGCGGGGGAGAACAAGTTCGAAGAGTTTCGCCGTTGATTAATTAATTAATTCGCAGCCGCAGGGACCTTCCTGAATATTTGATCGGGCCCCTCGCCGACGGAGGGCCCAACTTGGCCCATAACTATGCCTGTCGCTCCGTGCCCCGAGATTTTTTAATTAATTATTAAGGGGACCGCCGCCCCCGCGCTTCTTGCGGCGGCGATAAAATCCTGCAGGGGCCCTGGCCCCCATTAATTATTCCGCGGAGGAGCTCTCGCCCTCTCCAACTTTACGTTTTCCGAACGAACTGTACACACAAACAAAACTGTTCGTGTTGCTTTTTTTATTTGCGAGTTTGGGATAAATTAGTTATATATTTATAATGTTTAAGAATTTCACGAGTAATAAGATAAGCTTGAATTTCTTAATTTATTAATAGGTAAATACAAAAACAGTAATATTATTCGTAAAAATTACTTGATGAGTCGATATGAATAAACGTTTTACATCCAATCTGTCGATAATATTATTTCATTGTAAAACTGACTATATTATTTAATTAGTTACCTATTGATAATGGGTACTTAGTACCCGAAATGTACATCTATCAAGAAAAATAAAAGTTAAGAAAGGAATATAACTGTATTTAATTAAGTGACTTAACACCTTCTCGTAACTCATACAACTACATTAATGACTATATTATCTTAATAATTTTGGTTACAAATTGCTCTTTCCATTTAGTTTAATGTAAAATTATTTAACACAATAGCCTGTCTTGTAAAATTAGGTCAGCAACTTATTGATAAATAGAATAGCAATCAATCAACAGAATAGCACACGTATATGTCTTTAATAGAACATATCTTTAATTTTAAAGTGTCAGTTACAAAATAAAGCGAAATTAGCGCCCAAATTGAAAATTGTAATACCAGTAGCCAAGTTTACCGATTTGCCGGTAATTTGCTGATATTTTAGCGGTTTTTTGGTTAATGAAATATACCTATTTGACAGAGCTGGGATGAATCCTCAAAAACAGGATTCGAATCACGAATCCGAATCATCTAATATGATTCGAACCACGAATACTCGAATAAAGGATTCGTAAGTGAAAAATATGATTCGAATCAAAGATTCGAATCCTCATTTTTGAATCACGGATACAAATCCTTTAAAAATAAATTTGAATCTATCATTTGCAACCAGTAACATTTTATTCCATCAGTTTCTATTAAGAAAAATGTTCATTTACTGACTAAATAATGATTTTAATTAATTATGATATATGCATTATTGAACTTCATTCTAAATCAGTGTTTTATACGCGTGGCGCATGAAGTAAAATTTCGAGTTTAGAAAAGCCCCGTGAAAATTTGTCTCGGGTCGCTGCGCGACCCTCGACAAATTTTCTACGCGGGGCTTTTCTAAACTCGAAATTTTACTTCATGCTTAGTCTGGGAGTGGACAACACTCGTTCTTAGAAGTCTCAAATTAAGTGATCACTCTAGATTACTAAGTCTATTACCATATTACAAAGGATGCAGCTCGAAGGACCAATCATGGTCTTCGGGGACCGAAGGACTACAGGGAATCGAAGTTTCTTTACAAGAAAACAACGAATAACTAAAGGTTTATAGCATGGATAGGAAAGAAAACATCTAATTTTGAAAAAATATCGAAATTGGGTTGGTTTTCAGTGCGTTCCTAACTTCACTTTAAATCAGTGTTTTATACGCGTGGCGTAATAAAATAATTGAAGTTTTTTTTACAAGAAAACAATGAATATCTGAAGGTTTACAGCAGGTATGGGCAACCTTTGACATGTTGAGGGCCAAACTTTATCGTGCAAATACGGCCGCGTTTAAAAGTACTTAGTGAATTTTAAAGTAGTGATAATATTTTTTGCGATAGATATTAGATATGAAATAATACGACAATGTTATTATAGTACAATTTATTAAAATAACAAAATGAAATTTCAAAAAATGGTACATTATAATTAAATCGTTCAATTTGCAATTGTTACAAACTACGAAAGTTAAATACTCCGAAATCAATGAGACACTTGAGCTTGAATTTGGGAAACTAATCCATCGATATTTGGATTAATTCCACTGACACAAAGACGTAAAGAATTTTCCAAATTATCGTCAGTCAGTCTTGTACGATGTGTTGATTTATTAACTTTCATCAATGAAAAGAACTGTTCGCATTTATAAGTACTGCCAAACGCACAAATCAATCTTCTTGCGAATTTTCTAAGCTGCGGAACATTGTCTTCTTCTAGGTATTTTTTGTAGAAATCGCACAACTCTACGTCTTCAAATTTGTATTTTAGGAGTGAGTTTTCTTGAATTTCGATCAACTCCATTTGTAAGTGTATTGGAGCATTTTGTACAATATATGTTGTAGGAGTAGCAAATTACCTGAAACAGTCTTCAATGTTTTTGAAGTCGCAAAATCTGTTCGAAAATTGTTCCGACAGTAACTTGAGTTCTTCAGCATATTGAGCATAGCAATATTTTCTTACGCAGAGAGCGTGTTGAAATGGTAACTGTTACCAGACAGCATCTGTGACTCCCACAAGAGTAGTTTGATCTGAAACGCTTTTAAATGGCTGTACAAATCATTTACTAACTGTCCTTGTTTTTGAAGTTTCAAATTTAAATCATTCAAATAGCCTGTAAGATCGACCAAAAATGCTAAGTCACATATCCATTTTGGGTCACTTAATTCAGATAGTGGTTTATCTTTTATTTTCATAAAGTCTGCTATCTCATTTCTAAGCTCGTAAAACCGTTTCAACATTTTTTCTTTGCTCAGCCATCTGACTTCACAATAATATGTTACGTCGTTATATTCAGCTGAAATTTCATCCAAAAACGCCTTGAACTGACGATGATTAAGCCCTCGGGATCGAATAAAGTTGATGGTTTTTACTACCACATTCAGAACATTCTGGAGTCGAATGGACTTAGTACACAAGTTCTATTGGTGGATAATGCAATGAAGGACTATCAAATCATCTTTTTGCACATTTAATTCTGTTGCTTTTTCATTCAAAATTCCGATGAAACCTTTACGTAAGCCGACCATAGAAGGTGCACCATCAGTGCATACTCCAATTAATTTTGACCATGGCAAGCCAAAACTTGTGAATACCTTTTGAACTTCAATAAAAATATCCTCTCCTGTAGTGGTTCCTTTTAGCGGCTGTAAAGCAAGCAATTTCTCAGTAACAGTGAACTCCTTATCAACACCTCGAATAAATATAGCCAGTTGAGCTGTGGCAGACAAATCGGTGCTCTCGTCTAATGCTATGGAAAATGATTCAAAACCAGCCATACGGTCAGTCAATGTTGTTTTTATATCATTAGCCATCATTTCTATACGTCGAACAACAGTTCGTCTTGATAAACTATTTTTTTCAAATTCTTTTTTTCTTTTCAGGACACATAATACCGCAAACTTCTAACATACACTCCTTGATAAATTCTCCTTCGGCAAATGGTTTTAATGCCTTTGCCAATTTAGAGCTAACTATAAAACTCGCTTTCACAACATTATCAAGTTGTGTTCTTTGTTTATGAAACATTTGTTGCTGTTTTTCCAAATTAAGCTTCTGGATTTTGTCTGTTCTTAATTGCCCTGTCAGTGAGTGCAGCGTAGCATGCTTAGTTGAGTAATGCCTCTTTATATTGAATTCTTTCATTACTGAAATGGATTCATTACACAGCAAACAAATAGGCTTGCCATTGTGGAAGATAAAAAAGAATTCTTCAGTCCATTTTCCTTGAAAATGGCGACCCTCTGTATCTACTTTTCGTTTCTTTCCACCAGACATCATTTTTGTTTACTTTTCGTTCAATAAACTTAATAACAAACTATAGTTAGTAACCACTCAAGATGCACACAAAGTCACAAAGCAAGTTGACGGCTCGAGCAGTTCGCTGGGATATCGCTGATGTTTGCCGCCTCACTCTCACTCCCGTGAGTATAAGTACCTAATGTAATATTTTTTTAATTGGGCAAGCCGGGGGTTGCCCATATGTGGTTTACAGCATGGATAGGAAAGAAAACATCCAATTTTGAAAAAATTATCGAAGTTGGGTTGGTTTTCAGTGCGTTTTCAACTTCACTTTAAGTCAGTGTTTTATACGCGTGGCGCATGAAGTAAAATTTCGAGTTTAGAAAAGCCCCGTAAAAATTTTCTACGCGGGGCTTTTCTAAACTCGAAATTTTACTTCATGCGCCACGCGTATAAATCACTGATTTCAAGTGAAGTTAAAAATATACTATTAAGGTTGGAAATTTTATATGATTAAATAACCAAATATGCATTTACAAATATTTTAATTATTTAAAATGTAAATATTTATATTCAAATATGAATAATTTAGTGATTTAAATATTCATATTAGAATATTTAACTATTTGAATTAATCGAATTCGAATCTCAGCCTTAATAGCGATGATTCGAATTATTTGGGAGGATTTGAATCCGAGGGTCGCGCAGCGACCCGAGATAAATTTTCGCGGGGCTTCTCTAAACTCGAAATTTTACTTCATGCGCCACGCGTATAAAACACTGATTGAAAGTGAGGTTAAAAATGCAAAACACTGATTTAAAGTGAAGTTAAAAATGCACTGAAAACCAACCTAACTTCGATATTTTTTCAAAATTGGATGTTTTCTTTCCTATCCATGCTGTAAACCTTCAGATATTCGTTGTTTTCTTGTAAAAAACTTCGATTCCCTGTAGTCCTTCGGGGTCCAAAGACCATGATTGGTCCTTCGAGCTGTAGCCTTTGTAAAATGGTAATAAACTTAGTAATCTTGAGTGATCACTCAATTTGAAACTCCCAAGAACGAGTGTTGTCCATTCCCAGAATAAGCATGAAGTAAAATTTCGAGTTTAGAAAAGCCCCGCGTAGAAAATTTGTCGAGGGTCGCGCAGCGACCCGAGACAAATTTTCACGGGGCTTTTCTAAACTCGAAATTTTACTTCATGCGCCACGCGTATATAACACTTATTTCAAGTGAAGGTAAAAATATACTATTAAGGTTGGAAATTTTATATGATTAAATAACCAAATATGCATTTACAAATATTTTAATTATTGAAAATGTAAATATTTATATTCAAATATGAATAATTTAGTGATTTAAATATTCATATTAGAATATTTAACTATTTGAATTAATCGAATTCGAATCCCAGCCTTAATAGCGATGTTTCGAATTATTTGGGAGGATTTGAATCCGTGTATGAAGATTCGAATCCTTTTATAAGGATTCGAATCCTTTTATAAGGATTCGAATCATCTACGTCTGGATTCGAATACGAATCCTTTTAAAAAAATGTAACGAATCCGGATCACGAATCCGTTTTCACTAAAGTATTCGAATACCTCTTTTGAATCTTCTAAAAGAATTCGAATCCAGGAATCGAATCCTGAATGATTCGAATCCTGCCCAGCTCTGCTATTTGATGAGTTTGTATGCGGTTTGTTTTTCATTTCGTTAAACTAATTTAATCCATTAACTGCATAGCCATTACAATATAATCTAATTTAATTATAAATCTGTATATTTTGTTTGTACAAGGTATCTCTAGAAATGTTGTATCGTCAGAGTCTATTTTCGTTTTAGAGAAAGTTTAAAACACTTTGATAAGCATTTAAAAATAGATGTTTTTTCACAATTTTGGTTTTCTATTAGATCAAGGACTTATCAAGAGGTCAAAGATATTTTTTAAATTATATCTTTAAATTAACATAAAGTGCGTGATAATGTCCTTTTCTTAAAAAACGTGCACTTTCACCAAACAATGTTGTGATTAGTATAAAAAAAAAATCTTCATAATATTATATATAACCAAAAGTTTTGAATTTTCCGTAGAAAATAATATAATAAATTATAGAATTGTAAATCCCTAGCACATGGAATAAATATTTCGAGCTTAGAAAAGCTTGAAATATTTACTTCATGCTTAATCAACGAGTAGGAAACACTTGATAGAGATAAAATTAAACGTTAAATCACGATTTTGTATCTATCTGCCGTCTAATTGAACCAAAGTGGTCCTCATGATTTCCCTTTTATTTATGCCAGAGATAGTCGTTGAGTTTGTCTGTGTCATTCATGTTCATTTTGATGTTTGCGCTCACTCTAATCAATTATTTAATTAATGAATGGCGTAAAACAGCGGTAATCATTCAGCAGTGCTATTTTTTTTTTCTAACTTTACCTCATTGACTGTCATATAACCTGACCAGGGACCAGGGACCAGGCTGGTAAAATTGAATAGGTTGGACCTTGGCAAGACGGCAATTTCACCAACCTAAATACGTATTTTACCGACTTTCGACCAGAGAGTAATTGTATTCTAACCTAACCTCATTGACTGTCAACTAACCCAACGTATCCGTTTAAGCGTTATTTAGAAAAGTAATGTTATGTTATGTAATAAAAAGTGCAGAATTTATTTACAAAATGATTATCATTTTCAAAGTAATCATAAAAACATTTAAAATAAGTGTTGCATATTATGAAATTTTTACACAACCCTACCTATTATACACCAGCGATATACCTGAATTAGACAATGATACGATAGCCACATTTGCCGACGACACTGCTATATTGGCTGTAGGCAAAGATCACGAAGAAGCAGCAGTAAATCTGCAAACGTCGATAAATAAAATTAACATCTGCACTAAGCAATGGCGAATCAAATTGAATGAGACTAAATCGGTCCACGTCAATTTCACAAATAAAAGAAATCAACATATCCCTGTTAGTATGAATGATATCCAGGTACCATATGCTGATACAGCAAAATATTTGGGTTTTACACTGGACGCTAAGCTACGCTGGAGAGCTCATGTCAAAAAGAAAAAAAGAAGAACTGGACATCAAATTTCGAAAAATGTATTGGCTGCTTGGTCGGAACTCCACCCTGTCAATCTACAATAAATTATTGCTGTATAAACAAATTCTTAAGCCCGTATGGACATATGGCATCCAGCTGTGGGGTTGTGCCAAAAAGAGCAATCTAGAAATAATCCAGCGATACCAAAATAAAGTACTGAGGAGTATTGTCAATGCTCCTTGGTATTTCCGAAACAGTGCCCTCCACAGGGACTTGGAAATGGATACTGTTAATGAGACAATACACAAATTTGCCAAGAGTCATGAACAACGACTTCTTCAACACGTCAACATCGAAGCCATCCAGCTCCTCGATAACACGAATTTGACCAGAAGACTACAGCGGACTAAACTGTTCGAGTTAGTTTAATATTGTGTTAGTGCAAAAGCAGAGCATAGTGCTAGTGTACACATTAATTAGTGTAATTAAGTTATTAAAATCTAAGGGATACTAATGAGTAAACCCTTAGTATTAAACCTTTAGTAAATTAAGTTAGCTAAATATTGGTCATTGATCCATTTGTGATCAGATTGTAATTATAGCAAAATACAACTAAGTGTTTTGCAAATAATAAAAAAAAAACACCCTACGATCTGTCTTTTACATTTTTTGCTCTTCTTTTTATGATTTATATAAATGATTTGTTATATTACATACAGATAATTTTTCGTTTAAGTAAACATAATATACGAGTACACGCTGTAAATTTTATGGCATTTGTTGATTTTATAAATGCGTTAAACTTGTAGCTTCTAACACGTGTTTTCACTCCTTGAATAAGCATGACGTAAAATTCGTTTTGACCGCGTAGCGAAGCAGACTTAAGCTTTTTCTTACAATCCTAGGATGTAAAAATGTTGTTTGTAAAAATTCTGAAACAGGGAGTAGTTGTTTACTCTTACCATTTTTTTAAATTGTTCTTTAATATTGATCATTTATAAAAATCTTGTTCATAAAAGTTGTACATAATCCTAAAATGAACGTGGGATGTATAAGGAACTATTCACGAGAGGTGTGCCATGGTTTCCTTGATTTGTAGTGCTTTCTGCACCAATACATGTAATACGAAAATAGTTTGATGTCATCAGATTACGTGTGTGAAAAGAGACAGAAAACTTCATAGATGTCTGCTATGGTTTTTAGATGGAACATGCTGAAACGTATGTTTTGATATGCAGCTTCCAAATTTTAAGATTAAACGTCACATTTTGACAATGTTTTCGTCAAACTAAATCTGCAAAAACCCAGCCACAAATCATTTTAATTAATGTGCACAATCGTTTTAAAAGTGAATTTAAGTAGTATAATTCCAATTTCCACATCTACTAAATAGTTCAGGTATTTACAGAAATAAATAATGGATTCATGGTAATTTTGTGTGAGCTCAAACGAAAATTTTAGTTAAATCAAATACGCATTCAGTAGATTTGGCAAATAGTCATCGGATTTATCTGTTTATACAGGGATTATTTTTTTAAGTATACATACAGAGAATTTTCGATAAGGTATACATATGCATACGCTTTTTTTAACGAGTTCGCTTTGAAGTTTTCCACTCCCAGACTAAGCATAAAGTAAAATTTCGAGTTTAGAAAAGCCTGAAAATTTGGTTTGGTCGCGTAGCGCGGAGCGGCCAAACCAAATTTTCAGGCTTTTCTAAACTCGAAATTTTACTTCATGCGCCACGCGTATTAAACACTGAAAGCACTGATATATTGTGAACGAGTAAACTTCGTTTGAAATCAGTATTTTATACGCATGCCGCATGAAGTAATATTTCGAGTTTAGAAAACCCTGAAAATTTGGTTTGGTCGCTTCGCGCTATGCGACTAAACCAAATGTTCAGGCTTATCTAAACTCCGAATTTTACTTCATGCTTAACCTGGGAGTGGAAAACACTCGTTTAAACTTCAACTTGACCTCTTTTAAGAAAACTTCAAAAATTTAAAAATCTACAACACGTAATTGGGATATGTATACTCAAAAGAAAAAAATCACAAGAAATTATGATTTGAAGCTTTTCTAACAGAATGAACAATAATATACTCGCGACCTAAACAGTATGATATTCTCAGGTAATTTCAAAATTTGACACAATCAGGAAAAATCGTTGCAGATGCAACTGTCGACATACTCTCTGAACAATTTGAACCACACATTCCACATCAATGAGTCATAGGATATCTTTCCTGAATTCCACTATATAGACTTGTTTTTGTAGCTCTTTCAGTTATTTTTTGACGTATTTTTTAAAAGTGCGATTTTTTAAATTAATTTCTTTAAATCAATAAGCATTGATATTAGTGACGGTAGTTTGACATTGACATGATTAATAATCTGTGGAAAAGGGACCACATAAGTGAGATCCTCGACTAAAGCTTTACAGGAATTAAGGTAGGTGCACTTTTGAAAGGTATTGGTTTTAAGTAAATTTTTTTAATCTCTGTTCTTACATTTTCACGTTCTCATAAGAAAGACCTCAAAAAATTAGGTAATGGTAAAGTTTTGTTTAGACTTTACCATTACCTAATTTTTTAGAGGTCTTTCTTATGAGAACGTTTTTAGTTGCGAACTTTAGGTAAATCTTGAAGTTGAAGAAAAATAAACTAATGATTGTACAAATTTCCCGCCGCATTCACCATAAGCGAAGTTCTACCGGCACTTACGGGCATGTTTTTGAGATCATTTCAAGCAGAATTTCATATGAATATGTGTCGAAATAACAAAAGCCATACTAAGATAATGAATGGATCGCGTGGTATTCACAGGCGTGGGGCTAAATGCATTGAAGTAGGAGGTTGAATTTTTAAATATCTATGACTATATTCTTTTAAATTATAACTCTGCAGTCATTTATTTTCTTAATTTTGATGTCATAGAAATAACAGCTATTTAATATTAATTAAGTTTGTAATATGCATAGCTTAGTAAATACTGAGTTAACCCGTGCCGTGCCGCAAAGCGATTGAAGTCTTAAATTGAGGAAGTGTATGCTGAGAGTTTTATATAACACCGAACATTTTCATAAAATACGATTTGACACCTTTAATTTTTAGGTTATGTGTTAATTGGGTTGCCTATATGACCATTACAAATTGTAGCTAATCAATTGCAATTAATGCCTCAACTTGTACATACAAGGAGTTGTTTCTTTCAAGTATACATGTCCCAATTACAGCGAATGTACAACTTGTACATACAAGGAGTTTTTCTTTCAAGTATACATGTCCCAATTACAGCGTATATGCCGTAAATATTTAGATAATCGTTGTTTTTTTAAAAGGAGTTCAATTTGAAACCTAAAATGAGTGTGGTCCACTCCCAGACTAAGCATGAAGTAAAATTTCGAGTTTAGAAAAGCCTGAAAATTTGGTTTGGACGCGTAGCGCGAAGCGCGGAGCGGCCAAACCAAATTTTCAGGCTTTTCTAAACTCGAAATTTTACTTCATGCGCCACCGGTACAAAACACTGACATATTACGAAGTTTAAAACACACCGCTGAACTTTACATTGAATCAGTGTTTTGTGCCGGTGGCGCATGAAGTAAAATTTCGAGTTTAGAAAAGCCTGAAAATTTGGTTTGGCCGCTCCGCGCTTCGCGCTACGCGACCAAACCAAATTTTCAGGCTTTTCTAAACTCGAAATTTTACTTCATGCTTAGCCTGGGAGTGGAAAACACTCGTTTAAAGCTTCAAATTGTATTCTTTTAATAAACCGAGCGTGGTAAAATGTACAACGTCTGCATATGTATACTTAAAAGAAAAATTCTCGTTATGAATATGTTCGGTGTTACACAAAACTCTCTGTATGTATATTATTATGTATGCTTTTGAACCGCTGAGAATACACACAATCGTCCTATACATATAATTGACATGATGTTAAAAATCAATCAACATCAGTAATTACTAATATTTCATAATAAAAAAATAACAATATCGCTACCACTAGTCGAAAAGAGCACTTATTACTTTTTTTCACATACAGCGGATATTTCTTCTTTTACTTCCTCGCAACCTACAACAGAATAAACAAGTAATTAACAACAAATTTGATTTCTTAAATTAGCCCTATTTGAAGAATATACCATTTTAACCAAATAGCGACCAAAATTAGTGGGTTTTTTTCTAATTTTATCTTTACTTCTGCACTTTACCTCTTAGATTATCCCGGCAGCAGCAAAATGCATAAATTCGATGTTACATGTTAAATCCCTATCAACAACCTGTATACTATTTATAAATTTCGTGTTTGGTAAACGATTTGTTAAAGTCTTGCAACATTTTTACTCCTTTTTCAACAGAATTGGAGACTGCATTGATGGAACTAATCAATTTCTTTCCTTTTATATACTCGTCATTATGAGACCACTTAGTAGCATCGGTTAGGAGAAATTAGGTTTAAATAGGTTCAGCGATTTTTTAATCAGTAGGTAACCGGAAATTTTTTTCTTCATAAAATGGGCTAGTCCTCCATAAGATAAATATTTTTGAAGCGTTTAAATAGGTTCAGCGATTTTTTAATCATTAGGTAACCGGGAAATTTTTTCTTCAAAAAATGGGCTAGTCCTCCATAAGATAAATATTTTTTTGAATCAGGAACTTCGTCATTGGTGTCTGTTAATTGTCTCGCAAAGTTTTTCAGCCAATCAGAAAAAGGAGGACCGATTGCTTTTGCAATATTAACATCCTTCCCATAGTATTTATTTAGTGTCTTAAACAGTGAAATGTCATTTCATGGTGCTTAAATAGCTTTATTTGTAGTAAACCAAAGCTTAATATAATTTACCACAATGAAACTGCATATACTAATTAGGGCTTTTTCCGTATCTTTTATTGATATGAATTCGCCTAGCACAATGCCTGATGTTAAGATCCTGGCTACCGGATTCTGTTCTTTTAAAAATAGTTCCTTTCAAGAGATTTATGTAAAATTCTAAGAACTCTTTGTAGTCATCACGAGGTTGTTCGTCATCCTTAAGTTTCTGAAGTAGTAATGTACAATTTCGTCAAGTTTCTCATCAATATATTCTTACTAGCTCACTGCTAAAAACGCACTTTGAGATATTGCTAGATGTGATTGTTGGGAAATATGCTTTAAATTTCTTGAATAAATGAATATCCGGTCCAGTTGAAGAATATAATGTCGATGTTGAAATAGCCGCTTGTAAAATTAACTCGAAAGTATTGGAAACAAAACAAATACCTGGAAATTTCCTTGTATTTATTAATTATATATTCATATGAACTTTTTTGCTTGAAATGATCCCAAGAACATGTAGGATTTTCCTACATACACTGTGTCTCCCTCGCTTTTCTTATCGATATAAACAGCTTTATTAGTTTACCGAATAACCGAGTTTACCGGTATTACAATGCCTATTTAGAAGTTTATTTAAATAAGTATTTCTTTCATTGCTATTGTTTTTTTTTTTTCGTTTGATGTGATGACACTCCAGAAGTAAAGTTTACAAGTTTTTAATTTTTATAGTTTTACAATTTTAAGGTGATAATTGACAATTATTTACGTTAATATAGTTATATAAGTTACGTGAAGGTGTTAAGTCAATAATTAAACACAGTTATATTCCTTTCTTCACTTTTATTTTTCTTTTTTGCTAGATGTACAGTTAGCTATTGGTAATGGGTACTTAGTACCCGAAATGTACATCTAGCAAAAAAGAAAAATAAAAGTGAAGAAAGGAATATAACTGTGTTTAATTAAATTATTTACGTATTTGTTTTATTTACCCTCTATGCGTTAGTAATCACAAATAATGACAAAAAAAACAATTAATCTCAACCACATAATAGCGTCGACAGTTTGAAAAACACACAAACAAAAAAACCTCACGCGTAAATATATAGCTGAATATACAGACGATATGATTAATTTTTAATAACGCTGAGGCCCGCCGATGGCGCAGATTAATTGCGTAATTACATGGCCGCAATCCGCAAAAATCTCATTGATTTATACACCGGCCGCTCTCGTACCCGGTCATTTAATCTTATCTTAATAATAAATCGACTAATTATGTTGTTGCTCATGAAATATAGTCGTGCATAAGTGAATGATTTATTGCGGGTCGCGATGTCTTTTAATATGTTTTAATATTTGAACGCGGGTCGCGTGCCGTCTCCTTTGATTGATGGCGGCCGACTGGGAAAAAGAAATGATAATTAGGGCGGTCGAATTTATCGCCGCGTTGAGTTGAAATATGCTCGGTAATTCCGGGGTGTGCGTTATGAATTGATTGTCTTTGTCTCCAGGTATGTAGGGATGATTTGTGGTAATCGCTCGCTCACGCACTGTAATTTGTTATTTGAATAAATGTATTTTCATTCGGTGCTGTTGTCAACTTGATTTAGTACTTATTAAGATTTAGGTGTATTGAATTGAATTATTAATATTGTCGTTTGTTCAACACAAAAGTCGACTAACGTTATTAAGAAATATGGTATGCGTACAGAAATGACGTATTAAATGTATAGAAGGTTCTGTAACAGATATGGAGAGATTAAGGTGCGGGAAACACGGACGTTTTTTAAACGCTCGGTTTTGCGTTCAAAATGAAGTACGTTATAATAATAATAGAGAATATTAGGTTATCGAGTTACAAAAGACGGTAACACTAAGTTCTACGCTAAACTTGTTTGTTCCATGGAAACCACTGTGTTACCAGGTGACAAGCAAGTTTAGCGTAGACGGTACCGTTACCGTATTTCATAAAACGATAAACTAAAACTCGCTAATGTGTATTTATGAACACAGGTACATACGTCACAAAAACAGAAGTATTTATGCATACAATAATTCATTCACTTAAATGTAACAATATATTCATCGAGAGAATATTTTTGATATTTTACTTAAAATGATCGGAATTTAGTTTTTTATAATGGAAAGGAATGACATTGTATAATTTAATACAATAAAATCGCGTACTATTTTGTGTGTGTTTTAAATTGTTACACGGAGTCCGGATTGCGTTTGCATTTCTTGTTTCGATATAGTTGATATTGATGTTCATGTTGTAATGTTCGAGATTACTGTGGATAAGGATAAGGCATTCCAGTATATAAACATAATGGCATTTTTGAGAATTAATTTTTATCAGTATGTATAATTTCGTTCAATTTATATTCCATATTCGAAAAATATAATGGTGAATGGGAAAATAACCATAATGGTGATGGAAGACAATTTAAATTACATTTATAGAATTTTACAAATCTTATATTGTATCCGTTCGGGTGGCGTAGAGACAATTAAAACCATATTAAAAAGGGACGTACACTTCTGTGCAATAATATGAAGCACAAGTCTTATAACTATGTTTCACAATATTTTAGTTGTATAATTAAAACTATGACTTTTTGAAAAAAAAGCCCGCAATAAATACAACAAAGCCGAAATAGAAAAACCATCTTTTGTTTTAGTTAGAATTCGAATTTTTGAATTATTATCTAAATGACGCAGCATTTTGACATTAAGGAAATTGACATATTTGCATATTTGTGTAGCTAGGAAACTCATCACGTCCGTTTTAAACTATAACATATTTTGTGTGCTTTATTTTATTGCACAGAAGTGTACATTGTTAAGTATATCTCTACTTTATTAATCTTTCATGTAACCGAAAATTTCAGTACACATTCTAACTAATTTCCTTTCCAAAACGAACGTCCGAAATCTCCAGTAAGCTCCTTGCAGTGGAAAGAATTTGAAGGCTGCACCATCGAGGGTACAATTCTTTCCTGCGTAAACTCCCTTTAAATGTACAATTAAAAAGTGAAACATAATTGAATAAACAGTTTAAAAACAATACCTCAATCAAATTCAAAATTAACATTATTTAGCAATTATTTGTAATATGTTTCATCACGAATTAGACGAAGAAATATTTTAAGATATAATTTAAAATCTGATAAATTATGTTTTTAAATCACCTTTTTGAGAGGGCAGGTCATTCTAGGATGAACGCATGTCATCATTGGTGTCCACGCGTCGTTTTTCGAATCCAAAAATGCGCAGAATTTGTTTGATCTGATCCTACTAAACTTGAAACACGTGTTGAGGTTTTCCTTATTCGAACATCTCTCAATTTCCCAGATAAACTAAAATATGATGTTAAAATAAGAATACAAATATATTTATTTATATTTAATCTTTAATTATGTAACTTTTTGCCACAGGTTATTACAATAATATAAAGATAACTTAAAAATATATCTTGTTTGATATCATATCACTAATACAGTACGCTTAAAAACAACACCTAAAATTATTTACTTGAATAAAAATCATACTTCCACAATCAATGACAAGAATAAATTAAATATTAAATATATATATATATATATATATATATATATCGTTAACTTGATTCTCATTGATCACTTGATAAAACATTTCTATTAATATATAGGTATTTGATTGAAATTCCCTTGGTTTGTTTTACTAATAAATTGTTTTATTTTCAACTAGTTTCGGCTTAATGCCATTTTCAAGAATGGAGTACAAAAGAGCAAAATTGATTATATATACTAGATGTCGGCATTTCAGGTAATAAGCGCTCTAATTATCGGGGAATTCCAAAGGTCCTCGTTGTCATTGACCACGTTTTTCCCGCCTTTATGGTTTTACTTATTTCTAAACCCTCCCGATAATTCAAAACTAATCCCTTATTACCCGAATGCAACATTTTACAGTCGTTTGAGCTGAAAAATTGATTAGCCGCGATGCAATGTTTTGCGAACCCCGTGGTCTGTTTAATATTTATAATGTCTTTCCTATGTTCTTTTAATCGCGTTTCAAAAGACCTGCCCGTTTGTCCTATATATATTGCATCGCAGTCATCACATTTCAGCTCATATACTCCGTTTTTTTTTAATATGACTATTGTCTGTTTTAATTTTATTATTCACTAATATTTTCCCTAAGTTAACAGAATTAGTCAAAATTATGTTATTGTCCTTTCCCTTAACTGTTTGTTTAATTTTCTGTGAGAGGTTATTGACGTATTCTAATCTATTCCAGTAGGTTTTCTCTATTTTTGTCACACTATAAAAATACGTCCGCAATTGTTTTTGTTTTTTCTTTTTAATCATTTGATCAACTAATGCCTGTTTATAACCGTTATTTTTTGCTATTGTTTTAATTGTGTTTAGTTCGATTTGATAATCTATTTTACTAAGTGGAATATTAATTAATCTGTGTATAAATGAATGAAAAGTACTATATTTAATTTGGTTGAGTGTGTTTGAGTTTATAGGTATTATTGTATCCGTACATGTTTCTTTTCTAAATATTTTATATGTTAGTGTATTGTTGGATGATTTCGTAATCGTTAAATCTAAAAAGTTAAGACTATTGTTAAGTTCCTTTTCTATAGTAAATTGAATTTGACTATTTAATGAATTTAAATATTTTGTAAAAATTTCTAACTGTCTTATTGACCCTATCCATATGAAGAAAATATCATCTACATATCTCTTCGAAAATTGAATATATTTGCTTTCTGGTTGTTTTAGTAAATTACTTTCGAAATCATCCATAAAGATTTCTGACATTAAAGGGGACAACGGTGATGCCATAGGTAGTCCATCTGATTGAATATATATATATATATATATATATATATATATATATATATATATATATATATATATATATATATATATATATATATATATCCCCATTGAACTCAAAGTAGCATTGATTAATGCAAATGTCTATTAAAGATTTTAATTCCTTTTTATGTGATTCTAGATTGGCAGTGTTTTGAATTTTTTGGTTTAGAATATTTTTCAACTCTTCTGTCGGTATTGATGTGAAGAGACTTTTCACGTCAAACGAAATTAATTTAGCATTTGGAGGAAATCACACTTCTTTTAGTTTATTTACCAAATCTATTGAATTTTTTATTGAATGTTGAGGTTTGAAGTTAATGAACGAAGGAATTAAATTATTTAAGAATTTACATAATTTATAAGTCGGAGCGTATAAATATGAAACTACCGGTCGTATTGGTACACCTTCCTTATGGATTTTAGGTAATCCATAAAGAACCGATGCTTTAGGGTTCATTACTGTTAGTTTTTGTCTATCCCTATCTGAAATTAAATGTATGCTTTGTCTTAATGCTTTTTTGAGTTCAGTCTGATATTTAATTGTTGGATCTATTTTTCTGATTTTAAAAATATCTGTTTTAAATAAGTTTTTAGTTTTTTTAATATAATCTGTTTTACTCATTATGGTTACGGTGTTCCCTTTGTCAGCTTTACACAGAATTAGGTTATTATTTTTTAGTTTATTCTTTATATTGGTTAATGTTTGGCTATCAAATTAAATATAGTACTTTTCATTCATTTATACACAGATTAATTAATATTCCACTTAGTAAAATAGATTATCAAATCGAACTAAACACAATTAAAACAATAGCAAAAAATAACGGTTATAAACAGGCATTAGTTGATCAAATGATTAAAAAGAAAAAACAAAAACAATTGCGGAAGTATTTTTATAGTGTGACAAAAATAGAGAAAACCTACTGGAATAGATTACAATACGTCAATAACCTCTCACAGAAAATTAAACAAACAGTTAAGGGAAAGGACAATAACATAATTTTGACTAATTCTGTTAACTAAGGGAAAATATTAGTGAATAATAAAATTAAAACAGACAATAGTCATATTAAAAAAAGCGGAGTATATGAGCTGAAATGTGATGACTGCGATGCAATATATATAGGACGAACGGGCAGATCTTTTGAAACGCGATTAAAAGAACATAGGAAAGATATTCTAAATAATAAACAGACCACGGGGTTCGCAAAACATTGCATCGCGGCTAATTACTTTTTCAGCTCAAACGACTGTAAAATGTTGCATTCGGGTAATAAGGGATTAGTTTTGAATTATCGGAAGGGTTTAGAAATAAGTAAAGCCATAAAGGCTGGAAAAAACGTGGTCAATGACAACGAGGACCGTTGGAATTCCCCGATAATTAGAGCGCCTATTACCTGAAATGCCGACATCTAGTATATATAATCAATTTTGCTCTTTTGTACACCATTCTTGAAAATGGCATTAAGCCGAAACTAGTTTAAAATAAAACAATTTATTAGTAAAACAAACCAAGGGAATTTCAATCAAATACCTATATATTATTAAATATATAATATAATAATTTACTCGAACTTGATTTGATTTGAATTCCAGCTTATAAAGAAACGTTATTATAGTGTGCATTAATATCAATAAAATAAAAACTACGGCCAATAATATACAGCATTAAGTTTAGAATGAATTGAGTTCTCGATTGGTATTTTACCAATTAAATAAAATAATTAATTTTATAATAGATGACTGAACTTCACCTACATCTACAGATTAAAATACAAAAGACTAAAAATTCGGTGCGACCTGTACAGGTTTTTGACATGTTTGGCCCAAAGTGCTGTTAGGCTGTCAGCTACCACTGTTGAAAAATATTTTGTAAAAATGTTAGATATCTCTTCGGATTTAACACGGTACTATTATCTATTATTTTTTACATTTCATTTATTTTTCGATTACCTTACCGGTTATTAACAATGTTTAAAATGTTTGCAGGTTTATTTAGAGCATTGTCGATTATTTCTTTGGTCGTCTCAATCAGGACTCTGTAGTCATGTTTCTTGTCCTCATATTGTATGCTTGTATGCTCACTTTCAAATTTTTTTTTTAACATGTCATTTAGTTCGTTTCTCATTAGTCTTATTTATTTTGATATCCATAGGGGTCCGTTTGTGTTTTTATATTTATTACTGACAATTGAGGGGTCTGCAGCAAGAAGGAGGAAGCTCCATATTTGTAAAATGTTGATAAATTGAAAGAAACATTTTAAACATTTAATTTTTCTAATTGCTGTAATATCTATATCCTTTTTTTTAAATACCTCTAAATGCAATGTTTCCATGCCATTATGATTACCACATAGAGTGAAAAGGGCAGCATTAAAAGTTAGAGCTGCCTCTTTGTTGCACCAGCTTGAAAAAAAGGCAAAAACATTGCGAAAAAACACAAAATAAAATGCTATAAATATTTGAGTGAGAAAATAAGTTATAATATCGAATTTGAACGTTTGCCTAGGTAAGCTAAAATATAAAATAAAATGGCAAAAATCGCTGCAGCTGCTGCTATCTACCGAGATAAGAGGGAACTAATATTTGGAACTTCTTCGTATTTGTACCACAAGATGTAGCGCATTTTTCTTATCAGAAAATTGAGTCAAGGTTAATTTAATTAAAAAGTGCCTCTAAGCAGGAGTTCTTGTTGCAATTGTAGAGTGATATTTAATCAAGATAAATTCAAATTCAAAACTATTTGAATTTGAGAAAATAGGCTTACGCTTCTTACAGCTTGCACACTTTAAATATAATATATAAACGTTACATATACTTTAATAGAGCATTGTAACAAATCAAGTTAAATAAGATTTTAAATATTTCATTGTATAATTCAATACCCGGAGGTGTATTTGCACGGGAAGTAGTTGTTTCAATAGATATTTATCGTCTTAAGTTGTCTTATTAATTAAGACATTGTTTGCATTTTCACGAATAGTTTTTCGTAATTTTATATATTCTGATATTTAATGTTTCTTTTTTTCAGTATATCTAGAAATAAATCAAATGCCGAGTCAGCGTCAGCTGCCATGTACAAAACGTTTCAATTCGTCTGTTGCAGTTCATTTTGAATATGAATCATACTATTTTCGGTTTTTCGTCGCCCTACGGTTATGTTTTCAGTTGTGCTATAAACTGTTCGTCTATTGGCGTGTTATATTGTAAACGTTGGGCTTTATAATCGGATATATGTGGTTCAATTATATCATATATCCAGTTTTCTGATGGGAGATTAGAAATCATGTAATTAATGGCTGAGATTGTAGTCATATCATTTTTATTAGTTAAAATACGTGTTGGATCCTATAACACATTATTGGAATCATGAATATACTAATTATATAACATTTTAATTTGCGGTCGGTACCTAAGTTTGTCAAAGGAGATTTTTTTTCTTGTGAACAATTTATTTCAGTAAAATGTCCGATATACAGGGTGATTTTAACTTATACGCATAATAGGAATACATGAACCATTAGTTCATGTATTGACAGGAAATTTAAAAAAGTTTTGTATTAACAGAGATAACGAATTAATTATGTTGAGATAGATGACTGATAAAATTATCGCAGTTACTTTGAATTGCATCTGTCACTCTCTATCACTAGTGAATGTATAGACTTTATTATTTAGGACACTTGGAGTTGCGAAATCGTATACATCCTTCTACCGAGTTACTTCGGCAACATGCTGGTTTACGCGTCGAATCCATCTTCCACCACAGGCATGACTGTGGTGGAAGATAGATTCGACGCGCTCAGTTGTGCATTGAAAACGAAGGAAATCACTTCAAACACCTATTGTGATACTTTAGTTCAAGTTATATAATTAATTCATTATCTCTGTTAATTAAAAACGTTTACTATTTCTCTTTATTTTCCCATCTCGAACTATAATTACTTGCAATTATGCGTATTAGTAAAGAATCATCCTGTATAAAATCACTTGAAAACAGTTTAATAAGAAAATCAACCCTTAACCTTTTACTGCACGATTTTTTTTTTAATTTTAACAAAACACATGTTTTTTGATATTAAAACTGTTACGGAATACAAGAAAATAATGAAAAAATCTATATTATTGCTATTATTTATTATTAACAAATATCTGTAAAAATCTGCATGTATGCTACATATATTTTAAACATTTTCTGATTTAATTTCTAAGCTAATTTTAACATCGCAGTTGGATAAAATCATCGTACATATCTTTTTAAACAGTAAAGTATAAAACAATGTAATGTGTGGAGCAAAAGTACTTTTTTAAAAGTAGTATATCGGAGAACGCAACCCAATCTAGACTCGTATCTGCTTGAATAAACGGCCATAACACGGATGCTAAACAATTTTTTACGTTAAAAAATATATGTACATACGTCTCTGATACTTGCGTAGTTAATATACAACACATTCTGCAATCGAATATATAAAACTGTATTTTCTATGATGTTTTTTAGAAATGTATCATATATGTTACTCCGTGCAGTAAAGGGTTAATACCATTTTAATTGTAGAAATAAGTACTTTAATTTTTTTATAGCTTATTTAGTTCCGATTCTATTACTTTTTAAAGAAAAAAAAATCACTGAGATTTCAGTTAATTAGAGCGGTTTTAGTAAATTAGTGCAACGAATGCATTCGTATCAATTCTTCATTTTAATTGAAATTTACAATATTTTGCATCTTACCTCAAGTAGCCCGCGTGAATCTTTAAGAACGTGTGTTTCATAATTGATGATCATTTCGTTTTTCACTACACGAATTTGTGTGTTTTTTATTAAACTAGTTAAATTTTTGTATCCTGGACAGTTGTCGAAGCGTTCAAAGATAATAGATTCCTAAAACAAATTAAAATCAATGAATAAAACAGTTTATTCAAACTAGTTCACTCAAACTAGTGATAGTTACATAAAGTCCTCGATAGCTTTAATTTAAGAAAAAGTTATTAAATAAACTATATTCTAAACAAAATCGCCGAAAATCAGCATTAGCGAGTCACTGAGAAAATATTACAACACTTTCGTTTGATAAAACTTAAACATAACTTTACTTTTTAGGCTTCTTTCTTATAAGAAAGTCTTTAGTTAACGAACTTAAAGTAAATTCTAAAAGTGTACAAATGGCATTTAAGAATTTTTAACTTTGAACTCATTTTACAAATTTCCCGGCCTATCCACCATAATATTATGTGTTTAGAATCAGTGATTCGATAAATTTATTAATGTTACCGTGGATTATTTTAACCTATGGCAACAAGAATTGTAAATCAAATTTACAATTCTTCTTTTCTTTAAAATGAGTTCGCACTCAGCAATTAACTAATAGTCCGGCTTAAAGGATTATCTCACGCGGTTCCAACCGCTCTCGGGCCAACATCTACTTGGGCAGGTGTGGCGGATTACCTCTCGGTTTTTCAAAATCGGCAATTAAAAGAGAGGACTAATGACCACCGTCGCAATTTGAACGAAAAGAGATAATAAATGTCTATACTTCTCTCAAATTGTAGTTTAACAGTTGTTTGGATTTGAGTAATTATCTTGTCTTCGATCATTACTTTCTGGCGAATTCTTTGCCAACAGTCACGTAGTCCTCAAAACATCCCTTCTCTGCGTCATTTCGTGGCATAAATACCGGGCTACGGCATCCAGGAAGTCAGTCTACTCTTCTGCTGTACAGGGGACAGCATGTGGCTTCAAGAGGAACTTTCGTTCCTCGACTCTTCTACCTGACCCAGGAAGCTCTGACCGACTCCAACGTCTGGGACCGGCAGTCCAGAAGAAGCCAACAACAGGTAACAACCCGACGCTGACATCAGCCGTCCCAGCTGTCGTCCCTGTTCTTGGCTATCGACGCCGAGCATCAGATTGCCAGTGCAATTACCTTGACGCCACAACGACGCTACCAGTGTAGTGTTCGTTGTTTCCGCCGGATCCAGCCCAGGCCGGCAATCTACCAACTCCAGGAAACAGCCCGACGCCCAGCATCAAGGTGGCCAGAGCAGCCGCCTCGACGTCCAACACTACCAGTGTAGTGTTTGCTGCTGCAGCTAGATCCAGCCAAACGCAACACCCTACCGACGCCACATCCCATCGACGAACACAGGACGCAGTCTTACACCTCGACGCCGTCCTGCTACTTGGACGCCGCCCCCGCCCGTAGGCCGCTTTTATCCGGACGCCGCCACCAGCCGGACGTCACCGCCAGACTAGAAATCCCGATCTCGACACAGCGATTCCGATGCCCCATCAAGTCTGCCCTGTACCTCCATGCACACTGTTACTCTAACTCTTGCTTTATTTTGTTGTTGTTTTAATGGTTTTTTTTTCTCTTAGATAAATCATTTAAAATCGCATCTGTGTTTCAAAAGTTAGTTGCTCATCTTTCATAACCGAAACCAACCTGAGCTAATTGAAAATCAACGTGGGTCACCTTCTCTCGGGATGACATGAATAGTACCTGATTTACTGATAATTTACTGGTAATTCACAATGTCGCCGTTTAAGTGGTAAAAGTCATATATGGGAAATTTATAGCATTTAAGGACTTACCTTGACCAAGGGTTTTAACCTCTTATTGAGCATGACGTAAAATTTCAAGTTTCGAAAAGTTTGAAAAGTAGGATTTTCCGACTCCCTCTCTCTTTATACCTATCAAATAGTTTTGCTAGTTTAACGAAATACCTACTTGAAAAAAACTGTAAAGTACCGGTACATTTCGGACCGCAGTTTTTACGATATATCGGTAAACCGGGTTGCCGGTGCAACAATCTCTATTTAGAATGTCTTTTAAATAAGAATTGCTCTCATTGCCCTCGTGCTTTTTTCCGTTTGATGTGATGACACCCCAGAAAAGTAAAATTTACAGTTTTAATTTTGGTAGTTTTACAGTTCTGTATGGTGATCATTAACAATTAATTAAGTATTTGTTTTATTTACCCTTTGTGCGAACGTAATCACAAATAATGACAAAAAACTAATTAATCTCATCCACCACATAATCGCGTCGACTGTTTGAAAAGCCTACATACAAAAAACCTCACGCATAAACATTTAGGTGAATATACGGACGACATAATTAACTTTTAATTACGCTGAGGCCCGCTGATAGTGCAGATTAATTGCGTAATTATATGACTGCACTCCGCAAAAATCCTATTGATTAGACACCGGTCGCTCTCGTACCTGGTCATTTAGTCTTATCTTAATATTAAATCGCCTAATTATGTTGTTGCTCATGAAATATAGCTATACATAAGAGCTTGATTTATTTCCGTCCACGATGTATTTTAATATGTTTTAATATTTGAAAAAGGGGAGTGCGTTATGAATTGATTGTCGTTGTTTCCAAGTATGTAGGGATGATTCATAGAGAAATTAATTTATAAGAGGGTTGGATCCCATAGTAATCTATGGAAGCGCCCACTAGCGCTCCCGGTGGCTAGGTGGATGGACTAATAGCATGGAACACAACCGAATAAAACTTCAAAGTAAGGTTTGAATCTACGCTAATGGCGGGATTTTGAAATCCTTATTGCTATTATTATTATTATTACTATTATTATTACCAATTAGTAATAATAATATATAAATAAATTATAAATGAAATATTATCAAAATTTTACACATTGTTTATTATATTGTAAATAATGTTAAATACATTGGAAGATATTATCGGAACTCCAATACAATTTATTTCCTTTTGTAAAGAATTTTTGAACAATGTACTTGTGAAAATATTCGCACCCACTCTTACGAATCTTTTTATTTGAATATTTGTATTGAATGCTATCTTAATTGCTGTTAACCATTGCAATCTTTCCTTAAGACATTGGGGAAGTCAGAAGAAATGTTTGTTGAAGACTTCAGTCTAACTTCAACTTGAATTTAGATTTAACCGGATGACGATTATAACACAGCACATTACACTTGGACTTATATGGATTTATAAAATAACTTACATAGATTAATACACTCTTGATTTATATTGTTAAAATTAAAACTGTTTTTAAAACTTTAATTGACTGACATTTATTCGCGGAATGATTTGAAGTTTTCTACATGACACTGATGTCATACATTTTGACAACAATGCATTACTAAGAAAATCTAAATGATATATCAATATTATATTGATATTATGATTATTGCTAGCTATTTATGAAGTTAAACTTTAAAAAATTGCGCTTCTAAATATTGAAATATTCCTTTTATTATCGAGTTTTATGAATTTTACAGTTTTCTTTCTTTGGCTATTCTCGGCAGCTCTCGCGATTTTCCTTCCATGTTTAGTACTTCGGTGTTTTCGCATCCGTATAGAGGTATAGGTAAAACGTAACAGCGCAGTAATCGTACCCGGCGCTGCAGACTGAGTTCGTGTCTATTAAAAAGTTATATTAGATTTTATTATTTAAATTGACTTTTAACTTCTTGAAATTGAAATATCGAAACAAAAAATCGAATGATCCTATTTTTCCCTGAACACGTCATATGTGTATAGTCGTAGAAAAAGTATAGCATGGAATGACCATTTCCCACTCGTATGATTTGGAAGCTTTCATACGGTCGACGGATTAATATGCGAACGCTTTTACCTCTGTCATCGAGTATGATGACATTTCCATTTTAATGTGAATATGATAACTATCAAAAAACTTTTCATTTATTTAAATATAGGTACAGTGTATACTCTGTCCTCAAGATTATTAATAACTAGGTTAATTATAAAGGTACATTCATGACGGAAACATGAATATACGTATAATTGTAAAAACTCGAACTCTTAGGAACATAAAACGTAAAAAGATACTAACATTTTACATAGTTGCAATACTTTTTCCGTAAATTAAAATGATATTGGATTAGTATATCGATTATTCCTGTCAATTATTTTCAGAGCTTACAGGCATCAAAATTAAAAAAAAAGTTAATTAATTCACATTTTTTTTAATAACTTTCAATTAATTTATACACATCAACGGCCTTATACATAGTTCGCTAATCGCGACTAACGTGTGACTAACTAAGGTTTAGTAAGAAAATGAAATATGTCGTATGCATAGTCCAGTTTTAGACGCGATTAGCACTAGTCACTGTCTCAATTTTTAATCGTGCCATACCCCTAGTTTTACAATGACTAAACGTAACCTCAAATATCATTCTCGCGTAATTGTGAGCGTCCAAGTTCTGTGTCCTAGAATAATGAGCTGTGTTTTTGTTCAAATTAGTATTGTAAAGTTTGCGACTAAGAGCAAAAATTGTATGCTATGCCTGTGCTCAGAAAAATACGCACACTGTAGGAGAAACGAATTTTCCGAGAACGGCGGTTATATGAAGGCCACATTCGTTCTATTTACAATTTTTAGTCTAGCATTGTCTTTCTTCTTTCGATTTATGTGCGGTATGCACATTTTTGTGGGCACAGAGAAAGCGCACGTTTTTGTGCTCGTTCAAGAACTTTACAACACTAGGCTCTCTATTAACCTATAGAGAGCTATAAAAGTTCATTAAAATCCACTATTGGTAATTAAATATTGCTAATTCTACGCCGAAAGAATTTGTTATAGTGTAAATTAGTTGGCGACAATGGCATAGAGGGCGTAGCAATCCTCGTTACATAGATAAATATCGTAAAGATATCTATATTGTTGTTCGTCTATGATTCCGGAAAAAGCAATGTTACCGATATCAGCGACTAAAGATAGGCGTTACTAACAAGTACAGCTGCGAGAGAAAAAAATACTAGTACATCAAAATATTTGGCTATGTATACTGGAGTCACTTTGATTTTTCAAATCGTCAATCAAATTAAGAAATCTGTGGAAATGTCAACCGAAATTTAATTAAGGTAGATATGCCTTGAACTGAAACGCAAAAAGCGTGTCAACAAAAGCACCGTCTTGTTAGCCAAAAACAAAATTTGTTGTTAACCTGTACATGACAAGTTTATTCTACAAGAAAAAAAAAAACGATATTATAGAAGTAGCTGAAGCTCGTTGCTGTACTAGTAGTCGCGATTACGGCATACATAGTAACACCGTAAGCGCGGGTAGTTAATCACACGTTAGTAACAGTTAAATCACAGGACTATGCATAAGGCCGTAAATGTTTATTTCTTGATTATCTACAAATTTTATTTCAAAAAAAATACAACTATTTTAAAAAATTACGAGATACGAAGAAAACGCTAAGAGTAAACATCCACTTCTGATTTCTGCATTTTACACAAAAGTTGATTATATCGAGATATTATAGTGTAGAACACAAATACAAGATTTGATTAAAATCCTATGAGCCGTAACACACTTATTTTAGCTAAAAGGATTTCCAATGAATGTATTGATCTTTGCTTACATATTGAAATGTTGCCATTTGTGTAAAACTTTTGGGACGTGGGACTTTGAGGGGTGGTAGGTGAACATGTGATACGCCTTCAGTACGAATTAAAACTCGCTACAGTCATTTGGTTGTCTGTAGCTTTTTTTTGTGAAACAGCTTTTTCTCGTGCGTTCTAAAGATAAATAACATCAATTTCGAGCAACGATGTGCTATCAAGTTTATCTTTAGAATTGGGCACAGTTTAACACAACCTTTTGCAAAACTTTAACAGGCCTACGGAAATAATGTACAAATGTAAACCCTCCTATAACGCGGTACTCTCAGAACGCGATTTCCGTATAACGCGGAGCAGAAATTGCGACAGCCCTCCTATAACGCGGTACTCTTACAGCACGGTTTCCGTTCAACAACGTCCCATCAGTTCTTTCCGTGCACCCCGAATGGTTTTAACTGGATTAACTCGGGAAAGAAACTTTAGATGAGGAAGAACTGATGGAATTAATTGATGCACCCTCCTCAATTGCATTGATAAATGAAAATAAGGAAAACGAATAGGTGCCAAATCTCAATTTACAAGATGTGAAAAATGGGCTAAATTTGGCTAAAGAATTAGAACTTCATTTTATTCAAACTGATCATTCAACGGTGCGCAGTGCAAAGTTTAAAAGAGAGTTAAAAAAATGCTTAGCTCCCTATAGAGAGGTTTTAGTGGAGTTAGAAAAAGAAGCTACAATCGAAAACCAATGTGAGGATGAACCAAGCGAGGAAGAGATTTTGCCTATTAAAAGAAGATGAGTTAGGCGACTCATATCTGACAGCGAGAATGAGTGTTGAAAGATTACATACTTTTACAAAAATCTTTCTTGTTATTGTTAGTAAACAGTTTTTTAGTTTATTTTTGTTTTATTTTTTTATCATTTGTTTATATGAACTCTTCAATTCAATAAAAATAATTTATAATTTATCTTATCTTTTGTATTTATTGGTCTCCATATAACGCGGTACGAATGATGTGATTTGTACTAATTCTGAGTTTCTTATAGCGCGGTTTCTATACAACGCGGTAGATGTTTTCCATAGAACGCGCTACGAATTATCCTGGTTTGTACGGTTAAATCCAAGTTTCTTATAGCGCGGTTTCCATATAACGCGGTACGCACTCACCGCGTTATAGGAGGGTTGACTTGTCCAAGTTTTTTGGTGGTTTATGACATTTTTTTAGAAAGAAGGGAGTCGATTCAAGATGAATGACGCAGCGGAAGGCCTTCATCTTCAAGAATTAATTCAAATGTCTACAGGATACGGGACTTTGTGAGATCATTCGGTTGATAGTCATAATAATCGGGAAAGAGTTTAATTTGTCTCACGCCATCGTTCATTAGATTTTCACCAATGAACTAGGGATCAGCACAAAAATGGCAATTTCAATAAACGTGTTTTTGGCCGGCAAAAATATTTCTGTGGCTACTCAGCCTCCTAATGCGCCTGACTTGAGTTCTTGTGACTTTTTCCTCTTCCCGAGATCGAAAAATCACCCAAAGAAAACTAATTTTGGGACGCTCCAAAGCATTCAAACGGTTGTTACCGACCAGCTGACAGCTATTGCAGTATCCGAGTTGCAACACTGCTATGAGAATTGGAAAAACCGTCGCTATGTGGCTTTAAAACGGAGTTATTTTGAAAGAGATATTACTGAATTGTAATTCTATCCGAATAATTTAAAAACAAATCAATCCCATTACTTTATTTACACACCTCGTACATACAATAATCAATTTTTCATGTTTCTAAAATTCATAATCCAGCCATTTTTGCAGAAAATCTACAAATTTGGATTTTCTGTAAAAATGGCTGGATTATGAATTTTAGAAACATGAAAAATTGATTATTGTATGTACGAGGTGTGTAAATAAAATAATGAAATTGATTTGTTAGATATTGTTGTAGATAGTTTTCATCGCATTCAATGTTTTAGATGGCTAATAATCCTGTCAACTCCTGTTTGTCAATAAATGTTCAAAGAATAAAATATTAGTACACATGAGACGTAGCTGTGATAAAAACCTATGCCAGGATCAACGAATCCAAGTTTAAAAAAAAAATGTATGTTTTTTTTAATATACACATATTTTGTAATCATTTTAAGTGAATAAAAATCTAAAATTAAAAAACATGCATTTTAGGGTTAAGCATGAAGTAAAATTTCAAATTTAGAAAGGCCTGAACATTTGTATTTACCGGGCGTAGTGAAGTAGAACTCCAGACAAATAATACAACACCTAATATTTTAGTAAATTATAAAGAACATATTAATTTCATTGTAATATTTTATAGAGAGTACATTAGAGAAAAGAGGGGTGATATTCAGAGCACAATAACAATGGGAAAGCATCTTGTGGAAACAGAAGCGTGTCTTTTCCACCCCGCAAGAGATCCAAATTTCGTTTTGATGTCGCTTGTAGGGGGCGGATGATAATGACGGGCAGAAAGTTTTCGCGCGCGAGGAAATCTCGCACCTACCTAATGTTTCCCGTCGTTTATAACCCCCCGCGAGTTTCCGAGAGCGGCGCTGGGATGTTTTTCTGGTGGTGACGTGCCGCCCGTAAATCACGATCGTCCTAATATTTCAGTCGCCCCGGGCCGGATGCGGCACTTTTATTTATTCACTCGGCATGATTATTGAGGGCACGGATCTCTCCCTAGTCCGAACACACACCCATACATCGTTTATTATTCATATTCGTCATGTGTATGTATGTGCGTATTTGATGTGTGTGGGTCGCACGTGACGCTCCAGATTTGCGAATTTTTCATCAGCACTTTTGTGAAAGATGTGGGTTTAATGGAGTTTTTAGGGATAAAGGTCGATATATTTAGGTTTACATCGTAAAGAAGAATGCCGATGTGTCAATCATAGTAGATTCTTGTAAATTGTGTGTGGGGCCGTGGCAGTTATCTCTACGGCGATCAAAAATCTATATTCACTAATTTTTTATTAACCATTTTTGCGCTTCCGGACCACAACTAAATTGATGCGCAAGACATTTTATGCTCGAAATGACCCATCCTCCCAGCATGCGCCCCCTAGATGCCGCAAAGTCGCTCAAAACTTTGACAGATCTGACGTCTTGTCAGTTTTTCGTCTGACATAATCGTCGATTTATTTATTCCAAGCACCCCATTTTATAAAAATTGAATAACCCAAAGCTACATAATATATATTACGTAACGAGAGTGGTATTCAGCATTGTACATATGAGCGGACATGTTGCGGACGAGCCGCGCAGCGGCGAGTGCAGTATTACGCGAGTATGTAATTTCCATACCACTCGAGAAATGTACGATACTTTACATACGCCCTAACAAAATAAACAATGAGCATGAAAGGACAACCTATTTATTGCAATAATTTTTAATAGTAACATAAAAATGATGTAAACTAAATTACTACTTAATCAATAAACAGGGAATTTTTCATTTAGGTAAAACTGTACATTTTCCGACATTCGTTGTTTTTTAAAAGAGTTCAATTTGAAGCTTTAAACAAGTGTTTTCTACACCCAGACTAAGCATGAAGTAAAATTTTAGTTTAGAAAAGCCCCTCGACTAATTTTCACAGGGCTTTTCTAAACTTGAAATTTTACTTTATGCTTAGTCTGGGAATGGAAAATACTCGTTTACAGCTTTAAATTAAACTCTTTAAAAAAAAAACAACGAATAACTAAAGATTTAAAGAAAATACGCTGAATTTGGAATACGTATACGTTGAAGAAAAACTCCCTGTACATCAAAGAAATGTCATTTGGTTGTGCGGTAAGCAATTAGCTGTTCAGCTGTCAGCACGTAATGTACTTGTCAAAGCTGTTACGTGCATGTGTACGTAAAGTCAATCATACTTGTGAAGATGACAGTGTGGTATGAGGCGGTTACTAGATAGGACTAAGGTAAAAGTATAATATATAGATATTTAGTATTTCGAGGAGATCTACAACATATTATTTGATACATTTTTCGATATTCTCAATACCTACCGAGATGGAACGAAAATGACGTTTTTTTCAAATATGTGAAAACTAAAAGTTCTACTACACAACGTATAAACAATTAATGTTCACATAACTTCCAAGCATGCAATAATATCGTGTACGTATCTATACCACCATTTAATATGTTTTTTACTTTGGGGTGAGTTTAATATCTGATTAGTAAGGTTATTCATAAAAACTTCGTCTAACAACGGGCTCAGTGGTGAACCTATTGCTAGGCATTTTTTCTGTATGTAGAATTTACTATTAAATAAAAAATAATTATGTTTTGGAATCAAATCTATTAGGTCAATGAAATCTGACTTGACTACTGGGTTAAGATTGTTACAATTTAAATGTTTAATTATTAGTTGGAAGCATCCTTCAGGAGGTATTTTTGCAAACATATTTGATATATCGAAGGATACTAACTTACAACTGTTAGGAATGGTTAGATTTTTAGGATTATTCGCTAACTCTACGGGATTTTTAATGGAATGAGGATCGGTGAAGTTAGTGATAATTAATTAATGATTACCGTGTAATTAAAACTAGTCAAACAAGTAAAATAATTTTTAGTGGCAAAAGCTTGTTAGAAGCTTTAAGTTAAACGCCTTTATACACGTTTATGTCTGAAAATTTACAGCAAAACATAGGGATATGTATACTTAAAAGAAATCTCCCTGTATGTTATTATTTATTCATTCATAGTGCTGGGGGTACATGAAGATTTAGAGACCACTGCCGTAGAGGAGGGGGCGTTTTTTGTATGTTAGTGCTGTCCTCATTTCATAAATAAAAATGAAAAATTACAAATTTTATCAATGTTGTAAATAACGCGAACGTGAGCTGTGATCGTTAGAAATAGGTATCTGTAACACATATCATACTTAACTGCGTTTATACGTACAATATTAGCTTTCTGTAAAAACTTTTTTTCCACATCGTATCCGGATTACGTGACGCCTCATCCCCTTTCCCCAGTCATGCAAGCAGCGTCCATCATCGTTTGGTCGGGGAGGCGGCGGCGTGGGGTGAATCCCTCCCCGCAGTCGTCGACGTTTTTACGACCGTTTGATTGTTCGTGTTATTCTTGTACGTACACGGAAACGGCGGAGGCCGTAAAATTTTTCTTAATCCGCACACCGGCCGTAAAACCGAATCCTCCTGCCCGCGCCCGCCGACCGCCGCCGCTTATTTATAACGGCGGCAGGCCGCACGAAAATTTTAATGAATCGCAAAAATTCCGAGCGCCGACAGAATGTTTGCTCGTCGGGAATTTTCCGGGGACTTACGGTTTATTGCAAGAATTCCGGGCGCGCTGTTCCCAATTATTCATCCCCGATTTATTTATTGCGGAAGGAATTCGCCGCTGCCTCGACTACATTTATTTCTCGCACACGCGAGAATACAGTCGATATAATTCTTTAATTATATAACAAAGGAAATTTTTCAACAAAAGTATGTTCATATATTCATAATAAAATCATTCGAATGAAGTCAACTCAAATTTGATTTATTTTAAGGCCGATTCAGCGGTTTTAAGTGAAAATATGTTATAGCTTGAACCAGAGCTGAACAGGCACACATTATATAGGATTAAAATTCTAGATTATTCGAGGTATTAGAATACTTCAGTGAAAATTAATTCGTGATTCGTATTCGAATACTTACAGAACGATTCGGATTCTCCAAAAAGATTAGATTCTATTATGAGGTTACAGCATTTCGAATTTCACTCTAAATCAGAAATGTATACCCCTGGCGCATGAAGAACAAATTCGAGTTTAGAGAATCCTGAAAATTCAGCGCAAGCGAAACAAGGCGCGCCAATAAATCGAAATTTTCATGCTTTTCTAAATTTTAAAATTGACTTCATGCTTAGTGCAAACCCTCGTTAGAATGTTCTAATTGAACTCATAATTGGAAGTGATTTATTATGAAATAACATAAGGCGACAGTTATTTTGTTTAATAGACAATTGCTGCTGATTCTTATCTATTATGCTGCGCTAGAGCCTAATATTACCATAAAGGGGAAACTTTTATCGTGCTCAGTTTTTCTCTAGTTTTAATTAATTATTTAAAAAAATATATATATTATATTTGACCCTATTGATAAAAGCAAAATGTCCTGTTTGATATTATTCTGTATTTGTTTGCGAAATTTCGATAATAAGGTGGTAGGTTTGAAGTAAGTTTAAATGACAAAAGCTAAGAAATAGTTTTAGAACGCCTTCATTCATACAGGGAGTTTCAGTGAAGACGGAAAGTTCTATAACCCATTAAATAATAAATATATAAACAAATGTTTGAAATTAACTTCAATTAGGAATCATTTTTTTCATAAAATAAAATAATTTTCGCATATACAGGGTGTTCCATACAGGCGCGCACCCAGGGGGTTGGCTCGCGGGCTTAAGCCCCCCCCCCCAAGACTAACTAAATTGCAGTATGTCAATGTATACGTTGCGAACAAAACATGATATACGGACAAAACGCGGTTTGTCTAGACAAAATGCGAATTGTTCAATGTTTTTAGACAATAGCCGAATAAAACTGCATTCGTCTGTCATTTCGCACATTGTCTAGACAACATGCGTTGTGTCTAAGGGCTATTAGACAATATGCGTTGCATAATTTTACATTGAAAAAAAAGTACTGGAAAACATAATATTGTTTCCTAAACAAAGTGACAAATTATTTATAAGGAATATTTCTTAAACTTCACTTGAAATCAGTGTTTTATACGCGTGGCACATGAATTAAAATTTCGAGTTTAGAAAAGCCTGAAAATTTGGATTTGGCAAATCCAAATTTTCAATCTTTTCTAAACTCGAAATATTACTTTATGCTTAATCTGTTTTATACGCGTGGCACATGAAGTAAAATTTCGAGTTTAGAAAAGCCTGAAAATTTGGATTTGGCAAATCCAAATTTTCAGGCTTTTCTAAACTCGAAATTTTACTTTATGCTTAATCTGGGAGTGGAAACACCCGTTAAAAGTTCAAAATTGAATGCTTTTATAATAAAACTACTTGATTTAAAAAGTAAATAATTATAGGCATAAGTTTTACTTACAAATAATATCAAACCAAACTGGATTAGTTAATAATGAATCACTTTCAATTATGAGAAGAAACTTTTTTATACAAGGTTAATTATAAATGCGTTCAATTTGAAACTTGTAATGAGTATTTCTACTCCCAGATTAAGCATGAAATAAAATTTCGAGTTTAGAAAAGCCTGTAAATTTGGATTTGCCGGGGCGCGCGAGCGAAGCGAGTCGCGCCCCAGCAAATCCAAATTTTCAGGCTTTTCTAAACTCGAAATTTTACTTCATGCTCCACGCGGATAAAACACTGCTTTTAAGTGAAGTTTAAGATATACTCATAAATAATTTGTCACTTTGTTTATAAAACAAAGTGATGTTTTTTTGTTTTGTTTGATCGTATTTTCATAATTTAGTCCCAACATTTGGTTTCTCTAGCTTAATCGGCTTAATTTTGTTGTTTTTTTTACATAAAAATAAAGAAATTAATATTTTCTTACAAAATGTTCATTTGTTTTAATTTCTTTATTATTTTGCGAGCGTCAAAATACAGCACAATGTTCTTATATTTTCAATAACTTCGATTAACGTTAAGCTTCTGTTATTACAACTTTACAAATTTGACATTTTTATGACACTTAGTATGTTAGGACGTGTTTAAACTCATGCCAAGAAAACCCGAAAATATGTTTTAATTCGGACTATGTCTGTGAGCAGTAGAAATTTCGCGTTTACTTAAGACAAAACGCGAGACCCCCCCCCTCCACTATAAAACCGAGATGGGCCCCCTTCAAAACGCGTGAGCCCGCCCTAAGACAAACTTCTGGGTGCGCGCCTGGTCCCATATACCATATATTATTAACTTTTTGGATTTCTTGCTAAAAATGAATGCCAGTTTGTTCATACAGCACTCGGTTTAAGGGGAATATAACAGTGGTCCGAAATTTAATGTTAGGTTTATTTAAAAACTAAAGGTCCTAGAAAGTTGAAATTTTGACAGCGTATATTAAACCCAATTATCTAGTAAAATATCGAAGTACTTTTTTTTTTAACAATTTGCTTTCAGAGGTATGAAAAAAATAATGTTAAATTTTTCAAAATTAAAAAAAATATTCCCATATCTTACTAGTTTATACTATAAGGAATATAATGTGAACATTTCATAAGGATGCGATAGCTCATGCCCGAGTCAGGTTAAAATAAAAATCTTGAAAAGTAAGACCGTAAAATACCGCCGCCTTGCGGATCTTCTCTTAGTTGAACGCGTTGTACACTCATCTGCACAATTATTGGAGGGGCGAGCAGCATGCGGCCAGCGTTTATCTCTGGGCCGGTGAACGCTGTGCGGCTTCGCGTTTGTTTTTCTTTTCTCTTTTCAATCATAGTTAACAAAAACGGCTCGCGTCGTTAGCATTTATTCTCGTAAAATTAATATTTTGCAATTATAATCGATATTTTATTGTACTAGTGTTTTATTTTCATGCTTTCTGACTACTAATGGAATAAGTATTTTTTTATACTGCATGTTCACTAATATAGAAAACACGAAATATTTCACTAATTTAAATAAAGATGTGTAATATACCTTTAATATTGGCTTTCCTTATTATTTGACAGTGTCGGTATTATTAAATTATTTTTAAAGTTTTTTAAGCTGATTAATAAGCCAGAAGCAATCGAATAACAATCAGTCTTGTTCAAATCATTATTTCGTCTTAAATCTTTCGTTATTAAAGCAGTTGTTAAATGCCATTAAACTTCTCGCAATAAAACTATTAAAGTAAATTGTAAAGTTCCTAGCAATCGGACCTATTTGAACCAACTGCGACTTCATCAACGAATCAATGATATCAAAACTATAAGAATAGTAAGAATAACACCAATATGACGTTGTCGTAGATTAATGTTACAAATCAACTATTTTTTACTGAGCACAGGTAATATTTGTTTGACGAATGTTTAAAAAAATTTAGGGTTTAACTGCGTGCATATTCATTGTTAATTATTTTAGAAAAAATAGAACTATAATAATAATAAGGTAGTTATTATAATGCATTTCAAATAATAAGCTTCTTGCTCAACATTGCACCCAGCCCAATATATTTTTTTCAAATTTGGCTGATTTATGATGAGTCATATTTTGATAGTAAGTAAATAAGGTATAAATGAATTGAAATTGAATGTTATTGCAATCCTCTATTTATACGGCTCAGTCAACTTAGCCTCCCGAAGTTCGACTTTTTAAAAAATAACTGTTGCGCTAGACGGGCCTTAGCTAGCGCTAGCTAGCGCCACAAAAATTAGAGCTTGCGCCGTTTAGACAAGAAAGTTACGGGGGTTTGAACTTTCGGGGGGCTAGGTTGATGCTAGCCCCCGAGTTTAGATATTTCAAGTTTTCTTACAGTATTCGGATTCCTCAGAGCTAGCGCTACCAATTTAAAAGCTAGCGCCACCCCCACAACCCCAAAAGATTATAAAACATTTTAAACCCTAGCCCCCCGAAATGAGATTTTTTTAATCAAATTGGGTGCAAAAGATTGCTTAGAGCTAGCGCCAGCAGAATATGAAAAAAATATTCTCTCAAAAATATCAGGTAATACAAAGTTCACATCCAAACTTTGATGTGAGAGCTTTCAGCTCCTGTATGCGTATTGCCATTTACTTGCTGAATTTCAATACAAAATCATGATTGACATATAAAATACCGCTTCCAAGAAATATGTTGGCGTTGTAATTATTTTATGTATGTTTAAAGACACTAGCTATTACAAAGATGATGCCTAGAAAACAGTAGCCTAACTGACAAGTTTTTTTCAACAAAGTCGTACTTCGGGGGGCTAAGTTGACTGAGCCGTATAATGTAAGCAACAACTATCAAAACATTTAAGCTAAATATTTGATATGTACCATGGATTAGATATTTAGGTTTGCTTAGAGAGTTGCTCTATCATCAGGCAAGAAATGAATCTTAAACTTAATATGAGTAATAACCTAATAATATTTAAGTTGAATACAACATAATAACATACAGGGAGCTTTTCTTTAAAGTATACGTTTTCCAAATTTAGCTTATTTTCTTTAAATCTTTTGATATTCATTGTTTTTTTAAAAAAAGTTCAATTCAAGGCTTTAAACGAGTGTTCTCCACTCCCAGACTAAGCATGAAGTAAAATTTCGAGTTTAGAAAAGCCCCGTGAAAATTTGTCGAGGGTCGCGCAGCGACCCGAGACAAATTTTCTGGGCTTTTCTAAACTCGAAATTTTACTTCATGCGCCACGCGTATAAAACACTGATTTCAAGTAAGGTTCAAATATACACAAATTTTACAAAATTTTAGTGTTCTATACGCGTGGCGCATGAAGTAAAATTTCGAGTTTAGAAAAGCCCAGAAAATTTGTCTCGGGTCGCTGCGCGACCCTCAACAAATTTTCACGGAGCTTTTCTAAACTCGAAATTTTACTTCATGCTTAGTCTGGGAGTGGAAAACACTCGCTTAAAGCTTCAAATTGAATTCCTGTAAAAACAACATATATCTAAAGATTTAAATTAAATAAAGTGAATCTGGAATACGTCTACTTTAAAGAAAAACTCCCTGTATATTGTAGAATCAGGATATTGAGATAGATTGTGTTAGAATGAAAATAAAGTCAATTGAATAGCAACGAAAGGAGCTTAATCACAATTTTGTAGCATCGAAAAGATACCCATGTTTTGATTAGATACATACATAACCCGATGTGTACTAGGTAAATTTTCAGGCATTCATTGTTTTTGAAAAGCGTTCAGTTTGAAACTCCCAACGAGTGTTTTCCACCGAGTAATAATGATTTAAGTTATCATAAAAAAAACAACCGTGAGGTACGCCACTGTCTTGCTAGCACTAGCTATCTCTTGAATAACTTTCTCATTTATCACTTGGTGAAACATTTTGAAATTATAATAAAGGATAAATTAAAAACACTTGGTTTGTTTCAAGAGTGAACTTTGATAATGCCGTAAAAAGCGAAACTAGTCGAGTAAATAGAAACAAATAGTGAAACAAACCAAGTGATTTTAATTTATCCTTTAATATCACTAGCTAAGTCGTTGTTAGTGTTTATAGACTTCAGTATAGCAATTACAATGCCAAAAAAAATTTTAAATCGTACAGTTAGTTTCCGAGTTATAACGATTTCAATTATCAAAAACAATCGTCAGTTACGCCACTGTCTTACTAGTGCAAGCTATCTCGTTGCCAGTGTTTATAAATATTAGTATAGTAATTACAATGCCAAAAGAGTTTCTTAAATCGTACGGTAAGTTCTTGAGTAATAACGATTTAAATTAGCTAGGAGTGAAAACACAATTGTCAGTTACACTACTGTCTTCTAGGCATCATGTTTGTAATAGCCATTGTCTATGAACATAAATAAAGTAATTACAACGCCGAACTGTTTGTTGAAAGCGGTATATTATATGCCAAACATCATTTTGTATTAAAATTCAGGAAGTAAATGGTAATACGCATACAGGATCTGAAAGCTCTTGCATCAAAATTTGGACGTGAACTTTTTTTTACCTGATATTTTTGAGAGAATATTTTTGTCATATTCTGTTGGCGCTAGCTCTAAGTTATATTTTCCACCCAATTTGATTAAAAACATCTCATTTTAGGGGGCCAGGGTTAAAAATGTTTTATCATTTTTTGGGGCTGTGGGAGTGGCGTTGGCTTTTAAATTGGTAGCGCTAGATCTGAGGAATCCGAATAGTGTAAAAAAACTTAAAAAAACCAAACTCGGGGGGCTAGCATCAACCTAGCCCCCCGAAATTTCAAATCCCCGTAGTTTTCTTGTCTAAATGGCGCTAGCTAAGGCCGGTCTAGCGCAATCGCTTTTTTCAAAAAAGTCGAACTTCGGGGGGCTAAGTTGACTGAGCCTATTTATACGCATCATTATTTTGTAAACCCTGTACTAAACATTTAAAAAACAGGGCAGCTTTCCGTTTAATTTTTTTCAATCTATTATTTATTTGTTGCATTCATAAAAACTAGAATATTTGACCGAATATAAATTGAAATTCTCCCCAAAATTGGGGGTATTTACCCAATTTGGCAGAGGCCAAATTAATACACATTATTTTCATGGCAATAGCAGTTAGGGAAGATAATATTCCCATTTAAAAAATATCATTGAAAATCCCATGTTCCGTTTTTTTTTTCATATATGTCCGGCATATAAATATTCACAATGAGCTTATGAACATGAATTATTTTATTATTATATTTTTAAGAAATAATCTATAATTTAATAAAATAAAACACATAGTTTGTTCGGCTGTCGAAACTGGAGTCTTAAAAGTAAAAATAATGTGTTATAATGACAAGAATAAGAATCATCAGTTTTGTAAATACCGAAAAATAACACAGGATCCGATAACGCTTTCTAACGAATTGAAAACAATACATAGATAGCTTGTATGTATTATCAGCGTGTTTAAATAATACGAATCGACACTTTCGTTCGATCCGTCTTTTTTATACGCTTTGTTTTTTTCGTCTATTCCACGCGACGCGAGACCCCATCCGTTCATGCCAAGGAGCAATGCACAAATGCACAACGAACTGCCGCTTTTCTCTCTGACTGTATTCTCCCCACTTGTGCTGTAAATTTGGCATCGGATGAGCTACTCTAAACTATGTGGGTCTTTCCAACACGATCGGCGTGTTACACTGCAATAATCCCCTTAAGTCGTACAATTTTTGAGTTATTCGACGTTTTTGGAAAAAAATGACATTTTTAGTGGTTTCATAAACCTAAAATATATCTGAAACTAAATGAGACAGAGAGTTGCAGTTTTCGTCATCCTCTTGAGCATAGTGGACACTGTTATCAACGCTATAAAGTTGCTGCGGTAGAGGTCGGTGGTTTTGAAATAACGACAGTTAAGTCTATAATTTTTCAATGAAGGTTAATTTAAAATTATTCGTATACGCCATTATGTACTTACGAATGACTGTTACATAATAAGATATTTGAGTCGCCCAGATGCAAAACCAGCCATACGTGTTTTGATAATCTAGTGACAAAGTCACAAAAACTGATTCTGCAGCGACTTTTAATCTAATTACAATAGTGTTGAATGCGCGTTGTATGGAATAGGGATAAGAAAAATTATATAAAACTCAGTAAAAAGTTGGCAAGTTTTGCAACTGAAAAAATATGTCCGCTTTTGCAACCGAGAATGTAGCAGGTTTAGCTTTCGATAGGATTTTTCAAATTTAATTTTAAAAGGTTTAGGATAGGTTTTGAAGGTCAATTTAAAATTATAGCTTGAGTTGAGTAGAATTCAGGGATACCAAAACCTCAAAATAAAAAAAAAATAGGTGTATGGCTGGTTTTGCATCTGGGCGACTCATTTAAAAATATTTGCATGCGCAAACTTTAATTCGTATGCGCAAATTCAACTGTTGTTTTGCGATTACCCAGATACCAATCACAAATTGATAGCGACTGTCAGATTCTCCTTTAATTTGTGCGTTTTGAGAATGATATTCCAAATTCTGGTCCAAATAAAAGCAGTTAACGCCACGGAATTAATATAAGAGCAAATGGAATGATGAAAAATACGAAACAAATAATTTGGGAAATGTTGATGAACTGTTAAATGTTGAAGTTCTAATTTATGTAGAGGAATTGGCAGTTTTTGATATATGAGAGCAATACAGGGAATTTTTGTGAATTTTAAGGGATTTATTGTTTATTGTTCAATTTGATAAATGTTGTGTCCGTCATTATTTACAATTAAATAAATCAAATAGCATACATATGTCATAGAGCACAGATCTTTGTAAAACTGTTCCTTTTTACTGTATAATACTAAACATTTCTGTAAGTACAATATAATTATAAAATTAAGGTTATGTTGCTCATGTTTAATAAAACAATTTCAGTTCCCTGAAGATGCCGTCAATGCCGGCGAAATATCGAAATCAAATAAAAAAGTTTAATTTTATTCAGCCCAAGCCGTTAAAACCTACATCAAAAGTTAAAAAATAATGCTTAGGTTTGATTACATGTTTATTCATTTTACAAATGTTTGTATGGAATATGAGAAAATACCTATACTTAAAAGAAGAAATTCCTGTATCTCGATTTTTAACAAAAATCACAAATTTTAAGCAATTATTACAAATTAGGACAAATTGACAAATATGTAAAAATTTACCAAATCAGCAAAAGTTTTAATTTCAAAGTTGAATTTAACCTAGAATTTAAAACTGTCTTTGGAAGATAATCTTTCTTTACTAATGCTTGATGTTATTTAATTCAGTATGTCATACCAAATGACCAAGCTTCGAAAACATTTAAATTAAGTTAGATTATTTTCTATTGATTGGATTTCAGATTTCGTTTTTATGCCACTGGTATGTTCACAAGATTTTCCTAATATAAAAAACATGAAAAATAAAATAAATATGAAACTATTTTGTTTTTTAAAATTTGCAGCGCGCGGGGTCTTTAGAAGCGCGGGGCCGTGTGCAGTCGCTCTATTCGTACCGCCCTCCGGCCGGCCCGAAAAGAAGGGAAGTCGATTTACTTCGCTTTATTATACCGGGTGTTGACTTGGCGGACGCAACATAGGAAATCCCATGTAAATTTTGAAATGTTCAAATTTTGGCTCCCCTATTTATTTTAGAAACAAAATGTATTTACCTTTTTTGTAGAGGGAAAAAGTATGAATACATTCGTGTTAACGTTTGTGACTTTACGTTTCTCTAAGTTAAAATATTTAAGAAAAAGTAATGTGATTTTATAAAAATAATGACATGCCATGGAACTGAAACAACAATTGCGGATCACAAAATTGCAAAAGATACCGCAGTCCCTTGATCAAAGTAAATGTTTTCGAAATGATTTACACTATACAAGAAAAAGTCCTCCTAATAAAGTGGTATTATGCAGACCACAGTTATCACGATGTTTGCGTTATGTTTTTTGTCGTTAATTAAGTAACTGCAATATCTTGTGCTATTTTGATATCCGCAATTATTGTATGATATCCATGGTATGTCATTATTTTTATAAAATTACATTACTTTTTCTTAATTATTTTCGCTGTACATTTTCTGACATTCGTTGATTTTTAAAAGAGTTCAATTTGAAGCTTTAAACGAGTGTTTTCCACTCCCAGACTAAGCATGAAGTAAAATTTCGAGTTTAGAAAAGCCTCGTGAAAATTTGTCGAGGGTCGCGCAGCGACCCGAGACACATTTTCTGGGCTTTTCTAAACTCGAAATTTTACTTCATGCGCCACGCGTATAAAACACAGATTTTAAGTGAAGTTTCAATATGCATAAATTTGACAATATTATAGTGTTTAATACGCGTGGCGCATGAAGTAAAATTTCGAGTTTAGAATAGCCCAGAAAATTTGTCTCGGGTCGCTGCGCGCCCCTCGCCAAATTTTCACGGGGCTTTTCTAAACTCGCAATTTTACTTCATGCTTAGTCTGGGAGTGGAAAACACTTGTTCAAAGCTTTAAATTGAACCTAAAAAAAACAGGGAATATCCGCAATTGTTGTATCAATTCCATGATATGCCATTATTTTTATAAAATCACATTACATTTCTTAATTATTTTAGCTGTAAATTTTCCGACATTTGTTGATTTTTAAAAGAGTTTAATTTGAAGCTTTAAGCAAATATTTTCCACTCCCAGACTAAGCATGAAGTAAAATTTCGAGTTTAGAAAAGCCCCGTGAAAATTTGTCGAGGGTCGCGCAGCGACCCTCGATAAATTTCCTGGGCTTTTCTAAACTCGAAATTTTACTTCATGCGCCACGCGTATAAAACACAGATTTTAAGTGAAGTTTCAATATGCATAAATTTGACAATATCATAGTGTTTTATACGCGTGGCGCATGAAGTAAAATTTCGAGTTTAGAAAAGCCCAGAAAATTTGTCTCGGGTCGCTGCGCGACCCTCCACAAATTTTCACGGGGCTTTTCAAACTCGAAATTTTACTTCATGCTTAGTCTGGGAGTGGAAAACACTTGTTTAAAGCTTTAAATTGAACTTAAAAAAACAGGGAGTTTCCGCAATTGTTGTATCAATTCTATGGTATATCATTATTTTTATAAAATCACATTACATTTCTTAATTATTTTCGCCTTAAATTTTCTGACATTTGTTGATTTTTAAAAGAGTTTAATTTGAAGCTTTAAGCAAATATTTTCCACTCCCAGACTAAGCATGAAGTAAAATTTCGAGTTTAGAAAAGCCCCGTGAAAATTTGTCGAGGGTCGCGCAGCGACCCTCGACAAATTTTCTGGGCTTTTCTAAACTCGAAATTTTACTTCATGCGCCACGCGTATAAAACACAGATTTTAAGTGAAGTTTCAATATGCATAAATTTGACAATATCATTGTGTTTTATACGCGTGGCGCATGAAGTAAAATTTCGCGACCCTCGACAAATTTTCACGGGGCTTTTCTAAACTCGAAATTTTACTTCATGCTTAGTCTGGGAGTGGAAAACACTTGTTTAAAGCTTTAAATTGAACTTAAAAAGAAAAACAGGGAATATCCGCAATTGTTGTATCAATTCTATGGTATGTCATTATTTTTATAAAATCACATTACATTTCTTAATTATTTTAGCTGTAAATTTTCTGACATTTGTTGATTTTTAAAAGAGTTTAATTTGAAGCTTTAAGCAAATATTTTCCACTCCCAGACTAAGCATGAAGTAAAATTTCGAGTTTAGAAAAGCCCCGTGAAAATTTGTCGAGCGCAGCGACCCTCGACAAATTTTCTGGGCTTTTCTAAACCCGAAATTTTACTTCATGCGCCACGCGTATAAAACACAGATTTTAAGTGAAGTTTCAATATGCATAAATTTGAGTTTAAGTTTAGAAAAGCCCCGTGAAAATTTGTCGAGGGTCGCGCAGCGACCCGAGACAAATTTTCTGGGCTTTTCTAAACTCGAAATTTTACTTCATGCGCCACGCGTATAAAACACAGATTTTAAGTGAAGTTTCAATATGCATAAATTTGACAATATTATAGTGTTTAATACGCGTGGCGCATGAAGTAAAATTTCGAGTTTAGAAAAGCCCAGAAAATTTGTCTCGGGTCGCTGCGCGACCCTCGACAAATTTTCACGGGGCTTTTCTAAACTTGAAATTTCACTTCATGCTTAGTCTGGGAGTGGAGAACACTTGTTCAAAGCTTTAAATTGAACTTAAAAAAAAACAGGGAATATCCGCAATTGTTGTATCAATTCTATGGTATGTCATTATTTTTATAAAATCACATTACATTTCTTAATTATTTTAGCTGTAAATTTTCTGACATTTGTTGATTTTTAAAAGAGTTTAATTTGAAGCTTTAAGCAAATATTTTCCACTCCCAGACTATGCATGAAGTAAAATTTCGAGTTTAGAAAAGCCCCGAGACAAATTTTCTGGGCTTTTCTAAACTCGAAATTTTACTTCATGCGCCACGCGTATAAAACACAGATTTTAAGTGAAGTTTCAATATGCATAAATTTGACAATATTATAGTGTCTAATTCGCGTGGCGCATGAAGTAAAATTTCGAGTTTAGAAAAGCCCAGAAAATTTTCACGGGGCTTTTCTAAACTCGAAATTTTACTTCATGCTTAGTCTGGGAGTGGAGAACACTTGTTCAAAGCTTTAAATTGAACTTAAAAAAAAAACAGGGAATATCCGCAATTGTTGTATCAATTCTATGGTATGTCATTATTTTTATAAAATCACATTACTTTTTCCTAATTATTTCAACTTAGAAAAACGTAAAGTGTTAAGTGTGAACATTCATAAATTTAGAATTTTGCTCTCTACAAAAAAGTGAATTACATTTTGTCTTTAAAATAAATAGGGAAGGCAATATTTGAACACTTTAAAATTAACATGCGATTTCCTATGTTGCGTCCGCCAAGTCAACACTCGGTATACACAGCTATTATTACTTCATTTTATTATGCGCAAATAATCTCACATTATTATTATTTAAGTTTGCATTTCACCCTTTTGTTAATGAAACCAAAAAACTACTTTCCATAGAATTCACCCCTATACATTTGTGGCTGGACAAAACAAATAATGACCCTCAAACTCACCCCTCCCGGTTACTTATCGCTGTCGAAAAATTGCAACACCCCGTAAATTCCTGCCCCCTCAACACATTTTACCCTCTCTCTCGCCCACCGGATGACAAATTTAAAACCCAAGCATTCCCAAACTCGCATAGTGCAACCCTTAACAGCAACAACAAAAACTACCTACTCTAAAATTTAACTGTGTCCCCTTCCGTTATAAAACGAGAATAATATTTATACATCCGGGGGCAAAGGGCGTCATCTGGGTGTTTGCCAAATACCACCCGCCGCACCATATATCACCCGAGCAGCGGCACATATGGAAGCAACGCCATCTGCGCAGCTTCCGTTAACGTTAACGGCGCGAACCGTTAACGTTAACAATAACCGTTTGCATGCATAATACAGTTATTGCCCTCGGAAAGGCACCCGAGGCCTAAATAGAAAATAATTTAGATGGGGCACAATGGATGGATAAGATTACGTGCATGCCGAAAAAAAAATCGGATTGTGAAACAAGCGCATCCTCGCACGACGTTATCCGGTTATCACGCGCGCTAAAATGTCGTCGTCGGCATAAACAAAAGGTAAACTGGATTACATCGATGAACAACGCCAGACACAGGGTCGCTCGTTTTTTGTAGCTTGTTTTTTTTTCTTATCGGGGGAGTACTGGATTTTTTTGGAAAAGATCTTGTTATTAGATGAGTGGTAATTTTATGGTCAGAATTTTTATACGAGAAGCTTGTGAAGACAAGTTTCCCATATCTAAGACATACTCTTAAAATAATAATAAAAAAAGAAAACAGACAATATGTAAATCTATATTAATTTCAACACAAATCATAGTAGTTTAAACTCATTTGTGGACTTTTGTCAGTGTTATTTCTTTTTGGAAATTTATAAAGAATTACTGATCCATCCATCATAGTACTTTCCCCAATAAACGTCCAGTTATAATCAGCAGGGCGTGATGAACTTTTGTTAGATACTTGAAATCAATAGCTTTCACCTACCTTATTTTTCAACAAATATTTCTTATCCTATTAAACTTTGTTCGTAAGCATCACTTATGTGTTTACTTTTCCTTAAAATCAATGTCATTTATACCAATAGCTCACTTTATCATAGGAAATTAATTAAAGTTCACATTTTTAAAACAATTTTAATAAAATAACTAAAAGACCTACTACATAAAGTGAATATGCAATAAATGCAAATTTTAAAATATCAATTTAATAATCAATTTTGAGAAGAATTATTTTTTGACAAACATTTCAAGAGTTAGATCTCTAATAATCTTTAAAAGTAAAATATAATAATACCAATCTAATTACCATCAAAGTTAACACTATAACACAAACTGATTTTAAACAATCAACTGATTGCTGATAAAATTGATATAAATACCTTTAGAATGCTTCGATGATACTACAAGCATGTTTTTTTAATACTACCTATTTTTTGACTGTCGAGCTATTTTATACTTAGAAAAAGGGGTAATTTGGGGGTAGCAGTGCCCTGGAAAGGCATCTCTACCCTTACCTCATTGGTTGAGGATGTGGTAGCGATACATACTCCCCAAACCAATTGGTTACTCCTGAGCGTAGGTGATCGCTCTCAATCCTCATTGGTCGATCGCTCGCTCAACGCTGATCGGTCGAGCGTCATTTGAGCGACAACGGATTTGAGAGTGGTACCTCTTGATTTAGTCAAAATATTTCCGAAATGAAAAAAAAGTCAGTTCTTTAGTGTAAACAAAAACATGTATATGATTAAATTGATTCCTAACTATTAGTGGATCATGGATTTCTTGAATGCCGAAGACAGATTTTTGAATGAAAACAAAAACAAAAATATCAATACATTTACACACAACACTATACTTAAAAGATATTAATGATCAATCGGTAGTTCATTGATATCTGTAAAATGAAATTAACCCAAATGGTTCCATTGTCCTGTTAAAAGGTCGCCAATATGTGTTACAGAAACCTATGTTTCTTGTGTATTATTTTAAGTAATGATAGTAAGATGGCACCACATTCTTTAAGAATAAGGTACATGTGATACATTTTAGCAAAATTGAACACATTTTAACTGCGTATAACATCCAGAAAAGTATTTGTTGTGCATCGAGTTTTTTCTTTTGTGTCATGGACAGATTGAGGTAAGAATTATTTAATCATAATAAATTAAATATGTTCTTCGTTGCATAAAATGTAATTAATATAGTTATATTTAATTAACCACAGGTTTGTGAGGTTAGATTTTCATTTTGTATTTGGAATATACGCATGAAATCATAAATGTCCTTTATAAAGGCCAGTGGCTCAATATACTGTGTTTTCAGTTATTGGAACAGACACAGACCCTTGACTCTAAGTGAATTGTTGGAGGAAGCAGAGAACATTGATGATGATGCAATACTACCAGATAGTATAGCTGTTTTTCCACCTATTAATGCAAATAAAGTTGTTACCGATGAAGACTCCGGCGATGAGGAAAATGTTGTCATGGACAACCTTTCTGGTAGTATTTTAAATTCGATGGCTGAACCTTCTTTCAAAACTAATATTATCGATAGTGACAGTGATAGTAGCCGACAGTGATAGCAGTGACGATGAAATACCCTTATCAAATTTCATGAAATATAAGAAGACCAAAAAATTATGAATGGAGTCACAGCGACATTACAAATCGTTTGCCGATCTGGAACCAACCATGTGAGCCTAATAATAAATTTACAAACTTAGAATTTTTCTACCCATTCTTCGATAAGGATGTTTGGCAAATGTTAACTGATTATAGCAATCTTTACGCAGTACAAAATAACAGATGTGGAGACATAAGTGTAGAAGAAATGAAAGGTTTTTTTGGAGTCCTTATTTATAGTGGTTATACTACTGTCCCAAGAAGATCACTGTATTGGGAAAACAGTTCTGATGCTAATCACAAAATAGTATATGACGCAATTTCAAGAAACAGTTTTAATTTTATAATGCAAAATCTGCATTGTAGCAATAATACAAATTTAAATGTTTCACATAAATTTGCTAAAGTCGGCCCATTATTTGACGTTTTGAACAACAAGTTTATTTCACTTGCCCCTCTGAACGAATATCATAGTATTGATGAGTCAATGGTGCCCTACTTTGGCGGAAATGGTTCCAAGCAGTTCATCAGACTAAAACCTATTAGATGGGGTTATAAGTTTTGGATGGCTACTTCTAGAACAGGTTACATAGAATGGTTTCAACCTTATCAAGGTTCCAGCACAAAGCTGTCAGAACGATACAAGAACTTAGGATTAGGTGCGAGTGTGGTACTAACATTTGTCGATAGTATTCTTGAAGAAAAAGGTAGTTATCGTATCATTTATACTTCGATAATTTTTTTACTTCTTGGGATTTGCTTTTGGTACTCAGAGATAGAAAAATAAAGGCTACTGGAACACTGAGAGAAAATAGAATACATGTATCTGCAATAAAAACTGCCAAAGAACTATAAAAAGAGCCAAGGGGAACCTTTGTGTATGCCTTGGAGAAACAGGAAAACTTAATAGTATGTAAGTGGAATGATAACAATATAGTTACAATAGCTTCCAATTCAGATAAATTTGATAAAAAAATACAACAAAAATAAGGGAGGTGTCGACAGGGCAGACCAAAATATTAGTCTTTATAGAGTCCGAGTTAGAGGCAAAAAATGGTACTTTCCCATAATAAGTCATTGCCTTGATATGGCAATTCATAATGCATGGCAGCTTCAACGAGAATATGGTGGAAAACAGGATCAATATACCTTCCGTAGATCCCTTGCAATGAGCATTTTGGAAAACAACAAGAAAACAACGAAACGAGGACGACCTAGTGCACAACCAAATGAATATTCCCGATTCGACGGAAAGGATCATCTAATTGCATACAAAGAAACACAAATTAGATGCCGATTATGCCACAAAAAAGTCCAATTTCAGTGCAATAAGTGCAATGTAGGTTTGCATCCAAAAAACTGTTTTTTGGAATATCATACGCTCTAATTTTATTTGTCTGTAAATATATAAATTATATTTATTTTTTGTTGAATATAGATTATTTCTTTAAAATATATTTGGAATATTGCTGAGTTTATATATAGATATATTTTTACTTTTAAGATATTAACCTTCCCGTTGTCCTTTATAAAGGACGGTCTATTCTGGTAAACTATTAACTTTATAACATAAAGTGCTTATTAAAAAATATTCAAGAAATACCAATTAATCATAAAATTGCAAAAAACTTTTAATTTTCATAAAAAAGTTAATTCGGGAGTATTTGGGTTAATTAAAAATTGAATACATTAAATATGCGAAATAGAAAGAAAATAATTTAGGGTAAACTGTAGCTAAAACTGAAAAAAGGTTTTACGATGCCTTAAGTACTGTCAGCGTAATCGTGGGACTGACACACCGGGCGGTAACAGTGGATATAATCTGCTATTTGTTCTGCCTGAGCCGGCGTTTTATAGTAATCGTCACATACGAAGAGACTTGGAATTTTTTTTTAATCCTGTTCGACTGAATTTTTGGTAATTGCAATTTTTAGAAAAGTTTATTGCATATCCCGAGAATACGCTGCCGGTTTATTGCATCATTACCCGAGGAATTATAAACACAAAAGGCAAACATCCCTTTACGAACTTAACAGATTTTCGGATTAAAATAAGAGTTTAATTTTTGTCTAAATATGACAGAAATGAAATACAATGGGATCAGATGTTAAATTGAACAAAATAAACCGTGGTATAGAAATTAAATGTTTTACGACGTGTCAAAATGACACGCCGGTAACAATCGACCCCGTGAAACTTTATTACTTACATCGAAGGTATCGATTTCCATCGTTTAATTGTCAATATAATCGTTAACGTCTATAAGCCAGGAGATTCTGCATCTAACTATAGTCCGATCCGATGTCATCTGGTTCTTCTGTCATCCAGATAGTAGCATAACGTCAGGAGATATTTCTTCTGACGTACGCTCCTTAAACTGCTCTTCTGGTATAGGAATGTTGGGTTCCGCGTTTTCAAGGGATAATTCAAACTTCTCATATTTTTTCCCGAATCTCGAACTCGAATGTTTATGGTACAGGTATTGAAGTTTATACTGTCAGAATTAATATTCCATACGGATTTTTTAATAGGACTGATACATGTTATGAATATATGGCAAATCGTAAAAGACCGCCATAACCTTGCAGCGTTCATAAAATTTTCAGATTTGTTGAATCCGACTTCATCTATAGTAAAATGTAATTATTCTACAAGAAAGTTGAATTCTTTCCCTTTAAAATACATTTTATTTTGTTCCAGTGGGACACTGGGATCAAAAGTTATCGAATTTCTACCGTCGACTTGTTATACGTGTCACTTCGCGCGCGCATCTGAAATTCAAAATGACCAGTAAATTGAATCGTTATTTCTGAGAGAATGGTTCATTTCACAAAAGAGTGCTTAGAAACTTCTTTGTTCAAAATTCTCTCAGCTACATTTTTTTTGTCTGAGACATTTTTTTGTGTGTGCAGATTTGTGTTAATTCGATGTTTCCCGGTTTTTACCCCCACGGATGTGGTTTTTACATGTAATACCACTAGGTATTTGAAATTTTCGGAAAGACTTTGTTTTTAACAAAAGCTCAGTTGGCTAGCAATGAAACGAGATGAAATCGTCTCTGAAAAGTATAAAAACAATGTTTGAGACATTTTTTTGTGTGTGCAGATTTGTGGAAATTCGATGTTTTCCTGTTTTTACCCCCTACGGATGTGGTTTTTACATGTAATACCACTAGTTATTTGAAATTTTCGGAAAGACTTTGTTTTTTAACGAAAGTTCAGTTGGCTAGCAATGGAACGAGATAAAATCGTCTCTGAAAAGGTATAAAAACAAAGCCTTTCTCAACGAAAATTTCAAACAACGAGTGGTATTCAAATGAGAATACAACTCATAGCCTACTAGAATGTATTTTCAGCCAATCAGATGCAAGTACATACGTAGCAGCATGTGTATCGCAGCGATGATAAAAAATCATCGCAATGATAAGTTTGTTGTGGTCATAAATTGTTTTTTAAACGTCAAAGTGGTTAGACGTCAGAATTCCAAATATTAAAATGGACGTTGAAAATCGTTTTGGTACGGCTTCTAGCAGCAATATAAGTGAAGTAGTGAAAAATACGATACCGAAAAACACAGTGCGAAATAGAGAGTCGCATTGGGGACAATTTTCTGAGTTTTGTGCCGCTAGGAAGTTTCAGATAAGTAAGATTATAACATTTTATTCGTTATATTCTCTCACTAAATATAACTCGTGGTACGATTAATACCAGATGAAATTTAATCGTTAAAACCGAAGCAGCACATTCAACTCGTCCTACGGACTCGTTGAATCTGCAGTTTGGTTTCAACTTCAAAATATCATCGGTAATAATCTTACCACTCGTTGTATTATGGCTGATTATTTAATGAAACTAAATAACAAAAAATCATTTATTGACAACGTAGTTGTGGACGTTACAAAAGGATATGAATTTTTTCCAAATATATTTAGGGTTAATACTTGACATGCACGCAAATGTTTAGCTAAATCGGACGATAAAGGAACAATAAACTTTAAATAACGTTGCTTAACAGCTTTATTTGAATCATTTTCCTTTAAAAATGAATTTTGGTCTAACCGATTTCGAGTCAATATACGTTTCCCCTAAATTTTAAATTCCGCGCCCAAAAATGTCACCAGATTCCGCCATTTTAGCTGTATAAACCATGCTTTTAATTACATTTTTCTTAAAATGAATGGAATATAGTAGACTCGACTTGATTTCATGTTTGATTTCACGTAATAAACTATTTTTGTCTGAAATTTTCAAGCTTTTCTAAACTAGAATAGTTACTTAATGCTTAATCAAGGATTAGAAACACTCGTTAGAAGCTTGGAATTATAAATTATTTACAGCGTATACACCGGGATATGTATACCTCAAAGAAATATTTACTTTATGTAAAGTAACATATTGCTTTCGTATTTTTACCAACTGCCTATCCCTCTACATAAACTAGTACTTATTCGGGCGTTTTCAGTCATTTAACATTTCGGCAACTTTTTTTTAATTCGTATTTTTAATCAGTCCATTTGATCTTCTGTTAATGTCGTAGTGTAAACTAGAGCACTGCACGGGCCGGCCTCAAGTTTTTTCAAGCGGGCCGAGCCAGGCTTCTAATCCAAAATATGAAACGGACCGGGGTGGGACCCTGACTGATTTTTTTAAAGTTTTTATATTATTAATTAAAAACTCTATCTCTAAACAAGTATAGTGGAATTTGGGAGAGATGTCCTATGACTCATTGATGTGGAATGTGTGGTTCACATTTTTTAGAAAGTATGTCAACAGTTGTATCTGCCAGAGCTGGACAGCATTCGAATCATTCAGGATTCGATTCCTGGATTCGAATCCTTTTAGAGGATTCAAAAGAGGTATTTGAATACTTTAGTGAAAACGGATTCGTGATCCGGATTCGTTACATTTTTTTTAAAAGGATTCGTATTCGAATCCAGACGTAGATGATACGAATTCTTGTAAAAGGATTCGAATTCTTATAAAAGGATTCGAATCCTTATAAAACGAATCGAATCCTTATAAAAGGATTCGAATCCTCATACACGGATTCAAATCCTCCTAAATAATTCGAATCATCGCTATTCAGGCTGGGATTCGAATTCGATTAATTCAAATAGTTAAATATTCTAATATGAATATTTAAATCACTAAATTATTCATATTTGGATATAAATATTTAAATCACTAAATTATTCATATTTGGATATAAATATTTAAATTTTCAAATAATTCAAATATTTGTGAATGGATATTTGGCTACTTAACCATGAAAAATATCCAACGTTAATAGTATATTTTTAACTTCACTTAAAATCAGTGTTTTATAGGCGTGGCGCATGAAGTAAAATTTCGAGTTTAGAAAAGCCCCGTGAAAATTTGTCTCGGGTCGCTGCGCGACCCTCGACAAATTTTCTACGCGGGGCTTTTCTAAACTCGAAATTTAACTTCATGCTTAGTCTGGGAGTGGACAACACTCGTTCTTAGAAGTTTCAAATTGAAGGATCACTCTAGGTTACTTAGTTTCTTACCATTTTACAAAGGCTACAGCTCGAAAGACCAACCATGGTCTTCGGAGACCGAAGTACTACAGGGAATCGAAGTTTTTTTACAAGAAAACAACGAATATCTGAAGGTTTACAGCATGGATAGGAAAGAAAACATCAATTTTGAAAAAATATCAAAGTTGGGTTGGTTCTCAGTACATTTTTAACTTCACTTTAAATCAGTGTTTTATACGCGTGGGGCATGAAGTAAAATTTCGAGTTTAGAAAAGCCCCGTGAAAATTTGTCTCGGGTCGCTGCGCGACCCTCGACAAATTTTCTACGCGGGGCTTTTCTAAACTCGAAATTTTACTTCATGCTTAGTCTGGGAGTGGACAACACTCGTTTTAATTTTAAATTTAACTCTTTTAAGAAATCGACGTATGTAATATAATAAATCATTCATTGAAATCATAGAAAAAGATTTAAAATTTTACCTAAAATTAACTTTTAGAATTAACTTTATAATTTTCTTGGCTCTTAATGGGTGAATATTCTATTCCTAAAAAAAACCGTTTTTATTTAATATTAAAGTTGCATTTAATACAAGAACAAACTGTGAATAAATCGACATAAATCTATAAATATCGAAAATCTCGACATGTTGAAAATCTTGACGGTCCACTCCCAGACTAAGCATGAAGTAAAATTTCGAGTTTAGAAAAGCCCCGCGTAGAAAATTTGTCGAGGGTCGCGCAGCGACCTGAGACAAATTTTCACGGGGCTTTTCTAAACTCGAAATTTTACTTCATGCGCCACGCGTATAAAACACAGATTTAAAATGAAGTTCAATAACACATATATCATCATTAATTAAATTCATTATATAATCAGATATTTAGTCGGTAAATGAACATTTTTGTTAATAGAAACTGATGGAATAAAATATTACTGGTTGCAAATAATAGATTCAAATTTATTTTTAAAGGATTTGTATCCGTGATTCAAAAATGAAGATTCGAATCTTTGATTCGAATCATATTTTTTACTTACGAATTCTTTATTCGAGTATTCGTGATTCGAATCATATTAGGTGATTCGGATTCGTGATTCGAATCCTATTTTTGAGGATTCATCCCAGCTCTGGTATCTGCAACGATTTTTCCTAGTTGTGTCAAATTTTGACGTTACATGACAATGTCATACTATTAAGGTCGCGAGTATATTAGTGTTTTTTCTTTTAGAAAAGCTTTAAATCATAATTTCTTGTGAATGTTTTCTTTTGAGTATACATATCTCAATTACGTGTTGTAGATTTTTAAATATTCGTTCTTAAAATAGGTCAATTTAAAGTTTAAACGTGTGTGTTCCACTTCTAGTTTAAGCATGAAGTAAAATTTCGAGTTTAGAAAAGCTTGAACATTTGGTTTGGTCACTAGTTTATAAAGATTTATCACACTTATAAATATGTATTTAAGGTACGATTCACGAGAGGGGTCCCATGGTTTCTTTGATTTGTAGTGCTTTTTGCACCAATACATGTAATACGAAAATGAGTTCACTTTGAAGCTTAAATCGAGTGTTTTCCACTCCCACACTAAGCATGAAGTAAAATTTAGAGTTTAGAGATGCCTGAAAATTTAGTTTGGTCGCGTAGCGCGAAGCGGAGTGGCCAAACCAAATTTTCAGGATTTTGTAAACTAGACATTTTACTTCATGCGCCACGCGTATAAGACACTGATTCCAAGCGAAGTTTACTTGTTCACAATATTTCAGTGCCTTCAGTGTTTAATACGCGTGGCGCTAAATCAATAAATGCCTATACTGGTTTAGATATGTTGATGATATTCTCACCTGTATCACAGAAACGGAGAGACAGTTAGATCAACTTTTAAATTTCATTAATTCAATTCACAAGGATATTTCATTCACTAGGGAGATCGAATCTAATAAATCTATAAATTTTTTAGACTTAACAATTTCACATCCAGGTCAAAAACCTGAATTCAATATTTTTCACAAGCCGACCCATACAGATACTACGATCCATAGCACATCATTCCATCCTATGCAACATAAACTAGCAGCTTACCATTCCATGTTGCATAGGCTAACCACTATCCCCCTATCAATTAATAATTTTTATGATGAGCTTAACAGAATTCTCATAATAGCTAGTAACAACGGCTTTCGTCAAAAGCTTCTCTTAGACATCCTTTTTAAAAAACAAAAACAACAAGCCCTGAAATTAGTATATCCCACCAATTTTAAAAATCAGAATAATAAATATTGCTCATTAACATTTAACGGTCCCCCTTCGATTGCCATCAGCAAACAACTCAAATCCTTAAACCTAACTCCTTCCTTTAGAATGGTCAATTCACTTAATAAATTCATTAATAATTCTAAGGACAAATCTGATAAAACTACGAACTCTGGCGTGTATTTGCTGGAGTGTGGGGATTGCCCTAAGGTATACGTTGGACAAACTGGACGTAGCTTCCCAGATCGCATTTCAGAACATCAAAAATGCTTTCAATTTAAAAAAACCTCCTCAACCTACGCCAATCATTTAATCGAATATCAACATAACTTTAACCCTAAATTCAAAATTTTGCACGAATGTAACAAAAGTCGTAAATTAAACTTATTAGAAGAATTAGAAATTAATAAATATAACAAAAAAGGTATTCTATTAAATGACCAAATAGAAGTAAACAATTCACCCTTAATCAATATTTAGTTGCTCAAAATTGTTTGTATTAGTTTCAGCCCAATTACCTCATTACCCCCCCCCCCTTCTATTAACTTAATTGTATTAGTATATAAGCTTTTACCTGTACTTTGTCAAATCATTATTTCATCTGCCTGATGAAGCCACTGTGTGGTGAAACATGTTGCAGTGTTCAACAATTAAAGTGAAACCCTCCCAACTGTGTTGTTTTATTTCAAATAGTATTATGAAGTTTCATCATGTATCCGCCTCATCAATTAAATATGTAAAATTTCTAGTTTATAAAAACCTGCAAATTTTACTTCATTCTTAGTGCCAAAAAAATCGGCCCGTGCAGGGCTCTAGTGTAAACTGCTTTAATTTAAACAAGATTCTGAAATATTCTCAAAACGCACAAGTTAAATAAGAATCTGATAGTCGCTGTCAATTTGCGAGTGGTATTTGTGCAATCGCAAAAAAACTATTGAATTTGGGCATACGATATGTGGATCTTTAAATAAACCCATTACTGAAAAGTCATTCGCAAGTTATAATAATTTCAAACAACCTGCCCCCCCCCGGTATGTGTACAAAGTAGCACTATTCACAAATATTTACCTTTTTTCATGTGTAAGAAGAGATGCCTTTATTTACAACCAATTGCAAAAATATGAAATTGAACTCTTTATTATCCATCCAATTTTTTTTAATTTTTAAAATTTATAACATACTTTTCTTCTATACGTGAAAATTGAGTTTTGTATGAGGATACGAAAGTGCATGGGACTTTCGTTCCCCTCATACACAAAACCCTACGTAACTTTAAACAGGCAAATACGAAAAACAAAACAGAAAAAAAAAACGCGACGCAATTTCCCTCCCTTACCCCAATCTAACGTCTTCATCTCTCCCGGTTAACCGGTTTGGCAGGATGGAGGCAGAGCGAGGAAACGGCAGACGTCCGCACTTATGTAAATCGGTCACGTAGCGAAATACCTAAATAACCGTCTTTTCAGTCAATTTCGGCCGCTCCCCCGAGCCCGAAGGGGGGGCGCGCACCCCCGCGACTCTCCCGCTTAAGGATTGGGGACACGTAGCGCCGGAAATTGCCCCGACGCTCCACGGGCTCGATTTTCCCTTTTGTTTAAAGCGACCGACTCATCTTATCAACTCCTCGTAGGGGGTGAGAGGGGGCGCAGGAAGAAGGGTTGCGAATCCGGGGGAAAAGCGCGGCCTTTTAAGTAGACGGATAAACAGAGGGGGAACAGAGGACGCTAAATCAAATTCGTTCAGGTCGCTGTATCGCACAACGGAATATATGATAACCCTAGTCTAGTCCTCTCTTTTACTTGCGTATCATCTAAACTTGTTAACAGGAAAATTGGAGGAAACAAAGTTCGGGATTTTACAATGCATGAGCTGAATATTTAAAATTTCTTCAACTTTTCTCCTCTCTCTTTTCACAAAAAACTAAACGTGTACAGAGATTGGCTTTTCCTATTTTTTTACAGTCATAAAACCCTGTGCAAATAATGTATTAATTTGAGGAAACCAAAAGAATTATAAGTTTTAAATTACTCTCTCGAGAATGTTAGTAATTCTGACAGCACAAAACCAAATACAAGTTCACAGAAGCCCGAGTCATAACCAATAATTCAAATTGAATTGAAACTAAATACAACGTTCTGTATTATCATTACAAAAGCGAATGGAACAATTACGGATTATCACGTTCGCAGCGCTTTCCCTACAATTGCAGATGGCAAATTTACCCGAATTGAAATCAACTAATATTCAAAAACCAAATCCCAGATTAATCATAGAAATTTCAACAAATATACAACGATTTATGTTAAATAGATACCAACGCACTATTCGGTGATATTTGATATATATTATATATTCCATTTGTTTCTGGATCTCGCCTAGCTATGGAAAAGTGACAGTTTAAGTATTGTAAATGGGGCTGGTTGTGTTTTAAATCAGGGTTTTTAAATGTCACTGTCAGATGTTCGATTTTAAGGTTATAATTTCTGACTATTGTGATCTTACACTGTTGCCTGTTTTACAAATTTTCAGAACAAAAAGGATAATAATATGCAGTTTTAAGATTAACAAAATTTACTACTTGGTTTTTGTACATACAAACACAGCAATAATATTGTATATAACAAATATAATGAATTCGGCTCTGCAAACTTATTATCATCCATTTGTATTTCTCGCTTGGGTCTTCCCGTTAACACATTTTGATCAACTCCATCCATCCACCTTAATTTTGGTCATTCTCTCTTCTGTTGGCCCTCAGTATTTTTTTGTAGAATTGCAAATTTATTCCCACCCTCTTGTGATACTGATAATTTTCATGTCAAACAATTTTTAAGCTCTCATTCCACTTTTATTATTTTGTCAAGAGAACCTGCATCTGAATCTTCTGATGTTTGTTCTGAGCCAGATTCCCCAAGCGAAATAATAAAAGGAGGAATGGTTTTAAAAGAAAGGCTCCCCATGTGTTTTGTCCAGTCATCCGAAATAAGTTTTTCACAATGATCACAGAAATTTGATTTAATAATAAAATGCTCGAAGAAGCGACCGAGTGGCGAAATACTTGTTGCAAGATTAACAATAAACCTCTTCAAAATTAAAAAGAGGATTACTTATGATATCATAAATTATTGCAACACTGTTAAAATAAGGAATCAGGAGTGGCAACTAATAAAAAATGTAAATGTTGATACTGCAACATAACAACACGAAAGCATGGCTAGGCGAGATCCAGAAACAAATGGAATTGTGTATATTAAGGTTGCTATTTATTATTGGTAAAATCCAACGTTTTTGGTACTCACTAGTTCCAGCGCCATTCAAGTTCTGATTATGGGACAATATTACATGATAGATTAAAATAATCCTAAAACTTGGGGGATTTTAATGTTACCAATTTAAAACGATTAAGATATTTAGTTTTTTTGTAAAAAAATCCTGAAAATAGCTATTTTTGAGTCATTTATTCACTCCTTTTTAGTCAACAAAGACTTGTACTACGTAAAATTCAAGGGTGTCTGTACATTTTAAATTCAATTAACTCAACATTCATAAAAAAAATGTCCATGATATATTACGTTTACCATTTTATGCTGGAAATAGAAATATGGGTCTATCTCACTCTAGCAAATAGCTGGGCAGAGTCTGTCTCACTCTAGTAAAGCACAACCTTAAACGTACTATTATTCATTTTGTAATCTACAGCTAATATATTCGCAATCTACAACCAAGTATAGGCAAATTCATTCATATTATACTTTATATTTAAACTGCACGGTAACGTACTTGCTACCTTCAGGTGTTATATTGTTTAGAGTGAACGGTAAAGCTATACTGATGAGAGATACATTTCGAAACGTGTCCTTAGATGGCCTGAATAATTTGACCCGAATTGTTACATTTGCAGTATGTAACTGTATCTAACAGCAAATACGTATTGTTTAATCCATCGGAGGTATTCATTCGTAGTTGTTTCGACAAGTGATTCATTCGTAAGACAAATTAGTTGTAAATTGCAAAAAGAATCGCACTTTCAATACTTTAGACATTGTTTGAGACAAAACTGCGACTTAATGATTGTTAGAAGAGTTGTACTTAAAAAATGGCGAAATTTAATGTATTCATTCAATGGCATAATCCTTTATTAAAATTATTCCAATTACAGTGTATCTTCTGTAAATCTTCGCGTATTCGTTTTTCTTTAAAAAAAGTTCAAATTGAAGCTTCAAACGAGTGTTTTCCACTCCCAGATTAGACATGAAGTAACATTTTGAGTTTAGAAACTCCAAATCCAAATTCAGGTTTTGTAAACTATAAATTTTCCTTCATGCGCCACGCGTTTTAAACACTAAATATTGTGATGTAAGCAGTATATCTTAAACTTCACTTGAAATCCGTGTTTGATACGCGTCTCGCATGCAGTAAAATTTCGAGTTTAGAAAAGCCTGAATTTGGATGTGGACGCTACTCATAAACTTAAAAAAAAAAACAACTAATGTCGGAACATTTTCAGCGTATGCATACAGGGCATTTTTCTTTTGAGTATACATATCCCGATAACTACAGCGTTTTTTAAATTTGCGTGAATTCGTTGTTTCAAAGCGGTTAATTTGGGACTTTAAACGAGTGTTTTCCACTCCCAGACTAAGTATGAAGTAATATTTCGAGTTTAGAAAAGCCTAAGAATTTGGATTGGCCGCGTAGCGAAGCGGAGCGGCCAATCCAAATTAGGCTGAAAACATGCCTTACTTGGTTAATTATTTTTTTTGATGATCTACTGGGTGACCCATTTTAAATAATCCCCTGGAATATCTCGACAAATATGCATCGTACAAAACAATGTTTCGAATTGTTCGAGGGGGCCTTCACCCGCAGGGGGTAAGGTAATGGGGCAACTTTAAAATCTTAAACAGGAACCCCTATTTTTATTGAAAATTCGGATTCTACATCAAAAATAATGTAGGTTTCATTCGAGATTTTTTTGAGTCCGTGATAGATGTCGTTGCAGTCGTAAAAATGAAAACGTTCCCGGTAAACCTAAAAAATGTGCTGTGGCCAACACAGGTACCGACCGCAAATTAAAATAACATAGGACTATAAAATTCATTATTCCAATGACTTATTGAAGTTAATTTGTACAATGAAATGTCCGCTAGAGGTAAAATGATTTTTTTAACTTTGTCGCTTCAAAAAGATACTTCCCGTCGGCCTAAAAAATTGAAAAATAGCATACGTAGACAAAAATACGTTTTTTTTTGGTAGCATTAAAAACATTTTTTTTTATACCAAAAAGTGAATTGTATGCGCCATTTTTGAAAAAATCTTATATAGAGTTAAAACCCTAGAAGTAAACTTTACACACTTGTTTTTTATATTCCTGGTCTCCGTAAAGGCCGTTTTTCAGGTATTTTCATTTTTGCGATTACCGCGCCATCCATCAAGAATTCAAAAAAAATTCTCGGATAAAACCTACATTACTTTTGGTGTAGAATTATAATTTTCAATAAAAAATATTAGTTCCTATTTACGATTTCAAAGTTGCCCTCCACCCCTACCCCCTGGGGTGTGTGGGTTACGAAAATTGCATAGGATAGGATGGTCCCCTTGAAAATATTGAACTCTTGTTCGAATTTTTTTTTGTACTACGCAAATTTATCGAGATAGATTATTTAAAATGAGTCACCCGCTATAATAGATTAAATATTGTATCTTAAAAATTATTATTTGATTCTACAGGTAACTATAACATAAAGGTTTTCTCTTGTTATCATTAAAAAGTACTCATTTAATGTCATAACCCTTTATTAGAATTTAAATTGTAAATTGGTCAGAAAGGAATATATAGTGGAGTTCGGGAGAGATGTCCTGTGACTCATTTATTTGGAATGTGTGGTTTAATTTTTTTAGAAAATGTTGACAGTTGTATCTGCTAGAATTTTTTCTAGTTGTGCCAAATTTTTACGTCACATGACAATGTCATACTGTTTAGGTCGCGAGTATATTAGTGTTCTTTCTTTTAGAACAGCTTTATATTATAATTTCTCGAGAATTTTTTTCTTTTGAGTATACATATCCCAATTACATGTTGTAGTTTTTTAAATATTCGTTGTTTTCTTAAAAGAAGTCAATTTTAAGTTTAAACCAGTGTTTTCCACTGCCATGTTTAGCATGAAGTAATATTTCGAGTTTAGAAAAGCCTGAACATTTGGTTTGGTTGCGTAGCGCGAAGCGGCCAAACCAAATTATCAGGCTTTTCTAAACTCGAAATTTTACTTCATGCGCCACGCGTATAAGAAGAAATCATCAAGCAAGGTTCGCTCGTTTACAATATTTCAGTGCTTTCAGTGTTTTATACGCGTGACGCATGAAGTATAATTTCGAGTTCAGAAAAGCCTGAAAATGTGGTTTGGCCCAAATTTTCAGGCTTATCTATACTCGAAATTTTACTTCATGCTTAGTGTGAGAGTTGAAAATACTCGTTTTAAGTTTCAAATTGAACTCTTCATAAAGAGCGTATGCATATGTATACCTAATAGAAATTAAGTCGATTGCTATCTGCCAAATCTACTGAATGCGCATTCGATTCAACTAACATTTTTGTTTGAGCTTACACAAAATCAACATAAATGCATTACTTATTTTTGTACATACCTGAACTATTTAGTAGATGTGGAAATTGGGATTATACCACTTATACTCACATTTAAAACGATTGTGCACATTAATTATAATGATTTGTGGCTGGGTTTTTTCATATTAAGTTTTACGAAGACATTGTCAAAATGTGACGTTTAACCTTAAAATTTTAAAGCTGCATACCGGAACATACGTTTTCTCGTGTTGCATCTAAAAACCATAGCAGACATAGAACGAAGTTTTCTGTCTCTTTTCACACACGTAGTCTGATGACATGAAACTGTTTTCGTATTATATGTATTGGTGCAGAAAGCACTACAAATCAAGGAAACCATGGGACACCTCTCGTGAATCTTACCTTAACTATGTTTTTATTAGTGACTTATGACGTAACTAAATAACTAGAGCATTTTTTATTCGTCATTAATACGTAATGATTTACACGCTATATTTCGGTCACAATGTCTCTAAATTATCGATACAAACGCAAACTGTCAGAGATGCGTGAATGAATTAATGGGAAAAAATTTGTCGACCCACGTCACGACCCGAAATATGCTAATCGGCAGTCGCCAGATGGATCCGGGTTGTGGGCGCAACATCGATGCCTATCGGATCCGGGGGGCGCGCTCGCTCCGGACAGGCATTTGTTACGAAGGTACAGAGGTTGGCATATTTAAGGGCACTTCCTGACAAAGTTTAATCGCCCGATGCTTTCAAATGTCTCCATCAAATGTTCCGAGTCACTGTAATTACGAGAGAGAGAGAGAGAATATAGGCTTTGGAGGTCGATGGCCGTTTGTAATTCTCTAGGCTATAAGAGAATATTTTGTTCTAAAGTTGATACAATTATCATTGTATCATAATCGTACGAGAAGTGTTCATTCTTCAAATAACTTGTTTCATGGCATGTGCTTATTTCAAGTTCTCTACTTGACCGTCTCAATCAGTCCGAAGAGTTAAGTGTCGAGCAAATTAACAATCAGCCAGAACTGCTTTTTTGGCTATTCTAAACTAGTAGTTATAACACTAGTTAGACGTTTGAAATAGAATCAAAGTGTCGACCGACACCCAACTCATTCGCTATATTGAGATGGTTGAGTAATATATTGTATTTAATAGAGTTCATGTATTTTAATTCAAGCAATTCCTTTTACCAGTTTCCCGTGGACACTAATTATCGTTTTAATTGTTGGGGCGTGAATTTACATGCCGGTCGACGCGCGCGTCCGACGCCGCCGACAGCTCGGAGGCTCGCGGGCGGCAGCGACGACCAGGAGGGGGGGGGGGGGCGGCTGGCGAAATGTGGGGCGGTCGAGGAACACAATTGCAAAGTTAGTCAAACAACAAGAGCGAATATCTTGGGCGCTGCCGCCGACGCTTCCGGCTCCAATTCCTGCTTCGACCGCAGGGACTTGTCCCAACTAACACAACTCGCCGCCTCACACTCTCATTGTCTTCTCTAAGGAATTTACGCTGCTGATCCGTCCGCAGTGTTTTGCTATTGTTCAGTTTAATATGCCTTAATATAATTAACGGTGTTTATTGATAAAAAATTATCCACTGGAGGAATACTTATGACCAGTAGTATAATAGTCAGCCGACGTCTAGCTGACCAACTGGACGTTGGCAGCTCAACGTCCAGTTGATTAAAAATTAGTTGCATAAAATTCAGTTTGGTTATATACTCCATTCGCGTTTAGATTAAGGGAAACATTGGGGTTATTTGTCGTTGATCGCTGATTGGAAAACTCAGAAAGCCAATAAATAGACAATTCGTTCTATTCCCCACTCACTCTCACTTATAGTGGAAAATAAATTTTCACTGTGCTTTCGAATGTTTGGTTATTATGTCTAATAACAAAAAACTAACGACTGTTTCTTCTTCTAAATATAAACACGGAAAAATAACTCAAAGTGGACAGAAGTTAATGGCCCTCAATATTAATTTAAAGTGCAAGTCTGTGACAAAATTTAAAATGATTTGGGAACATCAGTATTATCCATGTTTAAAATTTTGCTGAAATGGAATCAACAGGAGAAGTTAAAACATGGCTAAAGAAGAACATGCGTTGTGATACTTATTCAAAGATGACTGAATGTGGAGAAGAAACTATATGACATTTTGTCCACTCCTTCAAGAGAAAGGGTTAGCATTATAAGTACATTTGTGTCCGGCCCTAAAAAAATCTCGATATTGGTTATCGATTACATCGCATAGCTAAGTATCGATACGGTAAAATATCGTAGTGAATAGTATCGCTATTCGAAATATTGATAATATTTGATACCAGATATTTTAGATTAATTATTTACAATTATTTAATGCTGTAAATTATTTTTTTAAGGGCCTTCACCTAAGGTTGATAATATTTCCAAGAAAAGTTTAAGTTTAATGTCGTTTACAAAATTATCACTATTTACTATTCAGCTTTTACAAAATAATAATAATACTATTTAAATGTATTATACGCGTGGCGCATGAAGTAAAATTTCGAGTTTAGAAAAACCCCGTGAAAATTAGTCTCGGGTCGCTGACGCGACCCTCGACTAATTTTCTACGCGGGGTTTTTCTAAACTCGAAATTTTACTTCATGCTCAGTCTGGGAGTAGAAAACACTCGTTTGGTAGATTTATAACATTTTGATGAGATTTTCGATATCTTGTAATATTTGTCGATTTAGAAAAATTTCATGAGATCAATATTTCGAGCCTTTCATCAATTTATATAATTTTCATAAAGATTTCGATATTTCGAGCTTTTCGTAAACTTTTCAATTTTTGTTGATTTATAAAACTTTAATGAGATTTTTAATATTTCGAGATTTTTGTATGATTTTCGAGATTTCAAGATTTTCGTCATATCATAACATGTTCATAAGATTTTTAATATTTCAAGATTTTCAATTTATAAAATTTTAATAAGATTTTCGATATTTCAAGATTTTTCTTAAATTATAAAAATTAAACATAAGATTTTTCGTAAGATTTTCGATATTTCGAGATTTTTTTTGCAGCTGAAAGCACCTTTTCTAAATTGATAATGAATAATTTTATAATAAGTTATGTAATTGTAAAAATAATATACTTCCTTATTAATACTAAATAATATTGTAAGAAGGTGTAATTTGATATTTAAAATTTAAAATTTAGGGGAAACGTATGTTGACTCGAAATCGGTTTGACCACAATTAATTTTTAAAGGAAAAGTATTCAAATAAAGCCGTTAAAAACATTATTTAAAGTTAATTGATTCTTTGAACTTTAAATAATGTTCTTAGCAGCTTTATTTGAATACTTTTCTTTTAAAAATTAATTTTGGCCAAAGCGATTTCGTGTCAACATACGTTTCCCCTAAATTTTAAATTCCGCGCCCAAAAATGTCACCAGATTCCGCCAATTTAGCCGTATAAACCAGGCTTTTAGTTACATTTTTCTTAATATGAATGGAGTGTAGTTCAGTAACAGCTTAATTTGTTTTGGCTATCTTGGTTGTTTTTTTTATTTCTTTAAAAATAGCCATTCTAAAATCGACGTCTAATTGATCCCTGAATGTTTTTTTTAATTATGTGAAGAAATTAATCGATTATTTAAACACTGTTATATATTTTCTTCACACTTTACAAACTCATTTCTGGATGATTTAAATTAGGAAGCATAGTAGTATACAATTATAAAGCGGTTGGTATGTGTTAAAATTTCCTGGTTGCAGATTCCATTCTGATATTCCTTTTTGTCTTTCGCCAATCCACGTTTATTTTGGTCTTGTACTATTCACAGTGCAATTTGTTTTTGGAGATGATATTTTAGTTATAGTCTATATTCGGTTTTTTATTGGCCAACCAGATCTGGTGATGTTTTTATAATATTGGATATTTGGTTAGATATTCTGGTTGTAATTCTGTCTTTTGCCTTTAAAATAAATTTGAAGTTATGTTTTTCATATGGTTGCCGTGTGCTTAATAACCCTATAAGGATTAATATTACTTTCGGCATTCTATTACCACTTTTCTATCAAATAATTAATCAATTGCAACATGGTATTCATATATTAATGTCATTATGTGACAAACGGTAGGGACACCCAAATAATCAAAGAACCTAAGAAAAATAAATCTTAAATCTGGTTTTAGCCATAAACTGCACTTAACACATTTGTGCGCTAAGCCATCGAT